>OY019130.1:64336099-65590392 GCA_955652365.1 Eristalinus aeneus | reverse complement strand
GGCACAGGAATTGAATATGTGTCCGTCCACTTTATGGAAGATTTTGCGGAAAGATCTCGGTTTGCATGCTTGAAAATTCTATTGTCACCTGTGTAAATTTTTACCTGGAAACCGGGTGTTATGAATCGCATCTGTCGCTGTATTTAGTTATTTGAACATCTGGCACAAATACATAAGTGCAGTTTAACCTTCCCGTTGCCGAGACCCGAAAGTTCTGGATAATCTCATTCCAGGTTTGCTAAATACTTTTCTGGTCTCAATTACATGACATCAATTGTCTTTGTTTGTGGCAAAGTTTCTGCAAACGTTTCTTTTATCTTAAGGGCTTAGTTTATAATAAAAAAACAGGTCGATTTTCTATATACGGCCATTGTTTGACTATTAAACATATTCAACGGTATTCTGCAATTCGCTTCTTATGAAGTTTTTAAGAAAGAGTCATGATGCGTTTAAAGTTTTGGTTTGCTTTAGACAAATGTTTGTACGCTGGCATATTCTGTAGCAGATTGATTACCCTCCATAATGTTCATTATTTTTTCCTGTTACATAAACGCAAGGACTTCGTTTAAAGAGGCAATTGAAACTGACAGTGGAGAGTACAAGTGTGCTTTTAGTTCATTAAAGAAAGTATATTCATATAAATAGGCTGAGGTTATTTTTCCCCAATTTATTTTTAACCAGTTTAGAATACGAATCTATTAAGTGTCTGTTAGGACGCCCTTCATCCACTTCATCCTATAGGAACAATTGCTTCTCGATCTCTGATATATACAAGTGAATTTATATTTCATTGACGGTCAGGAAAAGAGTAGGAAACTCCTTTTGATATTACTTAAAAATGGTCTAAAGCGCTAAATTTTGCGCCTTTTTCTCGCAATAACCTATCGCTGCTCAATGTTATTTACTATACTTGTTCGCGGTTTTCAAAGCAACTGGCCGGGACTTGCCAAAATTGTATGCAATTACTTCAAGAACTTTTAATAGCAATATTTGATTTCAACGATCGCTTTCGAAGGAGAACTGTTTTACAATTTGCTTATTAATTTTACATCCATAAACGAGATTATAATTCTTCTTGTGGCGCTACATGCCTCTCCAGCCATCACGATCTTTTGCCAGCTGCCTCCAGTTGCGCACTCCAAGTTGGTTGAGGTCCTTTTCCACTTGTGTGCGTCACCTTAATCTAGGTCGTTCTCTGTTGCGTTGTCCCGATGGCTCAGATTCGAAGACTTTTCGGGCCGGAGCAGTGATGTTCATACGCTCTACAAACGTATGAACGTTGTATCCGTAGACGCTTGACCAGGCGCATGTCGTTGTACACCTCATAGAGTTCGTTATTAAATCTTCTCCAGATGCCATCAATGCAGACAGGACCAAAAATCGTACGCAAAACTTTTCTCTTGAAATAACTAAGAGCTTCTTCATCCGCCTTTGGTAACGTACAGGTTTCCGCGCCATAGAGTAGGGCTGGGATGATCAAGCCGTTATCAAAAGCGAGCTTTGTCCTTTGAGAAAGGGCTTTATTATTTAATTGCCTCTTCAGTCCAAAGAAACAGAGATTGGCAAGAGTGATCCTGCGTTTGAGTTCGGTACTGATGTTGTCCCCGTATACACCGGAGCCGAGGTAGACGAAGTCCTTGACTACCTCTAAGTTTCTGCTGCCTAGTGTGACGCTCTATCCGAGACGTCGTACTTAGTTTTGTTCTCATTTACCGCCAGACCCATATTAACCGCTTCCGCTTCAATGCCAGCAAACGTCTCATTGACGGCTCGCTGTTTTCGTCCAATGTCAGCGTAAGCTAGCAATTGAACTGACTTGGAAGATCGTGCCTCTGGTGTTGACGTGTGAGTAACGTACGATCTTCTCGAGGATGATGTTAAAGAAGTCACATGACAGTGCGTTCTCTTGTCTAAAACCTTTTTTGACATTGAAGGTCTCGGTGAGTTCGTTATCGACCTTGACGGAGCAATGAAAATTCTCCATCGTCATCCTACATAATCTGACGAGTTTGGTAGGAATGCCTAAACTATAGATGGCACTGTATAGATAATTCTAAAAATTTAAAAAACTGTATTACTGGCTTCAATTGCGATAAAAACATTTATAAATGGAACTCTATTTCGTTCGTATAGGAACGTGGACACGATTGCAGCGGTCAATTCGTTGGATCACATTTTCAACTCTTTGACAACATATTTCGGCAGATTATTTCGATGTCAGTATTGGCTACGAGATAGCCAATCTACTGACAAATTTCTTGAGATATCGTGCTTCTGTGTGGCCGCCGTGGCGTAGTGGGTAGACTGCGACGCTCACACGCCGAAGGGTCTGGGTTCGATTCCTGGCTGAACACCTCGAATTTTTCACGGCACCACCTCTTTCGAACTTCTGACAATACTCAAAGAGTAATAACTGTCTAAGAAAGCTTCTCAAAATTTCGCCGTTCGGAGTCGGCAAAAAACTGTCCCTTCTACTCGTGAGAGAGAACATTAGCGCGCACAACACGAGTAGTTGATGAGCAAGCTAGGCCCTGGTCCCCCAGTGGACTGTCGCGAAAACACTTATTATTATTATCGTGCTTCTGAATTCGGTTACTTGTTGCACCATCCTACTCTAATCACATACCGTCCAAGTTCATATACTCCAATGGAGCTTGCAAACAGGGCCATTCAATTATTTTGGATGAAGTGGTTGTTTATTAGGCACATATGGACTTTCACCCGACCAATAACAAATATTTTGCACACTAAAGAACCATTGAGCCAAAAAAAAAAAAAAAATCGTAGCTGAAGATGATTTTGCTATGAAATTCTTCATCTTGGCGCATCTTTAGAATACAGTCGGAAAACCTACGTCACTTCAAACTCCTTATCAATTCTTGAGTCAGCTTGACCTTGTACTGGTCCAAACTAAGATCCGAACGCAAAATATTTCTGCGAGAAGGCCAATAATTTTTATCGCCGTGTAATTGAATGATTTCCATAGTTTAATACGGATGCCGGAACTACAGACTTCTAATGTACTTGAATTTTTCAGGAAACGGCACCATCCACATCTCAGGATATGTGACAGAAATCAATGAACCATTCGACGATGATTTCGACGAAGAAGAATCCGAAACTGAAGAGCAACAAGTTCCAGCTGCAAAGAAGTCAAAAAAATTGAACGAATTAAATGCCAAGAACGGCGGAAAGGCTGCTAAGAAACCTGAGCTTACATTGGGCGGTGACGACGACGATGATGAGGATGATAGTGACTTCAATGGAGAAGTACCCGATGCAGCAGATGATAGTGACGATGATGCTGAAGAGGAGGAAGATGATGATGAGGAGGACGATGAGGATGAAGACGATGACGATGACGATGAAGAGGATGAAAGTGAAGACGAAGAGGTGCAGCAACCGAAGGCCAAACAGCCTAAATTGGAAAAGCCCAAGCAAAACGGAGTGGAGCCACAGAAAAAGGATGCCAAGCAGAAGAAGGACAAAAAAGAGGGCGCTCAGCAGCAACAGCAAGGACAAAAGCAAAAAGGCGGCGAGCAGACCCTTGCCGGTGGCGTCAAAGTAGAAGACATCCGAGTTGGAAACGGACCTGAAGCAAAGTCTGGCAAGAAAGCCCAGGTCTACTACGAGGGACGTCTCAAGTCCAATAACAAAGTGTTCGACAGCTTGAAGCAAGGAGCCCCCTTCAAATTCGGTCTGGGTCGTGGCGAAGTTATCAAGGGATGGGATGTTGGTGTTGTTGGAATGAAAGTGGGCGGAAAGAGGCGCATTACTTGCCCACCTCACATGGCATACGGTGCGAGAGGTTCTCCACCAACTATTCCCCCAAACAGTACACTGGTGTTCGAAGTAGAGCTTAAGGGAGTCCAGTAATATGCTCCATGCAGAGCCGATTCTTTACAATACATTCATTATTACTTAAATTTAACGCCGTTATATATCTTTATTTTTACTGTTATCTAAACCCAACTGAAATACTTTAATTTTTTGATTTGTTTTACTTCCTCCAAAAGTCTCTTCTACTATCCTTTAAAAGAAAAAAAAATGTTTACTGAATGAAGCTCTACAGCATGTCTGCATTGGAAAGATCTACAGAAAAGTTAATAAAACTGATAGGTTAGGAGAATTGGTTACCAATTCTTGATAAAAGAAAAAACATGTTTTTTAAATAAATTTTGTGTTTTATTTTGATTTGGTTGCAATGGAAGGGTAAATAACTTAATTTAAAGGTGGAGGATGGCTATTGAAGTTATAGTTATGCACTGAGTAACGGAAAAAAGGTTAATGTTACCCTAATTCTTGAAATATCGTTTATTCGTTTTTATAATGCAAAGATTGCCAGAAGTATAATTTCGTCTTCTATTTAAGGAGAACAAAAATGAAGAAATCGTGTGCCAAGATGTTAACTAATTCCTTGCCGGAAATACAACTGTTGTGTTGGCACCTATTATAAAAGTGAAGAGTGAATTATCTAGACATCATCACTGAAGGATGTCATGAAGTTTACAGATTACGAAGTTTATGCCCTTCACATAAAAAGAAATAATTTTAAACAATACAATATATGATTGGAACCTTCGAAGGAAATACAGCCAACTTCGTTTGCGTTTGTAAGGTGATAACATATTAAGGGTGTATTGAGTTAATCGTGACAATCACTAAACTATCGCCATCAACTCTGGCAAATATTCGCTTCTCAACCCATACTAATATGATTAAATTGTTTAATGTAAAGAAAGGGCGGCGAACAGCGATGAGACATTACCCTCAAGAAAATATTTAGAAACTCGTCATTATCACAATCTTCACAAAATTCATTTAACTAGCGTTGATGTTATTGAAAAGAGCAGAGTAAGCCATCAATTAGGAGTTAAGAAGGAAACAACGAAAATTTCTAATTTTAAATGCAAATGCAAATAATTACAATTAGAGCAGATATACATATGAACCGATATCAAGCAGAGAATCGTTCCTGGCAGTGTGAGACAGGTCTCGAAACACCAAGCTAGCTTTGAACAAGTTTTAAATAGTCCTGATCCTATCAGTCCGCAAATTTGTGTCTAAAAACAAGGAACTAGTTAACGTGCGTTTGGGTCACTCTTACGTAAATGAAATCTGAAAAAGAATGTAAATTATAAGGATGTACTTGACAAAGAAAAACAGCACACAATTTTGAATGTGTTATCTGCTATAAGGAAGAATTTATTCACAAATTTACTGCTTTTGCGTCGCTGTAGACCCACCCTCCGGCTGAGTTTCGTTTCCAAAAAGTGGTTCAGCATTAATATCCCAATGATCAGCTACGTACGGTAAACGTTCACTAGGATCGGTGCTCCAGTGATGAATTCTACAACGCACACGCGCTTGTTCCAAATCATTCACAGTCACAATACAATAGAATTCCTTGTTCTCCTTATTCATATCAGGCCCTTCGATGGGTTTCTCGGGAAGTTTTATGCACTCCTCCTTAACGTGGTAGCCAGCTTTTCGCAGGGATGCTCGAATGTGCCAAGGTTCTACAACCCACGGATGGTCCTTGTTCATTACAACTGCCAATGTCAGTCTTTGCAACATGTTTACTGTCTGAAATGAAAGATCAGCGAACTGGGTTCTGTTGACAAGTGTATTATGCTTACCCTTGCTGCAAATGGAGAACTATGTAGAACCTCAGTTTGTTCCTCAGATGTTTTTGCATACTTTTTGATATTCTCCTCGGTCTTGTAATCCGCCAAACCGGGAAGCAGCAATTTATTGTACACAAAAGTCGGTTTCATGGACACAATGTCACCCTTGTCGCCGACACCTTCCACGAAAGTTTTCAAGACGACTTCCAAGTTGGCACGCTTTTTTACGTTTGTGTCCTCCACCAAGTCGTAAATGAAATGCTTTGCACGGAGCTTCTTTGGGTATTGGCCCTTCTTATGTAAAAGTGGTTCATATCGTCGCTTCAAAATAAAAGTTGTCTGGAAATAAATGTTGCTGTTTAGGCAGTTTTGGATTTGATATATGACTAGGGCTGTGGTACTCACCCGCAATTGTTGTTGCAGTGGAACTGCAGTTTTGAGGAGGTTTAGTTGAGATGAAAAGACACTTTTTAACATTTTTTTTAGAACTTATTTACCGGACTTAGCTGAAATTGCTTCGCTATGGTATCATGTGCACAGAACCAGCTGATTTTGACAATACTCCAATCGGAAACGGTTGGAATCGGATGGAAGTGGAGCATGGAATCTGTTTCGTTCTCTACACACGGCTTAGTACTTCTTTAGAATGTCAACAATGTAACACCATCAAATCCATGGTATTGATTTAAATGTTTTTTTGCAAATTGACGGCCACTGCATGATGGTATGCAACTGTATATTTGGGTAATTCAAACAAGATAATTTTTCATTCATCTTATTAACGAAATTTAGACTCCTTACCATTCCATTTCTTCCAATGGAATTGCTGCACATTTTGTGACATCATCTGGAATACGTTGAATTGCGACCAACTGACATATGTCAACCGAAATGAAGTCTTCAAAGCGCAGTCGAAAAGTTGACTCCTCCTTCACACAGTTGACAGTTCACAAGAAACAGCTGGTTCAGCTGGAGGTAAATCGCGACTTTTACTTTAGGAAAACCAAATCAGTCACTTAGTTTTGCTACTTAACATTTCATTTCGTTTAAGTATATCTATCGTTCATGTCAGTATCGAACCTCAATCATTGTGCACAATCGAATATGAAGTCCGACTCTCTGCAGACTTAACCTCTTCCATATATTGTTTTCCAAGTGCAACGTCTCAAAGTAAGGAATTTAAAAAGCGCTCTCCCTTCTGCTCCACCAATGTGCCAGCCAAGTGGGGAAACGAAAAAATAATATAAATTGTATATGAAAAAAAGCGAGAAAATTAAAAAAAAGAAAAAAAATAATTAAAAATAAAAAGTTGGCAAAACTAGCAAGAAAGTGAAAAGTTGTGCAAATGAAATTACGACCACCCGCGTTATATAAGATTAATCCGATGATAGTAGCTCCATTCATAAAGATTATTTCGCGAGAAGTGTTTTGTTAAAAAGAATAATAGACCTAAGAACGTGTGTGCTGTTCGTTTTCGTTCTTTTTTGTTGATATTGTTTTTCACATAGTAAGTTGCAATCTGCCCTTGCACTATGATGAAAATACTCTGAACCCAATGGTTTTCCTTTTTCACAAGCTTTTATCTCAGTGTTGAGTGTACTCGCATCGTCTGCAAATCCAAAGGTTTGTGTTCACAGTTCCGTAAGTTATTTATTTTTGTTGACATTTTATTTCGCCCTCCATTTGGGTCGGAGCGGAGTTTTCATCTGACAAAGGCGCATGCCACACCAATTTTTTTTTATATTTCGTGTATCGTTCCTATTGTTCTCGATGACGAAGACTAGGGTAATGGAATTCTGGTTCCCTTGCAGCTGATAAGAGTATGCATTTGAGTTTTAATTATTGCCTGGCCTTTTTCGGGAAAATAGTAACAATAATTTGTAGCCGCAAATCCAATCGGTGTCGTTGCAGAGTCACAACTTTCCCGGCAAAGTCTTTTTGTTCACATTTGTTTGGTGTTGTTAAGTGGCGCTTGACGTGTGTGTGCATAGATATGTGCATAATGGACTCGATTGTATTGATGGTCTCTTATCACTCACTAATGAGACAGATTTTATGCTGGCGTGAAATTAGCCACACTAATTGGAAGTCATAAAGTCTAAGTATCTGGGGCATTGGTTTAATTCCTGCTGATTGATGTAGTCATTGAAGCTGCGGATGATGTTTTTCGGTTGGCAAGTTTAGTTTTTGGTTTATGTTTTAATGTCAACTGTCTGGGAGGATTGCATATGACGTGTGGGGATTTCATCATTTCACTCGTAATATAAAAACAAGAAAATATAAGTTCAGATTCTTGAATGCATACGAAGTGTCGTTTAAATGGGATGTAGAACAGGCAGGTATACCGTTGTTAGAGAATTCATGTTTAATTTGGAACGTGATGTCTGCTTCTTAGTGTAGTTTGGAGCGCACGTCTGCGATTCTTCGTAGATGCTTAGCTGAGGTAATAACCAAATAGGAAAATTGATGGAATTCTTTTGATAGCCTGCAGTCTTCTGCGCTTTTGCCCATCGCAGAAGTGTTCGTTAGTGACTTTCTTTAATTTGTATTTCACTTTATTTTTCAAAAATGGATTGATAGAGTTTTTGATCGTAAGTCTTCGTAAAATTGGAATAAAAGTTCAGTGTAAACAGATTTGAACAACATGGTCAATTTGAACTTATTGCGATGAATTGATGTTAAAGGAAATGTTTTTTCCGTGGTTTCTTTTTAATAATTAAAGAATACTAATTTAGTTCCTCTATGAAATTTTGGAATTCCACAAAATTATTTTGGATGACATACTGCCTAAAATTTGAGTAGCCATGTGCTTGTTCTTTCTTTGGAAAAGTTCAAAGTAAGTTTGCTTAATGTGACAAGGGTGTGAAAGGAGACCGAATATAGCCGAAACTACCTTTACTATAGTTCGCAAAAATGATTTTATTTTCGATAGGTCCTCTTCTTCTTCTTCTTGTGGCGCTACAGTCCGGAGTGGACCTGGACTTCAACCAACATGCCTCCCCAGCCAGCACAATCTTTCGCCAGCTGTCTTCAGTTGCCCACCCCATGTTGGTTGAGGTCCTTCTCCACTTGTGTGCGCTACCTTAGTCTAGGCCGTCTTTTGTTGCGTTGCCATTCAAAGACTTTTCAGGCCGGAGCTCTACATGGCCTAACCATCTTAAGCGTTGTATCCGTAGACGCTTGACCAGTCGCATGTCGCTGTGCAGCCCATAGAGTTCGTCATTAAATCTTCTCCTGCTCAACGCAAACAGAACCACTCGAAAGACTAAGGGCTTCCTCATTATTACCCAATTGCCTCTTTAGCCCAAAGAAACATCGATTGGCAAGAGTTATTCTGCGTCAGATTTCGGTACTGATGTTGTTTTCCCTATTTACCACGGAGACGAGTTAGACGAAGTACTTAACTACCTCGAAGTTTCTGCTGCCTAGTGTGACGCTCTGTCCGAGAAGTCGATGTTTTGTGTCCTTCCTTGATGACAGCATGTACTTCGTTTTGCCCTCATTTACCGCCGGACTCATTTTAGCCGCTTCCGCTTCAATGCCAGCAAACGCCTCATTGATGGCTCGCTGTGTTCGTCCATTCACGTCAATGTCATCAGCGTAAGGTAGCAACTTAACTGACTTCTGGAAGATCGTGCCTCTGGTGTTGACTTGTGAGTTACACACGATCTTCTCGAGGATGATGTTAAAGAAGTCACATGACAGTCTTGTCTAAAACCTTTTTTGACATTAAAGGTCTCGGTGAGTTCGTTACCGACCTTGACGGAGTAGTGAGAGTTCTCCATCGTCATCCTAAGCAATCTGACGAGTTTGGTAGGAATGCCAAAACTAAACATGGCACGGTATAGATTGTCTCTATGTAAACTGTCATATATGGCCTTAAAATCGACTAATAAGTGGTGAGTGTCAATTTGAACTTCTTGAGTCTTTTCCAGGATCTGCCGTAAAGTGAAGATCTGGTCTATTGTGGACTTCCCTGGCCTGAAACCATACTGATAGGGACAAACGGTTTCAGACCCTCACACAATACGGCAGAGAGGATCTTGTATGCGATGTTAAGGAGGCTAATCCCTCGGTAATTGGCGCAGTCAAAGGGGTTACCTTGTGAACCGGGCAAACGACGCTGAGATTCCACTCATGGGGCATGCTTTGATCCGACCATATCTTACAGATAACCTGGTGCACGCAATCCACCAGGTCATCTCCTGCTGCTTTAAATAGTTCTGCGGACAGTCTGCCTGCTCCAGCAGGTTTGTTTGACTTCAGCTTGGATATTGCTATCTTCACTTCGTCTAAGTCGGGGGGACGTTATTCTTGTCTTTCATCGTCCAAATCGAATAGAACATTCTGCCTCGATAGGTAGTTGTTTATATTCCCGGTGGCAAGCCCTGAAAACAGTCATAGTAACTTAAACGTATTGTCACTGATCTTCGGGTAGCTTTTAACTTCTTTATCAACTTTTAATGTTTTGCACGCTATTATTCTGTCAAAAAATTGGCGCCTAAATTATTGGTGGCTCAAAATTTCAAAGCTTGAGATTTCCACAGACGGTTAGCGTTCTTTGAGCACTCTGTTTTCCGAAATCGAAAGAGAGAGTGGCGTAAATATCTATTTTGAGAATTAAATACAGTAAGCAATTTCTTTCATAGACATTAAACTTAAAAAAAGCAAACTTATCTCTAACGAAGAGTTCAGTAATTCGAGAAAATTGTCACTAAGCACCCAAGGTTAGAGTATTTTTACTGATGTCCCTGCCACGAAATGAAACGAACGTAGGTCACTAGTCCGGACGGTGTTCGCTTTCCTGTACTACTTGGTGCATAAATAAAATAAACCTATCCTTCAAATTCATATTGGTTTATCCATTTTCCTCCTCAGGGAGTTATGCACAAATGTAACAAAAGGAAAGATTGTCTTTTTTTCTTCATAAAATAATATGCTTGCTTTACTGCAGTATTCCACATAGTTTGCCGCATAACCAGACGCAGCCTTGTTCTAATTAATACTTTTGCTTTCCTTAAAATCCTATCCAGAGGCTTTAAACCTCTCCATTTCGGTCGTAAGCTGTCTGTGTTTTTTCATACAATCCTCATGGCCAGGGTCATTCTAATTCGTAGACATTTGATAAGACGCTATACACCAGCATTGCTGCGTTTGTTTTAGGGAATACCCACCAAAGGAGCATTTTCTGCGATGTCCATTGTAAATGCGACTTAAGTATAAGAAATCTGTTCAAAAATGTTTATTCCTTGTTACCGAATAGAACTGGCGGTTACGACTCTTAGACCTACCTCTTAGCCGACACCTGTAGTTTGTTTTAGTTTTAAATATCTCTCGTTTACTGCGCTTTTTTTTTTACAAAGACAGCCAAAATCTATTCATTATACAAGGCTTACAAAGATTTTTATTGGCGTCATTTTTATCTTCAATACTTGCGATACATTTACCAAAACCTCTAGATTACCTTTCCTAACTCCTGCGATGCAAATTTGTATTCACATCCAAGTTTCCGGTGATATACCTATTTGAAGATGCGTATTTTAAGGCTCCATTAAGTTACAGAAATCTTCTTTATTTTATTGCATGCAACTAAAAAGGTTGGCTACAGCATCTCTATCCAGAACAGACGTAATCCGTCAGCGGCACAATTTTCTTTAACGAATTCCTAAGGTTAAAGTATATTTCCATTAAAGCGCAGCGCAGGCGAAAGATATTTCATCGCAATAGCGCCACTTTTGTCTCCAAGAACAAATTTTAAAATATATGTAGACGTCCTTTGAACTGCAGTGTTTGAATTCAAAATTTGCGAAGTACCGCGAAGAAGTCACGCATCAAAAGAGGATGTTGTGTTCATTTTTAAACGTATTTGCATTTAACTTACTAAGTAAAACTGTCATCGTAGTCCTTCACGGTTCTCATACAACGTTTAAGTATTAATACTCTGAAATGCAGTGTCTTCTGTTTGTTTTAACATTTGCAATTAAATTTGAAATAATGATCTGTCTCCTGCTGAGATTAAGACTGTTCCCTTTTTCATGACTCCTTCATCCCTTCCTGTGAAGTCATTTAGCATATCTTTCAATTAAGAAAAGTCCAACTATGACAACTTCAATTGAGTTAATTTTCAATCGTTCCCGGTTTTAGACACGAGATAATCTTTGAATAATTCTTCATGAAGAAATGAGGGATTAGCACTATCTTTGATGAATCAATTGTGTATGGGGTTGAAAAGACATTCTCTGTGTCATTGATGTGATGCTGGAGCACCTATTGTTTGTTTTCTTTGTTGCTTGAGTGCGTTCACTCATTGACATTAACCTCAATGGGATTTACCTTGTTTAGAAGAGACGGACATGAAGATAAGTTATTTGAAAAAGCAGTATTATCTTGAGATTTTCATTTGTTGTTTTTATTTTCTTTGAATTTGTTGTGGTGCGGAATGCGGCAAAGCTTGCCTTAGTTTTCTTTTACACTTCAGCTTAAGACACAAAGATACTCGAGTTGCATCCCGTTAAATTTACTTGTTCTGTTAATGCTCGATTTCATTATTGTCACCAGCATAGAATATTTATAAGGCATCAGTCTACTCATTTTGAAAAGACGAACTAAACTAACAATAAATCAATTGCCAGCTGATGAAATGTCCACCAGTTAAAATAGTGTTGCAAACTTCAAGTAAAAACACCCTTTATTAACTGACAATGTTTTATGTTCTTTTAAATGTATGTCCACTATCTTTAACCTTATGTGTGACTTGAAAGAAGGTGTTCCAGGGTTCGTTTCCACCTTCCATAGTGTGTATTTATCAATTGATCTTTTATGAAGGGAAACCCATGTTAGTGTGTTGCTTTATCATCAGAAATACTACCAGATTCAGTGGATGTCACCATAAATCTTACACCTTCCGATTTCAATCCCTCATTTTGCGGAGCGAATATCTTAATTTCAATGGTGACTATTCATTGAACATCTAATGATCCTCCAAAGAGCAAAGTTCGTTCTCCAAAACTCACAGTGAAGTGAACCAAACTGAACGAAACGGAATTGGCATTTTGTTCAACCATCAGCCGGGGTTAAAAGGATCCCACATTTCAAAGTCTTGATGTGCCAAAATTTTGAAATGTACAAAACGTCGGAGCCCCATTATGTAAAAAATCTGGACAAAGCTCTATCCCAAAACTAACCAAGATCCCGCGACTCGGTAGTTTCATGAAAACTTGCAATGCAAGTGCATTGTTCAAATTCTACATTTACTACAGGGTTTTCTGTACCTTTAAGCTGAAAGGCAGTCCTTTGCCCTTGATCGCTGCAGTGTGACATGTCAATTCCATTTCTGCATTGTATAGTTTTTTGTTTTGCTTTGTTGAACAATCAGTCAAGTAAATACTTTTGTTTTATGTCTGAAAAATTTCTCTATGCCATAGTTAACGGAAAAGTGTGATAAATCAATCGTCGGTTTTCACTTTTCACTTACTTAAGTGATTCCGACTCTCGTTTTCTTATTTTTATCTGTTTTTAAGCAGATCTTATCGTTTTTAATTCATTCTCTTCTTTCGTAATCTGTCCGCACGCAAGATTTGGGTTTTAATGAACGCATTTGACATGTGTAAAAAATAGAGCAATCAATGATTTATGTCTGCCAAGACCTACACCAACAGCCAGGCTAGGTCAGTAGAAAATTTTGATAACGATTTTGAACTTAAAAAGTATTTGTTTGGAAAATCAAAATTTTATTGACGCACTGTCTCTCACATGAAATATGTCGCCATCAGTAATTTATTTTTAGAAATGTTTGCTTATAACTTCTAATTCATTGTGATGAAGTGAACGAACCAACGGGTAATGCATTTTTGAATAATTTGAAACTCTTGAACTTCGTTTCGATAGCTTTCTCCGGTGTAATATCTATGAACTGTGCCTCCTATGTTTTATCTGCTACCGCATATAGAGGCACCCACAATTTGTGCACGCACAGGTGTTTCTGTCGTTGAAGACACACGTACATGCGTTCCTCTGGCAGACAGGAAATGGCTCCACCAATGCAGGGCTTTCTCGGATAGAGAACATGTGACATGTGAGGTGACGTTTTCTATTGCTTTCTAATTAACGAATTTATAAAGTGTACTTTTTAAACCATGTGGTAGGTATTTGACTGATTTGTTGATATGTCTTTAGCTGACAAGTACTAAGAAATAAGAGAGAATAGTGCGGGGAATAGCTTATACGGCAATTACTTTTGGGAATTTATTTGCCTAAACTGAAGTTGCATTTTTGATGGCAATATTCGACTGTCAGTTGAAACTCTCTAAGAAAATCGAAAAGGGTATGGATCCTTGACATAAAAGGTGTCTGCTCTGGTTTTGTTCAAAGCAATCAGTAATAGCCTTTGGTCACTGGTTCTTGCAAAGCATAAGCCCAAAGTTGTAAACTTTTCGGCCAAAAAATGTTCAGCTGTTCTCAGGCTGGTCAGTTTTT
Source organism: Eristalinus aeneus (assembly GCA_955652365.1). Lineage (NCBI taxonomy): Eukaryota > Metazoa > Arthropoda > Insecta > Diptera > Syrphidae > Eristalinus > Eristalinus aeneus. The sequence continues at coordinate 65,576,290 of OY019130.1, read as the reverse complement.
TTATTAATAAAAGAGTTTTGGAAACAAATTGCAATCACAAGAATCAAAGTCTAAGCATCATCAACGATGTGTGCGGCTTTGCAATTTCATGATTTAAGGCAAATACTTTTTGCCGAGTTATCCTAGTCGCACGAGCAACTTATTACGTAGCTGTCTTCGCAAATGTTATCTGACTTTCATTTTTCTTAAACTTGCATGTTTAATATGGTCAGATCAGTGGATATTAGTGGATACCAAATTTAACAAAAGTTTAAGACTTATTTGTTAGACCCCGCATATCCATAAGAATGGCGCTTATTTGGCGATAACGTTTTTGTTACTGGTAGTGTGGTATTCACGTTACACAACCGAAATACGAAAATATTAGTAACTTACCAACGATTCCCCAACCCCGTTACGCGGAATTGATATTTAGTGCAACCTGGAGCTTCTGGTGATTTACTCCTTTCACGCAAAAAAGCTGATTACAAAAAAAGCCCTGGTTACGTAAATCTTTTAGTGCAACATGGCTTCTCAGTTCCAGACGCTGGTTAATGCTTCCTTTGAATGGATTGTCTTGACTTTGGCTATTTTACCACTCACTTCTTTGGTTTCTTCATTGCAACAATTTATGACTCCTGCAATTGTGGGCACAACACTGAACATTCCACCACTCTGCCCCAAATGATACTCAAATAGCATATGGTAGCTCCAGAAAACGAAGAGAATTTGAAGAGATGACGTTAGCTTAAAAGGCAGATTGGTAGACAGTCCTCTTCGTCTTTTCTTTGTCTTTTGCTGTAAAATATGGTGCGGAATTGCGTCTCAGCTTAAATTTTTCTTAAGCTAAATTCTGTTTCACCTTCAGTTTAAGATTCTTTCCACTATCATTTCAGTTCAGCGCTTCTTCTACTATGTTGTTGAAGTGGCTCATGAACCCTTCGTACAGGTTTCGCATTAGCTTGCAGATCAAGTAAAACACTTGGATATCAAAGCATATGACTTGTCGAAATTACTGCGTCTGCGTCTTATTGTCCAGTTCAATAAAATTATGTTCTGCCCTCATATATTTATTTCAACTTGTGTATTCACTTCATACAATGTAGTCCTGCGATGTAAGGCTGTTTATTTGCGTCTGTCGCGCCATCTGTCGCGGATGTCACTATTTTCTTAGTTTCTTCGCGTAATGCAATTTTAGACTTCGCACCTGTAATTTTTTTAGGGAACACGAGGTCATATTACTTCATTTATTTCCCTTCCTTTTTGACTTTGTTTTCTTTAATTTTTAAGAATTTTCGCATTTTTGCAGATTTTTTTTTAAGAATTACTAATACTGCCACCGTTGATGTGCACTAAAGTTTCCCCTAAATTTGCTTATTGTCGAATACACTTGTTTGGTACTCACGTCTCTTTGCATGCAAAAAACTTGTGATTGTTGATACGTTATTCAATGAAGACTTTTCTAAGAATTTGTTGAGGTGCTCATTGATAAATCAAATCACAGCCGAAAACATAAAACATATTATACAACAACGAACTACGTGTCTCTTCTCAACTCGCTCGCTTTGAATTTATATTTCGTTTACGGACATGACTCAATCGTGCTCATCTCTATGTGACGTTCTTCTTAACCCGAATACCTAAGCAAAAAGGCAGCACCGAAAAATGGGTTTTTCAAGCATGCGGGTTTGTTTAAACAGTTTCGTGCGCCTCAGTCTTTCAGTGCAAATGTTTCTTCAGTCGTATTGGCGTCACTCGGCAATGTCCTTGATAGAAATAAAGATATTTAACGGTGCTCCTGCATAACAATAAACCCTTCAGCACTTAAGCACATTTCAGTGGGAAGGAATTTCTGTGATTCTTCTCCTCAATAACTGGGTAAAAGTGATTCATACGGTGGCTTCTTAAAAGAAACTGTTTCTCGGCAAAAACTCGATAAAAATATATTTCGGCATCTTTTGCACATTCATTTAATGATGAAAACATCAACGCAAGCGTTGACTAATATATTTAATGAGTCAACATTGAATGTTTCTTTAATTTTTAAAGGGATGAAAGAAACCATTACATACATAGATGATTTCTTTCTTGCAGCTTTAAATAGATGTGTGTACATAGCTATAAAATTTGTCTAAAAACCAATTTGGTTACCGTTAGGCAGGAGGCTATTATTTCAAGAAAAGAAGATGTTGTAATGAGGAAGCTCGTAGTTCCTTCAATAAACAAAACGCAGATTAACACATTTACCCTTTGTTTAAGCAAAACTACAGTACAAACCAGTGGAGAAGACGTACAGTTTGTTGCGGAGGCTGAACAGAGAAATGTGAAGAGGCGCCGTGAAAAGAAACCGAATTTCATAGTAAAGAAATCGAACATGGAATGAGTGAAATGTAATTTGATGACGTAGTGCTATAGGATTAGCTTCTTGTCAATTCATGTGTTAATTGTACATAGAAGAGTTCACTGCCTTTTCATGCATATCGAATCAAATAGGATCACAACTATTGTGGATCATTCCTTTTCCAAAAGATTGTTGGTCCGTTACGTTCTGAAATACATGTGTACTTAAATAAAATAAAGTCTACGGTTCATATCCAATTTTTGCCAGATGTACATCCTAGGCCTTGATTGTGGCTTCTTCTTTCTTCTTCTTTTTTTCTTTCTTAGTAAAGACAAGAGTAAACTGATTAAGTTCACCTCACCTACACTTGAGATGAATCATTTCTTTCCAACTTGTACGGAATGGTCAAAATGGCCCAATTTTAGTCTCATATATTTGTTGTGGCCGCCATGGCGTTGTGGTTATAGTGCGATGCTCACACGCTGAATGTCCAGGTTCAATACCCAGCTGAGCACCTCGAATTTTTCACGGCACCACCTCTTTCGAGCGCTCAAAGAGTAACAACTGTCTAAGAAAAAGCTTCTCAAACTTCCCCGTTGGAAGTCGGCAAAGAACTGTAGGTCCCTTCTACAACACGAGTAGTTGATGAGCAAGCTAGACCCTGCTCTCGCGCCATATAATTATTTTTACAGTCGTTTTGCAGATCATTAGATCTGGTCTAAATTTATTCACCATTTTGTTTGTCTTTTCAGTTAAAAAAAAAACGGTTCTTGGATTGAAAAAGTTTGTCAGTATAATGGTCAAGTACAGATTGTGGACACTTCTTGAAATCTATCATTCGTATCGTTATTCGTATAGTTAAATAATCACACCACTTATGGAAGGAGTTGGCATAAGTCCGCCTATAGACTTGAACCAGTATCCTTGGATTTTTAAGCTACTTTAATTGTGTTGTGGCTTGTTAGAGAATTTGCCGCAGAAACGCACACTATTTACAACAATCATTGCCGCATTTTTTTGACAACAATCGAGCTACAATTTCCCCAAGGCACAATCTTCCCTGCCATCTTCAGATGAATCAATTAGAGAACTCCTCGGCATGATTCTCGTCGACTTCAATGTCAAGCGCAATCAATTTTTTGCTCCCTCCAAGAATTGACAGCTTGCAGATTTTTTGGTTTTCAAAATGAGAAAGGACGACCTTATTTGGATGATATCAAATACGTCGTCACGTCCCCTGTCAAGAGGGTCTCTGAAATAGTCTCAAACGAAAATGCACTCAACAGCTGTCTGCTGCTGCATCATGCAGTTAGTTCTTGTCCTCCTTCTTCTTCCAATGGCTTTTACAATTCAGGCAAACCAAGAAGACATCTATGCTACCTAGCCATAGATAAATCGCTTGACTTGGTCCCTGCGCGATTACGAAATGCAATCGAAACATGCACTTGTCCGGTGCCATAGGAAACCGCTTTTTTAATTTTTCTCTTCAAAATTCGTTTGCTTGTCATAAACAAAGTCGAGGCAAAAAAAGATGATTCATATCGTTGGTTTCAGGAAATCCCATTCCACAAGTCACTCGAAATGAAATTCGACTCCTTTTGAGTTATTCAACCTGCACATGTTTGCTCTTGGGTGTGAATTTAGATGTCCTTTCTCGATAATATGGGCATTTATCATTTTTTCTTTTAGTGGGTTGTCAGTGGGACGGGATAAGTCATGCAAGTCGAGACTGAGAAATTCTGTTTTTTAAGGGTGGAACTAAAGACAAGTTATTTGGACATGGTGGGTTTTAATATTTGGGTTTCGAATTTCGTAGAAAAAAGTGGCGATTCAGTAATAATTGTGAATATTCGTAATCAGTTAACCTTAAGCCAAGAGATTGCCACAATTTTATCAGACACGACTGATTTTTCGATAGAAATCTAATGACCAAGGTTCCCAAAGAGCTCAATTTTGTTAACTGAAAGTGGTGTGCTTTGTTAAGGAGAACTATAATTCAGGAGATCGCCAAGGATTATAATTAGTATTAGAAATTATGATTTGTGAGGAAGCTGTGGGCTGACTAATGTCGTCGAAGTCGCAGCCTCTAACTAACTAACTTTTCCAGGGGCAACTGAACTGAAATGTGGCACATAGGATATTCGGCATGTAAGTAGAATCAATTATCTTCCATGCCGCGGCTATTCTTTCCCGAGTGGAACGAACTTTAATTTTCTTACTGCGAAAATTGTTTATCCCGGCCAATTCCAAAAAATTATGTGAAAATCCATTGTTTACAATGCTCTGTGCGTTTACTTTTCTCTCCTTAAACCATAATAGCTTCGGTGATTTGCCGAAAGTAATTCCTTTCCATCTATTTTTGGCTATTCTTTTTATTGCAGCGTCGATTTTTCTCAGAAATTGTGCGGTAGTAGAATGTGTCCGAAATGTGTTCTTAATTTGGACGCTGCCGGAAACATCCTGATGGGTACGAACCTTTTGCAATCCCACCTTCATCGGTAATTCATGATATAAATCAAACTACTACTACCCCTTAAACCGGAAGCATCATCGTCACCCGCCATGTTACCCCAACGCAAAACCCTCAAATAATGTTCTGATCTGTTTTTCTCCTCGAATGTAGACTTACATATGTCCAAAAATGTAGAATACACCACTCCGCTTTTAATCAGACAACAGCCGAAGTAATTGTCTGTCAGCGTGGCTGTCAGATGCATTTGACAAATGTCACCAAACCAACTTTGCTGGGTGATCCCAACCTCGAAACGTATAACCCTTTGTTTCGTAACCTTCATTGGTCTGTTTCTCTTTGCGGAACTTTGTTGTGGTTGCTTGATCGCTTCAACCCGATACAGCTTCGTCGTCGTCGCTGTCGTCGTTGTCTTGGACTGTTGATGTCACCGTGTTGCGCGTTTTTTGTTTTTCTTGTATTCTGTAGCCGCGCTCTTGGTGTATTTCTCAGTGGATAACTTTCTCCACCTGCTCCACTGTTGGTTACACCAGTAGATCGCGCGGCGTGCTCTGTAGCGCTGAATGGATGAGTGGCTTTTTTGGAAGTTAGCAGTTGCGGCCAATGTGCCTGAGTTCAGATAGCTTTCGTTACTACTCGGGGTAGGGTAGACACACGCATACAGGCTAATGTTCGTTGTTTGCTTACAAAGTTTACACATTGCATACCTGAATACATCTTAAATCTGCTGTAACGCATTGGCAGCAGCCGCGCACCGAAGTGCTGGGATCTTGGGCTTGGGCTTCGCCTCATTTTTAATCATTCAGTTTGGCAAAAGTCCGTCTCAATCCGATTTTGGGTTAAATGGCTATTACGTGATGGATTTAACGCACTTTCCCACACACCATGGGCGGCCGCGAGAAAACGAAGCGAAAGAAGTGCACACATTGTCGCCACATTTTCGTTTGAGTATTTCGCAAAATTGAAATTCCATGGAATGACAGAGGAGAAGCCATCCTCTTTTATCGTCGTACCTCGGCAAGCCGCGGTGGCGACTTTATGATGATCGACTGTCAGTTTGGCGTGCAGGTATGAGGTGAGATGGTATTTGGCGGTGCGCATGCGCATTGCGTGTACCTTTTCGATATTGGCATAGTGTGCGTGATGTCGTTTGCATAATATACACATTTCGATGTGCACGACGCATGGTGTCTTTCGACTGTTGACGCGGGCGGGATGTGTGGCTGAATGCAAAACAATCGAAAGTGATTTCCTGTAGTTTTGGTTACGGTTTTATAAGTACCACCCGGCTCTAGCTCTGGCTCTGGCTCTAGCTCCGACTCTGTCCAACGACCGATTGTTTTGGGGTGAATGAGAACGCATTACACACGGCCTTTCGTGTTTGCCTGCATTTTAGTGCTCCATTGATGGTGTGCATTGAGGAAACAATTTGAGCGCCTACTATCTAGCGGCTTAATGTATGCGTATGTGCTCTGATTTCTATTGGAGAGTAAAAGGGAGACCGTCCGCAATGAAAGCAGATAAATGGTGATATGAATTTTAGTGGTTTGCGGGTTTTTTATTGGCAAAGATTCTTTATCTGCTGCAATGATACTCGATGTGATGATGATGAGTGCGGGGTCTTGAGGCGCTGTCCAGCGGTTAAAGAGTTTTATTGCTTGTCGTTGGGTTAGACTGGGAGATTGTCCGATTTGATTGTGCGAGTGTGTGATGTTTTCTTTTTTTGTAGTCTATGAGGATATGTAACGTCCTCAGTAGGGAGTCGTTTTATTAAATCCAATCCAAATGGACAATTTTTGGATTGATTGTTGGACTCCAGAAGGGATCGTCAGGGGTTTTTATGTAAGGAATGAACAATTCCAAATCGGTGTGAGGATTTGATTCATTAGTTCTGTGTTTGTCGATCATCATCGGGATCAGTCTTTTACTAGATGAGTTTACAAATCTTACATCAGAAACTTTATGATTCTTATATTTGCGGTTTGTGTTCGGCTGTCGAACGAATTCGGGGGAAAATCTTGAATTTAGGAAGTCCTCTGTTTTTTTGTGTAGAAGTTGGTAGTTGTTACCCTATCTGTTAATAGTAGTAACCCGTTATTCATGTTTCCGAAGCTGACATTCCGACTAGTAGGATTGTGTTGCTTTTACCGCTCTGCGTTTATTTTATAATCAAAAATTTAATCGATATATGTCATTTTTTTATTTCGTAATTTTCGTCTTCAGCCCCTCTGAAGTCCTCTGTAAAGGAAGGGCATACGACTTTCCGTATTTTAAAGTGCATTGTTTTGCTATGAATTGCTACTGACTCATTCTATTCATCTAATCGGAGCACATGTGCACGAAATTACAAAATAGGTAAAATCTAGAAAGTCAAGCTCAATTGAACGATCGATGGTTTGTATGCATGTATTGATTTCTTTTTCTGGCGCGGGCTATTTATAGTTTTTCGCCATCGTACATCGTATGATACTCGAGCGTTATTGGGATGTATTAGACTTTACTTTATTTATGTACGTCGTTAAACGGGATTTGCATATGCTACCTACTAGTCTAAAGTCGAAAGCTTAAGTCAATCAATTAGAATTTATTGAATCAAACAAACCATTACTGAATTTCAAATATCTAAACTTTTGCATTTATTTTACTCCATTTTATAATAAAAATAGTTGTCCAACACAAAATGGAATGAATCGTTCATGAGGTGCTAACGGCCATTGAAGTCGATAAAAATCCGGACTTTGGCGAAATAGGCGCGAGCAAGCAAAAAAAGTTTTTAACGACTACAGTTTTTCTTAAGCAAGTAAAGTAATAATAATAATTGTTGGCGCTCCAGTCCAAAGGGGGACCAGAGCCTAGCTTGCTCATCAACTACAACAGCTACAGTAGAAAGGACCCACTGATTTTTGCCGACTCCGAACGGCGAAATTTGAGAAGCTTTCTTAGACAGTTATTACTCTTTGAGTGTTGTCAGCAGGTGGTGCCGTGAAAAATTCGAAAAATTGGTGTTGAACTGGGAGTCAAAACTAAACCCTTCGGCGTGTGAGCGTCACACTCTACCCACTACGCCACGGCGACCACAAGCAAGTAATGTACAGCTTAGTAAAGATCCTCCTAATAACTAACACCTAATTTCAGCATATTGTAATAATATTGCGCATTTGCAAAATCGTTTCTTTTGCATTCCGAAATGTGGCATCGGGAAGCCTCATTTTCTATTGATAAAGAATTCAGTTTTGACGAAGATTTGTGCGGCTTGAAGTCTGAGTCCCACTCTGTTAAGGTTTGTGTTTTTAAGGAATTCTGACATCCTTTGTTGTTATAAGTGATCTGGTATCTTATTACAATACCTTCATATTTTGCTTCCTTGCTTATCACCCTTCTGATCGCACGTAGATTCGAAAGGACTTCGTATGTGAAGTATTAAGCGCCGACATAAAACGCACAGTTAAGAGGTAGACACAAAGCTGCGCCCGTCGTTTTGTCAGAGCATGACTTTAAAACTTACGTCTTCCAACTCGTCTGCCTTGGACTTCGTCTTAAACTCCAGTCCAAGTTTAAATGATAATTTTTTGGATGTCGATAAAAATATCGTCCAATATTTTCTTCTTCATTGTGCGGTGCTATAGCCCGGTGTGGGCATTTGCCTCAACCAACATGCCTCACTTGCTGCCTCAAAATGCGCACTTCAAGTTGGTTGAAGACTTTCTCCACTTGTGTGATCTGTCTGTAGGTCCAGGGCGTCAACTGCTGTGCTGTACCAATGGTTCGGATTGGAATATTTTTCGGCCTGGAGCAGTGGTGCCCATACGCTCTACATGTATCTGAATAGCCATCTTAGGCGTTGCATCCGCAGACGCTTGACCAGGCGCATATGGCCATACAGTCTATAAAGTTCGTCGTTGAATCTTCTCCATCAGATCCTCATTTGTTTTTGGTATCGTCCAAGTTTCCGCCCGCAAAGCAGGGCTGGAATTAACTGTTCTAGCTAAGCTCTGTTACTCAAATGCCTTTTGGGCCCAAAGACGCAGCGTGATTTTGCGTTTGAAGAGTGATTTTACGTTTGATTTGGTACCTATTGACCGCGAAGCCGGATATACGAAGTCTTTGGTTACCTGGAGATTTCTGCCGACCAATGTGATGCTCTGTCCGAGATGTAAATATTATGTGTGCCCTCATTTGCCGCCAGACAAGTTTTTGGCGCTTCCGCTTGAATTCCAGCAAATGCCTTACTGACGGTTCAATGTGTTCGTCCAATTACGTTAACATCTTCGGTTGACGCACCTGATGATCGTGCCTCTGGTGTTAACTTTCTTGATGATGACAGCGCGTCAAATACCTTAGGTTTCTTAAAGTAATGCAAAAAAATACTCCCCTCTGATTTGATTATAATATATCGGGTTTACATTCTCACCGAATCTGAGTGTGACGCTCGTCTCCCGTCTAATGCTGCACCCTGTCTACATCACTCAAAAGCTCAAAAGAGATACTTATAATACTGCGTCGAAAGACTCCTTTGAATATCGTAAGGTATTATTATTTCCTTTTTTACTTCGGTAAAGTATGCTCAAAAGAATTAGACATCTACATTTCATATCCTCCTTTGAAGAAATACTCTTTTCTTAATCGCTGAATCCAATTTAATTCAAGAAAACGAGCATTCATACCCAAAGTACACACCTACCTCACCTGCATCTCCTGCACGGCAACCACTTAAAGGGATTGAATTCAACCACTTAAAAATGCTGACAATTGCTTTAACCCGTGCAAATTATAACAATGTAGTTTATAGTGTGAAGTACAAACGAACACAAGCGACGAACTTTTCTATTTGCTTCTTGACAATTGCGCGCGATTTGAGATAATTAACGTCCAGAAACAACGTTACTTCAAAAAGAAAATCGTCCAAAATAAATTTTGAAATATTGCAATTTCTACATTTTAATTTCATAAATCCCATAATCTGAGATAACTAAACCCAAGTAGTCTCAAGGTTATCGTCGTGCGATTTGTCAATATCTGAAGTTGATGGTCGTTAAATTGATTGCAAAAGCAGATACCGCAATCCACGAGAAATTGTGCCACTTACAAATACTCATTTCAGCTGAACTTGAAACACGATTTGATGGAGGCACGTGCATATCTTTATTTCATATTTCATATTCATTTTCTCTCTAAGCGGACATTCAACTCTGCTTTTTTTTAGAAAAGAAATAATCTCTGATGGAAATGTTTTCACGTGAAAGTCTTACTCTCTGAACCTCTGAACATTTAACGTGAATTACACCCCCACGTGCCATTGTCATCCTCCAGCAAACGAAGCAAATTTTCAACGATTTGTGAAATGATGGCAATGCTATGAATTTATTTTTAACCCATCATTGAATTACATAATTGCTGGAAAAAATCTCGAAGATGACTGCTTGGTGGTCAACTCAATTAGGCATCAGAACTTGTCGTTTAGCAGCCTTAGCCCTATTCACAAAATCAATTAACGCCTCTTCATTCATTCTAATGTCATTAGCGAACATGCGATTTATTAGAAGCGTGTGTGGTCGCAAACGCGACACAAAATAATTTGTCAGAAGTCGTACAGCAAACCTTCCCTGTAAGAACACGTTTTTGTGTTATAATTTGTTTCTTTTTTAACAAAAATTTCACAAAATGTGTCAAAATTAAACGAGGCACTCGCTGCATGTGGGAAATGTTTTACTGTGGACCAGAAGACAAATTAACAGATTCGAAGTTGGATAAACCAACCACAACTCGCGTTAAGACGGTTGTTTGTTCGTTTCGGTTGACTTAACCTTGATCTGAGAAATGCTGCGAATGGCGATATAAATATAAAATAACATCTAACTTAAGACCTGACGAACTGCCAAATATTTCTTTGTGAAAACTGTTCACTTTCTTCTTCACAACGACGTCCTTCACTGCATTCTGTTTTAATATGTGTTTTTTGGCATGCCTAAGTGGTAAGAAATTTTTCTCGGTAACTACAAAGGGCACATGGAGGCGATCCCCTACATCAATCAAAGATGGCCTAACCATACCTTTGCGTTTAAGAAAAAAAAAAACTGTCTTTTAAAGAAAGATGGAAAGAGGTTTTTTGGGGAAGGAAGCTCGTTCAATCTCATACCCTAAAAATTAGGTGGGAACTTTGAAACCGACAAGGTGTCGGTAGGTAGGCACATGGAGGCGATCCCCTACATCAATCAAAGATGGCCTAACCATACCTTTGCGTTTAAGAAAAAAAAAAACTGTTTTTTAAAGAAAGATGGAAAGAGGTTTTTTGGGGAAGGAAGCTCGTTCAATCTCATACCCTAAAAATTAGGTGGGAACTTTGAAACCGACAAGGTGTCGGTAGGTGTCACAAGAAGTTACGGGATGAAAGAATATGAGATCGTGAAGAACTTGCCAAGTAATAATCAGAGGAGGTATTTTCTTCATGTTTACCAAGTTTGTGATACACGCGTACTTGGCTTCCATCGGGCCATCTAAGCACAACCATAAATAACGTGAATCTCCAGGACACGGGTTAATGAAATCCATGTTCCCTTACATTGGTAAAAAAAAACAGGGAAATTTTCTTATTTCCCAACAGGACAATCTGCATATGCCTTATCGGCGTACAAATAGACGACTACATATTCCCAAGTATCCAAACTTGTGCTTGGATCAGTTGGCTAAAAGGGTTGTGAGAGTTCAAAAATAATTGAGAGCCACTATGAATGTGTACGAGTATACATTGAATGGTGCGACACTCCACAGGTGGTCCAGGGTCTAGCTTGCTCTACAACTGCTTGTGTTGTGCGTGCTACTGTTCTCTCACAAGTAGAAGGGACCTACACTTTTTGCCGACTCCGAACGGCGAAATTTGAGAAGCTTTCTTAAACAGTTATTACTCTTTGAGTGTTGTCAGCAGCTCGAAAGAGGTGTTGCCGTGAAAAATTCGAAAAATTGGTGTTGAGCTGGGAGTCGAACCTACACCCTTCGGCGTTTGAGCGTCGCACTCTACCCACTACGCCACGGCAACTTAATATACTTTTACATATATTTCAAAACACCCTTTTTCGATGCATATGGTTTTGTCCATCTTTTAAATTACCAGTGTGCTTTTACCAGGTATACCGGTATGAAATAAAATGCATTTTTTTCGAAAATAAAACACTAATTATTAATGGGAAAGTAAACACATTTTATTTCGTATCGGCCATTGTTTTCTACACATTTTGATCACCTTTCTGGCAATTTGTGAATACCACGCCAATAAAATCGTTCATCTTTTAGAGCAAACCAATCAGACACCCAATTTTCGACCTCCTCGTAGAAATCAAAGTGCTGCTCAGCCAATGCGTGTCCCATCGATGAAAACAAATGGTAGTCGGAAGGATCCAAGTCTGGTGAATACGGCGGGTGGGGTAGCTGCTCCCAGCCAAGTGTTTTGATTGTATCCTGAACCGGTTTTGCATTTTGTGCAGGTGCATTGTCATGGAGCAAAATTACCTTGCCGTGTCTTCTGGCCCATTCTGGTCGTTTCTCGATCAATGCATGGTTCAAATTGATCATTTGTTGTCGGTAGCGATGAGTATTAACGGTTTCACAAGGTTTTAGGAGCTCGTGGTACAGCACACCTTTCTGGTCCCACCAAACACACAGCATTGTCTTCTTGCCGAATCGATCTGGTTTGGCAGTCGATGTTGATGGTTGTCCCAGAATAACCCATGATTTTTTTCCGTTTAGGATTCTTAAAATAAAACCATTTTTCATTGCCAGTAACAATCCGATGCTTTCGTGTCTTTGAAGCAAAATTTCACAAGTGTTTTTTCGGTTTTCCATCTGTCTTTCATTTAATTCATGTGACACCCATTTTCCACACTTTTGGATCTTTCCCACAGCTACTAAACGGTCAGAAATTGTTTGTTGTGCAACATTTAAGATTGCTGCCATTTGCTTTTGACTCAAAGTGTCATCTCCATCCAATATCGTTTGCGATTCGGCGTCTTCAAACTTTTTTGGTGGTCTTCCACGTTCTTCATTTCTCACATCAAAATCATTATTTCTGAACTGTTGAAACCATCTTTTGCATGTTGCTTCTGATAGAGCATGATCACCATATGCCTCGACAAGCATTCGATGCGACTCTACAGCACTTTTCCTCAAATGAAAACAAAAAACTAATGCTTTCCGCAAATCATCAGTTTCTGGTACAAAATTCGACATTTTTAACACGATGAAAATATATGATACTAAATATTTTTCACAGCAAACAAACAAAAAAAAAAAAGGGCTCGTACACAACAAATGTTCCCTATCGAGACATTTGTATCTTGACGCTCACTTCATACCGATATACCTGATATGGGACATTCGAAGCATCGTAGTTTGGCTTGCAGCTTGTGAGGGAAATGTCCAACATCATTTGTACTCATATTTGGCACTGACATACAATGTCATAGTCTTCCATCAGGTCTTTCAGGAGGTTTTTGGCTCTGAAAAATTCGGCCACACATCGGCGCAGCTGAAGTTAATATAATTCATCTTTCACAGACAGAACTAGCCACAACAAGATCTAACATATAAGTAACCCCAACATTTTTGCTTCAAATCGCTGATCTGTATACTGCAACCTTTGGTATAGTTTTGAAAAACGAAAGGGATGTGTACGTACGCTTGCTCTTGTACTTTTGTGATATCTTAAACCTTGCTCGGACGGTGAACAAATTCATAGTTTGTGTCCATGATACAAACTCAAACAAAATTGTATTATCTGTATTGGATCGATAGTCAACTTCACTTTTTCTTAGTCATCTCATTGGAAGATAAAAATGGAAATTTTGTATCCTATTTTCCCTCACAGTGTCAGTAGATACCTATAACCGGCTTAACGTAGGTCTCGCAGCAGTGCGTGACTGGTAAAGAAGTTATCAAAATATATTTTGTGCTAATGGGAAACAGCATTTTCTGTTTTCAGCATGTTCTTCATTACTTTCGATCCCAACGGTTCATTACCGATTTCTCTTAATAATTTATAATAGTTTACATTGAAAGTTTAGAAATTACCATGTGCACTTGCAATTATCCAGTGATGGTTATCGTTGAGATAAGTGTGGCTTTATATTTATTAACGAGCAAGTCATCGTAATTAGAGAGATGTTTCTTAAAGATTTGGGAATGCAATCAACCTTCGTAGATGGCCCAGAAGGGGCTTCTTCTAGTAAAAATTTCCTCTGGCTACGATTAGCCCACATTTTGCCAATTGCAAACTTACAAATATTGATACGGTGGTGGTGGAGCGTGCAATGGTTAGCCTTTGCTGTATACCTAACTTAATGCGCATGGAGATGCACTCAGACCATATTTGCTACACATACTCATAATGATCATCATCTTCCAAAGCATTTTTTAAATATGTAAAAAAACATCAGAAAGTGTGTGACTATTCTCTATAAAACCACGACACAGGCGCCAATCATAAATCACCCTCAACGCCGCAAAACTCGATTTAATGAAATCGGCGGACTTTTACAATCTCCACCACCGCAAAATCACCACACACTGTTTTTAATATCTTTTACGATTTGTTTTCATTCTAAATGACACGTGGTCTCAAAAACAACAACAATTTCATCTCATCACCGCCGACTTTCGTCATCGTCACCCACCTCTAGCATAAGCTCGTACTTTAACCCCACCGGCACACCAGTCAGACCACTTGTATCAGCGGCAATTAAATGCTGTGAGGTAGGTCGGGCACGCTTCGGAATAATCCAGAACCACGCGGTCGCAAAAGATTAGATACGAGCTGAAGTAGCTTCAGCTGATTGTGATTCATCAGAAAATGTATTCTTTCGCTGTCAAGTAGAAAGTGGATGTGAATTATTCTGACGTAATCTGTGCCGCAAATGGCATCTTAATTTAAATGATTCGACGGTCTGTTTGAATTGAATAAGAGGTGGGATTGTGAATTTTTTAAAAATTTACAAACGCGAACATCTTGCGACATCGCAGTTTTTGCATATTAATTTCAAGTTACACTGCCTTTGAGTGAGAAGGGTCTTTTTCCGTCATAACAGTGACCATTTGTATGTAGTAACAACTGACAGTTGGTAAGAAAACAGTCTTCTGCTGGTGAATTAGCTGGCAAGTATTTTTCTAAATGGTTGCAACAGCTTGCACATGGTTGTCAACGCTTGCATATTTAGTTCCTTCGCCCAACTGTGTTGTCTCTTCGAGTTTCGTGCATAGTGATTCAATTGTCAAAGATGTATTCACGCCTTTTGATTTCTGGGTTGTTTTTGAAGGAGTTGATGTGTATGCTTATCATACCTAATCATAAAGTGGTTAACGTGGGTGATGCAAACTGATGAGGTTTTCAGACCAGACCAGATCAGGTATTGCACTTGTTCTAGCCTATTCATCTCGGCTCTAATAAAGGAGTATCATGATTGCTGTTCAGTTTACGGACGAGCATTAACTTAATAATAATTGTTGGCGCGACAGTCCACAGAGGGACCAGGGCCTAGCTTGCTCATCAACTACTCGTGTTGTGCGCGCTACTGTTCTCTCACGAGTAGAAGGGACCTACAGTTTTTTGCCGACTCCGAACGGCGAGATTTGAGAAGCTTTCTTAGACAGTTATTACTCTTTGAGTGCTGTCAGCAGCTCGAAAGAGGTGGTGCCGTAAAAATATTCGAAAAATTCCTGTTGAGCTGGGAATCGAGCCTAGACCTTCGGCGTGTGAGCGTCGCACTCTACCCACTACGCCACGGCGGCCACAACATTAACTTAAGGACCATAATTTAAAGCTGTCGTTTCGACTTCCTGTCAACTGTGTGTTTTTCTGTTTTAAACCACAGAGATCGATAATACACTGTTCTTGGAAATAAAAGGCGTATATTGTCATGGCTTTTTATCTGCTGTCAAAATCTTTGACATGCTCAATCTTCACTTAGAGATATTACTTATCCGCCTCTTCTTAATTTACGCGATTGGTCTACTATTCCCCCACATATATCTAATGTGCAGGCAGGAATCAGTGTGGACTAAATGCAAAAGATGAACACTTCAGATGAGGCATACCGTCCTCTTTTGCCACACGCCGCAATAAAATTTCATATTCTGTTAAACACGATCGCAGCACGAATTGTACACGTCCCGAAAGTTCATCACTAAACTGGTTTCTGCTAAACTAAATCCGAATCGCTGATTGGGTGTAATGCGATTAGACAGATATTTGTGACATCTCCGGACACTGTGTCATCTGCAAGTCAAAAGGTAAGAGCTTGCCTCCAGCGGTTTCCGTCAGAGTTGTTTTTTTTTCGCGATTGTCACTTATATTCCCTCGAATGATTTCAGGTTGTATAAAAATAAACAGCATTCTT
Organism: Eristalinus aeneus; assembly: GCA_955652365.1. Classification (NCBI taxonomy): domain Eukaryota; kingdom Metazoa; phylum Arthropoda; class Insecta; order Diptera; family Syrphidae; genus Eristalinus; species Eristalinus aeneus. The sequence continues at coordinate 65,560,119 of OY019130.1, read as the reverse complement.
TAATTTTGTTTTTACACTTTGATCTGTAAAATCTGATTTCTGATCTGTTTACCTTCAGCAGTAAAAAAATTTGTCCAACAAAAATGTTTCTAACTCAAAAAACCTATTTTATATTTTACTGTTGACACAATTCTCGATCCATTAATGGATTTACATTTGATCAAACGTCTATTAATTGAACCGCAAATACCACATGATTTTTTTCGTTATTTTGCAATACGAAAAGATGCCTACAGAAGCCTTTCGTTGAATGTACAAACACTCCCATTCGGCTACTGCAAACACACAAACAATCTCGATCACTGAATAACTTGAAAAGGATGTTGGCATTAATCTCAACCTTTCTTCAGTTTAGAGGTTATAGTCGAGTGTCAAGGCGAGGGCGATAGAGACAACTGTTTGGCCGCGCATGTAACAACATCAGTCAATTAAGTCGCACAATGCCTTGCAAATTTTTCGAAAACACAATTGCCCTTGATTGGGGTGTCCGATCTGGTCGACAATGGTCTTAAAATTTTGACCGACAAACAAGTGCCACTCGAGGTTTTTTTTTCTTTTTCAAAGCTGCCTCTGAAGTGTGTATCAGTCGTGGAGTAAGACTTTAGTGTAAGTTCAACAAGATCCGACCATACAAATACCGCACTTGTTCAACCTTCAGGGATAGGTAGCGCGATGTGTGTTTCGCTTTGTTTTACTTTCGACCGCTGTTTGGCGTGATCTTGACTTGACACTGGTAATGTTGTGAGGAACGTGAGCGTGGGCTCATTGCTTGCCAGTTGTCTGTGACTTCTTAAAACTGTTTGAATTCCCACAAAACCCATCAGAGGAGGTGTGGCCCGTTTAAGATGACTGACTGTGTGTTTGTCTAAGCTCATGGATCTTAATTGTTAATTGTTCTTACTCTGGGCGGGCAAACAATGCTCGATAGTGCGTATCCAAGACGGTTTGATCACACCCCAGAATTCAAACGTTCTTAAGAAATTCGTTGCTACATCTACTCCTTAACTGTTGTGTACTTATTTTTTGTTTGTTTTTTCTTTTTCATTGCAGGTAAGCTTGGAAAATGAGGCAATTTTTAGAAGAATCGTAAAGTTATCTGAAACTGAAGGCAAATCTAGGTGGTCATGGTCTTGTTCTCAGGAGTATTAAAGGTTTGTTTAAATTACAGTTGTTAGAGCAATGTATGTATTTGTTGGTGATATGTTGGTGAACCATTATATTTACTTGTGACAGATGCTTTGGTAAGGAGATGATATTCTATATTTCTTCTGAGATTGATTGCTGGGACGCCTATTTCAAACTTCAGAAAATTCAAAAAATTAAGTAAAACAACGCGAAACACCATTTGAATTTTCAACGATATTAAATTTATTTTTTTTTTATTTACCATTTTTTAATCTATTCGATCATAAAATTAAATTGGACGTTTACTTAGGAGTATCTCTTGATCTGTGACTGCCTACAAAAATTGGGTAGAGTGTGACACCCACACGCCAAAGATTCCAGCATCGATTCCCGGACTGAACATCTCGTATTTTTCACGGCACCACCTCTTCCTAGCTTCTGACAACACTTAAAGAGCAATAACTGCCTAAGAAAATGCTTCTCAAACTTCGCCTTCAAAGTCGGCAATGTAGGTCATTTAAACTCATGAGAGAACAGTACCATGCACAGCTCGAGTAGTTAATTAGGAAGCTAGACCCTGGTTGTCTCTGGACAGTCGTGCCATCTGTTATATACTCGTATACGTATTTCTTGATTTTACGTTGTTAATCGTCTACACTAGTTCGTGTGGGGCCTCTGTGTTTTTGGAAAAAGATGTCATTTAAGAAAAAATTGCAAGCATCAGCGTATAGAACAAACAACCAATTCAATCAGCTCCACGTGAAATGGTCTAATTTTTCAACACGAATTCAGAGTGTCTTATATTGCATGAGGATCTGCTTTGCTTAAACTATTTGCCAATTATTGACATTTATTCTCATACCTCATTGGCTAATCACCATGGAGCAGTGTACACCTGAACAATGTTTTCATGTTATTCAAATCCACATTTCGCCCCACAATGTTTCAATGCCTGTAGTACAAAGAATTAAATAGTGCAGCCGTGAAGAAAAAAAGCAAGCCCCAGTGCTTCTGTTCAAAAGGGCCCAGATCTATAACTTACACATTTTCGGAATATGGGCATCTTTGTGATGTTATGTAAAATCTTGGCCTACATTCATCCAGAATAAATTTGACCGAAGAACTTAAGCCATTAGATCACTTTCAGTACAGCTAATTCGTAAATTGAGCTTGAAATTGATGCCGATTTTCACCGAAAAAACTTCTTCAGCGATCAGGCTTATTTACGGCTGAATGAGTTTGTCCATAAGCAAAATATGGTAATCCGCACGTGCTCATTTTACATGTAAAAAACTAATTGGTGTGGATTACATGTCGGAGTTGTTATTATGTACACATTGTGTGGCGAAACTGTTCACATGGGGACCAGAGTTTAATTTTTACACTCTGACGAGTTGAAGGGAATTTTTCTGCACTCCGACCGGCGGAATTTGAGAAGCGTTTTATGGACAAACTGTAGCTTTTGGGTGTTGTCAGCAACCCGAAAGAGATTCTGCTGCGAAAATGAAACCTTCGCCGATGAGCAAAGCACTTTATTCACAACGCCATAGTAGACACAAGTTAGTATGATTGTACCATATTTATTTTGTTAATTATGCTAATCGCCACGTTCCTACGTACGTTGAATGGCAATCGCTATCGTTTAAGATCTTTTTTAATTGCAAAGCAAAGACTTGGAAATTATGTGATTTCTACAGAACGGTATTACAAGCCACACAGGATATCATTCAATCGATTTACTGAAGAGTAAGTTTGGCGAGAGCGTTTATTGAAGAAATGGAGCCGCTCCATGCGATTTAAAGCCTCTAGCTAGTTTCTTTGCGTTAAGTGAAGGGATTGGTCTGTACCAGCAGGCAGACCGTCAGGGAAAAATCAGCTCAGCGCCGATAGAACATGAAATAGCTGGAATTTCAGTCATTTTATATTTCAAAAAATTGAATAATAAATAATAATAAAAATGAATAATAATAATTCGATAATAATTGAATAATAAATACATAAACGCCACTTAAAGCTTTTAAATACATTGTAAATTTTGTCGGATACCTAATTCCGTTTTTATTTAAAAAAAAATTGAAACGCTCTTAATGAGAAACTTATACGAGGGTTGCCTTTAATATTTCGGGATTAGAGAAAAAAACAAATATTAATCATCGAAAAAAAACTTTATTGTTTTTCAAAATATTCCCCATTAAGATCTATACACTTTTGCATGCATTTGAACCAATTGTCGAAGCACTTTTGCCACTCTGATTGAGGTATCTCGAAAACATGCATTCTGAACGCATCAACCGCTTCTTCAGATGTCGAAAAACGTTGACCTCTCATTTTGTTTTTGACTTACGGAAATAAAGAAAGATGACTCATCAAATCGATGTTTTGAGTGCTCAAAAATGCAGTTGTTTGAGTCGATGTGTGAGAGCTCGCATTGTCGTGGTGAAGGGGGTGATCTGGCTTCGGCAGTTGGTTTTCCTGATCTTTTGGAAAACAACTGGCAAAAAAATGGTTGTGTACCACTCAGAATTGACTGTTCTGCGTTGTTCTAGTGGTACGGTTGCGACATGTCCAGTTTATCCGAAAAAAAGGCGAACATTTGCTTGGAAGTGCTTCGTGCGCGAGCAACTTTAGTTGGATTTGGCTCAATTTGAAACACCCATACAGTCGACTGTTGTTTACTTTCGGGCTCATACGCGTAAATCCACTATTCATCACCTGTCACGATGTCATAGACGTCTTTCGAAGCACCGCGTTCTTATTTTTAGAGCATTTCTTTCGACCAACTGCCACGAACGATTTGAGCGATTGACAAATTGTGTGGGATCCAACGCGAACAAATTCTTTTGACGGTCAAATGTTCATGCAATATTAACTGTATGCTGTATGCACTAATGCCTATAGTTGTCTCAATCTCACGATAGTTCACATGACGATCTTGCAATATCAGTTGGCGCACAGCATCAATGGTTTCCGTAACAACAACTGATTTTAAACGACCTTCACGAAATTCGTCTTGGAGTGAACTACGACCTCGGTTGAATTCACCATACCATCGATAAACGCTGTTCCTTGATGGAGCTTTATTGCCAAAAATTGAATTAAGTTCATCAATGCACTGTTGTTAAGTTAATGCACGTCGAAAGTTGTAAAAAATAATCGCACGAAAATTTTCACGATTTAGTTCCATTATTTGGGCGAGATGAATCTCTTAAGTAACTTTAAACAACACAAATAGCGCACATATGTCAAATATCAAACTTTACGATAGAGCTGACAGTTGCCAGATTGCAACTCTAGGGCTGCCCAATCCCGAAATATAAGAGGCAACCTTTGTATAAGACCATCTAGTCTAATTACTGGAAACAGTTTTTGAATGGCATTTAAAAAATCAATTTTATTTTGCGAGTAAGAAAGAATCTTGCCTTGTTGAAACCGAACGACTTTCCATGCTAGGTATGTGTGTGAACTCAACACTATTTTGGAACGATCACATATTTGAGATTTCTTAAAGCGATGCAAGAAATATTTTACCCCTTTTGATCTGTTTACAATATATAAGGCGTATATTCGCCCAAAGCTTGAGCTATCCAGCTCCTTCTTCATCTTCAAGAATTTATACGCAATATTCGCCTCACTAGGATTGCCCACCCGTTTACCCTTAAGACCACCTTCGGACGTATAGTTATACAGTCAAGTTTAGAGTATCGTTTTGAAGCCACATCACTTTAGCCGAATATCGAAGGCTCTTTTCAGTTTACCTTTTTCCCCTCATTACAATGCCTGTGCATTTAAAACCAATGTGCACCGGTATCTCCTTTCCCTATTTTCCTCCATACCTTCGGCCCGTGCCCAATAAATCGCTTTAACGCACATCATTTATAAAAAAACAGATTGAAAAATTAAAACATTAATGATTTTAACAGTCGCTGTAAACTATAATAGTAAGGAACCACCTCTTTCGAACTGCTGACTAAACTGAAAAAGTAATAACTTTCTATGAAAAAGGTTCTCAAACTTCGCCGTTCGAAGTCGTCAAAGAACTGTACGTGCCTTCTACTCGTGAGAGAACAGCAGTTCACACAACACGACTAGTTAATGAGGAAGCTAGACCCGGGTCCTCTTGTGGGCTGTCGCCCCATCCGCGATACGAGCACATCCATTACATGACGTGTATTGTTTGTTGATAGTATGTACATCATGTAATGGATGTGCTGTTTGTAATCAATAGTCTGCCACTTTACTCCGCAGCACGTATAAAAATAATTTTACACAGACGGGAACCAGTGATACCTGATTTTGACACACTTTACGTCAAATATCCTTTTTAAACAAAGTTCTGTTATTGCACGATTTTGGTAATTCAGCTACTTCTCCTTCAAGGAGTCATTGCAATGTTTGAATTTGTTTTTGTATACTCGTATTCAAATTTAAGTAAATATGAAGAGAAGTACTTCAAAATTGTTTTGCAGGAATTATTCAGTGCAGACATATTAAACAATATCACTCCAATTTATCATGTGCCCGTCACAGCTTCACAGAACAAGTTTCCGTAGAATTCCGTCACAAGATGCTTACATAATGCATCCACACAGCCACCATCAACCACTCGCACCTTCTGCAATTCTGAGAAGGTGATCATAAGGAAAACCCAACACTTCACGGCCCGAGCGAATTCTCGCAACGTGCTTCTTCACATCTTGAATTCCGCCGAAACGACCTTGGGGTCTCTCCTCCGACTTACATGCCTGTCAACTCGTTGCCACATCTCGCGTCGCTCATCGCTCGGAATTGTTTGCATTTGTCTGCTGCCTGCGCGCCGGTGTCTGATTAATTAATTAATCTCGGAGTAAACACATTCGAATGTCAACCAGGGTCCATTTGCCAATCCGGCCTCACCCTTTGCCCACACAACTCAATTTTGTAAACTTTGTTACGTCTCCCCGCATCACTTTGGGCCGTGCCACATGCGGTTGTCTTGTATTACATCGCCAGAGTTGCTAAATTACTTGTAAACCTTGGAGATGCCGCCGTGTGCCGTCGTTGGTCCATCATTGTGCCTTACGTTTCCCCTTTCCATTATCGCCATCTTCGCTCGCAACTTTTTCATTCGGTCTGTCGTGTATGCGTATTATCAATTCAGCCGTTAAACGAAATAAAAAGATACCATCCAAGAAGATCGATAGTAAACATAGTCCGTCGTCCACTGCGCGTCCATGAAAATTTATGTATCGTTGCACAACGCCGCCGGGCCGCTACAGCATCTCCACACCGACCAATAAACAATAAAAGCACTTCAAAGCTGCGTTCATCGTTCCTCGGCCAAAAAGAGTCTGAGTGGTGTATCGCTGTTTTGCGCGCCCGCGTTCTCGCCTCTTCGTAACTTTCTTTCTCAGCTGCGATATTGGAAACTCGTTGGGTGCGCACACGTTCGTAAAATTCAGAAATTTTGCTGCCCATTCGTATTCGGGTGAAGGTCGCAACTAGATTTTCATCCGCAGACGCATTTAGTGGCACATCACCGACTCGCCTGAGGCGTGCAGATGCACACGGAGGACGGTGTCGTCTCTGTCATGGATGTGATCGATTTTCGTTCAACCTTCGACTGATCAGCAGACGCTGTTATGCGATCAGCTTGTGATGGATATGCGCAGCAGCGACTGGAATTTTGTAGTTTTCCCTGGGCGAACCAGAAATGAAATCGAAATTTCCCCTGTGTGATCTGGGCCTGGAATCTCTCGTGCGAGATCCGACTGCGACTTTGATTTGACAAGGGGTTTATGCAACGAGTATATGGTCGGTATTAGCATTTTTATAACATACGCCTGTCGCATGTGAGGTCTTGATTACATCGGCCCTCTCTGACGGTTTTTGGTGACCGTCTGCAGTGCGGTCGGACAGGTTTGGCGCTTGTTTTTGGGTCACTTTGATTTTCCTTTTTTTTTTCTTTCTCTCAAGATGTTCAAGTTTTAATTACACCCCTGCCTGTGAGGTAGTTGGAAAGGTTTTAGTAGAGGTGGTAGTGACGGTGGCGATGGCCACTCTGGCTCACGACAACGTGTGAATGCAAATTATATTATTTTGTAGAAAGTGTCAGTTAAAAAGAAGACACAGAGAAAATGAATGAACCAAAAAAAAGACGACAACAAAACAGCAAAAAGTAGAAGGAAGAGTCGAAAAAAAACTTTTACTTTTCAAATGACAATAATAGACGTCGTCGTCGTCGTAACAAAACAAAAGCAGGTGATAACGAATTTAATGAGGATTGCTGGTGTGTATTTGTGTGCTGTGCGCAACGCTACGTGCTGGCAGCTCGGGCATAGTTAAGTGTGCTACTGGGCCTGGCCGTAACTGACATTTCGCCAGCTTTTCCTGGTACTTAATTATGGGCAAAAGGGCGCCTCATTCCAAATAAAGTCGCGTTTCATCTGCAAGGGATTGGAAGTTCATTTCATTTCTCATTTCATAGCTAATTAAATTTACTCACGAGGGGTGTGGAGGTGTAGAGGTTTTATGCTGGTCGCATCGTTGTATTATCTGCGTGAAGGAATGATGAAATCCATGAAATATCACGAGGGAAATGCGTGACTGATTTGTGATGTTGTATTATCTCAATTTTAGAACAACTTAATTTGTGTGAGAATGAAAACAGATTTCACAAAATAAATGAATGAGAGAAAATTCAACGATAGGAGAGCATATTTCTGCAAATGATCATCCCTCATCGTCCAATAGAAACAAGACCCAACTCAAAACGATGTATATAATAATTTTGTGATAATCGTGATATTTTTCACTTTTTCGAACGACTAGGTTAAGGACCTCAAATCTTCATATAACTGGTTTCGATGGAATAGAACGTTATGTAAATGTAAGCAAATAATAAAATGGGAATCATTATTTATTTCATTCACCTCAAATTTGCCGTTGATGCAATGCGCAAGTGTCAGTATCTGTACCAATTCCATTCTTCAATTTCTTCTTTGGTATCTCCTCTCTCGCAAATACCTTTGTTACTTAACGATTTTTTTGTAAAATGTTCAGGAGTTGTAAGAACGTTGGGAGAGTTATGCCCAAGCTAGGATAGGGTCTTCACAAATTTGTTCAATTTTGATGCGCAGTTTGACAATTGGGAAGAATGCGTAATGCACCACAACAACATAACCCCTATTTTTGACCAAAAATCTAGCTATTTACATTTCTTGAGCCTGCACCCAAATCTGATCTCTATTCCCAAGCGTTTTATTTTTAACAAACTTCAGAAAGTATTGATCCACTCTCCTCAAAACGCCTTTATTTTTCCGTGAAATTGAACGCTTTGGGCATAATTTGTTTTAGAAAAAAGAAATTTCGTCAATAATTGTTCATTTTACGTCAATTTTAATATGGAAGCCAAAAACTAGCATTTACGTCATATTAAAGTTTATTATTTCCGTAAAGGAAAAATCGTAGCACAGGCGTATCGTCATACTACTGTGTGTGCGATTAATGAAAGGTTAAATTTACCATTAAATATATGTCGTCGTATAAATCGTATTGCACTCATTTAAAAGCTTTTTATTTGGGTACTAAATGAATTTAAAGAAATTCACAAACCCCATCAACGCTTGCATCTTAAACACTACGAACTACGATGTGCTTTTTTAAGCGAAAACGATCATGGTCAAAGAGCGGTGAGCAAGAGTGTTATATTTTACCAGAACAACACTAGAAAATTTACATCTTTGGTCACTCGCCAACTAGTTGAAGAGCTTGGCTGGGAACCTTTGATGCATCCACCATTTGGCCATGACCTTGCACCCTCAGACTACCATTTGTTTCAGTCTTTGCAGAACACCTTAAACGGTAAAGATGAAGACTCTATGAAATAACACCTGACTCAGTTTTTTATAAAAAAAGACTTGGAATGTGTAATCATAAAGTTTCTAGAAAGATGGCGAAAGGTCATCGAAGCAAAATAAAACATAAATTCTTGCTCAAAGTTTATTGTAAGTTTTTAAAAAAAATGTATTTACTTTTAGTAAAAAAATCAACCAAAATCAAAATCTGTTCTTTTGACACTTTTCATTAAGTCGAAAGAAAATGGAATATGTTTTGTGATCTAATGTCCGCTGCCACATAATTTTCAGTATATTTAGTTTGATTTGGTTACATAAGCTCAAAATTAAAAATATCAATGCATATTATCTGCTTTTATTTTTTTTTTCTCAATGCATTTTTAGTCGTACTAATCCATTTTCTTATCTGCTAGACAAAAATACTTAAATCAAGCTCACTAATATAGTCTACTGATTTTAATTCTAACTTACTGACTCTTCACGAGTACTCTAAGCTAATCTAGATTGTTTGCTTTTTGCCTTTCTGCTTCTTATATATTTTAAATTAGTGTAGTATACAATTTTTTTTTAATTTCTTGGATGTCTTATTTGTTCTTGTCCTTAACTGAACTTACATAACTATGTAACCTAACTACACTAGCTAAAAAACTAAACCTAAACTTATAACCGTATACAATTAAATAAGCCTAAAACTTAACTCTACTTAACTATGTATATGAAGCTTAACTATGCCCGTAAAACAATACGGACGCGTCCACCAGGGCGTATGTGTTATTTATATGCCTAACATATATATCTACATCTAATACGCCGTGGTGGACCTTTTATTGGTTTTAGTTTTTTATTTGTTTTTTTATATTTTCTTTTTATTTTTGTTGTTTTTTTGTTTTTTTCTTTTGTTTTTGTTAAATGGCTTAGAATTACCTTAACCTATGAGAGTTGACCCTAGTGAATCAACTACCCTGTCTTTTTGCTTTAAGAAGTTAGCGGCATCAAAAGCTGATTCTAGTGTAACCAACATTAAAAAAAACGGTCCTTTGCAGAGACTGCTCTGTAGCGGGCAGAAATTGCTCTACTGAACCGTATGAGTTCCTCGTGGCTGCGAGTAACGTCCGGCCCGTGTTGAAGTCGCCAGCATATAATCTCCTTGTTCGTTCAATTTGCATATAAACATTCGCCCTGATATATTTCGGGTTTAGAGAACAAAATCAAATATTAATCATCGAAAACAGCTTTATTGTTTTTCAAAAACTAAGATCTATACACTTTTGCATGTTTTGAACCAATTCTCGAAGCACTTTTACCACTCTGATTGAGGTATCTCCAAAACATGCATTCTGAACACATCAACCGCTTCTTCAAGTGTCGAAAAACGTTGACCTTTCATTTTATTTTTGACGTACGTTAATAAAAAAAAAGTCACTCGGTGCCAAGTAAGAACTATACGATGAATGACTCATCAGATCGATGCTTTGAGTGCTCAAAAATATAGTTTTTGAAGCCGATGTGTAACAGGTTGCATTGTCGTGGTGAAGAGTGATCCGTCTTCGGCGGTTGGTTTTTCTGATTTCTTGGAAGACAACTGGCAAACAAATGGTTGTGTACCACTCAGAATTGACTGCTCTGCGTTGTTCTAGTGGTACGGTTGCGACATGTCCAGTTTTTTCTCAAAAAACAGGCGACCATTTGCTTGGAAGTGCTTCGTGCGCCAGCAACTTTTGTTGGATTTGGCTCAATTTGAAACAAACCATACAGTCAACTGCTGTTTACTTTCGGCCTCGTGCGCGTAAATCCAGGATACATCACCTGTTACGATGTCATAGACGTGTTTCGAAGCACCGCGATCGTATTTTTGAAGCATTTCTTTCGACCAATCGACACGAGCCTTTTTTCGAGCAATTGACAAATTGTGTGGAATCCAACGCGAACAATTTTTTTTGACGGTCAAATTTTCATGCAATATTGAATGTATGCTGGTCCCACTAAAGCCTAAAGTTGTCTTAATCTCACTATAGCCCACATGACGATCTTGCAATATCAATTGGCGCACAGCATCAATGGTTTCCGGAACAACAACTGATTTTGGACGACCATCACGAAATTCGTCTTCGAGTGAACTTCGACCTCGGTTAAACACTGGCAAATACCATACCATCGATAAACACTGGTCCTCGATGGAACTTTATCGCCAAAAATTGAATTTTGTTAATCGATGCACTGTTGTTAAGTTAATCCACGTCGAAAGTTGTAAAAAAGTAAGTTACTGTAAACAACACAAATAGCGCTTGTATGTCAAAAAGTTCTGAGTACGTATAACCTGAAAAATGTAAATCTTTATGACAGAGCTGGCAGTTGCCAGATTGCAATACTAAGGTTGCCCAATCCCGAAATAGGAAAGGCTACCTTCATATATGGGTCCCTACTATCCACCTCAAGTCCTTCCGCTTGGTAATCAAATGTTGGTTAATGTCGTATGTAACACACTGAATAAAACATAAAACATTTCTAAAACATCGAAAAACATTTCATAAAACACCATCACCATATGCATTACTCTGACGCATGTTTCAAGTTCAATTTCTACACAAACCTGTTAGTCACGTAGATTGAAACCAATAAATTTCATTATTTCAGAGAAGACTGATGTCACAGTCCAGTTGCCCCAGATCCCATTTACCGTTTCTATAATCTTTTATCTTCCGATCCCCGTCTCAGAATACCCAAAGTTGCAAAATTCCAAGCTCTTTTGAGTGACCCGAAATCAATTGTCCAAAACTCCTCTGTACACTGACGTTGCTTTGATATTGAACGAAACAAGCCATATACAGCTCGGTTAGTAACAGGTGGTATTACATCAAAACAAGGCTGACTAAACCTCATAAATTTTGATATATAAGTCACTGTATAAAGGCTAAATGTTCCATTACATGTTGTAGGAGTAAGAAAACATTCAACTTCTTTCATTAACTCTTCTGCTATTGGCAAACGATGATTTTGAGGAAAATCTTAAATACGCCACAACGTTTTCGCAATGAATTCGAAACATTGAAACACACTGTGTTACGAGTAAATCGAATGAAAATTAAGTTCAAAACTAAAATGTTCTTTCATTACTTTCGTCCCTTCTACAGGAAAACCTTAAAAGAAAACTCAGAAAGAACTTTATTGTTATGAAACCGTGTCGTAGCTCCTTGGGAGGACGTAAGTTCAGTAGGTTTCCTAATGTTCATCATCATTGTCACCCCACAGCAGTTGAGAAATTTCTCTCATAGTTTAAAACAAAGAAACAAACTAGAGCAAGCTCGCAAAACAATAAAGTGAAATTTAAGTCGGTCCTTAGGCGATCCAGGAGTGATAATAGCCAAGAATAGGGTGCCCCAAAGAAAGGAGAAATGAAACAGATCATAAAAAAGCCAACCTTGATGCTAGCATTTGTTTTTTTTGCCCTTGAATCACAATTGGTGGTGGACCTTCGGCATGACAGATAAATAGATGAATCGACAAGCCCACACTGATGTGCCCTTGTCATCGAGTTTCACCCACGTCCACCACAGGGCGTCTAACCTTCGCGCCCATCCATCGACTTGAACTTGTTCATCATGCACTTTGCTCAATATGCAAATACCTGTGTCATAAAACAAATCGGGCTCCGCGAGGGCCCATAAAACGGAGCTCCGATGCAGTAGAGATGATTAGGGCAGCTTAAAAGGTGTGTTCACTTGGGTGAGCTAATAATTCACCAGCCGGAGCGGATTAACCTCGATTCTTGCGGACTGAATGAAAAGCGTGTTTCCCAGGTGGCCATCATTGATTTTCAGATAAGCGCGCCAGCCAGCGAAGCGGTGGTGGGAAGAAGATGTAAAACAGGTGCTCGCCCCAAAGTTGACTTGAATCTGAGTGTAATCTGCTTTCGGATGGATATCATGAAAATTCAATATCTACTGTGTGTGTCATAATTCCTTGTGATTAGGTTAAGATAACGCACCCGATGTGAAGTTTATTGAATTAACGACGAACGGAAGGGGACGTTTTGTTTGATTTTTTTAAATTTTCCTTTACGGGAAATTGAATTAAGACGAAACGGCTGACATTATTTTCTGTGGAGCTGACAAAGATCGGTGGAATATGTTTTATGCTTGCAATTTGATTATTGAACACAGCACGTGGTGAACATTCTGTCAAGGCATGTCTTGTCTTATCTTCTTAGGTGGAGGAAAAGGAATTAATTTAAATTTAATTGTGCTCCTTTATTTTGACCGCCAAATAATGCTGTGAGGATAATTATACTTGCGGTTTTTTGGCGTTAAGTCTCAAGACAGAAATTTTAGCCACAGAGTTGTTTAGTAAATTGAGCTGGGAAATATCAAGCAAACTTCTGGGTTGGTGGATATGAGTGTGAGGACAATAGGAACTCTCGCGAAACCCGAAACCTGCCACTGTTTCTTTCCTCCATATAAGCTCTTATGATTAGGTTTAAACATAAACAAATTGGTTTCACGTTGCGCGTCACTTTGTTGCAATTTATCAAAAGTTGGAAAATCCTTTTAATGAAAACAAGATGTGACCCTTTCCTTTACTGTATTTTTTGTCACTTTCGACAATCTCATTAATTGCAGCAGTGTAACAGTAATAATTCATTGCTTTATTTCAGTTCTTTATAGCAATGAGCTCATGCGGCCGGCATGGAACTTAAATTGAAAATGTAAGAAATTAAATCGTAACGAGATCTTATCCTGCAATACCAATTGTACAAACATGTTTCAATTATGTTTCTAATTTCTTATGATGTTGGTAAAAACCCAAGTAAAGATAAAAACGGAACTGGACCACGTAAGAGCGCTTCCTGATAAACAGCCAGGTAATGATCTGTTTTAATCATTGGGAATTGTGCCAAAAACAGCAATCATGACTTTTACTGCAAACTCTAGTTCACGTGAAAGAGCCCACCAGCAAGCAATAAAAGCAATACGCTTCTATCACTAAACTCTTCTTAAACTTGTCCGCCTGCTCCAATTAAAATCCGCTGTACAGACAAAATTCTTTCGACAGGCTTTCTTGGAATGCCCAATCTCACGAATCTACTTGGAAATTATGTCGTCAGGTTACTGGTTGGCAATGATGCTACATTTAGTTCCGTTGCAGTGAGGCTTTAGTCTACTGTGTTAGTGTCGTGATTTTATGAGTTTTCGTTGTATGCCAGCGCGATGCAGCATTCTACAAATACTTTCTCGATTCTGCAATTAGAAATGTAAGATCATCAAACTTTATTTTACCTTACTTCTGATCAACTTCTGAGATTTTTTCGATTTTGAGTCAAAATTTTTGACTCAAACTAATTACAAGTAATGTTCTTAAGATAGAACCAACTTGATAAGTGGCGTTTCTTTTACAGGGAGTGCAAATCGAAAGGTTGAATAACTTTAATATCGCGCTTACATCTTGTTAAAAACCCTATACATCTGGATAAAGACCAAAGATCAATTAAAACGAAAATAACGTCGACGCTCTTTACTGTTTCAAAGGTTACACGTAGACATGTACAATTTGACATCAATACAAAGCCTAAAGCGTGTATGTCATCAGTTCCTCTTACCACCATCTGCCACTTGTGCCGTACACTTAATTTTTTTTAAATATTGTACACAATACAATTCTCCGATTTTTTTCAATAGGTCCGAACCGGTGACCCCCAAAATACAGTAGTCGAAATGAGCAAGGTCTGGAGAAATTTCTGCGTTTTCAGGTCGTTTTTGACAGCTTCAGTTACGTGGCGCCAAGCATTATTATTTTGCAAAATTATGTTGTCATGCCTTTTTCTGACCGTTTTTCATAAAAAGCATTAGTTGTAGTGGATAACGTTTCCTATTAGCGGTATTGCCTTGTTTTAGCAGCTTATAGAACAACACACATGTCTGGTCCCACGATACGGTGCAAAAATAGTTTTTCGGTTTCAACTTGTACGACACCCAATTTCCTTACTTTTGAATAAATCTATATTTACTTTACAGAACAGGAATTCTTTTCTCTTAACGATCCTACGAGTTCACTTAGCTTCTGACATGGATTTTAATCCATCTTCAAACATTTTGATCTGGCCAAGCTGGTTAGAGCAGTTTTACCATAAACATCTGAGGGCATTTGATGAACTTCAGCTGCACTTGTCTGATAATTAAAAAAATAAAATCAAAACTTCCCGTAAATGCTGTTAATTCAAAAAAACAATTCCGAACGTCTTCAAAGAGACAGAAAACTATGTTGTTGTCTAAAACCGACGCTGATGCACATTCATTTTTGTCGAAAAATGTCACACCTTTCCAATGAAGTATGTAATCACATCCAATATCAACGCGAACTTTAAATGGCGCCATCTTATAAAAACGGACCAAGTTAATTTATATTTTGAAAACGGACCAAGTTAATTTATATTGTTAATATTTAACAGTCGCCGTGGCGTAGTGGGAAGAGTACGACGCTTACACGTCGAAGTCTAGTTTCGAGTCCCAGCTCACAACGAACTTTTCGAATTTTTCACGGCACCACCTCTTTCGAGCTACTGACAACACTCAAAGAGTAAAAAGTGTCTAAGAAAACTTCTCAAATTTCGCCGTTCGAAGTCGTCAAAAAACTGTAGGTTCCTTCTACTCATGAGAGAACAGTAGCGTGCATAACACGAGTAGTTGATGAGCAAGCAGGCCCTGGTCCCCTATGGACTGTTGCGCCATACAATTACAATAATTTATAAAATTTTCGTAAACCTCTTGAAATTTTGAAATTCTTGCTGTAAGCATAAATTATCTATCCTCATTTCAAAAATCTCTTGTCATATAGCTTCCAGCACAACTTCACGAGTTATTTACTTACTTCCGCGCCCAGTAACTTGGAATGACCGAATTGGTTATCCTCGAGGATAATGCCTTTTGTCATTAAATCAGATGTTTGGTCTTTTAATTATCTCGTTTTCGTAAAAGGGAATGTGGGATTCGAAAACTGTCTGGTTATGTCACTAATGTCTTTAGCTGTTTTTTGTCCAACTAGTGTAGTTGGCGGATCCATTTTCGCAACTATAATCACGTCATGGCAGATCTTGAAGAGTTCGCGTATATCTTGGAGTCCACTCCTCTAGATCCAAAACAGTTTCATTTTCTTTTGTTAACACAGTAGCTTAAAGTTACACTGGGGGGATAACGTTTTGCAGGGAAAAACGTCTTCCATTTTCGTATACTTTGTATAAGCGAAAGTCATGCTTCTCAGCTTTTCCTCTTGAAATCCAGGTCTATGGACCAAGACATTGCGTCTACGCATCCAGCTTCAACGACACTTATTCACGTTTTATTTTGGCGACATCGAAAAATATAGAAAGCGTAAAAAATGTGAGTTTCTTTATTGGTCGCCCCCCTTCGTCACAGTCGGTAATACTACATTTCTCTGAAAACCGTGTGTTAACAGAACCATCGTCTGTTTTAATTTTAATATCAGAGCAACAACATCTCACTTCTCTATAACGTATCGTCAAAAGGCTCTCCACAACGCTACACAGTGGAAGTACCACGTAACTGTTATATAAATTCGTCCAACTGTTCGTTCTGTGATAGATGACTCTCAGAAGCGTCAGTTTTCCCAGAAAACAAATCAATTTCTCTGAAATTATTTATTCAAATTTTCCAATCGTTTCGTTTTCGAAAATTAATGAACGATTTCGAGAATAAATGAAACCCCATCATTTACAACCCCACTTCCGATGACCACCAACTGGACGTGAGCGCGCGCCAGTGAAAGGCGCCAACAACGCTGCATGCAAAAGCCCGAAATCGATTTAATCTTCTAACAATCTGCGCGAATTGGACAAATACTTTGCGGATTTAAATTTTTAATGCATGCATTTCGCCCGGTTCCAACGGCCACGATTGTTCATAATCCTGTTCGGTTGAAAGTTGTTTTCACTTCAATATTTCAAGTGCATGCTCAGCGCGTGGTGGCAGCTGCAAATTGCCGGAGAGTCGAATGTAAACAAAACACGAATGCAAACTATATTTTGCACTCGAATTGGCACGGCAACGTCAACACCCTGCGTGGGAGTGCGCCGAGTGAACTTGTGCACGGTTGGCGATGACATGGTGGCGTTGCTGAAAAATTTAAACTTTAACCCGAGTGGGAAAGGAGACACGGGCTGTGTTGCCGGGAAACAGTTTAATATATTTTACAGTTAAGAACCGCTAATGTCGATGTTTATTGCGGATGAATCAGTTTTCACAGCACATCGAAGTGGGTGGTTAAGACGGAGTGAACTTGTTTGCTTGAGATAGTGGGTGATGGCGATAGGGGTTGGCTGTTCCTCTGCTTTCTTGGGTTGTGTAAACACAATATTCCACGCCACCTGATGGGAGTTTGAATTTGTGAGGCAGTATATTAATTTCGCCATAATTCCACTTATAACTGATACAGCAGGGATGTGCTTGACGTTGATTTATGATCAATGAATTAGACGTTGCGCCTGCTGGGGCTGCGTTCGTTTGACCTTGAAATGAGAAAATTTTATTCTGAAAGTTCGTGCACCTCTTCGGATGGGTTGCCGTCAAAACAATATTGTGAAATTCCATGAGAACAGTTAGTGTATACAGATGAATTTGGGTTGTCTGGGGATTGGAAAATTTAGGGAGACGCTAGTGGATCAAAGGAGGTTCCTTTAGGATTTTTAAACCAATGTAGGACGGCAGTTCTTTCTTTTTGGATAAATGCAATCAGTTCATTGTCGAGGTTTTTAGGACCGGTTATAGTGATATGTATGTTCGGCATTTCAAATTTCAGAAACAGAGTTGTACGATTGAATCACATTGAGGAAAATGTTAAAGCAGTTTCTGAAGTGGAAACACAACCTTGAAATCTGTTAAATTCTGGCAAATAATATGAAAGAATAAGAATCAGAAATCAGCAAATTTCTGCAAATTTAGCAGGCTTTAACTCAGTATACAAGGTCTGTCAAAAAAACTAAACCAAATTTTAATTTTTCTCAATCATAGATATAACACACATATCTCAGCGTTTTTTCAAGCAGTTCTATTATGCAGTTTTTGAGCTCTTTCAACGATTCTGTTTTTATCTCCTTAATCGTCGCAAATCACAAAAACCATATACCCATGATTTGTCACCAGTTATAACCCTTTTAAGCAAATTTGGATCGCCGTTGACGCCATTCAACTTTTCCTTATCGTTCCTTTTGCAACATTTTGTTTGGTCAAAATTCAGCAATTTTGGAATGAACCTTGCTGCCTCATGCTCCAAGCCCGAAATTTCCAAAAAAAAATTGAAAGGCATGAACCATCCGATAAGCCCATGTCTTAAGCAAGTTCTCTAATAGTGGTTCGAAGATTCTCCATTCCATCTTGATTACTTTCTCAACATTTTCATTGGTTGTTAATGTACTGGGGCTTCCAGGGCGAGTCTCGTTATTCACATCTTCTCGGCCTTTTGAGAAAAGCTTGTACCACTTGTAAACATTTCTT
This sequence comes from Eristalinus aeneus, assembly GCA_955652365.1. Classification (NCBI taxonomy): domain Eukaryota; kingdom Metazoa; phylum Arthropoda; class Insecta; order Diptera; family Syrphidae; genus Eristalinus; species Eristalinus aeneus. Next base: position 65,541,662 of record OY019130.1, on the reverse strand, counting down.
TTTTGATTAAGATTACACTCACTGTATGCCACTGTCATCCATTAAGGGTTTGAGCACTTAATTCCATTCTTCACAAAAAATCGAATGCATTATACATTTTTTATTTCTTTTCTTCTTATTTTTTTGTCTTAATAAATTTAAAATACGATGTATTAAAGAAATGATCATTTAGTCATAGATGAGCGTTCAAATCCTGGATAAGTGGTGTAGTTTAAGTTCTTCTTCCAGTGCTTCTGATGAAAGACATTAAGACTAAACTTGTAGGTCATATTTTCTTCTGAAGAGTTTTTTGAACAAGATAGCATAAGTATTTTGTAGTGCTATAAAAATCACTATTTTACTATTAAATCTTAAGGAAAAAATGTAACATAAATAAAATTCATACAAATATTGCATAAGAAATGAATTTGAAGTTGTAGAAGCCAAGGTTTCGTCTTGTCACCTCTCCTTTTCATTATATTTGGACTGGATTATGCAGCGCAACAGAGGCAAGGAATGTTTCACATTGGGAGAGTAATGTCAGGGTAAGTCATTTTCTATTCGCAGATGGCTTAGACACAACTTCGGCTTGATATGTTTGTGGTGGAATGTGTTGATTCTAGAATGAAGATGAACGTAGTAATTGTAAAACGGGAAACGAGACTGCCGATGAACTAGCTAGGCTAGGTTCTAGAGGCATTCGGATCTAGAGGCATTCATAGGGCCCGAACCCACCTTGGGACTCCGTCGATGGTTGGGTCTCTCTACAGTACAACCAGAGATGGCGTGACTCTCCAGGATGCAGGGTGACCAAGAGTATGCTCCCAAACGTCAGCAAGAAATCCGCGTCTTTTCTGCTATCTCTAGACAGAAACGAGTGCAGACGACTAATCGGCGTACTAACGGGATACTTTACCTTCGCTATGCACCTGAGTCGGCTTGGGCTTAGTGATGTCACACTCTGCGACGCCTGTGGAGAAGGTGAAGACACTTCAGAGCACTTTCTCTGTCAATGTCCTGCTTTCGCTCGTGGTGGGAAATGAGAACCTAAGTTTTATATCACAGAAGCGCATCTTATTTTTTCATCGGAAAACCAAAAAAAAAATACATTAAATAAAGGTTACTGCCTGGTAGTACAATGGGCCAGTATTTAAGTCTGAGCACTCCAGTGTAGTTTATCCCAACCTCCAACAAAAAAAAATTGGAAAACGCCTGTCCAGTGCACTCTACATGTTAGTGAAGTCTCATTGAAACTCTGTCACAAGTGATGGAAGGACCCAGGCTGATTCAATTTTGAAGCAATTTGGTGGATCAGTAGTAAGGAAGGCCGAGTTTGGTGTATTTGCTTCAACTCTCATAGCTATAACCGAACGGAAAAGATTGCGAATACAAGGTGCTGAGATGAGATTTCCCTGTGCCGTGCAAGGTTCTGAGATGAGATTTTCCTGTGCCGTTGCTCAATGTTGAGCAGCTTCTTATTTTAAGGAAATACCCTTATTTCTTTGGTCTTGCTTCGTAGTAGTGTGCTGATATACGGAGCTTCAGCTACTGCGCATTTTTTGGCATTTGCATTTACCCGTCTTACCTGAACACCCAATAGAAAGCTCCACACTTTTGCCAACTTCGAACGGCGAAGTTTGAGAAACTTTTTCAAAGATAATTATTGCTATTTGAGTGTTGTCAGTACCCTGAATATGCAAAAGAGTTGAATCCGGGAATCGAACTTGGGATCTCTGGTGTGTGAGTGTCGAACACTTAAAGTCCTTAAGGTTGTGACGATGCTCCCTCTGACTAGCTCTGAAGATTGCTGCTTTGAGAAAGAGATTTTTTTTACGGTTTCAACTTTCTTTCAATTCTTTGTCTTAATATTAAATTTTGTTAAAAATCACATAATTTTTCTGGAGGGTAGAAGAGCTTTCATTTATTCGACCAAAGCTGGATCTTCACTTCAACAAGATAATTGCATTTCACTTCAGTCGGGAAAGGGGTTCTCTTTCACGAACAACTTACTCGATGGTGAATATTTGTACTGTGATGTTGTTTCACTTGTTGCTGGAAAGTATGTTCTAAAAGAATTAAAGTAACTTCAGGGGTTATTGTAAAGGAAGCTGGTCCACTTTAATGTGGGTCACACTCGCCTTCTTTATACATCCTTGAATCTTGTCCTTTCTTTGGTGTTTGTTATCCATTATCTCGTCAGAGTATTTTGTTGTTTTTGAATTTCAATAATAAGAACCTTTTTTTGTGATGTTAAGTGACGCAGGAAAAGCCTTCAAAAAATTAGTCGCATTGTTGTGAGTTCCTTTCTTCTGAAACAAGTGCCATTCAAAGCATACAAAGTACAAGCTTCTCCTTAACACATCCATATACAATCTGAGTGTTTACAAAGGTCGTCCGTCATTTCAAATTCGTTCAAATTCCCCGTCAATCTACCTCCGCCATCAACTTCCGCATTCGATTGACGAACCGCTGTCACACCGGGCACCGGCCTTTAAACTCCTCATCATCCATTGAAATGTATCCACAATCTCTCAATCAAAACAAACACTTGACAGGTTTTCGATGATGTACCTCAGTCCACTAATGGAGTGTTAAACCCAATTAGTTCCTCTAGGTCCGGAGGTACAGTCGCAGTTGCACCCCGCGGTATGGCTCACTCAATCATATATCGCATGACTATTGACCTTTGGATAATTACAACCGGTAAGGTCGTTAAACTGACCAACAATAGATTGGTTTATGTTGTCCGCTGAAGGGTCTTCCGCTTCCCCGCTCTTCGTGGCACACAATGGAGTGGCTTGTGAACTGCCCGGAATTGTTTTTTCTGAAGCGCTTCGATGGTCATTACAGAGTACTTGCTGCAAGTGCCGATTGTGCGTTATCGCATTGCCGCATTTTTTTGTCATCAATCTTTTCAAGGTAGCACTGGTTTGTAGGTCGGATTCTGCTGCAGCCGCTCAGTGGACTCATTTGGCAAAAATACGACTAGGACGGTAATTTATTATACCGAGCTATTTGTTTGTTTTTATTATTCCTGCAGATGCAGATTGTGTTCTCTCTGGCGCTCAAGGGACAACGAAGTGTGATACAATCCCATTAGCTGCACACTGTGTGTTCGTTGCACATCTCTAGTGCATCTCTTGATTAATTACAGTGAAAATCTGTGAGGTACAGAGGTGCGGTACATTTGTCTCCATTAGGAGCGCCATTACATTGCCTTGGCAGGGTGTTTGGATACATTTTAGTTTCGCAAAATCGATTTCTCGTTTCCGCATGTGCTTCCCTTCGAATAAAAGTGCCTTTTCCTCCCTGAGAGGATGACTTTACTTTATTGAATTGCTGGCATGTTGTCGTTTTTATGGTCTGTTCGAATGGAATTATCATCTCTTTGTCGGTGCGTTCTGAAGGGTTGTTTGTCAGCGGGGCTTATTCGAATATTGTGAACCTTGCCTGGGTGACATGTTTAGTGCAATGACAGCATACAAACAGGTGGATATCTTGTGGGCCGGTAATTGAAAATGTGGCAACTGCTGAGTAATTGGAGATAAGTTTATTGATTTGTGGTTGATGTGGTCTTATACAGGATTTATAAAATGAATTGTTTGTGGCTGCGGTTGACAATGGACCAGGGCAAAGCATCAACCATTGTACGCTCACGTGACAACAGTTCTTCGATCGAATCTGTGTCTCCAGCGTCTAAGTTGGAGCATTCCATTGCAGCCAACGCTTCTTTACAACATTTGTACCTTATGTGAAATCATGTTTTGAACTAATTATCAAACCTTCTTCTTTTTCGACGTTAATTCTGAGAACACGTTCAAATATTCAGACAATTCTAAACCAACCTATTCGTGACTATCAGCCATTGCAGGTGACTTCTGAAAACACCGTGTCAAGTGAACCCCTGTGGTTTCCACTTGCAAACACCGTCTTTATCGAATCTCTCCGCCTTTAGTTACATCTAATCCCCACAACTTGTCCAACTTATCGTCTCTTGCTCTTTGCTTCTGGTTTAACAAGAATGCTCCTCTAGAAACTAATCCGCTTCCAGCGATAGCGGAATTGACTACAAAGCGACTTCGCGTAGCCTGAAAAATGTGTTCACATCATAAAATGCGAATGAGTATTTACCATGGTTATCAACACATTTCACTTGACAGAGAGAATCTCAAATTTTACGGCCACTAGGTGGATGATGAATTGCTGCACATCTTCATAGCCACCATCTATCTTATCAGTTAAAATTGGAGCGTGAAAATTCACTAAAAGGATCACACTTCACAATACATGCATGCTAATAAAACAGTGATTTCATGCAGTAGTCTTACAAACAAACCTTCAACCTCAATGGCAAACAGCTGTTGGTTACATTTTCTACGATCGATTTGTAAGATGAATCGAATTTCGAAACCCATCAATAAATTTGCATACATCCGATGAGAGAGGAGGATGAGATCGTCGTAAAACTTTTAATTTATTTGCATTACACAATCATTCGCATACACATTTCCATTCATGCGTTCGTTTCATCAACAACTTAGCCGTCTGGGTGCCATTCAAACGCAATCGCCAGGCAATTTGTCTTCAAATTAATGTTTAGAGCCTCATTTCGGAGTTCATTCGTGCAGCAGCCTTGATATTTTTTGATGATTTGATTATCAACTGGCTGTTCAAGGTGAGACCAGCGCAGACACAACATGTGTGTCACTGTTAAGAATCTGTTGTCATTGAAAGTTTTTATCCTACTATGGATAGTTGAGGTGGCCGCCGTGGCGTAGTGGGTAGAGTGCGACGCTCACACGCCGACGCGTCTAGGTTCGATTCCCAACTCAACACAAATTTTTCGAATATTTCACGGCACCACCTCTTTCGAGCTGCTGACAACACTCAAAGAGTAATAACTGTCCAAGAAAGCTTCTCAAACTTCGCCGTTCGGAGTCGGCAAAAAACTGTAGGTCCCTTCTACTCGTGAGAGAACAGTAGCACGCACAACACGAGTAGTTAATGAGCAAGCTAGGCCCTGGTCCCCCTCTGGACTGTAGCGCCTACAATTATTATTATTATTATGGATAGTTGAGAAAATTGGGGAGAAGAGAAGGAAATCTTTGTCAATCTTCAGTTTATCTCTTTCTAGTTTTTGCACAATCTTATGTTTGAATGCTCAGTGGCTTGGCAATGATCAGTCGGCCTTTGGTTACTCACCCATCTTGTAAATTGCATATAAGGGCAACAATCATTCAAAACTGCGAGACTGATTTTTATTGTTTTTCATTCCCGGTCACGCTGCTTTCTGTCGCCTAAATCAAGTTCTTAGCATCAGCAATTAATGCCTCTCTAAAGGGTTTCGTTAAAGGAACTTTACAGTTTTGAATGTAATTTATAAACGCAATCTTACACAAACCATCAAACTGTTACAATCAATTTATCTAGAAAACTCAAGGTCAAATTAGATTTTGATCGACTTACGCATTTATCCTGCGACATATGATGATAATAACACAGCACAAGTGAGGTCTTGGGACATTTTTTCATTGTCAATATAAATCGTAGATCCATGGTGAACTTCCAAGACAGATGTGAATAGAACATCGTCTTATCGATAAATTTTCCCAACATTTGCAGCCGAATATTGGCTTGAGCGCATCAAATGTTGTCCTTCATTGGGCAAATTGCTTGGAGCTTATCGAACCACGAAACAGTCAAGTGGCGATTAAAGCCAATTTGCAGGCCCGTAACCTAAAACTATGCGGTTACTAAACGTCTTTTTCATTAAATCCTTTGTGGGACGAGTTGTGTGACAGTCTACGCAGTTCTGTTGAAACTACACATTCTGGTAGTAATTGTCGTTTAATTGTTTAACGCAAAAGCAGGAAATACGGCTGTATATTTGTCACCATTTAATGTAATATTCTAATAAGCATCTATTTCGAAGAAGTACGAACCAAGTACTCCACCGACCGATACAGCAAAGAGTTGGTTTTTGTGGATTTCAACAGACATGTGAGCACTGCCATCGTTCTTTTTTTTTTTTTTTTTGTTAATGCATTTATTTTTTATTATTTCATTATGGTTTTCTTAAATACTAGACAAAAATACTTAAACTAGTTTACTTATATAATCTAGTGATCTTAATTCTAACTTACTGACTTCTTACAAGTACTCTAAGCTAAAATCGATTTATTTTATTTTTTCCTTTCGGCTTATTTTATTTTTCTGTTGTTTTACACCCGTCCTGATTTTGATTTTAATTTTCTCCCAAGAAAACTTTAAAAAACTTGGGGATTATGTTCTTATGATTAACGGCTTCATACGTACTCCTTTATGGTACATTTTATTTGAGTAGTTTGCCCCAAAGATCAGACTGTTGGTTGAAGCCATGGCTCGAGCAGTGTGACTCCGAATCAACTTAATAATAAAATTATCTATCCTTATAAGGTTTGCCTCGCGCCATCACTCCTAATACGACAGTTATGCTTATCGACGTGTAGGTTTAAACTGAAGTGAACTTTGTCAAAATCAACGTAGTGCGCTAAATTAATTCGAATAGAGTGATGATTTTCAAATGCCAAATGCCAAACCAGACTTAAAATAATTCATTTGACTGCTGATAAGACGGCAGATAAAGTGCTGCTAACTTAATCAAAAGAAACATCTTTTACTTCCATAAGGACCTGTAGTTTGAACGTGGTATCTAGTTGGTGCTAGCCGTTTGCATACTTCTGGACACAAATGGTTCCATATATCTGTTCCAGTAATCGTAATATAGTAGAACATGTCTTGCAGTGTTTCCTATGCTCGTGTTGTAGCAAATTTAATACGCTTTGTTTTTATCTGCAAATGGAGCAGTACGAGTTTTAAAATATATTGAAGTTGACAAAGGAATAATACTTCTAAGTTCCATCTGACGTCGACTTAAGTTGCAACAGAGGTATTGGACTTCTTCCACTTATTCACCAAACCATTTGAAAACAGCGTTGATTGAAAAGAATCTTAGCCGCTATTTCCCTACGTGTTTTATTGAAACCTTGAAACTGTCGGTTTAAGACTTTGTGATTGAATCAGAAACTGTACTGAACTGTTTTTCAACAATTTTATTCAAAATTGTTAAACTAGCAACTAGTTCGTTTGAATTTTTTTTAAATTTATACTAGTCATCCCAACTGAATTGTTAAAAACAAATAAAGGAGGCAATGAAATTGCATTGTAGAAAAAAAAAACAGCATGCAGTTTTTTCAAAAAATTACCTCATCATCAAAGATGCCACTTTTGGACATCCCATAAAACGTAGGTTTTTTTTTGTTTTCACTTATATTTTAACAATTTATCACTTCCACGCGTTGTTTTGACTTTTATTGCTCCATAATAAATTATTAGCCTCACTTCTTTACAACTGTCAAATGTGAAATGCCATGCACACTACAATTCGCAAAATTAAGCCATCAAAGTGGATGTTTTTTGTCACGAAATCTAAAACAAACGTCATTAGTAAGATATACTTTAGACCCACTTTTACAACTGCACCGTGTTTAGGTGCAGGCTAGCATTTAAACTCTGATCAGCTCTAACTCAAGCCAACCCTTGCTCCTTAAAACACTCATGAGACTTTTTGACTTAGAAGACAAGTCTTATTTGTTATTGACATCGTTCCACGTGCTTATGTCTAGCATAAAGCACTCGTTAAAACGTCCAAAACAGAGCCGTACCTAAACTGCTACTGAGCAAAAGTCATGAGTTGTGAACACTGACAGCGCTGTCGTTAAACTCTTATGTCTCGTAAATTCACTGCACCGGCACAAAAAAACGACTGCTTGTACGTTTGGTTTTTCGTAGAATTTGTGTCCATTCCATACAATTCGTAGATTTTACGAGTACGACTTTGTCAACGTCAATAGCCGTATGAATTCCTATTTGGGACTTATGAGTTGCCGCACAGCCATTAAATGAGTTTCAGGTACAGTCCGCAGGTTGGCAGTTAACATTTGTGTTTATGTTTGGCGTCCAGTCGCAAATTCAAAGGTATATTGAACTTGACAATAAAGGCATAATGTTTGAATAAAGTACTTTGAACTTTTCAACCATTCTGTGCCTCTGGTCGAAGTGCACTATCAAACCACGTCAATATAAGCCATAATTTCTATTAGTAGGTTCAAAGTGTGGATGTTGTATCATTCAACCTTTAGAACAATTTTCAATTGACCACAGTGCTGCGATAAGTAATTGTACACCAAGACAACGACAGACACCTAAGACATATGTTTTTAGGGAAGCCGCCCCGCCGTGAAAATGGCTTAAAGGTTTGACACACAGATCCTTTAAGAACTTGTTTTTACATTGTCATAAAAAACAATCTGACGAATGTAGTATGAATGCCAAAGATTCTAGAAACTAGTCCGTCTTTTCTCAGGATCTATTATGATGTGGAAATTTGATTTGTACTAAACTTTCCTTGTGGTTTACTGGTTTCAAATAATTCACTGGGATTTTACACAGAACTGTAAAGCGGAAAGACTTGAACTTGGCTTAATTTAAAGAGTCTTCTTTCTCACAAAAGACAATGAGATTCCACTCCTCTTGCAGGCTTAACTGCTAAAAACGTATCTTAGTCTTCAGATGCAGCAGCTTTATTACATAAACTTAAGACTCGATTTTTTATTTAATCCGGGCTTTGAAATTCAACGAAATTCTTTCCCTTATTTTCAAATTGATTGTGCAATTTTTACTTGTAGCAGTATTTGATTCTTTATTGGCATTAAGGGAAAGAACGAATATTTTTCTTTTTAAAATTGCCCAATTTTGTCCCTGCAGGCTTCAGTCGGAGGCTTATCCTTTTGGTAAAATTTTCTAATTTTGTTCCTCCTTCAGTACATGTAAATCTCTTCGCGTACTTCTCATATTCTTTCTTTTTTTTCTTTTGAGAAGTTGGAGCTCTTCCCTTTTTTTCTGTTCGTAGAACTGTTCTCGATTTTCAGTGCAATGTTTGGTAAGCATGGGTCACACACTTGTAGATGGTGTCGAAGTTTCTTGAAGATCAGGTCGTAAAATTTAATATATCAAAGGTGGCTTCTTTGCTGACTTCTTGACAAAGTGCAGTGAATGGCAAATGTTCCAAAAAATGTTTGGAGACTCGGTCTCAAAGGCTCCTCGATCTTTCGGACGCCGATCACTGCTGACCTATCTCGACTCCATTGTCTCCTTCGTATTCGAGCTTAAATCTCTGCTACAGCAAGGAATGTCTGCAAGTCGGACCGAGAATTCTGGAAACAAAAGTTTTACACATCTGGTTGATGGTTGGCTAAGGTATGGAAACCGTAATGTATTTTAAGGAATTTAGAAAATATTTACCGTTTATCCAGCTGTGCATTGAGATATCTTAGAATTGACACGGTTTCATATCTAACATTGAACATTTGTTCCTTTAAGAAGCTTGTAGAAGGCATCTTTGCTGTTATCATTTCTCTCCGCTGCCGGATACTGAATGCAAGCCATGCTTATAGCCCCGACATAATTGTCATGAGGCGTTTTTGTATATAAATAAAAACTAAAAATTTTTCACTTAGTCTTCCTCGTACAACAAGGCCAGATGCAATTAAACAGTAAGGGACAACTACACTATTTTCTGTTTTGGTATGTCCTTAATGAACACATCTTTTCCGTTATTTTCTCGAAAGGTTGCATTGAATCTACCCTCTAAAAGGGTACGACCAATATATGTGGTCGTCGTCCTACTAGCAATTTTACTGATGGCACACTTTGCTTTATCGTTCAACTTCCTTAATGAAGTATCAGATTTGACAGCCATCTTAAGATAACACGGACTGTCATCAACACACCTTAACAAGCCAATTTTAAACAGGACACCACGAGGGCGTTCTCCGTCTCTAAGTGCCCACTGTCAAACCAATTGAACTTGAACATGTGGTTCCTGTGGAGCCTCTTTCTCTACCTTCTAGTCTATTGGCCCACATTCCATTAGGTTCTTCAGTAATTGCCAAGCGCGCTCACAGCCCAGTTGTTTTTGACAAGAAGACCAAGGCCGTATCATCTTGCGATCATTGACTTTCTCCTCACTTAATATCTCCCACCATGACTCCATCATTCTAAAAGGCAAACTCCCCTCCCACAAATTATCGAAGAGTCTATCTATCAGCCGTTCAATTGGCTCAGAAAAAAACATATTAAGAAGTGCTATTTTAGGTTGCCAGAAAGAAAAGTTTTTAGCTTGCTTGCTAACAAACGTAAAATTCCCTGATGACTTAATATCCGGTGCCGCCAGAGATTCACTGCCCTTGACGTTTGTCTTGCAAACAAATCCCACAGCACCTCCTAGGTGTCGCACATGAAAGCCCCTTGTTAACAGTGAAGATACACAAAATCACCCAAACCGAAAAAAACTCAGAATTTGCATGCCAAGTGAGAAGGCAAAAAAAAATTATACTTCCAAATCGTGGTTTTTCTCTCCTTCTCTTCAGCTAACACCTCTAAGTGACACTCTCGTCCCCCTGCTGGTAGCTGTGCCGTTTCTTGCCGCCCGATAGCGACTGCGAGTGTTTGTGCTAAAACAGATTTTGTTCCTGTGAGGCGTTCAGTTGTCCGGGGAGGTATCTTCTCCTCGTGTAAATAACTGTATTGAAAGGAAAGCTCAACAGAGAACGACATTGGGTGGGACAATGGTGAGACCGAGGCACTGGGGTGGCTGGTAATTTTAGAATCACACGATCAAAACTTTGAACACTCTCGCCTCACCTTCACCTTTACCTTCAGGGGAATCTAACTTAAGCCCACGGTTAGCCTATTGGTGGTGGTGGGGATAGCCGCTTGTCGACTTATCTACGTCAGATCGTGAGGCAGCTCATCTCAAGTCGAAGTTAAGATTTTTTCCTCTTGTCGCTCTCTTGACTTGGGCGCGTGCGGTGTGACAAACCGAGAGCGGCTGATCATTATTAAATAACACTCCATCTGCGGAGATTAATTTATTCGCGATTTTGTGGTCGACGGCTTGTGGTGTTGTACGCGTAGATACCCATTCAGTCCATTCAGAGCTCAGTCAGTAGCTTCAAAGATTCTGCTTCTTGACGTTTTCGTTTTTCTGTAATCAATTAGTCTTCGACGTGTTGGTCGTCGCGGTCGCAAGTTAAGTGCTTTTCGCCGCCGTCGCCAGATTGTCTCGTGAAGCTGTTCGGATCTATTTCATCTCGCAGTGGTGTGAGGTACCATATTGGTTGTATGTTGTGCAGTTAAGTCGCGCATATTTAATTAAATCGATCACTAATTGTCTTTGAGGTGTTGTTTTTATTGTGGATTTTCGGATTGTGGAATTAATTCATTGAATTTTGCAAAAGCTGCTGCACGCGTGAGAGATCAGAGCTAGGAGGCGGCCGTTGAGTAATTCCCGATATCTGGCCAATGATTTGTAATCGGTTTTTGAGTTTTGAATATGTGCTAGATGTGATTTGGTTATTTTTATGATTTTGTAAGTTTACCTTGTATTTTGTTGTTTATTTTACATTCGTGCGTTTCTATTTTTGGGGGCCGATTAAATGTGTGGGATTATGTGAGATATTGATTGCATAAAGATTTTTGATGTTTTTTTTTGTTGTGAGGTAATTAAGGGCACGTGCTCCAATTGAGTGGGAATTGAGAAGTTTGTGGAAAGCGGATTTAAGTGAATTGCGACCAAACAATGTGTACAGAGCAATCTTGATGGTCCTGTGTAGATGAAATAACATAGAATACGGTTTCCAAAAAAAAGGACACAAGGAATAAGTCTGTCTGTTTGCTTCATAATCAAAACTTTTCATAACACCAACTTTTGGTATATGGCAAAAATATTTCAAATCAACAACGTTTTCCAATTTACTTTTGTTATTTATTTTTTTATGTGTCTTGGCAACAGTGCTTATCAGTTCAATTTAAGCCTAATATCCAAGCTATTCTTAAATTTATATATTCGGACAGTTTTCAACTGGTTGTGCATTGATTTTCTAATTTCCGCAAAATGTTAATATCAGCAAGCGACATATGTGTATCATTCTTTAAACTTTCTTGTGTTCTTACTAGTTCCGGAAAAATACATTTCTTAGAAAAGAGGAAAAGCCAAATTTGAAAATTTTGTTTAAGTTTCTAATGAATTGTATGTTTTATTAGCACTTTTTCCTGTCGCTTGTTTTTGAATGCAGCTATAAGACCTAAATACTGGTACACTGTACTACCAAGCAGAAGGTTGAATTTGCAGTAGCTTATCAGGGGACAAAAATCTGTCACCTCACTGGGGCAAAGCGGAGAGTTATTGAAAATCGCCTTGTAGTGTCGTTGTCCCTCCGCAGATTTTTATTTGTATTTTATTTGTCTCATATTCTCATATTACAAATCTTACAAGTACATTACAATATAGGGCGAATTCAATCGAGAATAGGATAGTGCCATTAAGTATTAAAAAAAATAAAAATAGTATTAAATGACACATCATTATTTACAAATTCATTATGGGGTTGTTTATAGTTTTAAGGCAAGAGAAGGAGAGAAAAAAATTAAATAGTAAATGCAAATTTAAAAATAAATAGGAACAAGATCAAAATATCAGTCTTATATCAAGCTACCGGGTCCAAAAGATTTTATTTCTGTACATGATCAAATTGAATTACGATAACATGTGGTGTGAAATAAAAGAGTATTGACGACATAACTTAGACCTGGTATTAACATAGCCACATCTCAGAAAAAAGCCTTCCAGAATCTTGAAATAAAACAGGTGTCTCAAGGGGAGAACATTGAATTGTTTAAACAAAGCCATAGAACGGTGTAAGTGGTTTTTGAACATTTTTCTTATAAGACGTTTTTGGAGAATAAGTAATTTTCTAATTTTGTTCTGGTAGGCCCCACCCTAACAGCATATTCCATAGTGCAATTTCGATTGAAAAAAATATAAAATAGATCATTTTTAAGATATGCTTCGAGCACGTGGTTTTTAAATGGTAATAGATACGTAGGGTTGATAGAAAATATTTTTTCAGTGTATTTATATGTTCTGCCCAGTTCATATTATTATCTTTAATGACGCCAAGATACTTAAATTGTTCAACAACTTCAATTTTGAAGCAATCGCCAGTACAGGACATACTTTCATTGAATAAACTACCATGCAGGCATTGACAAGCCATATTCATTGTTTTGAATCTTGGACAATTGTTTGAATGAAAGAATAAGTCAACATCCGGTGATAATCTTTCTGAATAGCTAGGAAACATCAATTTTGTTTTATTGCTTACTTGCATCCTATGCTTAGTGAACCAGCTACGTAAAGCATCTAAATCACGATTAATTTCAAAAATAAGATTTAAAGGACTATTTGATGCATACGCAATGCCCAAATCGTCTGCAAATGCAGTGAATTTACCGATGGTTTTTTGACTGAAAATAGAATTTATGTACATAAGGAATAGAATATGCCTGAGGACAGATCCTTGGGGCACTCCAATATACATTTTGCATGTACTGCCAGTTACGGCACCTATTTTCCCTTTTTGCAACCGATCAGTGAGGTAAGATTGAAACCAATTAAATATAAAACCTCTTAACCCAGCTTTGAACAATTTTTGTAAGAGGATGTTGTGATCAACCGTATCAAATGCTTTTTTAATATCAACAAAGAGATTTGCACAGGACCTTTTATCATCTAATCCCTTATAGGTTGAGTAGCAAAAATTTAGCAATGCATCTTCAGTTGATAAGTCTTTTCTAAAACCAAACTGTTTACGACTAAAAAAATTGTTACTATTCAAAAAGTTTAGAACCCTTTTTTAATTGCCTTTTCAAAAACTTTAGAAATAGATGGTAAAATAGATATTGGTCTATAATTATTTTTATCTTTAGAATCTCCTTGTTTATAAAGAGGAACAACAATTGCACATTTTAAATCATCAGGAAACGTACCAGATTCTACACTGAAATTCAAGATATATGCTAAAATATCTGCCACATTAAACACTATATTTTTAAGTACACGATTTGATATACTATCATAACCATACCATTTCGAGTTGTTAAAGGATTTTATTATATTCATTAGTTCAAAGGAAGAAATTTCATCAAAATAAAAACTATTAAAGCAGGTTTTATCATCTTCAAATTTAGAGTTCGAATCACAGTCGCAAGTATGAATAGTGTTATCTGGAATAGAGGATGCAATCGAGGCGAAGTAGCTATCAAATTCGTTACCAATCTTGGTTTTATCAGTAATTCCTTTAGGGCCGTTTTTCAAATGATTACCCTTTCGCATTTGGGACGTCGATGAGCTATTCTATTAATTACATCCCATTCTTTTTTTAAATTTCCACTACATCTTTCCGCTTCCCTACGATAAAATCTGTCACGACATTCTTGCAATTTTTTACATAGGTTATTGTAGCGGTTTCTTAAAAATATATTTTCTGTGGATGTTTTTTACATTTAATTCCAAGCTTATTCTTTAATCTAATTTTATTTAACATATATTTATTAATCCAATGTTTGAGTTTTATTTCCTTTGGATTTTGAGGGTCTGATTAAGTGGCTCGATTTCCCTATATTTTGATTTAATATTTTTAAAAATGTCTTGTAAGCCTTATTCACATCTTTCTCAGCGTATACCTCTTCCCAACTTTCAAAGCGAAGTTTATCATTAAGAACATTGAATTGAATGATAGAAATGTCCAAAATGCGGCTATTGAAGTTATTGTCATTGTCAGCTATACTTTTAGAGGTGTCTATTAAAATACCTGTCATGCAATGATCCGTAATCTGTAAATCGAGGTTCAATATTGAACATTTCTCTAGAGGTATATTGCCAAGACGCGCTAGTCCGTGGTCTATGTAGGTACAGGAGGCTGTGTAGGCTGATTAATCAAGGAAACTAAGCCAAATTCGACCAAAGTTGCGCAATACGAGTAAATAATATCGCATTGTGACAACATGTCTAGGTTGAAATCACCAACAAGAACAAGATTTGAACATCTCTCACTTTCCAAAAAACGTGTTAACTCATATATCAACATTCTAGAAGAATAGACATGTAACTTATAGAAACAAACAAGAGTGAGAGATACTTTGCTCAGTTCAATAAATGCTTAAAAATCAAAATAGTCTTAGCAATTATTCTAAAATCTTTCACCATGTTCTTCGTAACCCCTTCATTATGCATAAATCCTTACTTTTGAAACGATATATTTTTCTTTTTTTTCATAAAAATGATTACTCATCAATATGGTTTCCTATTATTAATTTTTATTATCTGCTTTTATCAGAAACGGTAAGATCAGATTGAATGAGAAGCATAGTCACAAGAATACAAAACATTTTCTAGAAGACATAAGGCGATGGTTTGTTAACCTCGTATGAATTACTTTACATTCTTCCTTGCACAACAAAGTATGGCAGGACGTAAGTGTTCGTCTTTGACGAAGGTAATAGCTCTCGAGGCCTCATTGGTTTGAAATATATTTTAAATTTCATTATCGATTAAATTTCATTTTTGACAGAAAATTTTAAGATTGTGGCGATCGTTGAAACCATAGGTTGATTGCTGTGGGCTTTATTTATATAGGTAATAATAATAATAATTGTTGGCGCTACAGTCCAAAGGGGGACCAGGGCCTAGCTTGCTCATCAACTACTCGTGTTGTGCACGCTACTGTTCTCTCACGAGTAGAAGGGACCTACAGTTTTTTGCCGACTCCGAACGCCTAAATATGAGAAGCTTTCTTAGACAGTTATTACTCTTTGAGTGTTGTCAGCAGCTCGAAAAAGGTGGTACCGTGAAAAATTTGAAAAATTAGTGTTGAGCTGGGAATCGAACCTAGACCCTTCGGCGTGTGAGAGTCGCTCTCTACCCACTGTGCCACGGCGACCACTATGTTTATAGATGCAGCCTAAAAAATTCGCTTCATAGTAGTACAGACACGTTCGCGACTTTAAATAATATTATAGTAACATACCTTACATAGAGAAGTGGTAACAATCGATTATGCAAATATTCCAAATCCTTATTAAATTAAAATAAATGAAAGTTTGCATTATTTTAATTTCCGTATATTATACTGAGGAAGCGTTACCAGTACAAGTCCCATCCAGAGCAAGCTACTTTTGAAATGATAACAACGTAAACGAAGTAAATTAATAGTTTGTTTTTGAAATGGTTTGCCACCTGCATCAGTCAGCGTATGCATTTACATTCATTCATTTTTTGAGTGAAAGCATTGAAATTTAAGTTTAAGTTGTATCAAATGACTTGAACAACTCGAAACAAAAAATGAACCCTTGTCGGCGACACAACAAATATACTTAAAATCAGCTTGACCTTATCCTTTTTCTTAATTGTGTTTTGTCGGGTGGATAAACCCAGTTTATCTTTTTTTTATTTTGTTTTCTTAATTAATTTAAGCCGCTTACAAAACCTACTTTCAAATGCGATGCGAATTAGAACTCCTTATGGTGGATACTCATGACATTTCAATTCAGTATTTCCACTTTAGTAGAATTTGGTCCTCTGCACTTACAGTCGACCATTACACTTCCTACTGTACTATTTTAACTTTCCCACAAATCAATTCATTTTATACCTTTTGTAAATGTTTTGACTTGTCGCTGCGACAAAATTGAGTACCAACTTTCAGAAAAATTAAATTTACTCATCATAAGCATATAAACATAATTAATAAACATATATAAATAAATCTTTCAAAATTTTTCTCAGAATCTATAATATATTATTGGTGGACATGGTTTTTGAAAATGCAATATCGGTATTTTAACAAAGTGTACCCTAAAGCATAAACAAAGTTATACAGAGTTATCAAATTCTTGACAGTTTATTTCAAAACAAGGATAACATCTGCTTACACACAAGGTTTAAAATTCGTTTTGTATTTTAATAAATTATCCATTTTTCACTTAAATTAAGTCCCTCTTTGAGAGTCATGTGATATTTGTATCGGCATTACAAGAAGAATGTGACTTAATTTTTCTTTCATTTATGGAAAGAACAAATTCCACAATGCAAAGTGATCTGTTCTTTCTTTAATATTATTATGGATTTGCTTTTATTCCTGTTGTAAGTTATTAAAAGCATAATCGGCATAATCTCTTAAGTGCGACACTCACACGCCGAAGGTCTGTTTCGATTCCTTGACTGAAAGCCTCGTACTTTTCACGTTACCACTATTGCCGAGAGGCGTAAACACACAAAGTGTACTGTTTGTCTATGAAATGCTTGACAAATTCCGCTGTTAGAGTCGGTAAAAGAAATGAACTATAGATCCTTTCCACTCGGAAGAAGTTGCGGAAGAAGCTTAGCCTTGGCTCCCTTGTAAACTGTTGTATTTAAAAATAAAAAACGAGGCTTCTTATAAAATGTTTGTCATTTAGTTACAAAAGTACTAGGAAAAGGTAGCGAAAATTGAAAGAAAAGGGTGAAAAGATGAATGCGTTCAGTGATTAGTGTAATATATCTCAGTCTTTGAAAGACTACCGAAATACCGATTTCTCCTCGGAAATATGTTTGTATTTGTTACTGTACCGAATGTTTTGTCCAATATACATTCTGTGAACTAGTAAACTTTACTTTTCAAATATCCTACATCATTTTTAGTAGCATTTATCGCTTCTTAATATTCTCATCAACAATGGCTTATCAAACAATTTCTTTTTTTTTCTTTTCAGGTATGTTCCATTCTTTGTTGCTGTCAGGTGACCTTCTCTTTAAGAAGTGTGTATAAAAAACACTTTATTCTCCATTAAGAATAAGCACCCCTTTTGTCAAAACCGTAGGTCTTATGTGAAAAAAGTAAGTTTTTGAAAGGAGTAAACAATTTCGCAAGACATTTCTAAAAGTGTACTTCTATCAAATTAATGTCTCAATATTATTGAATGTTTTATAAACATTGAAAATTTTAATGTATGTATATGTATTAATGTATACATATATTTAATGTATATACATATATATATACATATAAAGATTATTTTAGTGGTTTTTTGCCCTTCAGCATTTATAAGTGTTATTTAGGTGTATTTGTAGATGTTCATTTCTTTATTTGTTAATTGTTTTATTTTGCTTTGTTTTATTTTGTTCAAATGTGCTTCCGTATTTTATAGTCTTCTTTAGTCTCTTTCCACTTCTTCTTCACAAACTGTGAAATTCTCTGCAGAAGTAAAAATATGTGTAACAAGTGGAAACTCTCAAAGGATCTGACGACAATATGCGAACATAACACAGTAGCATTACAAAATTCGACATCTCCCAAGAGTTTCGAAATTTATCATTGCTCCCAACCTAAACATTTTGATAGCTGTCCTGTAGCAATGTTCCTTCTTGAATGGAACTTCATTTATACTTAAGCAAAGCCGCATGTTTTGAGGTGACTTTCCAACATTCGCAATCGATCATGGCACAAAATCTCCTTAGTTGCCCACACGTTCGTGAGGAATTTCGGTCACACCTTGGACGGAATATGATTTTCCTTTGCAGCGAACTCATTCACCTAGAAACTGGCTGCGTCACTTGAAATGATTTTGCTCTCAGAAAGCACACTTAAGCCAGCTATCCATTCAAGTCAACTGACAACCTCAACTTTGGTATCATTTATGTATATTGTGCAAGAGTCTCATGCGAGTCCACACGTATGCACTCAGGTGGCAAACGGGCCATAGTCGGCTTTGAGTGTCTAATTTTGCAAATTCCCACTGTTGAATGACAAAATTACGTAAAACCGCCTCAATTTCAATTCGGTTGTGTCATAAGTGGATTGTGGAGTGGAGTCCTAGTCGTCTTGCGAGTAGGATTCGTCGTCAACAATTGAATGCGTTTCCAATGCATTTTGTACTGCAGCGATTTGTTTTACATGAACATGTGTACATCGTGCCAGCAGCAAGCAGTGTTGGCTCTTGGGGAAAGCGTAAATAAAACATTGAAACTTGGCACGACAAACAAACTCTCGAATGCGCTGGCACAAGGTCAAACAGATGGCGTCACGCAACAACACAAATTTGATTTTCTTTCACAATCACAAAATCCAATGATGCCTGCTTTCGTCGAACAGAGTCAGACTCGTCGTCAATATTGATATGTGAGTTTTTTTTCGAATGCCAGTGTGTAACTTAGGCCTGTACCTTGGTTGTGATTGGCTTCTTTTTTCGTGTCCTGAAGCATATTACGCATTGGATATATGCTTGGACTTGTGTAAAGCTGATGATGGCATCCGAGTCTTCACTGAGTTTGACGCATTGATTTATTTGGATGGATTCTGATTTTTTGCTGTTTTTAGTTTTATTTGCTATTGCCATCTTTCAGCAGAATGCCTTAACTAATATATGGCGAGTAACTTAAAAGAACCAATTCTGGATTTATGATTGTCCTGTCAAATTTCAACCTTCTAGAGGTCTTATGTAAGACTAAATACTCAAGTGAAGGTGGAGGGCATTGAGATCCCTGCAACCCTTCTATCAATACTAAGCGCCCCTGCTTAACTTCCTTAAATATTTCCGCCACTTTGTTGTCAGCTAGAAATGGATTCCGATCGTTGAAGAACTGGATGAAATTGGAAGGTTTTTAGATGGTGACAAGAGGTTTCTTCCCCTTCTCGTGTTGGTAACCCTTACAAAGTGCGTAGCCATATGTTATGGGGCATCTTTACCATCCCTTGTTAAACGCGCAAATTGTAACTATTACTATGAATTTCATAATTTGAGGGTTCCGGAATTTCAATCAATTCGATTTTCTGGAATCTCCCACTCTTCAATTTTGTTTAGAAAATAATCTGTCTATGTAAGATATCAAGAAATAATCAAAGAAACTTACTTCATTTGTTTAAGAAACTAGATGTGGGTCCACTAAAGAACCCCCGTTTTAAATAGACAACTGTTTTCCAGTCTTCTCTCTTTAAATCAAATTTCATTCAATCACATTCTTCAAACAATTGCTTCTAATCACATAGACTGAGCCCAGCACTAAAACCATTAACTTCATCTCACCACAAATTGGATTTCTGACAAACCGACATAATAACAATACACGAGGCACATTAAAATTATTCCACAATCCCATCACATCATCTGCATTCCCTCGTCTAGTTCAAGGTTAGAATTCCAATTACACAAATGTGTGTCTAAGCAATTCTTTAGTTGTGCGCTTTTCCTGACGTGTATTTTAATTAAAGCAACTTTGAATAATAACAAAATCCTTCACGCACACAAAATGACACCGGTCTGACTGATATCAAGTTATTCGAGCGTGTTGCAAAAGCGTCTCCTACAAATGTGCAGGGGATGGCTGCGAATTTTTAACGCTAATGACTATACCACACCACATCCGTTTTAATGTCAACTTTAGCTTTAGAGTGTGCGTTTTCATTAAACAAAATGAGAATATTCTTTCCATTTTTAAGGAGGAAGAATTTAATTCAAAGTGAGCATATTGTGGGGAATGTGTTTTAATAAAATTTCTGATCATTCCTTTTGAATGTTGTTCTTCCCTAAAATGCAATTTAATTGTTAGTTTTGCTGCGATTTTAGTAAGGAAGTATTTTTTAGGAACAGAAATATATTCATATTCCGAATAAAGTAAAACATATATAAAGCGTCCTTTTAATAGTGTGATAGTGGACGCTTCTTAGTTTAAATACACCCTGATTGACTCAGACTATTACCAACTTCTGCTACAATTTTCAATCCGTTCATGAGTGGGACGGGGATAAATGAGGAAGGAGATGCACAACTTCACAGCTGGTCGATCAACTGATTTTTTCCTGGCTATTCATGAACTTGACGGCTATTTAAGATTTTTTGTTGGATATTGGCTTATTTTTGAAAGTTATGAACGAACCATAAATTATCAATAAAAATTAGAATCCTCTTTAGGTGTTGTTAGTTCCTGTACATGATACGGAGTTTAAAATTTAACACATGACAAATACTTTCGAAGGATTTGCCCCTCAGTTGAGTTGAAAGTTTTCTATCAGCGATGGAGTTCAATACTGCGATGCATAGATTACTTTATTTTTGTCTGCAAAACCACAAATATCAACAGGTAGAGCCCTCCAGCATCTCAATATAAATAATTAATTCCTATCTTGAACCATATTTGGTTGCCGTGATACTGGTAGTGTTTCAAAACGATTTAAATAAAAAAAGGTAACATTGGCAAAAATTTTTCGGAAATTGAAGGCTCGAATTGAGCGAAAGTTATGTCGAAGCGGGAGAAAAATGGATCATGAGCTCAAAAGGAGCCGATGAATCACATACTAAGCTCTTAGTTAGGGCTATGATTGATGTTTCAAAGGACAGGATCTGCAGCAATAAGTCCAAAGACCTACGCTTACACGAAACTCGTGAGTTGCCAAATTTGTTTATTTTTCAGATTAGTAAACATTTTTCGTTGAACAGTATGCCAACAAGCAAGGTGACTATGTTTAATTATCAAAGAGGAGTTTTTTCGAAAATCTAAACCTTCGGACTTCCAAAAGAAAGCAAACAATACTGATCGTGGTAGTTTGAGCCGTCTTAACTGCCGATGGTCGATCTCCGCTCATATTGGACCGAACCGTCCAAATTAATGCGATCGTATACTGTGAAACTGCCCTAGGGTAGTAATGAAGCTTAAGACAAACAAACATTTAGGTCATAGACCGCGGACATATTAACAAGACTCGGTACCGTCTCACAAAGTGTGCGCATACCAAAATTAGTTAAAAATCAATGTTCGTTTATTTGATGAAGTGCAATCAATTGCAGATTCTCCAGATGCGAATCCCTTAGATTTCTATTCTAGACTAGGGTATATTGAAAGCAAAAGTTGGCATTAGAATTTACCAAAGTTTGGAACACCTTAAATAATTTTTTTATTAGGAATGAGCCAAGATACCACAGAGCCACTTGCGTGTTGCGGCAGTGCTCGATGTTTCATTGTCTCTTAAAACCATCCGGGCCAAAGGTGGACAGATTGATATTGAAATTATTGATACAATTTAAAAATGTACATATCTTCGAACATTTTATCAAGATATGGAGTCACTCATCCTTTGGGATAATGTCATACTTCTTTCAGAGTGTTTGTTAAATATCCACTAATTTCTTCTCTCTTTTTTTCCGCCACCTTAAGCAAGTGCTAATTCGACAGACATCTCTATATTCAAAACAATATGCTGGTAACCTGGAAAAACTCCATATTCGCTCTATTTTATTTGTTAACACATCTCTAGTTTTGAAGCTTCGACGTAAAATTTAAGCTTTTCGAAACATACGCTTTTATGCGTTAAAATCTATAACCAGCTCCTGGTTTTGGGCAGGACTTTAGATTCTCTCAACCCAAATGCAAAAACAGTCTTAACAATAATAACAATAATAACAGTCCACAGGGGGACCAGGGTCTAGCTTGATCTACAACGTGTCGTGTGTGTACATAAACATAACCTTCAGATTTGTTTGGGAAAAAGCTTTGACATTTAAAAACAATTTCTCACAAACGATTTTTCTAATTAACACAATGCTGCTCAAATCGATTGATAAAACCAAGTACCGCATATCCACGCGAAAAGTGGATGTATAATTTATTCTGGATTTGTCCATTCAAAGTGAATAACAGCTTTGAATAGACTAACTTCTTTGTGTGACCCTACAGCCTCATGTCTTTCCAGCAGCATGATCTCGCGCCAGCTGTCAAGTTTATTGAGGCCGTTTTCTATTTGTGTACGCCATCTCAACCTAGACTGTCCTCTGTTTCGACTCGGCCTGCGCAGTGGTCTCAATACCCTCTACATGGTCTGGCCATGGTGCATACCACCGTACCGCCCTTAAAATGTCGTCTTTAAATCTTCTCTTTTCAATATCATCGACGCAAAGGACCGACATTTGTACGCAGAACTAAGGGCTTTCTCATCCGCTTTTGGTAACAGTCCAAGTTTCCGCGCCGTAAAGCAAAACTGAGATTATCAAGCATTTATACAAAGGCAGCTTAGTTTTCGCGGGATGGCTCTATTACTCAATTGCCTCTTGGAGCTAAAAGAGTTTGTGATCCTGCGTTTGATGTATTTTAGAACACCTAAACAAATTTTTAAAAGGCTTTTTGAGAATATAAAAAGTACCAAACCAAACCGTTGGCACTGTTTTCTCGTCACGATTTGAAAGAGGCTTGAGAGAGATTCAAGAAGATTTCATTTTTGTTTTGAAAATCTATAATCCTTTGAGGATCTGTATAACTAAAGATAAAACAAGAAACAACTCAATCCACACCGATAAAATTTGTCAAGCCATTTTTGACCATTTAAGTTTCTTTTAAATTAGGGTTTGGTTCAAGAAATTTTCGAACAGCCAAAAAGTGAATTAGGATTAACTTCAGAAATAACTCGCGTTGTGCTTGTTTTTCTTTTCTTAGGCTAGCTTTGAGAGCTTACATATAATAAAGATTTCGAAAGCAGAAATTCAAGAAGGTTACTATAAAACAATCAGAATCATTGAGTGGCAGTCATAATGTAAAGGCGTGGTGTCGTGAAAATTCCGAAATGAAGTTAAGTTAAAGAATCAAATCTGGCAAGTGACTGGCGTTCACGATGTCCAACTTAATTTCAATTCGAGTTTATACTCCTGTTATAGAATGCTCAAGGGACATTCTAGTGTAAATGAGCTAAGGCATATGCAATTTTCGTTTTATTATAAATTTTGTCTCTCATTGTTCTCAACAAATAACAACTCCTTCAGTGACTCACGCTTAATGCACATCCCACAATAATTCCTGTAAGGCAGTTTCCCAAAACGATAGATCGAAGTTCAAAAGCCAGACGATATCCGAAAATCCGACAAGAGCACTCCACAGACATACCGTCCCGCAGTCTAGATTCTTCACATTCCAATTTCTTCATACTGCGGCAACCTCAACCGAAATGCACTTGAGAATGTAAAAATAAACCCCATCTGCGGCACAGACCACACTGCAATCGGCCGCTCGGCAGACATCCTTCAATTAACTCCCATTTTCCCACTTGTGCGCTTCAAAGTGCGTAATCAGGGATTCGCTTGAATTGATCCCCTTAAGCAGATGATTTTCTCGGGAACTGGCATCGTTTCTCCGATCCAGCGAAGTGCTTGTACTTGAAAATTTCTGATAATTTGTATTTTTCTCATGCGCCAATCTCTTTCTCTTTTTCGGTCGGTCAGCCAGCTCAGCCTGGACGTCGTCACGTCGTAACGCTTGAAATCCACTATGAGTCATTGCTGAATTGATGATAACTGAATTGTCTCATCTTTCGAATTAATATTCTAACATTACGCCCGCTTCCCGGGTTGTCCCGAAAAAGAGTTCCGCAGAATCAATCATATTTCGCGACTCACTCGCCCACTTACTTGCACTTTCTTTTTTTATTATCAGTGGGGTGAAGGTGGTGCTTATGGGAATTTCCAAAAATAAATTTTATGACCGGCAAACAGCGGTGACGCTCGTGGCGCTTCCCAGTTGCTATCTCTGACTGATGATAGACTGCTCGAAAAGTCGCCTCGCCACGTGATTAAATTTGTTTTTATGAGACACATTCCACGCGCGCAACTAGAACCAGCAGACATTTGGGTATGGATTGGATGATTTGATTTCTATCGCACAGCAGGTTGCTTAATTGCACGCGAGTAGATTGCGAATTCGACTGGAAAATGTCTGTGTACGCCTTGAGACTTGTCAAATTAGCGTCGATTTGGTGTTGTCGTGCGTGCGTCAGGCGTTGCCGTGCATTTTTCTCCGCTGACGCCATCTGGCGAAGTGAATTACGAATGTTTGATACAGCACCCATCGGTGGAGAAAATTGTTTGTAGCTCGAACAGATATCAATGCAATGCTAATTAATTTCGGTTTTCACTTTCGTTCGATCGATATGCAGGAAGCGCTAGCGTATCGTCGTTGACCAGCGTTCGCAGAAAGAACCGATCGTGTGTGTGTTGGAGTGTTGCGTTTCGATCGTTTGACAGGAAACCTTTTGGCAGTCAATGTCAGTATTTGGCTTCAATTAGCGCAGCACCCACTGCCTGGACGCATTTCGCTGGATTGATCCACCCCATCATGGCCATTGTAGAAAAACTGCCCAAAGCCCAACACTAGATGATACTAATTCCTGGTAATTAGCACTGCGAATCTGTGGAGGTGTTAATCAAATTAAATTTCCCAAAAAATAACTTCGTATTGTGGTCTTGTGGATGGCGGGCGCGATTCAGTTGTGCGTTATTTTTCGATTAAATAAAAAGTTGTGAAATAGAAACACAGCATGGTACGTTAAAGTTTCTATTTATGTGCGAAACCACTTCAAAAGGGAAACATCGATGGCCTTTGCATTCTGATCTCACGGAAACACTTTTTTATTATCGGATTTGGAGTTATTTTTAATTTTTTCCGGCAAATAAACTCTGTAGTGTATCCATTACACACACATTCGAAGGTTGGTGTCAAGGTTTGTCGAGAAGTGTCATTTTGTCTTCGTGTCAAATGTTCCCGACACAACGCCAAATTTTCATAGAAAGTGAAACAAAGAGGGTAGAACGACGTCAATGTTAACATTAAATTATTTATTACTTTTAGTCGGTTAGAGTAATCAATAGTGTATGCATAAAGTACAGTTTTGTTTGAAGATATAGGACGTTGGTCCTTTACACGTAATTATTAATGAAAGCAGCATGAAATTAGTATGAACATCAGTACAAGAAAGGCTGCAAGTGAAACCCTTATTCAAGTCTTATAAACTATTATGTATTAAGTATTTCATTAATTTTTCAAACAATTAATAAGTTCATTGTCGAAGTTAAGGCAATTGTTATAAAATTTTGCTACAAGCTTATCAATAAAAGTTTCTAAAAAGTTCGATATTGTTTTATTGTTGGTTGTCGTAGAACAATATAAACTGAAAAATCGAAAAACAAAATATTGTTATAAGAACTAACTCGCGATTATTTAACATTGGATGAAAAATTCGGATAAATTTATTAGCTCTATCAATTATGTAGGAAATGTTATTCTGAAAGTTAAATTTTTATAGTGTTCCGAACAGTCCAAATCAATTGAGTTCATTAAAAGATGAATATTATTATAAGGAAACAGTTTTTAAGTCTAAATAGCTAATGTTTTTGTGTGATTTATACCAATCTTCCACTTGTAGAAGTATTTATTAAAATTGGAAAGAGCGGTTAGTAAAATATTATGTGCGCGTCTGTTGTATGTTCCCTAAGCAAATTTTACTGTATCCTCACCAGACATTGCAACTCCGTAAACTAAATATGGCCGCCGTGGCGTAGTGGGTAGAGTGCGACGCTCACACGCCGAAGGTCTAGGTTCGACTCCCAGTTCAACAGGAATTTTTCGAATTTTTTACGGTACCACCTACTTTCGACCTGCTGACAACACTCAAAGAGTAATAACTGACTTCTCAAATTTCGCCGTTCGGAGTCGGGAAAAAACTTTAGGTTCCTTCTACTCGTGAGAGAACAGTAGCGTGCATAACACGAGTAGTTGATGAGCAAGCTAGACCCTGGTCTCCCTGTGGACTGTCGCGCTTACAATTATTATTATTATTATTAAGCTAGATATGGTTAATCAGTGACAAATATGTTAAATTATGTAAGGCACCCTGTATATACTGTACTGAATGTTATGTTCCGGAGATTTATTATTTGTACTTTGACAAAAAGCGTTTTATTATTTAAAAAGATTTGAATAATTCTTATAATTTATTCCGGAAAGTTAACTTTTTCAAAGTCTCTTTCTCCTTACTCCTTTGGTCGGAACTGAGTTGTGCCATGTTTTTTTGACGAAAATATGTAGTGGTCAATGGGATCAAGTAGCAAGTTGTCCTTCATTCTTCTACGGATTATTTACTGATTTAGGTACACCATTGCAAAAGACATCGGAAATGTGCCCATAAAGCGGTGAGTTAATTTTTTAGAGGTTGTAAATTCGGTAGAACACACGTGTTGCTTACAGTGGTTATTTTTGAAAATGTTTAAACTTGAGGTGTAAAAAATTATAGAATCTCCTTCTTTTTTGGGTACCGCAACAATCCACGGTGTACCTGGGCCTCAACCCACTTGCCGCTTCAGCCAGCACTATCTCTCGCCAGCTGCTTCCTATTGCGCACTCTAAGTTGGTTGAGGTCCTTCTCCACTTGTATACGCCATCTCAGCCTAGGCCATCTTCTGTTGAGTTGCACCAATGGTTCCGTTCCAAAGATGGGCCGCTCTAAATTGTTTAATCATCTTAAGCAATGTGTCTGAAGACGATTGACTAGCCGCATGCCGTACAGCCCAAAACTTTCGTCGTTGTATTTTCTCCTCCAAATGCCATCAACGAAAATAAGGCCAAAAATATAGCTTAATAATAATTGTTGGCGTGACAGTCCACAGGGGACCAGGGCCAGGCTTGCTCGTCAACTACTCGTGTTGTGCGCGCTACTATTCTCCCACGTGTAGAAGGGACCTACAGTTTTTTGCCGACTCTGAACGGCGAAGTTTTTGAGGAGGTTTCTTAGACAGTTATTACTCTTTGAGTGTTTTCAGCAGCTCGAAAGAGGTGGTGCAGCGAAAAATTCGAGGTGTTCGACCGGGATTCGAACCTAGACTTGCTACGTGTGAGCTACCCACTACGTCACGGTGTCCACTAAAAAACACATAAAAATATAACTTGTTGCTGTTATTGAGCCGACAGTTCAATAATTTTTAATAAATCACTTTCTTCGAAAGCTTCTATAAGCAACAAACCTTCTTCATAAACCACTCTTGATGTATTTTTCATTGCTCTCTATCGCATGAAAATGACCTTAAATTTGATGCATTGCATGAGTACTTACATTCCTGAGAAACCACTCTTGCTGTTTTAAAAGTGTTACTATAAGAAAGGGCCTTAAGCTCAACATTGACTGATTATTGTTAATTTGAAAATTATTTTTGTCTTCAAAATATTATGTACGGCAACAGTTTTGACACCATCCTGGGCCCCTCCCAAAGAAAGATGAATACTTTATCAGACAATAGCATAGTTGTAGAAGGATTAACTCAACTGGTTTTACCTCAAATCGAATCCGGAACTTATATGCACACAGCATACAAATTTTTCTAATGAATCAATGCTTTAGTCCCTTGTGGTTGATAAACAAAAATTTGAAAACGTTATAAGGACTGAGATGCGTCAAAGACCGTCTAATATCTGCACCTGTTCAGTGTTTCTCTGCAATTAGCGTTTAGAAAACTTTTGCTTCATCTACCTAGAAATAAATTATGTCACGAGGTTCATACTTTGTCCGTTTATTCTGTGATATGAAACTTTTTCTTCTCTTTTGTGCTAGAAAGTTATCAAATTTTCAATTTTATCTTTTGTTATTATAAATGGGTATTATTATGAAACCCTGGCTGATGTACATATATGGAACCTGGGTGGTGTCAGTTATTCCAAACTCAAATACGTAAGATCGAACAACTATTTTTATAATTTTGACTGTATTGGTTAAGCATATTCTCTTTTCTGCGCACCACGACTTCTTTGGTTTGTACATACTATCTAACCATTATAAACACTAGTTTAATATAACTGAGAAGACCGCAATACACATAACGCACCACCGGGTGCGGGGTTGACTGTTAACCTAACTTGGAGAAAATATTTCAGCTCTACTCAAAGCTGCACAACTGTTTTAAATTTCTACCAATGGAGCACTTACCAGGTATACCAGTATGAAAATAAAACACTAATTATTAATAGGAAAGTAAAAACATTTTATTCAAAGTATTGGCCATTGTTTTCTACACATTTTGACCACCTTTCTGGCAATTTGTGAATACCACGCCAATAAAATTCTTCGTCTTTTAAAGCAACCAATAAGACACCCAATTTTCGACCTCCTCGTAGGATTCAAAGTGCTGCTCAGCGAATGCGTGTCCCATCGATGAAAACAAATGGTTGTCGGAAGGAACCAAGTCTGGTGAATACGGCGGGTGGGGTAGCTGCAATCAAACACTTGGCTGGGAGTGTTTTGATTGTATCCTGAACCGGTTTTGCATTCTGTGCAGGTGCATTGTCATGGAGCAAAATTACCTTGCCGTGTCTTCTGGCCCATTCTGGTCGTTTCTCGATCAATGCATGGTTCAAATTGATCATTTGTTGTCGGTAGCGATCAGTATTAACGGTTTCATCAAGTCTTAGAAGCTCGTGGTACAGCACACCGTTTTGGTCCCACCAAACACACAGCATTGTCTTCTTGCCGAATCGATCTGGTTTTGGTTTCGATGTTGATGGTTGTCCCAGATTAACCTATGATTTTTTCCGTTTAGAATTCTTAAAATAAATCCATTTTTCATCGCCAGTAACAATCCGATGCAAAACCGATTTTCTTTCGTGTCTTTGAAGCAAAATTTCACAAGTGTCTTTTCGGTTCTCCATCTGTCTTTCATTCAATTCATGTGGCACCCATTTTCCACACTTTTGGATCTTTCCCATAGCTTTTAAACGGTCAGAATTTGTTTGTTGTGCAAAATTTAACATTGCTGCCATTTGCTTTTGACTCAAAGTGTCATCTCCGATAACGATTCGGTGTCTTCAAACTTATTTGGTGGTCTTCCACGTTCTTCATTTCTCACATCAAAATCATTATTTCTGAACCGTTGAAACCATCTTTTGCATGTTGCTTCTGATAGAGCATGATTACCATATGCCTCGACAAGTATTCGATGTGATTCTGCAGCACTTTTCTTCAAATGAAAACAAAAAATTAATGCTTTCCCCAAATCATCACTTTTTGGTACAAAATTCGACATTTTTGACACGATGAAAAAATATGATTTTGTGTGTTCTATGACAGATGTCATAGCAAACAAACAAAAAAAAAAAGTTGGGGCTCGTTCACAACAAATGATCCATATCGAGATATTTGTATCTGGACGCTCACTTCTTACCGGTATACATGGTAAGCCTTGCACCTAGCTCGTTGTGTCGTATACATTCTATTTTATTTATTTGTCCTTTGAAAAATAAAAGCAGACTGATCTGCAACAGTTGATGTCAAAGCTTTAAATTTGTCTTCATTGGTGCCAAAAATAGCAGTTCTGGCATTTTGTTATCCATTTACTTAAAACCCCAGTTTCATTGGAGGAGTTTTAAAAAGGTTTTAGCATTAATTTAATATACGTCATAATTAAGTCCCCATTCCATATTTGAGTTAAAAGTATTATTTTTATTGATTCCAATGTGACGATGTCTGCAATGTTGGGAGATTTCGTAGCACTGAATTTTCCGAACAAATATCAAAGCAATTTATGAAAGTGTCATAGTCATAAATATAAAAGTCACATTGTCATAAATAAGCATCATAACTAAAATAAAAAATATGGTCCCTTGACTTAATATCCACGTCATTAATTTTTTTGGAATTGTTCCTCTGAAGCACTTGTGGATTGCTGCCTGACCAATGACGCATATTTTGCTTATTGACAAACACGTTCAGCTAGCCACAAAGATGATATCATAACAATACATAACAAAAAAATGCAGTGAAAAAATGGTGATAGAACGCGAATTTTGGTAGACATTTTAATTAGTTGCAAACGTTATTTAAGGGCTTCCTGTTTTATGCCTGGATATCACAGCATCCCAAGCAATGAATAATGAGAAAAGTTGCATCCAATGCATCCATCCAATCTTGTTCTTTAAATAATTAGTTATAAAAAAGCATCACAAGTCGCAAACGAGTCATATCGATTTGGTCAAGACTCTCACTTTCCATGGTTACACAAACGACCTTTATAAATATATTCCGGTCAAAAAGTTGAACTACAACGGTTTTTTACCACAACTAGGGCTTCAAATCTGAAAAATTCTGCCAACTTTGATTCCAAATGCTTAAAGACGCATACTGCCCTAAGCAGATCGGACATTCGTTGGGTTATGGGATTAATAATTGCACATTACCCGATAGGTAACTGATGAGCAGATAAACATCAGTGAAACAGTCAAATGATGTAACGAAACAAACGACTTGAAATGCGAACTTGAATATTTTCAGTGGTTATTGTGTAACCAATTTTTTCAACTTCCCTTACAGGAGTGGTCGCCGTGGCGTAGTGGGTAGAGTGCGACGCTCACACGCCGAAGGGTCTAGGTTTGACTCCCAGTTCAACACCAATTTTTCTAATATTTCACGGCACCACCTCTTTCGAGCTGCTGACAACACTCAAAGAGTAATAACTGTCTAAAAAAGCTTCTCAAATTTCGCCGTTCGGAGTCGGCAAAAAACTGTAGGTCCCTTCTACTCGTGAGAGAACAGTAGCGCGCACAACACGAGTAGTTGATGAGCAAGCTAGGCCCTGGTCCCCCCTTGGACTGTAGCGCCAACAATTATTATTATTACAGGAGTTGAAAAAGATAACTTATTACACTACCTCTTTACCTTCTTACTTACATCATTTTGCCTTACTTCACATATTCTTTAACCCATAGTCCATCAGAACTTCATCTTCTTACTTTAATTCTGAAAGCCAAAGTGTACAAAAAGCGTTACATACGATTACTGTCTGAATTGAATATGTGATTACTGGACAGTATCGGCGCAAAAAGAACACGTCCATTTAGGAACTCTTGCGATTTTGTTGTACTACATTAACTTCTTGGTAAATTTAATGGAAACGATTTAATGCTTTGCACGAATCAGGAAGTTGTATGCTGAGTTCAATAAATTCCCATTACCATGGTTGTGGTAGATCAAAGAAAGAAATATATTAAATGCAGAAAGCTTAACGTCTTTGTTTCAGTGGGATATAACCGGTCATTGGTTGTAAAATTCATCACCCAGCATTTTGTATGTGCAATAATCATTTCTTCATATTACGCAGAAAATGCTAAATAATCGTTTTTTTCGCCAGGTGAATAAGTTAAACAAGGCTTAGTAGTTAAAAATACAAATTAAATTATTCTCACGTTGTTAATCATTTGCACATCTCTAGCGTTTCTCGTACATCTCGATCACTTGCACTTCAAAAACGCAGTAATCCGCGCACAGTCAAGTATGACTAATACGGATTTGTTGTCCGATAGTGTAGCTAATATGGATTGTGGAATAGTCAAAGATCATATCCCATACTTAAACCGTTTAAAGGAGAAAAGAAAGCTAAGCAAATCAGCGAAAATTGTTTCTGATAATGTGCAACTCCTCGAGGAGCCGTTCGAATTTCCAGAGTTGTCCAACTTCTACAAAAGATATTTGAAAAGATGTCTATCCTGGTTACATGTTCTTGGTCTACTGGGTGATTCTTCATCGTCAGTGATTAATAGGGATTTTAAAGTTTAATCACAGGAAATTACCTCACTTTATGCACCGATCTTATCAGCAATCTCTAAAAATTGTCTTCATACCATCTGCTTAAATTTCTTTCTGTAGTATGATATCACGGGAGAAAAACGTGAGACCTCACAAATCGCGCATCCATCATATTCACTTCAAGGTCGGCAGCAACGTGCTAGGCGCGAAGGAATGCAATCGCACTGCCGAGTGCCGGTCTCATAAATCAAACGATTCACCTGTCACACGCATGCACTCCTCGCCGATATATAAAGTGATCTAAGCTCCTCGTTCAGCGTGCTTCCTGTTTGCCATAATCCTCCGCCCAGTCTAGTTGTCATGAATCCGAATGCACGCCCATACCCTCAGTTCTTTGTTTCATCTCTTGGCGCACTTCAGTCATCATCAATATTCATCATCGGCATCGGTCGATAGGGTGATTGTGCAACCAGCGATCTTGTAATTCATTTCGATCCTACACCTTGGATACATTATTTATAGCGTTGCGGATCAAGAAACAATAATCAGAAAGATCGATTATTCGAGAAAGCGCCCATCAAAATACGGAACGCGTCGATCTGCCGCCGCCCTCTATTTGACCACGATCAACACAGCGATGAACGCCTCGACCGTGAACGACCCGACCATAGGCATTCAAACTCTGGAGCTGTGCCGAAAAATGTTTTCTTCCTCTCGCTCTTGTTTTACTTGTTTTCCACTTGACTTTGGTGAAATTTAACAACCGCTGAGTGAGATTTTCCAGCGAAAAGTCAAGATCGTTTTCCTGTGTACTCGCTTATCGTACGGTTTTTGGGTTATTTTCGTTTCGCAGGTTCGTGTTTACTTTCCGGCTCTCTGCTGGCGGGCGGCAGTTCGGCGATGAAAATTCAGTGGAAATTCACCTGCCACCGGGATACACAAACAATGTGTATCGATGAAGCTACAACTCTTTTCATATTCCGCTCACGATCACCTGAGGGATGGGAGAGCGCGCCGCCAGATTTGCGCAATTAATTTGAATCGATTGAAGTTTTCGTTTTGCATTTGACTCCCCCATTGATCGTTAAATAGATCTTTAGCACGAGAATAACTGGTGGTCGCGTCTAGGAGGGGGCGAGTCCAGAACAACGTCTCGCAGTTGTCAAAGAGATCACCGTTGAGGAAGTAGTTAACATACACACGTCCGTTGGACTTGCTTGGAATAAATTTAATTGAAACGCGAGCGCCATAAATATGTGTGCGCACACAAAGTCTGCGGCAAAACACTTGTTCGGTTGAAATTATGAGATCATGGTGTGGACTAAGGGTGATTCCCTAGCTGCACGGCAGACAAGTGCGAGGCAGATGCTCCTCTCGTCGAGTACATATTGATCTGGCAGTTTTGGGGTGGTAATCGTTTTTCGCGCTAATACCTCGTGATTCACAGCGAGTAAGTGCAAATAAGTGTGTCAGTTTCAAGGAACTAAACATTTAAAGAAACTTCTCTGTCTCTCTTGCTCACTCGCGATGTGTCTGTGGACTCTCTTGAGTTCTTGATGAACGATGGGTTAGTTCAAGAATCGATGCCTTTCGATGCGGAAGAATAGTTCGTGCGTGTCGCCGCGAGTGACAAATACAAGTGAATATTTTTCAGTGCATAAAACTACTTGCCTCACATTTGTTTTAAGGACTTGTTGTGAAGGGTCAAAACGAATAAACGCCTATTAGAGGAGGTCATTTAAAGTTATCGTGCTTTTGTTCCAACCGGAATTCGTTTGAGGTACGCCCGAAATTTCCCAGTGAATTTAATTCGAAAGAGAAAGTAAAATATTTGCGTAGTTTTGTGAGTTTAACGCACTTACTGCGTTGTGAAACTACCGCTGTTCATTGAATGGGGTCAACGTCAAAGCGGTTGTGTTTTTCCATCTCTCTATAACCTTGGCAAGTAATTTCGAATGATCGAACATCAGATGGTTGCCTGATCTGTCGGCTTCTTTTATTTTTTATTTATTCGTCGCTTAACTTGTCATCGGAATCAAATCTTTTCTCGTTCGCTTACGCATAGAATTTGTTTTTAAGTACTCGTGTTCATGATTCGTACTTGTTGACTTCAGATTTTTGAGAATAGTGAATCCAATCCGACGTAGGCGTCTTCTATTCTGTTTGCTGTGCAGGGCTGAAATCGAAAAACTTGTCTATATAATATGGTAAGGATGAAAGCGTAAGCAGATGTCTATCTGGGCTGAGAGCCACTATTTTTTTGTTGCTAAAATGCAGCACACTTTTGAAAAAGCAAGTTGAATTAAATCAATTAAATCCTGTTACGAGGGTTGCCTTTTATATTAAAAATTAATGGTCGAAAAGAGCTTTATTGTTTTTCAAAATATTCCCCATTAATCTATACACTTTTGCGTGCGTTTGAACCAAATGTCGAAACACTTTTGCCTTTCTGAGGTATTTCCAAAACATGCATTCTGAACGCATCAACCGCTCCTTCAGATGTCGAAAAACGTTGATCTCTAATTTTGTTTTTTACGTACGGGAATAAAAAGAAGTCATTCGGTGCCAAGTCAGGACTATACAGCGAAAGACTCATTAAACCGATGTTTTGAGTGCTCAAAAATGCAGTTGTTTGAGCCGATGTGTGAAAGCTCGCAGTGTCGTGGTGAAAAGTAATCCGTCTTCGGCGGTTGGTTTTCCTGATTTCTTGGAAGGCAACAGGCCAACAAATGGTTGTGCGCCACTTAGAATTGACTGTTCTGCGTTGTTCTAGTGGTACGGTTGCGACATGTCCAGTTTTTCCGAAAAAACAGGCGACCATTTCCTTGGAAGTGCTTCGTGCGCGAGGAACTTTTGTTGGATTTGACTCAATTTGAAACGCCCATACAGTCGACTGTTGTTTACTTTCGGGCTCATACGCGTAAATCCACGATTCATCACCTGTCACGATGTCATAGACGTGTTTCGAAGCACCGCTATCGTATTTTTGGAGAATTTCTTTCGACCAATCGAAACGAGCCTGTTTTTGAGCGATTGACAAAATGTGTGGGATCCAACGTGAACAAATTTTTTTGACGGTCAAATGTTCATGCAATATTGGATGTATGCTAGTTCCACTTATGCCTAAGGTTGTCTCAACCTCCCGATAGGTCACATGATGATCTTGCAATATCAGTTGGCGCACAGCATCAATGGTTTCCGAAACAACAACTGATTTCGGACGACCTTCACGAAATTCGTCTTAGAATGAACAACGACATCGGTTGAATTCACCATACCATCGATAAACACTGGTCCTTGATGGAGCTTCATCGCCAAAAATTGAATTAAGTTCAACGATGCACTGTTGTTGAGTAAATCGACGTCGAGGGTTCTAAAAAATAATCTCACGAATATTTTCACGATTAAATTTAATTTTTTTTGCGGGATAATTCTTTTAAGTTACTTTGAACAACACAAATAGCGCTCCTATGTCAAAACGTTCTGACTACGTATAACCTCAAAAATGTCAAACTTTACGATAGAGATGACAGTTGCCAGCACTAGGGTTGCCTAATCCCGAAATATAAAAGGCAACCTTAGAATCGAGAATGAATGTACCTAGTGGTTTCTTTTGCCTTTGGTGAATGCAAAAGTAGAAAAAGAATTGAGCTAGTAGTAATTAATCTATGTCAATACTAGTAGCGACTAAATAATTGCGTGATTCATGGAAATATTTGCATAATTTGTTGACACACATCAGAATTTTGTCCGGTTTAATGTGGTCTTATTTTTGTGAAACATTTCATGATGCCAATAATTGCCTTACAATGCAATATGTGTTCATCTCTTAAGTAATTTTTTGTAGATGTTTCTATAAGTATAAGAGCCTGCAATTGGAATCTACAAAAGTCTTTCTTGATGCACTCTTTGCCGATAATCAAAGTAACATTTAAAATATTTGTCTGTTCTCCGTGTTATATGTACATATATATATGTATATATTAGATGGAGTAACAGCAGGGGATCAGGGCCTACCTTTTTCAGCAAAAACTTTGGTTGTGCGTTCTATTGTTCTGTCGTCAATCGAACAGACCTTCAATTTTTGGCGATACCGAACGGCGAAAAGCTTTTGCATTGACAGTATACTTTGATTATTGTAAGCAGCTCGAAAGAGATGATTAAGTAAAAAAAGTGCGGTGATTTCAGCCCAGTCATCGAACCTTTTTCCCATCACGCCACGACCGTCACTCGCTAAATAATCACTATTGCCACAAAACTCTTGTAATAATTCACGTGCTTATTGCGTAAAACTACAAAAATGCCACTTAAGCTCATTTATTTTTATGTGCATTGATTCCGAATTGAAATTGCGCGAGTACCCTTTTCCATGTAATTCAAGTTTATTTAAATACTGACGCTTTCAATTATTGGTAGCTTTTTCATCAAATAGCGATTTTTCCTTCAAATTGGTAACGAAGTCTTAACTTAAGACGTTTAGCGTTGAATTTCCAGACTCTTGTGGATTTTGGGTTTAAAAACGTTGAAATAGGCTCTCGTCTACGTCAACAAATTTTGGTTGTTGTCAAATAAATCTGTCAAATTTTTTAATTAAAACAGTACAGGAATGTTTTACAAAAGATTGCAGTTTAACGTTAAAACTTTAAGGAAAATGTAGGAAACACCATTAAAACCACAAAATTGTCACCATTGCTATAGAAAATATCGGATATCGGATAAGAAAATATGTTGGCGAACTTTGTTTTACTGATAACCTCGTAATGTGTTCATGTTGATCCTTCTCTATAAAAACATGAAGGTAACACAATAGAGACGTTTTGATTAAATGTGCGTCGAATCCTCGCCCTAGTGGTCTTAGCATTTAAAATTAGCATTCAATAAAACAGCGATTTTATTTTACAAACAGGTTCACAATACAAATAAAAAAAATATTTTTTTCTTTTTAAAAACCTAATCGATAACAGCATCAACTCGAAATGTTTATTGTTATTCTCGCAGAACATAAGGTTCTTGAATTGCTTTACAATGTTTAGATCCATTAAAAAAGGCTAAAACATTTTGTTGGCTCGTTTCTTCTCATACTTATTTTTCTAAATTGTCTTTTAGAAGAATTGTTGAAGCAACTTTTCAAGTCGACTGTAAAATTTTCTTGAAGATTTTGCAGTCAATATTACAAAGCATTGAAACATTGTAACAGAAACAAATTAGACATATCTTTGAAGTCAGTCAGCCAAAGTCTTTTTACCTGTTTGTTCCCATACTGGTGTAAACTCCCGATCTCAATCGCTCAGTAATTCACTCAAACAAATTC
Organism: Eristalinus aeneus; assembly: GCA_955652365.1. Classification (NCBI taxonomy): domain Eukaryota; kingdom Metazoa; phylum Arthropoda; class Insecta; order Diptera; family Syrphidae; genus Eristalinus; species Eristalinus aeneus. The sequence continues at coordinate 65,504,081 of OY019130.1, read as the reverse complement.
TTTTCTGAATCGCAGCAAATGATCGTTTCGTGCTGATGACGTACTTCGAGGTCTACTTCCACTTTCAAGAGACATGCATGGAGTCCTTCCCTCATCTCACACAGACCTTGTTCGGATAGCATTAAAGACATGATATACTTCAGCCTAATAAAATTTTGTGGCTTTCGCCATGGAAACTGGTAGGATATAAAAATGCTTTCAGGTTACACCTATTCCTGATCCGTATCTTTGATCGTACCCCAGTGCTGATCGTAGACCAGTGCTACGAGGATCCTAATTGGATTCAATCCGAAGGGAGTGTGCTTAAATTAAGAGAAGAATGTTATGCTCACATTCAATTGACGTTTTCGTTTTCCTCCCACATAATATTTGAGAGAACTTATGTAAGATTGTGATTGTTGGCTCTACTTATTTATGGTGGAGGTTTTATTTGAATATTTTCTAGCTTTTCAAATTCCATACCAAGAATCGAAATATTCCCGATTATATTTAATGAAGTGCACAGAGTTTGGTCCTTATGAAGGATCATATGAAAGAAAGAGATCTGGAGGACTGTGTGTCTCTATTCACTAAGTTCAAACAAATTGAAATGGGTGATAGATCTGAAGCGTCAATGCTTTCAGTAATCGTGTGCGACCATTATGATGCGCAGTCTTCTTTCCTACTTTTCCTGCGTCTGTTGGGCAAGTATGCTGCCTGATAGAAATTTTCAACTTTCCTTTCTAGATTCTGACTGATTTTGACGCGATTACTTCACATTGAAAATCTGTTTCCTGTGTTTAAATATTGTTTATTGAAACGTATAAAGTGCATCAATCAAAATATTCTCCTTCGAAAGGGACACAATCAATTTCTACAAAATAAATCCTTTCGTTGATGCAGTCATTGAGCCATTCTTCGATTTCTTCAAAGATCCGAGCCGGTGACCACCTAAATCGTTTTCGACGCGTCGAAAAAGCCAGTAGCCGGCGGCAAAGTCTGGAAAATACTGCAGCAGATTTTAGGGTTTGTTGAAAATACGATCCATTTATTCTTCCCAAGTATACAATTCTTCCCATCTGAGCGTTAAGATTGTTAAAAAAATGTTTACAAAATTAATATTTCAACGCGTGAATTTTACATCGCCTTGAAATGCTGATGATAACGTGAACACGCAAAAGCCAACCGCAGCTTGAGTACGGGATTCCACCGTCGGTTTCCCGTCCCCCATTTACATAGGTGTCCATCAATCAACAGGAGTAAGCTGACAAATTTTAGATCAACATCTCATGCAAAATTTTTAAGTTTGTAATTTGAAAGATTCGCGTACCACAGGTTGAAGAATTATGGCCTGTTTTGAGCTTTTGATAACAATCAAAAATTAACGAGAAACTTGTTAAACTATAGGTCGTGAAAAGCAATAAGACGTTCAAGTCCAAGGCAAAGGAGTCTCTAAGCCAACAACGCATATGTCATTTTTAAGGTTAAAAAACATTATTCTAAAGGTTTATGGGAAGAATAAATCGCCCATGGCTATGATATCCGTTCCATACTACGAGTACATGCATACAATGCAATTTGGTATCTTAAAAAATAAAATTATTTATTTCATCTTGTAAGTTACTTTTACGTGGCCGTCGTGGCGTAATGGGTAGAGTGCGACACTCACACGGTCCAGGTTCGATTCTCGGGTGAACACCTCGCATTTTTTAACGGCACCACCTCGAGCTGCTGCAAACACTCAATGAGTAATTACTGTCTGAGAAAAAACTTATCAAACTTCTCCATTCGCAAATAATTGTAGGTCCCTCCTACTCGTGAAAGAACAGTAGCGCGCACAACATGAGTAGTTGATGAGCAAGCTATGCTCTGGTCCTCCTGCGAAATGTCGCGAGTTATTACATTGATTAAAACACTATTTGTGATGTTTCTTATTTATTTATTTAAAATAAGTCTTTCTTGGTCAAAAAAATAGTTTGCACTGCCTTGCTTGTCAGCTTGTTTTGTAGCTCTCCAAAATTCCAAGCTCGACTTTTGGCGGAATCACAAATCCCTAGCTTTGCTTCGAACGCCTCCTCCGATAAAGTCGCAATCTGCTATGATCTGCTGTCAATATCGATCGGCTTTGATGTGCACTATGTATTTTTAGTGCTTGAACCCCGGCTTAGCTGTGGTACGGTAAGAGATCGTTGTCCAGGGTGCCATGTACAGTGTGTATATGTAACTCGCGCAATTCAATTATTAAAGTAACTTTTCCCATTTAAGAGCAAAAAGAATGTGTAATTTCATGATTTAATGTTCACTATTGTACAATGGAAGTTAATTTCCTGTCGTCACCAATGCTTAGAAGCAGTTATTTTGTGTATCGCTACAATCGGATGACATAGTGACTAAACGAAAACATTAGGTCGTTCACTAATTAATTTAGTTTTTTTTTTACTGAAGTTGAAAGACGATTCTTTTTGTTGTGTACAACATTTTGTGAAAATCTATTTTGTCTATTTTGATCTAATACTTTTTGCAATTTTTCGGGCGAGATGACGAAAGATTGATTCCACCCTCATAAAATGTTTCATTCTTTCTTGGAAAAATTGTGGTTCAAAATGGTACTCATTTAATGTAAAGGTTCTACCATCCGAAAAAGTCATAGTCCTAAGGTGCCAAGTCTGGAAAATATGGTGGGTGTGGTGGCACATCACATTCAAGCTGCAAAAGGTTTTGGTAAGTCATCTAACTTGTATGAGGCCTCACATTACCCTGGTGGAACATTACTTTCTATTGACTAGATTCTGGTGTTTTCCTCTGTTTGAGTACATCACTCAATTTATCTAGCTTTTCACAATACAACTCAGAAAAAAGTTATCCAACAAAAACTTTTACACCATGATTTCTTGTTGTTGTAAACCACCCACTTTTTGTTGTCAGTACAAATGAATCATTGCTTTGACGTTTGATAGCAAATCATATTCGTTATGGCGACGAAGTAAAATTCTTTCTAAAAGAACACAATGTGCTTGTAAACGACCGCGTACAACAAATCTATCACAGGTACAGGTACAATTTGTAATGAATTATTTGAACAATAAAAACCAAATATCAAAAAAAAAACTATTAACGACTTCATTTTATCCACATCGGGTTAAAGAGGCTTTCCAGTACATGGTTCATCCTCAGGACCAAAATTGCTGGAACTACAATTTGTAAACCAATTTCGACATTGGCGTACACGTCAAAAAATGTACGCCTTATGGTAATTGAACTGCAGTGTTACGGTTTTGGTAATAATACAAAAAACTATACCGATCTTCCATCTTAGAAAGCGCAACAAGTTTTTTCCTCCAAAAAATTGTACACTTTTTGTTTGTAAAAAAAAAACAAATTTACCCTAAAATCTGTCTAAATATATAACGGTAAAGTGAGCATGTACGAAGTTGACTGCGAAAATCAATAAGCTCAGCTGTTGTCATAAAACGGAAATACTTAGTGCACCACCCAACACATTTACACTTTTTCATGATGTCAGTGCATTTTCAGGATTAATTCTATTTACATATTGTCTCAATTACTCTATTCCAAATTTCGACAAAGTCAGAACATCTACTTCTAGTCATTAAAATGGTTAAATTTGAAGACAAATCAATTGCCTTCTATGAACATAATTCACATGCCAAAGTCCATCTGAAAACAAACAAACACACTGTTAACAGCTCTTTACAGCCATATTGCCCTCGTTTTTCGTTGTCTATTCGATTGTCATCCTCTCCACGTTCCTTTCATCATAACTTGAATACCTTATCGTGCTCCAGGTTATTGCGTGCACGTGTTGTTGAAATTCAGCGGACAACATCAGCCAGTGCCTGGCTCCCTTCTTCCACCGTCTACTCAGGTGTCTGCTGGCCGTCCACATTGTATCACAGACTCAAAACAACACTTAGCATAATAAATACATATCCTACGTGCCTATGATTAGTTGTCTGACAACCAACTAGGAGCCACCGCTCCCCGATGAAATGTTACGGTTTTTCCTTATTACCATCTAATTGTGTAATTTTCGCATTTGCCTTACGTCATCGGTCCCAACGATGACCAGCCACTGTATACTTAGGTGGTGTCCCCGAATTAGTATTCCACTTCGAATCGGCTCCAACCGATGTGATCTGACTTCCGCATTTGATCGTCTTAACACCTACTAAACTCCCAATGACACATACCACTTTAAGCAGCCCTTCTTGGCATCCGTCTCACTGCCCACTTACTGAACTAGACACATAGATGCACACTTGTGAGTACAGCAAATTTAAATAAATTCTTCTTTCCTCTTCTTTTCAGATTGGTGAATTACAGAAGGAGTAATTTAATCCCAGTGCTCTCTAGACAACGAGTGGATTAAGACAGACACCGCCGCACTCGACATTGGTTGCAATAATCGTGTTCAGTGTGCGTTCAACTTGACCAGTAGCCGCCCTGCTCCCCGCACCCCCTCAGCTGAGTTAACGCACTCACTAGTGGCCCGTAGCGCTTTTCTTTTAGTTGTTACCATTTCCGTTTCCTTGCATTCACAAAGCGCGGGCAAAACTTTTGGTCATTTTATTTCTTTCTATAATCGTCAATTCGTCGTGCATTTAATAAACATGATTGGAAGATTATTTCGCGCTCATGGGGAATTTTGCGCCTCACATCCCTGGGAAGTGATAGTGGCTCTGTTGACTGTGACCGCCTGCATGCTGACCGTGGACAGAGGGACAACATTGGGCAGCGATGCGAGTGGTGCAACATCGGCGAACGGTGCTGCAACACCATCATCCACCACATCGATGCCGAGCAGAAATAGACCATGCCACGGATGGAGTCAGTCTTGCGATGGACTTGAGGCTGAGTATAATGCTGCCGATGTCATTTTGATGACCATTGTTAGGTGTTCTGCAGTGCTGTATTGCTACTATCAGTTTTGCAGTCTTCAGAAACTTGGATCAAAGTATATTTTAGGTGAGTTTTGTTTTTAAACGTTAAATTAACTTTGAACAGGAATTTGTCTTCATTTGTCTTGACAATCCACAATAAGGCATAAACAAAACTAATCTTAATTTGAGAGAACACCGAAGAATTTGAAAAACTTAAACTGACCTAATCAACAAATCTCAAATCTGTATCAAAGTTCCATGACTGCTCTTAAAGTTCCACGTGGACATAGTCGCGTGTGCATTTGGTATTCCAATAAACTGTGTTATAAATAGAAGCAATGCTAAAACTGTCGCCGAGTGTGTGACATGTTTTCTAAAACCTGGTTGAAAGAGAAAAGTTGAACTTATTTTGTATCCAACATGGGTACGCACTTTGAACACCAATTCATCTACTGTTTTATAGACAATGGATGTGAACTGCTTATGAAAACGGAACCATGTTAATAGCAACGAGGACTCCTCCAGCATGCCAAAATCTTCAGATAAATAAAAATGAAAATGTATGTTGGTTGTTGAAAATGACGGCTTTGGACTAAGTGTACCCCCACTCGAGAACAAATGTACTAGACGACTTTAATTTATAATCATTTGTTCTTTATTTAAAGTTGCCACTCCTGTCATTGCCATCCTATCATCTGAGTTTAGAAATCAAATTTTGCCTTACAGTTTGAACACAGCAAAAATTTGCAATTTTGCAGTTATTTTTAGGTTGATAACTTAATAGATTTCTTAAAAGTGAGTTCTCTCTTGCGTCGATCCAATCATTGAGGCATTCTTTGATATCTTCGAAAAACCCACACCGAGCCCCCAAATCGTTTTGCATCTATCAAAAAAGTCTATAAAATACTGCGATCTCCCATTTCGGCCTTTACAGGTAGTCCTTAACACGTGGGACCGAGCGTTATCTTATTGCAAAATTACCTTGTCATACATTTCCGTCCTTTGTGGTCGTTTTTCACGCAATGCACGGCACAAATGCATTAGTTGTTGTCGATAACGCTTTCCGTCAGGCGTATTGACGGGTTCCACACCCTTTTTGTCCCTTAGCAGAACATGACATTTGAACTGTGAATGTTTCTTTGCCGACATAAATGATTATGGAACGTGTTGACCAGTCTTTGCATAGTGTTTTTCCTTTTTGAAGTTATCGTAGTATCTCCAGTCACGATCCGGTGTCTTTTAAGAAGCAATGCCAAGGTGAACAATCGTCCGTCCACATCTCTCGGCTTCAACTCATACGGCACCCAGTTTCCAATTCAATGCTGAGTCAGTCCCAACAATTTTTTTATGTTTTGCACGGATCATGATCGAGTAAAGACCAGAATTGGTCATTTTCGAACTTTTTGGGTTAACCAAGACGCTCTTTGTGTGGCCGCCGTAGTGTAGTGGGTAGAGTGCAACGCTCACACGCCGAAGGATCTACGTTCGGCTGAACACTTCGAATTTTTCACGGCACCACCTCTTTTGAGCTGCTGACAAAACTCAAAGAGTAATAACTGTCTAAGAAAGCTTCTCAAACTTCACCGTTCGTAGTCGGCAAAAAACTGTATATCTCTTCTACTCGTGAGAGAATAGTAGCTCGCACAACACAAGTAGTTGATGAGCAAGCTAGCTATTATTAAGACGCTCTTTGTCTTCGACGGTAAAATCACCACTTTTGAAGCGTCGAAACCACTCTCTGTATGATTTATACTTTATATATAAGACAAATTCGGACGTTTTTGAAAAGGCAATAGATATACATAAATTATTGCTGACAAATATCCTTCCAATGTAGTATGTAATCGCTTTCAAGATCGACAACAAAATCGCCAACAACAGGTGGCGCCATCTTTTGTACCCCCAATGACGCGGTAACCTGGTCGTCACAAATAACGAATGAGGAAGTTTTTATTTTTTTTATTCTTTTCGAGAGAAAAGTTTCGATTGCTAATTTTGATCCTGTTTGCGTTGATGGCATCTGGATGAGAAGATTTAACGACGAACTTTATGGGCTGTACAGCGACATGCGCTTGGTCAGATGCTTAAGATGGCTAGGCCATGAAGAACGTAGGGACACCATTGCTCCGGCCCGAAAAGTCTTCGAATCCGATCTATTGGGACAACGGAACAGAGGACGGCCTAGGGTGAGGTGACGCACGCAAGTGGAGAAGGAACTCAACCAACTTGGAGTGCACAACTGGAGGCAGCTAGCGAAAGATCGTGCGGATTGGAGAAGCATTTTGGTTGAGATCTAGGTCCACTCTGGACTGTAGCGCCTCAACATGAAGAATACTATTGTTTCGCTGGAAAAATAATTTGTACACCAGGTGCAGAGAATTTTTTGGTCTTTCTTTATCCCTAAAGGCCAGGGTGAAATTAGACCTTATGCAACATGCTTTTTTAGCTGCTCACAATTTCGCACCAAGTTTGTTAATTCAAACTTGGAAACTCTCGTCTTTGCTCTGGTAAAAATCTGTCAAAATAAAAGTTATGATAATAATGCGCATATTAAGAAGGTGACTTTGTAAAAGCTTATATATTTTTTAGAAACCTTTTCCGGATCTATTCATAGAGAAAACTTTTCAAACTACATACTCTGTAAGTCTGACTGGTAGTTTAACCATCAGTTGCGCTGTGGCTCAGCGCAAATCTTCACACACGGAGATTTACGAAGAATTTAACACTGACTTTTACTTTAAGGTCGCCAATGCATTGAAGCGTATTTCATTTTGAATCTACGGTGGTTCAAGCGCAACTATAAAACTTCGTGGGTAAACTCTTAATGAGATGACTTATTACTACAATAGCAAGGTCATATGGGCGCTCGGACGAGACGTACCATAATTGCAAAACCGATGAACTCTTCATTTCACACGCGTCGTTGGAATAAAAATTTATCATCCGAAGTTCCGAATGAACGTGAGCTGATCTGTTTCAAAACAAAGTGAAGGGTCTCGCTATGCTTAATCGAACTAACCTGATCAGCGGTTAGAGGACGAAAACAGGCTCGGTCTTTTATGTCTTGGATGCAAGGTGAACCATGAAAAGAAAGGCACCTCCCATTAGTGCGCTGGAAGCCTTCTCTTAACAAAGAAACACTTTTAAACGGCTGCAAATTGTTCAAGCTAGTCTTGATAATCGGTTCATTGCACTTATGTTAAATGTAATTTTTTGGTCTCCCGAAGAATTACCAGCAAGCGTTTCTGTTATTAAAAAGCCTAGGCTTTCAGTTCCAACTTAATTCCGTCAGCATCATTGCCACCTGATCCGAAAAAAGGCGGGACATTAACAGAGGAAGTGGTCTGCAGTGTCTGCACCTTCTGTACTTTTGTCGTAGAGTGTATCATGACTGTGCCCAAGTAGACTACAGTGCTTAGCGAATGTAAAGCTGACCTTTGGGAACATGCACATGGTCCGCCTGTATCCTGGAGAGTTATGCCATCTCCGGTTTTGCTCTCCAGAGACCAAACATTGGACGGAAACCCTGGCGCAAGCAGTCACAAGGTAGCTTCGGACCCTATGGATGTCCCTATGACCCCTGTCTAGCAAGTTCTTCAGCCATTTCGTTTTCCATTATCCCGTGGTGGCCGGCGTCAAGACAAATCTAAGCGAATTTAGTCTGCCGATCAAATTAAGGGAAGACTTGCATTCCTGCACTATCTTGGAAGAGGTTAGAGGGTTGAGTAAGGCCTTTGAGTAAAGCTTTTCTATCGCTTAAGACACTGAGGCTTCACCTGTTCTTCACACTTGGAAAACCGACACGAAGTAAAAACAACATCCGCGTGGCATCATAATCGACTTAATATGTTCCAAGTGGCGCTATCACTTCTACAGGCCCTTACTTCTACCTACGTAGCACTTACCCAAACTCTTTTTTAACAATGACGTCAATGAAATCATGCTCTCTGAATATTATTAGCAGCTCGAAAGGGGCGATGCCGCGCAAAGAGTTTAATATAGCAAGGCGATGACGCGTGCCTGGATTTTTTATGTAATAATTGTATGGCGCGACAGTCCACAGGGGACCAGGGCCTAGCTTGCTTATCAACTACTCGTGTTGTGAGCGCTACTGTTCTCTAACGAGCAGAAGGGACCTACAGTTTTTTGCCGATTTCGAACGGCGAAGTTTGAGAAGCTTTCTTAGACATATATTACTCTTTGAGTGTTGTCAGTAGCTCGAAAGAGGTGGAGTCGTAAAAAATTGGAGGTGTTCAGCCGAGAATCGAACCTAAACCCTTAGGCGTGTGAGCGCCGCACTCTACCCACTACGCCACGACGTCCAAATAGGAAAAAAGCCTTTCATGTGAATGTAATTCGGATTTTGCCCTTAACGGCAAACTCTAGTTGCTGTCAAACGAAACGCGATTTATCATCACCTGTAAACTAATTTTTTTTTTTTAATTTTATATAAATTTATATTTTTATAAATGACACCACATTTTGAAGTCAATCATCAACCTTCAGCTGAAGAGATTCTGAATAAAAAGCATAACACATCCCTCATATATCTTAAGTGTAATTTTTCAAGGACTTTAACGCAACAGGGAAGGAACTAATGCTTGCAAATCAATTTTCCACACATCACTTCTCACCATATGTCGTCTTCGACTTCATATCAAATGCAGCTGGATGATATCATGCCTTCCTTTCCACGTACGTGTAGTTATTCAAAGAGCGGCTTCATATGGATGTTCCTTTGCGTAACACAACGCTGTTTGACGACAATTTCCAAGTGCATGGGCTGAATGAATACACAAACGTGGCGCTCGCTGCTTAGGGAACCGTCTATTAAATGTATCCCCAAGCTATTTGTCTTTCATTCATTACGACTCGTTTCATTGCCTTCACAATGGTATTCCTCTCTTTATTATGTATGAAAAAAAATGTTCGATGTATTTGGATTAATTCTAAGAAATTAATTACGAAAATTAGTTCTTTAAGTTCAGTGGTAAATTCTTCTGGTAATTTTTGGATGAAAAATCTGTATTGAAGGTTATTTTCCGCGGATTCCGCATTCAATTTCTACTACAACTGTGTATATTTTAGCGGCTCCTTTTTGCATTTGTTTAAGTTTTGGTCCAGGCTGCGTCTCGAAAGTATGAATTGTATGTTACCATTTTTGACATTAATTTGTTTATGGAGTGGCATAGTGATCAATGAATCAAAGATGTTGTCACATCAATCCGTTTTAGGATTTTACGCATCTTTTCTTTGTGGCATTAAATTGAATGCTCAAAATAAGAATTTCGTCCTGAACAAGGCAACGTAAAGCAAAACTTTTATCTCCTCCTTCATGTCCTTTTAGAGGGTCATTAAGCTTGCTGCCCTTGAACTTCTCCACTGTGGGCCTTTTATTTCACTTCCGTGGCAATCTAAACTCAAATATTACGCACATTCCTTGTCCCGCTTTTCTATAGCTTAAAACCCTTGGCCCAATCACAGTCTCCTTGAAGAGACTCCGAAATATACAAAATCTCCCCTTAATGACGTCAATTAAGTCACTCTCACCCCTTGTGTGAATTTTACCAACCAACCGCAGACGATGGACAATCAACATAGGCATCATCATCATCGCCGCACGATATCACAGCACAACCCAACAACATCCATCGAACTCTAAACAGAAATCAATCGATGACGCACACAAAATGAGTCTGTGAATATTTGAGGGAATCAGATTGAGTATCTGGGTCATCATCACAAACACTAGATCGATGGCACTGACGAGCTTCCAAGGGGTTAGGTACTTGGTGGTAATAAAAAATTCGTCTCTCTTTCAACATTTTGAATTCATTAGTGTGATGCAACTAATCAAGAGAAACAATCGAAATACAGCCAAACGCACTGCCGTCTGAACTGCTTTGTGTGTCTGCCCTCCAAAAGTTGCTCGCCCATCCATCCAGAGTTCTGTTTCGCCTTTGTCCCCAGTCAGACTTTCAGCAACGAATATTTGGACACAGGTCAATCATTGTTCGTCCAGTGGAATCAAAGCAACGCACAAAAAGTGAAACTTCAAACCTTCAATTAGCGGATTTAAAGTGAGAGATGATAAACGTTCTGTGTAGTGTTATTGTTTCTTCATTCATTTCGTGTCGTCTTCACCATTGTCGGCCATTGTTTACTCTGATTGAAAGTAAAAATACCCAAACAACTATGAAGTGAATCAGATATGAAGACGAAGATACGAAAAAAGTGAAATTGAATTCCGTAAAAAACGAAAAGTTTCATCCGTTCTACCCCGTGCTTCACTCAGCTACATTGAGGGGGGTAGGGCTTAAATTGGACTTGCAAACATGGAACTGAATCCGCTGCGAGGTGAGTGCTAAGAACTGTTACGTAAGAACGGTTTCTAACACTGTTGTCATACACTGGAAGAGGTGGTAATTTGTCAGGAAAACACAGATGGTATGGGTTGGGTCTTGTTCGGGTTTGGCTTGCGTTGTTTGAAAGGTGTTAGTGTTTCCAGAAAGGTTCTTGACGGGTTGTGTAACTTTAAGAGAGACCATGTTTGACAGGGTGCGATGATTGGCTAATTGGCATGTGAATTGTTTTTGGGAATTGACACGCGGATGCTGGATTGCTAATCATCTTCTTACGAACGATTTAAAAAAATGATTTGTTTGTACGCAGTGACGAATCTAAAATGATTTAATTTAAAGGTATAATGCTCATTTATAGTCGACTCGCAATATGGAAGATAAAGGGGTCGATACAAGTTTAGAATTCGGTAGCTTTCAAGCTGCGAGTTAAATCTAGAGATGCCTAGATTGGACGTACATTTAATACAGGTGCAAGTAAACAATTTGAGATACTGTCAGTTTAACGGAATTCGAAAGAGGTCTGATGAATATTGAGCCTAGCACGCCTTATGGCGGGAATTTCATTCTTGATGATTTCCGTTGACAATTTAGGCGAATGGAGCTCGAAGTTTTACTCCGTCCACCAATTTAAGAGAAATAGAAAAAGTAAAATATCAGAATGTTATTCGGTTCTTATTCGATTTTAAAACACTGGGAACGATGATTTGTCGGTTTTTAGTGTGTCACACCCAGTTGTAGCAAAAACAACCAAAGAGGATAAATTGATGAACTCACATTGAACGCCAATTGACAACTATTCTCAGTTCATTCAGAATCGTAAAAAACCTCGTAAGTCAGCACGAGGGAATTTTCTGTGCGATGTGTATTCTCGAACGGAGCAACGCGTGCAACCTATTCAGAGCATCTGATAAAGCGCAACTCGTAGGAGTTTTTGCATCATTCTGCAGCCGTGGATAATGCATCCACTAGTACACCTCGGATTCTTAGAAATTTGAACTTTGCCAGGCCACCCAATTTCGAAGAAGGCTAGGACTATCCTATCAAGCGGAAAGAAAAATACACTGTGCTCTTAATGATCTTACATTTCAGTCGGTTTGAGTGTGTGTTATTGCTGCCATGGAAACGTTCTTTGAGAGGGTCTAGAAAATGTGTTTTAAGAAAAGAAGTATAATATGGTAGGCTAAGTACTTTTTCGACTCTCTTGTGTTGTATGGGTATACAATATATTCGATTCAAAATATGGCTCCATCTGCAAGCTGTGGCTCAACTTTGAAATGATTATTTACTTCATTGGAAAGGTGTGACCTTTTTCAGCATTAATTAAACTACCTATAAACGATGAAATGGAAGGCCTAACCGCACCCACCGTGTTGTCCAGACCTGACTCCTTCTGACTACTGGCTTTTTCAATGAATGCAAAACGGGTTTGTTACTCACGAGTCGTGTCTTTTGAAGAAATTGAAGAATGCGTTGGATCGAAGAATGGATTGAATCGATTTTGGAAACTTACCAGTGACAGTCGCTTTCGATTAACGATACTTTAAGTGACATATTTATTTTATCGCAAATGGAAAAAAAAATAACACAAGAAAACGGTCTCCCTATGCTTTACTCGCAATAGATCTCGTTTTCTGTATATGATTGCCAATTCCATCTTTGAAATTTTCTGCTGCTTGTAGTTCCGCTCGTGATCGGAGGATGGAAATCACTGATGTTACATTTTGTTCATTTATTTATTTTGTTGAAAGAACAAACCATCCTCCTAATTTGGACAATGACTTCTCCCTTTGTTTCTTTTACTGTATGAACAATATTTATCGTTTCCCGGAACATGCCCAAACGAAGTTGAAATAGTATAAGTAAGTGTTATTAGGAGTGCATTTTCCAACTCCACTTAATAATGAAATTGGTGCGTGAATCAGGGTACATTTGCATTAAGCTCCCCACAGTGTGATTTTTTCTGTCATTGAAATCATCTTCATCGGCTCATTTGTGGGTAAATAAATGTTTGTGCTCGATTTAGAGGACATGACATAAGACAACTGAAAATCAAAAACAAAACACAACTGAAATCAGGACATTTAGCATGTGATACAACGCACGTCTATATCCCATAAGTGCACAGTCAAAAGTATGTTAATCAAAAGAAACGTTGTTGCTCTGTAAAGTCATCGTGTCGCAGGATGAAGTAACTTCTTGACCATGGTTGGCGCTCAAATCCTTAACAGCTGTTCTTTGAAGTTTATTATCATTTATGCTCAACGTTTGAATTGATCCCCTTTTAATTTACTTCGGATTACTTTTGCAACGTTCGTTAAAGCGACTTATTTTTGTAACTTACACTTCTTATATTTGCTTTTTACTGAATCTGCGGGAAAAGATCTGGTTGGTTTTCGAAAGGTGAACAAATTGTTTGTCGATATCTTTAACACAGCTTTTCTTTACATCCACCAAGAAAAAAAATGTAGCCTGATAGTCGACAAATCACAAAGCAGTGGTTTAGCGGGCTATATTTCCTTATTTTCCCTAAAGGTTTTGTATTAGTATCTATGTGAATTGTAAGACCTTCGAGTGCCAATGGCACAGTCCACTTTAACACCACTTCAAGATTTTCTCTTTTTTAGCCTCATGTTAATGCGCGATAGCAGTTTTCTTATTCAGGACTTTCGATTTAAACAATGTCCAACTTCATTTCATATTCAGTGGGAATTTGTTTTCCTTTTTTCCACATTATATGACTAACTATTTCTGACATGTCCATAGCACCCGCTCTCGCACTAAGAAGGATACCAAAAAGTTCCATTACCTAACTGAGTGTGACTCTGTTTTTTGATGCATCCGCGTGAGGCTGTTATTAATAATAATAGTTGAATGGTACAACAGTCCTCGGGGGAATAGGGCTTAGCTTGTTCATCAACTACTCGTGTTGTGCGTGCTATTGTTCTCCCACGAGCAGAAGAAACCTAAAGTTGTTTTGCAAACTTCCAACGGCGAAGTTTGAGAAGCTTCTTCTTAGACAGTAATTACTTTTTGAGTATTGTCAGCATCTCAAAAGAGGTGGTGCCGTGAAAAATGCGAGGTGTTCAGCCAGGAATCTCACCTGGACCTTCGGCGTGTGAGAGTCGCACTCTACCCACAGAGCCACAGCGGCCACGAGGCTGTTATTAGGAATTGGTAAAAATGATCTTTAAAAATCTCCGTATATATTTCAGTGTTGGGTGTACAAAACTTCCTGAGTTTCCTGTCCCATCTACAAAAGACCATTCTTTTTTAATCTTTAAACGTGTGTCGTTAGGATACTTCAAGAAAAAGAGCGTTGTGGTCTATTCCATCAAATAAGGATTTCCGCAGTAATGCCTCAGCAAGTGCAGAAGATATCCATGGGAGTGAGAAATAACGCAACATTAAGATCAAGTTATGAACAAACATGCTGGATTATCATAAGCTCTTGTAAACCTGAAGATTGTGGATGCCTTAAACTTAAAGATACTTTCCTACAGAAGAGGCGGCAACGCATTATACGCAATATTGAGAAAACCGATCCCTGCTCACTGATATTCTCTAGGTCTTCCTCCGACCAAGGTCACGACAGAAGCCAACGCATCACATTTGCACAGATAATTGTAGACGTATACTATTATCACAGAAGAGCCGTTTATGTCGCGAACAATTTGTTAATTAACTAAACATTGTGAAATCACGTTTAAAAGACGTCAACAATTAGCAGCTGCATTTACAATTTAATTGTTAAAAAAAAAATCAACTTAGACTGAAAGGAAGGAAATACTCCGCAGTCGCAAGCGTAGTCTATACGAAACTATTTCGGTTAGCAGCAAGAACTGCCTTACGTCAAGGTAAACCTGCTTGGAACCCGCAATTAATTGCAACAAATCGCTGTGAGTTATGTAAGAATTGTGGCGATCGAATTCACTGTGCAGTTCCCGCTTGTAAATCAAACCAAATCGGACAAATTGTGTGACCAAACAAGTTTTATTTTCTTTCTTCACTTTACCATCATATCCTTTTTAAATCGAAGACACATTATTCTTGACCATTGCCATTCGAGCTAAATGGAAAGTTCTGCTGCCTGTAAATTGTAGATGACCACTGTGTCAAAAGAACCACTTTGATTTTCCCAAGATAGCTGTGAAGCACAATGTTCCTGCTTCTTCCGTTATATAAAAGCAGGTGACAATTTTTAAATTTAGTTTATTTAGGGTTTCGTATGCTATCATTTACTTCATTTTTCATCCTTGACGTTAAAATTTAGTTTAATTCGCTGCGGACTGTATGTATCATTTGTAACCTTAAAATAAAACTGCACACGAATATGATGATTTTAGAACGCAGAAAGGATTAGAAATTCAATGGTTGGAAAGGAAGAACTTGCAAAGATTACTCGAAGTCTGATGAAATTCTATCGCTAATAAGTTTAGACGCGGAATTTTTCAAACTGTGTAAACAGCGAATTATTTTTGAGTATAATTGTTTCGCTGACGATGCGAATTAAATTTAAATTCAAGTTGATATCCGTCATCATCATCGCACAAGGTGACTCCAAACCATTACATATTTGTTCAACCTCCTCTCCCAGTCTCTCCCCACTGTCTGACCAAATTGATCAATCAGACACTCCTTGTAGATAAGGGGAAACATAGCGAGCAAGTTCACTGATCAATGACCTTTCTCATCTCCTACTGCACAAACAACCGACGTTAAATAACCGTAAAAACAACGATACTCAGCGTTAGGCAAAGCACTACACATTTGACACGTCAAACCTGAAAAGGTAAAAAAGAAATCAGTGCCTTATACTGACACAAAACAAATGTGAACTTGAACTACACACTCGACATGTGCCGCGCTCAACGGCGCATTGGTTAGGTAAATAGCCCCCGAAGTCGCACCACCACTGCCATCTGCAGTGGTCGTGATTGATCCAGCAGCGTGTAACAAGCTACCTTTGTGCATTATACAATCTTCAACGAGATGAAGCGGAGGCAAAAGCCGTGCTCCACGTACCGGGAGGGGAGCAGTGTTAAACAATTGCGTCCACCGCGGCGTTTAGGATTCGGTTTGAGGTGAGACCTTGATTGAGTCGAGAGTTTCGAGAGATTTGCACGCTTAATCGAACTTGGAGTGTGTTACAATTTTTTGTCGGAACTACTTTCTGTACGCAGTTCGCGTTGGGCTATCGATGTCAAGGGTAAACGCACAGATGACTCTGGTGTTAATGGCTTATACCTTGCACAACACTTCGCCAAAAATTTCAAAGAAAACGACCACAAGCGTCGACAAGTCAAACCAGTTGATTGGGGCTGGGAGCAATGTGAGTAGCAGTCGGTGGTGGTGGAGGTGTGCAATTGATGTGAAAAGTGAAAATCCAAAGTCGTAGCGACTGCGTTTCATGCGGACGCATGTATGTAGGATAAGCGGGGATTGTCATGCTTTGGACTTTGCCAGCGCTTTCAGTTTCATTGAGCACAGAGACTTGAAACTGAAACTTGTTGCGACTAGCCGTCGCAGTCCAAGAGACTTCATGTGGTTGTGTGGGTATTTTCGCAACCAATTTACGAAACATAATTTACTTTCGATGATTTCCTTCTTCGCCTTTTATCACGGAGAACCACATCGGCTGCGGTGATGGTGGTTAGCGTCGGACCAGGAGACCGGTTTGGGCTAAGAAGTCGCCAACTCCTCTCACGTGCTGTGTACAGAGTACGTTTTTTTCTAATTAACAACATGATCATAATTTACCTTGACTATAGTGAGAATCTGAACAGAAAATATGTTCAAAGATACAAGTACGTGGAGTAGATTGAGCGTGCGCATAGACCACGTGTTGAGCGTGCTCGTCATGATGAGGTGGTTTGTTGTGATTGATTGGACATTGAAAAGGAAGTTTACATTGCTTCCGCCACAAATGAAATTTTCGATTTTTTTTTAGGTTCGGTGGTTGTACATACTGTTGAGTTTGGCCTTATTGCAGATTTATCACGTTGAACAGAATTGAATAAGAAAATAAAGTGGGTCATGGAATTCTCATTAGCACCCGAGAGTACTTAGACTTTGGTCCAACATTTATATCTCCAAACTAACAACAATCGGAACTTGTTTGTTTGGTCTCCCAAAGTGTTCGTATTTGAAAAAAGAAGTATTTGTCTCGAGGTTAGACAATTGTGCTTGGCGCCGTGTCTCTTACTTCCTCAATGGAATTCCAATGTATTTGCTTCTTTTAAAGCTTCCGTTCTTATTGTAGTTTTGGGTAAAGGCTACTCATGGCCTTTCCTCTGAATATTTACCATTGCGCACATAAGTAACCAACCCTGTTCAAGACAGCCTACTGGGTTATGTCATAAATTGGTAATGCGCCAAGAAGAAAACCGATTTTGAAATTAAAACCACATCTGTTTATTATTATTGAATATGAAGGCTTATTGGTTTGGGACGAGGAGTAATTCTCACATCTAAACAATTTAATGCATTCGTCACTAAAAAAATACGTCGAAATGTATTGACGTAAATACGACGCTTTAATGAATGGTTTTGATGAAAGAAAGAATTTTTGATATAAATGTAGACAATTACTGAACTGTACAAAATTGTATTTATTTTATTTCTTAAAAAATAAAAGTGCCAAAAGTTAGTTTATTTTTCGGACTTTGTTAATCCGTTTTGCGGTCAAACACTTCAACTAACAGAATCGAAAGGCAAAAGCGACATTCCTTAACATTAGTTAGGTAGATATGTGATCGGCCCATAAAAGAAGTTCTTCTCCAGGTTCGTACTTTAAGTAAAACTCCACTTTTAATTTCAGATGTATGTATCCACGTAACCAGGATATACTAAGCATTTGAAACATTCACCCTTGATAAGGCGCGTTCCGCTACATGTATTGAATGGCGCTACAGTTCACAAGTGAACAAGGGCCTAGTTTCTCCATCAACTACGTGCGCCTATTGTTCTCCCAAGAATAAATGTAACCAAGAGTTCTTTGCCAACTTCATATGGCGAAGTTTGAGATAATTTTTCTTATACAGTTTTTGCTCTTTGAATGTTGTCAGCAGCTCGAAAGAGTTGGAACCGTTAAAAATGCGAATTGTTCAATTCTGTAACTGGAAACTTCAGCCAAGCCACGATGATCAGCTTTCCGTTACACGCCACCAGTATTATTATTTTTTAGAATTTTTATATCAAGACTTTCACCCCTATTTGGTTAAGGGACTTAATACTTATAAAACTTTAGGGGAGCTTTTTCTTAGAAACCTCTCTTAGGCCGAATTTTTCATCAGTAAACTTATAATAGACTTGAAAACTAAAAACTACATGGTCCTGAGTAACTAAGAAACTAACTAGTTGACATCAAATTCAAAACCACAACATAAAGTCTGAGATACTTTTTACCTTTTCCATATCAGAAAAAGAAAATATTACTGTCAAAATTATAAACATATTTATTCATTGTATTGCATTCATTGTTCATCACTAATTTTTTTAAGAGTTAACTGCTAGTCACTGCACGAAAGGAACTAGAAAGTCCAATCCGCACCAACATTTGTCGCATCGGATGATGCATTAGCCGTAAAATCGTCTGAGCCACCCAAAAAAATGAATTTGTCATTACCTTAACTGAATGTGCAAAGTTAGTTCGTTAGTTTGTATTCATCCACTTGCATTTCGATTGTACAAACAGCTGGATGGCAATTTTTGAACGTAAAAGACTTTTTGGAGAACTCCTTCCAACAAAACAAAATCTAAGATGTTACATTTTACACGAGCTATAGTAATGTCGGATGCAATTAGTATTGCGGCGGTCCAGGGAAAGAGGTTTAGCATCTTGTTCTGTGATATTACAAGTGGGAAACTTTATTTTCCGAAAGTATTAACATCTCAGTGTTGTCATCTGCTGGAGAAGCGTGGGGGTGGAAAAAGTATAAATGCTGAAAAAAATAAATCTCAAAGACCGGACAACCCGTTTATGTTTCGTCATTTATTCATCCCGGTTCGCAATAATACTGGACGACAGACGCAACAGTCAAAAGAGGTCGAAGACCGTTAGCAATTTGAATATAATTGCTCGTCCACGTGACAAGGAAGTCGAGTATATCATGAAAGTCGATTCGAAAGCGGTTCACTAACTTACTCGCTTACATCAAATGACTCACTGACTCAATAATGTTTGAAAATCTCTCTTTATGGTCAATCTTATGGAAGTCGTCGAAAATGAGTTCAGCAAGATCTGGTTACGATAAGAGTTAGCTTACTTTTACTAATTGCTATCTGAGCATAACCCCACCCGTCGCGAAAATACGAGCATTCTGCCAACTCGCTGGGAGCGTGTATCGCGAAAAATTATTACACAACCCAGTCAACCGCTCTACTGCCAAAAATAAGATCAAAATCATTAATTCCGCAAAGTACCTGCCACCATAATAGACTACGCTCTCGTGTGCAATTTAGTGATCAATCCGCAAATCGACGGCCAGATGTGCTGGCAAGCAAAGGTTGCGCGATGTGTTTCGCCTCGATCTTTGGCATACCAGGGCAGTGCGTACTTGCAACATGGCCTCAGTGCTGCGTTTCTGTGGCGCGGCAAGTGTCTCACTCGGTACTGATCCAAGACACAGTGTACGAATACGTGACTAACTGGATGCGTTTGGTGCGAATGCTGTTTAAATTGCAAATGAGGTCCAAGGTGATATGCACTTCCTTTCTTAAGATGGAGCCAACAATCGACATCCATCTACATTGGTTGCGGGAAGGTCAAGAGATTTATTGCAGTCAAGAGAATTATGGTCGTAGAATGAGTGACTTGTGATTGGTTATTTTGACGGATTGTTGCAAAGAGCACGCGTATTCCCTGACGTATGCGTCATCAACAGTGTAAAATGGTTAGAGTTATAGGAGGGGTGCTCGCTTTTAATTTATGCGATTTTAAAAAGACCCTATTAAGTCATGAACAGCCCGAAGGTTTCTCCCACAGAAATCTTACTTTGTACATTCATACTTGTTTTAAGTGTTTTATGTTTGAGATATTCGTTTGCTAGCCTTGAGGACATTACTTGTCTGTGTATGCAAATCTTCACATGGGACTAATGTTAAAATTTTTCAAATGAAATTAAGGAGAAGCATCGTGAGAAAACGTTTACTCAAAACGTTTTAAATTGATTGAAAGTTTTTTGGCATTGTTTTATAAAAATATTAATCGTCCTTGTTGAGAACAGATTGAAGCAATGCGTTATTTTTCGGGTCCGTAATATACTTTGAGGGAAATATTTGACTTTCTGCGTAGAATAATGAATGGCTGAGAGATTTAACGATGTCCTTAAAAGCAATCGAAATGTTAAAGCTTTGTAAATCCCTTTTCTCTAGATTACGAACGTCAAAAAATGTGTGTGTATGTACATTACGATTGGGCTTAAAAATGTAGATATAGCTTAATGTTCAGTCAAAATGTTCATTATCTTCATATAATTTTCAGTAGCAATTAAGAGCTTTAAACGCCTTCTTGAACCGCATTTGTATGATGTGTCTCACTGATATTTGAAAAGAGAAGAGAAAGAGAATACAGTAAAACAATTTCAACTGCAAGGTTTTTAGGATCTTCTCCACCCCTCAAGCGATAAATGCATTTTTTTCGAAAGGAAATCTTAAGATGTTGGAGAAAGTTTGCATTTAACATTTGCACATAAGGCCATTCCTGCCGTTATTTTTGTGAAAGAATATTTATTTATTCATCAATTTCTATTTTGTGCCCCGCAAAGTAGTCCCCCTCAGATGTAGTAAACTTGCGCCAGCGTTTTTCCAATCCTTGAAGCAGTTCTGATATGAACCTTTTAATATGTCCTTGGACACTCTCTCGCTCTCAACCCCGTAAGTCATTCAACAATTCCTGATCGATGCTTATGCGACATTTTTTTTTTGTCAAAATTCAGCAATTTTGGAACGAACTTCGCTGCCACAGGACTCATTCCCATTTCTGAAAAAATCGCACGGCGTGAGTCAACCGATATGATGATATTTTCACCAACTTCCCTGGTTCGATGATTCTCCATAGCAATTTTCATCACATTCTCAACATGGCGAACGCTGGAGTGTCTCTAGCGAGCGTCCTCATTCACATTTTCTCGACCTTCCTCAAAAATTTTGCACCTCTTGAGAATATTTTTTAACGTTTATCGTATGTCATTGTCAACATTTCAAGTGTTTTTGAGTACTTAATTCCATTTTTCACACAAAATTGAATGCAAATTCTTTGATCAATTTTTTTCACAATAGGAAGTCGACATGTTCACATAAAAATCAAACATGCTATATAGCTGAAACTGTAAACATTTGTTAGAAACGGGTGTAACAACATAACAAAATAAAAAAATCGGCAATCAAATGTACGTAGCTATTGTTCTGTTTGGAAATAATTTCCTAACTTCTTGTGAGACGTGGGGTGAGGTTTTGAACCTTAATTTCGATTCATATTACAAAATTCCTGAATGTCAACAAAATATGCCATATATTCTCCAAGTTGCGTAACAAAAATGTCATCTGCAAAAACTGAATTTTCAACTTCTATACGTTTTTCGACTAATATAGTCAATCAAATCAATTTCGACCTTTAACGCATCTTTGTTCTTTACCCCTAAATTAAATCAAATATATTCAGTACAGAGTGTACTCGTAAATAACATATGAATTATGTTCGACCTTCTAGCATCTGCTTTGTGTAACAAATAATACACACGGCGAAGCAAAGGTGTTTTTAATGTTTTGAGCAGACATTCCCCGCACAAGAATATATTCCTACACACATAAATCAGATTTCGAAGATTCACAGCGCACACATCATTCTTAGTAATGCAACCCGTAGACCACCTAGGGAATCGAAAGAGGTCATATATTTCGAACACATTCTCCATAAATCTCTAAAATTACAATCAGCTTCGTGAGCTTTTCACGTTTGAAGAAATCAAAAAATGACTTCACACAACTCATAACATTGCATAAAATTGCACGTCGACCAACTTAAACTAATAATAGTGCAAGAACAATGCTAACCTTGTAGCATAAACCGCTTTACACTTCACTATAACATCAATGCAAAGCAAACATTAGGCAAAAGCCAATTTGAAGTTAACAATCCTGATCGTTTACGCAATTCAGTGCATCGCAAGGTCATAAACTGTCGTTCACCTTCTCTAACCATCCAAGCATACGGATAATCACCGTAGCTCCTATTGCGCATTGCGTCCGCGTGTTGTTGTGTGCATGGAAGTTAAAATTATCACCTTGAACATCTTTGCAAGCTCAACTTTTCCTCATTATAGCTCGTGTGTTACATTATTCCAGTCTTCGTTTTGCGCGGTGCATTTATTATGCTCCTCTTCGTGATGATGATTACAATAAAACGTTAAATTCCATTTTAATTTCAGGTATTGCCGGACTTTTTACTGTCTTCTCGAGCTTTATATTTACAACAACAATCATCAAGTTCCTTGGTAGTGATATATCTGATTTAAAGTAAGTTCTTATTTTCATTCACAACAGTCTTCATGATGTCATTACATTCCTGTTCTTTCTTTGCAGAGATGCGCTTTTCTTTCTTCTTCTGCTCATCGATTTGTCCAACTCTGGCACTCTCGCCCAACTAGCTTTATCTGGATCAAATCAAGCAGAAGTGACGAATAATATTGCAAGAGGTCTCGAGCTCCTGGGACCGGCGATATCACTCGACACCATTGTGGAGACACTAGTCATCGGAGTTGGTACTTTATCGGGCGTTCAACGCCTCGAAGTTCTGTGCACATTCGCCGTCCTATCTGTGCTGGTGAATTACGTTGTCTTTATGACATTCTATCCAGCGTGTCTGTCGCTAATTTTGGACTTGTCAAGGAGCGGGATGGACATGTCGATAGTTCGCTCCAAGGCAAAGGACTCAATTCTTTTGAAAGCCCTAACCGAGGAGGAGCAGAAGAACAATCCGGTGGTGCAGCGTGTGAAAATCATTATGACCACAGGCCTCATGATCGTGCACATTTACTCGAGGGTAGTGTTCTCTGAGAACGACTATGACACTGTGGAGAACTCCCTTTCACCAAAGCTGCAACAAATGAACGTGAACAATAATCGGACTGAGTCCGGTGAATTCGCAGAATACATCATAAAGTAAGTTAAACAACAGTTTCCTGTCTAGCTCACGCACTTATCCACATGTGTCCCCTTTTTTATTACAGATGGCTCACAATGAGCGCAGACCAAATCGTAATCCTCATTCTTCTTATTGCAGTGGTTGTGAAATTCATATTTTTCGAGAATCGGGAAGACCTCCATGATCAAATCAGACAATCAGCTGTCACACCCGCTGAGACAAAATCATCGTCTCTGTCGTCAAAGAGTCAATTATCTTTAGACACTAAGCCAGCACATAGGATTCCTCTATTTACAATTGAGGAGGACAACACGGTTAATGCGTACACCCAAACCGAAGACGACTACTACACGAAGGCGAAGGTGAATCATTATGAGTTGCAAGCGTTGACCGCCAACGTTGATCCACCACGGAGTCTAGAGGAGTGCCTGGAGATTCTCGTTTCTGATCCAGATTATCTAACAGACGAGGAAATAGTTCGTATTGTCAACGCCCCCGCCACTCACTGTCCCCTGCACAAGATCGAGACGATCATCGACAATCCAGAACGAGGTGTTCGTATCCGCAGGAAAATCATCAGCGCCCGTGCAAAAATCCCGATGGAAAAGCTGAACATGCTTCCATATCAGTCGTTTGACTACAAAAAAGTCATGAACGCCTGCTGCGAAAACGTTCTAGGGTATGTGCCGATTCCAGTCGGCTATGCAGGTCCACTGCTACTTGATGGAGCACAGTACTTTGTTCCAATGGCCACCACGGAAGGTGCCTTAGTCGCAAGTACGAACAGAGGATGCAAGGCCCTGTCGATTCGTGGTGTGAAAAGCTACGTTGAAGACGTGGGTATGACCAGAGCTCCTTGTGTAAGGTTTTCAAGCGTTGCCCGTGCTGCTGTAGCTAAAAGTTGGATTATGGACGAAGAGAATTACAAGCGCATCAAAACAGAGTTCGATTCAACGAGCAGATTTGGACGACTTAAGGAGCTTCTTATAGCTATGGACGGACCACAGTTATATATTCGTTTCGTCGCGCTCACTGGCGACGCTATGGGCATGAATATGGTGTCGAAAGGTGCTGAAATGGCACTGAAATGCATTAGTAAAGAGTTTCCTGATATGAAGATAATCTCGTTGAGCGGCAATTTCTGCAGTGATAAAAAACCTGCTGCGATAAACTGGATTAAAGGACGTGGCAAACGTGTTGTGACTGAATGCATCATTCCAGCGGCGACGTTAAGGACAGTATTAAAGACGGACGCCAAAACTCTTGTTGAATGCAATAAGTTGAAGAATATGTCGGGAAGTGCAATGGCAGGCAGTATAGGAGGTAAGGTTTCTTACTAATCAGAAAATATACACTTCTCATGGATGCACAATCACAACAATACATACAGATATAGAATGATAGTTAAATAAGATTAGGGTAGGCAAATGTAGAATGAATAATTATGCAGAAAATATGAACCACTTGGTCCTTGTAAAATCACAACAGCTGAAACCATTCAAACTAACTGACTTATAATTCAAGCTTGGATAGAGCACAAACATATTTGAAATTGTTAATTGTTCTAAAGCTAATAGAAGTAAAGAAACAACGAATAAGTGTTTTATCATGTACTAATGTAAACGTGTCTACTACTACTACTTTGTTGCATTTTTGGGTTTAAATAAAAGCAACAGCATACATTTGTGGCAATTTAGTGCAGAGTAGCCAGGGGCTTAGCTTCTGCCGCAACTACTCGTCTTCCACGTAATGTTGTTCTCTCAAAGATAAAGAAGTTATAAGTGTCAGCAGTTCAAAGATCTGATGATGTGCAAAACAATTATCTAAAATCTAGTCCAAGACTCAGAACCATTACCAAGTTCACACTGTCTGCTTAGTAAATAAATGTAGAGAGTGTAATCCCAAGTCCAGTAATGTTTCTAGGAAACCATTCACAGGGTTCATATTCCAGTGTCAGATAACACAAGACCGGACTTTTAAATAACGATGACGCTTGAGGGACACTCAGTTCACATTGGTGTAGAGCGAGGCCTTTCTAAGACCCCTACAGCTCTATGAGATGCAGCACCCGTTTAAAAAATTAACTCCACGCAGTTCTGGGAAAATATGCCTGGTCTGGCCTGGGTAAAACAATAACCTAGAAACCCCAGCATAGTACACTAACCTCGACTCTACTCGTGATATAAGATTTTAACTCAAAGCCCTCACAATGATCTCACAATGGGGCACACCGTACGGTCAGGCTGGAAGCGAAGTTCCAAGGGCTGAACTTCCGAGGCACCAGATTATAGCATACTCAACCCATCACAATCAATATGGTTTCTTCAACACCTAGCTCTGGTAGCCGCCATCCCACCAAATGATCTTTGGTTCGATTAGAATTTCCAATAAAGCTAATAATAGTGTTAAAGTTGTGGTTTTGAAGCATGTGATTTACAAATCCAGTCACATCATCTGGATAAATAAAATACAGTACCTACCCTACCGTAACCTATGATAACCGTTTCAATCATCATTATATGCCTTCGATTTATTTATGAAAACATGCACAGAGGGGACAATTTCATTCCTTCTAGATATGGCCAGATATTTACTGAATTTTACCTCCGATAGTTCAAATAGCAAACTTAGTCGTTTCTATCATCTCGATTGTAAGTCTCGAGCACGCGCAAAAACTTGACGAAGGCTAAAACAAGGAGCGGAAGGATAATTTTGTTAAGCACATATACTGATCGAAATTTTAACAGAAATCGAAGTACTTCATTAGGCTATTTGCTTGTTTTCAAAAAACGACTTTTAAGACTTTTATATCGCCATGTGCTAGTTTCCTGGGCACAAACGTATTGAGAACGAGAGGGAGGAAGATGATAAAAAATCAGAAATCAGATAGAACAATGGTACACACTACACGTAGTGTTGTGAAAGCACCTTTTTTCTAGTTCATTGTGTCCGCTTCAATATTTATCCACTGGAGGACCCATTTCTTTTAAAAATAAACATATAGGTTCTTTGTTCTTATCTTTTCTACTGTCACAATAAAATTAGCCTCATTTTAAAGTGTTTCATCGCCTGCCATCTAAAGCGTGTCATCCGCGAGGAATGAATCTGTTTCCTCGACCCAGAAATTTTCTTCTTCCCTGAATTAAGTAATGTTTAATTGTTTCCCAATTGCCAAACCTCGCCAATAAGTTCCATTCATCATGTGTCCATTGTTTTCTCATAACCCAACACAAAACAAGTTGCCATAGTTTGATGTAAAGTAAACATTTCCTTTCTTTAATTTTTTAGGCAACAATGCTCATGCAGCAAATATGGTGACAGCTGTTTTCCTTGCCACCGGTCAAGATCCAGCCCAAAATGTCACCTCAAGTAATTGTTCCACAGGCATGGAATGCTGGGGCGAAACAAATGAAGATCTGTACATGACATGTACAATGCCCTCACTGGAAGTGGGCACAGTTGGCGGCGGAACTGGACTCCCCGGTCAGAGTGCTTGTCTTGAGATGTTGGGTGTCCGTGGTGCTAATGCTGAAAATCCCGGTGAGAATGCGAAAAAATTAGCACAAATTGTCTGTGCCACTGTGATGGCTGGTGAAATCAGTCTTATGGCAGCCTTAGTAAATAGCGATCTAGTCAAGAGTCACATGAGGCATAACAGGTAAAATTCAATTCACAGAATAGAAATAAAATTATTGAGATCGTATTTTTTTTCCTTAAGGTCCTCAATCGCAGTGAGTGGTAAAGTTACCAACAATCCATTGAATGTGTCAGTATCGAGTTGCAGCAATATAAGCTAAGTTGCGGGAGAACTTCGTGTTTATGTGTGTTTTTTTTTATAATTATTTAAGTGATTATATTAATTTAATTGTTAATTTAATGTTTAAATCAAACAACAACAAAGGTTAAAAACTGTAATTATAAAATGGCCAGAGATACAAATCAACAAACACAACCCTCTGCCATCCTCGGAGATGGCAAAGTGCCACAGTCAAAACGCCAAAGCCTCTTCTAACTATAGCAAGAAAGAAAAGAAGAAACCGTCAAACGCAAGACAAACCATAAAGACAAAAAACAATGGCCATTCATCAACCATATGCAAACTTGTATTCACAAACACAATACACATTCATAGACACAAACTCGCTAGCCAAGTTACTCAAATCAAAAGGGAGGATTTACATACGTCGGTGGAAGTGCGCGCATTCTGCACCAATACACAACACAACAAATTTAACCATTGAAGTGCTTTAAACTCAAACGTTCACCTGCAATTCAGATTCGTTGCAATTCGAAAAAAGAATTAAAGTCTTGTGCGGAAAATGAAAAATAAATATGAAAAGATACTGATAAAAGAAAACTGAATGTACAAGGTAGAAGACCTGTTGTAGCTTTTATTTTTGGTCAATCGCACAGAGTATTGTGAAAGTCTACTTAACAAAAAAACAAAAATCACTGAGTTCAGAAGGAAGTAAAAAATAGAGAACAAAAACAATCATAAAGTGGGAGAGGAGTTATATATTGTAAAACAATGAAATGCAAATTTTAAGGTATATTTATATATGTATAGATCATATTATATATAGATTTTTATTTTATAAAAATAAATGGAGGATTACAGTTATTTAATTGATAGCAGTACCTTTTCTTGACTTAATTGTTGCTTAATTTTGTTTATTTCATTTCGTTTTTATTTTTCGTTGTGAATAATTTGCACGAGTCACACATCTTCTTCTAGGGAATTATTGCAAATAAGTAAAAAATGAAATCAACGGTTCACAACCGTTGAATGTTGTTATTGAATTATAACACCAGAATATAAAAAGTCAAAATATACTCGTAAGTTACATTTTGAAAGAAAAACTGTATTTCCAAGATTTATATTTTGAAGAAAACAGAACAAAGAGAATTATAACGAAGAAAAAATATCTCTAAAGAAAAAAGGAAAGAATTTTAATAAAATAATAATGAAAAAGTGAAAGAGTATACTTAGACAATTTTACATAATGTACCTAAAATAAAATTTCGATATTTTTGTTATATTACGTGGTTCTGATGTTCTTTTTTTTTTTTTGGGTTTCGTTCAAAACGAAGCTTTTATAATGTTGATGTCACTATTTTATATAATTATACATATGTATATGAATAATATTATGAGCAACTCGAGAATAAACTGCAGTTTGCTACGTATGCGGCATCCGAAAATATTCGGCAGCGTGTGGGTTTCGGAAGATGTTGCTATATTATTCTCTTAACTTATACGTTAATTTACTATAGTACAGCAATTAGAACTCCTTT
Organism: Eristalinus aeneus; assembly: GCA_955652365.1. Classification (NCBI taxonomy): domain Eukaryota; kingdom Metazoa; phylum Arthropoda; class Insecta; order Diptera; family Syrphidae; genus Eristalinus; species Eristalinus aeneus. Next base: position 65,475,402 of record OY019130.1, on the reverse strand, counting down.
AACTCAGCTCAATTAAATGCGTTTAATGTTACAAAAGACCATCATACTGTGCAATGTCTAACAAGTATATCTAACAAGCAATATTCTGGAGACACACAGTTTTATTTTAGCCTTCAACTAATTCAGACAAAGTAGAATTACTTGTTTATCCGTGCAGTACATCAAAGATTAATCGACAGCACCTGCGCATGTATTCGACTTAGCCTGCCATAACGAGCTGATCAATACAAGTCCTTGTAGTGTAGAAAATTGGTATCTTTCTTATTATTACCATGGCCGCCGTGGCGAAGTGGGTAGAGTGCGACACTCAGACACAGAAGGTCTAGGTTCAATTCCCGGCTAAACACCTCGAATTTTTTACGGCACCACCTCTTTCGAGCTGCTGACAATACTCAAAGAGTAATAACTGTCTAAGAAAGCGTCTCAAACTTCGTCGTTCAGAGTCAGCAAAAAACTGCGGGTCCCTTATAGTCGTGATAGAACAGATGTGCGCACACCATGAGTAGTTGATGTGCAAGCTATGCCATGGTATACTATGGATTGTTGCGCCATAAAATTATTTTTAATTTACCAATTTGGTCTTTAAATTTCTCCCTTGCTGCCTTAGTACAATATGTGAACAGTTGAAGGCCATGTATTTTATTTCGGTTCAGAAAGTGCTTTAAATGATTAAGGATACCAGATTGCTCCAATATCTAGATGAGTTCTGCCGGGCTCGCAGAATCTACCTCGTTTAATATGTTCGTATATGTTAATTATGCTTCTTGTCAGGTTAAGTTCCTTGCTGGTAATGCTTTATTGATTGCCATCACCCCCCGTGTAAAAGTCAGAGCAGTGCTTGTGTTAAAACAGGAATTTGTCAAATATATCATAATAGACCTACCGCCAGCTCCTTATAGTAGGTTTCAAGGTACTGGGGAACAGTGCGGTCGTCGCGTAAAAAAAAGGAATTTGGTTAATACACAATAATCGACCCTGTCGCCAACACCTCACAGTAACTTTCAAGGTTTTGTGGAAAAAACTCTTTTATTTATTCCATCTTAAAGTTTAAAAATGCAAAAGATTTAAAGTTGATATATATTTCCAGTATCATACGTATTAGAAGGATTTTTTTAATGCACTTCGTTAGTACGCATCTCAAACTTTATTAACAAAATACCTTTTCTCAATTGACGCAATTGGTTTAATCAAATAAAAAAACATTGTGAACTTTAAAGGCGACAACTTCAAACCAGATGTTCCATTCTGAATTGATAAGTTGGCAAAATCAGACCTTGTAAAGTGACGAAATACCATGCCTCATTTATACCTGAATAGTACAATTCAATGTCTACTGTCTGTGTCTATTAATTTAAAACAACATTGGTATTCACCACAACAACAAAGAAAGAAAAACTCGCAACGGTTTCATATTTCTTCAATTTGTTTATATTTAGGAAGATTCTTTTTTATGGGGCGGGGGTTGTTGTTTTGACTTATATCTCACAAATACAATTTAAAGTTTAAAATTCCCTTTCGATTTCGTTTCTGTTTCGTCACGATTCATTAAATATACCTCCTTGATTTTGCTTAATGAAATACAAACCAACTATATATATAGATATCTGCTTTTCTTTTATTTTAAATTTGTTTTTTACGTTTTTCTCTTTTTTTGTTCATTTTACTGCGAGGAGTTTAAAATATGTTTAATTTAATCGGACTCAGCAGCCGCAGCTGCGGTGGCAACAAACGATTTCTTGGGACTCGGTTCACTTTCGCCATCGCCATCAGCGTGTGCGCTCTCGGATGGTGCTGGTACATTGGCGGCGGCTGCAACCTCACACTTGTCGGCAGAACCATTTTTCTCATCATTGCTGTTGTCACAATCGGCTGCTGTTGGGTTCAAAATTTTAACCATTTCAATTCGGCTCACAAGTGACATGTGCAGATTGCTTATGTCAACTGGGCGTGACATGACCAGGAACACTTTGATTTGTCCAGTATTGTCCATGGCAGTTAAGCGCATAGATTTTTGGCTGGGACGTTCAGCAACCATACCAGCCCATACCTGCAAATGCAAAGAACATCAGCTTGGTCAAGTCGTTTAACGTGGAATGGATCTACCTTTGTATTTACTAGCAAGCGTAAATTGCCAGATGTGCGGAATACAACTCTGGAGCAATCTTTTTGAGTTTTTGAGTCATTTAATCTTAGACTACCGCGTCCTCGCTCCTCCCAGTTACTGTTCACGAATGCAAATAACTTGCAACTTATCTGAAAAATGTAAAAATTTATGAAAGGTTTGCTTTTAAGGACAAAAACTACAAACTTACATCTACAATATTAACTTCATCCTCTTCGCCCGTGAAGGTTTCAACCTCTTCGAATTTTCGCTTCTGTGCCCGACTCTCCTCATACTCACGAGCCACTTCTGTTAAGCTTTTTGCATCCGTGCTTTCCTTTGCAGCGGCACCTTCATTTTCTGGCTTTGCAGCAGCTTGTATAACACTTGAAAACAAGAGTGGAGAATCTGCTGATGCGGTGGAATTGTCTGATTTGCTTGTTGATGACTCAACGTGTATGTTTTCCTATAAAAAAAAAACAGCAACGCGTAATGCTTAATTTTATCCTTGATAGACTAAAACACGGGCCTTTAAATTATAATTCAAATGAAACCTAATAAATATTGACACAGAACTCTGTCCCTAATGCAAATAAAATCACTAACTTAAATGCTAACAGTGCTAACAGTGGTAAATGTACAGATGAGTACTTAGTCAGAATAAATGTACTATATACAACATAAATGTACTATATACACTGATGGGATCCCTAAGAGCCACGAAAGCTAACAATGAAACTTCGTTTATGCCTTAATTTGTTGACCCAGGTTTTCGAACAATATATAAGATGAAGAATAGATTGGAGGTAGGAGGCATTTCTTAAAACCAACAGGCCTTTCTAGCTAGCTTCACCGCCCTTCTACCTTTCTGTGTGGAGTGAGTGTTGCCCCTACCCTCTATATATCTTGCCGTTCTTAACAATACATTTGCAGACATTTGATAAGGAGCATATCTTGATGTAGACTAGAAACGAATGCCAGACCTATTCAGTTACCTTCGAGCGTGTCTTTTACTGGTCGTAATTATATATCTCTTCTAAAGCGCGAACAATCATATAAAAGTATATAAATTTTAATCAGAGAATTCAAGTCCAAATCCAATTCTCCGCCTTTTCAATATCTAGCCAGCTATTGAAACGGCAAAAAATTCTTACTTGAACTATAACTACAATTTAAATATGCAATAAAAGTTGTTGAAAAAAAGTCCAAAAAGTGCAAGGAAAATGATTTTAAAACAACTCACTATTGTGGTAAATTGAATTGTGGTACTGATTTGCATGCGAATTCGGATTTCTTCGGCTTGCTTATGCTAACGAAGTTCAAAGCATACATTTATGGTAAGTCTGTGGCATGTTAAATATACTTTTTGTTTTTCAAACACAGATTAATTGTACTCAATAAGAAAAGGCAGAAATAATGAAGTATTTAATTGAGTCTGAGCTCTGTTACATCAATTCTCGCAGTACAGATTTATCCACATCTCTTTTCCACAGATATGGCAAAGCGGGAAGTACTGTTCTTCCACCGGCACTGATTTCTCATTGCAGCGTTTTTAACAACAGTCACAAATCGCGATATGTTAAAACAGAAACAAAAATCAAATTAGTGCTCTTTAGAAATCCAAAGTTACAACCCTAAGAGGTGTTTGTAATTCGTTCTCATAAGGAATATATAGTACGTCTATCTCAACCACTTGCCGATTTTGATAAAAAAAAAAAAATAATAACTCCACGCGTCTTATCTTTAGCTGAACCTTGAATAGTTGCAATCTTACTCACCCCTGTCACACGTTCGTGAACATTTTGCCCGAAAACAAATCCAGATTTTTCGACTCTAGGGATTGAGTTCTTTGCGGCAGCGAACATGTTCGCCCGCTCAAATCCATTCTTAGCCAATAGGTTTATTGGATCCGGCCTCTTAAATGATAAAATATGGGAAATAAGTCAATATATCACATTTATCACAGTGAAGAGAACATACATCATCTTTTTCCTCATTGTTTTCATCTTTCTTTGAGCTTTCGGTTTGTGCTGCAGCTGCAGCATCATCCTGACCATTATCATCATCATTTTGCTCTCTCAAAAATGGATTAGGTATTTCTGCATCATTTTCATCGGATTCCTTCTCTTTGCTATCAGAATTGGCAGCATTCGACGAATTTAGTGACGAACCCAAGACCGAAGGACGTAAAACACCAGCTCTTATTGGATTATTAAGTCTGGAGGCTTGCAGGATCGAATCAGGTCGACTGTTTGAATCGTTGGAATTATCTGGAAGTGCAAAACATACACAAAAATTGTTTCTCTATTTTGAAATATAACAATTTTGACGAGCTATCACACATGCATTTGGGTTAAAAAGAAACTATTTATTGTAAGTAGCAGTCTCATAATTCACTAACCATTATTTTCAGACATTTTCTATCGAATTCAACGTAGAAACTAAGATTTGTTTTAATGCAATCCTAAATTAAAAATTAATAAAAATGACAAGCTACCGAAGGTTAGCGTATGCAGAATGTCAAAATGTATAGTAGGAATATACAAGCTCGTAGCTCTTAGCCGGGATTGCGATTTTCGCCAAGTGTATTCAATGTTTGAACCAATATTTTCTCAAGCACATGCTTTATTGATATGTGTCCGATATAAGGTGGTGTGCAAAGTAAATATCTGGCAACGCATTGATATTCATTGCTCTTCTTTGAGAAGCAGTGAACTGCAGAAATCTTTTTGTTGAAAAGAATACAAACATTTTTAAATTTTTGTATAAATAGTTGAAATGTTATCGATGTTCATCCATTTCATCATCGATTTCATTCATCGATGGAACCTCCCCATTATGAAAATACCAAAAATCGAGTGCCGTCATCTTTCAAATTTTGACAACTCCTCTGACATATTTGACGTTTCCTCAACTAACAGAAAAAAATAATCTTATTTCTTACGTGGGATATCTTTGGTTTTTACTATCAATTACCGATGCGAAAATAATGTTTAATTAAAACCATAATCATCATCATCATATTCCGGATGTGAGTAAAATCTTTTACTGTTCACAGCAATAACGATAGCTCCAAGATTTCTCTCATTTTGTACACGTATCATGGTTTATGTTTACGATAAACAAAATCACTTTTGTGTCAAGAATGAAAAGCACGAAGAGAAAAAAAATTTAATGAAAAGAAAAAAATATGCAATGATGGAACATATTTTTAAATTGAAGCAAGAATTTTTGGTGCTAAAAAGGAATTACTTTTGCATTTATTTTTCAGAATAAAACATCAAAAATGAAAATTAGAAATAAACATCTGTTCATCGGCATTCTTGTTGGGACACTAATCGGTGTAGTGCGGACGACTGAACTGCAGGGACCACCAAATCCGGCGATAAAAACAACTGAAGTGAATAACGAACCACCTGATGAGGGTTCAAAGCCGAAAGCAGCAGCTTCAACCGCTGCCACGGGTGATGCTGCAGCAAAGAAAACTGCCGAGAATAATATAAATAGTAAGCCGATCACAATGGAAGAACTGCTTCAGGAAAATCGACTAAAATCAAAAACCACACCTCTACTTATTAAAGCGATAACTGATAAGCAATTTAAACTGGCACTGGAAGAGGAAATTGCAAATATTGAGAGTACTATGGAGAAACCTAAAGAGCCGGATCCAGAAAGTTTTTTGGGTAATTTCTCTATTATATTTTTTTATAAATATTTATATATTTTTATGACACCACCTGAAAACCTCTTAGCATAATCGATCTCTGTCATTGAAATAGTTATTTGGTTAAAGTACCCAGAAGAGACCTAGAGACGTCTTAATTTTTAAACACAACCGTATCATGCTGTTAAAACCGATCTAGGGACGATGCACCGTAAAGTAGCGATAATGAATTCGTCATTTAACGTCCATTTTCACTTATCTTATCCCCCAATTTGAGATAAGCATCATATGTTTAAGTCTAACCACATGCCTTTGTTAAACCAACTGCATTTGGGAAAGATAGCACAGTTTATTTATTTCATTTAACAAACAACTCTCAACTTTTGAGCAACTACTCGTTGTGTGCATGTTATTATTCTTTCACAAGACACCCATCTTACTTTCGACTTCAAAGGGTGAAATCTGAAAAATATTCATGGATAAATAGTTTAGTGGCCGCTGTGTCGTACTGGGTGGAATGCTACGCTTATACGCTGAATATTCAGACTAGATTTTTTTTACGGCCCCACCTCTTTCGAACTGCTGACAACACTCAATGAGTAATAATTGTCTAAGAAGAAAGAAGAAACTTCGCCTATCGAAGTCGGCAAAAAACTGTAAGCCCCATCTACTTGCGAGAGAACAGTAGCGCTCGAGTAGCTGATGAGCAGGCTAGGCCCTTTTCCCACTATGGACTGTCGCGTCATCCAATTATTATTATTATCATTTAATAGTACTTATTCTCCGTTCCCACCAAATCGAAAAAATTGAAACGGGGGTATTTTGCGAACTACGTCTCATACATCTTGTTTCCGAGCTTTGCTTTCCTTGTGTTCAATAACAGAAGTTTCTCCACAATTACTCTACACCTTGTTGGTTCAGCTGAACATTGGCAACAGGCAACAAAAGCGCATGTTCTTAATTGTTTAAAGTAACCGATTAGTACTAGCACATTCAACTTTAGCTTTTATTTTATTTTTAGTTAATTCCCCACGTCCACTGTTCCCTGAAGAGCATCTCACTTCTTTGAATTCAATAATTTCGATACCTTACTTCTCGTGAATAATGCTGTAAAAATGTACATCCATGCGCAAGCATTTAATGAGCAGTCAAGTACAAGTACAGAAACAAACCTATTGTACCTATCATATTCCTCTACTTTTTGTGTCCTCTGATTGTTAGAGGAAGTTACTTCATTTTTCACCACGATGATATATTTCAACCAGTCCAGTAGCTTTCAGTAATTCCGATAATACTATTTTGAGTTCGTTATTGGTTCAGTCTTTTACTCCATTCGGTACAGAGTGAGCGTGTGTGTGTCCTTGGATCAAATTTCACCATTCAAATCAATCGTCATTAATAAATTAAGACCAGTGCATGTGTTGTCCTTTCGACGCTCCGTAATTCCTTAAACTAAAATATTATTTTTTTAAGTCATTCTCATCGTCCTGTGAGATTTGGTTTTACGTGATCCCCTGCCTTTCGGCTTATATTACGGGGTCCATTTTTCCAAGAGTCGTAGATAACGCAAGACTAAACGCGTTAGTTACCCAAGTATAAAATTGAAATCATGCTTGACGGGCAATCACCCCACCTTGTTTTGATGCGAGACCTTTTTAAAACATCTTCCTCTCTCTGGGTCGCAGCGCCCGGTGGAGAATGCAACTCCACGCTTAGCCGGGATAGTCCCCTAACCGCGTTGCCTAGCTTTTGAGTAAACAAGTAACTAGACAAGTAAGCACAGTACACTATCCTCGACTCTACTCACGATATTAGGTGGTAAACCACAGCCATCTCGATACTCCCACAAGGGGGCCATCCGCTCGGTCAGGCTGGAACCGAACAGTGAGCAAACTGGATCCTGATGCCTTTGGACTGTCGCGTCATCCAACACATACATAGATATATGAATATATGAAATCGAGACTATCGTTGCATGGGTCTTAAAGTTGAACAAAAATATTATTATCAAGTCCGCCCAGAGCTAGTCTGCAATGAATGTTGTTAGGCATACTATTCACCTACTATATATTCTACAATTCATACAATTTTATGGAATTGGTTGGGACATTCCATTGTCAGTTCATGTTTAATTTACCTCAATACTTCTTACCACTTAAGTAGAATTCATGAACGAAGAAAAATGCGTTAAAGAGTGATTTTTGTACACGTCACACCCATATATATGCTACAGAAGTATTCCTTTTAAGTAAAGCTACTTTAATCAGCAATTACCTTTATGAAATAAACCTTCAATCGAAACCTGCACAAAACGTCATCCCCAAGTATATTGATGATCGAAAAATTTCAATTGCAAGTTATCGCTCGTTGGCATTTAAATGTTGTCAATTATTTAAAAAGCATAGACTACACGGTTATATGCTGACTTCAAGCAATGTTTAAGTTCCATTTCTTTATGTTTGATTTTAATGATGTTTTATAATTGTTTTATTATAGCTGAAGCAATGTATAGAGAGGCGACTGAGTCGCTTGGCAAGCGACAAAGTGACAAAGCTCTCGCGCAAATGAGATTGGAATACGCAAGCAGTATGAATCACATAAAGGCACGGTGTGATATAGCTTGGATGCATGTTCTAGGTAGTCGCCCACTAGATTTTGAATTCGCTGCAAAGGAATTTGAAGAACTCGCTAAGCTTGGGCTTCCAGAAGCGAACATGGTGAGTTCAACGTAGTTCATTGTTTATTGAGCGAAACTCGAAGTAAAATTTTCCTGTCTCAGGGTCTAGCATTTTTATATTCTGTTGGAGTTGGCGGCAAGAATGTAAGCCAACCGCTGGCTTTAGTGCACTACACTCTGGCAGCGCTAGGAGGCAATGTGTATGCACAAATGGCTCTTGGCTATCGTTATTCATTTGGTATCAATGTGCCAATAAGTTGTGAAAAGTCTCTTTCATTCTACAAGCGTGTTGCAAAGATAGTTGCATCGAAGATATCCTTCTCCAGTGGAACAATTGTGCATCGGGTTCGTCTATTGGATGAACTGGAGAATTCCGGAAGTCAGGAGACGGAATTGGTGGACTACTACCAGCTGCTGGCAGATAAGGGTGATGTCCAATCACAGGTATTGTTCCATATGTGACTGTAATGAAAATATTTCAACAATATATTGTTTAAGGTCGGATTGGGTCAACTATACTACCAAGGTGGAAAGGCGACGGAACAGGATCTGCAGAAGGCCCTCGAATATTTTACACAGGCAGCTAATGCTGGCAATGCGATTGGTTATGCTTTCCTGGGGAAGCTGTATTTGGAGGGGAGTGAGTATATAGAAGCAGATCACGAAGCTGCATACAAATACTTCAAGAAAGCCGCGGAGCTGGGCGACCCAATAGGCCAAAGCGGTCTGGGATTAATGTACCTTCAGGGCCTTGGTGTAACTCGTGACACAACAAAGGCATTTGATTATTTCACGCAAGCATCTGACCAGGGATGGGTAGATGGCCAGCTGCAGTTAGGAAATATGTATTTTAGTGAGTTCATTATATACTGAGTGATTCCATGAGATTTGACGTTTACTGCTCTTTTTTCAGCTGGGAACGGGGTCAAAACTGACTACAAACTTGCATTGAAATATTTTAATTTGGCTTCCCAATCGGGTCACGTACTGGCATACTATAATTTAGGAGTCATGCATGCGTATGGCATGGGCATGCTTCGATCATGTCCTACCGCTGTAGAGGTAAGAAATTGGTGATCACTCTAGAACTAGTTCTAATCAAACACTTGCTGCAGTTTTTTAAGAATGTAGCAGAACGTGGTCGTTGGAGTGAGATGTTAAAGCAAGCCTACAATGACTACAAGAGATACGATATGGATAAGGCGTTCATGAAGTATGCTCTCCTCGCAGAAATGGGTTACGAAGTAGGCCAGAGCAATTCCGCTTTTCTTTTGGATCGTAACGAAGTGACGATATTCAACAGTCGCCATGAAGACTTGATAAGAGGTTTTTACTACTGGAAACGTGCCGCCGCACAAGGCTACTCTGCTGCACAGGTGAAGCTCGGCGATTACTACTACTACGGGTGGGGTACAGCAGTTGATTTTGAATCAGCCGCTTCACTGTATAGGTGAGAGTGCACTGCCGTGGATGAAAGTCAGTCTTAAAAAGTTTCTTTTTTGCTTTTAGGAAAGCTTCAGAACAACATTACAACGCACAAGCAATGTTCAATCTTGGGTACATGCATGAGCAAGGCCTGGGAATGAAGAAGGATCTCCATTTGGCAAAGAGGTTATACGACTTGGCAGCAGAAACCAATGCCGACGCAAAGGTACCGGTTTCCTTAGCTCTGCTGAAATTACAGTTCATTGCGAAACTTGAGAGCATGAAAGAGGTAAGCTAAGTGCAAAATGCGATTTTAAATGTGGAAATGCAAAGTAAAAAGAAGAAAGCTGCGCTTTATACAAATTTCATATTATTTTACACTTGCTTACTTTTAGTCACCATACAAATTCATCTTCTATTTGGATGAAAATATTGCGGCCAATTGGGATCTGTACATGATAACGGTATTAACACTACTACTCGGTATTATAATGTACACCAGACGCCCACATCAGCAGCAAGCACCGGCGACGAACAACGAGGCCGATGAACAGAGATCGCAGCAAGCAAATCCAGAATCACCAACACCCACACCACCACCAGATAATCAAGACAACATCGCTGCTAGCACGAGTGGGCAATCTTCGCCGTCAGTCTCAACGGCATCAACCTCTAGGGCATCCACAAGCAAAGCGCAGCAGCAGCCACACACCTCACCCTCAACATCATCATCATCGTCACCCTCATCATCATCACTATCGACTCAATCGTACGCAGCAACAGCAAAGCCAACCTCCTCAGTTATATCCGATAACGAAAGACCTGAATAGTCTCAATGAGCTGCTCGTTGTAATTCTAAAACAAAATTTAGTTCTTTGTAAATAATTAAAATTTATAAAATTTATTTTTACTATTCTTTGCATGAGAAGGTGCCAGTTGTTGTTGCGTTCGTGTTTTACCCGCACCCAGTCACACCGCAACTCACTGTTGTGTCACTTAATTCAGAAGAAAGTGTATGTCTGTTCATTTTTTTTATTACCTTGTGATTTGTTCATTGTTTCGTTTCTGGCTTTTTCGCCTTTCTGCGTTGTTGAATTTAAAAGAGAGTGGAAGAGATGAAGAGAGGTAACGCAGATGGAAGCTCTTATGCACAGCTTGTAAATAATGTGAAACATCATTATTTGTCAACATAGTCATATGTAGTGATTTTCTTTTGATATCGCGCCTTCATCTTAAGCAGGACAAATCATTAAACAGCATCTGCGCGTTCTTTCTTTTTCATTCCTTTCGAGACAACAATCGTCAAAGATCTTTAGGGACTCCATTTTGAGAACTAATCGCAGAGATAGTCATAAGACAGAAGAGAGCGATATGAGAATAATTATGTTAGTAGTATGCACATTCTAAAGAAATGATAAAAGGAGCAAAACAAAACAAAAGATTTTGTAAATAATATAACGAATAAAATGAACCACAAAATAAAAGACTTTAATAATTTATAAAAAAAGAAGTAATTCATTGATTTATTGGTTTTTATATAAATTAAAAATATCTTTACAGATTCTTGTTAAAAAAAATAAACTTTATTCTTCGGATGCCAAACGGCAACTGAACTTAAAACTAACAAAGGAATACCTATAATCTAATGCGGCATGGGAAAGGAATGTGGTATAGGAAGGTTTGGGTCTGGGAGGAGTCATCTCGCGGTGGAGGAATCCAGACAGCAGGCGATATCTGATGCGACTGCACTTGTTGTTTGCATGCAGCTGCACTTGTTGTTTGCGTTGATCACGGTGCCGCTGGCTGCAATTCTTCGTGCCCTACGATGTTGGATGACGGGCGTGTGCAAACATCTTTTAAATATTTGTTAACGTGTCGTTAACTTACACATAGTGTCGCATTCTAGCTGCAGCGATCATGTAGTCTGTAAACATGAAATATTGCTCATAGGCAGCTTAGGCTGATCTAACTAAGACTAACCACTAAAGAATCGATCGGTGATAAAGAAGTGGACTACTTTTATGTACCAGGGATGAAAGTCACAAAACTTCGTAGTTCTACTGTTTTTTTTTTGGGCGCTTTATTACGTCAACCCACAATCAGATAACACTTCTTAGTACCTAGATGTTAAAATTGCGGCAGATTTTGAAAAAGTCGTAAAAGTAGAAAGTTAATAGCCGGCATTGTTATGTGACTTTTTCAATATTATAATAATAAACATATTAGTAAAGAACTGCTGTACGATAGAGTGCTTGTTTGAGTCATGCAGAACACATGGGCAAAATAATTCGATCGAGGGAGGCGTCACATATATATGTGCCTACTATGTGAAAGACAATAGAGAAATGGACAAGAGGAAGAGACAAAGGACGGAATACAAAAGACCAACTTATTTTGTAAACCAATGAAAAACAAAATAATTTTGATAAATGGAATTTTAATTAAAAAGTTGTATGCAAATTAAGAAAACTAAATTTATTAGAAATATCAAACACTCCAAAGTGGACATTAAAGTGATATAAACCAAAATAGTTGGTGCGTTAACTCATACATGGAATTTTCAAAACTGTGTTACTAGGCTAATAGTGTTGCATTTCTTCTTTAGAGTTGTTGACAACACTCAGATCTTATACTATCTACGAAAGAGTATAAATTTCGTCGTTCGATGCCTGCAGAGCCTCACCTTTCGTTCTATGGCGTCTTTAGCTGAAGTTTTCAAAGAAGCTAAGTCATGATATTTAGTTTCAGGCTACGCATTAGTTCATATAGCTTTAAATAAATGCGCGGATAAGGAAGCCCTTAGTCCTGCGTGCCATTGCTGACACTTTTTGTGTTGATGGCATTTGGAAAAGTTTTAACGATTAACTTAATGGACTGTGCAACACCATGCACCTTGTCATGCGTCTTCGCATACAATGCCTAAGATATCTAGGCTATGGAAAGCCTTTGGGCAGTCCCGAAAAGTCTTTTAGATGGTGCACACAAGATGGAAAGAACCCAAGTAACTTAGTCGTAGCTCACCCTAGACTATAATGCCACACAAAGAATAAAAAAAGCTTTAAATTATTATGTGTCTTTTTGTGACATTCGTGTAATATAAAAAGCAAGTATCAGCCAGAAGACAATTAGATGACAACACATTTATCGCCAAAATAAGATAACCCAGCGGCATTGGTATTCTTTTTTACTAGTTAAACACAAATTATAGGTGGTGTCAACAGAACAGAAGTCATCACTTGAAAACTGCGAAACATGAGATGTGTTGGTATAGTCTCACATAAAAATTCTTTCCCTGTTCTCAAAGCTTATTTACCAAAAAGGTTCGTTAAATAATTTTTATTTATATCTCGTCAGGCGAGCAATAAATGAATTATTACATTATGCATGTGTTCTGCTGTATACAAGTTAATAATAGAAAAAACATTCAGATCAGTAGCAATATCTTAGGCATAGTAGTTCAAGTTGGCCTTCTTCTTTGCCTGCACTTCCATGATGGCGTCCATGAAGTCTTCGTGTGTAACGCAAGTGGCCGATCGACGCAGAGCAATCATTCCGGCCTCAACGCACACCGCCTTGCACTGAGCTCCGTTAAAGTCATCTGTGGAACGTGATAACTCCTCAAAGTTAACATCTGGACTGACGTTCATTTTCCTCGAGTGAATTTGCATAATTCTGGCTCTAGCTTCTTCGTTTGGATGTGGAAATTCGATTTTACGATCCAAACGACCGGAACGCAACAAAGCTGGATCCAAAATGTCAACACGATTGGTAGCCGCAATGACTTTGATATCTGCTGTCGAACTGAACCCATCCAACTGATTTAAAAGCTCCAACATGGTACGTTGCACCTCACGGTCACCGGCTTTTTCTGAATCGAAACGTTTTGTACCAATCGCATCCAATTCGTCAATGAAAATGATTGCTGGAGACTTTTCTTTAGCCAAGGCGAAGGCATCCCGTACGAGCTTGGCGCCGTCACCAATGAACATCTGCACTAGCTGCGGGCCGGCTAACTTAAGGAAAGTTGACTTTGTTTGCGCAGCACAGGCTCGAGCCAACAGGGTTTTGCCTGTTCCAGGAGGACCATACAGGAGAACACCTAATAAATACATTTTTAGAAAATCTGAAATTAGCTGTGTGAGTTTCAGCTTACCTTTTGGGGGATGGATGCCCAGATTCTTGAATTTGTCTTTATGTGTCATGGGCAGAACAACGGCTTCGATAAGCTCTTGAATTTGTTTGTCCAGACCACCAATGTCGGAATACTGCTCCGTTGGTCGCTCATCCACTTCCATTGCCTTGACCCTGGCGTCGTACTCGGCCGGAAGGGTTTCCAGAATCAGATATGAATCTTTGTTCACACCAACTAAGTCACCCGGCTTCAATTTTTCCGCATCGACCAATCCAATCACTGGCAAGAAGTATGCCTGACGTGTCGATGTCTTTATAACGGCGCACTTTCCTTTCCGTTGATTATCCAGCACCAACACTGCTCCATCGTCTTCCTCCTCTTGCGGATCGACATCCAGAAGTTCAATGACATTGGACACCAAGTATGGAAGGGTTTTGTTTACCTAAATACAAAAAGAAATGAGCTGCAAGGTTTTGCAGGTACAAAATAACGAGAAGGAACCTTAATTTTCTCTGTATTATCCTTAATTTTTTCGTTTTGAGTTTGAATTTCGTGAGTAATCCGCATAACCTCACTCTTCATGATTTTTATTTCATTGTCCATCAAACGGGTACGGCTGACTATTTCGTCCGTAGACATACGGAGAACTTCTTCTCCCAGGGACTCTTCACCATCTTCCCAAATTGATTTATCCTCTAATGTTGCAGCCATTTTCTCCTTTCTGTCGCTCTTACTTGCACTGAAGAATAACAATTTGTTTCAACAAATATTCGATGACTTGTAAAATTTGTTCGGAGAAACTTTTGACAGCGAAACAGAGAATTGTTTGACAGCTTGCTGTACAAAACAAAAGATGACGAAATTTCGTTGAACTAGTTTTGCAAAATTTCGTTCTTTTTCAGATTTGCTATGTTCTGCTGTTATCGATAAATTTTCAATGTTCCTGAATCCGATATTTAAATGGAACATAACCTACATATTTCTTTGTCATATTATTCATAAGTTGACGAAGATAATTTCAAATTCTAAATTGAAAAATAGGCAGTATAACTTTAAAAGGCCATAAAAATGTTTGCACAGCCCTAATATCAACCAGAAATAATTACTTCGTTTTAAAGGCCAATACGATTCTTCTCCTTTTTCCATTGTTTCCTTAGTTAAATGTATACCCAGAACTAAAATAAGTTGTGAAACTTTCATCTGTTATCTTTATTAACTTTTATGAGCTAATCATAGTTACTAATAACAAAATCTTGTGTAATAATGTATACCACGATACATTATTAATTACCAATTACATTTTAACACATTCGAGTATCACCACAGACCCTTATGAATTTTCCTTCGTTTCTCATTTCACTTGCTTCAATCCCTTTGTTCATTCGGAATTCACTCAATTCATCAGATCTCAAACGAAAATTTTCTCTGACTGCATTTCGAATAGCGATAGCGGGTGGAACGCATGCCATTTTTTCTCATTGGCGCTTCTCTCTACCTTCCGTATTTTCATTTTTGTTTTCTGTTTAACTTTTTTTCGTTCGTATTGTGTGAATTTATTGTGATTCCCTTGTGGATTCATTTGGTGTCTTTCGGAAAAAAATCATTAAGAGAATATTTTTTTAAGTCGAAATAGTGATAAAGTGCGCACTAAACCCGCGAACGAGAACGAAACCATGTCATTGACATTTCGCATTCGAATTGTTGCCGCGAATAACAATCGAAAATCAAACGAAATGTAAAAAAACGAACAACAAAATCAACAACCATTAAACCGTGGAAAATTGTGAAAAATTTACCAGATTATCTTCCGCCTGCCTTACGCATTCCGCAGAAGAAAAAAAAAACATAGATCAACGACAAGCGATAATCCAACCAACAGCGAGAAGTAAATTAATTTATACTTGTGTTATCTTCATTCTATTTGAATACTGCTTCTCGTTTGCCCAGTATTGCCTTCTTTTCGTCGTCAATTTACAATAAGAAGTATGAAATGAAGACGGGATCAAGAAGGAATGCAAAAAATAGGTTCCCTCCCGCGACTAATTTGCAATTTGTTATGCTCTTGCCCGCGGTGTGCTCATTTCGTGGTGCTTCTGTGCGTTAAGGGCTCTCTAAACTGTTTTTTTTTTGTTCAGCTAATAAATGCCGGAATTTCGGCGATTCAATGTGTCGTGTGTTGCTATAAATAAACATGGAATTTGTGACACCGCCAGAAAGTGACAATTGATTGTTTACCAATGGTTTTCCCTGGGCAATGCCTTTCAGAAGGATATTGCCACCTGACTGGACTTGTAATTGGATGCTATGTGGGGGCGATACACAGTTCATATGTATTTCTTTAAGCAGGGTAAAGGCAGGGCTCTAGAAGCACGAGTTGAAACGAAAATTAATTTTCAAAACACGTTTTTGTAGTTTTCTTTCCTGACAGGGAGAAAGGAGTTTTGCTGTTCTGATGAGAATTTCTGCAAAATTTATATGGAAGACATCAAGTTACTTGCAATCAATTTACATTACATTATCGCCTGCCTTCAAACGTGTACTTCTGTGCAGAGACAATAGAAAGGTTTAAAGAAAATTAAAAGAAATTCTAGTATACGCCTGTCTTCTAGGATTTCTTTTAGGAAACTCGCCTAGTGGCATTTTTATGCACTCAAGTTACCGCTCGTACTTCTTTTTCAAAAATAAACGCGCCGAGTTTTCAAATTGTCTTGTGATTTCGTTCTTCTGTCTGCAAATCAAAAGGAAGATACGAACCGACAAATGCTTACACAAATTAAAGTGAATAGTGCTTAGCATTTTAAATGCTTTCGGATTTGTAAACTTGTTGAGCTAAAATTCAGCACACGAAGGAAACGTTCGTTGACTTAGAAAGTAGATATCTGTCACATAAGAGTATGGAGATTCAAATATGTATTTAGATTGGATTATTGGATTTGTGTTGCAAATCGGGGTAGTTTTCGGGCCATGTGCTTCTTTTTTTTCGTACAATTTTATTGCCGCCCTTCTCTCTAGCGCAATGAAAAAATTTGTCTAATAATTTGAACACGGCTTAAAGCCCTAAGCTTAAGCCCCTAATTTCCTTATTTTGATAGGGATGATCCAATAGAAACTCTTCGTGACGCTAAATGTAATCCCTTGTCGATGCACCCAACGTGTTGGTAGGACGTTCATATTATGAATTTATGTATCACTTTGAATCCAAAAATAACGTGAACACCTTTTCCCAGGGTAACAAGAACTTAACACACGCGGTTTTCAACGTAAGCTTAACGCACAGACAGGATGCGTCTCGTAAGGACGAGTGGATAGAAAATAAATTCAATTTCCTTCTCTTTATAAGGAGATTTGTAGGTTGACGCTCCCTCATGATAAAGTTTAAGGGGATCATTTTATTTTTAATTTGGAATCGATAGTCGATTAGGGAGTATTTGTTTCTTCTCTTTGCAATAAAGAATTAGGCCTTCAAGTGAATGTGGATTATGTGGATTTTTACAGTCACAGTATTGTCAATTGGCGACAGTCATGTGACTCAGCAGAACTGGTCATATTTTAACGATAAGAATTAATTGAAAGTTGAATTTATAGAATGGTTTTTGGCTGAAGTCGATGAGAGGGTAATGAAACTCGCGACTGAAGGGTCGCAGGAAAGTGTTTTAAGCAGATGCTTTTAAGACTTTGTTGATGATATTTCAATAAAACTGGTTATCGACAAGCACACGCAATACAATTTTTGTAGATTTTCGTTTTTTTCGTTTTCGCTTTTGTGGCAATACACATTAAGGCAATGTTTTTCTGCTCATTTCGTTTCGTTCTTTCCTGGTTGCTTCAAACAGTTCTTATACAACCCAGCAACTAAATTATATCCTTTATTTACTTGCCAGAATAACTAGCATATCAGACTTAATAAGACACATATATGAGAAGCGGCTCATTTTTGTTTCTCAAAATAAGAAGCAAATTAACAAATCGTAAAGCCCTGGGACGTTTGTTGGATCTATTGCCTAGCTAAATTGGGACAAAGCATTTTTTTTGTCCATGTATAACCGTTCTTGAATCTCTAAATCCAAACACTTCCCTGGTCGTTTTATCTCTTCAAGAAAATAAAATGTGTCCCTTAACGTTTGCTGGCCCAACTATAAATGAAAAAACCAAAAGGTTTTCTTTCATACTCTCAGATGTGCCGTGACGATTCCTCTCAAAACTACTTTCGAACTTAATTTTACCAAGCACTTCATCTCAGTGATAATTTTTTGTGATTGCATCGGTCTTGCGCTCAGGTTTTTGCTACATATCGAAAGATTTAGATTTAAGGTGATTTTCTGTTAAGATAACGTGCATATAGCTTTGAATAATTATTCTTTTCTTATTTTTTCTCACAGTTTTTTTCAGCAATTTTTCAGTCTATGCTTAGTGGCGTTCCTATATTAAACACCTCTAAGTTTTTCACTTTACTACCTGTCTGAAATAGTTAAGAACACTCAAAGAATATAAATTATCTATAAAAATGCTTCTGCAATTTCGCAGTTTGTAGTGGTTAGAATTCTTTATGTGCTGTATGAGCGAGCACAATAGAAAGCGTAACCAGAGTAATTGCTGAGGAAGCTTTCCACTAGTTGTCATGTGGACTGTCGCACTCTGCCTAAATTTGATATGTACATGGAGGCAAAACTTATAGAATTTATTTAGTTTGAAAAAATGTTTATTTAGTTTGGAAAAAGTTTTTGATCATCAAATATAAAAAGCGATTTTTTAATCCATTCTGCTTTTATTTTAATAAATAAAAAATTTGATGTACTCAGGAATATTTTATAAGCTGGCTCCAGTTGCATTTCATCATTTCTCTTTCACTTAAAGTTCCGTGCTAAAGCTTATTTACTATTTGGCCTAATTACGCTCTACCCACATCCATGGCTTTACAAAAACGTATCACTATTGATTTTGAATAAAATTATTCTCAACTCACTCACTCACTCTCACTGAGGGAATAAGTTTAGTTTCTTTTTCTTGGAGTTGGGGTTTGCGTACTTCGATTCTCCATAAATAAAACACCAATTCGATATAACTTTGAGCTCAGAGTTTGAGATAAGTGATATGGCGTATTTACTCTAAGATGTCTTTTATTAGTTTGCTTCATATATATTATGATCAAAACGGTAAAAGTCAAGGAGTTATTTAATTTATTTAACCAAGACTATGTTCTCTGTCAAGGTAATGCTATTTTTCACATGTGAACTCAAATTGCTTTTTGCAATGCAATAAAAACTTTACTCTTCACGTTCTTTAGTATTTTTCTTCTTCTCTCTTCCTGCCATAATTAGTTTATCATTTGTGTGAAGTATGTCTCTTTTCTTTTTTTCTGAACAATTTAATTAATAGTATTATTCAGTGACTCAATTGTCTATAGATTGTTGCAATTTAATGACGCTTAATGACATAAACTCATAACTTTGTCACATGCAAGTAACACTAAGAACAGAAAAAGTTTGCAATAATACAGCAAAGCGTGCAGTAAATCAGTTATCCAGCCAATTGACTGGCACGTAACTCCATCTTGGCGATATACTTCCATGCCTATAATTTCTGTGCACAAGGAGTTCAGGCCTTTGTTACTGATCAGTTTTTATTTACAACACTATGCCCTTTAATTATGCATCTACTACGAGCCTATATAAATTTTGAAAATACCTCCTCATCACCAAGATGAACGTCCTCAAAAATTCCTTTTCAATCTTTTTTTTGTCTATTTAAATTAAAGTCTCAATTCAATTAAAAAAGAAAGTCTTTAACAGATTTTGGTGCACTTAAAAACGGTTAGAGTTGGAATCGTTTAATGTTTTTAGTGAGTATTTTGCAATCATTTTGGGCCGACTAAATACGTCTCAAACCATTCATCCTAGCAACTTTCAATAATATCGAAAAAATGTAATTACTCAAAATGACGTTTGACAGAGTTTTGTACAGCAGAGGGTAACAATTTTTTTTTTTTCCTTTTTTAATTGTTAATCGCCACAGGCACGGTTTTTATTATGTGTAATGTAGGTGAGTCGCGCTTGCATGCGTTGTTTATATTGCTCAATCCTACATAAATTTCTTCTTGTTTGTTTCCTCTGCAAATACTTTGAAAAGCTGGGTTCACAGAATTCTTATAACATGTTCTTTGGAACGACATAAATTGGAATAAGCAAAAAATCAAAAACACGTTCCATGTGCAATTCAAATTCCGACCTTGACAACAGTGAGATCACAGTGGTCTCATGACTGCAGTAGGTCGCATTTTACACAGAATTTTCTGTTCAGAATGTGAAATTCCACGCACTTGGACTTTCCGGTTTTTCATCTCTAAGCTCATGCATGGCTACACTGCTTTCATAAGATAAACTTGTGTTCCGTTGTGCTTTCATTGCAGTTTTGGTTGACATACATCGCTTTGAGAAATCATGACGATGTGGAAAGATATGTTTGCAGAAATATTTGTTCCCCTTCGCAGCTTTGAATTTTGAATAACCACTGCAGACTGTAACCAGAAGAAGTCTTGCACTAATTTCCTTAGGTCGTATGATATCTGAAAATGGGCTATATTGCCACCGTGAAATTGATTCCCGCTTGAGCTTGTATTGCTCGTATAGTGCTCCCATTGTGTTGTGAGTTGTATGTAATATCCATCTCGTATTCTATGCGTATCAATAAATACGTCCGTTTGCCAAGACTGACCGGTTAACAATCGTTTTGAATCGCGGAGGTACTTTTCAAGTGATTTACGCCGACGCCGGCGCGAGTGCAGCTTATCTTTTAATGTGATAAAGACGTAATACTTATTGAAACTATTTATAGGTCTAAAGCTTTTTTTCATTTATTTATGATTTTTCATTCTTTATCACCATTGTCTGTATGTATGTAGATTTCATTGTGTATGCTTACATATGTCTTCGCCTGGTGGACCCTGTAGCGAAATTGGTACTTGTATCGACTCCTCTGCTAATGCTATAATTCTTGGAAAATTAAAACATTTTCTTAACATTAATGATTGTACGTCCTAAATTTCAAAATTTGTTATTTGCTGTCTCCATTTAACTGTAGTTGTCGTTAACATGGATTTTCTTACTATTTTATTTAAGAGCATCGTGTCTTACTTTTAGGTTTGCGTTGATTCCACAGATGGCTTAAACACTAACCAACGTATAATTATTCGACATAGATTTCTGAATCTGAGGCTTTTGTTGAATTTTCCTGTATTCTGTATTGCGGAATTAACCCATCACGATTTGAAGAAATGTCATCAATCTAATACATAATGTGGTATCTAAAAAAGTCTTGGCAATTGATTATAATTTATCTAATTATAATTTAAAATTTGTTACTCAAACAAACAGACTCTCTCCAAACTTGGTTGAAATACCGTTAATTCGTTGCTCACTCCTTAAGAAGTTACATACTAAACACTGTTAATGAAAATCCCCTAAAGTTTTCCTTTCTTAAACCAAGAGTTGTATAAGACCTACAATTTACCACCATGCCAAAGCTATATTTTTGAAGCCACTAGAGTGCACACTTAATCAGATCATCAATGTTTATGTTATTGATTTCTGCGGATGCTTCCATCTTAGTTCTTCATGATAGGCCTATTTCAGGCATAGAAAAACCGAGGTAGATGAGTTCCATTTCTAAAATCTGACCCAATTAGGGTGAAATGCAAATGAAATTGTTGAGTTAGTGACTGCCTTGACCTAAGACGTGTTGACACGAGTGTACTATAAATCTCCTTATCTTGGATCGACTTATCTTGGACCATGCTATTCCACTAGAAATTCAAGTTTGCCAAAATGTCCGCCAAATATTTCTCTGCAAATTGAAAGTTCAACTATTTGTTTATTTCCAAGCTTAAAATTATCTTGAAATATTGACTAAACACGTCGGTAGCATTGACCTGAGATAATCGCGGAAAGCGACCTCATTTAAATCCAGGGCATTCGCAAAAGCGCCTTCAAAAAAATACCACATCAAAACATATCTGTCGTCGTTCCTAAATTCAATAAGATAGGCAAACTCTTGTTCAAATTCTGCCTGTTAAATGTACATATATTGCCTTGTGGCTCACCTGCAAAACATACTACAAGTGCACCTTACTCTGCTCTCATAAAATTCTCAAACGAACAAGGAAATGGAAAGCAATAGTCAGCCGATCAGCGAAAGAGGAAGAGGAGCAGACTACCATATCGAACAAAATCCCATTGAGACTATTCACCTAATTAAAAAAATTCAATCACAAAGAGAAAAAATAAAATTCTTTTCCCCGCTGTTCGCCTCTGAAACGAAAACTGGGCAAACAGACGAGAAGCAACAAACGATTCACAAACTCCTCCCCCCCCCCCCCCCACTCATTCTCACTTTCGATAGACTAATTGATTTTCATGTTTCTTTCTCTTTCGCTTTCGTTTTATGTTCTCCTTCTTCTCCCTTTTAACACCTGTGTTCGCCTCCGGTTGATTATGGAATTAATTTGTGCTAAACCTAAACAATTTTAATGAATAACCAAATCAACGGACAGGGGGCCAGGAGGGGAAAAAAGTGCTAAATAGTGATTTTCATATGTTTCTTTTTTCTCCTATCCAACGGCAGGTGAAATACAAGTGCTTTCCGCCCCAGCAGTTGCACGTTGCACCAGTGTTTGGTCGATTAGTTTTGACTCGTTGTTGATTTTGTGGGAAACGTACGTTCCACACGCGTGTCGAAGTAAACAGAAATAGTGTCTTGAGCGAAAATACTTCGTGGGCTTTGAAGTGATTCCACAGAAGGAACATACAAAACAAAAAAAAAATAATGTTTGGCCATGAAAAGATCACAATGAATGGTGGAGGCGGTGGAAGCACAGTCTCGGCTACAGTTGCAGCTGTGGATGCGGCACAACCAATACAAACAACAGCAGCATCGACCACATCGACAGCAACAACAGCTGGGGCTGGCGTTCCAGCAGCAGGGACTACAACAACGACGGCGTCAGCAGCGAACAGTTCCGCTTCAGCTGGAATTAGCAATGGGATGAACGGGGCAACCCAGAATGCAAATAATCATCGTGGTAAGTTTGTTTGTTTGCTTTGTTGTTGCATACGAGACTATCGTGTGATCTATCTGATATTTATGAATGCACGTGTGTATTGTACACAGAAGTGTAGGTTTTGGTGGGATCGCCGGTGTATGCGAGTAGTTTATTTCCAGATTCATTTGTTTCTGAATGGGGGGAGAAATTCTCTTTCAATTTGCTGCATGTTTGTGATGGATGGGTGGTCACTGATGTAGTCAGAGGATTGAAAGTGCTAGCACACGGAAGATGTAGCTGTTGCTAATCTTTTGCCACTTGCGTAAAGCACGTTGAAATGGTGGGTAGCATGTAATTAGAGATTGCTAGTTTCAGTTTGCCTGCTTTGCAGAATCACATCCTCATTCCAGTTTTTTGTGCTTAATTCACGACTTGGGATGATTTGCATTTTGTGTTCAGTCGGTTAGTGGGGTTTAAAAAATCTGATTCCGATATTAGAGATAGGAACTTAGTCAACTAGAAGCAAACAATGAAATACATCGCTTGCTCGATTTTCAACAAAAGCAACTGGAGAAGTGTGAGTTTCTCTCAAACACGAACGGTTTAACTTCCTAGTTGATACAAGTAATCCAAGAACGAACTAAGCTTTGAATAATTATTAAGCTAGGTCCTGATCCCCCTGTGGACTGTCGCGCAACCCAATTATATTTATTAATTGAAGTACCCTTGCTGTCTTTATCCAATATAAACACACAAATCTCATGAAAAAGGGTATCATAAGAAGTGAGAATATTTTATATGCGACAGACGTCAGGCTAGACAGGCGGGCTAACTGAAGTGTAAACGAAACCTAACGCACGTCCGCGCAAATAAATGCACGCGATAACTTAAAAGTGTCACAAAACGAAACACTTTATCTATTTCGTGAAAAGGATTTCGCAGCACTAACGGTGTTTAAGTTGTCACAGGAGCTTAAGCTGTTCATAAGCGATTACTCATGAATGTCACTGCTATTTTCTTTAGGCAACAAAGATAAAAGTTTATCACGCTTAAAATGCGTGAAGATTGGGTATTAGTCCCTAGGATTTCCGTCGCAATTGCAGCATTGATCAGGACTAATTCAATTATATTGGAAAGCTACATATATCTATGATGGGTGAAGAATAGAGTTATATTTAATTTAATTTTTAATTTTATTTAATTTTAATTTAATTTATAGTTATATTTAATGGTTAAAAAAAACTTAGAACAGCAATATATTGCGTATTGCATAAATTGTGCGTTGCATGCCTTATTTTTTTTCATCATAAGTAAACATGAAAAAGACAATTGTATGCCTAATTACGCTCTATTTAAACAGGCTTTGCATTTTAAAGCTTAAACTTCTTTGTATTTTATTTTTTCTCTTTAAATTAATTCTGTTTTTTGTTCAATCAATTTTCTATTGAAAAAGCGAAAAACTTGCATCATCATTAAGCATTGCCTTTCGGAAGCGTCTACTTGATTCCATCTTTCTGGTAGTTTTCGAATACCACCCATAAAAAAATAAGTACTTTCTTTAACTAATCCAATAATTCTGGAATTTGTTGCTCAATTACTGAGCAAGCAAAAGAAGGCGAGTGGAGTAACATCTGACTTCGCCTTTCGAAAACTGTCGGTGTCAACTCGTATGGTAACCAATTTTCTGGCTTGTAAATGAATTGAAATTTGATTAACCGAACGAAAATTGTTACTGAGCAACTCCCTGATTCTGCGAGTCTGTTTTACGATTGACATGGCTCTTTTTCGGTTGGACTGGAAACTCTTTGTCTTCGACCCTTGAACTACCACTTTTAAAGCACCGAAATAGCTCGACCGCAGCAGACTCACCATAAGCTTCTGGAAGCATTCGACAACCTTCCACTGCAGTTTTCTTCAAATTAAGAATTAAAATCAAAACTTTTTACTTAAGACAAATTCGGACATTTTCGAAGAAGTAAAAACAGACGCTGATGCACATTATTATTGCTGACAAATGTTTTACTTTTCTAATAAAGTAGATAACTGCTTCCAAGATCGGTCTTGCAGGTGGCACCATCAATTTAAAAATTAATTTACACCTCCTTTGATTTATCGATTTATTATACACAATATTTTACATCGCATCATTAACTGCAGAAATTAAAGTCGTAAAGATCTTGTAACATATTTTACGGAAAATGAACTTAATCTTTTCTTTAAGACGACGCAGAGAATTTTGGAAACGCTAAGGAAGCATTCCAATTCCAATTTATCATTTTGAAAATTATTTTTACTTATCTATAAAAACATAAATACATTAAAAAGACTACTGGAGATTTCATAAAATCAAATCAGACAACAGTAGGCACTAAACTCTTCTCACTCCTTTGTGTAAACAAATGGAATCAAACTCTTCTGAGTTCAGAGTTCATTCTTTTGGTCGGAAATGGTCTGCGGAACGATACCAAAGTATCTTTCTTTTGTGGCACTTATCAATTCAAGCAACATTTTCAATTTTTCTTACTCTCCAAGTCACTTCTTTTTTGCAAAAACTACTTTTGATACCTTCTTTTGGCTATAGCATAGACACATCACAAATTTTGCTGATCCATTACCCGAACCGAAAGAGATTGCAGGAGAATCATGGCCCAGGTCTTTTGTGCATCGTCACTCATTTTTATTCCCTGAAAGCAATATATATATAGCAAATATATACCAAAAGTTTCCACTGATTAGAGAATTACATTAAAATTCCTTTGCTTTTGCACAAAACACAACTCATTTGGTCGGAAATACTTAAAAATGTCTTATTCGCTTTTGGGAAAAACTAATGAACATATTTGATTGGTATTATCCAAAAATAGACATGTCAACTCAACAGTCTGATCTCATTCACAGTTGAAGTTGTTCGACCACTTTTTACATGCTTGTGTGTAAAGTGAGATTTTGCTCGTTGCCTTCTCTACCACGGACTTAGAGTAGATAATGATGATTGATACAATCAATTATCATGTGGCCTTCTTTATATTGGCCAGATATACAAGAATACTTAAAATACTAATAAAAAGTGAAGAACTACGATTTTTCAACAAAGAGTACAATGGATAACGAGGAAAAAGAGTTCTATCAGTGTGATTGTATCAATATTTAAACTACAATTTCCTATTTCTATAAATGATTAATAAAACAAATTTAAAAAAAAGTGCGTCCATGCATATTAAAACCTGTGACAAGATCTGCTACTCATATGAGATGGGTTAAATACCCATAACTGTGGTATATTCCATTTCAAGCAATGGCCTGAAAAGTGTTAGAGGGACTCTGCTCCTCCATGTTAGTTGCGCCCCCTGTATGTACGTCCTGGGACTTATTGAGTGATGTGTTAACTTTTGAGGAGTAAGGCGCCTAAAGTCAGCAGTAAGCTCGTATCTTGGATGAAAAGTCTCCTACGGGATGTTATTATTGCCAAAGGATACCATACTAAGAATTATATGATACAGCTCTGTGCAAAAAAATAGCAACACGTTGAGGTCTGCACTTTGGATGCTAATTACTTCTCTCCATGCTCATGTAAACCAACGATATTTATTGTAGGACATCTGTTGGGTATCAGTAATAAAATGCAAAAAACAAGATGAGCAAAGATGCATTTTAAGACAAGAAAATTCCCGTTATACGAAATGAAATCGAAATTTTGGTGTGCAAAATAATAGCGTCACAAGTAAAATGTCGTAAATAAAATGCAAAATTTAGTGAAATAGTACGGTTTTTATTTTTTTTATTTATACAACTGTTCTAGTACTTCGTCTTATAACCCTTATTTTTGAGCACAGCGGCACAACGTCGTGGCATAGAGTCGATTAGTGCCTGACATCGCCGAATTGGAATATCCCTCCACGCAGCCTGTACAGCTTCCCATAGTTGTAGTGTATGTTTTGGTTTCGCTTTAAAAACAGCTTTCTTAACATCTGTCCAAAGATTTTCAATGGGGTTTAGGTCTGGAGATTGCGGCGGCCATTCTATAACTTGAACACCATTCCTCGCAAAAAATTCCTTGGCCAATTTGCTCGTATGTTTCGGGTCATTGTCTTGCTGCAGGACCCATCTGAGAGGCATATTCCACTCGGCGTAGGGCAACATGGTTTCCCTCATTATGCCAACATAAACTTCGGCGGTCATCATTGGTTTTATCCAAAATATAGGACCAGTACCGTTGTAGGAGAAGCATCCCCATATGTTAATTTTCGCGCCGCCGTGCTTAACGGTTTTTCAAGTACACTCCGGTTTAAACTCTTGGTTTTTTTGCCTGCGAACAAATGTCCTGGTTCCAGGAGTTCTAAATAAAACAATTTTAGGTTCATCTGTCCATAATATATTACGCCATTTGTTTATTTCCCAGTTCAAATGTTCTTGCGCAAATTGTTTTCTTTTATGAAGATGGACCTTTGTCAGCAAGGGTACTTCTCTGGGACTTCTGGCAGGTAGTTCCTTCTCTATCAACTTCCTTCTTATGGTTGATGTTGATACGGGCAGATTTAGTTCCTCTTTTATTTTGTTTGATGTGATGAATGGGTTTTGTTTCACTAATCTTATCATTCTTCGCTCGTCGGTAGAGGTTAATTGCGATTTTCTATCTCTTGTTTTTTCTTTTTCGACGTGTTTTTTTGCATTAGTAATCATTTTATTCGAACAACCAACGATTTCCCGAATAAATTTGCACGTTTTTCCGTCAGAAATTAATTTTTTTATAAGTTCACCGCGACCCATTTTAATTGTTTATAACGTTGTATTTTAAAAATACTAGTTTCAAAATACTTAAATATTTTTACTTAAATCTTTTGACGTAAAAAAAAAACTAAAGACCATTAAACACTTCGAAAACACTTTTTAGAATGACATGGTGCTTTATTTTGCACACCAAAATTTCGGTTTCATTTCGTATAACGGGAATTTTCTTGTCTTAAAATGCATCTTTGCTTATCTTGTTTTTTGCATTTTATTACTGATACCCAACAGATGTCCTACAATAAGTATCGTGTCTTTACATAAGCATGGAGAAAAGTAATTAGCATCCAAAGTGCAAACCTCAACGGGGTGCTATTTTTTTGCACAGAGCTGTACAATGATGCGGGTGTAGGTTTTCTGTATTAAAACTTGAACTGTAATTCATAGGGGGCTATGTGCAATTCCTTAATTAACTGTATATTGTTAATCTGTGTTCAAATTTATATCAATAACGGAACTATAATTTACTATTTTGATCAATAATCAATAAATCAAATTTGGTAGTTTTTTTTTTTTTAAAAAGTGGTCCAGTATTTCAAAACACATTTTATTTGCATATCAAAACTGGTAGTAAGATGTGGCACATGTTAAGAATCAGATCTCAAAATCGAACGGTCTCGAACACCCAAAATTGTAAAAAGCCATTTTTCTATAGCAAACATTTTTGGAAAGGTGAAAATTCTTAAGGTGTTTTTCGTGGGAAAAACTACCTCTCCTTGCGGAATTTCAACTTTTCACGTGTTTCTCAAGTCTAATGAATTCCTTATTTTTGGTTCATCTCCTTTGTTTTGATAAAAAGCCAGTCTCGGTTTTTTAAACTCCGAAATGCTTAAAATACTTAAAAACTTAAAAAGCAGACAATTTAAAAATATCGAAAATTAAAATTGCCAAGAACATTCAACTCACAAAGTATAGCTGAAAATATAACAAATATCAAACTTGTGGGCTTTCCCGGTAACATTCCTTTGGATTTAAAGGATTTTAAACATTTCTTTGGAATTTGAAGTGTTCTAATTTTGAATTTGCTATGTAATACAACTTCACACCTACATAAATTTAACCAACAATCAGCTAGTTTAAGGAGAAAGTATTATACACGGGAAGTGTTGCGCTTAGAACCTAACCATGCAGTTTCAAGAATTATGGAAATGGTATACAATCATGTCTGGGAACTAGCTCCGCGCCATAACCGTTTATTAACAAGGAAGACGAAGGCAATAATTTTATGTGAATCGAAAACAATAACCGCTACACTCTCACTCAAAGCGCTCATCACGAGACTGTCTCAATTTGAATTCAGACGAAAAACCATTTCACATTCATCTTCCCCTAGATTTACGGCTTTCGTTTCCACTGCGAGTTACAGCGCGCATAACAGGTTCCCTCAATGTATTTAATGGCAAGATAATTCCAACTGTCTTGGACGTGGCTCGTCTTTCCGCGTGCCACTGCCGTGTGACGAAGTTAAAGCTGAAGTAAAATGTGCCAGCGCCAATCATTGCGTGACAACTGACAGCACAACATAATAGACTTTCGCCCCTGCTTCCCATTGCGGCATTCAATTTGTGCTCACTGCCTCAAAAAATTTAGCCAACTTGTATATGGGTTAATTGAAAAATGGGCGGATTAAGTATATGCAACCCGCCCCTTTCAGGCGCAGCCTGTAACGTAGTTGTTTTGATCTTTTTATCGGCGGATGTGCTCTCTTGACAACTGCATCGGTTGTAATATTCCCTTTGGAGCAATATGATCTTGTGACCCGCTCCAGCATTTGAGTCGGTTTCGGCAACAAAAATAAATCCCAAGTGTGAGCGCCCATCGGAGGAGAGATTATTCCCAGTTCCAGCGAGACGGGTTGTTTTATTTTTGTCTGGGAAACGTAAACAGATTTCGAACCCCCATTTGAGGATCGAGTGCCGCGGCTTGCAGCCAACGAAGTGAAACCCGTGTGCTGATAGTTAGCTTTGAAGGAGTCTGCTTTCGCTGGTAACATCTGCTGCCGTGATGGCTTCGGATTGCTCTGAAGGGGAATTGCGTCTTGACATGCAGGCGCGTGAGGATGGATGACGATGCTCTATGGGATGCGGCCGTATTTATTGGATGTCGTTGTAATTTATTACGGAATGCATCCTAAATTTAGTTTTATCGTAACACTAGTTTTACATGTGTTATTGACACGTTCCTCCCGGTGTCAGGGTGACGGTTGGGAGTCGATCCGGAGATCAAACGACTCGCGGCTGCACTGAGTGATAAGGGAAACCGTGTCAGAGAAGAATACTTAGGCGCCATGAATTTTTTATCGTTTGTTGGGATAATCGATAAAATTTTAGAACTTTATGGAGGAAAAGTTTTAGGTGGGAGTGCGTCTTACATTATGAAAAAACAGCCCGGGACTATATTGGGAGACTATATTAAGGGTTCATCGTTAATCTTGCAGGATGGAATAAACGTTAAGACGGAGTAGAGGCTTATGTCATGTGTTTCCGTGCCAAAAAGTACGACTGGGATAGTAAAACTGTTAGCTTAGTATTTGGAAAGACTGCAACAGCGATTGGCAAAAGTGATTTTGAGATTGACTGCAGTACTGGTGTTGTTCAACACGGAACCGAGATAGATGAGTTGTTGAATATCTCAAAGTTTCTGCTGCTTAATGAGATGTTCTCTTGACGGCAGTTAGCTTGCCTTTTATATATCGGGATTAGAGAAGAAAAACAAATATTAATTATCCACAATAGCTTTATTGTTTTTCAAAATTATTTTCATTTATTCCAAAAATTTTTCAAAAATATTTTTTCAAAAAAAAAAAAAAAAAAAAACACTTTTACATGCGTTTGAACCAAATGTCGAAGCACTTTTGCCACTCTGAGGTATTTCCAAAACATGCATTCTGAACGCATCAACCGCTCCTTCAGATGTCGAAAAATGTTGATCTCTAATTTTATTTTTTACGCACGGGAATAAAAAGAAGTCATTCGGTGCCAAGTCAGGACTATACGGCGAAAGACTCATCAAACCGATGTTTTAAGTGCTTAAAAATGCAGTTATTTGAGTCGATGTGTGAGAGCTCGCAGTGTCGTGGTGAAGAGTAATCCGTCATCGGAGGTTGGTTTTCCTGATATTTTGGAAGGCAACTGGCAAACAAATGGTTGTGTACCACTCAGAATTGACTGTTCTGTGTTGTTCGAGTGAACGGTTGCGACATGTTCAGTTTTTCCAAAAAAACCGGCGACCATTTGCTTGGAAGCGCTTCGTGCGCGAGCAACTTTTGTTGGATTTGGCTCAATTTGAAACATCCATACAGTCGACTGCTGTTTACTTTCGGGCTCATACGCGTAAATCTACGATTCATCACCTGTCACGATGTCATAGACGTGTTTCGAAGCACCGCGATCGTATTTTTGGAGCATTTGGTTCGACCAATCGACACAAGCCTTTTTTTGAGCCATTGACAAATTGTCTGGGATCCAATGCGAACAAATTATTTTGATGGTCAAATGTTCATGAAATATTGAATGTATGCTGGTCCCACTAATCCCTAAGGTTGTCTTAAACTCTTGCATCAAATGGCGCACGGCATCAATGGTTTCCAGAACAACAACTAATTTTGGACGACCTTCACGAAAAAATTTTAATTTCGATAAACACTGGTCCTTGATGGAGCTTCATCGCCGAAAATTGAATTAGGTTCATCGATGCACTGTTGTTGATTTAATTCCATTTTTTGGGCGAGATGAGTCTTTTAAGTTACTGTAAACAACACAAAAAGCTCTTGTATGTCAAAACGTTTTGATTACGTATAACCTCAAAAATGTCAAACTTTACGATAAAGCTGGCAGTTGCCAGATTGCAACAATAGGGTTGCCCAATCCCGAAATATAAAAGGCAACCTTCGTTCTTCGTTTTACACTCAGCCAGACCCATTTTGAACCTGTAAATGGGCCTTATCTTCCCTGTGCAGAACCGATATTCGTTTTCCTTGAATCGTTTGCTGGCGGTCAATAGTTGGTCTGCACATATCCAAGGCATGTTGTTGTGTCTGAACCAAAGTTTTTTTTTACGTGTTGAGGTAGTTAACCTTACGCACAACCCACAGACTGCTAGGACAGTTCCATTATTTAACCCTCGGTCGGAGGGGTTTGCTGCGTATTACCACACAGGGGGTGTTGTGGTGGTTATCCAGGGGATGCCACGAGAAGTCTGTATGTCAATTTACCTAATGCACTACTGAGGATAGTGTTGGCAGTTCACGGCGGTCATTACTCCGAGAGCACAAGCCCATGCCCTTCCAACAGAGCATATTTCTTCAGCAAAAATAATAATTTTTATATGCATTATTTATGGGTCAAATACATACCATTCTTGTAACTCCTTCGTTAAAATTTTCCCGTATTTCATATTACTTTTTGTTTGGCATTGATAATCTTTCCGATTTAGATAGAAGTTAGAAGTTTACTCGCGTTTGAACCTTTTTCGATTTTTTAAAAATAATAATAATAATAATTTTTGGCGCTACAGTCCAATGGGGAACCAGGGCCTAGCTTGCTCATCAACTACTCGTGTTGTGCGCGCTACTGTTCTCTCACGAGTAGAAGGGACCTACAGTTTTTTGCCGACTCCGAACGGCGAAATTTGAGAAGCTTTCTTAGACAGTTTTTACTCTTTGAGTGTCGTCAGCAGCTCGAAAGAGGTGATGCCGTGAAATATTAGAAAAATTGGTGTTGAACTGGGAGTCGAACCTAAACCCTTCGGCGTGTGAGCGTCGCACTCTACCCACTACGCCACGGCGACCACATTTTTTAAAAATGGTGCATTATATTTGTAAAAATAAAAATAAATGGATTCACTGTTGCGAATTAGCTTCAACAACGATTGTGTAAAAACAAAAAAAACTTTAAGAGTTTCACGAACATTTAAGAACTGGCTGGCAGCTCAGACACGTTGCAAACTGTTTACCCGAGTGCAAAGGCTAGCCAATGACTATATTTGCGCAACTCTGAGAAACTTCCTCTCCGCATCAAAAGTACAGTCCATACAGCTATACGACTCACGACAAACGGGCTATGGTACGGGCTGAGGCACGATCACTCCAGTATACTAAACCATTTTAATTTCCACCCACAAAATTACCTTCACCCCAACTTATCTCAAAGAAGAAACTTTCGCATAGTAAGCTGGTTGGGAAACACGCTAGACTAAACACGAAAGACGCTGCTGCTGACGATGGAGTATTCAACAGCCAGGTTGTAATCCAATCGCTTGGAGGCCATAACTACCACTTCGGCATTCTTTTGACAAGATAGCTAAGTATTACAATATTTTCCTAAAATTGGTGCCAGTGTACAGTAAAACCTAGGATAACTACGAAGCTTATAAACGTGTTTAATGCGGCACCATCGCCAATCCCGTCCGGAGTGACTTCCCGTCTATCCTTTCTTCGTCCTCTTTTTCTTGTGGCGCTACAGTTCGGGGTGGTCCTGAGCCTCAATCAACATACCGCTCCAGCCGGCACGATAATTCGCCAGCTTCCTCCAGTTACACACTCCAAGTTGGTTGAGGTTCTTCTGCACTTGTGTGCGCCACCTTAGCCTAGGCCGTCCTCTGTTGCGTTGTCCCATTGACTCAGATTCGAAAACATTTCGGGTCGGAGCATTGGTGTCCAAACACTCTACATGGCGTAGTCAACTTAAGTGTTGTTTCCTTAGACGCTTGACCAGGCGCATATCGCTGTACATTACAATAAATACACACATTGGGTGAACAAAAGAAAAGGTGGTCACAGGGCTCCGATTGTCCCACAAACAATGCTATATCGCCTATTGCGACAGCTTGAACAAAATCGCTTATAATATCTTATAGAACTAAACTAAACTCATTCGGCGTCGTTTCAAGCCACTTTGGAATAAACACTTCGAGTCTCGGCAACACACAGTCCGACTTCTTCAGGAGTTACAGAGACGAGTGGGAGATAGAGTTTATCTCTCATTTTCTCTACAACTGCAAAGTTCTTGCCAGAGGAATAAGTAAGCACGTAGAGAAATACATTTTTGATAACATAGGCGAACTTAGGTTCACATACCAAACTCAAAATAATTTGAAGAAATTATCCGCTAGTCGTCACAATGGACCCAATGACGGCCTCGGTGTGGTTACCGTGAACTTATTTCAGATTTTGTAAAACCACGGCAGCGCTCACGACTTTTATGGTTTGCAAAGGTATTGAGTGACCGCCGTGGTGTAGTGGGTAGAGTGCGACACTCACACGTCTGTCTAATGTCTAGGTTCGATTCCTGGCTGAACACATCAGGTTTTTCATGGAACAACCTCTTTCCAGCTGCTGACAATACTCAAAGAGTAATAATTGTCTAAGAAACCTTCTCAAACCTCTTTCCACCTGCTGACAACACTCAAAGAGTAATAACTGCCTAAGAAACCATTTCAAACTTCTCCGTTCGGAGTCGGCAAAAAACAGTAGGTCCCTTCTACTCGTGGGAGGACAGTAGCGCGCACAACACGAGTAGTTGATGAGCAAGCTATGCCCTGGTTCCTCTGTGGACTATAGCACCAAACAATTATAACAATTATTGATTAAATTATTATAAAAAGTATTGGGCATCACAAATTGTTACGTTTACGGCACTCAAAAGAATATATAATTAATGAACGTGGTCAATATTGAATTCATACTTTTTAATTTTTTAATTATTATTACTCATTGGGATTGAAAACAAGCTCCAACTGAAGGAAGAAAGAACTAAATATCTTGTGTTTTAGATTACCTCGAACAATAAATAAGGCACGATTTCTTTGACAAGATCATGAGAAAAATATACTTAATATAAAACTTTCTTTAGGACATTTTTAGTAGCATTTCTTTTATATTCTGTTACTTCTGTTCTGTCATTGGAAATAGACAACAACTGATTAGATTGGAAATAAAACCCCTTTGCTGTTTTGTCTTAGATATGCGTTCATGTCTTGTGTCAATTACTTCATTAAATTGAAGGCTCTGGCTGTGTATGGTTTTTTGCAAGTTAAGCCTCATATCGCGTGCAGTTACAAACTCCGTAAGTTGAATATATTTTTTTCATGTTTGCTTATGCGGGTTATGCAAATGCACAATGCATGTTTATTATATGACTGTAGCGACGTCATATGCAACACAGATGTTGACACTAACTACAATTCCCCCCATTAAGTTACTTATTACAGTAACTATTTACAAGAAAACTATTTTTCTTTCATGCTTTTGTTGAAACTTCCATCATTCTGTTGACCAAATTTATTTTCGAATACAGTCCTAAACTTGTTTTCAATAATACAAAAGTAATGATTGTTGAATCTGACAGCGTGAAACCAACTGCACGGAATGCTTGCCTTTCACATTCTGCGCAGGACAAATGATTTTCATACTTTGCAGAATGGAATTATCGAGCAGCTGGAAAAAATTATCACGAAAACCTGCCGCTTGCCGTGAAAATGCATCTACTGCTAAGTCCGCTGTCTGTCAATTGTTGCTATTGCAACAATATTTAAACTTTAATTAGGCGTCTTACTCAATTTTAAGAGCAACTTTTCCACAATCTGGTGTGTTTTTTTTCCCCTTTTTAAAAACCACTAAAGCCATTGAAAAGTACAAACCTCTAAACTACATCCCCAATAGTGCAAACAGAAGGTTGAAGTGAATTTGTTACACCCTACTTGTGGTTACATAATTTGATTAAACAATTTGCGTCGCCCATTTAGGCGCAATGCGGATCACCCCATCCATGCAAAAGTGCCATTGATCCATTGTGCCACCGATCTTCGCCCTCCCCCATGCGCGTCGCACTCTACGAGAGCTCATTGTTTGAATTTTATCGGCCGTGGCCTGGGCCCCAAAAACGGCTTTAAGCACTCCTGTCCCGTCACAAAGATCACCTTTAATTTCACCTTCTCCGGGCACCGCACATACAGGGTATATACCGAGCAGTTCAGCAGTGTGTGCGAGTGCGCTCGCATCCCCGCTCCAAGTCGGGCTCGATTCCACCTCATTTCTTTTTCAATAGCAAACAAAAGATATTCATTAGCACACGGCGCAGCAGACAAAACATTACTTCTCCCGGGCGGTGACATAAGTGTGTTTCGTTCGTGTTTTATTCGTTTTGCGAAACCATTTCGTTGTCGTGCATTCGAATCGAGTCACTCCGTGATGTCATTCGTCGGGTATTGATTTCTTAGAGGAGGTTACTTGCTCGACGTTGGCACAAAACTGCATCCAGTTACGAGATTTTTTGGCACAAATTGTTTGTCGTTTCAAAGGAGTGCCGGCAAGTTGGCAAACGACTTCGTAAAAAAAAATAAATTGTTTTGGTTAGTGTCATCCTGAGTGTTTGCGTCTTGGGTGGTGTCCTTTGTTTGTGTGGTTTTGCTTTGGTGAAGAATACCGCCGGTAGAGGGTGTGTGTACTGAGAAAATAGTTTACTGTGCGGTACTTATTTTCGGTGTCTTTGACGACGGCGACAGCAGGGCGAACGCCCTTCTGAACGACAAGGCAGAGCAACACTGTTCTGGTCTGCCAACCCTTATTTTCACCCAGACACGACGAGGTGCCTGGCCGGGGTAAATCCAAATCGGTTATCGAATAGTCTGTTATCGACGGGCCGGGAATTCGTAGTGCGTGTGTGCTTGCAGACGTGTCGGCGGTTATGGTTTCGTGGCGGGGAAACGATTTATAGCTGCATACCGCATGCCATAAATGACTGCTCGTATACAGGGTGGCGATTGTCTGGCAGACAGACTGCGACAGTAAACAATTCGCCGGGCAGGGTGTGAGTGTAGTGTAGGGCGAAAAAAAGCGGACATGCAACAGCGTTAAAGTGGAGATATCGTGCCGGTGGTCATTTCATTTTGCTTTGTTTTTGTTTCCCTGCGTTCGATGTCTGCCGGGTGTCTTAATACCGCACGCATATCGGTCAAGAGAGGGTGGCGGTAAGTTGCAATGTTAATTTATTGATGGAAATAGTTAATTAAGAAGAAAGGTGAGGTCTGTAGGCTGGTTTCAATCAAGGAGAAACACTTCTTTTTATGCAAGGGACGGGGGTAAATAACCGTGCGGGTTTCGTTTACAAATGTGCCTTGGTTATCCTTTTGCGTAATTGGTGGGTGTGACGAAGCAAGTAAAGAGTTCAATGTGACCGTCGAACTCCTTGTGCATGTCAGGATATACTTGAGCAGTGTTGACCTTTCCTAATCCTTTGCTTCTTCATCGATATATTGATTTTTGTTTCTCTTCAATTATTTCGATCAATTTACAAGACATTGTGTAAGTGACGCGTTCTAATTTCGAAAGAAAGCATTAAAGCGGCTTCGCAAACATTTTCTTTATAACAACTAAGTGGAAGCAATTTTATTTTATTTTATGCTTTTCTGCACGAAAAGCGAGTTGAGCGCCACGAGCAGAAGAGAAAGAGAGGTGAATTAGGATTCGAGTGACAAAAATAACTTCAATTATTATCAATTTCTC
Source organism: Eristalinus aeneus (assembly GCA_955652365.1). Taxonomy (NCBI): domain Eukaryota; kingdom Metazoa; phylum Arthropoda; class Insecta; order Diptera; family Syrphidae; genus Eristalinus; species Eristalinus aeneus. Next base: position 65,438,082 of record OY019130.1, on the reverse strand, counting down.
AATTATTTGCGATGTTTATTTTTTTCGAAACTAGGGTACATTATGTGAACGTAATTTTGCCTGTGCATTTGTTGTTTCTGCAGTTTCAATGAATGAGAAGGAGAAAAAAAAAGAAGGCGTCACGTATGTGTTTTTGCATTTGTAATTATAAATCAAAGCAAAAGAAAGCAAAAGTTACAGCAGTGTACTCATAACACAACCGCAAAACTCTGCGTACGATATAAAATATTTTTGCATGTTTCCTAGTAGTTTGTTGAATAACCTTTTCTCTGTAATACATCTCTTAGGTTTAGTCAGGGAATCCACTAAATTTTTTGTATCTTTGTCTGTTATTTCCCTCCACTCCTTTACAATTATTTTCTGGGAGTTTATGGTATGTCTACGAATTCTGCGTTTGAGCAAATCTCAGAAATGCGCTATGAGATTCAGGGAGGTTAACTGACTTTTGAGGTTATACAGCATCCAAAACTTTATATTGTGCACAGCATGGTCCGGGCCATTAACTTGATGAACCAAGATTCTGGAGACTAAGAAATGTACATATGCATTTGTAAATTCCTTGTCATTCTATTTATTAATATCTGAAACATGTGTTGTCTTACCAGCTACTTGGCTATGATACCCACCTTTTTTTTTATTTCGCCGGATAGTATCTTATCAGATAGTATCATCGGATATTGTTGCACTTGGTAGGCAGTCATCCTGAAGTTATTTGATACTTGCTGAACAACGCGTTTCTGTTTCTGCGTTGTTAATAAGAATGGGCGAGCATTTCTGGACATGGTGAAACCCGTCGAAACGTAATTATTACTCGATGGATGCGTGTGCGCTTCCAACTATTTGTTCAATCTGCCTGTTACTGTTACTCTCAACATAAAGTTTGAAGATAATTTTTCTCCAATTGGTTTAAATTTCTTTTCCTTTAAGCCTGATTAATATGAACTTATCTTGTCCAAATACCACAAAATAATGGAATAAACATCTAAAGCCCAAACATGCATGTATGAACGCAGTTGCAAAAAAATTTGTATATAGACTTTTGCGTGGGAGTTTTTTAACATTCTAATAAAAACAATATATTTCTTGGAAAGTAAACAAAAGTTTTAAATGTATTCGTAAGAAGAATGTTTAATTTATAATATGAAACAACAATCAGTTCGATACATTCGATAATAGCTAAAATTTGCGTTTGAAGTTAAAGTAAATGATTTTTTTTTTCGTTATACTCGGTTTTAAAATTTTATAGGAAAGTTTATTGTAGGGCTTGTTTAACCGCTGTAAAGTGAAAACGCAGTTTGGTGTGCAAAAAATTTGAAATGAAATACGTTTAATGGGGGAGAAGGAAGAATCCATTTTTTTTAATTTTATTTCGCACATAAATTTTATTATTTCGGTATTAGTATTGCACACTTTACATACAGATGTTTGGTACGTACCTTGCTACTTAGAAATAGGTTTAGATTTTAGAAAAACAGGGCTGTAATCACGTAACTTTTCGAGCGACTATCGTCCTTACGATCAAAATAAACGATATCGTCGACAATTTACATCACATAACCCAACCGCTATCGCCTTGTCTACGGTCTATTTTATACACAGTTTGAGCACTACTGAACGCAACATATCTCTTGTTATAATTATATACAAAATAATGAAGAACGACGTCCTGATAGTTTTCATTGTGTTGTGTGTGTACACATTACGAATGAACGAAGGACTTTGCGAGTGGTGCTCATACACTTTATGAAGTTTGATTTAAGGGAATATTTTTTTTAAATAACTTTGGATGTGCATTCATATTTCCGTAAGCTGAGGGATTATATCCAAAACTTTTTGTAATTACTTATTCAATTTTTTTCTTGCTTTTTCTTACAATTTTTTACCACTTGCATGCTAGCCCAGTGCAAAGCGATATTGAAATAGTTATCGTCAAAAACCGATCGTCAGGACGACGGTGACCGGCAGTTTTGAGAGTTCATGAAGCAACCAAAATTATATCGTTTTGTCGATATCGTTTTTCTTTGCTTACGCGATCCAAAACTCTTGTTTCGACTATATCGTCGCACGAAAGTCGTCATCCGTGATTAGGCCCCAGGTTCATGCAACATTAAAAAAAACTGGATTAATCGAGGAAAAGTGCAAACAAAAACATAATAACACATTTTAATAATTGATTGAACATTTATAGTTTATTGTAGGGCTTGTTTAACCGCTGTAAAGTGAAAACGCAGTTTGGTGTGCAAAAAATTTGAACTCAGTTCACAAAAGTTTTTAAATAAAGTATTAATATAATATTTGTCTTATTTGCATACACGGATATCACCTACATATCCGTATCCATCCAAATAAAAAGTTGGTTGTGTGATACCGAAAGGAAACATTTAAATAAAAAATTTCCTTGGAACTGTTTAATGTTTGCCGTAATTGTTATTTCTGCATAGAATTCACCCTGAGACAACATCAGCAAAAAGAAGTCGTGTTGATTATTACAAAAATGTCGAAGCTCAGGTCTTTTTGTCCTTTTTTGCCACAGAGAAACACCAAACGGGCTATATTACCATTCGGTTCGTTTTGATATTTGATGGTACCCTATGCGATATACAGTGTCGGACAAAACAATAGCACCGAATTACACCTCGCAATATTTTGCCCAAAAAAACTGTCTAAAAGTAAATCAATTTAAATGAATTTTATTGATGCTACTTAGGTAAACAACAGATTTTAAAATATTAAAAAACAAACTATGCAACTTCAACACTTAAAAAAATATAATAAAAAATGAAGAAATTCAACAAAATCAAACGCGACAAAACTAAAGCATGAACATATTGCGCTAGCTACATTCGATTATTCCCCTGATTTTTTTTTTTTTTTGAGTTATTTATTTCTATATTAGAGTAAAACAACTGTTACATTTCCTGCGATCGTGCTATGCTACAAATTACGTTCATTTGCAAGTTATTAGTGATATTGATGATTTTTGAGAGCAAAAACGTTTTTTAAAGTGGCGCCTAATAAGTATTCCACTGAATTTAAAGAAAAAATTATTGCTGATTTTCATGCAGGGGAAGCAGTTAATTGCATAGCTAAAAAATATAACATACACAATTCCGTCGTTTCTCGTATATAAGCCGGTTCCATAATTCTGGTAGCCTAGAGACTAAACATCGTGGTGGAAGGCCCAGAAAAAACAGCATACGCGATGATCATAGAATAGTGCGGGCTATGAAAAAGGACCCGTTCATGTCTGCAAGGGCAATAGGAAAGAAATTAGACTTGGCTATCTCCGCCAAATCCATCCAGCGAAGAATGGTAGAAGCCGGTTTCCTTTCCTATCGTGCTGTAAAAAAGCCATTCATTTCGCCGAAAAATCGAAAGGCGAGGCTTCCATTTGCTAAGTAACACATCAGCTGGACCGTTACCAAATGAAAACTGTTTTGTTCTCTGATGAATCCAAGTTCAACCTGAAGGATTCAGATGGAATGAAGCATGTTCGCAGACCAAAAGGCGAATCCACCGGGGAGGTAGTATTATGGCCTGGGCATGCTTTTCCAGCCAGGGAATCGGGCCAATTTATAAAATTGATGGAATAATGGATCGTTTCATGTACAAGGATATTCTTCAAAACGTAATGTTTCCATATTCTGAAGAAGAGATGCCCTTGAGATGGATATGCCAACATGATAACGATCCGAAGCACACCGCGAAAATTGTGCAAAAATGGTTTTCCGATAACAAAATCAATGTTTTGAAGTGGCCAGCGCAGTCCCCAGACCTTAACCCCATAAAAAACTAATGGGAGATTGTTAACCAAAGAATTCGTCGGGAAAGGTGTAACGGCAAGGATTCGCTTTTTGGTCAAGCTGAAATTGCTTGGAAGAATATCCCCGCAGATTTTATAAATAATGTAATTGAGTCAATGCCCCGGAGATGTGAAGCAGTTATGCAAAATAATGGGTTTGGTAGAAAATATTAATAAAAAAAAGATGTTTAGAAGAAAATTGAAATATGTGCTTTAGTTTTGTCGCGTTTGATTTTGTTGAATTTCTTTATTTTTTATTATATTTTTTTAAGCGTTGAAGTTGCATTGTTTTTTAATATTTTAAGATCTGTTTCTTACCTAAATAACATAAATAAAATTCATTTAAATTGATTTACTTTTAGACATTTTTTTGGGCAAAATATTGCAAGGTGTAATTCGGTGCTATTGTTTTGTCCGCCACTTTATATAGCATCGCTTAGGATCCCATCATTATACCCAAGCAAACTTAAGTGCTTAGCGAAGGTGAACTTTGTGCGCCAACAAGTCGTTTGCAGTCTCTTCTCTCTAGAGATAACAGAAACGCCGCAGATTTCTGTTTGTCGTTCGGGAGCATGCACTTGGTCAGTCTGCATCTTAGAGAGTTATGTCCACTGCGGTTGTGCTGTCGTTTACGGAAGCCCTAACCAAGGACGCGTAGAGTTCCAAGGTGGGTTCGGAATGCTTTTTTTGATTAAAAATTGGTAAAGGACCTTGTCCTAAACCTCTAAAAAAATATTATCGTACAATTGTATGCACTATTGTTCATGCTACATTTATAATAAAATTAAATGAATAAATCCTCGGCAATCTGTGTTGCTGGTGTTTCAGGACCCAGACAAGTCTTAGCGAATTTAGTTTGCCGACCAAAATTAGTTCTTAGCTTTGCACAAAAATAGTTTCGTTATTTTTGACGACAACTAAGAATTTTAAATCATTATGGAAAAGGCATACGTTAAAAGAAAGTTCATTTGCATCCCGGTTGGACGTCATTGCCGAATGTATCATCATTATCATTATCATCACCATTACATGCGCGACAAATGAAATCTGGGCTTAGTCTCAGAAAAGCCTTTTCAGCCAATCCTTTGGGAGTACAGGTCTTCGTCAACTCTCTCCTCTCGTCTGCCATAAAATTAACCACAAAGGACCACTCTGGTCGATTACTTGTAGCTTATGCGACAGTAATGTGCCCAATGGAGTCTACACGTATTAATTTTTGTCATAACATCAGTTTCGATATATATCGCATTGATTTTAGTGTCTTAAAAGAAAGATTTTAATAATATGTAATAAACGAGTTTACTGGATACCTGTACAGAAAGATAGTGAATTCTGGAAAGTTGAAAAACCGGCAGAGAAAAAGAATTCTACCCCAATAATGTTGCTAGTCCGAATTAAGCTGAGCAAAAAGAAGCTCTTACTTAGTCTTTGACTACAATACCACCCTGCCAGGAATGGCAAATGAAAAAACCTTTAGACATTTTTGTATTTGTTTGATTTTGCTACTGATGTTGTTCCCGTTTAACTTTTGAAAAAAATCGAATTGATCTGAAGGTTTTGCTCAAACCCTGAAAGAATGATTTTGAAAATGTCAAATGTGTCTTTTTCGTCATCGTCGTCCTACACAATCTGATAAGTTTTGTCAGAAATACCTAAAATAACTTTTTCTCTTCAAATTCAATTTAAGGTTATTTACGCCAGCTTTTGTTCTACTGTTGTGGATCGACTTTGCCTTTCCAAGTTTTCGCATAATCCGTCTTATTGAAGGCTTATGCAATCCCGGTAACAATTAATAAGATCGTTTATGTTATTTACATATGTGGGTGTCTTCTAGGGTAATATTTGAAAATGACTTAAATTAGGAATTTTTCACCCTTGTGGATCTTGTATATATATTAGTTTTCCACAACATAACCTTAAACATAAAATCTCTGATAACGTATTTATCTTAACAACTTTACTCAATGCCATGATTGGCATCTTCTCCTGGTCGTAAAATCAAAAAAAACTGTTTTCTAAAGCTCTTTCAACAAGAAAACCAAAACAACGCACATAAAGTGTACCCATCCGAGCAGACACTTAATGCTGATAAGTCTCAGATAAATCTCTTCAGAAAGTATAAAAATGAGAAAAAAGATATTTCGACAAAACCAATCAACAATCACTTTGGCCAGTGAATGGTCATAAATTGTCGAACGTATCTACGAATCTCAAGCGTTTTTCTTGCATTCGCAGAGAGCCGATTCCCCCTCTAGGCATTCGTAAATGACAAGTAGAAAGTCAATAAATTGTCCATTTCCACTCCACGATGGGACCGCGCTGATAAAAGTCACATTTATCTCGTTGTGAGTGAATGTCACTATGCCGCATACAGATAAACAGAAGTCAGCGGTAATAATGACCTTGGCCCACTTGAGAGTATAATTAAATTTAGATTAGATAACAATCGCGTTGAATGGAGCGTCATTCTTTTATCTTTTTTGTCTGTTGATGTTTTTTTTTCCGCTCGCTCAAGCGTAACGTCTTCGAATTGCTCCTCGCGAGCGAGATGTTTCTTTCTGTAATTAACATTTTTCAACCTTTTCAATAGAAGAACAATAAAAGTTTTGTAATAGTGAATGTATTTGGACGGGATAACACTGTGTCAGCATCTTTCACTGTCAACTGGCATGATTTGTCACAAATTGAAAGTGAAGTCTTATCGCTATGGAGACCTTGTCACTAAGTGGATCATTGAACTCCTCAACGTTCGTTTTAGCGGACATCCAAATGCATAATGTATGAGAAAACAACGTTCGTGCACAGTCAGCGACGAAATCATAAGTCCATTGAATTTGAACTAGAGTAAGTTGTTTAAACTAGATCACAAAAATTCATAACGTCGTAGCTAAGCATATTCCATGAGAGTTTATTGACTTCAAATTTTTCACTGTGGAATTATGACTTGATGAGTTATGTCCCTTTCCTGTAAAAATGTATAAAAACTGACAAGTTCAACAAAGTTCGATTCTGTTTAACTTTTTTTTTCGACTTGCCAGTATTGTCTTGCCTTCAACATCAATGTTTATAAAGAGAAGTCTTATATTTTGAGATCCCAAAAACTATGTAAAAAAGTTAGTTATCAATTCACAGTGCAGCCTTACTTCTCAAGTTCCTTACACAAAGAAGAAAAAAGACTTAATATCCTCTGTCATTGTGTTTCCCCCCATTTTTCAGCAACTATTGAACTGGTGCAGATTCTTTGGCACGCCCTGTGTACACAACATTGTAAGATCAAAGATTATACAGCCCCACGTCAGCACTCGGCGCGGTCATTTTCATTAACTCTCACAGCTTCCACCATCAATTACAATGCTGGTACGTAGCGCCCCCGACTGGAAGTCGTTAAATCTTCATTCAGCACGCATTTACCAGCAAAGCAAAGTGCCTATACCGTCACCGCAATTGCTGCCGCTGCCTTCAAATCCACTTCGTTTAACAGCCGGTTAACGGTTGCGCGTCTTTGTGACGACCGGCACAGGGCGCTAATCGGAAAGACTTATCTCTCTTTATGCGAAAACCAAGCCTCGTCGTCCGCTAAAGCGCCTCAGCCACGAAGGCGACGACCACAACTATGCGTTCAAGCGATGAGAACGATTGTTGTCTGCGTCAGGGTTTAATGGCTCATCAACCGTCCGCTCTTGTGGATGCGGGCTAAAGTAATTTCCTTTTAGTTTTGATGTGTAAATAGTTTGCTTTGGAAATTGATACCAGCGGCCGGACGGTTATCTGAGCCGCAGCAATTATAAATCGATTATGCTGGTTGAAATATTGTTGCACGTCGCCAGCGCCATGATATGGTAACGCATTCTTTGGGCGAAATGAAATCGATACTGTGCGCCTTTGGAGGTCCAGATCACTTGATGGAATGATGAACGAACTGCCTATGCGCGTCGGTCGGTCCAGAATGAGAGTGGAGAGAGGTTTCATTTTTGACAGCAAAAACGGAGAAAGTGACGAATGGGTTTTGTGTGGAAAAAAGTTGGTAAACAGTCAAGCGTGGTCACTGTTGCTTCTAGCAACAATGTCTTTCGGTGTAGGTGTAATGGCACTTATCTGGTGAGAGTGATCTAGTGGGTGGTCCAATATCGATGTAAATTGTTTTCTCTTAAGGCGAAATTCATTTTACTCCTGTTTGAACCACGATACAGGTACGTCCAATAGAACTTTCATTTCAGTTTGGTCAGTCAGTTTTAGGTGCACGGAAATAAAAACTCGGTTTTTCTTATTGCTCCTCAAGAATATTCGAAATCGAACCCTATTTTGTTCCTGAACACAAATATTTTGTGGCACTTAAAAAGATAAAAGACAGTTTTCCTGCCCTAGAATTTTGTGGAAAGTGCGACTCGAAAATATGATTTGTGATTTACCATGTCTGCGACTGAGCTTGAGTAAACACCTTTAACACAAGGTTTTTGTAGATTCCTTCTTCTCCTTCCAAAATATAAGATTTATTGACGTCGCCAAGACAGCTAGAAAAACACGATTATACACACTTGGGCATAACGCACAAGCTTGTTGAACTAGGAACCATTCAAAATCATGTTTTCAATTTCAGGAAGAATAAAAACTCGACAAATTTGAACCTCCATTAATGTTGTTTGTTTCCATTGAAGTTCGTGAATCCTGTATTAGTCTTGGTTATTGTACCTACACTATGGCACCATGAGTTCATTCTATCAGTGTACCACGCTTCTTCTTCCATTTCCTGTGTCGCTACAAACCGGGTTGGACCTGGGCCTCAATTCAGATGCTTCTCCAGCCAGCACAATCTCTCGCCAGCTGCTTCCAGGTTGGTTTAGGTCCTACTCCACTTGTGTGCTCCACCTCAGCCTCAGCCGTCCTCTGTTGCGTTGTACCAATAGCTCGGTTTGAAGACTTTTTGGCCGGAGCAGTGGCGTCTATACTCTCTGCATTGTCTAGTCATCTTAAGTGTTGTATCCGAAGACGTTTGATCAGGCACATGCCGCTGTACAGCCCATAGAGTTCGTCGTTGAATCTCCTCTTCTAACGCCATCAACGCAAACAGGACCAAAAATTGTAAATAAGTTCTAATTCTATCTCTCGAAAACACTGAAGCCTTCTTAATGCTCTTTTATTAACGTTTTCAGGTTTCCGTGTCATAAAGTAGTACTGGGATGATCTAGTTGTTATTTAAAATAAGCTTAGTCTTTATAGAGAGGGGTTTAGTACTCGCTTGCCTCTTGAACCCAAGTTATTCCGCGTTTGTTTTCAGCACAAATTGGTTTTACCACCTTCAGCTTTCACAAACTGTCGCACAGTAGGCGTTGACTTGTTTTATTAAGGCCAAAGCATCTTTTTCAAATCGCTCTATATGAGCTACACAACGCTATTTTTTCAAATAAATTTTAAAGATTTACCTATGTCGGAGCTCATTTTATTTATGCTGAGCTAAGATACTGACTCTCTTTCCAGATTCCAAGCGGAAAACACAATATTAACCGGATTTCAGACTACTTTATGTAACGTGAGATATTATTTTTCGCTGCTATCTTGGAATCCTTTTTAGTTTAGACGCTAATCTCATTCAATAATGATTTCTGAAATGTGACTAGAAGATGTGTTTCTTTGTAATTTGAGGCAAAAGGCGCCACAAGAAAACTGTATGTCAACATGGCCTATGCACTAGTAAGTATAGTGTCGGCAGTTCCCCCTGTTTAGCACGATCAATGACATTGCCTTGTTTGCACACGTACATGCCCATTCGTCGCATCCCATATATAAACTTGCAGGTTTTGGCAATGTGCCGGTCACTGCTTACTGTCTTCCAGAAGTCTTTACAGAAGTTCGATGTCTTTCGTGATCATGTTCATTTCTTAATTTGCGATTGCGATAATTTTGATGTGAACTCCTTGAGTTCATTCTAAATAATGTTCATCTTTGATCTTCGATACTTTAGTTGGAGACTGAGTCAAACTTGAGCAATATCTTTTGCACGTTACAATGAGATCGTAAGAGGACGTACAAGTTAAAAGCTTTTACAACACACCAAAGACATATACCAAAGTTTTGTTTTTCTATGTATGCCAATATTAACGCAGCGCTTCATTTGTATTACAATCTTGACAGTGACTTGTTGGATCACTGAACGTGCCTATCAGTTCTGCAGCACGTAACCTGATGCATAAACCCAACCTATCGATAATCCAAACGCATTCCTTCGCTATGCCGACAGTGCTCTTTGGTGAAAACAGTCACGATGGTCTCATAACTCTCGACGCCACTTGCAATCTCAGCGACATGCACTTATGCCGCTCACACACCTCAAACTGTGGGTTCGCTTTTCACACAGATATCTGAAATTTCTAGAGAATTCATTGTCTTCACACAACCATATCAGTTTCCTGGTTCTATCCAACACTGATCGTTGTCAACAAAGGCCCCACGATTTCCATCACGTAACACCGAGAGACTCCTGTGTCGCTTCGGTTCGATTGTGTTTGGTGAAAATGAAAGATGTCACGAAACGACAATCACTCCATGGGAGGGTGAGAATATCAATGGAAGGGCTCCCTGTCTTCACTCCAGGCAATTACGTGAGTTTCAAGTACATTCGTGTACCTTGCACCGGATCGCAGTTAATGTGACAAAACGATCACGCGTACACCTGCCGACGGGAACTGAGTGGCAACGAAAGGCTTGTGCAACATTTAATTGCAACACGACAATAGATGTGAGACACTTAAATGGTTGTTTAAATGATCTTTGCTTAGTTGTGTTGAAAATAGAAAGAAAATCGGCTTACGGTGTGGAATTGAAAACAGCTCTGTCGGTGGTGCAACGCGACCATTAATTATTCATAACGCCTTTAAATCCGATGGAAATCTTTGAAAACCGATAGTCCCCCCAGGGAATTGAATCTCCAAAGTGATTGTATTTTGTAACGTTATCAACACAAGAGTGATGGGATCTGAAGGGTGAAAGTTTTGTTCGACAAGAAATAGTCCCTTTTCAAGCCTATCTCTCATTTTTTTGACCCTTAAATGAAAACGGTTTTCGAAAATCTACTGCAGCCAGTGTGATGCACGCTCACTACAATACGTTGTCTGCCTTAATTTAGTTTGAGACCTTAGAATAAAATCAACAACTTCAATTTTGCTTAACATGTTATCAAACTGCTAACGCGGCTGGTCTGTGGATTAAATATTAAAACTGACATTTAGTGCGAACCGCAACAACCTGTGTATAATTTGTTAGTGGGAATCAAATGCAAATTAAAAGTGACGCATTATGAGCGTGTTATGTAGGGCAAGGCATTTGTTTAAGATTTGTATCAGATTTTTACATATCACCTCTAGTCTGATAAATCGTTGCTGCCTTCTTCAAACAAATTATAATAAAATTACGTTGCATTGAATTTTTCGAGCTCCTGATGATTTTGTCATCGAGTGGTTGTCTTCTGCTTTTATATTTGCGAAGTTCTAAAGACCAGACAGTTTTTAATTGTAATAAATAATATAAATAATTAATTTAGTTTTATTTAATTTACAATATTACACGTAATGTATATTGTTCATATTTTCAAATACAATTTGATGTGTAAGAAAGTACAGTACTTCAATGTGGATCCTTTTTCCGTACTCACTTAAATGAAAACTGTCGAATAAAATATCCCACATATAGTGCGGGCTAAAACAGTCGTAGAGTTAGATGACTGACAAGAGATAGGAATAGTGACAAAACTAAGGAAATTCTGTCTCACATTTTATTTAAAATCATGAATTGCAAAAAATTAGCAACTTAAATTTGGCGTTTAAAGTTTACATCAAGTCTGTAGTGTGGGGATAACGTTAATACGTACAACACGTGTGGCTGGTGAAGAAATTATGCCTTGGTTTCTTGTTGACCATTGCACCACATAAAGGGCGATTTTTTAAAAGCTATAGTGTATATAGTGTTTCAAACAAAAAAACACATACAATTCAGAAAAATGCATGAAATCTTTATTTGAATCGATAGTATGGTCTATATAATTTAATGTTTGAAGATTGTATTATGCAAATGTTGACCTTGACTGCGCCTCAAATGGTCCATCCGCTTAGTACAATTTTGGCATACTCTTTACAACATTTCGGCCGGTATATATCAGGAATAAATGCTTCAACGTTGTCTTCCAATGCGTCAATTGAAGCGGGTTTATCTGTATAGACATGAGCTTTAACATAGCCCCACGAAAAATAGTCTAAAGGTGGTCCCGAACCGGTCCCGAACGTGAAATAAAATGTTCACCGAACTCGTCTCTCAATAAGTTCATTGTTACGCGTGCTGTGTGCCATGTGGCATCGTTTTGTTAAAACCACATATCATGCAAGTCAAGCTCTTACATTTTGGGCAAAAAAAAGTTGGATATCTTCTCACGGTAGCGCTCACCATTCGCAGTTACGTTACGATTCGCATCATCTTTGAAGAAGTACGGTCATTTGATGCCACCAGTCCATAAACCGCACCAAATTGTAACTTTTTCTGGATGCATTGGTAGCTCTTGCAATGCTTCTGACTGATATTCACTCCAAAATCGACAATTTTGCTTATTAAGGCACCCATTGTGCCAAAAATGAGCTTCGTCCATTTTTGACTATAAAATGGAAGAAGCGCGCGATGAACTTTAATAAAATTCAATAATTTGAAAGCGTTGTTCGTTTTTAAGACGATTCATGGTTAAATTATAGACAAAATTGAAGATGTTTGACAGTGAAACAAAACACGAAACGTGGGACAGCTGTATAAATTGTTTAAATTGCCAAAAAGATAATAGCTAAAAAATCACCCTTTAGATAAATTTATTAATGTAAGAGTATACCGGCCGCCGTGGCGCAGTGAGTAGTGTGCGACGCTCACACACTGAAAGTCTAAGTTCGATTCCCAGCCCAACACCCAAAAATTTCTCACGGCACCACCTCTTGCGAGCTGCTAAAAACACTCAAAGAATAATACTATCTAAGAAAACAGCTTCGCAAAAACTGAAGGTCCCTTCAACTCGTGAGAGAACAGTAGTGCGCACAACACGAATAGCTGTATAGCAAGCTACTAATTATTATTTTTTTTCTATACTGACCCTAAGTTGCGTGAGAGTTCTCCCCATAAGAGAAAACAAATGCTAGAGAACCTTTTCTTTAAAAAAAAAATTCTTTTCAGAGTTTGAAGTTGATTGATAGTCCTAGCGACTGCATTCTTTCCTTGAAATTTTTGTAATATCTTCTCTAGTGAATATAGTGGGGCGCCTAATCCTGGCTGCTGATTCAACTTAAAGAGGAATAACTGTCTGTAAAAAGCTGCTCAAATTTTGTTAAGACACAAACACCTAACGAACCTTCTACTCGTGGGCGAATAGTTGCACGCGCAATATGAGTAGTTTGAAAAAGCTAAGCTTTAATCGTCTTGAGTATTTTTTATCAAATATATTGGGCGTCCGTTTTTCGTGTTCAAAAATATTCCTTATTGAAAAAGCTCGTAAAAAAAACACAAAATATTGTCCGCCGGAAGTGACTCCAAGCTCTTAAAAATTTTATAATCTCTGGATTTGTTTCCATCATTGAGCCATTCTTGAATTTTTTCAAAAGACCTGAACCGATGTGCTTCCAAATTGTTTTCCACCCGTCGAAAGAGGCAATAGTCGGAAGGAGAAATGTTTTGGTGGGGTAAGATCTCCCAGCTTTTCCAGGTAGTTTTTGGGGCGGATGATGATAACATTTTTCAAAATCACCTCATCACGCCTTTTAATCGTTTCCACTTTTCTTCTTCAGTCACGATCTGGTGGGAAAATCCCTTTCTTTATTGTCTTTTAGGAAACAAGTCTGAGGCACAAGAATATACTCTCGGTTTCATCTCACACGCTTTGCATTTGGCACGGACTTTGTTCCAGTTAAACCTGCAATCCCTGATCTTCAACTTTGTCTTCGACGCTATTAACACCACTTTGAAAGCGTCGAAACCACTCTCTGAATGATTTATCGGCAAACATTCGATAGGATTTAAAAGTGCAACTTTCTTCAAATTAGAAGAGAAAATTAAAACTCCCCGCAAATGATGTTTCCTTAAGGCAAAGTAACAAACAATGTTGTTGTCAAAAACATTGACACATTTTTTTAATGAAGTATGAAATCGCTTCCAAGATCAAACTTGCAGAATTAATTTGTATTCTCATATAGAAAGTGAAAGCTTCATGTTTTTTTAAGTGCACACATAATTCAAAAATACTTCAAAATAACGCAATATTTTATCCTCGCGAAAACGAATACTTTCTTATAACGTTTAGGTATAAATCGAATGATGAATCAATGTGCTTAGATCACATAAAACGTACCTAAAAACGATCATATGCTCACCCTGTGTTACGAGTATCAGAGCAAACATTTTAGAGGGAACGTCTTTCATTTTATCTCAACCTTTAATTTGTTTCACTGCCCTCTTAGGATATATACACACCACCTGTCTTCTCCTCGCTTGTCAGTCCCGAATTCTGATTCCAAGTTTTTTTTAAACCTAACAACGACCGCTTTGTTTATTCCAAGCAGATCTTATCACACAGGAAGTTAACGTAATTTTGTTGATCTTCCATCATTTACTTCTTCTCCCATGCAGCCTCTAATGAGACACGATGAATGGTGTGTCTTATAATGAACCCTCGGCACTGGCGCTCTTGACCCAGAAACTCTGATTAGACATTTATTCAAATACAATTAATCCTCCCCACCCTGGTAAAAAAAATCAATCCACAATCACCGGATGCACTGGACCATTGTCGTTTAATTTTCAAATCAGATGCCATGGGTCGGCTCCCAAGTGAATAGCGCGTCACGATTTCCGTCGCCGTTACTGATTGGAAGTCTAATTGATGGTGTTTTATACGCCCCTCGGTTCGGGCTTTTATTTTCCTCGAAAAAATAATAAACCGATTGAAAACCTCTTCGATACAAAGCAAGATCGGGGGGCAGGCTTGGCATTGTACTCGTAAATCAGTTACTAAGCAATAAAATGAATTACAGACGCGTAGATGTGGTGTGCTGCTGTGGTTGGAAGAATCACGGTTGGTGCTTGATTCGTTTGTTCGTTTTCAAAAATTTACAAGAAGACCTGTGTTGTGTTTGGTGGAACTGTTGTACTGTAGGCGTCGCACCGAAATCAATAAAAACTGAAATGTGTTCTTCAAGTGGTTGCGGATGCACTTAAATCCACTTTAGACCCCTCATATCGTTAAGTAATTAATAAATGGTACATGTGTCGAGAATTTGAGAAAACAATTTTGGAACGTTCCTTTGAGTCTATTTCTGTTTAAATTGCTTAATTGTCAGATATAAAAGTTGAAGAATGCATTGAAGTGTGGCGCCAGAAGATATTGACTTACATTTCGCTCCAGTTAGAAGCAGAAACCTGTGATTTATTGACCTGTGAAATTCTATGGTATTCGTATTTCATACCGCTTTTTCTACGTGATAATTCTCAATTTTACTTCATCAACTGATTGCAAAAGGAAAAACCGTGATTTCTTTCTCTGAGGAGCTCATACAATATAATTTTGGTGAATTTATGCGAAGAAAAAACAGGACTGACGCTGCCTTACAGCATGAACTTAAGGTTACTTGCTTAGCATCTGTATCGAGGCGGAGTTTATAAAATGAGTGTTATTTATAGATTTCAATGTAGGGGGAATTCTACTGAACTTTTTTAGTGGAAGCTATTGTACCTCAAACATCCCCTACCAAACCCAGAAAGAATGTTCTAAACATACAGTTGGGTTCAAAAATTAGGTACTTCTGCCTAAAAAGATGTTTTTTTTTACCGAAAAGACGAAAACTAGAAACGTTTGCCGAAAAAAAAAAAGAGAAAAAAATAGTAAAATCGTATAAAACTTACTTTACCAAAACAACAATTCATTTAATAACGACATTAGTAGTAGTTCCATAACTTAATTGAAAGTTAAAATATGGTTGCTTATAATCTGCTCAGATACCTACAGATTTTCTAATTTGGTTAAAACTGTTTGGCAAACTGTTTGACAGTCGTATACAAAAGTGTTGTAACTTTCTTCCATTGCTCTTGCGCTCTTTTTCACGACACAGTTATGATTGGAGATGGTTTTTCATTTATTTCATTTATTTATTTATTTAGCTAAGGTTTGCTATTAAATACATATTGATTTATTACTTCACAATTCTCTTAATTGCTAGTTCTAGTACATTTCAATTAAATCTTATTTTTACATAGTCTATTATTTTTCTTTTAAAATCTTTTAGACGGGTTTCTTGTTTCATATCGTTTGGTAATTCATTAAATAATTTAAATCCTCTATAAAATATAGTATTTTGTGCTCGATTTGTTCTTAATAATGGAAGACGGAAATCATTTTTGTTTCTTACATTATAATCATGTATGTGATTAACATATATTATTTTGTTAGACAGGTACTCGGGTAATAAATTATTTTTCATTTTAAATACGAAAACAAGTACATTCAATTTTGTTTTTTGTTTCACACTAAGCCATTTAAGAACATTTAACATACAATTAATCGGTGTTAACCAGTGGCACTGTAGAATGCTACGCATAGCTCTGTTCTGGAACTTTTGTAGTCTATCCTGCATTGTACTATTTGACAGATGGATAATTGTCGAACAATACTCAAAATGAGGTTTTATTATACTGTTGTATACATTTATTGCACAGAGAGTTGGTAATCTTTTTCTTATTCTTCTAAAGAAACTAATTTTTTTACTTATTTTCTTTGATATATAGTCGATATGATTGTTAAAACACAACATTCTATAAATAACAGCACCTAAATACTTAATCTCATTAACATTTTCAACTATCTCATTATCTATTACGACATTTGAATCTGTGAATCCATTTATGTACATACATTTAGTTTTACTAACATTTAGACTTAATTTGTTCATCTTAAACCATTCACTTAGGGTGCGTAGATCCTGATGAATTTTATTTAAACACTCATTTATATCTCTACATTCAACAAAGAGTAGCCCATCATCAGCAAATAGCTGTATTGTCAATGACTTCACCGCATTTGGCATGTCATTAACATAGAGTATAAACAATAGTGCTCCTAGTACAGATCCCTGCGGTACACCTAAAGTCACATCTATTGCACTTGATATTTTATTGCCCACTTTAGTTCTTTGAGTTCTTCCTTCAAGATATGAAGTGAATCATGCCAGCTCTCTCCCTCTAACACCATACTTCTCCAATTTATCGACTAATATACGGTGTCTTAAGTAGAGACTAGTTTTAATATTTTCATTGAATTAAGATCTTGGCATTGTTCTGGCTGGGTCTGGATTAAGTTTGTCAAATGGCTGCGTTTGAAACCATTTCTGGATTTTCTCAGCCATGTGCTTAGGATTCATATTAAAAGGGAGATACGGCATGTTATTTAATGCTAGTGTTGGATTTGATATAAGAATGTCCAGATAAATGTGTTGCTCCATTCTATCCACGAGGTGCAAATTTTGAACACCAAAATAATTCATGCAGCCCCACAGCACTATCGACCCGCCTTCATGCTTTTCTGATTGTGTAACAGGGCGACTTTTCTTTGCCTTTTCCAAGCTCATGATCTTCCGTCTGTACAGTAACGGTTAAAATGTTGTTTCGTCAGGCCATATAACCGTTCCCTAATCTACTTCGGACCAATTCTCATACTTTTTGGCGAAATTTAGTCCTGCCCTAATTTTCTCTGAAAGGGGTGGCTTCTTTTTATTTTTCATGGGTATCACTTTCCGATTGTGCGTTTCCTTTCCTTTGTTTGCCTGCAGCAACCGTCCTTTCCGAGAGCATAAGTTTCCCTAAAATTCGCTCATTCTGGCCAGTTTGTTTCTTGGGACTTCCTTTGCGTGAACTTTTTGTGGCATTTATATCTTTTTTCCTTAGACCCGCAAAAGCTGACTGCGATATATTGAACTCAACAACATTCTATCAATTGGCGGGTTTGGTTTTCCTCTTGGATAATTTACATATACTTATTTCACTTTTTTTGGCGATTGATCACATTTCTACAATCCATAGAACGAATAATATATTCAACAAATTTTTAAGTTTATTTGATTTCTCTTTAAGAAAATGCACTACGAAAACTCAAACAACAAGTTAAAACTTTTGCGTTTCGCAGATGTGAGTGACACACAACACTTAGAGAATACTAGTGCAATTGTAAGTCACATGCAAACTACGTACCCAAATAGAGTATCTTTAGGTAACCCATCTGTGGTCAACCAGAATCCTTGTAGGTACATTTCCGTGAAGTTTCTGGCCTTGAAATTATAGAGAAAAGGATATAGGAAGAAATATGTAAAGTAAGAACTCGACAGTTTGCACCCAACTGTAATTATACAAGTAAGAATTTTCAAAAATTCTTCAGCAAGTAATTTCAATATTAGGCACAATTTACGCACTTTCATACTTTAGAGACTTTTCGAACTTAGGCGCATTAACATAGACTAGATTTAGCTCTGTTTCCTCTAAGAGTCTTAGTGTCAATTGACTTTCAATTATTCTACGTTGATTTCATATTGAACAGAAAACAGTACTCTTTGACCAAAATGAGCACAGTTTGACCAAATGGAGGCAAATCACGTTTTCCTCAAAAACATAATACATGGCGCAAGGGAGGACAACACAAACTATTGGAGTAGCCTCTTATCAGAAATCACTACAAGATTTGCAAGAAAGCAAACGATACATTTGATCTACTGTCGGGGCACGGAACCGGTATAAAACGATAATCACAACAAAGAAGTTCAGTCACCTTTTTTCAAACGTTAACACCCCCAAAACGAACTTCCATTAATTGGTTTTCATTTCGATGTGATATAAAATGATGGACGGAGGAAGCACACCATAAGATGCTTAGATTGCTAAGAGGATCAAACGGCGATTAGTGACGAATATGCGGTAATAGGGAGCGTATCGTAAGTTTTAACTTACGGCGGAGTCGAGACGAGAAATACTTCGTTATGGTTCTATAGTGCTTTTAAACTTAAACTTAAAAAAAGATAAATTTAACCAACACCTTATAATTTAATCTCTTTACGAGAACTTTAATTCAGTACTAAGCTCTCAATGGAAGGAAAATTATAAAGGAACTACCATATGCAATGCGTTCTTTAGTTTCAATCCGGTGACACTTGAGTTTATTGCCCATACCCTGAAGCAGTAAGATTTAAAGTTTCAATAAGTTAGTGTCATCGGCGAAATACTTGAATTTAGGGCCTATTACCACTGTTGTACGGAAAAACCCAAGACAAAAGAGAACAAAAGTGGTTGTGGAAAAAATTTACCTTAATCATCGTAAGACCACTCAATTATGATCATGAGCTGCATTTTTTCCTTTAACTGATTTAAAAACGTGATCATAAAATACAATCGTCAGAATAAATAAAGAATAGACGGTAAGCAATATATCGTTTGCATTGCAACATAAGGAGTCACCATAAGCTTGACATCGGCCTGCTAGACTTTAGATCGTTTGGACGCGATTTCTATTTGCTGCAGTTTTGACTGTTGCGAAAAATTTGTTTAACGTAGTAGCCAACATCGCGCCGCGTCTAGCTATCGTATTACGAAGTTCGGGGACTTAGTTTTAGAACTGAACAACTTGAATGCTTTAATAACACCACCTCTTTCTACACTCAAAGAATAGTAGTTGGCTATAAAAAGCTTATCAAATCTCATCGTCGTTGGTCAGCAAAACTCTGTAGGTGTCTTCTACTCATAAAGAAACAATAGCACGCAAAACTTGCTGAAGAAGCCAGGATCTAAAGTAAAGTGTAGCTTCTTGAACTTACATATATCAATTCTTATTCATTATCAATAAGTATTAGTACAAAGAAAACTTTCATTTCCATTGACTCCTAATCCCAGTCAAAATTTGCATGCACAACACGTAACAAGAAAACCTTAACTTTCCGTTGATTAACAAATTTGAAATATTATCTACTTTGTTAAATTCCTACGCAGTGGGATACAATTTGAAGATGTTAAGTTTCAGCAGCGGTAGTCCAATAACCAGATTTAGACCTACAAGTCTTTAATTTCTGCGACCAGTGAAAAGGCAGCTAAAACTGGCATGAAACTGACAAAAACGTAATTTATTTTTTGTTCTGATCCTTGTATATTTAGAATAGATAATCTGTTTTCTCTTCAGCAATAAGTCTTCGGTACTCAAGTTTTATGGAAGTCCAGATACTCATTACTTACAGTTGTGTTCATAAAAATAGCAGTGCTCCGCAAAAAGTACAAATAAATTTCTATTAACTCAAATTGTTTTATTATTTTTTCAAAAAACCTATACAAAAGTAAAGTATTTCAGTCTTAACACTTGTATCAAAAAATTAAAGTTGTTCATAACTTTTAACTTTTTAATAATAATAATAATTGTTGGCGCTACAGTCCAAAGGGGGACCAGGGCCTAGCTTGCTCATCAACTACTCGTGTTGTGCGCGCTACTGTTCTCTTACGAGTAGAAGGGACCTACAGTTTTTTGCCGACTCCGAACGGCGAAATTTGAGAAGCTTTCATAGACAGTTATTACTCTTTGAGTGTTGTCAGCAGCTCGAAAGAGGTGGTGCCGTGAAAAATTCGAAAAATTGGTGTTGAGCTGGGAGTCGAACCTAGACCCTTTGGCGTGTGAGCGTCGCACTCTACCCAGTACGCCCCGGTGGCCACTTTAACTATTTTTGGTTGTAGTAATATTTCACAGTTGTTCATAAAAATAGCAGTGTTTAGAATTATGCTGTGCCTAAACAAAAGAAATCAATGAAACAATATGAAATCATTATTATTTACAGCTTACCATTAGTACTTTGCAGCAAAGCCTTTTTTTTTATCACTGCGTTGCATCTTCGTGGCATTGAGGCCACCAGACTCCGACATCTCTCAATTGGTATAACTTCCCATGAGTCCCGTACTACCTCCCGCAATTCCTTGGCGTTTTTTTGGTTTGGCCTCATGGACAGAATTTTTAACATCGCCCCACAAGTTCTCAATGGGGCTTAGGTCAGGGGATTGTGCTGGCCACTCCATAACGGTTTTTCTTTTTTCATCAAACCAAGATTTTGCCCGTTTTGACGTATGTTTTGGGTCATTATCTTGTTGATATACCCAAACTAGTGGCATTTCCTTTTCGGCATATGGCAGCATAACATCTTCTAAAATTTTTACGTACTCAGCACCGTCCATTATACCCTTGATAGGATATATAGGCCCAATCCCATTATATGAGAAACAGGCCCAAATCATTAGTTTGCTCCTCCGTGTTTAACAGTTTTAACTGTATAACGAGGATTATTTTCTTCATTCTTTGGTTTTCTTATATATTCCCGAAGACCCTTGGACCCAAATATGACTATTTTGCTTTCATCCCTCCACAGAATATTCCTCCATTTTTCCTTCGCGGGCTTCGAGCTGGTAGTTTAGCCTCTAGAAGACGTCTTCTAACCATCACAGCACTCACCGGAAGTTGGAGTTCATCCCTTATCTGCCTGGAGCTTATTGAAGGGTTCTCCTTTGTCATGTTGATAATTTCAGTTCGCTTAGCCGACACTCTTTTTGGACCGTGTGTTTCGGGTCTAGCTTTCCAGTTTAGAGCATTGCTGAACAATTTTCGCTGAACATCCTATGATTTTCTGGACTGAAGCATATGTTTTTCCCTCCGAACGCAATTTTTTGATCAAATTCTGCATACTCTCTGCTCTGTGCAAAAAAAATAGCACCACGTTGAGGTCTGCACTTTGGATGCTAATTACTTTTCTCCATGCTCATGTAAAGACACGATATTTATTGTAGGACATCTGTTGGGTATCAGTAATAAAATGCAAAAAACAAGATAAGCGAAGATGCATTTTAAGACAAGAAAATTCCCGTTATACGAAATGAAACCGAAATTTTGGTGTGCAAAATAATAGCGTCACAAGTAAAACGTCGTAAATAAAATGCAAAATTTAGTGGAATAGTATGTTTTTTTTTTTTTTTTTTATACTACTGTTCTAGTACTTCGTCTTATAACCCTTATTTTCGAGCACAGTGGCACGACGTCGTGGCATAGAGTCGATTAGTGCCTGGCATCGCCGAATTGGAATATCCCTCCACGCAGTCTGCACAGCTTCAAATAGCTGTAGTGTATTTTTTGGTTTCGCTTTAAAAACAGCTTTCTTAACATCCGTCCAAAGATTTTCAATGGGGTTTAGGTCTGGAGATTGCGGCGGCCATTCCATAACTTGAACACCATTCCTCGCAAAAAATTCCTTGGAAAATTTGCTCGTATGTTTCGGGTCATTGTCTTGCTGCAGGACCCATCTGAGAGGCATATTCCACTCGGCGTAGGGCAACATGGTTTCCCTCATTATGCCAACATAAACTTCGGCGCTCATGATTGGTTTTATCCAAAATATAGAACCAGTACCGTTGTAGGAGAAGCATCCCCATATGTTAATTTTCGCACCGCCGTGCTTAATGGTTTTTAAAGTACACTCCGGTTTAAACTCTAGGTTTTTTGCCTGCGAACAAATGTCCTGGTCCCAGGAGTTCCAAATAAAACAATTTTAGGCTCATCTGTCCATAATATATTACGCCATTTGGTTACTTCCCAGTTCAAATGTTCTTGCGCAAATTGTTTTCTTTTATGAAGATGGATCTTTGTCAGCAAGGGTACTTCTCTGGGACTTCTGGCAGGTAGTTCCTTCTCTATCAACTTCCTTCTTATGGTTGATGTTGATACGGGCAGATTTAGTTCCTCTTTTATTTTGTTTGATGTGATGAATGGGTTTTGTTTCACTAATCTTATCATTCTTCGCTCGTCGGTAGAGGTTAATTGCGATTTTCTACCTCTTGTTTCTTCTTTTTCGACGTGTTTTTTTACATTAGTAATCATTTTATTCGAACAACCAACGATTTCCCGAATAAATTTGCACGTTTTTCCGTCAGAAATTAATTTTTTTATAAGTTCACATTTCTTAGGAGTACAATGCATACCGCGACCCATTTTAATTGTTTTAAACTTTGTAAAAAAAAAAACTAAACACCACCGAACACTTCGAAAACACTTTTTAGAATGACATGGTGCTATTATTTTGCAGACCAAAATTTCGGTTTCATTTCGTATAACGGGAATTTTCTTGTCTTAAAATGCATCTTCGCTTATCTTGTTTTTTGCATTTTATTACTGATACCCAACAGATGTCCTACAATAAATATCGTGTCTTTACATAAGCATGGAGAAAAGTAATTAGCATCCAAAGTGCAGACCTCAACGTGGTGCTATTTTTGTTGCACAGAGCTGTATCTTCGGTACAATGTTTTGATCGACCCATGTTTCTAACTTGAAAGTATGTTAATAAAAGACAACATATACAAAAACATTCACTTACCAAACAAGAATACACAAATATTTTTTAAACTCTAAACAACAATTTCTGAGACACTTTATGGTAAAATAAAAAAACACTGTTATTTTTATGAACAGATTTCAATGAGTGAGTGAAAAAAGGAGAAAGTAAGCCTTTATTTTTTATTTCTGGTATGGTATCTTAGTTACCGGAAAATACAATAAAACCGGATATACATTTGGAAAAAGGATCTTCTTAGAAATATGTTGCTAATTATCTAAGTCGTATAACTACTGCTATTTTTATGAAAATAATTGTGTATGGTATGACGGTTGTGACTTTTCCGACCACGGCTGAAGAACAATTCTGGAATATATACTAGAAAATAAACTGACTAAAACAAGAGCAAAGAATGCTTACTTGCAGAAAATCTTCAACATACAAGTTTTGTTTCGTGTGGCCATCGTGCTGTACTGGGTAGAGTGCGACACTCACACGCCAAAGGTCCTAGGTTCGATTACCGTACTGAACTCCGTACTCCGGATTTTTTATGGCGCCACTTTATGTGCTGCTAACAACACACAAAAAGTATTAACTGTCTAAGAAAAAAACTTCTTTAACTTTGAGGTTCAGAGTTGGAAAAAAATGTAGATCCCTTCTGCTGGTGAGAGATCAATGCCGCTCATAATCTGTAGTTGATGAGCAAGTTAGGCCCTGATCCCTCTGTGGAGTTTCGTACCATTCAGTACATTATATATGTATGTATGAATGTATATCGTGCAAAAAGGAAGTAAAATATCTCTCCTGTCCTCTGCATTATTCAATTTAAAAAATAATTTTGTATCTAACACTCGAAAAAAAGTTGTCGCCGCTTTTTAATTCGACTTAGTTCCACTTAATCGATTTGTCATTAAATCCCAGTCTGCGTAGTTCATAGTCACTTGAATACATGACAAAGCATTGCAGGCGGCACAACAACATACAACAAAAAATAAACGCATTTTCCACCGAAATGCTCTGCTCAATAACATTTCCGGCTACTCACAAAGACCGCAACTAAAGCCAGTGTAGCCGCTCATTCAGTTGAAACGCGCCACAATAATGCAACAACACCGTGAAGGCCGCACTTGTTCTGCTTGCATGTCTGCCTCCTAGGTGGCCAATATACTTGGCACTGAACCGCACTGACTATGACGATGATTGCATAAGACGCCCATCACATCATCTTCATTCAGCTGTGTGCACGTACCGACTTTCAATTTCATCGAACAAACCCCCTCTTGTAAGCGTGAGTGGAAAGAATGAAAAAAGGAGGAAAAATTGGGTTAACGTGCTGCGACGAGGATGATGGGTGATCTGGTTTGTGCCGAGTGTCGTTAAAGTACCTCTAATCCCCTGTTGAAAAAATAGAAATCCCTTGCCGTCTGCAAGGGAGGGCTTTTTGTGATGAGAGGTTTCTGATATTTAGACATTCGAGACCACTGAAGCGGCACTTTAGAAAAAATAATTGCAATTCACAATTGCCCTTGGTCTGACTGTTGTTGCACGAAATCCAAGTTGTGGAAGTGCATTGAGTAAACGACCCCCTAGGAGGCAAGTTGTAAGCTGGAGATGCATTAATCACATCCGTGCAGCAGAGAAGAAATCGCACCGAAAACCCAGCACACTGCGGGGCTATCGGTTTTGAGAAACGAGTTCAGATCCGATTTTAAATCCCTGCCTAGTTTCCATATCTGACAGCCGCTCCAAAAGATCGCCACTGTCATTGGTGCGGTACGTGCTCGTTGTTTACGTTTTGTGCCCACAAACCAGTTTGTGATTTTTTCGTTTTTGCCTCGATCAGTGTTTAACAACTGCCATTGGCTTTGGCGTATCGTCGTCGGAGTGTTAGTGTTTATCTCCGTCGTCAGTTGATTCCATTTTGGCAAGTCCTAGTAATACGATTTGATCCGACTTAATGGGGTGTCATTGTTGAGAGAAACGAAATAGTATCCGCCGTGAGTGGATAGATACGCAGTTAATATCGCAAAGAGATTCCTTCAAGGCTACTCCGAGGGACATGTTTTCTTGTGCCACTCATTTTGTTTTTGTTTCGGCTTTGTGTGCCTTTCTATGGGGAAAATGTGTAACATGTTTCGTATTCGTGGACGTAGTCGTTGTGTGACTTTTATTCGCTGGGAGTGAATGAACATTCAGACCCAGATGGATTGGAAAAGAGCTTAGGGCAGTTTATGGAAGAAGTATTTATGTGGCCTTGTGTTGATTTAAATGTTTCTCGTGCGGAGTTGACATACGAAAAGTGTTCGTTTACATGGTAACTTTCTCCCATAACAAGTGAAAAGTGTGCATTAACATGATGACATTCAGATTGTAGTCTTGTTGCATTTATTGTAGATTTCAACATTTCAGTAAAGTTGATAAACGAACACTTGAATTTAAACAGACAGAGTCTTTTATTTTCTCTTGATGTGCCTTCATTGGTTGTTAAAATTCAAATAAAAACAAAGTGAGTGCATACGCAATAATCATTGTGTATAAACGTCGGTTTACCGGTTCAGGTTTGAAGACATCGGAGATGGTCTAAAGGATCAACGCTAGAGGGGACACGTTTTTGGAGATCATGTTCCAAAAATACTTGAAAAAATAAGTATTCCCTTCCGATAAACAATACTTTGATTGGGATAAATTTGTTTATTAATTAGTAATAATTCCAAAATCCCGTTGCTGTTGCTGTGGACAATTATTACGAAAAGATGTTGCTGAAGCAAGAACTGTTTCTTCACAAATTCGGATTCTTTCGACGCACATCACGCAAATGGCACATAGTGTCCTAATTTCATTTCTTCTTTCATTCTTTTGGTTGGATTAAAGGATTTTGTAATGCTAAATACCACATTAATCAAGCCTTCAATTTTGACTCGTGAATTATAAGTCTAGTCACAATTTTGTCGCCTGAATGGATGCTTCCGTATCGCAAGCTTTGCTCTCCGTTCTTTTGACTTGATAATCGGAAATATTGAGTTGTGCTCTTCGCCGCATTACCGTTTATTCATTACATTAAGTACTTTCAACAAAAAAACAGGTTACATTATTATCTCTGGGCTGCAACGTATCGCATTCAAAGACGAATTTGGAGAAAAAATCTTCAAATTTTTAACGTGAAGTTTAATTTATAACCTCCTGTGGTCGAAACTCAAACAAACTCTTTTAAAGTTTGTCTTTGATAAAACTTGTTAATTGAGGACATACTACAACATATTGAATGTTCTGACTCGTACCTAGTAAATATTTTTGTTCAAAACTGTTTTGGCAAACCTCACGACTTTTCATTACATTCCCCTAAAAAGTCTCTTAAATTAAATAAATATTATTAAAGTAGAAATATAATTTTCATTCATTTCTAGGTTCAGATAGTAATAAACGCAGAAAATCAAAAAATCGCAACACAACCGTCCCAGTATCGTCCACATACCTAAGAGATCATTTAGATGCATGGCTTGAGACATGCCTAAAGGATGCAGGCTCAACGCAGCTGTCATCATCTTCAGAATTCCTGGACTATAATCCAACAAGTAACTTTCAATCAAATAAAAAATCTCTACCCCAAACACAACAGCAGCAGCAGCAGCAACTTCTACAGCAACAACTGCATCAACAACAACAGCAACAACAACAATTTCAGCACGACTTTCAGCAGCAGTTTGGTACTAAATTAAAACAACTCAACTATCCTGCTCCATTCAGTCAGGGCTTCCAAAAGGTATCCAAAATGTTTCATTACCCACACTTAACAAATTTATAAACAAAAACTAACAAAATAACAATTTTATTTTCCAGAGTGTGCCAACATTTTTCAAAAACTCTTTAAACAATCGTTTCGCATTGAATCCAAACAATCTCCTTCATCACACCGATGGTTCTGTTGAGTTCGCCAGTCTTCCGCCGATCGTCAATTTGTTGGGATCAGAGAATGAAAATAATTCCACAGATGTGCTCGATGGTAGCAGCAGTAATCCGAACATGAGCAGAGGGTGAGTTTTCTCATTTCACTGATAATATATTTTTAACTGTGGCCTGAGACAGTTTTAGATTTAGTGATCCATGTTTACTCAATCCGTCCGATAACGATTCGAAAGTGAGTGGTCAAGAGACCCCAGATCGCAGGAACTATACAAATTCAGCAGAGATGGAGAATAATAAATTCTTTGCAGCGCTCATGGAGCAAATTAATATGTTGCATGAGACAAATTCCAAAATTTGTCGTAATCTCCACGAGACAAAGGGTGAGTCATATCTACATACCACTTTTTTTATTTTCTTTCGATTTTTTCGATACACTGATCATTGAATTTCAATATGAAAAATTTCAATTCGGTATTTTATTTGTCTAAGTCCGTTAGTTAGTTAGAACTACTAAGACATGTTATTTCGATCTAATTTTTATTTAAAGCTTTTAGACGTATTAACTCTCTCTCTCTCTCTCTTTAATTCATCTCCATTTAACCGCTTACTTTGAGTGTCTTTCTAAACGTTTTAGCGGTTTTCTGATATGTGTTCCACGCGTATTCTAAATATTTTGAAATGTAAATTCTCTATCCTCAATAGTTTTAAGCCTAACTAGGAATTCTTTCTTTCTTCCTTGTTTTAGTAAAACTGCATATTAAAAGTCTTCTCTTAAAGTGAAAAAAAAAACATTTTTCTTCTAAGATATTCCCCGATGTTAAGTCAAAGTCATTTCACGAATCTTTGGCTTTCTTGGCGCTATGTTCTTAGATTTCTTTAGAAACCATCTTAAATGAATGCATGCTCTTAAAAGTTTTCCATTATAGTGTCCCTTAGTGCCTTAATAGATATGAGCCACACAAACAATTCGTTTTGACTTATGATAATTAATCATAATTATAAGTTTCCAATTTGAAATTTTTGACTTTCAGTTTTTATGTATCGATCTAAACATGACGCTTCAGATCCGTTCACATCAAAATTTCAATTAATTCGAATAAGTCTCTTGACTTATGCCATACTTAAATTATACCTCCAGGATAAACACTTACAAATACTAATTAGAGTGTAGTTGTCTTATCTTTGGATTGTCATTAAGGGTATATTTGTTCTCCAAGCATTTACACGTTATGTAATAGTCTGAATCGGGAAACGGGTACACACAACTGTACTCACATAATGCATTCCACATTTTTATTACAATACACAATTTTTCGTTTGGCCGGAAATAAATTCCTAACATTTGATTATAGAAATCTCAGACTACTTTGTTCTGACCTGATTCAATCTCAAAGCTAGTATTGTAACTTAAAGGCTTATTCGAACTAAAACGCGTTTTCTGCCTTTTCAATTTCAGTCGTTACGCCTGCAAGTATATTCAATCCTCTCTGTTTTCCTTTATTTTGAAGCTTTATAACTTATTTAATTCTGAGCTTGAATATCTCAGGCCTTGATGTCCATAAACACTTCAACGAGACACTGAAGATTCTATCTTCAATGCTTGGTTTGGAATATAAACAATTCTTAGTAGGGATGTTATTGTTTTCCCTGCATCCAGTTAAAACAGTGTAGTCGAACAATTTTTGGCTTACTACATTTTTATTAACCGTTTGCCACATAAATATCTATTTCGGAATAATGTAAAATCTGCTCAGACGACTTGCTACCCTGAATGTAGGATTAAGTTGGATAAACGGTCGAAGTTATTATTTGTTTTTGCCACAGCCTATACAAATCTTAAATACCTTTAAAATGCTTTAAATTAAATTCAAAAAGGATTAAATTGAAGACAAAAAGCTTGGGCAAAAGTTAGTACGTTCTTGTACTTTAGTACTTGAACATAAGTTAACCACTGCGACTCAGCAAATCATAGATTTCTTCATTGTAGTTGAAGCAGAAATTTTCATTCTAAATGAATAAATAACTTCAATTGACGTACAAGTCGGTAAGGGACCAGGAGTTATTTTCTTTAACAATCACCAGTGACGTGGTACTTATTCTCCTTCTAACACTTGAAGGGATTAGTGATTTAAGTGTATAAATTGTCTTAGGGGGTATATAAAAAGCTGCTAAGAAAATTGGAATAGGAAAATGTTTTATTTACCATTATAAACTTCAGTGATTGTGACGGAACGTTCACAGATATTAACCCTTGATGTTGATATACAAATATGGTGCGTTTATAATTTCAACTAAAATTTTGCCAGCCGGTCACTGATTGTAGTCGCTTGAAATTTTTGAATCGAGGCTCTTAGACTATAAGTCAATTTTTTAAATGTTTACATTGGATATTATTAGATCCATGATTGTAAATTCCGGGGAACTATATGGATGCAGAGGTTCTTCTTTCTTCCGACAGTGTATACACCCAGTCTTGTTTAAATATTCGCAAAATTTGTATACGGAATGTATAGCTGCATTCGACTTTCATAGAAATGGGCCAATTCTTTCCTAAACAGCTTTTAAAAGCTGTCTAGAACTATGAATTATAGAGCACATTACCTTTGCCGGTATTCACCTTCAGTGCTACTGAAACAATCCTTAAACAACTGCTTTGCAATTTCATATTTGTAAAACATTTTGATGTTTAAGGATAGTAATTGTTGTTTAAATTAAATCTTAGTTCGTGCTTTGTAATTTTATGTTGCGTTTTATGTTAAAGTATATAACTCGTCAACACATCATCCATACACCATGCAGTAAAACCCTCACGTATAACACAACACAGACATATTCAATTATATAAATAAATGTTATATATTTGTAAAATTTTAATTAAGCTCCTTCTTCTATCTTTCTTAATTAATTTTTGTATTTATTTTTGTGTTTGTTTCTTTTGTTTCTTTCTTGATTATTTTATTGTCTTTGAAAACCCTTCCACAACAAAAACAAAAAAGTTGATATTGAAGCTTTAAAACACGCACCTAATTGGGGTATGAGACACCGTAGAGATAGCTTGAGTGGACTGAGCACACACAGCCAACCTCTGGGTTTTGGCTTTGGCACACAAAGTCCAGCGCCAACGTATCACTCAGGTACAAAATGTTATTGCTAAAATCTTGTCTATATAATATACATTTGTATGTGCCACCATATTTGTTGGGCTGTACTTAAAGGTTAGGTTATGTGATTTTTTATTGACATATTTTGCAAAAATTGTAGGTGCATACACACCCGGAATGATGACTGATGTGGTAAGAGAGGTGAAGGAAGCGGCAAGAGTTAGAGAAGATGCTCTAATAAGCAGGTGAGTGTCGAAACACTTGTGACATAGCGTGATTTATGAAATGCGCAATTTTTCGCAGAGTCAAGGCAATGGTTGAGGAGCGGTCATGGTCCATGGGCGAGAGTAATCTCCGAATGATGCGCGAAATTGAAGAACTAAAGGTGAGTTTTAAATCCCCTTGAAACTATTACTTAACAATTTCGATTGTAGTCACAAATTCAGCACCTAAGAACCGACCGCAAGGACACAAATAAACGTCTTACGCATTTGGAAACAGAGAATAAGTATATGCGCCAAATGCTGGCTTCGATTTTAAACAATCGCAGCAGTGATATCATCTATGAAAACGAAAGTTTGCGCACACAACGCAAGAATTTCCAACCAGCGGAAATACGTCAACCAAAACGTGCCAATAGCCTGAATCTGCACTATGGCGTGATTCACCAAGCCGCCGATGAGGAGGAGCCTATGAACACAATTCATATCAGCGAACAAAGTTCACTGGGCGTCACTCCGATGGAAGCATCTGATCACCGGAACTCATTCTCCAGCTCAGACGGCCAGACATCAGTAGTAAATTCCACCTCAAAGAACGGTTGGACAGATGAAAGATCGCTGAAAAGAAATTCAAAACCTTCCGCAGCTGCCGAGGAAACAATAGAACTACGCAAAGAACTACAAGAGGCTTTAGCTGCACGGAAGCAAGCCGATAATCGCATTATCGCGTGGGTGTAGTTATAGTATTTTTAGTCTAGACTAGTAAATTCTACTTTTCTCTGAAAAAATCCGCATACTAACTCTTAATCTCTCTCTTTTCAATTGTATTGTGACTACCACGCACAGTCTGGAGAATATGGTTAAGAAGCTTCAAGTGAAGCTCCCCAATGGTGGTGATGAACGGATGATGGGAGTTTTTGGTGGTCAAATGATGATCGGTGGTAGTAAAAATGGTGGAGGTAGTGGTTTAGCAGCTGCTGCTCCTGCTTACAGTTTTCTCACGTCATCATCATCAACAACATCCACATTGCCAGCACCAAAGTTGAAATCAGAATTCTCCACATCCCCCACGGCATCAACAACTGCATTAATAACTTCTGCCGCATCGCCGTCACAATGCTTTCAAATAAATAGCTCAAACCAAATGAACATGGCACATCAGCTGCAACAGCAAATACAGGACCATCAACTTCAGCAACAGCAACTTCAACACCAACAACAACAGCTCCTGCAGCAATCAACGCAGACTCATTTGCCACCTAAAATGAGTTTAGCGGGGCCAATAACTGATTTATAGTTTTAACTATTGCAAGAACGCACTTCTCAGAATACCTACAACAGGAGTAACAATGATTCTGTAGGCGGGCAGCAGTTGCCACACAATTTGTTGGTTTATTTCTTAATTCTTTCTTTAGTTTTAATTCTAGTGCTTTTATTTGTTTTATATGTTGCAAACAGTTCACAGATTTTTAAGTTTTACTTCGCGTTATTAATGACGAGCTGGAATGAGTTTGTTCAGTGGGGAGAGCGATTTTAGTGTTTGTGATGAGAAAACTGATGTTAGAATGCGTGGGGATGCATGCAAACGAATTTATTTTTGATATTTTAAGAAAATGTCGATTCTTCTTTTTTTCACTTAAGTTTAACGCCTATCAGTAAAATAATATTTTTTAAGCACTTTTAAACATTTAAATTTCATATTGTTTCAAGCACATAAAGCATGTTTTTGTCACGTTTCTTTAACTATTTTCTCTAGCACCGAAAGAATGACTCATGCATTGGTCATTTGCACAAATTTGACAAAGCCTTGTGCTCATCTGAACCATGTTAGCATTTAAAACATACAATTTATTTATATTATTTTTTACCTATTTGTCAAAGGTAACACAAGCATCTATATGTTATGTTATGTTTAAAGGTGCTGTTGGTAGGCTTATAATTACCTTCATCACATATGGTTCAATGAAGGTATGGTCACTTAAAACATACTATCGTATCGTCTAACAATATGATCCTTAGAGCGATCAAATGCTATCGCCTTCCGTTCA
The DNA here is from genome assembly GCA_955652365.1 of Eristalinus aeneus. NCBI lineage: Eukaryota > Metazoa > Arthropoda > Insecta > Diptera > Syrphidae > Eristalinus > Eristalinus aeneus. The sequence continues at coordinate 65,405,610 of OY019130.1, read as the reverse complement.
TATGAATATGTTCACAGTTTTTTTTTATGTTTTCAAAACCTATGCGAGGTTGAAATTGATAAGAATCTCAATTTTAAATTTTATTTTTATTTCTTTTCTCACTACTACAACAGACTCTTACATACAGGAAAGAAGTCAATCGATGTATGGATAAGTTGTTCCAAAAGGTTGACAAAATGATTTGAGAGCATCCTTCGATTAAGTTATAAAATGTTGGATATTTTGTTGACAAGAGAGAATGCAAAAGTGACTCTTATGAAATAATTTTGTACAGATATGAATCACTACTCACTCTTTCATAAGTGGAAAGGACCAGTTTAATTAGTTGATTTGCTTTCAAGACTATTAGCTCCTAGTCATCTTAAACCGTTTTGTTCTGATACCATTTACAAGACAATAAAAGATCATGATGTAGAAAAACAAAGCATTTTATTGTGCTGACTCAATGCTAATTTTTTCCGTCAAAGATACGGAGAAGCGAACTATCTTACTATGCATGCAATAGTAAAGTGTTTTTAATTTGAATATTACCTCAAGATTCTAAAAGAGGGTATTTATAAAAAAATTATGTTACCCAGAGAAAGGTTATCATTAGTTTTGAGACGTCGAGATTTCAACTTTGTTGCAATAGGATAAAACAAATGACACTCCGCGCTTAACGTAACAACTCCCTTTTTCTTAATTTTCCGCAACAGATTTGAGTACTTCAAACAAAGCTTCTTCAGTTTGCATGAATTGTTCTTCCCGGTTACAAATAAGGTATACAAATGCAAAACAATTGTCGCATTAAAAGTAAATCTTACGTGTGTGTTTTACCTTAGTCCTTACATGTCTGTTTTACGTGTGAACGTGCAAAATTATGATTAGATGTTCAGTAAAACGTACGCGGCAGAATTCGCAATCTGAAAGCATTTTCACTTGGAAGACGTTGCCAGTTGATTTTAAAATTTTAAAGAGCGACTGAAGCTATACTTTTGCTGTTCACATTATAACAGCTTATTTACTTTTCTGTTGTAGGCGTATTAGTATGAATATGAATTTAGATAGGTATCAAACTACCTGACCAAAATATTACGTTTGTCTTGGTTATTTAGAAAAAGTGCTTAATATTGAGCTTGTGATAAAATTGACGAATACCTTATTTATATATTCTTTTAAAAAACATATTTGGCTTTTGTGTTGAATGCTTTTAAATAAATTTATAAATTTGTCACAAATGTTGTGTTTAGGTAAGTCGTGGCTCGTACGTACGACGTTTCGTTCGTGAGTATTCACTTCATTTACGCAAACCTAGTCCGAGGACATTTCCATTTGTCAAGAACCATGATTTAGAGATATAAATATACATCCCTACAACAATCGATTCAATTTTTCACAAAATAAATTATCGAATTTGGACTGAAAGCGACTTCTTTCAAAACTAAGATGTAACAGGCAACCTTTATTAAAGTTAATTGATATTTTCAACTTACACGGCAAGATAATTTAGCCTATCTTGCTATATATATAAATTAAGTAAATCATTCGTTTTAAAGAAAGTCAAATTTAACCAAATTTAATTTAATTTCACATTCGGATTTCTTCTTCAATAATTTTATGCTAAAAACTATTCGGTTAAAGCTCTTTTTTAAAGTATGCTTCCATTTACTTAAGTATTTGAAACAGCGAATACCTTCGAATAGGTACAGCTTTGTTGGCCTTCGAAAGGACCACTGTAAATGAAAAGAGCAGGGGCAGGGTACATTAAATTTCACGTCAAACGAAATTTTACTACAGGTGTTTGATTGTGACTGACACAATTTATAAATGCACATTTCCCTTTACCCCTGCGTTTTCTTTTTTGGCAGCCGCAAGCAACTTTTGTTAATTAAAATGTATAACAAAACCGTTTACTGTTCAAACTCGTTCCATTTCTAGATATTGGTACATACCGCATTCGAAATGTTACAATAAAATAATATACTCAAGAAGATTACCTTAGACATATGATATGCATAGTGACACTTTAGTTGTGTTCTACTTACACTTACAGTTAACAAAACAATTTCAAGCTTACATGTATCTATTTTGCGCTTTTATTAATTAATTATTTTGTTTTTACACTTATATCTTTGAAATTAGTTGCAAAAAAAAAACAGAAATAACTTTGTAACACAATCTCCGAACGAAAAAACGATAAAACAATTATGTTCTCACGTGCAACAAAGTATGTATTCCGTCATAACACAAATATGATAATTCTGCTATATACACTTTTTCCGATTGTTACTAAAAACGTCTAGATGGAAAGTACCTTAAACAAATAAAAATTAAGAAAAAAAAATCAAAGGAAAAAAAGTAATGTTTAATCAAAGTTGAATTCGAATCAAAGCATTATATACAGAAAGGAAATCAATAAATTATGATTAATTGATACGATAGGTTACAACATAAGTAGTTTTAGTGCCATTTACATAAACAAGTGTGAAATAGTGTTTAATATTTATTTTTCTATTTCATCTATGCAATGTTCTTTTAAATGTGTATTTTGTTAGACTTTTAAACAAGCAACTGTATTTTACAATAGGTTAGTTTTTTTTGTAGTTAACAAGTGAGATTTTGTGAAGGTTTACAGAACTCATGTTATAATCATTTTTATTTTATATTCTTTGTTTTATGTTTTGGTCTAGTAAGTTGAAATAGTTATTTTTCGGGTATTGTTATCACAACAGAAAATGGTTTTATGATTAAAAAATGTTTAACTAATTCTAATAAGTGTGATTTTTTTATTGTATTTTTTACAGAATTATACCGTAATCGCAACAGTGGCAATTTGCAATGAGATATGTCGAGAGCGTGAGCAAGCATCGTTGGGCTTTGCAAGTGGCTTTTAAAAATCGTCAAGCAACGCAATCTAAAAATTTTTTTGGCGTGAAAATCCCCATCGATTGTCGCTTCGTTTATTGAACGACAATGTAGCGGTAGTAGAAGACAGCATTTCTGTTTTCTGTTCTTTCGATTCCCCCTTGACATTGTTAAACACGAAGATGTGGCTGATTTGGGTTTTTTTGCATTCCGTAGTTCAGTAGTAGTGTGATTTGAAGTTAAGCAAAGCACCTCCATTGTCGGACCGAACACTGAACGGTTGCTTTATGGAAACGAACTGCTTCCGTGGAACTATTAAACCCCATCTACATGATGATATGGAAGGCGGTATATATTCGCGGAACTAAGCAGTTCGATTCCAAAAACATGTTTGAATAAATCGTGTCGCTGGATTCTAAATACATGTTTGAATAAATGGTAGCGTAATTATTGATGGAGAAAAACATAAAAGAATAATGCATTTAGGTTTCATTATTCGATATAATTCATTTAATTAAAAAAACATATGACAACGCATATACTTACATACGAATGTACATACATATAAAAATAAAATAAAAATAAATATTGTTTCTTCGTAAATATTAGAACAGTAATAAAGTAAACTAGATCTGAAATGCCCAAATCTTATTGGAGTAGTGGATCTTATTCTATGTCAGGATAATTCCCCTCTAAAAAGAAAGGAGGAAATACTACTAAATTCAGACAAACAGTAATGATAAACGTAAAATGATGAACCTCCCATAAATAAAATGTCAATAAAAGCAAAGTGTGCAACATGTTAGCTGAAAAAAAAACATTTGTAATTGCCTTAGTGTCCACGGTGACGTATTGGGTAGAGTGCGACGCTCACACACCGAAAGGTCTAGGTTCAACTCCCAGCTCAACACCAATTTTTAGAGTTTTTCACGGCACCACCTCTTTCGAGCTGCTGACAACACTCAAAGAGTAATAACTGTCTAAGAAAGCTTCTCAAATTTCGCCGTTCGGAGTCGGCAAAAAACTGTAGGTTCCTTCTAATCGTGAGAGAACAGTAGCGCGCACAACACGAGTAGTTGATGAGCAAGCTAGGCCCTGGTCCCCCTTTGGACTGTAGCGCCAACAATTATTATTATTATAGTTGATGAGCAACCTAGGCACTGGTTTTCCTATGGACTGTAGCGCCATACAATTATTATGACTGCCTTAGAAAGTATAGTTCTAGAAACGATATATGTAGGTCCGGAACAATTCAACTCTGAATACATGCCCATGGAACTAATGCATTTCTAGTTCCAACAGCATGTTCAGGACCTTAACTAGGTCCTGAAACTATGTTGGTCCAGGAAGAATGTAGGATTTGAAACTTTGTAGGTCCAAACCACACATGTATGGTGAACATGTAAATAAATTTGACGGTTAAAAAATGTATAATAATAAATCTTTGAAGGGGGAAGTTTCATTCCGATTTGAGAAAGAAGCTCAGTTGAACACACATTTAAATCCAAAGTTTGTTAAAACCCGATCGCGCGAACTGTCATTGCGTTTTGGCTTCTTACAAGATCTAGCTCAAGCGCTCCAAAGCCTATACCGATACTTTACTCGTAAGAGCATAATAGCACACACAACGCTAATAGTTGCTGCAGTAGCCAGGTTCTACAAATTTAAGTTGAAGTTTTTCTTTTCACGCTTTTTTTACCAGACATAAATGCGTCGTATATGGTAAAGGTTTTGAGCTGATATAACATGGTCTTCATTCTTACGTATTTGGAGCCTTCAGAGCTGAACCCTAAGTTAGTTTGCGTAAATAATTTGGTCAACTTCTGTACCTGAAACTTACAATTTGAAAGCAACATTTAATGGACTTGGTACCAGCTACGACTGCAGCTTTAATGGTTAGGAGGCTGGCTGGATGTTGGCAAAAGTAGTTGGTTTAGGTTTGTTGCATTTTCGAATAAAATCACGTTTTCTCAATCAACATTTCATATCGCAATCTACTCTTCATCTGCAATCTCAAGTAAGTCCCTCCCATCTGTTTTGTTGTGAAACAGCTTAACCAAGTCTTCTAGTTCATGTTACCGCTGGCTGCGTCGATCAATCTTATAAATAACATTGTAGTTCCGACGGTCTAAAATACTATTAGACTATATATATATTATAGTTATAGAAGAGAAACAACTGTATCTGAAAACAAACGTTTGGGAAGAATATTTTATTTGAATACTTTCAAAACGTTTAACAAAATATAAACTTAAATCTTACAAAAACCACGGTGATTAAGACACCTCCACTTTTTCTTGTTTTATGCCCCGCTTTGACGGTGACGGCGCTGCAAAAGCTGATGGGCAAAATGCACGATTTAAACACTGATCGCACTTTGGTCGCACTGGGGTACAAAACGTTTGCCCGAATCCCACCAACAGATAGTTTACTTCTCGCCAAAACTTAGGAGGTATCCAAAGTTCTAGCTGTTTCCGCGTTTGCTCAGGATCTTTGGTTACATTCTTTACCCAGCCAAGACGATTTGAAATCCTATGGACATGTGTATCAACCCCTGGAATAAAGACTGAGATAGAGAAAGTTTTGAGGCAGAAACGTTACAATTTTCCTACCAATTCCCGTCACTAGGTTCCACGCAACACTCATACAAATGTGTGCCATTTTTGGTCCAACCCCAGGTAGCTTGATCAGTTCACTTACATTGTTTGGGATATCGGAGTCATACCGTTCAACGAGAATCGCAGCTGTATTCTGGAGATACTTCGTTTTGTTCTGGGAAAGAAAGAAAACTGAAGAAGTTTGGAAATTTTGCAGAGCTGGCTCTAACCTTATAGAACGATACTGGTTGCAAAATATCCATTAGCTTCTTAGGATCCATGGATGCAATGGATGCAGGCGTGCATATGTTGTCACGCAAGCGTTGCATTACCTCATATGTGACCTGATCTCGTGTCTGACTAGATAACATTAGCGCTACCAAATTCTGGAACCTTTTAGTCTAGCAAGGAAAGTGTAAGATAAATGAAAGATAGTGCTAGGGAGGATAAACGGAAATTACCTTGGGATCAGCGTTCTCGTCACAACATTTATGACAGCCCATAGTATCGACGGGTGCTTCTTGTGAGGACCGCATTAGTTTAATATTCTCCAAAGTCTGTTGCCACTGGTGTGGTTGCCATTTCTCCAGTTTAATCTCTGGTTCGGAATCTGTAAGTTCTTTCGATTTGGATGGTGAAGCTCGCTTTTTCTTTTTCGACTCTGCTTTGGTTTGATCAGTATCTTCATTTACTTTAGGCAAAGTGCTTATTTTATGCGGATCGAACTGGAAATCTTTAAGTTGTACTGTGTTTTTGGTCTGTATTGCGGATCCTTCCGCCACCACATTCTCTGCATAGGATGATTGATTGCTTTCTATTGACTTTGGGTCTTTCTTTTCTTTGGATTCTTTCTTTGGGGTCCTTTTTCTGGGAGGCGGTTCCTTCTTTTCAGCGGATGGCTCTACATCCTGAGATACAGCAATTTGTTTGACTTTTCTATCATTTTTTGCTTTGGAACTTTTGACATTTAAAGTACTGGAAGCGATGTTTTCACTTAAATCAATGGATTGCTCGTTTAAAGAACTTTTAGACTTTCGCTTCGGCTTTACTGCCTTTTCCTTGCGTGGTACTTCTGCATCATTTTTATGTTTTACAATTTCCAAATTAACTGTAGAATTTTCTGTTAATTCCTGTTTGTGTTTAACCTCCAATGGTTGGGATAGCTTTTTGGCAATGAGAGGATGACACAATTCTGAGGCAATTATATTCTTATTTGGAACAGTCTCTAAGCCCAAGGCATCCGGTTGGGCCGCCAATTCCACTGCCAACGGCACAATACTTTCTAGCGCTTTACGGTTTTTAGCAAGGTCTCCAGTTTCGTTCCCTGAAATTTCTGAATTCAATAACGGAATCGGTGTCAGCTTTGTATTAGATGAACTGGTAGACGTAGTTGCTAATGCTGGAATTGCTTTAATTTTGCTTCCTTTCAACCGTTGGTTTCTAGTTTGCAGTGGAGAGAAGTACTGTGTCTTAATTAGGTCTTCAATGTCCTGTCAAGATATTCAAAGCTAAACAATGATTACATAAACTATTTCTAATTTAACATTTTACCTGAACTGGGTCTTCTTTGGGCCTCGGCTTCGTCTCCTTCAGTGCCTCTACTAATTTTTCATTTTTTTGCGAAGATTTCATTTTGGAAAAAAGGTTACCGATCTTTTTGAAAAAATTCATTAAATTTATATTTAGGAAATGTTGAAAACAAAAATAAATAAGTGCTCCAGATCAAAATAAATAAGCGAAATAATCCAAACAAAGCATAAAAATAAACCGAAATGTCATTTGAAACATGTGTTCGAACAGACGTCAACGGATTATTAGTAAATAATGCATAGAATCCAGACACAGATGGCTCTGAATGTTAAGCTAATGTTAACACCATTCGAAAAAGCTCGATTTTTATGGAAAATATAATTACTACCCAACTTTTTCTCTTTAACATTATAGGAAATAAGTTGGTTTAGTGAGAGCCTGTATCATTTTCAAGGATATTTGTCACCAACGCAAGCATATCTATACTCTATAAATAGGAATTTCTAAGTTAAAAATAATATACAGTCCGCGAAAAAAATATAGCACAACATGTAATTTCACAACTAGTTTTAATAGGATAATGGTTAATGAACCTACAACTTTTTTTTCTTATACCTCTCTGCGCCCCAGTAAAGCAAAGTGGTTTTGTACTTTGTAACTGAAGACCATGCTGGAATTGTGGGCAATGAATATGCAGATGCAGAATATGCACTCAAGGCACCCATCCTCTCCTATTAAACCTTCTCTCAATGCGATCTAAAGAGATGCATAAATCAAAAGTGCCAACAACAAATTATAAACATCACAACCAAGTAATTAACCCTAATAAAACTCAGCCAAAATTCCCAACCGATATACCTAAATCGGATATTAGGATGTATATCCGGCTCCGTCTTGGACACACCGCATTCACTCACCAGCACCTGTTCAAAAGGGAGTCTCCTCCAAACTGCCTCACCTGCCGCAGACCAGCAACCATCACCCACCTCTTAAGTCAATGCTTTTTATCAACGCAACCTGCAACACCGCAAAACAACCTCAACCACAACGTAGACTTACTATATCTCCTCAAGAAGCCAAACCAATCAAATATTAATACTTTAAAAAGTATCCTAGGAAAATTTCGAGGGCCGTAAGTCATCGCAACTATTTGGCCCCTATAGTTCATATTGATTACAATTTTAATTGTACATTAATATTATAATAAATAAATAAATAAATTGTACTTTGTGCTTGAAGAAGTTTCTAGAATATCCTTAATTATAAGAAAAAACTGTAGATAATATCCCAAAAAAAAGATAGTACATTTTCACAAAAAAGGAATTTTAGTTGCGTTTTGGTGATCTTCGCGTAAAAAGAAGAAGAAAATCAAAGAAAAAGGCCCATTTTGTGATTTTATTTTTTTGAGAGTGTCAAAAGTTGCGAAATGGGTAGAGGAAAAAAATTAACTAGTGCCGAAATAAAGGTTATTACAAAACTGCACCAAGCAAATTTCAAAACTGCTGATATTGACGAAAAACTGCAAGGAAGCCGAAAAGTGATTTCAAATTTCCTCAAAGACCCTGAAAATTACGGAAAGAAGAGTACCCTAGGGCGTAAAAGGGTATCAGTGACATGGATAGGCACGCAATTCTAAGAGTTGCATCGAATTCGGGCTTAACAGCTCGCAAAATCGCTGAACAAGCAGGTGTCACGACCAATGTAAGAAACGTCCAAATACTATTGAAGGAGTCTTCAGGTATTCAGCGCAAAAAAATTAAAAAGGAATCACCACTTACGGCAAAACACAAGGGTGATAGGGTAAAATTCACCATGGAGCATATTCATTTGAAAAAACGATGGCTTCGGGTTTTATTCACGGACGAGAAGAAGTTTAATCTCGACGGTCCCGATGGCCTGGCATATTACTATCACGACTTAAAAAAAGGGAGGACAATATGGAGTCGTTGGTAACATGGTTTAGGAACTGTTATGATATCAGCTGGAATAGGATACCATGGTAAAACTGATATAAAGTTCATACCACAAAAAATAGACAGCAAAAACTCCCTGAATTTGATTGCCAATGAAACAACAGAATCAACTGATAAAATTACGAACTTGCCGCTTATATTTCAACAATCAATGCTGCGGTACATACGGCGAAAATTGCTAAAAAAATATTTTTCAGATTACAACGTTATGTTTTAGATTGGCCAGCACGATCGCCAGATATAAATATTATTGAAAACTGTTGGGGTTTTCTTACCAGGGCTGTTTATGCTGAAAACAGGCAATACGAAAGTGTTAATGAGCTTAAACAAAGCATTGTATCAAATTGGCACAAAAAAACATTAAAAAATTGTTTAAATCTTTACCAAACAGAATGGCAGTTATAAAAAAAGGTGGGGGAACTACTCATTATTAAGAGTTAAAAGAAAATAAAATAGTAATACATATGATATTTGTTTTAAAATACATGCCGCAAATGTGCTATCTTTTTTTCGCACCAAAATTTGGTATTTTTTGTATTTCCTCTTATTGCATTACTTTTCTCAAAAAACTCTATACATGAATAAGAAGTGCTCCAATTTGTGTTCAAAAATAAATTCACTGTGTTTGTTTTGTGTACAAAAATAAAAAAAATGATAAAAAAACGACTTGTGCTATATTTTATTCGCACACTGTAGGAAAAAGGAAATATTTTTGAGTTTAAAATAACAAAGGAAAAAGGACAAATTTTGCACATTTGCTGAAATGTAGTTACTTTTTTCCATTTTCAGTTTAAACAGTTATTTAGAATTTGTCTGTAACAACTGTCCTTAAATCATACTATCAATGTAATCTCTTTTTATGTAGTAGCAAGCAGTTTCTTTGTAACAGTCAAAGTCGTTTACTATGAAACAATTTCCATAGTCAACATTGCCCGTTACAGTTATTTAATTTATATGTTTCATTTCTAGTATAAATTTGGATGGCATTTATCGTGTTTATAATGTACCATAGTTGGGGAAAATTTCAAATAAAATTAAACCATTACAATTGAAACGTTTTTCAAAATCGCCTCTGCCAGGAAAGGTCAACGCATTTATATCAAAAATGCATTTGACTTTGGAGACTTCGGGTAGTTCAACTGATCAGCCGGCTTGCACTTTTCTAGCCAGAACGAGATAGCTCTATTTATGTCATGATGGCACAGTGTGTGGTGCAGGATTTCTTTTACTGACTTTTTTCTCTTCTAAAATAAGTTAATGAAAAGGAAGAAGGTTTATTTTTTTATTTATTATTTATTACTCCGTCAGCACCAGAACTAAAATACAATTAGTTTCTTAAGTCCATTTATTGCTCTTAATTGCTAACTCTGCTCTTGTCATCATGGGGCAGTGATTGCCGCTTCGACGTTCAGACACTAACTCAACTGTTCGTGTGACCCAGTAGAGAGTGCAGCCTGGAATGCACATGAGGGATGACCCAGAAGGGAAAGGTTTTATTTTGCAGCGCGTTCGAAAATAACTTATATAATTATATATGTGGGGGGCATGGGTCTATGCGCGCGAGGTAACGTCGTTGATTGCGCTCAACATGGCGAGCTGCCAAGGCAATCCTCGTTAGTGCACAGGTCAAGTTGACATACAGCCTCCAAGTGGCGCCCCCTGGATAGCCATCACAACACCCGTTGTATGGTGAACTAATGTATGCAGCGACCCCCTCTGCCCGAGGATTTAAATAATGGGCCTGGCCTACCAGTCTGTGGGTTGTGCGTGAGGGTAACTTCCTCACCACGTAAAAATCATATAGTTCAGAGACAACATCATGCCTCGGATAGTGAAGGATCACCCGTTGACGACCCCAGCAAACGTTTTAAGGACAAAGATTTTCGGTTTTGCACGTGGAATGTGAGGTCCCTTAACAGGCCACGTGCAGCCGAACAACTTGCGGAGGCCTTTGACAGCTACAAAGCTGACATAACCGGCCTGGCATAAAAGCGATGGAGAACTGCGATATCTACTATAGCAATTGCTATAAAGAGAGAAGGCATGCGGATGCGGATTTGTTGTTCGAGGCAGACTTAGGCAAAAAGTCTTGAGCTACGACCCAGTCAGCGAACGCCTCATGACAATCCGCATCAAGGCTAAATTCGGGAACATCAGCCTAATATGCGCCCACGCCCCTACAGAGGAGAAGGATGACAACATCAAGGATGACTTCTATGATCTCCTAGAAAGAACATAGGATCGATGCCCCAGCTACGACACCAAGATCGTTCTAGGAGATTTCAACGCTCAGCTGGGAAAGGAGGACATCTTTGCTGGAGTCATCGGTAAACACAGCCTGCACGACAACACATCCGGAAACGGACTCAGGCTGTTGGACTTCGCCTCGGGGCGGAACCTCTCTGTGGCTAGCACGCGGTTCCCAAACCTGGACATTCACAAAGCAACCTGGTGATCTCCTGATCAATCAACCGTCAACCAGATTGATTACGTTGCGATCGACGTCAGACACTCCTCCAGTATTCTCGATGTCCGAACCTTCCGAGGTGCAAACATTGACTCGGATCATCACCTTGTTGTAGCCAAGGTAAGAACCCGGATATCGAGAGAGCAACGGAGTCGAGAAAGGCCAAAACGTTTTGACGTCGAAAAGCTACAATCGCAGCTGATTGCTGGGAACTTTGCCGACCGAGTCTCGCGGAAACTCGCTCAGAGTTCGACGCTTCCTGCACTAAGCATAGAAGAAGAATGGAAACGTTGTCAAGAAGCCATCAAAGATGCTGCCACTGATGTGCTGGGTTTCACGTCACCACCCAGAAGGAACCCATGGTTTGACGACGAGTGCAGGCAAGCGCACGCAGCTAAACAAGACGCCTATAAGACGACGCTGCATCGAACAACGACGGCTGTTCGTGAGCTCTACGAACAGAGAAGAAGGGAAGAGTACCGGCTTCTCAGAAGGAAGAAGAAGGAGCATGAGAAGCGCGCGGTCGAGGAAATGGAAAGGTGTTTTGGGAGGAATGAAGTCCGAAAGTTTTACCGAAAGGTAAAACAGCTATCCGGAGGATACAAGGTTCGGACCAAGGCCTGCCGGGACCAAAATGGACAACTAGTAGTAGAGTCGCAGTCTGTGCTGAGAATCTGGAAGGATCATTTCTGCCGACTCCTAAACGGCGATGACGACCCAAATCCCGCTGTTAGGCAGAATGTTCCACTCAATTTGGACGATGATAGACAAGCATTCCGTCCCCCGACTTAGACGAGGTGAAGATAGCAATATCGAAGCTAAAGTCGAACAAAGCTGCTGGAGCGGACGGACTGTCCGCAGAACTATTCAAAGCAGCTGGAGATGTCCTGGTTGGGCGCATGCACCAGCTCATCTGTAAGATATGGTCGGAGGAAAGCATGCCCGATGAGTGGAATCTCAGCGTCGTTTGCCCGGTCCACAAGAAAGAAGACCCCTTTGACTGCGCCAACTACAGAGGGTTAACTCTCCTAAACATCGCATACAAGATCCTCTCTGCCGAATTGTGTGAGCGTCTGAAACCATTTGTCCATGACCTGATAGGTCCCTATCAGTGTGGTTTCAGGCCAGGGAAGTCCACAATAGACCAGATCTTTACATTACGGCAGATCCTGGAAAAGACCCAAGAAATGCATATTGACACTCACCACCTATTCGTCGATTTCAAGGCTGCATATGACAGTGTGCATAGAGACGAGCTATACAGTGCCATGTCTAGTTTTGGCATTCCTACCAAACTCGTCAGATTGCGTAGGATGACGATGGAGAACTCTCGCTGCTCCGTCAAGGTCGGTGCCGAACTCACCGAGACCTTCAATGTCAAAAAAGGTTTTATACAAGACGACGCACTGTCATGTGACTTCTTTAACATCATCCTCGAGAAGATCGTGCGTAACTCACAAGTCAACACCAGAGGCACGATCTTCCAGAATTCAGTTCAATTGCTAGCTTACGCTGATGACATTGACGTGATTGGACGAACACAGTGAGCCGTCTGGCATTGAAGCGGAAGCGGCTAAAATGGGTCTAGTGGTAAATGAGGGCAAAACGAAGTACATGCTGTCATCAAGGAAGGACACATAACATCGACGTCTCGGACGGAGCGTCACAGTAGGCAGCAGAAACTTCGAGGTAGTTAAGGACCTCGTCTACCTCGGCTCCGCGGTAAACAGGGACAACAACATCAGTACCGAAATCAAACGCAGAATACTCTTGCCAATCGCTGTTTCTTTGGGCTCAAGAGGCAATTGAGTAATAAAGCCCCCTCTCGAAGGACTAAGCTCGCTTTATATAACAGCTTGATCATCCCCGCCCTACTATATGGCGCAGAATCTTGGATGTTAGTAAAGGCGGATGAGGAAGCCCTTATTCTTTTCGAGAGAAAAGTTTTGCGTGCGTTTTTTGGTCCTGTTTGCGTTGATGGCATCTGGAGGAGAAGATTTAATGACGAACTCTATGGGCTGTACAGCGACATGCGCCTGGTCAAGCGTCTACGGATACAACGCTTAAGATGGCTAGGCCATGTAGAGCGTATGGACACCACGGCTCCGGCCCGAAAAGTCTTTGAATCCGAGCCATTGGGACAACGCAACAGAGGACGACCTTGGCTAAAGTGGCGCACACAAGTGGAGAAGGACCTCAACCAACTTGAAGTGCGCAACTGGAGACAGCTGGCGAAAGATCGTGCTGGCTGGGGAGGAGTGTTGGTTGAGGCCCAGGTCCACCCCAGACTGTAGCGCCACAAGAAGAAGAAGAGGAAGAAGAATTATATATGTAATTCGGTTTCAAATTCAATCGAATTGAGGGAATGTCAAGAAAACCAAATTTTAGGACAAAGTTTTCATAATGCTTGTTGTGTGTGATTTGTTTCCTTTGTATTGAGTTTAACTGACCATACGAAAGGTAATATGTTATCTCTGCACAATTTGTAAACGAATTACTGCCCAGTTTCGGTTGTTATTTCTTCCATGAGCCATCCCCTCAGCGAAAAGATAAAAGTCACATGGTGCTCCAAGGATTGTTGTTGAAAGATTTTATATGAATTTCTATCTAAGCTGAAGAGGAGACAGACTAAATCTTTCCTTTAAAGAAGTCCTTTGTAAATTTTGTCCCAATGGTTATGAGGAATGTTTTTTTTATTTTTTTTTTAAATTGAGGCGCGTTAAAGGGATTGTTTGGTAATATTTAAGTGATTGGAATCAAGTCACAGAACTTACCGAAGTTATAGACGAAGTTTGGGAAAGGAAGTATCGGTGCACATTGGTTTTAAATGCCTTTGGATTGGAATGGGGGGGGGGGGGGGGGAAGTTGAGCTGGAAAGAGTTTTCCGTGCTCGTGTGGTGCGGCTGAAGAACGAGTTTTTAAACTTAACTGTACGCACCTGTACGTCCCTAGGTAAGCTAAAGGGTGAATTGGTGCGCATTCCTACCGAGCCGAGTATTGCAGTCAAATTCTTGAAGGAGAGGCTTTCAGCTGGCTAACTCTAACTTTTTGTTGAAATAGCGAAAAAAGAGTGATAAGCACGCAACATTTCGTCGATGTTCTAGGTGCAGGGAGGTCTTACGAGCTCCAGACCAGATAGGAGCGTTACACTCAAGTTATGGGCGGATGTGCGCCTTTTATATTCTTGTCAGATCAAAAGGGGTGAAATGTTTCTTGCATCCTTGTGATTTCGCAGCATTTAGGGAGATCTCAAAAATTTGATCGTTCCAATTTAGTGTTAAGTTTGTACACATACCGAGGATGGAAAGTTGCTCGTTTTTGGCAACGCAAGAGCTATTCATGGATAATTGGTGGTTATTTCGGGATCGTCCACTTGATTTATTTTACTCCAAACAATTATGCTGTCAAGATCGGAATTTAATGAGCTTAGCATACGCTGCTATTCCAAGTGTACGGTCGAAGAGGAAAGTCGAGAGCCATAGAATGAATAAAAAAGACTGAGGGTAGTGTCATCAGCGAAGGAGTGGATTGAATTAGAAGTGACAGGCAAGTGATCATTAATAAAAATAAGGAATAGTGTCGGAGACAAAATAGAGTCCTGGGGAACACCAGAATTAAAAAGGTGAATATCAAACTTGATTCCATTTAAAACAAATTGAATTGGACAGTTTAAAAGCTGAATTCTAATCCATTGAAGAAGAGATTCAGTGATACAAAAAATACGCGTTTTCGACTATGTTTTTGAAATATCAAGTATTCTTCTTTGTGCAAAGATTGGTTCCATTTTTCGGTAAAATATGCCCAACAAATTACCATGTGCATTCCCTTTTCATGTAATGATGTCTGTTCGTCAATCTTCAGGCTAAATATTTACGTGCAGTAATAATAATAATTGTTGGCGCTACAGTCCAAAGGGGGACCAGGGCCTAGCTTGCTCATCAACTACTCGTATTGTGCGCGCTACCGTTCTCTCACGAGTAGAAGGGACCTACTGTTTTTTGCCAACTCCGAACGGCGAAATTTGAGAAGCTTTCTTAGACAGTTATTACTCTTTGAGTGTTGTCAGCAGCAGTGAAAAATTCGAAAAAATGGCATTGGGCTGGGAATCGAACTTAGATCCTTCGGCGTGTGAGCGTCGCACTCTACCCACTACGCCACGGCGACCGCATTGCATTTACGTGCAGTATATTCGCCTATTTTGCTCGGTGTAGAACTGGCCGGCTAATTGGGATTCTCCTCTACAGGCTTTGTTAACTCTCTGCCAAAGTATATCCTTCATTACCACTTCTACGCTTGTTGGTGGCCTCATTAAATTTTTTCCAACAAGCGGTTGATCCGCCACTTTTTGTCAAAATGTGCTTTTCTTTTGTAGGCGTTTATCTATTCTTCTGAGCTCCTGATACATCTTTCGGAGAGCACATGGGACAATTATCCCCCAGTAATATTGTACGAAGCGAAATGCTTAAAAATAAGTTGAACGACAATGCAACTTTTGGCTGCCTTCAATAAAAAAAAACTCGTACATATATGTGCTTCGTACATATATGTGGTCCTGTCTAAGTGGAGGGGAGGATAGTGTCGAAAACTCTTTCAGCTGCACCCAAATGTGGATGCGTTCGCGAAGGTTTCGTCGACTTCATTGACTTTGAAAAATCGAGCGAATCGAAAAAATTGCACCAAGAAAGGGAAAAACGAGCTTCCAGTAAAAACTTATCACGAACACAAGAGTGTTTCGTTCTGATAAATATATGGGTTACTTTCATGGCCTCCATAGGTCACTGACAGGAATACCAGTAATTAAGCTCATGTTACTAAGATTTGAAACTAATGTCGTGGGTAAACAATGTGTGTCCACAAGTTGGCGTCCTGTCTCCCCTCCTATGGTGCATGTTGGTCGATTGTTTGCTTGTCGCTTTAAGAGATGTAAGCGACATATCCCACTTTATGCGGATGATATAGCCACCCTGGTCACAACACATTGAGACGAAAGCCAAGACGCTGTCAGATTTCTGGCAGTGCAAGAAAGTTCTCCGTAAAACCTGGGGTCTATCACTATGATCTGAATGAAACTACACGGCAATGATAAGACCTCTTCTCTCCTATGAATCAGTCGTTTGGTGGAACAAATACGCGAAAATACGTAACTGCTGCTTTCACCAAGCTTGAAAGAACGTTCTGGCACGGCTGCCAAGGGGCTTTTCCTAGCACGCCTGGCTTTTCTCTTAATGCACTGTCTATTTTCCCCTCTCTTGACATCCACATCATGGGATACACAATCAAGGCCATCTCCCGTCTAAAAAGGAATGGTCTTTGATTCAACTCTCACTGGAGCTTCAATGACCTCCCGCACAGCATCTCCTTTGACACTAGTCTTAGGGGAATGCCGTCCGATGCGGGGCCACCAACAATTCAGTTGCGTCGCTCATACAAGGTCAACTTTTCCCTTGGCTCTGGCCAGAAACTGAGCCGGGAAGGGAAGGGACTCCGATTTTCAGAGACCAAGACTACGGAGGGGTCTGGAACTGGGGCCTTCGTGGAAACCGATAACACTAGACATCATACCTCTTAAAGTAATTTCGCGCCGGTCTTTCTTTTGTGAAGAATAGGTCGAAAGGGGGAAGTATGTCGTCTGCAGCGACAGCCAAGGTCTTACTCAACTCTTTAACCACTTCCAATATAATCCTGGAATGTAAGTCTTGTCTTAATTTGGGTAAAAGACCAAACTCCCTAAGATTCGTCTGGATCCTCGGACACCACGGTATCTTGGGAAACGAGATTGCCGATAAACATGCTAGGCCAGGTCCAAAAAAGGCATTCGCGGGGCCCAAACCCACCTAAGGGCTTCCTTCGTCGGTTCGGTCTCCTGACAGCACATCTAAAGATGGCAGGACTCTCCAGGATGCAAGCTGACAAATCCCGAACGTCAGCAAAAAATTTGCGCCTCTTCTGTTATCTCTAGATAGACTGCAGACGACTAGTTGGCGTACAAACAGGACATTTCACCTTCGGTAAGCTCTGCACATAAGTCTGCTTGGGCATAGTGATGGCATCCTATGCGACGTCTGTGGAGAAGGTTAAAACACTTCAGAGCAATTTCTCTGTCAATGTCCCGCCTTTGAGCTGAAAGTTTAGGCTTTTTATCACAGAAGCGCTTGTTGATTTTATTTCGGAAATCCAAGATAATACATTAAATGTTAGACGATTGAGGTGCGCAAAGCGCATCTTACACTTAGACTTCACAGTGATTAGATGGAAAGAAGTGATTCTTTAACTATATCGAAATTAGACAATCAAACAAAAATACAGATTACACAATTCAGTCATTTTCAACTTAAAAGTTGGATGAAGAAATTTTGTTTTCTGCTTCCAGACAATGATGCTAAGCATTTTAGAAAGTCATTCTAGCATAAGATAAAATTACAAACGACAACCGAAATATATCACTGGAATGACTTAACTCCATGCCGGGGAAAGTTACTTTCCTCGCTTTGTGTGGCTTAGCATCCCCACTCCCACTCAGCAACCAGAATGAGAATTCAATTAAAATTTTATGGCGAACAAATTATGCGAGTATCAGCCATGAGGTATCCTCGGGTGGTCCATGTTCCGTGAACCGTTTTTCATTAATAACTTTTCCCATTACTCCGCCACCAATGTACGGGCCCGCAAGAAGTCCGCGTCTTTGTTATTGTACGCGTTGCATAATCTCGTGACGCAATAAATTATGAGCATTTTAAAAAAACTTAACACTCCTTTCGCGGAGGCACAGCTATCTGGTGATCCTGGGAAGCATCACCTCGTCTCGCCCAATGCCTGACCGAACACGAAAGGGATTATGTTTGAATTTTCAATTAATCCCCTTCGCAACCCTCTGAGTGAAGTTAATATTTCCGGGCTTCTCGCTTGTCGTGACGTCAAAAATTATTATTATTATTATTTCTTATTACCGTTATTCCGTTGTTGTTTTCCTGTTGTTCCGCTTGATTATTTAATAAGGAATCCTGTGAAAACAGTAAATTACCTGACGCCCTAAGCTGTGGACGCGAAATGCGCAACTGGCAACTGGTTACTTGTGACTAGCCGGAGCTCACCCTTGTGCGATGACTACGTTCTGCCCCCGTGTCCCAAGTCTGGCATGACGGGTTTGGTGAGATTTTTATGAGTTTTCACTTTTCACTCATTTATTTCTCCTTTCGCCGGAGGGGGAGGGTGCGTGTGCACGGAGAAAGTTGTTAAAAAAGCGAAAAGAAAAAATCGTCACACTGCTAATTCAGTTCATTGTTGTCATAATTAAAATTGTTACGCGCTTAATTTTAATGTCATCATCAAGTCTGTAAGAGTGGAGGTTGGCAGACGGGGATCCTTGATTCGACAGTAACTTTTGACGGGTGTTTTTTCGGAGCTTAATCTTCGCGCAGGAACAAATCAAGGACTTTGAATTGTCGATTGAGGTTAGTGAACGGGTGCTGGTATCCTAATGAAGTATAAACTGGCGGAGGGAGGGTTCGCTAATTAGTCGAGCGTTTTATATTCATCGCAGAGAGTAAATTTGGTGCGCTCCCCTTCAAGGAGTCGTTTACTTAATTGTTATGTTCAATGAAATGCTGTTTGAACTTGGGTTGCTTTGTCGCCCTGGGTATTAGCTTGTTGATGGTTTTACGAGCTCCTGACGGGCAGATGGTGGCTTATGACTGATGAAGTGTGCGGTGACAATTTAATTGGACTTAAGTGCTCAATAGTGAATTGACTGTGAGAACAGTGAGGAGATAGTAAAAGTGGCGCCAACATATGTACATAGAATTGACATATGTACGAAGGTTGCCTTTTATATTTCGGGATTGGGCAACCCCAGTGTTGCAATCTGGCAGCTGCCAGCTCTATCGTAAAGCTTGACATTTTTAGGTTATACGTACTCAGAACGTTTTGACATACGAGCGCCTTTTGTGTTGTTTACAGTAACTTAAAGATTCATCTCGCCCAAGAAATGGAATTAAATCATGAAAATTTTCATAACTTTCGACGTGGATTAACTCAACAACAGTGCATCGATGAACTTAATTCACTTTTTGGCGATAAAGCTCCATCACAAGGACGATGGTATGGTGAATTCAACCGAGGTCGTAGTTCACTCCAAGACGAATTTCGTGAAGGTTGTCCAAAATCAGTTGTTGTTCCAGAAACCATTGATGCTGTGCGCCAACTGATATTGCAAGATCGTCATGTGACCTATCGTGAGATTGAGACAACCTTTGGCATTAGTTGCACCAGCACACATTCAATACTACATGAACATTTGACCGTAAGAAGAATTTGTTCGCGTTGGATCCCACACAATTTGTCAATCGCTCAAAAAAGGCTCGATTCGATTGGTCGAAAGAAAAAACTTCAAAAATGTGATCGCGGTGTTTCGTAATGACATCGTGACAGGTGATGAATCGTGGATTTGCGCGTATGAGCCCGATAGTAAACAGCAGTCGACTGTATGGGTGTTTCAAATTGATCCAAATCCAACAAATGTTAGCCTTTTTTTCGGAAAAACTGGACATGTCGTAACCGTACCACTAGAACAAAGCAGAGCAGTTACTTCTGAGTGGTACATAACCATTTGTTTGCCAATTGTCTTCCAAGAAATCAGGAAAACCAACCGCCGAAGACGGATCACTCTTCACCACGACAATGCGAGCTCTTACACATCGGCTCAAACAACTGCATTTTTGAGCACACAAAACATCGATTTAATGAGTCATTCGCCGTGTAGTCCTGGCTTGGTGTCGAAGGACCTTTTTTTATTCCCGTACGTAAAAAATAAAATGAGAGGTCAACGTTTTTCGACATCTGAAGAAGCGGTTGATGCGTTCAGAATGAATGTTTTAGAGATACCTCAATCAGAGCGGCTAAAGTGCTTCGACAATTGGTTTAAACGCATGCAAAAGTGTATAGATCTTAATTGGGAATATTTTGAAAAACAATAAAGCTAGTTTCGATGATTAATATTTGTTCTCTAATCCCGAAATATAAAAAGCAACCCTCGTACAATATGATTAGTCAGTCGACATTATGGTCCCGCTGGCAATGGGATATTAAATTAACAGAAACGAAGACACAATTTTAAAATTTCACTGTGAATAGTGAAAAATGTTGGAAGTAAGGATCAGCGTCTCAGACATCTTTAACTTTTCCGTTTTTTGATACGTTTGACCTAAATTTATTCATAGGTCAAACGTATCAAAAAACGGAAACTAAATTCTTTGTGGTCACTATTTTTTTTTATAAAAAACTAGCACATAATTTATTTGACTTATTTCCTGCTGTATGGCACGTGTATGAGTGCATTGTTTTATACATGAAATGAAAATACATCAAAGGGGTAGGGGATGAGTGTATTTACTTAATACAAATGAGGAAGTCCTTAGTCCTTTCGAGAGAAAAAGTCTTTGTGCAATTTTTGGTCCTGTTTGCGTTGATGGCATTCGGAGGAGAAGATTCAACTAAGAACTCAATGGGCTGCACACCAGCAAACGCCTGGTAAAGTTACTTCGGATACAACGCTTAAGATAGCTAAACCAACTAGAGCGTGTGTACATCACTACTCCGGCCGGTTTCGTTTTAGAATCCGAGCTGATGGAATAATACAACACAGGACGGCCTAGGCTGAGGTGGCGCACCAAAGAGAAGAAATTCTTCAACCAATTTGAAGTGCGCAAGAGACAGCTGGCGACAGAGCCAGATAAAGTCCTACTTATTCTGACACTCTGTGGGGTGATTCCTTTGCTAAATAGTTTAAATTAAATGGAGTCTTCAATAAAAACATAGTCAGTATTCCCAATTTCTTAATATCTTTTGTTATTTATGTAAATATCCAGTCGTTTTCTGTTTATAACGGTGTTTTTTATTTGTGGGTAAGGAACTCTGCAATAAAATAAAACAAGTATGATTTCTTTGGTTTTATTGGGTTTTTAAGTTTTCGATGCAATTTAAAAGAAAGTTGAAGCTATCATAAATTTTTGCTAAAAATTTTCTTCATCAGTTTAAAGCGTCGGGCCCTTGTTAGGTTTTATTAAGCTGGCTTCAATATGTTTGATTAAATATTTTAATATTGGGGGTTCGTTTTGTATGTTTTTCTTTTTGTTTTTGAAAAAAATAACATAAAAAATACATCACTCAAATTATTGTCCATTGAATGTGACTACTATTCCCCATCTCTTTTGTAACTTTTGAATACCATCTCTAAAAAATTAGTCCCTTTTAGCATCTTTCGTCAAAAGCCAGTCGGGCCGCACGTTATCATGTTCCAAAATCACCTCGTCATGGCTTTCGATCTGGTCGTTTTTCACGTAATAAACGGCTCAAATGTTGTTGTTATCGATAACGTTCCCCATCAATGGTCTCGCTTAATTTTAGCAGCTCATTGTGCACCACAATCTTCTGGTCCCACTACATGCAGAGATCTCTTTTTCTCATTGATGTATATGTAGACAACGATGAAACTTAGTATTTGTTCTTCTTAAGGTTATCAAAGAATATTCACTCTTCATCTCCATTTAGTCATTTCCAAAAATCCTACGATGTCGTTCAAAAAGTTGTGCTGAAGTGAAAAATCATCTTTTGTTTGAACCCAATTTACTCTGCTTACTGAGTCACTGCCATCAATTCTTTGAAATGATTTTTTAAAGCGTTTAATTCTTCATCTTCACACTTTTTGGATTGCCCAAGACGCGTTTTGTCTTCGACGTTAAAGTGACCGCTTTCGAAACCACTCCCTGCTTTATTTAAAATCAATTTCCTGACAATGCTGTTTGTTTAAGACAAATCTGGATGTTTCGAAGAGGCCGGAAAACAATATTTCTTTTTAAGACTGGCACTGATGTTCACTAGTTATTGCTAACAAATGTCACGCCCTTCCCATCAGCTCGCATGTAGTGCCATCTTTGGCAACCGGATTATTAGCTTCACGAATTCTTGCATTAAAACTTAAACTAAACTAATTCACCAATTCGTGGACATAGAATTAGAGTCAACTTACCGTAACAACAGTTTGTTTCACAAGATCTAATGTGATTAATTGTTCGACTATACTTGGCTAATAATAATAAATAATCACTTCAACACTTTAAGGCTAGTAATAAGCACATTTGTATATTATGAGAAAGTGCGGAGGGACATTATTTCACATGTGAATGTTTGGAGACTAAGAGCCCATACTTCTTCAAGTTCATGCATATTCTTCTTCAATATAACACACATTTAGTTGTGCTCATAAAAATAGCAGTGCTCCTCAAAAAAGACAAATAATTTTCTATTAATTCAAATTGTTTGATTATTTTTTCAAAAAACGTATACAAAAGTGAAGTATTAAAGTCTTAACAGGTATATCACAAATTAAACGTCGTTCATAACTTTTATCTATTTTTTTTGGTCGTAGTAATATTTCGCAGTTGTTCATAAAAATAGCAGTTATATATAAATTCTAAACATGCTGTGCTTAGACAACAGAAATCAATGAAACAATATAAAATCACTATTATTTACAGCTTACCATTAGGACTTTGTAGCAAAGCCTTTGTTTTTTTATCACTGCGCTGCATCTTCGTGGCATTGAGGCCACCAGACTCCGACATCTCTCAATTGGTATAGCTTCCTATGAGTCCCGCAATTCCTTGGCGTTTTTTGGCTTGGCCTCATGGACAGAATTTTTAACATAGCCCCACAAGCTCTCAATCGGTCTTAGGTCAGGGAATTGTGCTGGCCACTCCATAACGGTTTTTCTTTTTTCATCAAACCAAGATTTTGCCCGTTTTGACGTATGTTTTGGGTAATTATCTTGTTGATATACCCAAACTAGTGGCATTTCCTCCTCGGCATATGGCAGCATAACCTCTCCTAAAATTTTAACGTACTCAGCACCGTCCATTATACCCTTGATAGGATATATAGGCCCAACCCCATTATATGAGAAACAGGCCCAAATTATTAGTTTTGCTCCTCCGTGCTTAGCAGTTTTAACTGTATAACGGGAATTATTTTCTTTATTCTTTGGTCTTCTTACATATTCCTGACGACCCTTGGACCCAAATATTTTGCTTTCATCGCTCCACAGAATGTTCCTTCATTTCTAAGAAGAAGAAGGCCAAGAAGAAGAAGAAGAAGGCCAATCTTTGTGAAACTTTGCGAATGCCAATCTTCTTGGCACATGATTTTTTTTTTTGTCAAAAGCGAAGCCCGCGAACTGGTAGTTTAGCCTCTAGAAGACGTCTTCTAACCGTCACAGCACTCACCGGAAGTTGGAGTTCATCCCTTATCTGCCTGGAGCTTATTGAAGGGTTCTCCTTTGTCATGTTGATTATTTCAGTTCGCTTAGCCGACATTCTTTTTGGACCGCGTGTTTCGGGCCTAGCTTTCCAGTTCAGCGCTTTGCTGACCATTTTCGTTGAACATCCTATGATTTCCTGGATTGAAGCATATGTTTTTCCCTCCGAACGCAATTTTTTGATCAAATTCCGCATATCTGCAGTACAATGTTTTGATCGACCCATATTTCTAACTTTAAAGTATGTTTATAAAAGACAACATATACAAAAGCATTCACTTACCAAACAAGAATACACAAATATTTTTTAAACTCTAAACTACAATTTCTGAGACACTTTACGGTTAAACCAAAAAACACTGTTTTATTTTTATGAACATGCTTCAATACACAGATTTCAATGAATGAGTGAAAAACGGACAAAGTAAGCCTTTATTTTTTATTTCTGGTATGGTATCTTAGTTACCGGAAAATACAATAAAACCGGATATACATTTGGAAAAAGAATCTTCTAAGAAATATGTTGCTAATTATCTAAGTCGTATAACTACTGCTATTTTTATGACCACAACTGTATATAGTATGTTGCGTGAGTTAGAAGAATGTTCACAAAAATATGATATTATCAAACCCGCAATTTTTATTCGCATTCAAAACAAGTAAGCAATAAAAATACATATGAATATTTTTCGAGGAAAAAGTGCTACGTGCTACTTCCTCTCCTGACTTTAAAATTTATTGGTATTTGTTAAGACCTTATCACCAGGAGAGTGTATCTCAAGAGTCGAGTCAAACATACTCCACTTTATAATGACCTATTTTTGGAGAAGTTGTTGAAATAGATGTTCAACTATCCCTAAGTTCCGTTGCATTAATAATTACAGATTTGATAACGCAATCATCCGAAAATGTAAGACACAAGTTTGGTTTTGATTTTGCGTTTATTTGGTAGATGAACATCTACCATAGCAACGCACTGATGGTCCTCGTTGTAGCCATCACATTCCGAAGTATTATGTTGCCACTCAATCAGACATCTGTTCCATTTTCATTGAACGAGTCTTAGTGTATATACAGCGCCCCTTTTGGTAAACTAAATGGAGTGTTGACATTTTTAAATTGTGTGGAAACAATTTTAAAACGTCTTTGAGTATAATATTTATAATGGTTATGGTTTAGAAAATAGTTCATTTCTAAGCCATAACGCAAAGGTTATACAATTTAAAAGAAATTGGAAAACAAATACGTGTTCAGTTTAGGTTTTCTGAGCGTGTTATAAATTCTTCTTTGACCATTTTTACAATAAAAAGTGAATAGTTTACATAAGACGAAGGCCTGGAGAAGGCTGTATGAAGGTTAAATGAAGTAAAATGATATAATCCGAGAGGCATGTCTGAATTGCTTATAATAATAATAATAATTGTTGGCGCTACAGTCCAGAGGGGGACCAGGACCTAGCTTGCTCATCAACTACTCGTGTTGTGCGCGCTACTGTTCTCTCACGAGTAGAAGGGACCTACAGTTTTTTGCCGACTCCGAACGGCGAAATTTGAGAAGCTTTCTTAGACAGTTATTACTCTTTGAGTGTTGTCAGCAGCTCGAAAGAGGTGGTGCCGTGAAATATTAGAAAAATTTGTGTTGAGCTGGGAATCGAACCTAGACCCTTCGGCGTGTGAGCGTCGCACTCTACCCACTACGCCACGGCGGCCACACTGAATTGCTTAACTTATGCTAAAAGGGAAATCGGTTACAAGCTGAGTTGAAGGGAGACTGTTTAGAAATAATGTTATTTTGTAGTTTAGGTTGCAAGCAAAAAACCGTCGCTCGGTCGTTTGCTGGTATCAAAAAGGAAGCGGATGAAGTGAGTCTGGCGGTAAACAAGAGTAAATCAAAGTTAATTCTGTCATCAGAAAAAAAGCCTTCAGTAGAGAGAATAAGAGAAAATATCAAAAGCCATCGAAGTGAATTTTCCGAAAGTGTAATAGATAATGTAACTATTGCAAATAAATCGTGACAATTGCCGCATGCACTCGAAATCAATCTCCACATGAAATTAGTTCGTTTTGTCACTTGTTTTATCCAAAAGTGAATCAAAACTCGCTTACTTACTTAATCATAGTCAAGACATAAAGCCACCACCTAATTAAGCTACGTTTTTTCGTTTTTTGAAGATTTTTTTATTAATTGTTCTTCCTTCTTTTTCTCAAATTCTAGACAAAAATACTTAAACTAGCTTTTTAATCTAATCTACTGATCTTAATTCTAACTTACTGACTCTTAAAAAGTGATCTAAGGTAACCTAGGAGTAATTTATTATCTTTCAACCTTTCGGCTACTTTATTCAATTTTTGTTTTCTTTAATTCATTGTTAATTCTAATATTTACCCAACAAGAGAGAAAAACTTGGGACAACAATTTTTCAATTTATCCTAACTTAAGACTAAGACTAAATACTAGCTTTGATGGCTGGGTGATGTGGGAACAGGGTAGGCACTGATTGGTATCAACCTGGCGATGCCCAGCTGCTGTAACTGTCTTCCACACACCAATTGTGCTTATTCTACCTCCACGTTGGTAGCCATCGGGTACTGGTTGTTGTTCACCCGAACTCAACCTGCCAAACCTTTAAGTGCGACCTCCGCCCAAGAGGTATAAAAAAGGGCCTGGTCCTCCAGGTTGGGGGTGTGCGTCGGGGTAACTGCCCGGCCACATTAAAAAATAAACAGTTGCGAATCAACCGAATGCCTCGGATATGGATGGATTCACTGTTGACGACCCACGCAAACGAAAAAAGGATAATGCTCTACGGATATGCACGTGGAATGTGAGGTCCCTAAACAGACCACGTGCAGCCGATGAACTTGCGGAGGCCCTGGACTGCTATAAAGCAGACATTACCGCAATTCAGGAAATGCGGTGGGATGGGCCGGGCAAGAGAAGAGTAAGATACTGCGACATATACCACGGCGACTGCTACAGGGAGAGAGGTAAACGCTTATTTGGATGCGGTTTTGTTGTTCGAGGCAGACTTAGGCAAAAAGTCTTAAGCTTCCAATACATAAGCGAACGCCTCATAACAATCCGCATCAAGGCTAAATTCGGGAATATAAGCCTCATATGCGCCCACGCCCCGACAGAGGAAAAAGATGACAGCAGTAAAGAGGACTTCTATCATCTCCTAGAAAGGGCATATGATCGATGCCCTAGCTACGACACCAAGATAGTTCTAGGAGATTTCAACGCTCAGCTGGGAAGAGAAGAAGTCTTTGCTAAAGTCATCGGAAGACACAGCCTGCACGCCAACACCTCCGGAAACGGACTCAGGCTAGTTGACTTCGCCTCGGGGCGAAATCTCTCTGTGGTCAGCACGCGGTTCCCACACCCCAACATTCATAAAGGTACCTGGCGATCACCTGATCAATCAACCGTCAACCAGATTGATCACGTTGCGATCGACGTCAGACACTCCTCCAATATCCTCGATGTCCGAACCTTCCGAGGTGCAAACATCGACTCGGATCATCACCTTGTTGTAGCCAAGGTAAGAACCCGGATATCGAGAGAGCAACGGAGTCGAGACAAGCCAGGACGGTTTGATGTCGGAAAGCTACAATCGCAACCGATCGCTAGAGCCTTTGCCGATCGATTCTCCCTGAAACTATCTCAAAGTTCGACGCTGCCTGCACAAACAATAGAAGACAAGTGGAAACGTTGTCAAGAAGCCATCAAAGAGGCCGCCACTGATGTGCTGGGTTTTACGCCACCACCTAAGAGGAACCCATGGTTTGACGACGAGTGTAGGCAGGCGCATGCTGCCAAACAAGAAGCGTACAAGGCAACGCTGCATCGAACGACGAGAGCTGTTTGTGAGCTCTACAAACAGAGAAGAAGGGAAGAGAACCGGCTTCTAAGAAGAAAAAAGAAAGAGCACGAGAAGCGCGCGGTCGAGGAAATGGAGAGGTGCTATGGCAGGAATGATGTCCGAAATTTTTACCACAAGATAAAACAGTTATCCGGTGGTTATAAGGCTCGGACAGAAGCCTGCCGGGATCAAAATGGACAACTAGTGGTAGAGTCGCAGTCTGTGCTGAGAATCTGGAAGGATCATTTCTGCAGACTCCTAAACGGCGATGACGTCGCAAATTCCGCTGCTAGGCAGAATGTCCCACTCAATTTGGACGACGATGGACAAGAATTCCGTCCCCCCGACTTCGACGAGGTCAAGATAGCAATATCGAGACTGAAATCGAACAAAGCTGCTGGCGCGGACGGACTATCCGCAGAGCTGTTTAAAGCGGCTGGGGATGAGCTGGTTGGGTGCATGCACCAGCTCATCTGTGAGATATTGTCGGAGGAAAGCATGCCCGACGAGTGGAATCTCAGCATCGTTTGTCCGGTCCACAAGAAAGGAGACCCCTTCGACTGCGCCAACTACCGAGGGATCAGTCTTCTTAACATTGCATATAAGATTTTCTCTGCCGTACTGTGTGAGCGCCTGAAACCGTTCGTCAACAACCTGATAGGTCCTTATCAGTGTGGTTTCAGGCCAGGGAAGTCCACAATCGACCAGATCTTCACACTGCGGCAGATCCTGGAGAAGTCCCAAGAAGTACAAATCGACACCCACCATCTATTTGTCGATTTCAAGGCCGCGTATGACAGCGTGCATAGAGACGAGCTATACAGTGCCATGTTTATTTTTGGCATCCCTACCAAACTCGTCAGATTGTGTAGGATGACGATGGAGAACTCTCGCTGCTCCGTCAAGGTCGGTAGCGAACTCACCGAGACCTTCGATGTCAAAAAAGGATTTAGACAAGGCGACGCGCTGTCATGCGACTTCTTTAACATCATCCTTGAGGGGATCGTGCGGAACTCACACGTCAACACCAGAGGCACGATCTTCCACAAGTCCGTTCAATTGCTAGCTTATGCGGATGACATTGACGTGATCGGCCGAACTCAGCGAGCCGTCAATGAGGCGTTTGCTAGCATTGAAACGGAAGCGGCTAAAGTGGGACTGGTGGTAAACGAGGGCAAAACGAAGTATATGCTGTCATCGAAGAAGGACGCAGAACATCGACGTCTCGGACAGAGCGTCACTATGGGCAGCAGACACTTCGAGGTAGTGAAGGACTTCGTCTATCTCGGCTCCGCGGTGAATAGGGACAACAACATCAGTACCGAAATCAAGCGCAGAATCACTCTTGCCAATCGCTGTTTCTTTGGGCTCAAGAGGCAATTGAGTAATAAAGCCCTCTCCCGAACGACCAAAGTGACTTTGTACAACACCTTGATCATCCCAGTCCTCCTCTACGGCGCAGAAACCTGGACGCTACTAAAAGCGGATGAGGAAGCCATTGGTCTCTTCGAGAGAAAAGTTCTGCGTGCGATTTTTGGTCCTGTTTGCGTTGATGGCATCTGGAGGAGAAGATTCAACCACGAACTGTATGGGCTGTACGGCAGCATGAGCCTAGTCAAGCGTCTACGGATACAACGCTTAAGGTGGCTAGGCCATGTAGAGCGCATGGACAGCACTGCTCCGGCCCGAAGAGTTTTCGAATCCGAACCACAGGGACAACGCAACAGAGGACGTCCTAGACTGAGATGGCGCACACAAGTGGAAAAGGACCTCAACCATCTTGGAGTGCGCAATTGGAGACAGCTGGCAAGAGATCGTGCTAGCTGGAGAGGCATGTTGGTTGAGGCCCAGGTCCACCCCGGACTGTAGCGCCATCCGAAGAAGAAGAAATACTAGCTTTAAACTAAAAGTAAAATTTAAAAAGTAAAAACCTTAAACCTAACTCTTTAACAACCAGAATTATATCTACTTAACTATGTGCGTGAGAATACGTACGCATCCACCAGGACGTATATATTATAAATATGCTTAACATTTTTTATTTTGTTTATTTTTTTTAATTTTAACTTATTTTCTATTTTTTTTGTTTTTTTTTGTTGTATAATTTTTTTTAATTTTTTTTGTGTTTTTTGTTTGTTATTAAATGCCTTAAAGCTACCTAAGCCTATGTGAGTTGGCCGAAGACTCAACTACACCGTTAATGTTTTTAAGAATCTAGCGGCATCGCAAGCTGATTCTTGTGTAACCACCAGTAGAAATGCCGTTCTTTTGTCTGTTAGTACTCTATCGCGGGCAGAAACCGAACCGCTCTACTAAACCGTAGGAGATCCTCGTAGCTGCGATTGACATCCGGCTTGTATTCAAGTTACCTTTCTACTGCTCGGTGTGCGATACGTAAGATGATAGGGCAGCCATCCTCATCTTGTATCAGGCCTTTCGCGTCCAAATAGCGTAATGTACCCTCTCATGGTACATTACGTAAGGGTAGTAAGCCCAGAAGATCAGACTGTTGGTTGAAATCCCGTATCAACTTAATAATAAAATTATCTATCTTTATATGATTTGCCTCGTTGTACAAAACCACATTGGGGTAGAATTTCTTGTACTGGGATTCTGGTGTTCGATATAAATGAAGACAGGCCCGAAGGCACCGCCTTTCGAACAACCTCATCTTTTCCATCGGGGAAGGACTCACGTTAAACCACGCAGGACAACCATATACCATGATTGGCCGGATGATTACCATCTGGCAGATTAGCTTCACTCGGGTGTCAAGTTGACTGCTGTAAAACAGTCCTCTTGGCAAAGCAAAGGCATTCCTAACCCTGGTCAGAGCTGTTTCTACATGGAAACCACCATATAGAAACTGGTCCAACCAGATGCCTAGATATCTTACTACACATTTCACGGTTAATGGTCGTCCCAGTAGGTCAACTATGCCGAACTTGCGCCAATTTATTTTCGCGTTCCTTGATGCTCTGGACTGCAGGGTTCTAAAAAAGGATAGTCTCACACTTCTGGTAGTTGATTTTCAACTTGCAGTTGTCGCAAAGTCGTTGAATTGCATCGAAGTCACTCTGCAACAAACTGTTTATTTCTTCAACCTTCGGACCTGATCTGTACGCGATTAGATCATCGGCAAATGCTATTATGTTAGGCATAGAACCTATAAGATCGCTGGTGAATATAGTGAACAGGATCGGCGAACCCACCGCCCCTTGTTGCAACACATTTTTTATATGGAACACAGTTGAGGAAATTTCGTTGCCATTTTTCACAACAAACTTTCTACCTGTTACCATGTCGTAGGTCATATATAGCATCGTTTTGTGAATACCGAGACTAACTAAATTTAGGAAGAGACCTTCTAACCATACGGTGGCGAATGCTTTTTCCATGTCAATCAAGCAGGCCCTTGTGCACTGTGTTTTGTTTCTATTCAAATGGATGTCGGAAACCAACTTTGACAAGGCATGAATGGTGTCATACCCCGCCCTGAAGCCAAATTGGTTATCCGGTATTATTTGTTTTCCCTCAACCCATTCTTTCAGAGCTTTAATGACTATCTTCTCAAATATCTTGCTTATGCATGGAAGAAGACTTATAGATCGGAGATTTGTCGAAATGAAGGTATCTTTACCCAGTTTCGGGATAGGCTGTACCATAGCTGTTTTCCAATGTGTCGGGTTATATGCATTACTTAGCGCATTGTGGAACAGAGTTGTGTATACATCCTCTGCCTCAGAGGGCAGATGGCGCAGGACAATATTTTTTATCCCATCTATTCCCACTGACTTCTTCTTCAGTGACTTGAGGATACTTTGGAGTTTGTCTTTAGAAATTAGGATGGAGTTGTTACCATGATTGGCGACGACATTATTTGCCAGAAGATCGTCACTGAACCTGGTGAAACCAGGATTCTCGGATTGCCATTGACTTATTTCGTTCTGAAGATAGACATGGTTTAACAAGGCTCTGTTTTCCAGGTCGTGATTCGGACTACGAGTCTCGTTGACCGATTAAGCTACGTAAAGGACAAGGCAAGGTTGTTTTGTTTCTTGTATGTTGAAAGGTCGTTACGTCTTTTGTAAAGTTGCTAAAAATTATGTTCTTTACACACAACATTCAATAGTCTGACAACTCGTATTGCAGTGACGTGGTTCAGTTCTACTAGTTTAGCACTGTTTGAAACGCCAAAAGCCAACATTCGTTTTAAATAAAATTTTGGAAGTTATCTCCTCATGGGCAGCCTAAGACAAAAAAAAATTAACAAAATATATGTCAACATACGTTTTTAAATGAAATTTTGAAAGTTATCTCCTCATGAGCAGCCTAAGACAAAAAAAAAAAAAACAAAATGAACAAAATATATGTTCATATAAATTTATATGAAAATACTATGAATAGCAGTTAATCCGATAAAACGAAAAATACACATGCATACGTTCGAATTTAACCACTGCTCTGGGAAGAATCATCAAGTGTTCACCCTTCAAGTGCATAGTTCACCCTTGTGTCAAAATGACAAATAGGTCCGAAAACATCATGTCATATACAAATTACGAGCTAAACTCCGAAATCCAAACAAATATGCCCAATTCAACAATCGCAGACCATTATCCTCGAAATGATAGCCATTTGTATGAGCACATCATTGGCCGAGCCATTGTCGAATTCCGCACCGTTTGAATACCCTAGTCGTGGCCCCACCCTTCTCCCAAACATAGCAGCGTCACCCGTATCGCAAAAATGCGAAATATTGATACCAATCGGTCAAAATATCCGGAACGAATTTCCAATCAGAATATTTTTTACATGAATATGTGTAGTGAAGGGGGAAAAATGCTGTTTTCCGCTTACGTGCGAAGACCGACTAAGGGTTGCTGCTCGTTGCTTATGAATACAAGCACTTGTGCACGATATGGGAACGCACTGCAAACACCAAATTAGGTGTAAAAGCGAACGTCATAAATATTAGCAATGTTTCCACTTCACCGAGCTCTGGAAATTCCTCTCGATTTGTCATAATGAAAACGCAATAAGCATAAAACATTCAGTGAAGCGCCAATTTGGGGATTTCCAAATCTTGTGACGCCGCGTCGCACAGAAAGTTGGGTTGGGGATGTTGGGGGAGGGTGCAAGGCTTCCTTCAATCGGCAGGAGAGGTTCGTACAGTTACGAATAGTTCGAAACTATTAATTAAAGAAAGTTTTCGATAGATAAATTATGCGAGATTCGAATGTTGCCGTCTAATTAGGGAAATTCATGAATTCGGAAATCTTAAAAGATGAAATCTGCCCGGTGATGGTGTTTACCCACCATTCGAGGTGAAAGCACTGTCGAGTAACTTTCATTCAGAACTTGTTTCTTAGTTAGTTTTAAAGAAAAGACTTGGTATTTGGTAAAAGGAATATCATTTAGTGTGTTTTTCTTTTCGCGTCTGCGAACTTTTTTCTGCCAATTAAAGAGAGTGCAGTTGCAGTTGGAAGTTGATTTTGTTTGACAGTCTTTTGAATGCAAATGGCGTTATATATTTTTCCCAGTTACTGCGATTAAACACATCACCTTGCAATAAACTGGGGTGATGAAGTCATTAGTCGGCCGCGTAACTTCCTTTTACGTTTATTTTGCTTTCAAAACACTGCCATTATTGTAAGGAATGAGCGGTTCGTTGTTTTCAATTTATAAGAATGTGTTCAATTTGAAAGTCATTCTTAGTTCATTTGCCCAAACAAATAACTAAATATGCAAATGAGAACACTATTCTTGAGTAATCGGCTTGCTTTACGCCAGAAGTCCGCCAATTTAGTATTTAGAAGTTAGCCAGACTTTTGATTCCGGCCTTTAGCTATTGCAACTTAGGTTAGAGGATAATTTGTCTTCTTACCCAAATTTTTCTAGTTTTCTTAAGTGAACATTAAAATTAAAGAACGACTTATTGTAGGCAAAAAACATATTATAAAGTAGCCCAAAGGTAAATGAAATTTATACTAAGTTTATTTAGAGCACTTGTTAAAAGTCAGTAAGTTAGAATTAAGATCAGCAAATTAGATGCAAATCGAGTTTTAAGTATTTTTGTCTAGCATACGAGGGTTGCCTTTTATATTTCGGGATTAGAGAACAAAAACAAATATTAATCATCGAAAACAGCTTTATTGTGTGTCAAAATATTTCCCATTAAGATCTATATAATTTTGCATGCCTTTGAAAAAATTGTCGAAGCACTTTTGACACTCTGATTGAGGTATCTCCAAAACATGCATTCTGAACGCATCAACCGCTTCTTCAGGTGCCTAAAAACGTTGACTTCTCATTTTATTTTTTACGTACGGGAATAAAAAGAAGTCATTCGACACCACGTTGATGTTTTGAGTGCTCAAAAATTCACTTGTTTGAGCCGATGTGTGAGAGCTCGCATTGTCGTGGTGAAGAGTGATCCGTCTTCGGCGGGCGGTTTTCCTGATTTCTTGGAATACAACTGGCAAACAAATGGTTGTGTACCACTTAGAATTGACTGTTCTGCGTTGTTCTAGTAGTACACTTGTGACATGTCCAATTTTTCCAAAAAAAAAAAAACAAAAACAGGCGACCGTTTGCTGGGAAGTGCTTCGTATTGGATTTAGTTCAATTTGAAACACCCATACAGTCGACTGCTGTTTACTTTCGTCCTCATACGTGTAAATCAACGATTCATCACCAGTCACGATGTCATAGACGTGTTTCGAAGCACCGCGATCGTACGAGCCTTTTCTTAAGCGATTGGCAAATTGTGTGGGATCTAACGTGAACAAATTTTTTTGACGGTCAAATGTTCATGTAATATTGAATGTGTGCTGGTCCAACTAATGCCTAAGGTTGTCTCAATCTCACGATAGTTCACATGACGTTCTTGCAATATCAGTTGGCGCACAGCATCGATGGTTTCCGGAACAACAACTGATTTTGGACGACCTTCACAAAATTCGTCTTGGAGTGAACTACGACCTCGGTTCAATTCACCATACCATCGATAAACACTGGTCCTTGATGGAGCTTCATCGCCAAAAAGTGAATTAAGTTCATTGATGCATTGTTGTTGAGTTAATCCACGTTGAAAGTTGTAAAAAAATTAGCACGAACATTTTTACAATTTCATTCCATTTTTTGGGCGAGATGAATCTTTTCAGTTACTTTAACCAAGACACATAGCGCTCATATGTCAAAACGTTCTGAGAATGTATAACCTCAAAAATGTCAAACTTTACGATAGAGTTGGCAGTTGCCAGATTGCAACATTAGGGCTGCCCAATCCAGCCTTATACAAAGGCAACCTTTGTATAACAAAACAAAGAATAAAGAATAAACATGCATTAAGAATAAACAAATAATTTGTCTTCTTCTTTTTTACTCATAAAAACCGTAACAGTACATACAGTGTTGTGCAAAATAATAAGAACACACGTCTTTAGCAATTTTACAATTCCTGAGCTCCCGAAACAAAATAATTCATTTTATTATTATTTCGGTTTTAAGCTAACTGTAAACTATTGGCATTTTAACTGTTCTAACAGAATCAATTTACATTAATCTGTGGACTTCTGTAGAAGGCAGTCCTTTTTGTCCTGTGCAAAATAATAAGAACAATTAACGTAACGTGCCATTAACTTTAGCAAAGGTGTTCATTTTACGTATTTTCTTGGTAAGCATATGAATATAAGAGGCACTAATCAATTTCCAAATCCTCCAATTATAATAGGTATTACTATAAAGAAAATTATTACAAAAGCATGAGCTGTAACAATTACATTATAAATTTGATCATCACCAATTAAAGCACCAGGGTGACCTAATTCAGCTCGAATTAATACTCTTAATGAAGTACCAATTATTCCTGCTCATGTACAATACAAAATATAATGTACCAATATCTTTATGATTAGTTGAAAATAACCATTTATAACATCAGCGGAGATAAAAACTGAGCTCAATCTTCAGGTAGACACGATCATCAGAAGAAGGCTTATAGAGCACAATTTAAAAGCATACATTCCGAAAAAAATGTCCCCTCTTATCGAAAAAGAATATTAAGGATCGAATCAATTTCGCTAAAAGACACCAACACAAAACGGTTGAAAATTGGCAAAACGCACTTTGGTCAGATGAGACCAAAATCAATTTGTTTGGCCCTGACACAAAAAAAACAGTGTGTAAGAAGACCGGTTGAAAAAGAATTTGATCCGAGATATTCCGTGAAAACGATAAGACACGGGGGTGGAAATATTATGGTTTGGGGATGCTTTCATTACCAATCCGTTGGACCTATTTATTGCATACAGGAGACTCTCAACAAAGAAAAATACGTTCAAATCTTAAAAACAATTATGTATCCCTTCGCCAATGAGAATTTGTCATTGCTTTGGCTATTTTAACAGGACAATGATCCGAAACATACTGCCAAAGTAACAAAAAAGTGGTTTGAAGATATGAGGATCCGAGTTCTTGAATAGCCAGCACAATCCCCAGGCCTTAATCCGATAGAGAATTTGTGGGGATTGGCTTTGCCAAAAGCTCGTTGACTCTATGCCGCTTAGATGTGAAGCAGTACTCAAAAACAAAGGGAATACAACTAAATATTATTGATATTGATAAAGCTTTCTTTAATTTTGATCCACTATTTTTATTATTTAAGAGAATATATTTATTATTTATAAAGTGTACTTATTATTTTGCACAATCAAAATCAGTGAATTATTGGTAATTTTATTTTTCTTCTATTTTTTTGTTGCTTGAAATTCATATCTATGTATTTATTTAATAAAACAAATATCGAAAGAAAAATATAATTTAATAATTAATGAAGTTTGTTTTTAAATACCAAAACAAGGTGTCTCATGTCGCTGTTCTTATTTTTTTGCACAATACTGTATATGCAAGAAAAATAGAATATTTATTATCTTAAATAAATTGCATATACTCGTTTTCAACACTAAACAGAAACAGAACAGTGACTATCTCCCCTTCGGAGTCTTGGCTTATCTTATATAGAACGATGTTTTATCTCCGGTAAAAATTCCACAATGGTCTCCAAGAAATTCTGCAGCATCAACTTCCAGCAGACTAGTTTTAGGTCTGGGTATGTTTTAGACAGCAAAATTATTTTTTTTCTTTTGCCTGCGGATCTGAGCGGATTTTTTTTACGGAAATTTGTATTTATTAAGAAGCTAGAAAATTGGGTATCGTGTACAAGGAGAAACCGAAATGTCGAAAGGCGATTTTTCACTTCGCTAAACGTCGCAGAACAGGTAAAATTCCAAGGATCCTTATAACAACGAATTTTTTCCTTGTTCCTTCTACACTAGCAATTTGTGGATAATCTATGTACATACATATGTTTCAGGATAAGTTCTTACGCCGATTAGTGGAGTTTAAGAATTCAATCGCTACCTGGTTCCTTTGTCACGTGATCTTTGAACATATGCCATAGATGTGCGCATGAATCTGAAATCAATTTTTTTTCACTTTCTTCTAGTTCAGCAGAATCCACTTGGACTGAGTAATACAACCTTGTTTTTTGTTCCTTATTTATAAACCCTAGAAGGGATTTCTTATGTTTCTTTATTTACTTTTACTTTAATCTCTTCTAGGTCTGATCTCATAGAAAACAGAACATTTGTCAAACATTTTTCTAAATTTTTCTTCAGTGTTTTTCGACAGCACCTTTCTCGTTTTATTTGTTGCAGAACATTGAATAAACATTTTTTCAGTTTCAATGCGATGGGAAAAAGCTGCAAGCGTCATGATATTTTTTTAAAAAGCTGGCTCCACAATCCCTTCAATAATTCGATTCCCAAATTTTTTTATTCATATTGCAATTTTTTTAAATTTTTCAATCATACCAAAACGTCAGTCTCACTCATAAAATTTGTTGATGCCCTTTTTCACTTGGCTGTGTCATCTTAAATGACGACGTTCTTTCTGGCAATCCTCTTATAATTCAGATTCGAACACTATTTTGACGAAAACTGTAATGTAATTCTTAGACTTTAAATGGACAAGCCCTTGTAAACGCTATATCTGGATTTGTTTAAATAAATGAATTGTGTCACACAGCCTTAACTGTTCGTTTATCCCATTACGTGGCTTAGGTCAGGACAGAGATGATCAACGCATTATACAAAATTTACAAAATGTAATTAATTTATTTGTTACAAGTAAAAAGAAAAACACTTAATTTAAAAGACGGTTAAATTTAGATATTTAAAAAAAGAAATGCCAAACACAACTGGGCCGTCCGAGGACCGGACCATCCGACGACTGGATCTCGATGACTGGACCGTTCGACGTCTAGATCTCGATTGATTTTTGTAAGATGCTGGCCGGAGAATGTCACCTCGATATTCTTAATCTGATGTGTTGTGGATGGACATGTTTGAAAATCATTCCGATATGTTTTCTTGGATTTTGGGATCGCTTGGGTCATAAACAATAATGTTTGAATTTTAGATTGTATTGTTTGTCCAGTGTATTTTAGGATTGGATCGAAGTGTTAACTTGTATAAATAATACTAATTGTATAAATAATGATCTTTTGAATGATTCCACCGATTTCTTGACAACATGCATCCGACATCATAACACATCCTTCATTGTGCTTCTTACTTTCTTTTATATGGTCCCTCTCCAGTTCTGAGCCAGCAATTTATACATTTGCAGTTTTCTTCTGCCGTTTTCTTTGGCGAATTTTATACGTGCTTCAACATTTTTATATTCTTTTTGTAGCAAACATCGTGAAGATCTCTGCTTGCTGTCCAAGAATTTTCTTGGTATTTTCTTAATACACAACCATCATTCTGCCTAAAATATTTGTTCCTCTGCATGAGTCTTATCATACGCATGCATCCGCTCCTGCATATTTTCAAATCGCCTCTCACTTGTGGCAAAAAGCTTTTCCACACCTCTGCACCTTTGATCAGAGATTGTCTTGTAATTCTGATTGTCATATTTACAATCAATCTTTGTGGACCTGGGCTGCAACTAATACGCATCTCCAGCCAGCTGCCATCAGTTACGCACTCCAAGTTCTTTAAGGTCTTTCTCCACTTGTGTGCGCCACCATATTAAGCGTTGTATCCGAAGGCGCATAACCAGGCGCATGTCGCTGTACAGTTCGTCATTATATCTTCTCCTCAAGATGCCATCAATGCGAACAGGACAAAAAATCGCAAGCAAAACTTTTCTCTCCAAAAAAAAAAATAGTTGAGGTTTTCGCGCCATGGGATGATGAAGCTGTTATGTGAAGCAAGCTTAGTCCTTCGAGAGAGGGTTTTATTACTCAATTGCCCTGAGCGTGATTTTGCCTTTAATTTGTTATGCTAAATTTGAAGTCCTCTACTACCTCGAACTTTCTACTACTTGTGTGACCATCTTCTTTGGAGTTTCGGTGTATCGCCTCAAAAGCAACAAATAGGTGATTGGTGTCATAAAATTCGGACTGGTTAGTTCGCTTACTATAAGTTTTTGGTGTTCACATAAAGCCGCAGCGAAAATGTTGTTTTTAGACAGGTTAGACAGCTTGTAAGGAACTGGCAAGTTAGAATTAATTTTCTTGCAAGCATGGAAATTCATTAAGCAGACAGTGAGGAGAGCCTTTTTTTCTTGTGAACTTGAGAAAAGGTGCTAGAATTCTCTTACGGGCCTCACTTTCCTCCCGTCATATTTTTTCGATGAGCAGGCGGATGCACCCAGTACTTCAATAGTCCTGCGAATTGTCTGTTGGCTTCAACGATTTTGGTTTTGTCTTAAGTCTCGATTTTGCTATCTTGAGCACACCTAATTCGAGATTAAGTGGAATACTCTGCCTGACACCGTTATACAATTAAAATATCTTTTTGGCTATCGTCTTACATTTAGAAAGAACGTATGAACATTGCCGCCATGTAACCACTCTGTCTCCTCAACCGCCCCCTCCTTATTGCTTTTTAATTTGGAAAACTGCTGCGCTTCCCTTCTCACGACGCCCATGAACAGCTCTCGTCGTTCGTTGTACCACTGTAGACCTTCTGTCTTATTGCATATGTTTTTTGTATTGTCGTTGTTTGCTGTTGTAAAGAAGCGAACGCATAAGTCACTACTTCTCTGGTGGCTTTTTAACAACATTTTAATTCTTCTTCTATTGTAAGGAACCTTAGTTGGTGAAGTTTCTCATAATCACTTGTGTTTACAGTTTTCCAACGTCAAAGTGTTGTACGCTCTTGAAACCGTAGTTTATTTTGCTGTTGGTTTCCCGCCTAAGTAATTATAAGGAAATGAATAGGCACTTCAGAAGGTTCAAACGTCAGGCAAACTGGAGTTACCAACGTTGGCCACAAGTATATCAATTTGAATGTTCCAGAATTAAATCAATTTCTTAACCTAGTCTTAATCTGTCAGTAACTGAGTTCAATAGCCAAATCTAAAAACCGACACGTTTTTTTGAGGCAGTAGCTAAGTACGAGTGTTTGAATATTTTCGTTGGAACCATTTGCCATCGACATAACCCCTAAAGCGGGTGTACTTTCCGCGAAAACTATAAAGCAGCGTTACCCCAGGAAAGCACTTTATTTCACTTCCAGTCACTTTGGCGAATCCATGTATTGAAATTGAGTTACATCTTTATGCGCATCGGTAATCCTTAAAATTGGGCGATAACAAGAATGTCCTTTTCGACAATCTTGCGCGTAAATCGGACCGGCGTCGACCTGGGGTGCATCTGGGTGGGGACAGTAAAAAAGAAAGACGTGTCAATAAAAAGAATCCCATAAAATTAGCCCCCGCTTCGATGAGTTTTTATCGCCTCTGCCGCCGATGCTCGCTGAAGCGTCCACTGTGAACGCCTTACAACAGCCTCATATTCACAGAAACAGCATAAATATCGGCGACTTTAACGATTGCCTGTAACATAGCTCTGCGACTTACGACCACAGTCCACAAACAGGAGGGGTGCGCTTCTGCCGACGGCAACCATCGTTGTGGCGGGAGAGGGTAATTTAAATCGTGTAATAAAATGTCGCGCGATGTGAACGATTCCTAAAAAGGATTCTGCACGACATTGTTCATGGACCTTATGAAAATCCGCTGGCAACAGCCGCGTTCCAACACATTTCGGGTCAACCACAGTCACAGCCGACGACGACGCAACGTTTCGCGACAACCGAGTAATTAAGCCGTTAATCGAGAACGATGATATCATTCTAAAGCCATATGCGGATCAGAACAACTCCGCCACCACCCACACACTTTCCTTGCGACACTGGGGGTCTATAAATTTTTGGAAAATTCATTAAAAACCACCGCACCCTGTAAGGATACACTCGTGCGATAATTTTAATCACTTTACTAGATTTCAACCACTCCCGCAGCCAGGATACAATGAAAGTTAAGTGGAATTATAATTTCCGCGATAATTTTACAGCAATTCATCGTTTTCGCATGGTTGGGGCGGGATTAAGGGATTGGAGTTCATCCCTTTCTCCGCGCGAGCTGCTAGTGAAAGTTTGCAGTAATTTGCGTGTGCTTCTCACACCCCTCAGTGACGAGTGCATAAATTAATTTTTGAAAAAAATATTTAATTTATTACGAACTGGGGGGCGGTTTGTGGGTTTTATCAGGACGTGACCACTGGCTCATGAAATGTGCAACTTGGACGAGTGGACTTCGGCTGCAGTTCGCTCAGTAATGGCAGTGTTCAGGGATGTGTCTCTCTGGCGTGAGATTTGCATAAATTGTGTGTGTTCCAATGAAGTATTCGGTAAAGTGACTATCGATGTTCAGCTTTGAAATGTTCCCAATCGGGTGGGTTAAATTAAATTAAAACGGTACTCGGCTGAATGAATGAAAATTAATCGTTGGGAGATTTATTTCAAAGTGGTTTATAGGCAAACTCTTGACTAATTTACCAACCACATCAATCTAACGGTAGGGCCTACATATGTAGGTTTGTGGTTTTCCACTCGTGGGTGTCATTGTTGCCTGCAAGCTTGTACTTTAGTCAGCAGTCAGTTTCGGTGGTTTCGTCAAAATCTCTCTCGACCTTATAAAGGATAAGGATGAATTTCGCAGTTATCTTACAGACGGGATGTTTTTTATTTTCGGAGGCTTTCGGAAACTCCGGAATGTAAAACTGAGAACAGAAAACAAAGTTTATGAGATAATAGATTCTATGAAACACTTCGTGAATCCTGAAAACCCGTTTCAACAATTTTTCTGAAGAAAGGACAATCTTTGCCTTCTTCGATGCGTGTTCGTCTGTTCTCTTTAATTTCAGTTGTGGGTCAGTAGATTCAGTGTTTAATCGAGGCCATGGAATGAAGCGTCTTCAAATTAGAATTAAACAGAAACAAACATGGCTCTGAATTGTTCCCACAATTCGCCTTGGTTAAACACTTAACGGACAGTAAGTTATAACACCTATATATAATAAAAGGAATGAAATGTGTTCTCCCAGCTTTCTTCAAAAATCCCGTGTGCTCATGAACTCACTATTCAATAATCTAATAGTTAATTTTCGGAAAAGTAACTCTAAACCAGCAGTGTCTTAATAGAACTATTTCATCCTGACACTTAAGCGAATGCGACTAAAATGAGGCCAAATCATAGTGAGCAGGATCGATGTCTCGGAAAGAGCCTTATTATAAGCGGTAAAAGATAAAGGACTTCGACTATCTCGCCTCTAAAGTAAGCAAGGAAAATAACACCAGAATCACAATATTTTTACCAATTTTTTGAAGCACAAATTGAGTTTTTATCATCATCTCCGTGTAGCTATATGATTTTTTCTCATCTTTCTGGCAAATTGTTGATCCCATCCAAAAAGAGCTGCACCGGCTTGGCAGCCAAGAATAAATCAAGCCAATTTTCGATATTCTGCTCTGATGTGAACTGTATTTCAGTGAAAGCGAAAAAATGGTAGTCAAAAGAAACAAGGTTTGGGCTAAAAGGCGGGTGGAGTAAAACTTCCTATCCACTGTTTTCCAAATAGTTCTTAACAAGAATGGAAACGTGGCGAGCGTTGTCATGATAGAAAATGATTGCCACGGGTGTGATCGTATATTTCGTTTTTCGGCTACTGCTCTCTTCAATCGTATTAATTGTGTTCGGTGCGGTTGTGCATTATTTGTTTCATCCGGTCTTAGTAGCTCATACTACAGCACACCCTTCTGATCGCAGATGATGTGACTGGATTTATGAATCACATGATTCAAAATCACATCCGTGTCACTATTTATAGTGGCAACGGAATCACTGATGGAGAAAAGACCTTCTGTGGCGGGATGGGGGTTAGCAGACCCAGGCTT
The DNA here is from genome assembly GCA_955652365.1 of Eristalinus aeneus. Classification (NCBI taxonomy): domain Eukaryota; kingdom Metazoa; phylum Arthropoda; class Insecta; order Diptera; family Syrphidae; genus Eristalinus; species Eristalinus aeneus. The sequence goes on along the minus strand of OY019130.1, from coordinate 65,362,719 downwards.
TGAGGGAACCTGACTGGTAGTGGCAGCTTGACCAGAGGCTATATTCTGGTGCCACGGGAGGTCATGGGCCCCTGGAACTTCGGTTCCCGTCTGATCGTGCGGTAGGCCCCCTTGTGGGAATTTCGTGGTGGCTTTGGTTTACAACATAACATTGCGGGTAGAGTCGAGGATAGTGTACTGTGCTGACTTGTCTAGTTGATTGTTCATCCACAACTAGGCAAGGCGGTTGGGGGACTATCCCTTCTCAGTGTGGAGTTGCATTCTCAGCCGGGCGCTGCCCAAAGAGAGGAAGAGGTTTTAGAAAGGCCTCGCATCAAACCAAGGTGGGGTGATTGCCCTTCAAGCATGATTTTAGATTGGTACTCAAGTAACTAAGGCGTTTAGTCTTTCCTTTCTTACGACTCTTGGGAAAATGGACCCCGTGATATAAGCCGTAAAGGAAGGTGATCCCGTAAAACCAAATCCCACACCCTTCTGATTCCACCGAATACAAAGCATTAAGGATATTCGGCTTCGCCATTGATTGGCCGGGTTTCAAATATCATTTTTGGCGCTTTATGTTGTCGTAATGGATCCATTTTCCAGCACAAGTAAGAATCCGATGTAAAAACAAATGATTGTTGAATGAATGACATTTACTGAAATGACGAACAATGACATCAGCTTTCCAACGCATGTTCCAATGGAATAATAACAATGGAATAATACAAGTTACTCCATCAAACCGCATAAAGTTATACAGCTGCGGAACATGCCATCCCTAAGGGTCATATAAAAAGCGCACACACCTCACTACCCGAAAATATTCTTTTATTGATACGACTCAGAAATTCTGAAAGAAGAAAGTGGATTCGCTACCGACACGATTGCTTTCTGCATAGTGTAAAATTTTTGAACAAAGCAATTAAAGACGAGATCGCGATTTTCAAAAACACTCATTGGAGCAATCTTCTTTCTTATTTCGATAAATCAAGTCAGTCATTTTGGAAGGTTTCTAAGATTCTTAAAAAATGAGGAAATAATATTCCGCCACTGAGAAATGAATCAAACCTCTGCATTTCCCCCAATTAAAAAGCTAATCTTTTAGCTTCAACTTTTGCCAAAAATCACACGGTTTCAGCGCACCTCAGTAATACCAACACTACCTCGGAAGTAATTGCCACCAAAAATGCTTTATACAACACACCTGTTTTATTTGACGATACTTATCTTGTCTCATCTAGCAAAGTTAAAGGACTCATTAAGTCCTTAAAACCCAAAAAAGCACCTGGTCTAGATAGAATCAACAATCGATTGCTTAAGGAGTTGCCACCTAAAGCTATTAATCATTAAACTTTAATTTACAGCTCATGTCGTAGACTGTGTTATTTTCCTACAAAATGGAAAATAGCATTAGTAGTGCCTGTAGGTAAAGTTGGTAGCCCAAAGATAAACCTGATAGCTATAGACCAATTAGCTTGCTTAGTTCCATTAGCAAGCTATTCGAAAAAATTGTTAAAGACAAACTGGATGATATCTTGAACGATAAAAACATATTACCTAACTTTCAATTCGGCTTCAGAAAGGGACATAATACTAACCACCAAGTAATAAGAATTAAACATTTTGTGATTGATAAACTTAAACTGAAAGAATCCACGGGGCTTGTTTTGCTCGACATAGAAAAAGCATTTGACACGGTCTGGCATGATGCGCTAATTCACAAGCTCTACAAATATAATTTCCCAATCGCAATTATTAAACTAATCCACAGTTTTTTAAGTGACAGAAAGTTTGTGGTCAAAGTTTTAAATAACACATCATTATTGAAAAATATTCAACATGGTGTACCCCAAGGATCCATTCATGGCCCAACGCTTTTAATATATATGTTTCTGACCTACCTAGCCTCGGTAACGTTAACATTGCAATATTTGCAGATGATACTGCCATATTTGCAGCAGTTGCCTTATTCACTGATATAAATAATGTATTACAAACAGCCCTTTACAAATTTGAAGAGTATTGTCATAAGTGGAAGATACAACTTAATGCTCAAAAAAACTCAAGCTATTTGGTTCACCAAACGTCAAACATTTTTTTATGTTCCGAATAATAATCTAAGGCTATGTTCCTTGGATATAAGTTAGACAGAACATTGTAAATATCTTGGTATTGTTTTGGATAAAAAACTTATCTTCGAGAAACATATATCCACTGCCATAGATAAAGTAAATAAATTGAAACGAGTTCTCTATCCATTAATTTGTGGAAATTCAAAACTAAGCACTGATAACAAACTATTAATATATATAACACTCTTCCAAGCTGTTCTATTATATGGAGCTCCTGTCTGGGGCGACTGTGGTTAAAATTGCAAAAAATCTCAAAACAAATTGTTAAAAATGATATTTAATCTTCCGTGGTACTACTCGACTAGAAGATTGCATGTTAAAGCCAATATCAACTTGATAGATTTCCTCATCAATAAATATAAAATATCTTTTTATGAAAATTGTATCTTATCAGAAAATGAACTCATAACTCAACTTAGTATGAACAATTACTGAATTGAACGGGAAATGGCAATAATAGTTTTAAGTATCATTTACATAAGGGCTTTTGTTTGTGGTTTTCCCTTGTATTGAATAAATTAATTTTTAGAATACTTCATTATATAATATTATATTTTTGTTCTAAAGGTACGTAGATTCCTAAATCTCTAACTCGTGAAATATGTAAAATGTACAATGTAACACGTTAACCACAATGAAATGAAATGAAATGAAATAACAATGGAAAAATACAAGTTACGCCATCAAACCGCATGAAGTTATAGACCCAATTGTATTCGAATCCAGATCCCCTGCGTAAGATATGGAGCCATGTTCTTCTACCGCACTATTGCCTTGCCTCGCTTGTGACAGACACTAAATAAGGTGCAGACATCTTCTTAATTTTAATAAGTCCATTGATACGATAGAGTTTTCTGGACTCTTGTTATATGTTTCTATGCAAAAAACATTAATAATCTCCAAGGGATGTACATTTCTGTATTAGCATTTCCGTAAACTATAACTTCATCAAAACGTAGCCAAACAGATAAACTACTTGAAGTTCATTTTTACCGTTCCGTTCTTGCCTTCCTTTTCAATTCACCCCAGCATTGTCAATTTTCTGGCATAATAGCAAAGTTTGTACCCCAAATTCCCAGCGAATCTCATAAATCTTCACTGCCGCGCAGATTGACATATCAATAAACCGGCGGCGTTTCACCCCATCCCGTGATAAGTTTACTGGAATTTATGCGAAAACATACGCACTACAGTCCTAAGCACAGAAACTCTCATGACTTCTTCCGTAGTCCTGTCCGTAGCCGGGGAAGGAAGTCTGAGAATACCTTTGTTGTAGACCCCGCCGAACAGATTCCCTCCTTTTGACTAAAATTCAATCAAAGCAAAAGTTTTTTTCATTGCCCAACGAAGGGTTGACAATAATCCTAGTTGAAAGGATAATAATAGAACGGAACGGAATTAAATTTGCGAGCCCCATCAGGATACGCAACAACACACATATGCTCACCCTGCATGCCCTGCAATCACGGCATAACCACGTTACCGTCATCCTCAACCTCTCCTCGCGATTCGTATAGGAAAGTTGTTTTTTTTTTCATTCTTAAGTGGGGATATGAAACCTAATAAACCGCGAATTTTCAAATATTTTTCCTTTTTCGAATTCAGTCCATGAACTGGTTCGCCACATCAAAGTTGCGCGCTTTCAAAGGTCCCGTGTCCCACTTTGGACAACCACCAGGTACCCTTTACAATTTTTTCGTTGTATTCTGCCTGTAGAATCGATAAGTGGCATCGCAATGCGACAAGGACTGGTTGGGGTGCGATGGAAAATGGAAATGGAAAACACAAATTTCGTTTTTGAAATGAAAACCTGTATAAGGCCCCCTTGGTCTCTTCGTTTCCGTAAATTGAACGTGAGTTCAATTTTGTTTTGCAATTTTAATATTTCCCTCAAGCGTGGTGCAGAGGCGATGAGATGTACTCTGTACAAGGATGCGTGCCCCCGATGCAGCAGCGGAAGTTGTAATTTTGTTTGAAAAACACATCAGTTTAACGGAAGAAACTCAATTTTCTGTTGGGAAGAACTTGTTGATGATTATGTTTGTGAACGGGGTTGAAGTTGATGCGTTTCGAACCAGTTTCTGAAGTGTGCCATGTGGGGCTTATTTGATTTTCCCAGAGTTCTTGTGAGTTCTATTTGAATCTGATTTAGTTTTCTCAAATTGAGATTTAGAAAGATAGGAAGAAATGGTTTGAAAGTGAACAACTTTAAGAAGTGAATACTAATCTAAACACACGCAATCTAACTTCTAAGTACTTACATTTGCAGATGAGCCAAGTTGTTTGAGGATACAGGACACATTTTTTCGGCAAAACGACCTGAGTTAAGTGAAGAGCAAAGTCTAAGGTGTTACTATTTGGAATATTAGTACAACTTCAATTCGGTACGTTTTCAAAAGATGGCGCCATTTGCAAGTTGTGGCTGATTTTGGAAGCGATTATCTACTTCATTGGAGAGGTGTGGCATATGTCACCAATAATAAGTGTATGTGTTTAACACAACTACATTGTTTTTTACCTCTTCGAAAATGTCCGGATCTGTCTTATATAAATAGCATTTGCGGAAAGGTTTTATTTTTTATTTTTGTTTTTTAATTAAAAAAAGTGTAGCTGACGCCCCTCAAAAGCTTATAGAAGTTTATCCTGAAACGGCTCGGACCGTTAAATCATGCTGATTAGACTGATTTCGACGCCTCTAAAGTGTTGATTTTAGCATCGAAGACAAAGATCGGCTGCCCCAGAAGTTCGAAGATGAGGTATTGGAGGTATGCAAAGTTAACTCGCAAAATCATTGGAAGTAACTCAGCACACAATTTGCGTTCGTTTAAGAAAATTTGGATTTATACAAAAGCAAGAAAATTGGGTGACGTACGAGTTAAAATAAGGAGATGCCGGAACTGCTTCTTTAAATCGACCGTGACTAGAGTTGAAAAGTGAATATATTACGATAACCCCAAGAAGAAAAAATACTATGTTAAGTCTGGTGAACCCGTTCGATTATCGTCAACATCGACGTAACATCCACGATTTAAAGGTAGTGCTCTACATATGATGTGTTCAGACGGACGTGGTGTACTAAGAGTTCTTAACACCAGGCGCTATAGACTAAAACGCCAAACAAAAATTATTATTAACACCAGGCGAAACCCTTAATAGATTATCGACTCCGTGAATTGCGTAAAAAAGTTGCAACAAATGGCCAGAAGAAGGAGGTTGCGCAATAGAAAGACACTCAGCTCTAGGTGTTTGTGGCGGTCACAAACTGCCTGGAAACGCTGAAATATGAGCGGTTATCCCAACCGCCGTATTTTTCAGACCTCGCTTTACGACGGATGCAAAACGATTGATTTTTAATTCTTTAATTGACAACAGACTTCGGGTCACATATAATGACGCCGTAGGGGTCTCCTTTCTTCAGGATGCGACAAGCGACACTGACATACCACTTCTTTTACTGATGAGCTGACGTAATTAGTTCTGCGGATAGTCCGTCAGCTCCAACAGTTTTGTCTGACTTCAGGCTCAATGTTGTTATCGAATTCGTTGTCCCTTAAGTACCTGACGATTGGGTTTGAATGGGTTCCAGCTTCGCCTAGCTGCTTCTTGAAAGTTGCACCAAGAACTGTGCAGAGCGATTTTTCATAAAACTTCTTGTTGCTTTATGACCAAGTTAAGGGAAGACTTGCATTCCTCTTCATTCGCGCAAGTGGTTAGAGGACTGAGTAAGACCTTGAGCACTGCTTCACTGTTGCTACAGACGTACAAACTTCATCGCTGCCGACTGTTCTTCACAATCATGTGGTCATGAGGACCGCAAAAGTTTCCGCTTGCCTAAGAATATGTAAAATCTAATTTGGTCTTTTCCATGAAGGCGTCAGCTGTAGATCTCTTCAACGTCTTAGAGCCATCCATGAAAATTCGAGTGAGAATTCCTCTTTGGCGCATTTTCTGGTCACAGTAAGGCTTGGACGCAGGAAAAGTCAACTTTGTATGAATTGCGCACTTGGACGGTAAATCAGTTAGACAAGTGTCATAGGAAATGGGAAGCGAGAGGTCACTCCAGTCCGAGATAAATAAAAGAGTCGAAAGATGGCTTTTATTGTTCATCCCATGTCGATATCAAAAAATGTAATGTGTAACATTAAATACATAAAAAAGTTTGGAATCCAGGTTCATGTTCATAACATGGAATATTAGCTCAATTTAGTTGCGAACATTTTTGACAACGGCAGTGAAATCCTTCACAATTTCTTTCGCAATCGTCTAAGGATCTTCGTATCCACCACTGATGAGAAAAATGCTGAATTGTTAGTTAATAGACTTAAAGACTTATACAGACTACATATAGACTTATAGACTAATACAGACTATAATAGACTCAGAATGGAGGCACATTTGACATCGTTTTAAATCAAGCACAACGCACCTTGATTCGTCCTCAAGAACGCTGACGGTATTTCTAACTTGAGCAATTCATATTTTATTCACCATACATCTCATTTTTTGTATTCGTTAAGATGTCTTTAAGGGAGGTAGTGTTTAGTTAAGAAGCCTCAGATGGTCGAATGTTATGAACAACCCTTCAGTCCCATTATAGGGTCACAAGTTTAAAATTCAAAATGAAACAAAAATGCATTACCACACTCAAAATATCACTTTTAAGACGACATTCACCATTCTGTAAATTTCAATAAATTCCGCTTAAGAATCCTTTTGCGCAAAGCCTATTAGGAAACCTCAACAAAGTCTCCAAAAATACGCGTTGCGTCTGCCTCTGCACAACACAATGCCACATTATCATCCCTTTTGCATTTTTTCCCGAAATCAAAAATTACACTCGCACATTTAAGCGGTGTAAACAAAGGATAAATATCTCACGTATGATTGCACACATTAGAAGTTATGTTTATTGGGATATAATGCGATGGTGCGTTGCTTGTTATCCTTTTGTTCGATTCTTTCCCCTCCTTCACTCTCTGCGTTTTTTTTTTAAGTAAGCATATCCTTTATGCAAAGGGCGGTCGCATCCAGGGGTTGCATGTCATAAATCTAAAACAGTTAAATTGTTAAGCAAACGCTTTGGGACACTGCTAGAACGCACCGCATTGGGGGTTATCACACCCTTTCTGGCAGGGTGAATCCTTTCTTTCACTTAGTACGTCCTTTTATTACGCGTTCAAGTTATGAGTGTCCTCTGAGCATTCACATGTGAATCACCCTTTTTGTGACGCCTTTTGGTTTGGTTTTGCTGCGCATCGAACCTGAGGGTTGTCCGAGCGAATGGCGTTTGTTGTGTTATGCACGATTTGGGAGTCGTACTCTTCTCTGTCCAAGTGTCCTTTGAATTTCTGCGATGTGGAGTTATTGAATTTATGAGTTATGTTGTTGTACGTATTACAAGTAATTTAATAAACGACAACCTTTGAGTGCGTGTGCGTTTTTTTTTCGGTTTCGCAGGGCGGGGGGAATTGAATGAAAGTTGAGGTGGCAGGATACTTCATTGGTTAATGGCGTTTTTGGACATAAATGGACAAGAAATCACCCTTCCCTTAACAGTGATGCCTTAGGACGGAATATGCGTTCAATGTGAGTCTCTTTACTTATCCGTCATCCTTCTGAAAATTTCTCTCCACGCTCTTGTCTTGTATCTTCTTAGGACAACCCTAGCGAACGGTTTGCATTAAAATTTGTAGCGCTGTTGCTAATCCCATCTGCTTTTCCGGACGGTCAAGCACACCTTCAGAAAGTAATTAGAAAGTGAAAAGTTTTTTCCCCTTCATAGACCCACACTTTCTTGACAGAGCATTTGTTCTTATTTGCAGTGGAATAAAAATACAAATCCGCTTTGTGTTTTTTTGCTTCGTGCATTCTCCTGTTCCTTCCTCTGTGGAATACACCGGGTACAATATGCTGGATCCCGTCCATAATTCATTTGTCTAATCCTTTTTTAAACTGCGCCTTGTCTGCAGAGCGGAAAAGTTCACCCACGTCTGAGAGTCAGTGGCTGACGTAGCACAAAATTCGAGAAAACGTAAGATTTCAGCGGATTCACGGCGGAGTTCTGAAGGGGGATTTCCCTCTGGGACTTCGTTAAGCATTCCTGAAATGATTCATTGGTGTGGGAGTAAGATGGATATCCTTAATCGTTACTATCCGGCAATCATCACACATGAAAACGAAAAGTCATTCCGGCAATACGCAGTTGGGGGTGGGACGCAACTTGTTTGGAATTCCCAAATGTGTAAAAAAATGCGAAGTTTGTGTCGTGTCACTACGATCAATCACGGTAACTTCGTTAAACGCAACAGCAGTGTGTGTGAGAATTGCGTGACGTTGGCTTGATTGCGTGGCAACGTTTTCACGAGTTCGGAATTTCAATGATCAAAGTGGTTACTGCTGATTGCGAACGGGTGGAAGCGGCAATTATGATGGTCCATCGGGACGAAAGCTTGTTCGATGATGACGACTCGGACGATAGTAGTCGATTGGACTATCGACAAACAACGAATTAAGAAAGGAATGAACGAGCACTTCTTCCCTGAGGCCTTAAATGCATTAGCTAAGGGCGGTGCTCACAGCCTATTCGCATTTGTTCCAATTTTCTAATTTTCTGTCTTTTAATTTCTAAATTTTGTGAACAAATTATTGGGATAAAAATTAATTAATTTTCGCAAGATCGAGCAAAATGTAAGTTACTGCTGATCTTGGAAGCGAAGACCTATTTCATTGGAAAGGTGTGATATTTAACAGTAATTACCAGGTATACCCGTATGAAGTGTGCGTCACGATATAAATCTCTCGATAGGGAACATTTGTTGTGAACGAGCCCTTATTTTTTTTTTGTTTAATTGCTATGACATCTGTGAAAAATATTTAGTATACATCAAGTCATTGAACAGACAACATCATATTTATATATATTTTTTCATCGTCTTAAGAATATCGAATTGTGTACCAGAAAGTGATGATTAGCGGAAAGCATTAATTTTTTGTTTTCATATGAAGAAAAGTGTTGCAGAGTCGCATCGAATGCTTGTCGAGGCATATGGTGATCATGCTCTATCAGAAGCAACATGCAAAAGATGGTTTCAACGGTTCAGAAATAATGATTTTGATGTGAGAAATGAAGAACGTGGAAGACCACCAAAAAAGTTTGAAGACGCCGAATTGCAAACGATATTGGATGGAGATGACACTTTGAGTCAAAAGCAAATGGCAGCAATGCTAAATGATGCACAACAAATAATTTCTGACCGTTTAAAAGCTGTGGGAAAGATCCAAAAGTGTGGAAAATGGGTGCCGCATGAATTGAATGAAAGACAGATGGAAAGCCGAAAAAACATTTGTGAAATTTTGCTTCAAAGACACGAAAAAAATCGGTTTTGCATCGGATTGTTACTGGCAATGAAAAATGGATTTATTTTAAGAATCTGGGATAACCATCAACATCGACTGCAAAACCAGATCGATTCGGCAAGAAGACAATGCTGTGTGTTTGGTGGGACCAGAAAGGTGTGCTTCACCACGAGCTCCTAAAACCTGATGAAACCGTTAATACTGATCGCTACCGACAACAAATGATCAATTTGAACCATGCATTGATCGAGAAACGACCAGAATGGGCCAGAAGATTCGAGAAGGTAATTTTGCTCAATGACAATGCACCTGCACACTAAGCAAAACCGGTTCAGGATACAATCAAAACACTTGGCTGGGAGCAGATACCCCACCCGCTGTATTCACCAGACTTGGCTCCTTCCGACTACCATTTGTTTTTATCGATGGGACACTCATTGGCTGAGCAGCACTTTGATTCCTACGAGGTGGTCGAAAATTGGGTGTCTGATTGGTTTGCTTTAAAAGACGAACAATTTTATTGGCGTGGTATTCACAAATTGCCAGAAAGGTGGTCAAAATGTGTAGAAAACAATGGTCAATACTTTGAATAAAATGTTTTTAGTTTCCCATTAATAATTATTGTTTTATTTTCATAATGGAACACCTGGTATTTGTGGTCAGTGTCGGTTAAGAGTGACTCAGCAAATAATTTCCATTCGGTTACAGAACCTTAGACGTTTTTAAATACATTTTCTTGAAAAAGAGTCTAAATGAAAATTATTAAACACAACTGGTTCGTTCAGCAGAAAAAATGATTCATCCATTACTAACGATAAACTCTATACTTTATCTATATTCCTAGAATTTTAGTTTGACAGGAAGGCCAATATCGCCAACTTTTTTCAGCTTTCGCTGCAAAGACGAAGGTGAAATTTGGACCGTTACCACATGTGGTGCACTCCATTACACACCTCCTTCTTCTTGTGGCGCTACAGTCTGTGGGCCTGGGCCTCAACCAACATGCCTCTCCAACAAGCACGATCTTTCGCCAGCTGCCTCCAATTGCACACTCCAAGTTGGCTGTGGTCTTTCTCCAGTTGTGTGCGCTATCTTAGACTAGGCCATCCTTTATTGCGTTGTCCCAATGGCTCTGATTCGAAAACATTTCGGGCCGGAGCAGTAATGTCCATACGCTCTATATGGCCTAGCCATCTTAAGCGTTGTATCCGAAAACGCTTCACCAGGCGCTGTACGTTGAGTTCGTCATTATATCTTCTTCTCCAGATGCCATCGACGCAAATAGGACGATTTCCCCTTCAATGCCAACAAACGTCTCATAGACGGCTTGCTGTATTCGTCCAATCACGTCAATGTCATCAGCGTAAGCTAGCAATTGAACTGACTTTTGGAAGATCGTGCCTTTGGTGTTGACTTGTGAGTTACGTACGATCTTCTCAAGAATAATGTTAAAGAAGTCACATGACAGTGCCTTACCTTGTTTAATACCTTTTTTGAAATTGAATATCTTGGTGAGTTCTTTGCCGATCTTGACGGAGCAGCGAGAGTTGTCCGTTGTCATCATGCACAATCTGATGAGTTTGTAGGAATGCCAAAACTAGACATGGCACTCTATAACCCGTCCCTATGCACACTGTCATATGAGGCCTTAAAATCGACGAATAAGTGTTGAGTATCGATTCGCACTTTTTGGATCTTTTCCAGGATCTGCCGTAATGTGAAGATCTGAAACCAGGCGCTCACACAATACTGCAGGAGGATCTTGTATGCGATGTTAAGAAGACATTACACACCTGTAGTAAGATGTTTGGTTTTTTCATGGCGGTATGGCAGTGCTAGAGACTCCCTTTTAATACAATACCATCAGAAAAGTTCAAGTGGAGCTCTGATGACCAGTATCTATATGTTCGACAGCTAATCCTCGTATGCACTTATTTATCATAGTACTTCAAGTACAGCCTTATAAGAAACTACTTGACTCAAGGATGGGTATTCTAAGAACACTCTACATAAAGTAAAATCCACATCTAAAAGAAAAAACTACTTTTTAAAAATAAAAAGGGCCACTATCTCACCGCCATGACTCCATCAAATGAAGGCACCACTTAGGAAAAAAGGATGTTCGTAATAGACCTGTAGCTTAAAGATTTCAGCTTTAGTCTAGGCTTCAACGTGCTTGAAGCTGAATTGTAGTTTCATCATTCTGCTAGTCTTACGTAAAGCCCTTGAATTAGTCGCGATAACCTGAAATTTAATCATCAATCGGTGAGCATATTTTATTGAGAAGGCTGACATATTAAATTTCTGCTTGTGTTGAGTGTCAAGTTAAGAACATCTGTTACAGAAGCATGCTTGTATGAAACTAAAATTGTATTACGAACGCTATACGTCTTATGAAAATGTCGTAGTTCAAGCCTCTCTTAAGCTTAAATGTTCAAAAATTTCAAAGAACGGACATAAGCCTTGCTATGGTATTCTGATCTGATACTTTAAAACATTTTCTTAACATTAATGATTGTACGTGATTGGTGAGCACACTTGAAGGCTAAGTTTTGGACGTAAATTCCGAATAGCTTACTTCATCAAACTTCGATTTGGTACCAAATTGTATCTCACACGATTGAAGTGCAAGCAATATGATTCAGACTAGCTTTAAAGTTTGTATATATTTATCATTTATAAAAATGAAAAAATATTTTCATAAAAACAACGCTGAATAAAATGATTCATTTGTGGCCGCCGTGGCGTAGTGCGTAAAGTGCGACGCTCACACGCCGAAGGGTTTAGGTTTGATTCCCTGCTGAACACCTCCAATTTTTACGGCAGCACCACTCAAAGATTAATAACTGTCTTAGACAGCTTCTCAAACTTCGCCGTTCGGAGTCAACAAAAAAAAACTGCAGGTCCCTTCTACTCGTGAGAGAACCGTAGCGTGCACAACACGAGTAGTTGATGAGCAAGCTAGGCCCTGGTCTCCCTGTGGACTGGGAGCTAGGGAACCCGAACTGGGATTTTCAAAAAATTGCATGGCATGAGCCAACCGACATGTGATCCGACGATCCTTCATAACAATTTTCTTCACTTTCTTAACATTTTCAAAATGTTTTGACTAACCAAACGGAATTTAAAGAAATAAATGTGGAAAAGAAATCAAATTACACACATGATTTATCAAACTCTATATTTCATTGTTGAGCCTTTGTTTTTTATCACTGCAGCACATCTTCGTCCCATGGAATAAACCAATTTGCTACAAGTTTTAGTAGCAACGGAGAGCCACGCAGTTTTAGTTTTGGACAGTTGTTCCTTGTTGATGACTCTGATCTTGCGCTATAAATTCCTCATAGGTGTTCTATGGTATAATGATGGGGAGGATTGTGTTGGCCTGTCCATAACTATTATTTTATGATGAGTAAACCACTCATTCGCTAGTTTCAGAGAGTGTTTAGGGTCATTGCCCTGCATAAAATCCCACTTCAGTGGCATGTCCTCTTCAGTGAGTGGCAGTATTACTGTTTTTAAGATGTGTACGTAGCCAACCGTACAAATTTCGTTTTCTATCAAAAAAATTGGACCAACGCCAGAGGCCGAAAAGCATCTATAGATCATGATGCACTACCACCATTCCTAATTATTTTTCTGATGTACTTGGGATCAAATTCTGTGTATTTTTTGACGTCGCACGTACGTTTTCCTGTTGGAATCAATCAAATAAATCTTGGTTTCATCTGCCCATAGCGCTTTGTTTCCGTTTTCACGATGAAGGTGCCTGGTCATGAAATTAAATCTCCTTTGAATATTTTAGGTGATCTGCCTCACAGTTCCGATTTTTTCAACTGATTTAAAGTGCGACTCTTTACTAATGCATCAAGATTATATTTCAGCTCATTTGACGAAGCACTGTCGCTCTAGTAACGAGTTAAAACGATGTTTTGTTTTCCGTTTCCTTCCTCTAATTTCCTGTTTAGGGCTAAAATAAATTAGGTAGCATTTACTTACAAAAGGGGTATTACAAAAAGCCTTTCACATTGAAAAAAATCTTTTTTTCCACCACTATATGTACACCATTTATAATTCCCTTACATACGACTACTGTTATTTAAGGTCGTTCAAAGGAGTGTCATATAGAGCAAGCTATCTCAGTTTGGGTCACTGTAGGATTTAGAGAAACTGATTGTCAGTTCGACAAAGTATCTATTTGCATACTGTTGCAAACATAAACCCATCCATAAGATATTTCAAAAGCCACATTGTGCCAATTACAGTCATTATTTTACAATTTGGCTCAATGTCACCACATCCTTTCATTAGTAAGTTAACCAAACAAAACAAGCTATCATACACTCTATCTTAAGTTACATCACACCTCTCCATCATAATATTCCTTCTCAGTTCTATTTCGCCACACGGCACCATGGGCCATATGAATCTAGATCTTTTAGACTATGAAGTGCATTTCGTTTCTTGAAATGTTTCAAATTGGGAAACTTGTGAATTGTAAAGTTGCGTCAATGTTACGATATTAAACAACAGTCTCTCATAAATTTTACACAGAACCTGTTGACTAGATGCAAGACATTGCAAACACTTGTATTGCAATCCCTGCGTCATGCAATATTATGTCACTTTGAGTTACATCGGCAGTCATTGATCCCTTTTATCGGTTGCACGACAAAATTAATCTCCGAAGCGATTTAAAACTGCACACATGCAACGCCTTGCGATTAAAGCGTGAAAAGTTCGCTCGTGACCCGTCGCACAGACACAAACTTCTGAGCCAGCATAAAACCTTATCTCTAGCCAGCTTATCAAGAAAGTTTGCTCTCTTCGTGTCTTTTCCACTGAATAATTCTTTGTCTGCCGGGGATTTGGTGTGGATGCTTGACTGTACCTCGGCTCCCGTTTTTCTATGCAGGATGTGTAGTTCGCAAAGCAAAATCCACACTGCAGTCCCTCATTCGGGCGACTAATGAAGCATTAAATTATGTTGGCTACCATATACGTCACGTATTCCCCACCCACCGCCATCCAATCTACATACAATCATCCGATGTAATCCTTTTCGTCGTCCCTGCGACATTGTGCGAAACTTGAAATCGCAAACAGAGACCGCAGACCGCATCCAACAGCCGGGACGCATCCTCGCTCGTATTTGCTCATCTGTGACAATGTGCGACGTGCGCTGTGTTCTTGGGCCACGGTGTAAGCCTGTTGCCGGTTCTCCGCTCGGCATACAAATTAAAACGCGTATCGCATGTAATTTCGTCTACACAACAGTGGCTTCGCCAAAAAACTCAAATCACCGTTAATCGAAGAAGTTCCACTGCCTAGGTAACCGTGCACGGCGGTAACGAGAATTGGCTCATATGCATATGAGGACGGGCATATTTAGGGAGTACATAAATCCTTCCCTGATGTGCATGCAATAAACACAGTCATCTCCATTCATGCGATATGCACTCACTCCACCTAGCAGGCGAATGGGACATGTGAGGCGAGCAAGAGAGTGGGCGGGGTTGGCGGCGAGGAATATCCTTAAAAACTCATAAATCTTCGGGTAGTTTTCCTGGTTCGTATGCTTCGCGTCGAATTTTCTTTCCACTTCTTGAGGAGCGTGCTCACACAGTGTGAACCGATAAATCACGTTGTCACTTGATTTAAATATTCCAGCAACACACAGCAGGAGCAGGTTCCAGCAGTGGCTGGCAGGACGACGCTAAAAAAAAGAACGTCCTAATAGAACTCAGGATCCAATGTCTTCATCGGAGAGGGCACTGTCTGTGAGTAGAGTGCCGTTTTATTATTTTTGCGTGGATTACTTTATTTGGAAGGATGTCAAGGAACGTCTTGTCAATTTCAAGAATATCAAACTGAATGGCGGAAAAAACAAAACGATATGGATTCCTTTTTCTATATTTCTTAACATGTACAATATGAATGCTTCAGCTTGATGATGTTCAGGTTGCGCGGTCAAGAAGACTTAAACAGACTGAACATCTGGTAGAGCTAGGCTGTTTGGAAGCAGTATCTTCGGTACCATGAAAAATGTTGTTTACCCTTACTGAAATAAAGTTCGTCATGTACACAAATATTTGAGATATAGGCGCATGGGTTAATGCGAACATTTGAAATCCATTCATTAAGTGATAGTTGCCAAATAGTTTGGGCGGAGTTTTGCGGCTATAACTGACAAGGTCTCACAAACAAATCAATCACAGCTGTCACCCCGGGATCCTTTCACACTAAAGGTGTTTTCCATAGAAGTTCCGGGGATGGAGAAATCGTCATTGCTTCCAGTGGACGCACTTTACTAATTTTGAGGAATTAGAAATCTGTTTAAGAGGTAGAAGTGTGGCCACCGTGGATTAGTTGATATGAGCGCAACACTCCCTCGGTAGGTAGGTTAAGGTGGCTGATGAATGCACTTAGTCCCATACAGGACCATTGTGCTACCACACCATGTGGGAAGTACCTAAAACCAGCTGGAGTCGATAATAAAGTTTAAAATGTCGGGGGGAGGGGTTTTATTTAGGTCATGTAGGCCGTTGAGGAAATAGCTTCCAAAGTGCTTGTGTCTGAGGCGCGAGAGCGCCGGGCATGTGCACAACAGGTGTAGGAGAATTTCTGATTCTTCCTCATCCCTGCAGCTTCTGCAAAAATCGTTTGAGGAATCCCCTAGCCTACTAGCATGCTTACCGATTAGACAGTGCCCGGTTATGGCTCCCATGACCAGGCTTATGTCTGATCTTTTGAGCGTTTGGGTTCAAGAGAGGGCCACACCTCCTTGGAAACGCGACAAAGGTTATGGTTAGACCACCTTTGATTAGTTTGATGGATCGCATTCAAGTGGAGTTCTAACATGAATGTTGCCAGAGGGATACCGAGGTGTTTGTGTTCCTGAAGTAGTGGTTGCTTTGTGGCAAGCCTGGCCAATTCGTCTGCTTGACAGTTGCCCGGAATGTCTCTGTGACCTGGCACCCAGCACAGGCGTATATTGAACTGCTCAGCCATCTCATCTAAGGATGTGCGACAGTTCATGACCGTCTTGGAGTTTGTTGAGACAGATTTCAGGGCCCTGAGTGCTGCCTGACTATCCATAAGAGTAAGGATATCAGCTGAGGATATACTATTCCTCTTCCTTGGACAGTGTTTCGCGAATGGCCATTACTTCAGCTTGGAACACGCTACAGTGATTGGGAAGTCTGAATTTTAGACTAAGCTCAGATCCTCAGAGTAGACTCCGCAATCAACGCCTTCGTTTGTTTTTGATCCATCGGGGTAGATGCACATAGCGTCAGCAACCCATTTTGGGTTAGCCGACCACGCGTCTCGTTCAGGGATCATAGTGCGGAAATTTTGTGTCAAAAAGACCTTCGGCGCCGCATAGTCAAAGTTTTGGTATACAAAGTTTACTCTTTGAAGGATTCTTGAGTGTCCGTGGGACACGTTCCATTGTGATGAGGAGATCAGTCTTATGGCTGTACTAGCCGCCGCCTGTTGGGCAAATAGATCTATGGCCATAAAGTTGAGAATGACGTCCAATGCATCTGATGGGGTGGTTCCTAGAGCACCGCAGATACATATGGAGGCCAGTCGCTGTTCTTTTCTGATAGTGTTATAGCGGGAGGCTGTGTCTAGTGCAGGCCACCAAACTGCAACGCCATATAGTAGAATAGGGCGCACCACAGCCGGGTAGATCCAGGCCATCATATGCGGTTGGATACCCCATCTAGACCCAATAGCCCTTCTTCACATTAAAGTCCCAAGTTCCATTCCCATTTACATTTTTCACCTTTTTGGTGCTGCTGTCTATATATAAAAAAGCTTCTCAAACCTCGTTATTAGTCGGCAATAATGTGTAGGTTCCTTCTATTGATAAGTGAACAGTAGCACGCACAACACGAGTAGTTAAAGAGGAAGCTGGAGCTCTAGCCCCCGGTGGACTGTCGCGTCATTAAATATATAAGTTTGAATGATTCCTTTAATTTGTATTGATTTTGAATGCTTCCTATTTAAAAATATGATGATTCTCTAGAAAATGACCATAAAGACTACAGTAACGATTTTGAAATGTTAATGGTGACCAACGGGGTTGACGCTTTTTAAAAGTCAATACGTCGTCCTTATCGACTGTAGAGCAGAGGTAAACTAAATCTTTGCTTACCTCGAAGTTTCTGTAACTTTTGGGAAGATGTTGTGCATCCGCATAGAATACACTTGTTTATCGACAGACGTAGGGTTTTTTGTTTACGTTGGGAAGCAACTGCTGGGAGTGCTTTGACTCAAAAACTGGTCCATAGTACTATCAAGCAAGGGAAACCAGGAGACTTTTGTGATAAAGAGTCTAGGTTTACAACTTTCACAACATCAGCGCCGAAAAGCCATTATTGATCCGAGCAAAGGCGGTACATTGACAAAGGAAATGCCCAACAGGCGTCGCATAGAGTACCATCACTAAGCTCCAACAAGCTTAAGTGCTTAGCAAAGGTGAAACAACGTGCATGTCAACAAGTCGTCTGCAATCTTTCTGACGTTTGGGAGCATGCACTTTGTTAGCCTGAAACATCATATCACCTCTGGTTGAACTGTCTGGTGGCCCAACTGTCAACGAAAGCACCGACCAAGAATGCGGGCATTCTCAAGAACGGTTCGGGCACTATGAATTTCTCTTTCGATTCTCGCCTAGTAAGTTCATCGGTAATCTCTTTTCCGTGATCCCTTGGTGTCTCGTGACCCAGAGAAGCAAATTTAATCTGTGACCAAATTTAGGAAAGACTTATATTCCTGTACTATCTTGGAAGTGGTTAGAAGGTTGAGTAATTCCTTGAGCACAACTTGACTGTCGCTACAGACAGAGATACTTCTCCACTTCCACCTCTTCTTTACCGACGTGAAATTAACTAAAAAGGTGTGAAGTCTAATGTTTCCATTTTTCAGAAATGCAATAGCTTCAGATCTCTCCATCGTCCTAGAAACACCCGTGAAAATCCGTGTACATTCGCTTCCCGACTCACTTTCTGGCAAGAACCAGTTGTGGACACGTCGAAAGTCTGTGTGAACGACGGAACCGGACTGTTGGTGGCCACGCATCTGACGGCATGTCCGATTTTACTGCCCAACGCACTTTTAATTCTGCCAACGAGATTTTGAATCGCAGTCTCGCAAGATTTTCCGCGCTGTAAGCGTTTTGCTTTTGAGATGGAGAGTGTATTCGAAAAGAAAGCTTGGAGAGGCTGGCACAGTTCGACCAGCCTCTACAAGCATTTCAGCATGAAGGAAACAAGACTAAAAGGTCTAAAGTTTTTGGCGAGAAAATAAACGTCCGTACCAATTTTTTGGATAAAGGCTTCCCTAACTGAACGCCAGAAGGAACGTCTACCAGCGCAAGGCTGGCAGCGAAAATTCTTTTTAGAGCAAATAGTAGCGGGTCTATGAGGACCGGTTGCGATCTGGTTCCCTGGGATGTGAGTCTCAAGCATTTGCCAGAGGGTCTCAGCTTTTGACTCAGTATATATAGGTACCGGCGGGTTTCCTGACCGTGTCCAGCCTGGCAGCTTTGTCTTGTTAAAGGACAACGTCTAATTTGGTCTTTGTACTAACCCGATGGGTCGCCGTGGCGTAGTGGGTAGAGTGCGACGCTCACACGCCGAAGGGTCTAGGTTCGACTCCCAGCTCAACACCAATTTTTCGAATATTTCACGGCACCACCTCCTTCGAGCTGCTGACAACACTCAAAGAGTAATAACTGTCTAAGAAAGCTTCTCAAATTTCGCCGTTCGGAGTCGGCAAAAAACTGTAGGTCCCTCCTACTCATGAGAGAACAGTAGCGCGCACAACACGAGTAGTTGATAAGCAAGCTAGGCCCTGGTCCCCCTTTCGACTGTACCGCCAAATATAATTATTATTATTATTTACTAACCCGATTTTGGTTCGAGAAATGTGCATTTATTTTCTCTATTTGTTGTCTAGGCTGAACCATGCTAAATTGGCATAGGATAATTTATTTTGTGAACCCCTTCCCAATTTTTTTCCACCTGTTTTTGTAATTGTTTATTCCACTGTTACACTGTTACATGGCCCTTAGTTAACCTATTGTTTCATTGGCGATAGTACTAAAAGCTTTAAGTGTATGTATATAAGATGCATCAGCCCTCTCTTCCAACTGCTATCAGGGGCTGGCCAATAAAATATCATGCATTTTTGACATTGCTCCCCATATGACGCGATGTGTGACTACATTGAATTTAATTGAACCTTTTATTAGCAGTTGCCACTGATGTAGAAGAGTTACTGAGCACAATTCCCAAGCGCTCTTATATTTCCCATTCAGGACTGGACCCGATTCACCGATCACACAGTACTCAATTCACCACTCTTGCGATAGCGCCGCCATTAAACGACGAGGAAATAAACTAAACGGAAGGGTTTTAGAAAAGGAGAATTGTTAAAATTTTCAAACAAGCGACAGAATTATTCAAATGTCATGTGCAATTTCGTCGTAGAACTGGTTACCATCACAGTTGCATACACTTAGGAAACATAGAAATCCTACCAAACACAACAAGGACTCAATTTTTTTGAATTTCAGAAACCATCGATTTCCTGTTTGATTTCCGTTTAGCAGTTCACTCTCTTAAGATGCAAATTTCAATTAAACCCATCTAGAAATAATGTATCCAATCATAGTCTTCTTGATGCGTTCCTTAAATCAAACCATGACGACGAACACAACAGTTGCGGTTCCGTTTTAATTGCTTTTCTAAGACAACACATGCCGCCCTCATTTGAATATTCAACAGCCGTCATGCAATCTGTTGCCAGAAAAAAATGACCGAACTCTCAAGACATTTTCATCCATCCAGACACAACGGTTTCGATTTGCATAAAAAGCATCTCCACGAGTGAAACATGAAAATCCACTACAACCGCAACTACGTTCACGTTCACGAAATCATTTTAATGAGCCCCTCTCGATTAAAATGAACGATGCCGAACCCTTTTCATGCCACAAAGCCATTAACCGGCTACGTACGTCTTTCAGCATCGAACGCGCAAAAGGATTCGATCAAACAGGATGTATTACCTCAGAGATTCACACCAATTAACGCAACTTCCCGTGCAAACAGGATTTTTATAGTTCCACTACAAGGATGTGAAGGATATACCGAACACAAACTACACGATTAACCGTGGTTACGCAAAGGTTGACAAGTAAGTTTTTCACATCCCCCCGAGACACGAAACGTCTCTTAGTGACGCAGGGATGAATTGTGTCGGCAATTCGATTAAGCCCACGTATGTGCGTATTTGTTGATAGTTTCTGCCGAGATATGCAAATATTGACAACCACGGTAAGACATCGAACGACGGGTAAGGAGGTTGCGTTATTAACTATCATAATTTCAGAGTTGCTTTGATGTCGAGGCTGTGCAGAGTACCGGATGTGTGCTGAGAGGCTCTACAAGTGTGTGTCACTTTTGTGTGCTCTTGAAATTGAGTTTTGCCTGATTATAAGCGCATAGTTGTTAATGAGTTCTTGGCAGTGATTCCCTCGACCTCCTTTGAATAGTGGAGTGTACACAAGTAATTTCGATAGCAATCTGAGATAAGGAAGTTTGTAGAAAGGGTGATTAAGCTGCACTGGTGCTTAAGAAGTTGCCTGTATCAGAATATGTGAGCTTATTTTCTATGCTTTCCCAACTGAAATGTGCTTAATTCACCCAATCTTGCATGTTTCCTTAGCTGGTTGTTTAAAGGCACGTTTCTTATGTGTTTTGGGTATAAATGCTGAAACATATGTAGAAAAACACTAATGAAGCAAACGTGGTTACTGTAAAACCGAAAAAGAAAAAAAATTAAGGCGCTATAAAATTACATACTTTGGTCCGCTTTTTTGTTTATTTATTTTTTATTGAAAAAACATAAAAGCTACATCACTAAGGTATTGTCTGTCGGAAGCGATTCCTTTTCCCAACTCTCTGGTAATTTTCGAATTCCATCTCTAAAAATATGACCCTCTTGCAGCGATGCATTCCCAAAAAAATCACCAAAACGTTTTGTTTCTCAGTAGTTGGAAGGTGCAATATTAGAAGACTGCACCTTCCAACTACTGAGACGGGTTGCTTGTGACTGCTACAGCCACGTGGGGTCAAACGTTATAATGTTGCAAAATTGCCTTTCAGTTCAAAGTTTAGTTTCTGGCCGTTTTTGCATACAACGCACAACTCAAACGCATTATTTGTATTCGATTACAATTCCCATCAGTGGTTTCTTCTCATCAGATTCACAATAACTTTCTACAAACATTCGATGGGCTTCAACTTCACTTCGCTTCCAAGTAAAAACAAAATATCAAAACGTTTCCCTAATGCTGTTAATTTACGACAAATTGGGACAACTTAAAAGAGCAAAAACAGAAAAATCAAATTATTTATTTAAATTATTTAAGAGCAACAGAAGCTGATTCATACCAGTTGTTGCTGACAAATATCACACCTTTCCAAAGAAATAGGTAATTGCTTCCAAGAACAGCTACAACTTACAGGTATGTTGTTGAATAATAATAATAATTGTACGGCGCGACAATTTTCAGGGTGCTTGTGTTGTGCGCTCTACTTTTCTCTCACGAGTAGAAGGGACCTACAATTTTTTGCCGACTCCGAACGGTGAAGTTTGAGAAGCTTTCTTAGACAGTTATTACTCTTTGAAAGTTGTCAGCAGTTCAAAAGAGGTGATGCAGTGAAAAATTCGAGGTGTTCAACCGAAAACTTCGCCACGGCGGCCACCAACTTTTAAATATAAAACACATTAATTTGTAGCCCTTTAAAATTACCGCTATATATGTTTATTAATAAAGGGTGTTCCAACAAGAACGCAAAATTTAAATTTGCTGCCATTCGAATTGTCATTGTTTGACATTTGAACAATTAGTATTGTTTCTTAGTAGAAGGTATAAGATTAATAAAAATGGAGCGCTACACGAATGAACAACGCATTCTCATTGTGAACATGAAAATGCTGATTTTGCCGAAAAAATCATATTTAGTGATGAGGTCCATTTTCATCTTGATGGCTTGGCGAGTGATTTATGAGAAGCAAATGCAACTTCAACGTGTCACTGTGTGGTGTGAATTTTGGGCTGGAGGAATCATTTCACCTTTTTTTTTATGGCAATGAGTTCGTTAAGCGCAAACAGTCAATGGTGTTCGGTATGATAACGATAACCAATTTTTTCGTGCCTAAAATTGAAGAAATGAATGTTTGGGGGACGCGCCAGACGGGGAAACAATTCAATTGCTGCATCAGTCATTTAAATCTTGCGTTCTTGTTGGGACACCCTTTACATAAATATAAAGAGAGAAAGGGGCTGTGACAGTTCACTTTTGTCTTGTGTGTTTAGTAGGGTTTCAAAACATATATCTGTTTCCGAAAGAGGTCTTAAAGGTGAACTAAAGGACATTCTGCCACACTCTGCAGGTGGATTTTTGAAAGAGTAATAGACTCTTATAGAATTTCGCAATTTATTCTGTACGACGTATGTAAATCTGACAGCACTGAAGAAAGTAAGTCGTCTAGTAGCGTGCGCCCCCTGCCTCTCAGGTTTGCTCACGTCAACGATTATATGTATTTATTCTGTTCTGTACACTCAACGAGAGAAGACATACTAATACTAAAGTGCAACAAACATTATTAAAGAGTTTTACATTTCAGAATTGGGAAACCAAACCAAACCAAAGGAAAAAACACAAAAATGAGATCCGTGCAAGAGTTGAAGGAGGCGCTGGCTCAAGCGGGAATAAGTTTCCCAGAGTCAGCAACAGTAAAGCAGTTGCGGACATTGTTGCGAGAGGCTATCCACGTGGAGAGCGACGACGCTGCAACCTAGTTGGCCGACATGACGCTGTCGGACGATTGTCCCGTTAAGGACGCCGCTGTCACCACCGCTGCCACCACCGCCGCTATCACTGACGCTTACTTTGCTATCGCGCCCACAGCAACCGATGCCGCCGACGTTGTTTTCGAGGAATACCAAAGGCTGGAACGCGAGCTGGTGCAGTTAAGAAAAAAAAAGGAGCTGCTAATATTGCGACGCGAAATTGAGGAGTTGGAGGCCCAATGTCGACCAGCGCCATAGTCCGATCGGTCAGCAATGGAAACAATGCTACCGCGGTTCACGGGTGAAGATATGCAGGAGAAAGGGAAGTTGTTTGCGGAGGCGGAGGAAGTGTTCGAGCTGTTCAGATGTAGTGATCGGGCGAAGTTCCTTTGCATCCGTCGAGTATTGAAGAGCACAGCCAAGCTCTTCGTAAGTTCGCTTGAACCAACCAGCTACCAGGAGCTGAAGGAAGGACTTATGGCTGAGTTCGGGCGATCGTACAGCCTGAACGAAGTGTTCCGGAAGTTCAGCAAACTGCAGACCAGCCGAAGGTCAACGCCGCCCTCCGAGCATCACCCCGTCGAGGGAGCAGTCCGATGCTACAACTGTTCGCTTAGCAGAAACCATAGAATCGAAGTCGATTAATAATCAAGATGGCCGAACTGTAAGAGACCCTTATAAAATTTCACAATTTATTCTGTACGACGTAAGTAAATCTGGCGGCACTGAAGGAAGTAGGTCTGCTAGTAGTGCGCGAGTTACGTCATCCACATACCCTCGCCAACGTCTCATCACCAACAAGGGTACTAGTTAAAATGCATCTTATAAATAAAATGCATCTTTTCTCCGACACCTGAGTCAACAACAGATATCCTGACCTACCTCTGGCTGCATGGGACATGCACTTAGTATTTAAAATTGAAGTATTTTTGGTCAGGATGAGTTATAAGTTAGTCGCGACGGCAAGTAGTAGGATTCATGTTAAATCAATTACAATAAAGTACTTGTAATTTAACAAACGAATAAGCAATTTGTGTTCTTTGATCAAAGTAAAGAAAATAAATATATATACGTCAACAAATATCTTTATTCTGTTCTGTACACTCAACGAGAGAAGACATACTAATAAAGTGCAAAAAATTTTTTTAAAGAGTTTTACAGAAGCGGGGATTGCAGCTGGGTAATTATGTTAAATATATTTTGCTTAAATAACAATGAAATTGTGAAAGTGCACATCCTAAGATAAAGTCTATCGGCTCAACATTATTATTGTTTCCCTTTAGTTTCGTTACTTACTTTTGGATTTGGTTTTTTAAAGATCTAGACTAGTTAGGACAATTGTAGTCAAGCTTGAGGCGAAAATAATAATTACATAAATTAAGTAGCCAAATCAAATTTCATATTGATCCATCCATGTGAATACGTTTGAACGTTTCAACCAGTGTAGCGGGTAGTGTTCTGTTCTTAGCAAATGACTAGATAGTTTTAGAGTAGGACTCAAAAAAAAGTTTTAATGTACCCGAATATAATACACAACTAAAACCTAAAGTTACGCCATGTAGAGCGTATGGACACCACTGCTCCGGCCCGAAAAGTCTTTGAATCCGAGCCATTAGGACAACGCAACAGAGGACGACCTAGACTAAGGTAACGCACACAAGTGGAGAAGGACCTCAACCAACTTGGAGTGCGCAACTGGAGACAGCTGGCGAAAGATCGTGCTGGCTGGAGAGGCATGTTGGTTGAGGCCCAGGTCCGCCCCGGACTGAAGCGCCACAAGAAGAAGAAGAAGAAGAAGATATTGTGTTTACACATACATATATAGTTTTTTTACCTTAAAAACTACTATAAAAAATATGTGAACCAGCCGTTACCGACTAGGTCTCAACCAACTCCAATCTGACCCGGGTCTAAAGGGTTCGAAGACGGAGTTCCCTCATTTGTACCCATCCACCAATATTTTTGGTATTGACGTCTGCAATCAACAATGACTTGGACGGACTTACTGAACCTGAGACGATCTTCAGTACTCCGCTCGGCAACAGAACGGACGTAGTTGAGTCGCCTATCCACAACGCAACGGGCGATGTGAAAGATTATCGGAACCGGATCATTGTCCTGTGTCAGGCCGTTCTGATCCAGGTAGACGAATGATTCTGGGGGGACGAAGCCAGTATGACGTACACTACGTACACACGTACACACACATGGTACATGGGATTAGGGTAGTAAGCCAAAAAGATGAGATTAATGATCGAATTCATCGCTCTCGCAGTATGACTCCGAATCATCTTCACCAGGAAATTGTCCACTCTTATCAAGTTCGTCTTGTTGTATAATACCTGATTAAACTAATATTTTGTGTACTCGGACTCGAGAGTTTGATAAAGGCGAAGGCAAGTCCTGTCGAACAACCGCATCTTTTCCATTACGCTAGCCCCCACGTTGAACCACACAGGACAACCATAGACAAGCATTGGCCGGATAAGGGCCATGTAGCAAATCACCTTCACCCTCGCATCGAGTTCACTGCTGTGAAAGAGTTTTTTTGTAAGGGCAAAAGCGCCTTTGGCTCTCTTCAGAGCATTTTCTACATTTCTTAAAATATAGGAAATGATAGAAGGACATCCCCAGGTATTTGACTACAGTTCGATATGCCAGTGGTTGCCCGTGCTGTCCAACGATTGAGAACTTACGCCAATTCTTTCTGGTATCCGCCGAGGCCTTAGACAATGGCGTTCTGAACAGAATGGTTTCCGACTTCTGAAAATTGATGTTCAATTTCCAGTGGTTGCAATAACGCTGCATCGACTCGAAGTCACTCTGCAAGAGGATGACAATAACCTCGATCTTCGGAGCTGTTCTGTAAGCCACCAAGTCGTCTGCGTACGCAATTTCATGGTGAAGAGAAACTACGAGATCGCTCGTATAAATATTGAGCAGGATTGGCGAATTAACCGCTCCTTGTTGCAGGGCATTTTTTACCTCAAATATAACGGCAGAGGTCACATCGCCGTGTTTCACGACGAACCGTCTGCCGGCAAGCATATTAACAAAAAGGTACTGTAGTGCTTTACTGATGCCCAGCCCGCTCAACTTATAGAAG
Source organism: Eristalinus aeneus (assembly GCA_955652365.1). Lineage (NCBI taxonomy): Eukaryota > Metazoa > Arthropoda > Insecta > Diptera > Syrphidae > Eristalinus > Eristalinus aeneus. The sequence goes on along the minus strand of OY019130.1, from coordinate 65,336,267 downwards.
AGACCCTCTAGCCAAACGGTGTTGAGAGTCTTCTCGAAGTGGACCAGGCAGACACCGGTGCATTGTTTCTCTCTGTTCCATTGAATGTCCGATACGAGTTTCGACGCGGCATGAATAGTGTCATGCCCCGCTTTGAAACCGAATTGGTTATCTGGAATTATATTTCCTCAACTCACTCTATTAATCTCTATTAATCACCTTCTCGAATACCTTGCTGATGTTCGGAAGGAGACTTATTGACCAGAGATTTCCCGGATTGGAGGAATCCTTGCCCAGCTTCGGAATTGGATGCACTACCACTGTCTTCCAATGCTCCGGATAATGTGCATTATTCAGTGCATTCTTGAACAGGATAGTGTAAACTTATACCGCCTCCAGAGGAAAATGTCGAAGCACAATATTTGAGACTCCGTCGATTCCAACTGACTTCTTCTTTATTGAATCGAAGATCGGTTGGAGCTCTACCTTCGATATAAACGAGGGATGTTCCCCTTTAATGGCGATAACATTATCTGCCTTATTATCGTCATTGAACACGACAAAGCCGTTTTTCTCAGATCGCCAGTGTTCAATGTCTTGTCGAAGATAAAAGTTCCGCACCAGGACACAATTCTGAAGGTCGTGGTTGGGGTGAATACTGTCATTCACCTTATACACTTCCTGAAAGGTCGCATCCAATGCTTCAACTTTCTCCTGCGGATCTTCGATCACAAAATAGTTTCCTTCAAGGACTGCGTTACTTGGGTGTATATCTGCTACTGTAAATAGACCTTCGTTATAAGCAGATCTGGGAATCTCAAGACTCGGAAGTTCGTTCTGCTTTTTACTACGGAATATTTAATTTATCTGCGGGAACATGCTCGGGTCGCTGGCACTTACTACCCGAATCTTGATGTTTTTAATTAGCGACATCAGGTTAATAATAATTTCACAGTTTTGCCTATTAGTAAGCCGTCTGTGCAAGGTTTTTAATTTTGACAGTATTTTACTTTTATGGGCATATAGTGCGTCAATCGTCGCGTTACGGAACTTGTTAGTATGCCGATACCTTGGTATCGTGCTGTCTATTGTTCGTTTTATAGTCTTGTCTATTTGAGTAAGATACCTATCGATCTCCTCGTTCGACATGTTTCTACTGGACGGTACATTAAGAGTTTTTGAGGAGAGTGCTTTCGTCAGTCCTCTAGCGAAGCGTGTGCAACGCGTCATACTGAAATTGAAAGAGTACGTGTGAGCAAACTCCTTCAGTTCCGCAACTTCGTTGGGAATCGTAATGATCGCTGTCATATACGACAGTGTCAAGACAGTTAACAGTTTGTCTGTCAGCGTAATTATGGTGCAGTTTATAATGACATTTCAGCTGTAAGCTCTTTGAATACATTTTCACCATATTAATGCTGGCGTTCCCCAGGGCTCCGTTTAGTCTCCGAAGCTCTTTCTCATTTTTAATTTTTTTTTTTTTTTTTTTTTTTGCATTTTTATTAAAGTGAATATAATTGATAGTTAATTCCTAGGAAAATACTTAAAACTAGGTAACATAACATCTAACATCTAACTTACTGACCCTAAACAGGTGCTCTAAGTTAATCTATATCTTATCTAATTTAAATTGCCTTTAGACATAATAAACGTGAAATTATATTTGTACAAAAATGTTTTAATTTGTTCCAAGAAAACTATTTGAAAATCAAAAAACTTGGTAGTGGTTTTTTTTTTATAAATAAACTCACTACCATTTTTAATGATCGTAATAAAATTGGCAGAAACCCAACGACTTTCCATTTACGATGAGTTGATCAACACACAGTTGGAAAGATCATATATGTGAGAACGGCGAAAATAGATCGAGGGACGGAGATTCACAGACTAAAGAAACCCGCCAAAAAAGAGTTGTTTTCATCTGAATCAATAGCGTTGGCAAATCCTATGTTATTTTCTCGCAACCTAAAAGTAGGGGGCAACAATTCAGGTTAGCACATGAAATAAATAAGCCCTCGAGCATAAAAGTATGATGTATTCTTACCAAGTTCCAGAAATCTTAACGTAATATGCTGAGACTAGACTTACTTCATATTGGTCAGTTGGACGGTTTTGTTGATTGACTTTGACCCTTTTATTGCGGTTCGAGGTAAAATTTGTCTGAAAGTAAGATTTATTACTTCACGTATTTTTTCTCTTTTAACATTATCAAGTTTGTATTTTTCGTGCACACAAATAGAGCGAAGAAGAACTGATTTTCATAAATGGAGACTTTTATTCCGCATAATTTTTCATTTTCCTTTAAGTCTCCGTGGTATTCAATTGACAATAAATTGTTGATTAGGTATTAATCAACCATGTGCTCTGAGGAACATGCAGAGCGTTTTTAGGAATATTTAGCAATATACTCAGGCTTTCGCACCCAAACAAAGTCTAGTTATCCACTAGCCAAAATCACTTAATCCCCCACCATCCTGCCAATGAATGCAATAACAATAATATAATTTTGTTTCGCTTATTATTCTCCCATCAGAAGGACCCTCCGCTCCAATCATGGTCCATCCAACCGGCAAAACAGCCTGGATCAACAGCCCGCCCTGTTATCCGTCTCTAAATGGCTCATAAAATAATTAAAATGCACAAGGTACGTACAAAAGTCTTACTTCCTTGTCCCATTTTTTTCTTGCTCTCATAATTAGTGTTTGCAAGGGGCACCAAGTATAAAAAAGCAAAAAAATACCAAAGGGATCTGAAAAGTATCCGTGCTTCTTATCGTATCGAGGACACACTCAATTAGAAAATCAAATAAAATTTTAACTTTTCCCCCTGCCGGTGAATGAAAAATTAGAGGGTTGGCGGAACCAAGGACTAGCTACAGCGTAATTACATGTTTAATTGAATTCGCCAGAAAATATGTTTATGTCTTGTGTGTTCATTGCACTCTTTTCTTCTGCCCCCTCTCTTGCTGAATATTTTATGTGCCACGCAAAATGATTCCTCCTCGACATCGTCTTTTTTTCGTCCACACCCCTTGCATATTAATTGGGAAACGAAAAGAAAGTAGAATAGACCTAAAAAATTCACCGTTTATGCTAATTTAATAATCTGGCACAAGGACATGGCATCCTGAGAGGTACTCGTACTTTCTTTCTTTTCTCCTTCGTCCGCCAGCACGTAGTTTTGTCGTAATTCGCTTAAGCGTCCTCAAGTACCGGGTAAACGGTGGCAGCCCCCCCCCCCCCCCGGCCATCTGTGTTTCGCAATTAAATTCGTCCTGTATGTGGCACAGCTTCGGACCGAATTGAGTTACTCCTGCTAATATGTGTTCTCAATATCAATCAGCAATTAATTTGCCGATTTACATATCGGACTGCACTCTGCCGCAAACTTACAGCGGCCTCTGGTCGCAGTGCCTGTATCCCCTCAATTACCCTTTTTTTCCCGTTTGTTTGTTTGCCGGGTGAGTCAGCTTGTGGGTCTGCTGCCCTTGCACCATCTGCACAGACTGCCGTTGTCCTGTGCAAGCAAACAGCAGCCTTGTTTCCTTATTTGCATGCAAATTAAAGAAGAAATCTCATTACCAAAAACTGAGGGCGAGTCAAAGGAGACGTTCACACAAAAAAAAAAAAAAAAACAAAAGCAAGAAAGATCTCATCGGCGGCAATGGCCAGGGCATCCTTTATCATTCGGTAAGCGATTTCGGAGAACTTTATCTGTGCGCGGTCCTTTGAAACAAAAGCCAGGCGAGAGGAGTGCTGCAAGGACAATTAGATTCCACGATGTGATGGTGGTGTAAATTCCAGATTAAAATATCCGAAATAATGAAGATTTCAGTTTTTATTTTCGTGGTTGTGTGACTTGGCGTGGTGCTTGACAACGGGGACGTTTAGGCTCTCTTGTGTGACCAGCACCAGACAAAACTTTTGCCTCGTTTACTTTTGAAGTCTTTTTCCACTAATTGTATCGTTGTTTCAGAGTCTGCGGAATAATAATTATATTCGTTAGTGATACCGTCTGGACCCTGGATGGAGAGGCCATTTTGGATATATTGAATGTTTTTTTTTGTTATGTCTGTTGTGTGATAATGCTAACAATAAGAGCATTCGGGGATTTGTTCGGGGTTAATGTTGGTTTTAACAGGAGGGAATGTCGCTTTCTTAGCGGCTTCTCATCAACATTGGATCATAATGAATTTGATAGAATTCGAAGTTTTGTATTCTTGTGCATTAGCGGATGATTAAGTCAGCTTCCTGGTAAATGAGGCCAAGCGCCTTTTTTAAGCCCGACTTTCCTTTTTTTGGTGTATTCATAAATTCCTTCATATTATGAACTGAAATGCAAGAAAAAAAATTCGTTAATGAGAGTTTGCCCACGTTCTTCTAAAGTTGACTTAATTCCATCCTGTAGCCCAGTACCTCTAACGCACTGCCAGCCATTTTTAAAATGAATTTCTCTATGCTAGTTAGAAGTCCCCCTTATATGTGGAATTTCACCTCTACGGTGTAGAATACGGGGCCAGAAAATGACATACAGTGAGTCTAATCTGAGTCAAAAAAATGTTTACAAGTAGTACAAGAAGGTCGAAATGATGTAAATGACGACGCTCGCCCTGGACGCCCCAGCCCATCAACAGCCGATTAAAATGTTAAGAAAATGACAAAATTGTTTTGAAGAACCGTCACTATAAGTGAAGTTGCTGAAGTTGTCCGCATATCGATTGGCTCATGGTATACAATCTTTTCGGAATGAAAAAAATTAATTTTAAAATTGGTAAGATTTGACAAAAAAAAAAAAAAAAATCGCATGAGCTCGTTCGGGAATTGTTGAATGACGTCAACGGCGGCCTTTGTTTACTCAAAAAGGTCATAACTGGGATCATGGGTATACGGTTATGACAACGAAACAAGAGCCCAATCATCCCAATAGAAGAGCCCAGGTGCTAAAACAAGCACACCAAGTTTGACCAAATGTGATGAATGTTTTTTTTTCGATTACCGTGCATAGTGCATCAGGAGTTCTCGTACGGTCAATAAGGAGAATTATTTTCTATTGAATACGAAGTGGGGAATTGTCAAAACACAATTCATGGCTTTTGCATCACTGCTACTTAACCAAAAACAACATTGTCATCATGCCTCAGCAATCGTGTTCACCAGATTTGGCCCCTGCGCGCTACTGTTCTCTCAGGAGTAGAAGGGACCTACAGTTTTTTGCCGACTCGGAACGGAGAAGTTTGAGAATTTTGCTTGGACAGGTATTACTCTTTGACTGTTGTCAGCAGCTCGAAAGAGGTGGTGCCGTGAAAAATTCGAAAAAATTGGTGTTGATCTGGGAGTAGAACCTAGACCCTTCCTCCTGTGAGCGTCGCACTCTACCCACTGTGCCACAGTGACCACGGGTCCTACTTTGAGAGGGACAAAATAGAAATTGATAAATAAATAAATATTTTTTTTAAGAAAAATATAAATTCCCCTTATTTTTCAATAGACTTCGTATATAACAAAATGGTTGGATTCACAGAATGATAAAATTAATAGAAGTTCCCATGGGAATATTTCCGCTTTTGTCCTTGTAAAATTTTTTGTTGACGTTCTTGTCCAAGCCCTTTTTGTTTCCAATGCTTAATTTTGTCAAAAATTTCCCTTGCCTTCCAATTATCTTTCACGCATTAAAGAGAACATTATATCGGACGTGCTCCTCATAAACAAGCGTTGACGCCATCCAGCAGCGCGGTCCAAGGCTTCGGACGTCCTGGGTTATGTTCTCCTTCATGCTTAGATATGGTTTTCCATGCCTTTGTCTTTCATAAAACGAGCTTAAAAGGACGAGTACGTCCGAACTCCAGTTTTTGCCCACTGGAGTCTAACGAGTTGAATTTTTGTCAGCTTTTAAGGAAATCGTAAAGAATTCGTGATTGTAACTTTTGTAGGAAATGACCCTTCTAACATACGATATCTCTCTGTTTCAACTCGTACGGCACCCAGATGTTTTTTTCTTTTGAACAAATCAAAAACAATTTAACCGAACGGAAATTATTTGGTGAGTCACATCCAACGATTTTATAAGATTACTTTGCTTTCTTCTAAATAAAACTAAAAATCAAATGCTGTTGATTGAGAACAATTTCAGACATTTTTAAAGAGGCAAAAGAAAGGTTGTTGTACAAAACAGACGCTGAGGCACACTTATTATCACAAATGTCCCAGCTTTCCATTGATATATATCATATATGGCTTTTTTCACTTAGTTCATTTTTCCAAGAGTCGTAGACAACGCAAGACTTAACGTCTTAGTTACCCAAGTACCAACTTGAGATCATGCTTGAGGGATAATCACCCGACCTTGGTATGTTGCGAGGCCTTTCTAAGACTGCCGCTCTCTGGGTTGCAGCGCCTGGTTGAGAATGCAACTCCATTGAGCCGGGTTAGTCGCCTAACCGCCTTTCCTAGCCTAGAGTGAACAGTAACTAGACCAAGTCAGCACAGTACACTAACCTCGACTCTGTCTGCGATGTTGAGTGGTAAACTACAGCCACCAAGATACTCTCACTAGGGGGCCTATCGCTCGGTCAGGCTGAAACCGAAGTTCCAGGGACTCCTCACCTCCCGTAGCACCAGCCTCTGGTCAAGCTGTCACTACCTCAAGACCTGTGTCTGTAAGCCGCCATCCCGCCACAAGATGGTCCTTTCTTCATCAATGTTTAAGGATATGATTTTTAAATCATGTGATTCATAAAATGCAGTCACATCACCTGTCGCTTCCAGGGTCAGCAACAATTTGCAAGTGGCGCCATCTTTTGAAAATGAATAAATTAATTTGCATCCCCCCCAATGGGTATGACCCATTGGTGTTCCCCATAATCGTACTCGTATAAATCTGAGTTCCGTAACACTCGAATTCTTTTTGTCAATGCACTCAATGTGAACAGTATGACGCAGTTTAAAAATCATGCAAATGAACTGCTTCCCATGTCTTATCGGACAACATCCATAAACTCATTGCAAACATCATCTCAATTCACGTCTGTAAAGATTATAAATACAATCGCTCCTCACCCCCGAAAAATAATTAATCATTTCAGACGTTTTTAATCTCTCATTGACATCCAGCGAACTGTCAAACTCAAATGAATCTGTCAAATACTTTCTATTTCGACCTCCCCCTCAAGTGAGAGCTTAATTAGACGTCAGTAGCCGACTCATCATCCCAAATCATTTCGGAAAGAAAAAAAGACAAAAAAAAACATCCAGAAGTTCTTATACAAACGACGGAAGTTTGAAAACTCAGTGAAACAGTGGAAGAGTAGCGCGGACGGCGGCGGTATTATTTTCCAATTAATAATTCCCTGTTTGACTTTATCTCGCACCCAGACACGACACGAGGAACGGAAACAATGGTCACCGCAGTGTGGGCAGGATTAATTGGAAAACGTGAGAAGATGTCCTGCTGATGCAGCAGTGCCCCTAAGTTTTTGTTTGCTTTTCCTGTTACCATCCAATATTCGCGATTTCGTAAACTTTTCTTCAGGCACTCATACACATACACAGAAGGACCTAAGTCTGGTCTGGAGAGCCGTATGAACAAAATGCGTTTCGTTATGCATCCTCCTTTGTTCACAATTGAAAAGGAAACTATTTCGCAGATAAACCGAGTAAGTTGAATGTCAAAACCGTGGACAGAGCGAATCCCTATTAAAGGGGGAATCAGTGAAAAGCGTTCATTCTGTGGCCCTGCGTGTACCGCTCACTTGAACTGTCAAGCTAATGGAAGTTTCATTCGAGTTTTATGATTTTTTGTCGTCGTGTCGCTTGTCACACAAAAAGCGAACATCCTTGACTTGAAGGAAATGATAGCGTTGTGTGTGGGTTTGGGATGCCGCATAAGGACATCTTGTGTTAGGAGTCATGTGCAAAGGATCGCTGTCAGTGCCGGAAGTCATCCCATTAGTTTTTATATAGTCGATGGTAGTAAATCTTTATTTTCACTTTCCTTGACGACGAAGTGGTTGTTGGCTTGTTCCTGCCAAGGATGTGAGGTTGTGCTTCAAAAGTGGAAAGACTGCCGCTTGATTGCTTTTTCATGAGTGAATGGAAATTTTGTATAATCAGAAATGGATTGTGTTTATCGAAGGGTTATGCATCGTGATGCTTTTCAAACAGAAAGAAGTGGAGAGTTTCGAAAGCTGGCAGTGCGCTAATACTTCTTCAATTTTAATGCAGAGAAGTTACTCATGTTGTCAATTTCTATAAGATTGGAGAGTGAAGAGTGGGAACCTGTGAAACATTAGAAATATGACATGATGGAGCAGCTGGGTATCAGCATAACCTTCGATGCAAGTGCAAGCTAGATTAAACCGAGGAAACCTTTGTTAGTGGCCAAAGTGTTTAAAATCGAAAAAAAAATTGAAAAATAAAGAGTGGCCAAGTTAACCACAAAAAAGAAAAACTTGTGTTTATTTCAGAGGACCAGAAATTCAAGTTGCAACACCATTTTAATTGGTAATAATTTTATCCGATCTTAAGTGAGTTAGTTCTGGTTTACTTTAAATAATTAAACCCATAACTGAACAACGCTTCCAAATTGTACAAATTTATTCTGAAAATTATTTTTCTATTCGTATAGCGCACTACGTCATTTTTGATGTCTCATTTCTCGTTATAAGGTGAAGTACAGGGACCCAGAAAAATCTTTCCAAGTTGAGTATATGGACCAAATGAAAAGAAGACTTGCATATCTCTTCTATCTTGGAAGTGCTAAAACCAATAAGACCTTAAGCACATTGACGCAAATACTTCGTCCCTTCCACCAGCTTTTCATAATATAGTTCGCTGTCATTAGAATAGCAAATGTTCAAAATCTTTAGTTCTATGTACATATTTTTGAAGCTGTTTAATGAAGAGGTTGCATACCTTTTAATTAAGAATACGAAGGCGTCAGTGAAACAATGGGCTAACCTTTCACTGGAATACTGCTGCTTACTGAGTATCACAAATTGTAATGCGAAAGATTAATTTGTTTGTTAAGTAAAAGATGACTTTTATTTTCAATCAAATATTTTATAAACATTTAGGACAATAAGTCTCATTGGTGTCGCCTTTGGCCGCCTACCAGGTTGACAATAAAAAAAAGACAACTTAATTATCATCAAACTTTAAATAAAATATAACTGTTAATATAATGGGCATTTTATTATCAAACATTTTCTTTCAGAATTCTTTTCCTGTAAGGAAATGCAGCCATGGTGTAATTGTATAAAACGCTCTAACCTCTATGTCTGTTTAGAATATTTAATTCTTGTTCTTCACTTAAAAAGATTCTCAATATTATTTTTGAAATCTATGAATCTTCGGTCTCCAGTACTTTTATAACACAGGCAGAGTTCATTCGCAAAGTAAGAAATAACATAGGTGGGATACTAATTTCTAGGTATAACATATAGTTTTGTGGCCGCTGTGGCGTAGTGGGTAGAGTGCGACGCTCACACGCCGAATGTTCTCGGTTCGATTCCCGGTTGAAAACCTCGAATTTTTCACTGCACCACCTCTTTCGAGCTGCTGACAACACTCAAAGAGTAATAACTGTTTAAAAATGCTTCTTAGACTTCGCCGTTCGGAGTCGGCAAAAAACTGTAGGTCCCTTTTACTCGTGAGAGAACAGTAGCGCAAACAACACGAGTATTTGATGAGCAAGTTACTCCCTGGTCCCCCTGTGGACTGTCACGCCAACAATTATTATCATAACATATAGTTTGGCGTATTCATAATTGAAACTTCCTCTTTAAAGCTTATCGAAGGAACTTTTCAACTGTCAGTGGATTTGTAACCACATACCTGAGCTATGTAAAGAAGGATTAATACAGCTGTTGAGTAAAAAATCGATTGTTTCGCGCTATGTGAGGCGTAATTTTTTTTAAAACAACGATTCCATATTGATAAGGTAGTTTGCTTATCATATGCGTGATTTTCGTCAAGGTGTCTGTTTACATTTAAATTTGCTGATACTATTACACCCAGATATTTGTACTTCCGCACTATTTCTATTTCTTCACTTTTATATGTCAATTTTTCCGCACGAGAGTAGCGCCCACCTTTTTCACTGAACACAATGATTTTTGACTGTTAGATTTTAACTCCTGCAGTATGTTTCTAATCTGTTAATCATCCGTTGAAGTCCGTCAATAAAGTCACTCAAGAATACGATGTCATCCGCAAACATAAGCGCATAATTACAACTCCGTAAAAAAGTATCTCTCCTGCACAACATCAGTAATATTATTTATGTAAAATATGAAAAGAAATTCTTCTCTGTTTAATACATGCAACATTTTTTTCATACACTGGTCTCAGAATATATATTATTTTGATGGAAACAAAGAATTTGGACATATGCCGCTCGAAAATCCAGATTTGATTTATCGTGGAGAAACTTTGTCTTAATCTGGTTTGGAATTCCGTAAGAATGTTCTTCTCTTTTACCCACTCGCAGAGACGTTTGTAAATCAAAGCTGCGAGCAGTTTGGCCGAAGTATCCAAAAACGAGAAATGAGTCGATGATCAAATACTTTGGCCATCATCCATTATTCTTACTTCCTTCATGCTGAAAAGCTTGGAGAGGTTGTTCGAACTGCATCTTGTCGAAAATCTCAGATGCAACAAGATGATTATCAGCACGATAAATCTTGCGAGACAGTGCACTTGAGAAAAAAGAATACGTGCTGGGAATATTCATTGACATAGAGGATGTTTCGACAATGCGACTTGGCAAAAGACCACGGCGGTGTTATGGATTAAAGCAAAGAACTATAATCGCGGAGGCGGGTCTACACAGGTGGCGTCCTGTTTTCTCTCCTACCTTAAATAGATCTAATACCTAAGCCCAGGCTTACCCAGAAGATGTACCCGTACTGGTCACTGGAGCATGCCTTGCGGCCGTTTCTGCAATTGGGTAGGCAGACCTTGACTTGGTCGATGGCTGGTGTATTAGGAATGCGATTTCAGTCAATTCTCTCTAAGAACCGAAGTTGCTTACCCCGTGTCCAGGACTGGTTCTGGCCATAAACTGAGCCGGGAAGGGAATGTACTCGGATTTTTACGGACGGATCTAAGACGGTGGAAGAATCTCGAGCTGGGACAATCGTGGAAAACGACAACACTAGACATCAAACATCTTTAGGTAATTTCGCGTCGGTCTTCCAGGCGGAAGCCTTCGCGATCCTAATGGCCACCAACTATTGTGAAGAATAGATGGAACAGAAGAAGTATATGCATCTGTAGCAACAGTAAAGTTGTGCTCAAGGCCTTACTTCCAAGATAGTCCAGGAATGAAAGTCTTACCTTAATTTGGTCAGCAGGACCAGATATACTTTAAAATGAATTTCGGAAGGTCTTCGTCCAACTGTGTCACTCTTGTGAAATTGTGCAAGAAGGGAATTGTTAGTAACATAATATATAACATATAACAATACATAATAATGGACATTTCCCCAAAAAAGTGTCTGAGAAACTAAGGTTTACAATTTGCCATACAACAGCACGTTGAGAGTGCACAATGTTAAAGCCTTTGCATCAAAGCATCTTGTTTCGAAGAACAGCGCACCTAGCTGCCCATTAATCAATTGGTTGGTAATACACATTATTATTTATTTCGCTTTACATTAAAATTTCTATAGGAGCTACAAAACAAAGTTATCACACTCCAAATGGCAGTAATTTAACCATGAACATTATTAGGGTAAAATACATACTTATGTTAAGGTCAAAAAAACATACATACATAAAAAAGGGAATTCTCTAATTTTTCCGCCTACTCTGAAATTCACAGATTACTACGACTTCAATGGCTAATCATTGAACAATTTACAAAATAAATTATTTTCATTAAACAGTAATCGATAGACTTTATCTGCGGAGCAGATTCGTCTTGCTACCCACTTAAGTCCCCTTCGAGTGGCAACAGAACAACGCTGGTTCCCATAAATGTCTGCCTTCGTTCAATATCAGCATTTGTGATATACATCGAGGGGCATGCAATCTTAGTGGATCTGACAAGCTCATGGCATGGCCAAGTCCACACCGTCTACGATAAGATATTAGAATTTATTTGGCTGATATTTTTATAACTATAACCGCCAAAGTCACAGCAACTAAATTGCGCGCACATAAATCTGGACATCATACTTTTCGTTGATCACATATTTATGCGTGAGACACATTAATTTAGTGTAACCATCTCTTAACACAATTGCCACTCCAGGGCTAACACAGCTCTCCAATCAAACGATAACACAAAGTCACTTGTCACAATTTCCAACACTCTTGACTACTCCTCGGGAGTTATTTACAACTGAAGACTGTCGGTTTCCCTTACACTCGCAAGTGTCCCCAGTAAGCCTGAGTCCGTTCATAACTCTTCGCCTTGATAAGTTGTTACGTGCGAGTCAATTATTGCCATTACGTGAGAGAACATCGGCGCGGATAAGATCCCAGGGACCACCCGGTGCCGGCGGTTCCGCAGCTATTTGTTGAAAATGACCTTGTCTCCGAGTACTTATTGGGAGTGTCTAGACAATAAAGCGGTGGACACTCTGAACCTCTTATCAGTTCGTTGAGCCCTGAGAATTATGATATCGCCTTGTCAAGACACGTGTAATCTGGGAGGGATTGCCAGTCAGGTACGTGCCCTGGGTGGTACTGGATGATTAGCTGTCGATACTCAAATGCACTATCGAAGATGAAGTGAGTTCAATGTCAATTAAGTTTCTGTTGCCTACTGGCCGTTGGATATGGTTTGGTTAAATTGGATGACGAAGCACAAAGTGACAAATCTTCTTAATGTGTGCCTCTTTTTGACAATCGTGTTCTTCAGAGGCTCTGTCGGCAACATGAAAATAAGTTATCTTTGTCAGGTTGTTATATGAATTTGTAATTACAATCGGCTCATAGTTTGAAATGGCCAACATATCAAGGCCTTGATTGGCGACGTGATGCCTGGGTACATAATGGCTGTTTCTGTCAGTTGGTTTAAAATGCAGTTATAGTCTCTAAAAGGATTTGTAACTTTTCCTATAACAACAATGAAAGTCTGTTCAATTTATGTTAATTTAAAATTTACTTAATTTCATTTACAAACTTTTTGTGTCATGTGTGTTAAAAACGGTAACGCGACGATAAAAAAAATATTAGAGAGATTACAGTCAGTGAAAATTGTTGAACGCAGCATGTTTTTCACAACTAAGATGTTCAGGGCACGTTAAAACTTGAATATATAAAGTGACCATTGAAAATAAACTCAATGTGATTGAATTCACACGTAGGTGGTTTCGTTTACCCTTTTTTAATAACTTATTCGTGTGCAATATGCGTCGTTTTTCTACATCGCAATTATAGTTTCTTCTGAAATGATTCCATTTTGGAGACATGGAAACTTGTTCAGTTAAAATATCAGACGGTTGCGAAATGGTTTCATATTTTACTTTCCTCTAACGAGTTACGCCTTGAGTTAAGGACCGAGCTGACAATCGTTTGAACTGCATCAAAGCCGTACTGGTGGTAGACTCGAATCACACAAAACTTTTAATATTTTCTCTTTTTCTTCGAATATTTGCTTCTATTATGCTTTATTTAGTTGTGTGGCATTAATTCGCAAAATGTTATCTTCATTGACATTTAAACCATTAACATTCTTAGAATCCGACCAACAATAAACGAAACAAAGCAATACAGGTCATGGCTATATCATGGGTAAGGCTCATTAGAGGTCAGTATTCAAAGTCCCTTTGAAATAAACTTGAAAACGAAGATAACAAAAATATCTACTTCTCAGCTTATATGTTTTGCATTCAATAACTCCAGCAATCAAAGTTGACTTTTGTTATTTATTTTTCGACCAGAAACATAAATCATGCACCAGGGAGGTAAAAACGCGTAAAATGTATAATTGAGTATGTCATTTGAATATAAAGTGCCTTTTTTAGATTTTTAATTTTTGCATAATATCTACTGTTCTAGCATGAGTTTAGGCAGAATTGCTTAGCTGTTGCCGGAATAAATAGTGTAAGCGACCATCGAAAGTTTCATTTGCTGTTTTTTGGTTTGTTTCCAATCACAATTTGTTGGACCCACTTTTCAACTACTGCTTCACATCCTGACCGAGACGGTCGATGTTTCATGTTACATGTAGGCCGTATGTTAAAGGAATTGTAAGGATATAAGTTTGTCAACTATCTCCCTTACGCTTTTCTGCTCTTCATTCAATAGTTCATAAAAAGTGTTACAGTGATCGGATTTAGTAATTACATGCGCCGTTTTGTTCGATAATCTGTTTCCATCTAGACGCCAACTTCATAATACCCTTCTCGTAGAAGCCCCCTTCCTTATTTGCGAAGAACTCGGACAACCACTTTTCACAAGCCTCTTTTGAGTTCTACTTCACACCACCAATGGCCTTTGCCATGGACAGGAACAGGTGGTAATCACTTGGCGGTATGTCCGGGCTATGTAGTGGATGCGATTAAACCTCCCACCCGAGCTCCCGTAGCTTTTGGCGAGTCATCAACGAAGTGTGTGGTCTGGCGTTGTCCTGCTGGAACACTATACCCTTCCTGTTGGCCAAGTCTGGCGCTTCTAGTTAAACGACTGCTTCAAGCAGTTCAGTTCACAGTAGATGGTAGAATTAAGCGTCTGGCCATATGGGAACAGCTCATAGTGGATGATTCCCTTCCAATCCCACCAAACACACAGCAAAACCTTCCTGGCCGTCAATCCCGGCTTTGCCACTGTTTTGGACGATTCACCGGCCTTCAACTACGACAGTTTTCGCTTGATATTATATTTTGTGATCCATTTTTCGTCGCCAGTCACCATCCGCTTCAAAAATGGGTCGAGTTCGTTTCGTTTCAGCAGCATTTCGCAGAGACCAAACTTTAATGGTCTCTGGTTCGTATTTCCTAAAGATAATATGGATCGTTTGTTAGTGGCGTTCTTTATTTGTCAGGCTTATTGAGTGATGTGTTAAAAAATGGCAGCGTCAAGATTGGTCTACCAATCTTTATAAGAAGAGCTCTAGTCGTCCAGTTGAAGTCAATGAAAACCGAATCAAAGTACAGCACGTGAAATTGCAGAGAGGCTGCATGCATTATATACATGCAATAAAACATCATGAACTGAAAGAAAATTATTTAAGACAACATTTGCAATTTCTTAAAAAAATGTAATGAAAGTGATTCATTTTTAAAACGATTGATTACTGGTGATGAAAATTTGGTTGTTTACTACAATGTCAATTGGAAAAGATAGTGGAGCAAGCCAGGTGAACTAGAAACAATATCAAAAGCTGATATTCATCAAAAGAAAGTCATGTTATCAGTTTGGTGGGATTACAAGGGAATTGTCCACTTTGAAGTCTTTCCACCCAACCGAACGATCAATTTAGATGTCTACATTGAACAACTAATAAAATTGAACACAGCGGCTGAATCGACTAATCGAAAATGTGTTATATTCCATCATGACAATGCAAGGCTACAAACATCATTTGTCCCTCGGCAAAAATTATTTGAGCTTGTTTCTGATGTCTTGCCACGTGCACCATATAGCCCTGGCCTTGCACCATTTGATAACTTTTATTTCGATTTTCGAGCTTCTTGAATGGTAAAAATTTCAATAATGATAATGATGTCAAATCGTTCCTGGATCAGTTTTTTGCTGATAAATGTTTGATATAAACGTTTTATAAACTTGGAACTTTGATGTTGCCTGAAAGATGGCAAAAGGTCCTTGCTCAAATTGGGCAATGCATAACGGAATAAAATTACTATGTTCAATGAAGAAAATGGCTTCCATTTTCTAAAAAAAAATCCATTACTTAGTTGCCAACCCTATACTTGTCGATTAAGTAGACTTAACCGGCTATCAAAATATCGGTACAATACACGTGACACTCAACATATAGGTTCCACGTATAATGTCGGGTCCTTAAATGACTCCCGTAAGCGGGGTGAATTTTTGCAGACCGAAGACACATATAAGGTTGTCAAATATCTCCGACTTTTTGTATTTTGAATTTTCCGACTATGTACAAAGCGCTACATAGTTCGTGTCTGGCAACATTATACATCATTTGAAATGTGTTGACATAACCTACAAAACGACATGCATGATTATTTTGGATATTGCGTTCAACAGTTATAGACGTGTAAACATGGAGTTCACTAACACTGAAATTCGCGCTATTTTAAAGATTTCCTTCGTTAAAGGCAAATCCGCTAGAGAAACGTTCCATAAGATTACTTATGTTTTGGGGGATGGTACTCTATCACTTTGAACCGCGGAGGAATGGTTTCGACGATTCAGAGCCGGTGAAAACGACACCATGGATAAGCCAGCCGGCGAAAGACCTGTGACGACGAATACCGATAGAATCATGGAAATCATCGAGTTAGACCGGCATGTAGCATCCCGTGACATCGCCCAGGAGATGGGAGATAGTCACCAAACCATTCTAAACCATCTGCAAAAGGCTGGATACAAAAAAGCTTGATGTTCGGGTGCCGCATGATTCACGCAAAAAAACTTCTCGACAGAATCAACGCCTGTGGTATGCTGCTGAAACGGAGCGGACTCGACCCATTTTTGAAGCGGATGGTGACTGGCGACGAAAAATGGATCACATACGACAATATCAAGCAATCACACGGTCCTGGTTAAAGGGCGGTGAATCGTCCCAAACAGTAGCCAAGCCGGGACTGACGGCCAGGAAGATTTTGCTCTGTGTTTGGTGGGATTGGAAGGAAATCATCCACTATGAGTTACTCCCATATGGCCAGACGCTTAATTCTACGATCTACTTCGAACAACTGGACCGCTTGAAGCAGGCGATCGACCAAAAGCGTCCAGAATTGGCCAACAGGAAGGGTGTAGTGTTCCAGCAGAACAGCGCCAGACCACACACTTCGTTGATGACTCGTCAGAAGCTACGGGAGCTCGGATGGGAGGTTTAAACGCATCCACTATATAGCCCGGACATAGCGCCAAGTTATTACCACCTGTTCCATTCCACGCCATTGGTGGTGTGAAGTTGAACTCAAATAAGGCTTGTGAAAAGTGGCTGTCCGAGTTCTTCGCAAATAAGGAGGGGGGCTTCTACGAGGAGAGTATTATGAAGTTGGCGTCTAGATGGAAACAGATTATCGAACAAAACGGCGCATATTTTTACTAAATCCGATCACTGTAACACTTTTAGAGAAGCATTGAATGAAGAGAAAAAAGCCAATATTTGACAACCGTATATTTCACTTATTGAGGAACCCATTGTGTTAAAATGTGCACTTTGTTACAGAACATAACTTTGCGATGAAATTAATTATTTTGGACACCGTACGTCGCTTCAAATGGTTCTTCGTAAGGGTATTTACCGAGAGCGATGCCCAATTTTTGAGAACGCTTTGGAATCGACTGATCTCGATCGTTTACCACGGACGCCTGAATGGCAGCGATGTTTCGACACTTGCCCGAAAATAGGCAGTAACACTCTTAAGGTTGCGGTCAACGACTTACAGACGTTGGTTCTTTGTACACTTTACACGATGAAAGTAATGAGTTTGATAACTAATCGGAGAATGCATTCACATACTAAAATCAAGGTTTCCATGTCCTTGTTGAAAATCCGGAGGCTTACGAAGACGTTATCAAAATCGAATTTTGTAATCCAAAATTATATAAATTTAAATATCATTTGATTAAAAATGACTGCAGACTTGGCATTTGCAAGTTTTGTCCATCAAAACGCAGGATGAAACCCTAAAATTGTCACATGGTGACTGATGCAAATTAAATTTTATAGAATAACAACAGAAAACTACGTTCATTTTGAATGTACAAGCAGCCAACTCTTAAGAATAGGTGATATCAGTTTCACTTAAATTGAATGCAAAATTACATTTGTTACATATTTAAGTCCGTGCATAAACGCACTAGGCAAAGGGATTTGCATTGCAGTGGATAAAGAAAGTGAGTCATAACTCGAAAGCTGCACTGCTTCGCCGAAGTAAGCTCTGGCTTATCGCTACAATAAAAACGACCTACCAGCAAGTGTTCCACTTTATGACATCGTCAAGCAACTCCATACCCATCTGTATAATGTCGCCTGGTAGCGCACTTTTTGGCAAAATTAAAAACCGAAAACGGATCTATCTTCGACGTAATAAAACCTTCATCTGCCACATCTACCTTTCGCCATTCGACAAATGTTATTGTTTTCGATTCAACAGCGGCGCGTTCCTTTGGGGGATTGTGTCTCCGCCGCACGCCACTGACGCCGAATATAAACATATCAATGTTATCTATGTGGATACAGTTACCGTGAGGAGTTACCAGGAAAAAATAAACAATTTCGCCCTCGCGATGATCTCCGAAATGACAAATAAAACATTTAAGCTTGTTTGATGTTTTTACAGCAGCCACGGTACAGTCTGCCGCCGACGCCGCGCCGCTGCGGCATTCATTGTTGTGGGCGATGATTGTAAACTCCCCCCTCCACATAGCCATCACCCCTCGTACAGAAAGTACAGTCACTTTCATCCCCTGGGGCAGGCAGAATCTATGCAATTAGAAATTAATACTGCGTTTGTCATAAAGGACAAAAAAAGAAAACACAGGAACCAGGAGGACCAGGAGGAAGAACATGCAAGCGACGAATGCGAATATTTATGGCGTCTCTGGGCGCATCCTTCGCTTGCTCGTTTAGTGCGGTTTATGACAGTCGCTCAGTTGATGCTTTACGAGTTCGGTGGCAGTTGTAAAACCGAACCGGGCATAAATTATTTTGACATTTTTCTGTCATTCCGATGTGTTATTAAAATTAATAACCGAAAGTGCACACACGCACACGGCCTAACGACAATTTCAATTGTTAAAATGAATGCTTTCCTGTTTTACGAGCTCGTCACGAGCAACTCTCTGTGCTAACGAGCCAAAACTATGGACATTCGAAAAATATGAGATTAACGATGGCTGAGGGCTGTAAAAAGCGATTC
Source organism: Eristalinus aeneus (assembly GCA_955652365.1). Lineage (NCBI taxonomy): Eukaryota > Metazoa > Arthropoda > Insecta > Diptera > Syrphidae > Eristalinus > Eristalinus aeneus. Next base: position 65,317,258 of record OY019130.1, on the reverse strand, counting down.
GCAACACATTTCTGATTGTTTTGAGTGCGGCGAGGATTTGTCACGAGATCTGGAATCTGTCTGCAAAACGACATTTTATTGGCCATGCAATTAGTAATGGCTTTCGGATGAGAACTTTCGTGGTCCTCTGAAGCAATGGTGCATTCAGTCACATGGAATTGGCGATGAGTATCCTTTTCAAAGTATTTTTCTTGTCTGAAATGTGGCCGGGAGGAAAATTGCTGTGCAAAACTGCAATTTGCAGCTGTGATCCCAAGATTCTGGATGACACTGTTATAACCCGTCACCACTTCCCGATCAACATAGAAACATACATGAATTGAGCCCTAAAATAAACTTTGGCGAATAAATACAATTTTACAATTTCATAGAAATTTTACAATAGAGTTCGAAACGGAGAGAGCGAAATGTATTTTTAGTTGGCTCTCGATGTTGTAGGCCAATTTAATTTTGAATTCACTCTCCATAACTTTTACGCCACACAGTAACCACATACTGTCATTGACTTTTGTGTGGCCTAATGATTGACACTGTTTAATTATCGCGCCACATGAGTAGTTGGTACTCTATATTACTTCACTCGGGAAGTAGCTGTCAGTGTTTTATTTCGGAACTCCTCATAACTTACATACGATACATGTATTATCGTTTTTCTTATTTAATTTCGAATGTGATGGATTTCAGACACCCTTTCAATATTCTTTCTGCGTGAACGTTTTGACGTATCGAACAACAGAATCTCTCTAAAACTCCTTTAAAACCAGCTTTTTGAAACACCGCATTCTAGAGATTCATGAATCCTTGATGGACACAGTATGCAAAAGGAGCCTCTGCATTTAAAAAAAAAAGCATTTCGAAAAAAATGACCTAAAATAATATTTTAAAGGGAACAGATGTTTGTTTTGACCGAGCAAAATTGAATCAATTCTGAAGGAAAATTTCAGAATAGAATTTGCACATGACTTTTTTGAATTCAGGCACATCCTCAAATCCGCAAACACGCAAGCCCAGATGCGCACATTTTTATATTGTTTGCTTGCGAAGTAGCGTAAGAATATTCACAAAAGAGTTTTCAAAGTACCGTTAGAATATTCGCAGTTTTCAAATTAAGGCAGCATCAAAGTCGATGATGAAAGTGTAAAAAAAAGATTTTGTCGACTGTTGAACTGCGGAGAATCAAAAATCATTGCCAGTTAGAGGTTTCTATTAAATTAAAACAACTTTGGGAAATAAATCTGGTCCTCTCTATTTAGAAGAGGTGGAAATAGAAATATCGGCACTGAACTATGACAAAGTTCCTGGATCTGAGGTATTCCCTAGATGAGCTGCATACACCAGCTTATCTGTAAAGTATGTGTTTCCATACATAACGTTTCTGCCGTTTGCTTTTCTCTAAAAGTCTACACCGTCGAATATTCACAGAAGTTAGTATTAAGATAAACTCGTACATATACATTTGTCCTATACCGTGTTACTCGTATAGCGCATTTCGACATTCCTTAAGACAGCTACTGAACTTAACTTAATAAAACAGTGCGTTACCCATGATATTTGAACACCAGAGATATAAAATTCCAAAACTATGGTACACTACAGCTGCCAACATCCGAAAATTGTATTTTTTGAGTTTTAGTAACACTACCTTCAGATTAGAATTGAAGTAACTGGCTGCATCGTACATTTTATGTTATCTTCCGGGAAGAACATCAACAAGCACTCCTTTAATAAAGAGCCTATGGTTTCAGTTTCAACCACATCAGCACCAAACAGCAGGTATCTGATCCGAATCAAAGCGGGACATTAACGGAACGATTGTTCTGCCCAAGCACACTTAAGTGAAGCGTCCCGTCAGGCCGCAACAAGTTATTCCTGGCTAGAATTAGCATTAATAGCAGGATGAAAAACCCGACTAAGGATACGGGAACTACCAAAATGGGTTTGGGGACTATGATTCAGTAAGTTCATATGCAATCTCACTTAGTGTGAAGTTCTAGTGTCTCCAGACTCAGACAAGTCTTAATGAATTTAGTCTACCAATCAAACTAAAAGAAGACATTCGCTGACGCAAGTAAACAGCGAGCCGTAAAAGATTAATATTCTGACGTTGAAATGGATGCGACTGAAATGAGTTTAGCTTGCGGTTCATGGACACACACTGAATACATGCTGTAACCACAGAAGAACATGACCCTTGGGAGTAGACTAACTAATTGAACATTTTGGTGGGAGGATTTTTTTATAGTCACTGAGAGTGTCAAATAAATGTGTGCCAAAGTGTTTTTGTGGTGCGATAAACTGGGTGCGTATACTGTGAGCGTCAAAAGTGAGTAAACAAATATCTAATTACTGTATAAAGATGAAAATTGGGTCAAAACAACGACAAAACCCAAATTCCATTGATACACAAAAACAGCTTTATTCAATGTGATCAATTATTCAAAAAATAAAGTACGGTAAAAATAAAAACAAATACATTTTTTAATGAAAATTATAGCTACTTCATATATTACGAGTCAAAAGTGAGTAAACAGTATAGATTTCTATCAACAAATGTACTTATTTATTGCTTAAAAAATTAAATTTAGTACTTTGTTGGTCATCCTTTAGACTTTATTACTTCCTTGAGTCTACGTGGCATAGACACTATCAGTTTATTGGTAACATCGGGAGAAATTTTTGACCATTTTCAGGTCTTCCTTGTTGTTGATAGTACTCCGTCGAATTCTTCTATCCAAATGCTCCCATAAGTGTTCTATTGGGTTAAGGTCCGGTGATTGCGGGGGATGACCAAGCTGTTTTGGAGTCCTATAAAGCAACCATTCCTTTACAAGACTTGCTGAAATATCCAATTCCTAGCTTAACCTATTTTGTCTACGCTCGGTTGCAAGTTGGTCTTGAGAATATTTAGATAATCTTCCTTCCTCATTATACTATCAATGAAGACAAAATTACAAACCCCAGATGCTGCTACACACCCCCACACCATCACTGAACCTCTCCCATGTTTCAAGACCGGCCTAATATTTTTTTCAGCAGATTCTTCATTTTTTCCTTTGCAAATTTTTTTATTCATATGGCTCTGAAAAGTTTCGAATTTGCTTTCATCACTAAATAAAATGTTTTAAAAAAAAAGCTGTTTTTGTGTATCAATGGAATTTGAGTTTTGTCGTTGTTTTGACCCAATTTTCATCTTTATACAGTAATCAGATATTTGTTTACTCACTTTTGACGCTCACAGTATGTATCTTCTTCTTCTTCTTCTTGTGGCGCTACAGTCCGGGGTGGACCTGGGTCTCAACCAATACGCCTCTCCAGCCAGCACGATCTTCCGCCAGCTCGTCATTAAATCTTCTCCTCCAGATGCCATCAACGCAAACAGGACCAAAAATCGCACGCAAAACTTTTCTCTCGAAAAGACTAAGCGCTTCCTCATCCGCCTTTGCTAACGTCCAAGATTCTGCGCCATATAGTAGGACGGGGATGATCAAGCTGTTATATAAAGCGAGCTTAGTCCTTCGAGGGAGGGCTTTATTATTCAATTGCCTCTTGAGCCCAAAGAAACAGCGATTGGCAAGAGTGATTCTGCGTTTGATTTCGGTACTGATGTTGTTGTCCCTATTTACCGCGGAGCCGAGGTAGACGAAGTCCTTAACTACCTCGAAGTTTCTGCTGCCTAGTCTGACGCTCCGTCCGAGACGTCGATGTTGTGTGTCCTTCCTTGATGACAGCATGTACTTAACGCCAGACCCATTTTAGCCGCTTCCGCTTCAATGCCAGCAAACGCCTCATTGACGGCTCGCTGTGTTCGTCCAATCACGTCAATGTCATCAGCGTAAGCTAGCAATTGAACTGACTTCTGGAAGATCGTGCCTCTGGTGTTGACTTGTGAGTTACGCACGATCTTCTCGAGGATGATGTTAAAGAAGTCACATGACAGTGCGTCGCCTTGTCTAAAACCTTTTTTGACATTGAAGGTCTCGGTGAGTTCGGTACCGACCTTGACGGAGCAGCGAGAGTTCTCCATCGTCATCCTACACAATTTGACGAGTTTGGTAGGAATGCCAAAACTAGACATGGCACTGTATAGCTCGTCTCTATGCACACTGTCATATGCAGCCTTTTGCATTTCTTGGGTCTTTTCCAGGATCTGCCGTAATGTGAAGATCTGGTCTATTGTGAACTTCCCTGGCCTGAAACCACACTGAAAGGGATCTGTCAGATCATAGAGGTTTTAGACCCTCACACAATACGGCAGAAAGGATCTTGTATGCGATGTTCAGGAGACTAATCGCTCTGTAGTTGGCGTAGTCAAAGGGGTCTCCTTTCTTGTGGACCGGGCAAACGATGCTGAGATTCCACTCATCGGGCATGCTTTCCTCCGACCATATCTTACATATGAGCTGGTGCATGCGCCCAACCAGGTCATCTCCAGCTGCTTTAAATAGTTCTGCGGACAGTCCGTCCGCTCCAGCAGCTTTGTTCGACTTCAGCTTGGATATTGCTATTTTCACCTCGTCTAAGTCGGGGGGACGGAATGCTTGTCTATCATCGTCCAAATTGAGTGGACCATTCTGCCTAACAGCGGGATTTGGGTCGTCATCGCCGTTTAGGAGTCTGCAGAAATGATCCTTCCAGATTCTCAGCACAGACTGCGACTCTACTACTAGTTGTCCATTTTGGTCCCGGCAGCCCTTGGTCCGAACCTTGTATCCTCCGGATAGCTGTTTTACCTTTCGGTAAAACTTTCGGACTTCTTTTCAGTATGTATAATGATGACAAAAATCCCCTTTTTCTTTATCAATATATCTTCTACAGAAGTCTACAAAGTCAGTGTTCCAAAAGGCACTGCAAACACATGTTTTTACATTTAGTAATCTGAGTTCGTGTTTACGAGTATTCGATTCACCTTGGCAAGAGTTCTTTCTAACTCCTTCGCTATTCTATTAAGAAAACAAAGCATAATGCAAACGTCGGCCCTGTTTAAAAAATTTTGACCCACCTCAACACTCTCATAAAGGAATCCACTGGACGGTAGTTCTTTGGCATAAGTAATAATTCTTGACACGTATTTATTAAACAAATGTATTTTTGAATCATGTGATTTATAAATCACTGATATTATCTAAATGTCCCGATACTGTGTCAGAATGTTCCATCGTGAGAACCGGTATCAGTGTTCAGTTTTATTGTTGTTATCTGGTCTACAATGCCTATCAGTAGAAGATCAGTTAAGATCAGTTTAAAAATCTGTTTCGCAAATTCAAATTGCTTCGAATTCCGCTATTGATTGATGAAATTTAATCGAATCTAAATGGAACGAGAACAGTCCATCATAAGCTGTCAAATTCATTCTGGCGTTCGTAAAACTGAGAAAGAAGAAAAATTATAACCGATTTCACTAAAGAATTTTATTATTATCATTTCTCTTTCAAAAGCTGTACATTAAATATTCGTTTTTTAAAAAGCAGTCATTTGTAATAATTTTTGGAACATTTTTGAAGTGATACTTTTCAAAATAAAAACAACTGTGTCCGTAATCACTTATTGCATTTTACTATTCGACAGCGGAGAGAAGATAGTTTTGGGAGAAACACGATAGTTCGGGAGGAAATCAATGTTGAGCAGCTAGCAGTTTCCCCGAACCGCCCGGAAAAGCTATAATAAGATTTTAGTCCACGTTGTACGAATGAGTGGTTCCTCAGATACGATTCTATCAGGAAGACAACCCTGATGACAGACCCATCGCGAGATGGTTGAATAAAGTGTACAAACTGATCCAGTTACGCTTGGAAATAGCTCCTAGAGTCGATGGTAGGGATTGAGCGGCCTGGAAGTCTCTCGTTCATGTAGTGATCAAGTGACCACCTTAGTGGAACATGTGGATCACTGAACATGATGATTATCATTTCACATCATTAATTGACATCTTTTAATTAAACGCGCGCGGTGCCACTAGCTTCGGCCCATAACTAAACTAAAACTTTTCATCCCGCACAAAAGTTTGACCTGTTTTGTATTGTCCATAGAACCTCCCTATGAGGAATATTTTACTAAACGATGTAAATTTTTGAACGATTGCTTTAATTCAGTTTTAGTTAGCAAAATATGTACATATTGACTAGGTTGGCTTTAGTTATTAAAACCTCACAATATGGAAGATTTTCGAGAAAACAAATTTATTTTTGCACATTTTTTTGTTCAGATTTTATTCTTTTGAGGTTTTGTTTCGAAGTTTATTTAACATTTTGGATCTTTAAGACTTTAATCTGTACTGGTAGTATTGAACTTAACTCGTTTTTGGTTTTAGCTTCCATGACAATAGCTACATAGGGTGAATGCCTAAATTCTTGGACACACACTTGTCGATGCAGACAATATTTGCTTCGGTGTAACAGAAAACTGATTGTATTTTAGTTTAAAATACTTATTTTGTGTGTCAGTTATTTCTTTATTGTTACTCGCTTTTAATTGAATTAAATTCAACGCTTTATTTTTGATTTGTTTAACATGACAAGTTTTAAAAGAAAACAAAGGGAATGGGACTATCAAGCTCTTTAATTAATGTTTTAATTAAAGTTTAAACATCGAAAACGTAAAATCTCCCGCAAACGAGCACTTCCTTGGTGTTTAATTCTTATTAATGCTGCAGTGAATGTATTGTACAACCAATAACGAAATAAAAATGCGATTCTGTTAATATCGAGATGAGTTCGAAGACCGTAGCCGTCAATTTGGATATAGCTTAATAAAATCTGCGGCTTTCGCTGTTCAAATTTTCCACGGGGGTCTATCCGTATATAATTACTTTAAAGAAAAATTATAAAACTGTAAAGACGTTCGTACTTATAAAGAAAAGTGTGTGCGCCGTGGCGTAGTGGGTAGAGTGTAACACTAACACGCAGAAGGTCCAAATTCTATTCCCGGCTGAACACCTCGAATTTTTCACGGCACCACCTCTTTCGAGCTGCTGACAACACTGCAACTGTCTAAGAAAGCTTCTCAAACTTCGTAGGTCTCTTCTACTCAGGAGAGTAGCGTGCACAATACGAGTAGTTGATGAACAAACTAAGTTTGAGTTTGAGTTTGTAACGCATTTTTATTAATACTTTCCAATTCGTTAACTTAGTTGCTAGACAAAAATGCTTAAAACTAGCTTAAATATCTAATCTAAAATATTAATCTTATATCTAACTTACTGACTCTAAACCAGCACTCTAAGCTAATCTATGTTCGTTTTTTCTGCCTTTCGACATCTTTTGTTTTCTTATTGAATCTTAAGTCTAGTGGTTTTGTTTTTCGTTGCCCAAGAAAATTAAAAAAAAAACATGGACGTTCCTTAGTCAATGTTTTTAACTTACTTGCTAACTTAACTTACTTATCCTAAATCAAACTTAAATATATTTACAGATATCTTACAACTATATCCGTAAGCAATACGGATGCGTGCACCAGTGAGTATATGCTCTTTATATGCTTGACATATATATCGAATACCCCGTGGTGCACCTTTGAACAAACTAAGTCCTGGTCCCCTGTGGTCTGTCGCGCCATACAATTATTATTGTAAGAAATATCTAATTGCCGACATATGTATGTCAGGCAAAGCCAAACAGAAAAACTATATAGCATTTAACATTTAACAAGGATGAAATGCTTAGTAGTGTAGCAGCTCAGTAGTGACAACAGCATTGACAACACTCAAAGAGTAATAACTGTCTAAGAAAAAACTTCTCAAACTTCGCAGTTCAGCAAAAAAAAAAAAACTCCTTCTACTCGTGAGAAAACAATAGCGCGGACAACACGAGTAGTTCATGAGCAAGTTACCCCTTGGTCCCGCTGTGGTTTGTCTGTGCAGGTAAGAAAAGTAACTTTCCTTCGATTCCTGAACTTTGCATCTTCTGAAAGTACTAAAAGAAAATTATTTGAGAAAAAAGTGACGTATCCTGTTGATCAACATGTCACCTGCTGCAATTTACTTTCAAAAGCGTACCAAGGCGTGTAATTTTAAGAGACAGTTAATCTTTACCTCTCTTTTAAAAACCATTGCTTTTTGAAAAACTACTGATTCTTAATACCATACAAGAAAATCACCTCAAACGAATTAAAACTTGGTTTCGTTGTTGTCATAAAAGTTCTAGCTCCTTCTTTATTTCTTTGAAATCATTCTCCCCTTCCCCACATTTATGCAAACATCGGCTGAGTATTGCGAATAACGTCTAAAAACACATTAAAAAAACATTCAACTTTTAACGGTGTATTATTTGATCACAACTTCAAGCAGAACGATTTTTACGACACAACCTTTATAATCCTGCGGCGAGTTTGCATCCCTTCATCCTGCCCTTTACATCCAATCACCTTTCGCGACTTCATCAAAAAACCCTCCTATTCAACACGTTTCCACCAAGACTGCATCGCGGCAATCCATAACGTTGATGCCATATCACCCGACGCCGTTTGTCAAATCTGACATCAAAAGAAACGCAAACAGCCGATGGGAACGGACTGATACGATGGCGAAATAAAAATGAACATAAAAATAATAAAAATATAATAAAAGACTCAGCAACCACTGCACGGCATCAGGAGCGGGCGCAGAGCCCTCAGTAACAAAACAGAAGTAAAATTGCCTTTATTGCTCAATAACTGAGACGACATAATCTGCATACACACATGCACAGAGTATTCAACAAGGAAAAGGACCACTTTCACACACAGGACATTAATCTCTGGCAATATATGAACAATCGAGTCTTGCTAATCTCGAGCAATCACTGATAGGACACGATCTCGCTTTGACATATCTGGGGCGTTGAATGTGTCAAAGCACACGTGACAAATGCTTCAAATCGATAGTGATCTCTGGTTTGGGAGAGCATTTACTTCAAAACAGAGAACAACGATAAACTCTCCGTCTGGATGCAAAGTCTATTGAAAAACTTATTTAAAAATGAACAAGTTTCAAAAAACGTTTAGCCAATATGTTTTAATTTACAAAACTCACGACAGTCCCCACAGCGTCATGTCCTTTGCGTAACATTGCCACCACCCTCTGCAAAACAATTTCAAGCCGAGAACACCAATCGATGACACAAAATCCATTGCGACAATGTTCGATATTCACCGCAAGCAACCCTTTTAATGAATGCAACTTCTCACCCACTGTGCGTGGCACACACACCCAGAGGCTTTGAATGACTTTAAGATTTATTCGAAGGGAAATCCTGTTCAATCCCCGCCCACCGGAAAACATGTCCAGAGAATCTTAGCACAAGCTCTTATCCGCCAAATCCACAACTCTCAGCACAAAGATATTTGCCGGCGACAAACAAAAGCGCACACGATACCCCTGCCACCAGTGCGTAAGCAACACGGCGAGGATATAAATTTTCCGAAGGCTTTCCAAGGATTTGCCTTTTTCACCCCTTTTATTTGAATTGAAAACCTCAGCCTCAAGACACGACGCTGCCTGGCCACTAAATAAAGAGACAACAACTCGAGCAACAAGAAAGTCTCCCACCATCCATCCTCCACTCACACCCACAACCGCAGAGACTCGTTCTTGATTTATGTTGTTGAATTTAGTTTTTAATTTACGACCGTGTCCTGTTCTGTTCGGCGTCTGGCAAGACGCTGGCGAAGGCAACTCAACAATTGGAGTCCCAGAGAATAATTACTGCGGCGGCGAGGAGTCTTGGAAGGAGCTCTGGTCCTTTTGTCGAACACTTGCTCGACGGTCAAGGCGGCACACACTCGGCCGTGAGTCCACATCACTTAAGTTAATGAGTTTCAGTAATTGGCCGGAACATGCTGCGGCGTGGTCCTGCAGGACACTCTGTCGGAGAAATTTATTGCGTCGTGTCATATTTCGTGGGGTGATGAGAAATCGCTTGAAGTTTGCTGAGATTTACTGCTCGGCCAACAGAACCGGTTTTCTTATTGATGACGGACATCAGGGCACTGGTCAATCAGAGCGGATTTTCTGATTTTCTGGTTCCTTGAGGATGCCTGAAAGCTGGTCGAGGGTTGATTCACTTCGAGGCGCGACTGATAAATGCGCTGGTGGTAGGAATGTAAATGGGACATTCAGCTAAAGCCTCTATCAATTAAGAAATGTCAAATGAAATGATTTTGCTGAGTTGGGGAAGTTATTCGAGTGTTCAAAATTGAAATTTGAAATCGAATTAGAAATTACTTGAATGAGTTTGAGTTTTATAACAGAAGAAGGTAGTCATTCAAAGGAACCAAAGGAACATCAATATAGTGAAATGGTATGTTTAATTAAAAAATATTAGTTCCCCTTAATGAGGTGTTGTGAAGAGTCAATTTTCGTGCAGAATTCGCTACAGAAAAATTCCTTCCAAGAAAGGCCAAATTCAAATTCGTTGCAAACTCAATAAAAAGAAATAGATGCAAACTACAAGTGGAGTCCTCATGCTTTACCCAAAAGCTTGGATTTGTTTGAGTCACTGCAAATTTAACCGAAATAAGAGCTTTCAATAATAGCCATGGTTACACCGCGAGCTTGTGCATACCAAACTCATTTAGCAACGATGAGATTTGATTAAAAAAAATAGCTGTAGTGATACCGAATCTACAAAAGTCTTTGTTTTGTTAAGTTATACTTTCATTCTGTTTTACATGCATAAACTATTTCATTTCTTTGTAATGACTGCCTAACATCTGCTCTGCATTGAGTCCACTAAGGACTGCCACCTCTTGAGCAGTCGTATCCTCCATGATTCTTGGAGGCAGGATTTTGTCTCGGAAACTGCTGTTTTGACATCCGCCCATAGGTTTTCAATGGGATTGAGGTCATTAGATTGAGCTGGCCAACTCATGACTTCAATCACTTCAAAAACGTATAAATGCTAATCCATCATATTAAGTGAGGGTTTTTGATCATAGTTTTCCTTCGAAATAGTTAAAAATTAGTTTGCAAAATGTTGTTTCCAAATCGTAAAATATAATTTTTCAGTTGTAAGATATAAATTATGTATCAAATCTCTGTGAAAGCTGCGTATGTTCCGAAATATTTTGTACAATTTTAATTATGAATTTCGATAAAGTATTTATCTATCTAAATCCATTATCCCTTTATTCCAGAATATTGGGCCTACGGCGTAGTACAAAAATAATGTCCAACCAAAATATCGTCGTGTATCTGGGATTGAACGCAGTATTTAATGGGCGTCTTACATAGTGACAAGATCCAGAGCAGCCTTACAACACAATTTTGCTCTCGTCTGTCCGTAAAACATTTCTCCATTTTTCGATGGGTTCGTAACTATGGAATTTAGCAAAGTCAAGTAGTTTTGCGAGGTGCCGTTTTTACAAATGCGGGATTTTTCTTGAATTGCGAACATGTAAATAATTCTCTATTAGTAATCTTCTTAAAGTTAAATTACTAACTGATAAATTAATTTTCTCGGATTATTCATGAAATATCGAACGATACGTTACCATTCTTGGAAATAGAACTCTTTTTCGACCTCAAGTTTCGGTCTTTACTGTACATTATTTGACAAAAGAAATCATTTTTGTGGAAAAGCTAATGATTTGTCAATTTCTTTGTAACTATGTTTTGACATCGTCAAGAAGCTTTAGAAGACGAGTTTGCTCTTCTCTATTGCAGTGTCCTGCGCGTCCCAGTCTTCAGCGAAAATGATTTTATAGGGTTGAAAATTTAAACAATATTGCTTGCTTAGATCAAAAACTGAAAGATAACAGAAATGAAGAATGAAAAGTGCTAAAAAAGCAAGCAAATGCAGGGAAAAACTAAAACGAACGCCAAAGAAATAACTAAATAAACATCATCATTCCCTAAGATGACGTCTGGAAAACAAACGCTCTACTACCAAGGATAATATGCATGAAATTTCGGGATTGGGCAACCCTAGTGTTGCAATTTGGCAACTGCCAGCTCTATCGTAAGGTTTGACAATTTTGAGGTTATACATACTCAGAAGCTCTTGATATACGATCGTTATTTGTGTTGTTCACAGTACAGTTTACAGATTCATCTCGCCCAAAAAATGAAATTAAATGGTGAACATTTTCGTGCGGTTATTTTTTACAACTTTCGACGTGGATTAACTCAACAACAGTGCATCGATGAACTTAATTCAATTTTTGGCAATAAAGCTCCATCAAGGACCAGTGTTTATCGATGGTATGGTGAATTTAACCGAGGTCGTAGTTCACTCCAAGACGAATTTCGTGAAGGTCGTCCAAAATCAGTTGTTGTTCCGGAAACCATTGATGCTGTGCGCCAACTGATATTGCAAAATCGTCATGTGACCTATCGTGAGATTGAGACAACCTTAGGCATTAGAGGGTCCAGCATACATTCAATATTGCATGAAAATTTGTCAAAAAAAATTTGTTCGCGTTGGATCCCACAAAATTTGTTAATCGCTCAAGAAAAGGCTCGTGTCGATTGGTCGAAAGAAATGCTCCAAAAATATGATCGCGGTGTTTCGAACCACGTCTATGGCATCGTGACTTGTGATGAACATTGGATTTATGCGTATGTGCCCGAAAGTAAACAGCAGTCGACTGCATGGGTGTTTAAAATTGAGCCAAATCCAACCAAAGTTGCCCGCGCACGAACCATTTCCAAGCAAAGGGTCGCCTCTTTTTTTGAAAAAACTGGACATGTCGTAATCGTGCCACTAAAACAACGCAGAACAGTCAATTTTGAGTGGTACACAACCATTTGTTTGCCAGTTGTCTTCCAAGAAATCGGGAAAACCAACCGCCGAAGACGGATCACTCTTCAATGCGAGCTCTCATACGTCGGCTCAAGAAACTGAATTTTTGAGCACTCAAAACATCGATTTGATGATTCCTCCGCCATATAGTCCTGACTTGGCACCGAATGACTTTTTTTTACGTAAAAAATAAAATGAGAGGTCAACGTTTTTCGATACCTGAAGAAGCGGTTGATGCGTTCAGAATGCATGTTTTGGAGATACCTCAATCAGAGTGTCAAAAGTTCTTCGACAATTGGTTCAAACGCATGCAAAAGTGTATAGATCTTAATGGTGAATATTTTGAAAAACAATAAAGGTAGTTTCGATGAATAATATTCGTTTTTGCTCTCTAATCCCGAAATATAAAAGGCAACCCTCGTATATTCTCGTAATGGAATGCAGGCTGGAGGAAATCAGAATAGTAATCAGACAATTAGCAGGATTACTATAATCAATACTGCACTGCTATTGTACGTATATTATATTGATCGCAAATTTATACCACTTAATCTATGAGATATAATCGGAAGAAGAGCCATGTCGGCTTGGAGTAGTAGCTTGTATGTTGGGGTCTCCAAAACTAAAGTAAAAGTAAATTTTTAGTAAAAGAAGATTTTTCAAATAACACACTTGTTAGAGATCAATCTATCATCCCACCATCCCACCAAGTAAAATGCTAAGGTAGCTTTTACAAAAAACTCAGCACTCTCTCTCCGGGGTTCTGTACATCGTAAGGCAAGCGCGAAGACACTGCCTCTCTAAGATTATCATCCTTTCCACCTGGAAAGAACTCTAGTTGAACCACACCGAACAGCCATACACCATAATTGGCCGTGTAGCAGATAACCTTCACCCTGGAATCAAGTTAGCTGCTGTGAGGTAACCTACTTGCCATAGTGAAGGCTTTTCTGGCTTTTGCCAGACTAGTTGCTGCATGGATATTACCATACGGAAACTGGTCTAACATATATATCTATCCACTCTTCTACTGCTAATGGTCGCCCATGTGGGTTCAAGATGCCAAACCGACGCTAGTTTTTATTCGTATCCCTTGAAGGCTTGTACAACGGAGTTCGAAACAGGATGGTTTCACACTTCTGGTACTTGATTTTCAACTTCCAGTCCTCGCAAAATTGCTGGTGATTTTCCCGAAGTTACACTGATCTTATTCATCGACACTGTCCCATACGCAATCCAATCGTAAGCTTACGCGGTCAGGTTCTGCATGGAGCTAATCACTTCACTGGTGAAGATAGTGAAAAGAATTGGTGTTGAACTCACCAATTTTTAATCCTAAAAAATTAATACAAACCTTGTTGCCACTCTTAACAAAAAACTTTCTACCTGACCTAAGTAATTCTTTGCTTATACTTTTTCATTGCTTATACCCTACCATGTAAGATTAAGGAAGATTCGTTCTTACCAGACGGTGTCGAATGCATTTTTTCAAATCAACAAGGTAGACCCCGGTGCACTGAGTCTTGTTCCACTGTATGTCCGAAACCAATTTTTAAGCGGCATGTCAAGCGGCACAAATTCAGATTGATTATTCGTTAATATTTTTTTTGTCCTCAGTCAAGACTGTAGCAGGACTCCGTTGACAATCTTTTTGAAAACCTTGCTTATGCAAGGAAGAAAACTCATCGACAGAAGATTTTTCGGAATTGAAGAATCTGTGCCCCATTTGGGGATGGGTTGCACAACGAGAAGTACAAGAGAATCGAAGCGCTCAGACTCGAAAACTGGTCCATTCTACTACCACGCTGTAACCTGCATTAAATGAAATTTCTTCTTCTATTAAAACGAACCTAGAGTATTGGCACCTACCACATCAGCACCAAACAGCTGCGGAGAACAAACTAAGAATATAACACATGAATGCAATATATAAAATATATAAAATAAACCTATAATGGAGAAACAAGTACATGCCCTTCAATGTTTCTTGAACAAGTATCAGAATCGGAAGTTAAGAACATCTTAAGTTAAATGAATATTAATAAATCACCCGGCATTGACAATATAAGGGCTAACGACCTACAACATAACACCAATGTCTCAGCACCAGCAGTCACACAACTGGTTAACAAGTCTTTTCAGGAATGTAAATTTCCAGAAAAACTTAAAATTTCCATTGCACGACCCATACACAAGTCCAGTAATGATGATGTTTCAAACTATCGACCTATTTCCATCCTATCAGTAGTTGACAAAGTGATTGAAGAAGTAATGTCGAAAAGACTACAGGACAACATTGACCACTTTAAGATTATCAACAAAAATCAGTACGGTTTTCTGAGAAACCGAAATGTAAACCAACTATTGTATGAATTCTCTAATCTTATAAACTCCAATATGAACAAAAACTTTCACACCCTGGCATTGTTCATAGATTTTAGAAAAGCCTTTGATACACTCTGTCACCCGAAGATAATTGAAATGCTGGCAAAAGTAGGCGTCCGCGGAAGGATATTAGGTTGGTTTGAAAGTTATATTAAAATCAGAGGATTTAAAGTGAAAGTATCCAACAGCTACAGCAATCTTCAGAATTTTGAATTCGGAGTGCCCAAGGATCCATCCTAGGGCCCCTTTTATTCATCATATATGTAAATGACATGCTATCCGTTCTGGAAAAAAAGCGTTGGTTTCCAATATGCAGATGACACAGCCATAATTATGAGTCATAAAGATATCAACACCGCTACACATATAATGCAGTCAGAGTTTGAAAATATTCTACGGTGGTGTCATGACAATGGCCTTATATTAAACTCAAAGAAAACCAAAATTATGCATATCCGACCTTACTACCTTACAAGTAGCCCTGTAAAAATAGAATTCCATAATTTTAACTGCTTGTACAGGTCTCATTAAATCTCTGCGACAGATAACTGCGTAGAATATATCGATGCAGTTAATGTATATCGGTATCTCGGAGTGGAGGTAGATTGCTACTTTAAATGGGATACTCACTTAAAGTACCTATGTAAGCGACTTAGACATACAACATACGCTCTTTACCATCTAAGCAATTACGCGTCGTTTGAAGTTATGATGCTGGTATATTACTCTCTAGTAGAATCCATCCTTCAGTACGGAATAACGGCGTGGGGTAATGCAGCGCGCTACAAAATCATCGAACTCCAAAGGGCTTAAAATAGTATATTTAAAATTCTCTTACGATCAAAGTATGGTAGTTATAATATAGAAAACATGTATAACCTTAGTGAAGACTTACATTTAATAACTATACAAAAACTTTTTATTTTTAAACTTATACACGAGACCTACAACGACCAACGTTTCAAATATCCCATTGATCACCGCGTCAACACAAGACAAAGGGCAAACGGACTTTTGGAAATTCCGAGAATCCACAATTCTTATGGAAGAAAACAGCTTTCCTTCGTGGTACCAACGATGTTCAAGCAACTTCCACGCTCTCTGTGGAATATTCGACACATACGCATTAGAACACGAAAACTTAAAAAATGTATCTTACAAAACAATACAAATCTTTAAAAATGTAAATAATATGTGTCTCCAAGAATAACAAAAGTTGCTCATAAATAATGATTGATTCCTTATGTTCCTTCTACGGAAAAGCCTCTCGGCTTCACAGATTTTACATTGTCTTAAGTCACATTGTTAGATAGACACATAACATGGTTAATAGCACTATTAGGCCAACTGACGTCTTACATGGACTCTTTTTCTACCGCTTCAAGGGTCTTTACTAGCATTGAAAAGAAACTCCGTGGAGATATTGGTAGGCCCTTAGGTTATAGCACCAAAATTGTGAAAATATGCACATTATAAATAATTAAGACAATAAAACTCAAGCTCAAACTCAAACTCAAAACCTGATCAGAGAAAGGGAGGATATTGACAGAGGAAGTGGTTTGCTTCACCTCGCAAATAGTTTCATCATTAAGACCAAACACAATCAAGTTTTTAGCGAATGTGAAGTGTCAAGTTTGTATTCCAACAAGTCTTCTAAAATGCCTTGGTCATCTTGCACTCTGGAGAGTCAGGCCATCTTAGGTCGAGCTGTCGAAAAACGCATCTATCAATGGAACTTCTGACCAAGGACGCAATATAAGATGCAGTACCATTTCTTCTGAGTAGAACTTTACCATGCGTCCCTCGATGTGCATATCATGGGGAGGAAGATTCCGCAATGTATCAAAAGCATGATAGAAAAAGGCCCTATGCAGCCATGACAGCTCGTTCTTTGAACCTTGGCAGGAGCAACAGTCGTACGAACTAGAACATAGATCCATAGAGGAGGAGAATCTTTGTGATGGGCTCCAAGTTTTTCCAAGAACTCCCTTACGCTGCCAGAAAACTGACAGCGTGTTGGAAGTTTTCGTCTCAATTTGATTATTTCGAAAAAGTGTGTTACCTAATTTTTATGTTCTTCCTTTGAACAGACGCTTATGCGTGTCCACTGTGTAGGCCCACACAACACATTTGTGTGACAGTAACGAAGTTAATGTTAAAACTAAGGTCCATCTGTGTCACTCTTGTGATTTTTCAGGAAAATTCAATTTAAAAATACGCCCAACCATCTGCGAGTCGAATTCTGTTACTTAAACATGTTTCAAAAAAAAAAAATTGCAAATTCCACAAACCATTATCGTTCGGAAACCCTGTGGCGATGTGTCGATTTAAATTAAATCATGTTAAGGTGTCCGCAACATTTGTTCCATTCCCCATGGATTACAACCAAAACAGGACATTCGCACACATTCGCATGATTGTTCGTAATATTTTTTTTTTTTGTGTTTTCAATAACAACACACCAACCCAACATTTCAAAAAGTGAAAATTTGTGATGTCCTGATGTGGGACGGGTACAAGAAGAGGACAAACAATTCTTCGAATTCGTTTCAATTTATGTTTTTCAATAATAATCAGCGTACAAAGGAGATCCTTTGTAATCTCCTTCGTTCACAAAAAAGGAACCCTCAGGACTTAATATCGTAAAATTGATTTATATTCCTGCGGGTCCTTGTGTGCCATGCGTGTCCCCTTTTTGAAGGCGAATTATGTCATCCCACTGTCAACATGTCAATGGTTTCAGAAGATGATGTGAAGGACACTCTTCCAGGCCAGAGATGGACACGTAAAGTCAACAACAACTCAGTCGTGGGCACTGTTTGATGTCGAACTCAACACGTGAATGCGTTTGAATTGATTGACAGTTGTGTGCGTCAAGGGGATAACGAACAAGGGTGGGATGCAATTTGATTTCCGGTCATTTCGGCTTTCAAAAGATCTCCGGCAGTACTTCCTTCAATGAAACTGAATTCCAAAAGAGAGTGCGTTTCCATGAGCGACCTCTTTGTGTATTAATTATGACGATGGTCGAATGGTGAGTGTTGAGTTAGTGGTTGCGTGTGTAAATTGGATTTTCTGAAGAGAGGATGTCCGTTTTGTAAACGTTTGAAGAAGTGTAGAAATCAAAGGGGTTGTCAAATTATAATATGACCTCAAATATTTGAAATGAGGTTGGTTCGGATCTTTGGAGGCATCACCAGCTAGACTCATTAAGATTGATTTTAAAATTACGCAAAACTTTATTTGATAGGTATTTGTTACAAAATCCGCAATGAACGGGATGGCTGCCTTCAAATTCAATCCGAACCGATTTCTGGTGCGTTGTGTTGATGCAAATGCTGAGGATAGAAGATTCACGCCTACAACCACATGCTCAACAGCGAAATTCTGTATGAGTTGATACTTGAAATGTCTCCAAAGTAATATTTCATTCAGCTGAAAATATTTCGTTTTCCGAGAATATCATTCTTCATTCCAATTCCTTCTCAAAACAGCAAGTTATTACTGCCCCCAGACTAGATTGGGTATGTCTATGTTCAAAGCTATCGAATTTTAAGGAGCCTTGTACCATGAGTTGTAATAAATACCATCTATCACCTACGCTGCCTATGAAGTACCATAATTCTCTACTTTTCAGAGGCCTGATATTCACAGAAGACATAAAAAATTGTTGCAGACTCTTCATTGTCTCAGACGCTCTTGCAAAAGTCATTGTGAGGGTTTCGGCCGTCAGAGATTTAGTTCTACAGAAGAATGGTGTTTTATAAAACAGCAGGCGGCTTCTGTGTAATTTAATATGGCCAATAGAGCTTCTCGAAATCAGTTCAATCAGTCACAAAAGGCAAGTTACCTTCCTGCGATGTGAAGGATAAAGTGCCAGCCAACTCATATTCTTCTCAATTCATGTGAATGTCATTCTATCCTGGCATTGGTCAACATAGCAGTACGTTGGCACCTCCTTAAATCTGCAAGGAATTTAATTAAATATAAATGAAGATATAAATGAAAGCATTAATACTACATAAAGCGTATAATGTTTTCGGACTTCCAGTGACGACGTACAGAGTCCCAGTCTCACAGTTTCGTAAAGCTAAACCGGTATTTGCTAGAAGAAAACTGAATTATCTGTGGATATTACGGTTTCGAAATCCAAGGTAATTATATAGAGTGCAGGAATATCCAATAATTTGCACATGATTGAATAGTTTGTACTTTCAACTCTCATCTAAAGAAGTGATGGTGTCGTCATACGAGGTTTTTATATTAAACAACAGTACAGGGACATAGAAACAATTTTGTAAAACATAGAAAAAATAATTGATGAGTATTTGAAAGAAAAATCATTGAAAATTCCATTAGGCTGCATGAAACCTTCGATCTCCCAACTCAGACAACACACGCAATTTGACTATATTAGCTGCAATCCCAATTCTTCTTCCTCTTCTCTTGTGGCGCTACAGTCTGGACCCGGGCTTCAACCAATATGCCTCTCTAACCAGCACGATCTTTCGCCAGCTTTCCAGTTCCATACTCCTAGTTGGTTCTTCTCCACTTTTGTGCGAAACCTTAGCCGTCCTCTGTTACGACCTTTTGAGCAGGAGCAGTGGTTTCCATACGCTCTTTATGGCCTATCCATCTTAAGCCCATAGAGTTCGTCGTTAAATCTAATCCTCCAAATGCCATAAACGCAAACAGGACCAACACCGCACGAAACTTTTCTCACGAAAACGCTAAGGGCGATCGTCTTTTATCAGTAGTACAAAAGTAGCTTCTTATATTATGGGATTAGAGAACAAAAACAAATATTAATCATCGAAAATAGCTTTATTATTTTTTAAAATATTCCCCATTTAGATCTATATAATTTTGCATGCGTTTGAACCAATTGTCGACGCACTTTTGACACTCTGATTGAAGTATCTCCAAAACATGCATTCTGAACGCATCAACCGCTTCTTCAGGTGTCTAAAAACGTTAACCTCTCATTTTATATTTTACGTACGGGAATAAAAAAAGTCATTCGGTGCCAAGTCAGGACTATAGGGCGGATTACTCATCAAATCGATGTTTTGAGTGCTCAAAAATTCACTTGTTTGAAGCGATGTGTGAGAGCTCGCATTGTCGTGGTGAAGAGTGATCCGTCTCCGGCGGTTAATTTTCCTGATTTCTTGGAAGACAACTGGCAAACAATTGGTTGTGTACCACTCAGAATTGACTGTTCTGCGTTGTTTTAGTGTCACGAATTAAGATTTCACTTTACTTTTTGATTAAAAAAATATTTTTTCGGAGCTTTAGCTCCTCTTTATTTCAAAGTAAAAACTGAACTGAACACAGAAATATTTTCCTAAAGCTAACTAACCTATGCCTCATGTCATGAAAGTTATCACCTGATGCACTACGTGATGGAATTGAGCTTCCCGCCTCTGATTGCTGGTATGCCGCCAGATGCAGCGTCAGCGGAAAACGTGGGAATGGATGGCTGTAAATCATCTCTGGAGTTTAATAATTTTGTACGTTAACTTACGATTGTGACATGTTCAGTTTTTCCGAAAAAACAGGCGACCAGTTACTTGGAAGTGCTTCGTGCGCGAGAGTTATGCACTCTGAGAGTAACACGGTAGGAGAGAGTACGGTAGTACAAACGAGTACATCATTCATGCATTTTGATCACGTGCTCATGTACTGAGTGAGTATGAATGCTTTCTTTCAAGGTCTCACTTACGGTAACAACAGTAATGCGGTGCAATGAAAAGATCAACACGTGTTCTACCTAATACAATCTCCGCATGAAAGAAGAGGACTAAAATAGTGTAAGAGTTGCTCTCCTCCATACATAGTGTAAGAGTTGCTCTACTCCTCTCTTGTAAAAAATCGGGGTAGGTGAGGTGTAATGGTTGGAAACGACAAAAAATGTACAGTCAGTTCAAGGTTAACCTCAAAAAAAAGGCAATTCGAAATTTGTAAAAAGTAATTATTACTTTTTCTTTTTTTGAAATAATAAGATAGAAAAAATTAATTGAACTAAGTCGCAGTGGCGTAGTGGGTAGAGTGCGACGCTCACACGCCGAAGGGTCTAGGTTCGACTCCCAGCCCAACACCGATTTTTCACGGCACCACCTCTTTCGAGCTGCTGACAACACTCAAAGAGTAATAACTGTCTAAGAAAGCTTCTCAAATCTCGCCGTTCGGAGTTGGCAAAAAACTGTAGGTCCCTTCTACTCGTGAGAGAACAGTAGCGCGCACAACACGAGTAGTTGATGAGCAAGCTAGGCCCTGGTCCCCCTTTGGACTGTAGCGCCAACAATTATTATTACTATTATTATTAAATTCTACCCGTGTTCATAATTCGAGCAACTTTTGTTGGATTTGGCTCAATTTGAAACTCCCATAAGGTCGGCTGCTGTTAACTTTTGGGCTCATACCGTAAATCCACGATTCATCACCAGTCACGATGTCATAGACGTGTTTCGAAGCACCGCGATCGCATTTCTTTCGACCAATTGACACGAACCTTTTTTTGAGCGATTGACAAATTGTGTGGAATCCAACGCGAACAAATTTTTTTGACGGTCAAATGTTCATGCAATATTGAATGTATGCTGGTCCTACTAATGCCTAAGGTTGTCTCAATTTCACGATAGGTCACATGACGATCTTGCAACATCAGTTGGCGCACAGCTTCAGTTTCCGGAACAACAACTGATTTTGGACGCCCTTCACGAAATTCGTCTTGGAGTGAACTACGACCTCGGTTAAATTCACCATACCATCGATAAACACTGGTCCTTAATGGAGCTTCATCACCAAAAATTTAATTAAGTTCATCGATGCACTGTTGTCGAAAGTTGTAAAAAATAATAGTACACAAATTTTCACGATTTAATTCTAATTTTTGAGGGAGATGAATCTTTTAAGTTACTGTAAACAACACAAATAGCGCTCGTATCTCAAAACGTTTTGAGTACGTATAACCTCAAAAAAGTCAAACCTTACTATAGAGTTGGCAGTTGCCAGATTGCAACACTAGGGTTGCCCAATCCCGAAACATAAAAGGCAACCTTCGTATATCTCCAATATCTATATTCTCCCTCTTCTGTTTCCATTGCCCACGATGTTGTAACTGGCTTAGACATTCTGATGACCACGTTTGCCAAAAATCTTGCAAAATTTTTTGAGTTTATATCCATCGAGAGCCGTAGGTCTTATTTTGATTCGGTGTGGGATTTAATACTGAGCCGATTATAAAGTGTCCCGGGGTTAGAAACATTTTGTCATCGATATCATAACTCAGAGTGGTCAGTAAGCGAGGCTTCAGGCAGACTTCTTTTGGTGTTAATGTTGTACAGAATTCTTCAAAATTGAGTGTGGTGTCACCGATGACACTTTTAAGATGATATTTCATGGATTTTTCTCCCACAATCCTTTGAAGTGGGCTGCAGCTGGCGGAATAAAATTTCATTGTATACCGTCCACAAGCAAGTTTTCTGATACATCTGTTTTTAATTGTTTGGCAACGAACTTGAAGATATTCTGTAGCTCTTCGTTCGCTCCTACAAATGTTGTTCCATAATCACTGTAGAAGTTTGAACAGATACCTTCTCTGAATCTACTGTACTGCCGCCAATAATGTTTCTGATGTGAGATCGCTAATTCGAGACGAATTGCCTTGGGTACGAAACACACAAAAACCGCAACATAACCCTTTGTTAATCGAATTCATATTCCTATTATCATTCTTACTTGATGTGGCAGTGCATAATGCAATTCAGTGTGAGTGAACGGTCTTGATGGTGACACCCTTGGCGGTGGCAACAATCACATTATTTTTTGAGTACTCATGGCCTTAAATCTATGAGATTGAACGCAATTCTGCAGAATCTTACGTACCAGTCATTTTTCATGGGAAATCCAGTTAGACGGCCTCAATGTAGCCATCGTTAGTTTTATTCCGCCGTACAATGTCCTTTGGTTTTACGATAAATTGGAGTTCTCTAAATGACCCCCAAAGTTACCTTAGTTTCGTAATCTTTGCCGAAAGAAGGAGCCACTGGTATACACCATAAGCAAGATGTAATGAAAACAGTATAGTTCATTGCACTTTGTAGATTCGCCAGACGAAACTCAGCGAACTTAGCCTATTTCCTGAATTCGCGTTTTGGTGATTTGGTCGTTGACATGCTGAATTGCAACATTTGTCGCTTTTTGCAATGTTCGGATGAATAGTGTTAACTTGTGCTGGAAAAATAAGGAGTGTAGCTGTAACTTGCGAAATGGCGAAGACCAGATTGTCTGTAATTCAAGAGATGTAATCAGCGATTCAACACCAAATTCTGAAAAATGTTTTTTTATTAAAGAAGAAAGAGTTCAACTCAGGCATAACAGACTTTGTCGTTTCGTTTCTAAATACAAAAGTACCTTACAAGACTGGGAAATGATCCAAAATCTGTTCGCCCCTCACAAACCTTTCAAGTAGATTCCTAAACGATGTGTTTCATCGGATGGTAATGTAAGTACTGTAAGCGAAGAAGCTCTTTTTGAACAGATTTTGAATATTGATATAAATTATGATAACAACTTATTTTGCCACTGCTACAGCCTCGTGGGGCCGAGCGTTATCGTGTTGCAAAATCATCTTATCATATCTTTCGGTTATTTCTGGCTGTTTTTCACGCAATACCCGAATCAAGCGCATTTGTTGTAGTCGATAGCGTATCCCATCAATGGTTTCGCCTGGGATACGCTCATAGTACACCATACTCGGTTAGTCCCACCATATGCGAAGAATGGTCTTTGAATGGTAAATGATTTACTTTGGAGTTTATCTAGATGATGATGAAGCAGAGGCTTGTTTCCCCTAGAGGTTATCGTATTGTTTCCACTTTACATTTTCACGTTATTTGATGACCTTTAAGGACAAGTTCGAATATGACAAATTGTTTTTCAACATTCCTCGGTTTCAACTCGTACGCCACCCAATTTCCTTGCCTTTGAATAAATCTAATTTTTTTTACGGAAATTATTTGCTGAGTTACACCCAATGAAGCTGTTTGGCTTTCGATTACTAATTTTCAAACCTTATGGACTTATTAAGGCGCTCTTTGTCTTCGTTGGTAATTATTGTTTGTTAAATTTCACATGAACTATTCACTTTATGGGTTTTAAATAAAGGCTTAATATAACAAGACAAAACTACTTTACCCGGAAATTGATACAACTATTGCGTCACAATTTATATAATCCCTTTTGAGTTTGCAACAATTGTGTCTACATAACACATTTAACCTTCTCCACAGGCGTCGCAGAGAGATAGAGAGAGTAGAGAGCCTCTCCAGGATGCCCGAATAAAGGTAAAAGTTCACCAAGCTTTCAACGAGTACTGTTCACACTAATCTTTCATTCCTCTTGACCATCTTAACCTTTCAAAGGTCAGTGCAAGGTGGGTGCCACGAATGCTCACAGCGCCTCAGAAAAAAGTGAGAATCGCTTGCTGTAGAGACCTTTTGGAGATGTGTAGTGAGAATGCGGACAGTGTTATAGATCGAATTGTAACTGGGGACGAAACATGTGCTTACCACTATGACCCTGAAAGCAAACAAGAGTCCATGCGATGGCATAAAAAAGGAATGGACCCCCCGAAGAAGTTCAAAGTCACTCCGTCTGCCGGGAAGCTCATGGCCACAGTCTATTGGGACTCAAAAGGAATCTTGCTCATTGAGTACAAAAAACAGGTGAAACCATCAACGCCACATCCTACGCTTTCACTTTGCATAATTTGCGGGAGGAAATTAAAAAAAATACGGGGTAAGCTCGCAGCGGGTGTGTTGGTTCTTCATGACAACGCTCCTGTTCACACGGCGCTAGTTTCCAAAGCTGCTGCGCGATATTGTGGTTTCGAAGAAATCTCTGCCCCTAGTGATTATTGCCTATATCTGGATTTGAAAGAATGTCTTCGTGGAAAAAGATTTTCGGATTTTTTTTTTATGGGTTATGGATTTTTTGAGGGTTCAAAAAAGCTTATCTCAATATGTAACAAATGCATTGATGTCGGGGGAGATTATATTGAAAAATTAAAACAATTTAAATTGAATTCGCATTTTCTTCATATCGATATCAAGAATATGTATATTGAACGCCCCTCGTAATTCTGGTCTAAATTGAAACTTATTTTAAAACTCTCATTAGGTATGTAGGATGCAGACGTGATGGCTTATTGTATTCTCTCTGATTTGTTGAACTTCACAATATTTTATGTCCTAAAGACCAGCCACAAAACTGGTAAAAAGAACTTGGCAGCAGTTGGAAGAAAAAATGGTTGGCAACTTATTGAGGTGAGTACTTTGTATTGCGTAAAAATTGTCATGACCATTTTATTAGTCCAAGTACAAAGTTTTGTATCGGGCTCGATTCAAAACACAAAACTGAGTTTATTTCACTTTATTCTTTTTCCAAACTTTGGCTACGTCCTTACAATATAATTATTCGTTCGAGAGTATCCGCGGGTGCAGTATTTTATGTCACTGAGCACGGTTGTAAACGACAATTGCATTACCCGCCCATTGATATACGTAGGTACCAATATTAATCCTTTTCGCTAGAAAACTAGAAAAAGATAGAAAAGGGTTGTGTGAATTGCAATTGTCTATAGAGGTGTATTGGTGGCGTTTAAATTTTCAGAGATATGAGTTAACTAAAAATGTGAACTATTTCAAGTCCGCTGCTTAAAAACATCAAAAGGGCCCTGAAGGATTTCCTAACCCATTTGCAGAATCCACAAAGCACCGTCAAATTGCCAATTTCTCTTGAACCTCCTTAAGCAAAACACATCCACTTACCGCTAGAGTGTCCCAGAAACTCGTCAAAATTTACGACGCAATCTAAGAAGCATTCAATGAACCATAATAACCACGACGAAGTAATTACGTAACCCCACTATCTCCACCATATGTGACGCGTAAGTTATGCGAAAAACTACCCCTGGTGCGCTGCCGGCGGAACGGGTCATGATGTAGTTCAAAGCCCATTACCCCACCCACTCGCGGAGAGTGTGTGCTCGTATGCAAATGCCGAGCAGAACATCTTAATTCCACACCCAAGGTAACAGCTTCCAATTATGACAACGACTTGGTCACATGAACGCAGAGTCCCAGCGCCCGCGTTGGGTCGCCTTAAAAGCGGATTACGCTTTGAATTATGGTTATGACGATTATTTTCGAAATTCCCAGTTTCCTGTGCGAGGACGGACGCCGGGGATGTGTGCCCGCCCGAGGATGTTTTGCAGACGAATTTTAAGAAGCCAGACACTCTGTACTGCACCCACCCCCAGCTAGTTGGCGCAATGTCCTGCGTTTTATGTCCCGCACCGTAAAGGTACGGTAATTAATTTCGTTGAAACGAATGTGCCGGACTTTCCAGGATATGTCCGTAATTGTCATCGACACAGCGAACCGCAATAAACATAAAAGTTAATGACTGGAGGTAACCAGCGGCTGTTTGCCGAAGCACTAGAAGCCTTTGTTACGTGATATTAAGAAACAACTAGCGGACGCACTCGTAGCGCGCAACACAAAGCTTCTCTGACCCTGGGCGTGGACTAATTAAATCGTGCAGCTTGCAGATCTGCTTGCGGTGGTTTCGTGAAGTCGTAATGTCAAACAGCCCGAGACGGTCTAGCCATTAGCGCGCAATTCAGCGAAGCCATAAGGATCTGATTTTATGTTTCCTTAATTTTCTTATGTATTCTTCTTGGCAGCTGATTGGTTGGGGATGCGATTCAGTTGTGGTTTATGGGTCTTCTGTCGGTAAGCACTTTGATTTGGAAGTGGTGCCTTTAAATGTCATTCTGCGAGTTAGGAGTTAGATTGAAATTGTGCATTTGAGAGACTTGTTTTGGTTGGCGCAATGGTACATTCGCGTAAATTATGGACCATGTAAATTATGGACCATGTTTCCAAATCATAATTATGGTTTTTACTCTAATCCTTCGCACTCTTAGAAAAATACAACATTTGGTGGAAGATGTTTTCTTTTTGTTTTTCAAGTATAGAACACCGAAGCCAATACCATCAGCTTCAGAATGCAGTTCAATCGTGCTCCAATTAGCTAAGACTTTAAGAATTCAAATCCTTCAACTTCTCTAGCACCGTAAGAGGTGTTCCTTTCTTTGGAGGATCATTAAGGGGCTTGACTATGCTTGCGACATGTTCAATAGACTTCATAAAATTAAAACTGAGTTCATGAAAAGTGTGGATGCCCTTGGGAAACGTTGATAATGGGAATTCGGGAATTCTTTAACGGCTTTGAAATAAATGTAACGCCTGTTTTTTAGAGTTGGCAATAGAATTGTAAGTAATTACGGATTTCACTCATAGATGGCTTTAGTTGAATTTTTAGGTTTGCTGACGTAATCGAAATATTAAACACATTTTGTTATTTGATAGTTGGTATTTCAATTGTCAACCAGTAAAACAATTTTTCCTAACGGTTTTGTAGTTTTTGTTTGGCGTCCGTTGAAAAATGGTAAATCATTACAAACATTTTCGTCGAATTTTCTCTTTTTTATTTCTGGAGAGAAAAAAACGGATCGCAAGATCATAAAAAGTTATGTGCGGTTTATGGAACCAAAGCTTAAACGAACGGCAGTATTAAAAGTGGTTTGCCAAATTTTGTTTTGGGGATGAAAAATACTCTGGTCGTCCAGTTAAAGTCGATGAAGACCAAATCAAAGCAATAATCGAATCGGATCGTCACATTACAACACTTGAGACTAAAGCGAAGCCTTATGTACCACATACATGCATTGAAAATCGTTTAAAACAACTTGGCTATGTATGAAAATTCGATATATGGGTTTCTCATGAAACGAAAGAAAATCATTATACACAACGCAATAAAATCCGCGATTTCATAAAAAAAAAAAAACCTAAAAAAAATTATTCATTTTTCAAACGAATGATAACTGATGAAAATGGATAGTTAACAACAATGTCAATTAGAAAAGATCGTGGAGCAAGTCAGGTACAAACGCTCAAACAATGTCAAAAGCTCTTACGAAGGTTGCCTTTTATATTTCGGAATTGGGCAACTCTAGTGTTGCAATCTGGCAACTGCTAGCACTATCGTAAAGTTTGAAATTTTTGAGGTTATACTTACCCAGAACATTTTGACATACGAGCGCTATTTGCGTTGTTTACAGTAACTTAAAAGATTCATCTCGACGAGAAAAATGGAATTAAATCGTGAAAGTTTTCGTGCGATTATTTTTTACAACTTTCGGAGTGGATTAACTTAACAATACTGCATTTATGAATTTAATTCAATTTTTGACGATGAAACTAAATCAAGGACCAGTGTTTATCAATGGTATGGTGAATTCAACCGGTCGTAGTTCACTCCAAGACGAATTTTGTGAAGGTCGTCCAAATTCAGTTGTTGTTCCGGAAACCAACTGTTATTGCAAGAACGTCATGTGACCTATCGTGAGATTGAGACAACCATAGGCATTAGTGGGACCAGCATATATTCAATATTGCATGAACATTTGACCGTCAAAAAAAATTTGTTCGCGTTGGATCCCACAAAATATGTTAATCGCTCAAAAAAAGGCTCGTGTCGATTGGTCGAAAGAAATGCTCCAAAAATACGATCGCGGTGCTTTGAAACACGTCTATGACATCGTGACAGGTGAAGAATGGTCAATTTACGCGTATGAGCCCGAACGAAAACAGCAGTCGACTATATGGATGTTTCAAATTGATCCAAATCCAACAAAAGTTGCTCGCGCACGAAGCACTTCCAGTTTTTCGGAAAAACTGGACATGTCGCAACCATATCACTAGAACAACGCAGAACAGTCAATTCTGAGTGGGACACAACCATTTGTTTGCCAGTTGTCTTCCAAGACATCAGGAAAACCAACCGCCGAAGACGGATCACTCTTCACCACGATAATGCGAGCTCACACACTTCGGCTCAAACAACTGCATTGTCGAGCACTCAAAACGTCGATTTGATGAGTCATCCGCCGCATAGTCCCGACTTGGCATCGAATGACTTCTTTTTATTCCCGTACGTAAAAAATAAAATGAGAGGTCAACGTTTTTCGACACCTGAAGAAGCGGTTGATGCGTTCAGAATGCATGTTTTGGAGATACCACAATCAGAGTGTCAAAAGTCTTTCGACAATTGGTTCAAAAGCATGCAAAAGTGTATAGATCTTAATGGGGAATATTTTGAAAAACAACAAAGCTAGTTTTGATGATTAATATTTGTTCTCTAATCCCGAAATATAAAAGGCAACCCCTGTATTTATCATATGAAAGTTATGTTATCAGTTTGGTGGGATTACAAAGTAATTGTCTACTTCGAAGTCTTAACGAACAATCAATTTAGATGTCTACATTGAACAACTAACAAAA
This sequence comes from Eristalinus aeneus, assembly GCA_955652365.1. Taxonomy (NCBI): domain Eukaryota; kingdom Metazoa; phylum Arthropoda; class Insecta; order Diptera; family Syrphidae; genus Eristalinus; species Eristalinus aeneus. Next base: position 65,287,746 of record OY019130.1, on the reverse strand, counting down.
TTGAACAAAGCGGCCCGAATTGAAAAATCGGAAAGATGTTGTATTCCATCATGAAAATGCAAGGCCACACACATCTTTTGTCACTCTGCATACATTTTTGGAGCTTGGTTGAGATGTTTTGCCACCATATAGTCCTGACCTTGCACCACTTGATTACTTTTGATTTCGATCTTTGCAAAACTCCTTGAATGCTAAAAGTTTCAATAATGATGACGATGTCAAATCGTTCCTGGTTCAGTTTTTTTGCTGATAAAAACCAGAAGTTTTATGAGGTTGGAATTACGATGCTGTCTAAAAAATTGCAAAAGATCATTGCTTAAAATGGACAATACATTGCAGAATAGAGTTATTTCGTTCCATGAAATTGTTTTTTCTTTTTTATTAAGCAAATCAATTATTTAGTTGCCAACCCTATAGTTGAGGATTTTGTGGTTAGAAATCGGTTCCCAATTAGCATATTCAACACAGAGTGTGTATTCTTTAGGCTAAATGGTATTCGCGTTTGTTCATACTGCCCAAATGGCCTAAAGTAAAGTTCATCTGCTAGTGGAACGTAATAAAAATCATTGCTTTAATCGAATGTATTAGGGGTATAAATAAATTCCGTTTACCTGCAAGTTTAGCTGGTCTAAGAATCGCTTGCCTACTCCAACCGAAGGGCGTGAAGTTTGTCAACAAGAATTAGTATGCAACAGCGCCTATTACTCTTAAAAAAATATGGTAAACTTTTTTTTATTTTGTAAATGTCAGAAATTATCTAAAATAAACACCACTTGCGAGAAGTTTTATTTTCCTTTCCAGATTGGAAGAAGGCGCTGCTACTTAACTGCTAAAAGCCACATTACCGCAATCTATGAAGTGGGATGGGTTGGTCCCGGCATAAAAACGATGAAGAACTGCGATATCTACTACAGCGATTGCTATAGAGTGATGCGGATTTGTTGTTCGAGGCCGACTTAGGTAAAAAGTCTTGAGCTACGACCCCGTCAGCGAATGCCTCATGACAATCCGCATCAAGGCTAAATTCGGGAACATCAGCCTGATTTGCTCTCACGCCCCGACAGAGGAAACGGATGACAACACCAAGGATGACTTCTATGATCTCCTAAAAAGAACATACGATCGATGCCCCAGCTACGACACGAAGGTTGTTCTAGGAGATTTTAACACTCAGCTGGGAAAGGAGGACATCTTTGCTGAAGTCATCGGTAAACACAGCTTGCACGACAACACATCCGGAAACGAACTCAGGCTGTTGGACTTCGCTTCGGGGCGGAACCACTCTGTGGCTAGCACGCGGATCCCACACCTGGACATTCACAAAGGGACCTGGCGATCCCCTGATCAATTCACCGTCAACAGATTGATCATGTTGCGATCAACGTCAGACCCTCCCCCAGTATTCTCTATGTCCGAACCTTCCGAGGTGCAAACATCGACTCGGACTCATCACCTTGTTGTAGCCATGGTATGAACCCGGCTATCGAGAGAGCAACGGAGTCGAGATAGACCAAAACGGTTTGACGTCGGGAAGCTACAATCGCAGCCGATCGCTGGGAACTTTGCCGACCGAGTCTCCCTGAAACTCTCTCAAAGTTCGACGCTTCCTGCTCTAAGCATAGCAGAAAAATGGAAACGTTGTCAAGAAGCCATCAAAGAAGCTACCACTGATGTGCTGGGTTTCACGTCACCAAACAAGACGCTTGCAAGTCGACGCTACATCGAACAACGAGGGCTGTTCGCGGGCTCAATGAACAGAGAAGAAGGGAAGAGCACCGGCTTCTCAGAAAGAAAAGAAGGAGCATGAGAAGTGCTCGGTCGAGGAAATCGAAAGATGTTATGGCAGGAATGAAGCCCTAAAGTTTTACCGAAAGGTAAAACAAGGCTCGGCCTAAAGCCTGCCGGGATCAGAATTTAAAACTAGTAATCTGTACTGAGAATCTGGAAGGATAATTTCTGCAGACTCCTTAAGGGCGATGACCGCCCAAATCCCGCTATCAGGCAGAATGTTCCACTCGATTAGGACGATGATAGATAAGAATTCCGTTCCCCCGACTTAGACGAGGTGAAGATAGCAATATCCAAGCTGAAGTCGAATAAAGCTGCTGGAGCGGACGGACTGTCAGCAGAACTATTTAAAGCAGCTGGAGATGACCTAGTTGGGCGCATGAACCAGCTCATCTGTAAGATATGGTCGGAGGAAAGCTTGCCCGATGAGTGGAATCTCAGCGTCATTTGCCCGGTTCACAAGAAAGGAGACCTTTTTGACTGCTCCAACTTCCGAGGGATTAGTCTCCTGAACATCGCATACAAGATCCTTTCTGCCGTATTGTGTGAGGGTCTAAAACCGTTTGTCTATGATCTGACAGATCCCTTTCAGTGTGGTTTTAGACCAGGGAAGTCCACTATGAACCAGATCTTCACATTATGGCAGATCCTGGAAAAGACTCAAGAAGTGCAAATGAACACTCGCCACCTAGTCGTCGATTTTAAGGCCACATATGACAGTGTGGTCGCTGTGGTGTAGTGGGTAGAGTGCGACGCTCACACGCCGAAGAGTTTAGGTTCAACTCCCAGCTCAACACCAATTTTTCGAATTTTTCACGGCACCAACTCTTTCGAGCTGTTGACAACACTCAAAGAGTAATAACTGTCTGAGAAAGCTTCTCAAACTTCACCGTTCCGAGTCGGCAAAAAACTGTAGGTCCCTTTTACTCCTGAGAGAACAGTAACGCGCCCAACACGAGTAGTTGATGAGCAAGATAGGCCCTGGTCCCCCTTTCGACTGTAGCGCAAGCAATTATTATTATCATATGACAGTGTGCATAGAGACGAGCTGCTCCGTCAAGGTCGGTAACGAACTCACTGCGACCTTTAATGTTAAAAAAGTTTTAGACAAGGCCATGCACTGTCATGTGACTTCTTTAACATCATCTTCGAGAGGATCGTGTCATGTCCTCGAGAAGATCGTGCGTAAATCACCAGTCAACACCAGAGGCACGATGTTCCAGAAGTCTGTTCAATTGTTAGCTTACGCTGATGACATTGACGTGATTGGACGTACACAGTGAGCCGTCAATGAGGCGTTTGCTGGCATTGAAGCGGAAGCGGCTAAAATGGGCCTGGCGGTAAATGAGGGCAAGACTAAGTACATGCTGTCATCAAGGAAGGACACACAACATCGACGTCTCAGACAGAGCGTCACAATAGGCAGCAGAAACTTCGAGGTAGTCAAGGACTTCGTCTACCTCGGCTCCGCGGTAAACAGGGACAAAAACATCAGTACCGAAATCAAACGCAGAATCACTCTTGCCAATCGCTGTTTCTTTGGGCTCAAGAGGCAATTGAGTAATAAAGCCCTCTCTCGAAGGACTAAGCTCGCTTTATATAACAGCTTGATCATCCCCGTCCTACTATACTTCGCAGAATCTTGGACGTTAGCAAAGGCGGATGAGGAAGCACTAAGTCTTTTCTAGAGAAAAGTTTTGCGTATGATATTCGGTCCTGTTTGCGTTGATGGCTTCTGAAGGAGAAGATTTAACGATGAACTGTATGGGCTGTACAGCGACATGCGCCTGGTCAAGCGTCTATGGATACAACGCTTAAGATGGCTAGGCCATGTAGAGAGTATGAACACCACTGCTCCTGCCTGAAAAGTTTTCGAATCCAAGCCATTCGGATAACGCAACAAAGGACGGCCTACGATAAAGTGGCGCAAACAAGTAGAGAAGGACCTCAACCAACCTGGAGTGCGCAACTGGAGACGTGCTGGCTGGAGAGGCATATTGGTTGAGGCCCAGGTCCATCCCGGACTGTAGCGCCACAAAAAGAAGAAGAAGAATTGGAAAAAAATGGAGCTTAAATCCATCGAATACTTGTAGAAACTTGTAAATGGTAAATCTACACTGATGATGATGATGACGAGTTTAGAGTCGACAGCAAATAGTTTGCAAACAAATAATTCAAGCCTTTACTGGATCAAGATTCGTGCCCAACGTAAAGTAGCAGAATCGTAGGTAGGAACTCAGCAAACAATTTGCGTTCAGTAAAAGAAATATTGATTAAAAGGCAAAGCAAGTTTAATTTGAAACCAGAAGTGTCACCTCGGAACAGCTTCTTGAAAGACATCAAAGGAAGGGATTTTTGCACAAAATTGTGACTGGAGACGAAAAATGGATATAGAACGCTATCTTCGAGGAGAAAATATTTTCTGCCGTTCCATCATCGTTTACTTTGACGCCAAAGAGGAACATCTACGGTTCATGGGTTATGCTCTGCATAGAGTGTGTGATGAAGGGTTTGTTGCGCTATAAACTTCTAAACCCAGGAGAAACCATTGATGGGAAATGTTATCGACTACAGATTTTGCATTTAAGCCGCGCATAGTGTGAAAACCGGCCAGAAGCCAAAGAAAGGCGTGATTAAGTGATTTTGGAATATGATATCGCACGGCTGTATTGGTCTAAACAACTTGGAAACACTGAAATAGGAGGGTTTAGTTCACCCACCCTATTCTCCAAAAATACTTCGTCCGACTACCGACTTTTTTGAACGATGCAAACGAACCTCAAATTTTTCACGGCACCACCTCTTTCGAGCTGCTGACAACATTCAAAGAGTAATAACTGTCTAAGAAAGCTTCTTAAACTTAGCCGTTCGGAGTCGGCAAAAAACTGTAGGTCCCTTCTACTCGTGAGAGAACAGTAGCACGCACAACACGAGTAGTTGATGAGCAAGCTAGGCCCTGACCCCCCCATGGGCTGTCGCGCCAACAATTATTATTAAACCGATTTGGGGGTCACCGCCTAAGGTCTTTCAAAGAAGTCGTAGAATAACTCAATGACTCAATGTATTGAGGCCAGAGGGGACTCATGTTTTTGAGATGATATTTGAAAATTACTAGATGATGTTCTAGAAAGTACTTATGTACTCTCTTCCGGCTTTGAGGGATGTATTTTTTACATATTTGCCATAAAGATAAGTTTTTAGAACACAAGAAGTAATAAATTTTGTATACAAACGGATTTGTACTGGTCTTTCTTAAATGTTTTTCCGCATTTGAGCTCCTGAATTTTCTACCAAAGATTACAAATAAACCGGAAGGTGGAAACAATTTTTTCATTAATTTTTATATTTTACAAATTAAGTTCAAACAATTTAAGTCAACCTTTAATTCCGGTTCACCCTGTTGTTGAGATTTACAAACCGGATCATCTTGTTTAACGCCTTTGTGTGCTTTACGATACGTAGCCTTGAGAAGATCGCTTCTATGTCAAGATGAAATTCAAACACTGCCAACCGATAAGCCCCGTAACAATCAAAGGAACACACCCCAAAAGCCTCGAAACATGCTTTTAACTCTGCATTACTCATCAAACACGCGACGAGAAATTACTACAATGAATTTCGCAGATCCGGAAGCATTTCACTTGAAATACAACAAATTCACTCGATTTGGGTTAAACGATCGCAAACTGGTTCCCAGACGTCCGACAGAAAAGCTTTGAACTCGCGGATGAATGGATGATGTAAAAATCTTCAGCAGAAAATAAGCATCGTGCGATTTAAAGGGGAATGTCTTGTTAGAGATTGCGATTAGACGCAATTTGTTTCGTAGTGGGGGAGTGTAAAAGCTCACAGCTGTATGATTGTAAACAAAACGACGTCAAAGAGGCTTGGCTTGGCTGCTCTCCCATTGGCGGGAAAAGAAATAACATTGAACACATTCTCAAAAACGGCAGATTTCAGGTGATTGATTGCAATCGTTGTTTCGATATAGCTTCAGACGATAACTTTGAACTTTTTCTAGGGAATTTGCAACGTTTAAGGCGTGTTATGTTTATTGCGAAAAGAAAGTGGCAACAAATGTCTGAATTTGCGTTGTATTCAATTGGGTAAAGCGCAGACCAAGAGTGGTGAACTTATGATGAAACTATAACAAACATTTAGCCATAAATGATAAATTACGTGCATTGTGGGGCGATTTTGTCCACCAATCGAATGCTGAGGAAACTTTTGGTCACCAAAAACAACAAATTTTGTCATTTATGGCACAAAAAGAAAATCACAACACGAAGTGGTTGTCCCCAGAAAAGGGTACTCTTTATTTTAAATATTTAATTTTATAATTTTATCCGGACAAAGTTTTTAGGGTCTGCAGGCTTAAAGTAATCGGGTCTTCTGTCGTAGAATCGTCTTCCTCTCCGTTCTGTTCTTCCTGGGCAGTATCAACTTTAGACGATGGATCGGGAATTTCAATCCAAAATTCCTCTGATTCCTCATTTGGTGGTGCAACACTGCTCGTGCTGACACTGGCACTATAACCGAAGTTTATTACGAGTGTTACACAAATGAACACGACAAACAGTACTTTTGAATTCATATTTTAACAAGAGACAACTTCACGCAATCGCTGATGATGTAAAACTGAAATTTACAAGAACGTCCAACACCGATTCCGCCAAATAAAATGTCAAAAGAAAACAAAAAGAAACTAGTTTCCAAGTCTATATTGCGCACCATTAAAAAGTAGACAATTAGCATTAAGTCTATAAACATTTCAGCCCGTCACAGTTTTCAGCGTATTGAGATTCAAAGACACAATCGGCGGCTGCGTTGTAAGCGGTTTAACTGGCATGGGAATTTCAGTTGCTGTTTTCATTGAAGGCTTTGATGGCGGCAGGTACTGCTGTCCTTTGAATTGCTCTACAGTAACGCCTCGATTTGCGGTTGCGCCGAAATGTATCAAGAATGTTATGGAAATGATGAAAAGTAACGTTTTCGAAGCCATGGTGCAGTGTTAAATAGGTTTACTTGGACGTTGATGGAATAAGACTGAACTTTGCGGAATGGCTGAAGTCGATTGTAACGATGGGTCAACGATTTTATTGGAAAAAGCGCCGAGGGAAACTGGTTTGCGAAAACATTAAAAATCAAGTAAAAGGAATGAATGGACGATAGAAAAGCACAAACTTAATTCGATTTCACAGGGTGTTGTTTTGATGCTGCCACAAGAGAATGCAACCATGAATTTGTTTGTACTTTTTTTTAGTCTGTAGATGCTTTTGTGGGTCCTGACTTCCCGTCGATGCTTGTTTGGGTCCTTACTTCTTTTTGGTGATAATTTGCACTTTTATCGGGTTTTCTCCAAAAGGGTGCAGGTTGGTATGAAACAAATAAGAGCAATAAGGTAGCGCAGATGACATACAGATGTCTCTACCCGAAATTTGAATTTAAATCATATTTGCTGTTCCAAATACTCACCTTATTCGCCTGACTGCAGACCTTGAAAAAAGCCTATTAAGACTGAAGAAAGGTTGCAAATATGCTTTGTTAAGCAAGTGCACCCATTTACGAAGTGTCTCATCTCATTGGTACCTCTTCTAGAAAGAAAATAATATCACGCTCGAGTAGCACGAAGCAATGACTTAGCACCTTGTGGGCAACAGCACTGCCAAAACTGTTTTTTATTTACTTGGCAATGGTACACTAAAAGTGTGGGTTGTGTATTTTCAACCGTTAATTACTTTGACTGTGACATCTGCTAAAAGCTAAGATTCCTGGCGAAAATTCATGGTGAATATTCATTATAATATTTTCTGATACCCCTGAGGAATAATAAAAACTTCCAGTATGTCAAAATATTGTTTGTAAAAAGAAAAATTATTCGCAATTTTAACTTAAATAAAGAAGTTGCTTTCTAGTGTAGTTTCATCATAATTTTATTCACACGCTTGTCCTTAACACTTACGATAAACGAAAACAATAAGGTACAGAATCTAGAATTTAGTGCAAACAAACTAAAAAATAACAAACATACGAGTATTTATACATTGTACTGTGAATTTATTGTTTGTCAAGCGAATATGATTGACTTATATGTATATATAAATTTCTCTTCCGCCTTTTTGTCTTTTGAATTTTCCGGCTATGTACAAAGCGCTAGAGCTTGTATCTGGCAATACTATACATTATTTGAAAGGTCTTGACATAACCTAAAAATATGTTGCGTTCAACAGATATAGACGGGTAAACATGGAGTTCACTAACACCGAAATTCACGCTATTTTAAAGTTTTCCTTCGTTAAAGGCAAATCCGCTAGAGAAACGTTCCGTAAGATTAATTATGTTTTTGGGGATGGTACTCTATCACTTCGAACCGCGGAGGAATGGTTTCGACGATTCAGAGGCGGTGAAAATGACACCATGGATAAGCCAGCCGGCGAAAGACCTGTGACGAGGAATACCGATCGAATCATGGAAATCATCGAGTTAGACCGGCATGTGGCATCTCGTGACATCGCCCAGGAGATGGGAGTTTGTCACCAAACCATTTTAAACCATCTGCAAAAGGCTGGATACAAGAAAAAGCTTGATGTTTGGGTGCCGCATGATTTGACGCAAAAAAACCTTTTGGACCGAATTGACGGCTGCGATATGCTGCTGAAACGGAACGAACTCGACCCATTTTTGAAGCGTATGTTGACTGGTGACGAAAAATGGATCACATACGACAATATCAAATGAAAGCGGTCGTGGTTAAAGGCCGGTGAATCGTCCCAAATTGATTGGGATTGACGGCCAGGGATGTTTTGCTGTGTGTTTGGTGTAATTGGAATGGAATCATCCACTATGAGTTGCTCCCATATGGCCAGACGCTTAATTCTGCCATCTACTTCGAATAACTGGACCGCTTGAAGCAGGCAATCGACCAGAAGCGCCCAGAATTGGCCAACAGGAAGGGTGTAGTGTTCCACCAGGACAACGCCACACCACATACTCCGTTGATGACTCGTCAGAAGCTACGGGAGTTCGGATTGGAGGTTTTATCGCATTCACCATGTAGCCCGGACATAGCGCCAAACGATTACCACCTGTTCGTGTGAAGTTGAACTCAAAAGAGGCATGTTAAAAGTGGCTGTCCGAGTTCTTCGCAAATAAGGAGGGGGGCTTTTAGGAGGGAGACTTCTACGAGGGGGCCTTCTAACAAGGGGGTATTATGAAGTTACCGTCTAGATGGAAACAGATTATCGAACAAAACAGCACACATGTGAACTAAATCCGATCACTGTAACACATTTTATGAAGCATTGAATGAAGAGCAAAAAAGCGGATATTTGACAACCTTATACATTTATATATAGCGGCCGCCGTAGCGTAGTGGGTAGAGTGCGACGCTCACATGCCGAAGGGTCTAGGTTCGATTCCCGGCTGAACACCTCGAATTTTTTACGGCACCATATCTTTCGAGCTGCTGACAACACTCAAAGAGTAATAACTGTCTAAGAAAGCTTCTCAAATCTCGCCGTTCGGAGTCGGCAAAAAACTGTAGGTTCCTTTTATTCGTGAGAGAACAGTAGCGCGCAAAACACGAGTAGTTGATGAGCAAGCAAAGCCTGATATTGCGAGGTTGATTTTGATGAAAGCCGATTTGGTCACTTTGATTTTTAAGAATTGCCTCGAAACCGAAATCTTGGCTATGGAAACCAGGAATAGTCAGTTTGGAAGCTACGCCAATAGTTTGAAGTTGTCATCATAGCAAACATTTCTGAATCATGTCTACTTTCCTTCGATTGTGGTTTACCTTGATTTAAACTTTAAATATTTGAAACGCACTCTTGACGAATGTATACAACCAAACTCCACCAGACAACCCCTAAATCTTACTTCGCAGCTACCGCACAAAGAACAATCCCTTACCAGCCTCACTAGTGTCCATCGAATGTGCAGCAGACGCTCGTCGGAAAAAATCAAATGTAATTTGAAATTCGAACAAAAGCTCCATCAAACGAATCCCATGCCGTTGCAGTCGTAGGCGGGATTTTCCAAAATGAATTGATTTAACATCGTCGGTTATCTGTCGACATTCCTTTATGGTACCGCCTTCAGCACGTCGTTGTGCCCCGAACAGTCTGTCTGCCTTTTGAAGGACCGATGCCATTGATTCAGTGTTCTTTGTGAACATCCGCTTAGCCACCTCCGGCTCCCTCTAAACGATCTCTAATGCACCCAGACACCTCTTCAAATACCCGTTCCAACTCCAGAACTGAATCCTTTCAATGCAATTTTGATAGCCAAATGGAAAGCATGGGATGAGTTGCCGCACACTGCAGCTGAGATACTCGTGCACATCAGAGTGGTGGAGTGATTCTGCTGTCTGAATGTGCACCCGGGATGGGAGGCCGTGTAGAGAGGAAGTTTATTTGACCATCAAAAGCCAATTAATTGGAATTCCAGCTTTCCGGTGGAATCCTGAAGCTCCCATTCGGTGAGTAAACATTTTGTCCGATTAAAATAAATCGAACCGGGCTGAGCCCTCTGGCTGCCGTGTGGCCTAACAGAGGAAGAGCAAATGGAGCAAATAATCCCAGCAGCAGAGATGCATACAAAGGACGCATAATATACGTATGGAAATTTCTTTATTAAATATATAAAATGACGTTGCGAACTGAGGCTGGCCATAGCAAGTCAGCTGGACAACTTTAAGATACACTAATTAAGTGAACTTGTACGATACGAAAGACATACAATTTGAACAACGACTAGATATATATATATTTTTACAAATTATACAACTCCTCGACTTTCGCAACCTTAAACATCATTATTGAAGAACAAACAGAAATTCAAGAATCTTTCTTGTTTTTCTGTGTAATAAAACGAAGAAAAATCGTAGTTTCGATTTTAATTAAAATAAGTTATTTATTCTGTTACATCTACAGCTGCAACTACAACTTACTCAAATAATCGTCACAATGATATCTTGGTACTCCCAAAGATGTACTCGTGGTACCTCGAACATAGACTTTGAGTTAATTTATTAGTGTTTTTAGTTTCTCCAATGCCAGTTGTACGCACGCAAGTCAGTCTAGGATACGAGCAATTCGCGTTGTTCTTTTAGATGTTCCCCAAGAAAGATAATTTGATATATCCAGGATAGTGGATATTCCTTCTGTCGATATCCACTAGCAAGTAAAAACGGATTTGTTGGAGTTATGTAGTTCCGGACCTAAATAGTTCCTGGACCTACTTCCACCATCGGAACTAGTTCCGATCGTTCCACATTAGAGTTATGTAGTTCCGGACCTACATAGTTCCTGGAACTAGTTCCTCCGGCGGAATTAGTTTCGATCGTTCCACATATTAAACAGAAACATGTCCGATACTTCCGACATGTTCGGTAGCTCAAACATGACAGACACATCGTGAATGTGTGAATTGAAACATCACGCAACTCAAAAAATACATTTCAGACACATGTATCAGTCGCAAATTTTGTTGTTTCTTGTGTATTTCTTTGACTTCTTTTTATGATGTACACCAACAACTTTATGTCAAACACTGTAAATTGCGGTGTGAAAAGTAAAGAGGGAAAAGATGATACTTTTAAGATATTCTTTCTCCTCCTTACATTATTGTTCCGGAGACAAATACGTGTTTGAGCCTGAACATGCTGATGGAACTATTAGTGTATAGATCCATGGACATGCAACCGGTGTTGAGTATTTCCGGAACTATATACGTACGGAACTATATAGATCCGGGAACTACATCGGTCCCGGAACTATATCTACTGCCGTTGTTCTGAATGTTGTTTCAGCTAACATGTTAATCACATTTATTTTGTTGACATTACATGAATATTTTTAGATGCCTTTGACTAATTTTGTTGCTAGACAAATGCTCAAATCTTGTTCGGGTATATCAACGTTCTTTCAAATTAAAAACATATTGTTTTTATTGTAACAGGTAGAAAAAGAATTGGTAAACACGAATATAACATTTATGTAGTAGTAGAAGTAATTGAACAGACAATATCATATTTTTTCATCGTGTTAAAAATGTCAAATTTTGTACGAGAAAGTGATGATTTGCGGAAAGCACTAATTTTTTGCTTTCATTTGAAGAAAAGTGCTGCAGAGTCGCATCGAATGCTTGTCGAGGCATGCTCTATCAGAAGCAACATGCAAAAGATGGTTTCAACGGTTCAGAAATAATGATTTTGATGTGAAAATAAAGAACATGGAAGACCATTAAAAAAGTTTGAAGGCGATATTGGATGGATATAACACTTTAAGTCAAAAGCAAATGGCAGCAATGTTAAATGTTGCACAACAAACAGTTTCTGACCGTTTAAAAGCTACGGGAAAGATCCAAAAGTGTGGAAAATGGGTGCCACATGAGTTGAATGAAAGACAGATGGAAAACCGAAGAAACACTTTTGCTTCAAAGACATGAAAGAAAATCGGTTTTGCATCGGATTGTTACTGGCAATGAAAAATGGATTTATTTTAAGAATCCTAAACGAAAAAAATCATGGGTTAATCTGGGACAACGATCAACATCGACTGCAAAACCAGATCGATTCGGCAAGAAGACAATGCTGTGTGTTTGGTGGGACCAGAACGGTGTGCTGTACCACGAGCTCCTAAAACCTGATGAAACCGTTAATACTGATCGCTACCGACAACAAATGATCAATTTGAACCATGCATTGATCGAGAAACGACCAGAATGGGCCAGAAGACACGGCAAGGTAATTTTGCTCTATGACAATGCACCTGCACACAAAGCAAAACCGGTTCAGGATACAATCAAAACACTTGGCTGGGAGCAGCTACCCCACCCGCCGTACGGGCGGGTGGCTGAGCAGCACTTTGATTCCTACGAGGAGGTCGAAAATTGGGTGTCTGATTGGTTTGCTTTAAAAGACGAACAATTTTATTGGTGTGGTATTCACAAATTGGCAGAAAGGTTTTTCAAAATGTGTAGAAAACAATGGCCAATATTTTTAATAAAATGTTTTTACTTTTCCATTAATAATTAGTGTTTTATTTTCAAGAAAACGCTCATTTTATACCGGTATACCTGGTAGATCTTAATGGGGAATATTTTGAAAAACATATAAAGCTAATTTCGATGATTAATAATTGTTTTTGTTCTCCAATCCCGAAATATAAAAGGCAATCCTCGTATCGATAATTTATTATGATGTATAAAAAAATTCATCTGACAAACGAAAAAAGAAATCAAAATTAATTAAATCGTATGTAGCCAAAATAATTTTTGGAACAAAAATAACACATTTTATTAGTAATAGGAAAACTTGGTCGCGAGAGGAGACGCAGGGGTTGCTCAGATGTTACTTGGCACGAAAAGACAAATTGCCGAAAGAAGAAATATGCTTATGCAAATATATTGAATGAAATTTCACATAGATAAACGTAATTATTTATAAAATTTACCAATTTATTTTAGGATTCAAGTACAACCACCACTGCTTTGCAAGGGAAAATGCTCACGCTGCTTTGTTATGTAAATGTACTCACTTATTAGGTGTTCCACTGTTGCTCTCTTTAACCTCATGTGTGATTTTAAATTGTCATCGCTGTATGAGGCGATTATGTCTATGAAATCGGCACATTTTACGTTATGTTCCTGTTCATATCCGATTCCTCAGAACTAGAACTTGAACTGGCGGAACTTATAACTGAAAATATGTTTTCCATTTCGGCCACATCCCTTCAATACGATTACTCGACTCATCCTGTAATAAATTCAATATCTACAACAAGACTCGACTCATCCTGTAATTTAATTAATTTAAAATTTGCATAAAATACATTACCTGATTCTTAGATGTATTATCCATTATTATCTATCCGAAAATGTTCCTTTTTTCAATAAACTTTTATTTAGTTTTGAATTATCAAATCGTTGACTGTTACAAGTGAAGGATATTGCATTAACACAGCCAACGGCAAGAATTAGAATTTTTTGCCATCACTGTCTCTCATTTACACCACAAATAACTAATGACCACAAATGAAGGAAGCACACAAATGTAACGACGCTAATGTCTTTAACGCAAAGTGCTGCCAAGTATATTTTGATGTATTACTAAACGACGATTTCTGTTTTTTGTGCACTTTTAATTTAGGCGTATATACGCTTGCGAAAATACTCGGCTATAGTTTCCTTCAAGAGCAATACAAGTAGCCTAACGCCGCTCTAACATTTCGATACCTTTTTTATCGAATGTCCTAGGCTTCAGTTTCTGCGATCACCTTCTCGTTCGAGCCATATTTTTTTTCCGGCGAGAATCTTCCGTTTCGGAGCAGTGATGTTCATATGCTTTACATGACCTAGCCATCTTAAGCACTCTATCCGTAGACGCTTGAGCAGACGCATGTCGCTGTACAGCCCATCTCAAAAAGACTAAGGGCTTCCTCACCCGCCTTTGCTCCAAGATTCCGCGCCATAAAGTAGGACGGGGATAATCAAGCTGTTGTATAAAGCGAGCTTAGTCCTTCGAGAGATGACTTTATTACTCAATCGCCTCTTGAGCTTAAAGAAACAACGATTGGCAAGAGTGACTCCGCGTTTGATTTCGGTTGTCCCTGCTTACCGCGGAGCCGAGGTAGACGAAGTACTTGACTACCTCGAAGTTTCTGCTGCCGAGAGTGACGCTCTGTCCGACACGTCGATGTTGTGTGTCCTTTCTTGATGACTTCGTTTTGTCCTCATTTACCGCCAGACCCACTTTATCCGCTTCCGTTTCAACGCCAGTAAACGCCTCATTGACGGCTCACTGTGTTCGTCCAATCAAGTCAATGCCATCAGCGTAAGCTAGCAATTGAACTGACTTCTGGAAGATCGTGCCTCTGGTATTGACGTGTGAGTTACTCACGATCCTCTCGAAGATGATGTTAAAGAAGTCACATGACAGTGCATGGCCTTGTCTAAAACTTTTTTTGACATTAAAACTCTCGGTGAGTTCGTTGCCGACCTTGACGGAACAGCGAGGGTTCTCCATCGTCATCCTACACAATCTGACGAGTTTTGTAGAAATGCCAAAGGTAGAATTGGCACTGTATAGCTCGTCTCTATGCACACTGTCATATGTAGCCTTAAAATCGACGAATATGTGCTGAGTGTCGATTTGCACTTCTTGAGTCTTTTCCATCTTGCCTTGTTGAGCGCAATCAACAGTGTTACCCCGCGTGAACAGGGTCATGCCCCCCTCATGCGACATATGTTTTGGTTGAATTTTGGCAATTTCGGAACTTCGCTGCCAAACGTTTCATGCCCAAGATTTTTGAATAAATTGCAAGAGCCAACCGATATGCCGATAACTTAGTGTCAATCACATCATCTGGACCTTCTTCGAAAAGCTTGTACCGATTGTAAACATTTTTTGAATCAGAGTTCAGGCATCGTTTGCAACTGTCAAGTGGTTTGGAGCACTTAATCTAATTGTCAATGCAAATTCTTTGATCCATTGTCAGGGAGTCTGGATTGAGCTGTATATTAAAAGGGTTCAAGTAGTTTTGTTCTGTTTCTTTGTTTATTTTAGTATTAATTAAGTATTCGACTGCACAAAGAATACCTTTGACACATGTAATGTTTATGCATCTCAAAAAAAAACTTAACATTCTGTATCGCAATAACTGCAAACTTATGATCGATTGTATTAACGTAACGAAAAAGAAAAAAAATGAAAATCGCATCTACGTAGCCCGCGAAATTTCAAAAATCAATCTTATTTCTTGAACAGACCTCATACATTGTAAGAACCTGCATTTGACTGACAATCCACTATAATATCATAGTTTGAAATGGATTGGAACGCTTGAAAATAAATTTATAATTCTCAGTAGTATTTTATGGCGTGACGGAGGAAGGCTATTATCCAAGTAACTCGTCAGAAACACTTTTAAACGGTGCGTATTATACTATAACTTCGCTGTTTTTCGATCAAATGCAGGAAGATCTTCAGGAAATCATATATTTTGCTCCTAATTATGATAGAAAGAAAGTAGTAACTCATTTCCATTTTACGGCATAAAAACTTGCACCAGTCATTTGGACTGGTCTGGAATGCATTATGTTAAAGTTAATTGCCGAGTTCAACGACTACTTATAGCCATTAAGTGCATTCAGGGTTTTTTTCAACGATATGAAAGTGATGATGGCATATCTCAAATTAATCGAAAGTATAGTTTTCAGCTTGGTTTACGCTTTATTCCCAAAAGCCACCGCGATGTTGAGAAGGTATAAATTCCATACCAAGTCTCCACATAACACAGAAGGGGGACCGTCAGTTCGTTTATCAGTCCACCTTTCTTTGTTGCGACAGAATTCTGCACAATGTGATGCCACCGATTCATACGCAGTGTAGCACATGAAATAATACATTGTTTGCTTACTGCCGCACACCATCTTAAGGTTTCTTTTGCAATAAACTTCCGGAAATGTACACAATTATTCAGTTGTTGTCCCTCAAACGACAGGGCGTGTGAAACGTTTTGCAAGTGCAACATAGTTCAAATGCAGCCAACACACCCATAAACTTAAGCTCATTTGTTATGCATGAAAAGGCTCCACTTAAGACGATGCCAAAAGAAGTTAACCACACTTAAGGGACAGGCACTAGCGGACGCCCTTAACGCGCAGTCTACGTAACTTACACCCACCACTAGCAGCAGCCAGACAATTTAAGAGATAATGGGATTTTTCGTTCCGCCTCCCAGATAGCAACCGAGTTCCTCGCCGCAAAGTCGTTAAACTCACTATGCATCCTGCAGGATTATAATAATGTCCGTCGACGTAAAATACATTTTTACAGCGCGAACATGGCGCATTGTGTGCCACGTCCGATTCGTTCGAAATTAACATTTCCGAGCTGCACCACCAGCGAAAGGCGCGGAAGTTTGTGCTTAATTCGTTAAGCTGATCCGGCGTGGAACGATGGGCAGGACGGTGAATGATCTTTGGCACGACCAAGAAAATCTCAAGGAGAAAGTGGCGAATTTTTGCATTTGACTGGAACATTTCTCTGGTAATGAACATGCGTCTGCGGAAAGAGAGGGGTTGGTGATTGCAAATAGAGAGCAGTGGCGATGGATGCAAGCGTGCTGTCTGCGGTCGTCAAATTGAAATTTTAAGTCGGAAAGTGGGTGGTTATGTGTTTGAACGACGGCAAACGTTTTATTGAAAAAAAATACCAAGGAGATAGTGAGTGATTTTAAAATGAGAAGTAATGAAGGAAGAACACAGTGTCTAACTTCAGCCGTCTTGGAAACCCGACAGATTGATATTTCCTTAAAAGCTACCACTTTAATAGCAAGCAGCAATCAAATGTCTCTTTTAACGCAAACACCCCCACTGACTCCCAGCCAACGTCAAAGTTATCCTCAAAAAAAGAATTCCCCGAATCTTTTGAATATTTCAAACAGGAAATTCCAACCGATTAAAATCCCCTGCTAATGAGTTTATTAACAGCCAGAGTTGGTGCGTTCCTCCACGTAGGCGAGTTCAGTTGCTCGTCAAGAGTCCTAAATTTTCAACAGCGTCCCCGTCACTTAAGGGCTTTTATAGTTGCATGGCTACGTGATGAATAAAAAGTAATTGGAATAGAAACACTTGAAGGACCTCTGCTCGCTTATTAAATTTCGCTTCCAAGAGTCCTTAATGATTAGTGACTATAAGCCGGCGGGCACATCATGGGTTCTGTTGAACACTCTCCAAAATGTGGACTGAGTCAGATCATTGCAGAAGTATTTTTTAATTAATCCAACACGATTGGATCCCGAGGCGACGACATGGGCATTTATTTGAATTTCATTAACCCTTTGTGCCAGTTGAACGGGTCACGGTATTGTTGTCCGGTCGACATGTGGTCCTGGGGGTGAGTGAGGTTACTCGGATGTGCCGGATGGGAGGGGATTATGGGCAGCGAGGGTGAATAAATTGAAGCTTCTAAAAGGGACGTCGTTGAAAACGTGTGTAATCTCTGACCACTTGATTTTATACTTCAGTGACACGACACAGTGTGATGGTCAACTTCAAAGTAACACAGTTGTTTGATTCGTAAGTTTTCATCGCCTGTGGTGACTGAGACCTTATATAGGCCGCGTGATTTAAGAGTGTAATTTAAGGAAGTGTTTTTAATGTAACAGGCTTTGTCTGTACACCAAGTCTTCGATTCTGTAAATTCTTAACGGATTAAGAAGGACATTCGGGATTATCAGATGATGTGCCTGGAAAATTGTGCTTTAGAGTATTTTAAAATTATTTTCAAGTTATAAGCGAAAAAGCCTTTATTTAAGTTCTATTAGTTGATGCAGTTGTAAGAATGTTGTAAATTGTATGAAGTTGATCCACTAACTTTTAAAAAAAATTAAACATTCTAGAACATCTTTTATAGGTCCATATGCCCATCCTCAAAAACGGCGATCCTGCCTCATGCAAGAACTATCGAAGTATCTCCCTGTTGAATGTCACCAACAAGATCCTTTCCAGGGTACTGTGTAAACGTCTAAAGTCATTTTGCACCACACTAATCGGCACCTAACAGTGCGGTTTCTGGCCCGGTAAATCGACTGTAGACCAACTTTTTACGCAAAGGCAAATCCTGGAAAAGACCAGCGAGTTTTAAATCGATACACACCATCTTTTTATCGCAAGGAACCTATTGATGCAATGGCCGAATTCGGGATCCCGGAAAACTGGTCCGGATGTGGCACAGATGCGCTGTCGTATGACTTCTTCGGTATTGTCCCGGAGAGGATAGTGCAGAGGACAGATATGAACACAGAAAGCGCTATCTCCTACAAATCAGTGCAATTGCTAGAATTTGTTCATGACATCGAAATTTTCGCCCGCTCGCAGCAAGCCTTTGTAAAAGCATTCACGATTATTGAAAACCAGCCGAAACGGGCTGATCTTAGAGTGAACGGGGACAAAACGAAATATATGCTGTCGTCAAACAATTGATCCGTAGAATAACACGAATGTGACAATTGATAGCTACAGATTTGAGGTAGTTACCATAAGGAAATTGTTTATCTCGCGGCAAACGTGAACTCAACAAACGACACCTAAGTGGAGATTCGACACAGTATCACCCTTGGCAACCGGGGTTATTTCGGTTTGTTAGCTAGGATAACAACTTCTAACTCAAAGAACTAAGATACGAGGGAAGTTCAATATGTTCTCAGTATCGGGGTGAAGCTGTGGTTATATATAAATTATTATTTATCAAGTAAAACTATTATTTTAGTGCTTTATGTAAAATATCCTGTAAATGAGATTATTCGCATTTTATCACTAGTTAAACAGAATCATATTGGCAACTGAGACGATGATGGTGAAAATTTAGCATCGCGCTGTAGTTACATTTCTCACTAAGCAAGGAAAAAGTAAAAAAAACTCGAAGAGTCACGAAGAGATGGTGGCTGATTACCAGGGCTCCGCACCTTCATTATCAACTGTACAAAAGTGGTCAAGTGAGTTAAATAGATTCAGCGAGAGCATTGAAAACGAACTCCGCTTCGGTGCCCTGGCTACTGCTTCCACAGCGCCTCAGAAAAAAGTGAGATTCGCATGCTGTAGAGAGCTTTTGAAGATGTGTAGTGAGAATGCGAACGGTGTTATGGATCTAATTTTTACTGGGGACGAAACATGGGTTCATCACTATGACCCTGAAAGCAAACAAGAGTCCATGCAGTGGCATAAAAAAGGAAGTAGCTCAAAGTCACTCCGTCTACCGGGAAGCTCATGGCCACAGTTTTTTGGGACTCAAAGGGAATATTGCTCATTGAGTATAAAAAAAAAGGTGAAACCACCAACGCCACATCCCACTGTGTTGAACTGGGAGTCGAACCTAGACCCTTCGGCGTGTGAGCGTCGCACTCTACCCACTACGCCACGGCGACCACGAACGAAGAACTAAGCTCGCTTTATATAACAGCTTAACCATCCCAGTCTTACTTTATGTCGCGGAAACCTGGACGTTAGAAAAGGCGGATGAGGAAGCCCTTAGTCTTTTCGAGAGAAAAATTTTGCGTGCGATTTTTGGTCCTGTTTGCGTTGATGGCTACTGGAGGATAAGATTTAACGACGAACTCTTTAGGCTGTACAGCGACATGCGCCTGGTCAAGCGTCTACCGATACAACGCTTAAGATGGTTAGACCACCTAGAGCGTATGAACACTACTGCTAATGGCCGAAAAGTCTTTGAATCCGAGCCATTGGGACAATGCAACAAAGGACGGCCTAGGCTAAGGTGGCGCAAACAAGTGGAGAAGGACCTCAACCAACATGGAGTGCGCAACTGGAGACAGCTGGCGAAAGATCGTGCTGGCTGGAGAGGCATGTTGGTTGAGGCCCGGGTCCACCCCAAACTGTAGCGCCACAAGAAGAAGAAGACTTAAATCATCTCTTTGTGCAAAACGTAACCACATTGTTCTTTCTTTTCGTTTCCACTGAATGAACTTTTAATATTGGATTGTTTCATAATTAACAGAGGATTTTTAAAACGAATGGCTTTGATCATTTTTTTAAAAGGCTTCGGACAATGTTATTGATTTTTTTCTTGACGTTTATAAGCTAGCACATTAAGCTTGCCTTAGAATTTCAATTTCAATCAAATTTTCTCTAAGTTGTATATTTGGCATTTTAATATGGAGTCAAAAAACAATTTCTTGCGCAGTATAGGTTGCTCAAAAGTTATGGTATGGTGAGAAATCATTGAAAGAAAAATCGTGTGAAAATTTGTTTCGAACTCAAAGATGAGCGCCCTTCAAGCCGGCTAAGTGAAGTTAATGATGATCAAATTAAGCCATTAAAAAAGTGCATCGTCATCGGGGTGAGATTGGAGAAAGCTTAAATTTATCAAAAACAATAGTCAGTCCTCACGCAAGATAAAGCGTCTTCAACTCGTAAAAAATCTTGCTATTAGAAGAAATTCATTTCACAAATCGCATCATAAACTCTTTGAATACGGTCCGTTTTTGAAGTGAGTCATCACTAATGATGAAAAATTAATTGTTTATAATAAAGTGGATCAAAAACGATCATGGTCAAGGTGTGGTGGGTAAAGGTGTCATATAATATTACACCACGATAACACTAGACCACATACATCTTTGGTCACAGAAAGAGCTTGACTGGGAACTTTTGATGCATCCACCATATAGCCCTCTTTTAGTATCATAAGACATAAGAGAGATTTCTGTCGGTGTTTACAGAAATTTTTAAACGGCAAAACATTTCAGGACGATGGATGGCTCTGTGAAGTTTTAATAGAAAAAAACAGAAGTTTAATTAGAGTTGAATCCTGAATTTTCCAGAAAGATTTGTCATCGAGCAAAATGGAACAGATAAACTTCATAAATATTATTTGTTAGTATAATATTTGAAGACCTAGACCAAAATGGCGCACACAAGTGGAGAAGGACCTCGACCAACTTGGAGTGCGCAACTGGAGGCAGCTGGCGAAAGATCGTGCTGGTTGGAGAGGCATGTTGGTTGAGGCCCAGGTCCACCCCGGACTGTAGCGCCACAAAAAAAAAGAAGAAGATAATATTTGGAAATATTGTTTTAGTTCCAATGTTATGAAAAAAAGTAATAGATTTAGAGTGTCCCCGTGCTAACCATTCCTTATAGTTTATGGACTTGCGAAGCACTTTCATTGAAGTTTATAATTTGTATTAGCCTAAGGCCCTTTGATGTTCTGGCTACTAAGCTACATTATGATAGATAGTCTCAGTATCGATATGAAGAAAAATGCGAATTAAATTTAACTTGTTTTTATTTTTTAATATAATCTCCCCTAACATCAATGCATTTCTTACATCTCTGGATACAAAATAAATTTCCTCTTCCTCTGCAAAATACCCATTTATTGCCGACTTGAGTTCTTCATCATCCGACAGGAAATGATCACTAGGCGCAAGGTCTAGACTACAAGGTGGGTGTTGGATTTCTTCGAAACCAAAATCTTGTGCAGCAGCCTTGAAAATTTGCGCCGTCTGAACAGGAGCGTTGTCATGAAGAAGCAATACACATGCTGCGAGTTTACCCCGTCTTTTCTTTTTTATTTCCTCCCGCAAATTATGCAAAGTGGAAGAGTAGGATGTGGCGTTGATGGTTTCACCTTTTCCTTATACTCAATGAGCAAGATTCCCTTTGTGTTCCAAAAAACTGTGGCCATGACTTCCAGGCAGACGGAGTGACTTTGAACTTCTTCGGGGGGTCCGTTCCTTTTTGTATGCCACTGCATGGACTCTTGTTTGCTTTCAGGGCCATAGTGGTGAACCCATGTTTCGTCCCCAGTAACAATTAGATCCATAACACCGTCAGCATTCTCACTACACATCTCCAAAAGCTCTCTACAGCATGCGATTCTCACTTTTTTCTGAGGCGCTGTGAGCATTCGTGGCACCCACCTTGCACTGACCTTTGAAAGGTTAAGATGGTCGTGAAGAATGGTGTGAATGGTACCAGTTGAAAGCTTGGTGATCTCTGCCATCATTTTCATCTTTCTTCGGGCATCCTCAAGAGCAAGTTTTTCGACTTCTTTGCTGCTTTCTCCCGTACAAGCAATAGCCGGGGAACCGGAGCGGAGTTCGTTTTCAATGCTCTCGATGCCTCTCTTGAACTCACTTGCCCACAGCTGATAATGAATGTGCGGAACCCTGGTAAACAGCCACCATCTCTTTATGAATAGTTTTTTGACTTTTTTCCTGCTTAGTGAGAAATTTAATTACAGCGCGATGTTCAATTTCCGTCTCAGTTGCTATTGTGTCTCTGTTTAACTAGATAAAACGCGAATTAATAATCACATTTATATGAAATTTCAAATGAATGCACTAAAATAATAGTATTACTTGATAAATAAGTCAATTTATATATATAACCACAGCTTCATTTCGATACCAAAAATATATTGAACGCCCCTCGTAGTAAATAAATAAATAAAATAAAATTATAAATTGTATAGCTAAAAATTGACATTTACTCTGTACATCTGAAAATTTAAAATTTGATAAAACAACTTAAGTTTTGAGAATAAAGATAAGTTATTTTCATTTTTCTTTGTACAATTTCTTTTTCTCAACTTTGTGTTACAGTGGCACGTGAAATCAGTAAGTTGCAATTATATTTCAAAATATTAAACTTGGAAGCATCCAATTAGTACCTTTTACTTAGTTCATTTCACGAGTATTTTCCTCTGTTTTGCTTGGTTTACATTTAGTGCCGAAATTCTAAAGTGGACAATGCGTAAGGAGTACGATAATTTCAAACTATATTTGGTGTTTGATTTTCTATTCGCAATTCTTAAATGGAGTTGTCACGACGTCCGACGTACGAAAGGCAAATAACTCAAATGGCCAGTGCAGCGTCTGATTACTTGAAGAATTAAGGATCACAGTTTTAGGATGATAAATTGTTTCAAGTTGAAGGGATTGAAGGAAGGCTTGTTTCATCCACACACAAACACGCGACATACATACATATACTCACGTGATATGTTTATCACTCTCAATTCAGATCTCTTTCGAATATCAAGATGTACATCTACAAAATTGCATCAAAAACAAAGTTCCAAATGTACCAACAAACGCTTATCATTATACAGAGTCATTTAATTCCTTAGCATTTTAATAGTACCCTCGACTTGCTCACGCTTATTATACTTCGGCGAAGAAATAATTTAAGGAACACACTTATTTTTGTTTCAAGGCACGGTAATTACCTCCAATTAATAAACCTTGATCAGCCGAAATTCGTTTCCGCCGTGGAGTAGTGGGTAGAGTTCGACACTCAAACGCCGAAGGTCAAGGTTCGATTTCCGGCTGAACACCTCGAAATTTTAGGCCCCACCTCTTTCGAGCTGCTGACAACACCTTAAGGACTAATAACTGTCTAAGAAAACGTTTCTCAAAACTTCGCCGTTCGGAGTCAGTCAAAAACTGTAGGTGCCTTCTACTCGTGCGCGCACAACATGAGTAGTTGATGAACAGGCTAGGCCCTGGTCCCCTTGTATTATTATCAGCCAAAATTGCAGTGGATAAAAAAAATCAGAAGTTTCCAAATGCAATATCCAAATCAATTTTTATTTTATTATTTTTTTTTAATTTGAAAATCAAAGACATTCATATATAACTTTACATGTTGGTGGAATTCTATATCTGATTGCCTTGAACAACTATAAAATTTTTAGTGAAAAAAAATTAATAAATTAAGACTTCAGTCGGCTCAACATAATCTCTTACCCTAACGTGAAAACGTAAACTTTTACAAAAAGACAAGTGAATATATGGTGTTTGAGAACTTAATGACACTTAATGACTTGGCTACTGAAATCAAAGAAGCCACGACAGTATGAGAAACGTGTGTTAATGTTAACAGATAAGGGCAACTTTCATATTTTATTTGTTCGAACTTTAAAAATGCTACATAAAGCCGATATATCGAAAACAAGAGTTTTCTGGCTTTACAAAATATTTAAAGAGGACCAGGATAAATATCTAAAGCAGTTGGTGAGCTACACGTCAACTTAGTCCGCTTATAGTGACTTTGGAGTGAACTCTCAACCGCCAAAAACAATTACAACTGCCAACCAACTTGCTGATGGCAAACATTTCTTATTAAAAAAGATTCATCCCACAAACAACGAATACTCCCGACATAACATAAAATGAAACAGTAACATAATTGTAAAAAAACCAATTAATTAGGTTTCCAAAGAAACATTTTTTTCAACAGCTTCTCACTGTGCTTTTCTTTATTTTTTAACAAATCGAATGAAATAATAAAAATTAAAGAAATTGAGTTTTATAGGAAACTGCATAAGACAGGTTGTCTCGGGAAACTATACATTTCGAAGACCTACAACTAACTGTCGAATATCACCGATAAAATTGGGCAACTTTTTGGTGTGAAATATGGACACTAAATTGTTTTAATAAATTTGAAACAGATGTCTTTGGAGAAGCAGTATTGTTTTATTTGCCACCAAAGCTCAGAATATACGTACTCAAGCTCAATTTTATTGTTTAAATTCCATGGAGAGACTGATTTTTGAAAGTAATTATCAAATTAATACTAGAACCATCCACAGCCTATTGACCTGCGACTGATGAAGGAGGGGAAAGGCAGATATGCAAATACTCAGTCCATCCATCTGTCTTGCCTATAATAAATATTCAACTACGCTCCCCTCTTGGTTCATTCCTCACCTAATTACCGAAATAATTCTCGTTTACACTCTCCAACAACCTTATGCAAAACGGACTACCATTTTGCATATTCCAAGCATAATCTGGCTATCGGCCAGGGTTACCATCGAGCCCGAGGACTCATTAAGTACACCTTCCTGCGTGGCAATGGGAATCGGTGATTTTAAATCTTGTTAACGACGGGAATTTGTAATTAAATTTTTTTCGAAACTCCTTGCAGCTGGACCCAGCACGCATCGCGCCAGACAGCGGAGGTAGATAGCGATTTGGGAGTACTCCATTTCCATGGTGATGGGATGGAGTTTAATCTCCCAATAGATATATATATTCAGGTGGATTATAGGAAGGGGGATCCACTTTCGTAAACGTACAGCTTACACCAGAGAGTTTGTGTCCAGGGCGAGTTTCGGGACGAGCTGTTATCCGCGTCAAGGACAGGGGGTAGGAGACGATTGTCTGAGTGTTGCTTTAATTGGCAACGAGGCGGATAAAAGGATTCGAAGTGTAATGAGCTTGTCGCACTTTACGAGATGCAGATAACAGGTACTTGACTCAAGTGGGGCAGATGATAGCTTTTACGGAACAACAGTCTGTAGAGGAAATTTGCTTACAAAAGTGCTCGCTTTTCAATGAGAGAGAGTTGGGACAGAGACAAAGTGTCCTTAGCCAAACCTTACTCAGAACGCAACCATTTTCATAGCCTCATAAGGGTCCAAGTAGCAGTCAACCTACTGCATAATAAAATAGGGGTGAAAAACACTATTGCCTCATCTAAAGCTCCTGTTCGGAAGCGTATCCCTAACAACAAAACAGCCACGAATTAACAGATGAGGTGCCTGATCTGCAAGCAGTGAAATAGATTCGAAACTACGTTTAAAACTGTGCAATACAAGTAATTTAAGACGAGTTAAAGTTCTTCAACGCCCTCCGACCCTCCTTCTCATTAATGTTACATATGGGTCTTTGCTAGACTTGAAGCACTTTTTCTGTCGCTGTTAACATTTACATACATGTTCTTGGTTAACCGTTCAAATGTTGCGTTTTAACACTCCGTAACAAAGTGTTATATGCAGTTGCCACTTCCTATTCCAACTTATAGCTTTGCTATGTTACGAGGATCGTTCAAAATACTCTCGGTATGGATGTGAAGGAAGATGCGAATTCAATTTAAATTGTTTTAAATTTTAATATAATCTCCCCTAACATCAATGAATTTGTTACATCTTGAGATAAGCTTTTTTAAACCCTCAAAAAAATAAATTTCCTCTTTCTCTGCAAAATACCCATTTATTGTCGACTTGAGTTTTTCATGATCCGAAAATCTTTTTTCCACGAATCCGGAAACAGGAAATAGTCACTATGGGCAAGGTCTGGGCTATAGGGTGAATGTTGGAATTCTTCAAAACCACAATCTTGCGCAGCAGCCTTAGAAACTCGCGCCGTGTGAACAGCAGCGTTGTCATGAAGAAGCAACACACTCGCTGCGAGCTTACCCCGTCTTTTCTTTTTAATTTCCTCCCGCAAATTATGCAAAGTGGAAGAGGAGGATGTGGCGTTTTTTTTTTTGTGCACTCAATGAGAAAGAGTCCCAAAAAACTGTGGCCATGAGCTTCCAGGCAGACGGATTGACTTTGAAGTTCTTCGGGGGGTCCGTTCCTCTTTTATGCCACTGCATGGACCCTTGTTCGCTTTCAGGGTCCTCAGTAACGATTCGATCTATAACACCGTCCGCGTTCTCACTACATATCTCCAAAAGATCTTTACAGCATGCGATACTTACTTTTTTTCTGAGGCGCTGTGAGCATTTGTGGCACACACCTTGCACTGACCTTTGAAAGGTTAAGATGGTCGTGAAGAATGGTGTGAATGGTACCAGCTGAAAGCGTGGTGATCTCTGCCATAATTTTCATCTTTATTCGGGCATCCTCAAGAACAAGTTTTTCGACTTCTTTGCTCCTTCACCGGGGCACCGGAGCGGGGGTCGTCTTCAATGCTCTCTCTGCCTCTCTTAAACTTACTTGACCATTTTTGCACTGTTGATAATGAAGGTGCGGAACGCTGATAAACAGCCACCATCTCTTTAAGAATATTTTTTTGACTTTTTCCTTGCTTAGTGAGGAATTTACTTACAGCGCGATACTCAATTTTCACCATCTTCGTCTAGTTGCCATTATGATTCTGTTTAACTAGAGATAAAACCCGAATTAATAATCACGTTTATATGAAATTTTACATGAATGCACTAAAATAAAAGTATTACTTGATAAATAAGTCCACCAAAATGTAGAAAAAGCATCCATTGCTCACCAACAGTAGGTGATAGAATTATCGATCAAGTCTAAATTGAGCGTAATGTTTTAGTAAAATTATCCTTCGTGTATTTCGTAAACTATTGGTTTTTAACAAAGGTTCCCCGCAATGCGTTTCCAATTCTGAATTGATCTTCCTGTTACGATATGATTTTGCTTCACCGAAAGCTTAAGCATAAGCTTGTTTTCTATATAGAGGTCGCCCCGATCTCGCATAGCGTCTTATTCTGTTTGTCATGAGTTCTTAAATTAATGATTCTCTGGACTGATGACCGGCTTTTAGAAATTATTTCTTCGTAGGGCATTTTCTGTTTTTCAAATAAATCGAGAGTTTTGAATTTTACTTTTTCAAATATATATGTTTCCAAAATTCTATCACCTATAGTTCATGAACTATTGATCTTCATTTCTATATTGTGTCGTTGTAATATATATATATATATATATATATATATATATATTTATTTATTTATATATATATATTTCGTATCACTTTAATTATCTGTTATCTACGTTATCTCCTTATATGAAGATAGGGTATAAAAGGAATCATTTTTAAGTAGTAATCATGCATTTTCAGGAAGTGGTAAGTGTAAGTGCTCATATAATTAAGTCATTTATTTTAAAGAAGGTTAGTTAACTGTATACAAAGTTTGACTTCTATATAATCTATTTAATTTTAATATTTTTCTGATTTTCAATGAATAAAACATAAAAAATAAAACATAAAAAAAAACATAAAATTCCGACAATGGGAAAGAAAAAAAGTTCATCTCCATCCGAACGCAAATTAATTTGGGAAACCGTTCAAGAAAAGAAAAGCGTTGCAAAAGTAGCAAAGCACTTGAACTATAGTCGTGGTAAAATTAACAACGCAATTAAATATTACCAAAAAAATGCTACCTTCAACGATATACCCCGAATAAGGCGAAGAAAAACTACAAAAGCCGAGGATCGGAAATTGGTCAGGATCAGCAAATCAGATCGATTTCTCACCTCAACTGAAATAAGAGCTGAAATGGAAAGCTTCTACGACATAAACATTTCAGCTCAGACTGTCCGAAGACGATTAAAGGAAAATAATTTAAATGGGCGAATTGCTAGTCGAAAACTGAATGTGTCAAAAAAAATATTAAAAAAAGGTTAGAAAAGACTCAAAATTTTGGAAATGAATAGTCTGTGATGAATATAAGTTTAAAGTCTTCCGAAACGACGGGAGGCCATACGTTCGACGACCCCCATTGAAAAAATTAGTTCCAAAATACACTAAGAAAACAGTGAAACATGGAGGCTCGTCGGTAATGGTCTGGGAATGCTGTACCTCATCTGGAATGGGTCCAATTATGCAAATCAATGGAAAAATTACGGGTAAAATGTATAAAGATATCTTAAATGATCATTTGAATGGCGATTTTCGAGACAATTTTCCACTAACGTGGATATTTAAACAGGACAACGACCCCAAGCACTGTTCTCGGATCGTTAAGTCTTGGTTAGAAAAGGAAAAAATCAAAGTTCTCTCGTAGCCTGCTCAAAGTCATGACCTTAACCCTATAGAGAATCTATGGGATATTAAAAAAAGGGCAGTTTCGACAAGAAAACCCCATAACAAAAGTTCACTCTGGGAAAAAATTCAACAAGAGTGGTATAACATAACTCCCGCTCAATGTACAGCGTTAGTTGAGACTATGACTGATCGGTGTGATAAAGTCATTAAACAGAAAGGGTATCCAACCAAGTACTAAGATAAGAAATGTAAAAATTAGTTATTTAAAATAAAACCTAGGCTAATTACATCATTTTCTTACAGATTTTATTGAACGCAACGTATAATTCAGTATATGTTGCGTTCAATAAAATGAATTTATATTAAACTTGCTATTTTTTTTTTTTTTTTTTTTTTTTTTTGCTGAGAATCGGTTTTCTATTTTTTTTTTTTTTTGTGTAATATTTCATAAGTTAAGTATTATTCAAGTATACTTTCGAACAATAAATTATAGTTTGTAAACAATACAGAAAATTTGAAATCATTATATGAACATTTTCTTATGACTTAATTATATGAGCATTATATTATTGCACGGCAGTTATCGACACGTGCTTCAAGGGCCACCATTGCGAATGAAATTTAAATTCATACACAATTGCCACTAAATATACGCCCGCTCCAATTGTTTTGAAAATCTACGAATGTCTACGAATTTGCCCGAAAAACTACGAAAAGGCGTTCCATTTGCTGTTTAAACTTTTTTTAAATAATAATCACGATTTATAATTGGAGCATCGTGAATAATTCATTTCACAGACAGAGTCACAGACGAATGCGTGTTCTGTGAAAACAGTAATCGCACTACGATTGTTTAAATAACTGAATTCTTCATTCAGTTAACTGCACATTCATTTTCATGCAAGTCAATCAGTGACGAAAATATTTCGCAATTTGCGGCGAACAAAGTATTCGTTGTCTCCTGTACAAGCAAAACAACCACGACGCATTCACACCTTCAGAGGCTGCTCTTATATTGTAGTAAACAGCGATGCAATATTAGTATGCACAAAAACGACTTTCTGTGCGGAAGAGGAATAGAAAGAATTGTAACGAAACTTCTTTTTCACACTAGTACATGCATATGAGACAAACGCAGCCCTCCGTTGAATGATATTTTGTTAGGTTATCTAAAGATTAACCTCTACGACATTGACACGGAAACTTTCACTTCTATTAATCTACGCCGCATATGATTAAATTATTATTCATAAAATTGAATACACTGCCTTCCTACAACGGACGCGTTTACAGAGAAACCAATACTTCTCTTAAGAATCTCACCCTAGTGGCAACAGGAGAAAAAAATTCTTTGCAACAGAAGCTCTAATTATGTTCTCTTAAGTCACATCGAAAGATCGAAGTCCGAGATCGGCATACAGGTTTAGGCAGTTTGCAGTGTGGGGAAGTGTAGGTTTTTTCGTGTGGAGTGTGTGTAAATGAATCGTTGACGAGAAGTTCTCCGTCCTCCAGTTGTCTCTTCCGACACGGTTGATATTTGTGTATGTGCGATTTAACATTTCTGACTTCCGAGCCACTAAATTGCTACAAGTGTCGGATGTTTGATCAATATACCGACAATGGAATTGCCCTGAATCAAAAGTTCTATTGTCAAATTTTGTCTGTCCAATTTATTATTGCGAACAAAGAACATAGCTATTCTTATGTTTTTGTGCATATTGCGAATTTATGACATCACTTCTCTTGATTTTTTACTAACGATGCGTAATAATTATATTTCCGTTGGCCAATGACGTTAACAGAAAAAGACGACTTGAAATAGAGAGTACGTAATTATTACACATTCATTAAGGTTACCGTGGATTGGACGTTATTCAAGACACGTGAGATTGATAATCTACAATAAAGAATTCACTTCGAATCGAAGTCATCACTCATTGGGTGCAATAATGTTCTGGAAAAATCATCGTGGCACCTTTACCTAAGTACCACATAGAATGTTTGTAAAACCTTTGAATTAGGGGGGATAGTCGGAAGGAAGTGATTAGCTGTGTCGTATCACCCTGCGTCACTTAAGAATGCAATTTCACTCTCATTCTCAGATTCAGTTATGGTGGTGAGCTGGTGACGAAGTTTAACAGTGCGCCAAAGATCACATTGTTGGCAGTTGACAGTTTTAATGAGCACTTTTACATTTTTGTGGTTTCAGGCCAAAAGGGCTATACATTTTAAGAAATCATTTGACATCTATTAGTCGCTTTGAGGACCTCATAACGAGCTTAGGACGCTAAACACTTGTAATTTTTTCACCACAAATGTCAAATACCTAGTTTTTTGCCAATGTTTGATGACAAAATATTTGTCAGTGACTATACCTTACTCCTCAATTAATATTAATTAACACAAGTTACAAATAATTATTATTTATGAAAAACACTTGTTTATGCCGTAAAATAAATTAAAGAAAACGATTTGCTGTCCGTTTTCGTGGCGGTCGCAAACAGCATTTGCGAACATTTTTGATATTCTTCTTTAATTGCCCGAAGCCAATGGAATGCTTGTAGTAGCTAATGGTGAATCTGCTAATGAGAAACATTAACTACTTCAAATAATACGTGTGACTCGTTCAATCCGTGATAAACGGCCACTAAAAAGCCAAAGCATATCCCATGTAGCTGTAGGAATCCAAAATAACCTGGAGATCTGACCACATCCTCCGTATTTTCCAGACCTTGACCCCTCCTATCACTGACTTTTTCTACTAATGCAAAACAATTTGAAGGATCACCGGGGTGGATCTTTTGAGGAAATCCAAGAATGGCGATACCAGAAAGGTTTCATTTTATAAGAAATATTATTCGAAAATTACAAGAGAGATGGGAAAAAGTTTTTCCGTTTTTCAATAAAAAACAAAGTTGAACATAAAAATAGACCGAATTAACTTGTACCCCCATTATAAATTATTATTATAGAGATGAAGCTTACTTAGAAATAACATAGAAATCAATTTATTTAGGTATAGTATTTTAGTTATCGGTGGAAATGATGGCTACAAAAATTGAATTGTTACACATTGGAGGTTAAAGAAATTGGTAAGGAAAACAATGCAAATCTAACAGATTTTTAAGCATCATAATCGTTATAATAATTGTATGGCGCGACAGTCGTCACAGGGAGACCAGGGAAGAGCTTGCTCATGTTGTGCGCGCTAACTGTTCTCTCGCGAATACTTACAGTTTTTTGCCGACTCCGAACGGCGAAGTTTGACAAGCTTTTTTTAGACAGTCATTGCTCTTTGAGTGTTGTCAGCAGCTCGAAAGAAATTGTGCCGTGAAAAATTAGAATTGAACCTGCACTTCGGCATGTTAGCGTCTCTACTCTACTCACTACCCCACGGGGCTACCTTTTTTAAGCCCCATAGAAACAAAAATGGAATTTGTGGGGTTCATAGATAGCGCCTTCAATTAGGACCTTTCAGTCCTCCCGTTTTCCAATTTGCGGTTTAGATTCAATTATTTAGAAGGATAAATTCCTAAGAGGAAAATAAACCCATTCTTTCTAACCTGTTTCAATCACCCCATTTTAAGTGCGATAACCTCGGTTCTATGATTTCCAGATTCAACTCCATCTTCTTCTTCTTCTTCTTTTTCGTCCGTCTGAACCATCGCAAAATAGAAAGTTTTCATTTTAATTTTCATACAGTCGTTCCTTCTTATTCACTTCACTAATGAAGGGTTTCTTCCGTGCAATTCTGCAGTTGTACCTATGTCTTTTTATGCACTTCCTAATAGTTTCAGCATTAACCACTTTTCCATGACTTTCTTCCAATTGTATTTTAAATTTAGTTGCAGATATTCGAGGAACTTTTCTCACTCTTTTCATAACCAGTCTTTCTTCTTTATTTGTCAAAATTTTGGGACGCCCTTTTTGTCGAATGTACGTACCTCGTTTCTCAATTTTGAACCGTTTTATAATGTCACCAACTGTACTTTTACAATTCAACAATTTGTCGATGTGTTTTGCCCCGTTCATAATTAAAGATTAATGAAAAATTAACCGTTTTCCAAAGTAGTATTTTTCCCTTTTCGCCCCATTTGAATGATAATTTAGGCAAAGTTTTCAAAATATTTGATTTGCGTGCACATACAACGCAGGAAACCTCGAAACTAAAGTAAAGTTTTACAAGACATACAAATTCGATCAACAAGTGCCGTATATATATATTAGAAATATCTATATTTTTAAAAAAATCAAGGAAGACATCCTTGCCCGAATATTTAAGTGGGTCAAATATTGCTTCATTTGCAACTAAAATAATTTATGCAATTATTTGAATGCTTATTTTTGCTAATTTTATATATTTTTGCATTCTCAATTATCCAATAAATACATTGTAAATATATTTTTTTGATCATAATTATGACCTACTAGATTATACAAAATGTAGTTCTCCATGCTGTTTGGCCGAATATTAAAGTGAGTGGCTGTATATTGTTGGTGGTAACATTTTTCCTTGTAAATGATTATATGAAACTTCAGTTAAACGTGAAGTGCAAAAACTGATGCTGATCCACAAACTGGCCACAATTTGTCAGTTCAGCTATCAGCATAACTGATGTGAAAATTCCAAGTATACCGGTGAAGTGAGCGTCAAGATACAAATGTCT
The DNA here is from genome assembly GCA_955652365.1 of Eristalinus aeneus. NCBI lineage: Eukaryota > Metazoa > Arthropoda > Insecta > Diptera > Syrphidae > Eristalinus > Eristalinus aeneus. The sequence goes on along the minus strand of OY019130.1, from coordinate 65,254,235 downwards.
CGATGGGGAACATTTGTTGTGAGCGAGCCCTTATTTTTTTTTTTTTTTTTTTGTTTGCTATGACATCTGTGCAAAATATTTAGTATACATCAAGTCATTGAACAGACAACATCATATTTTTTCATCGTGTTAAAAATGTCGAATTTTGTACCAGAAAGTGATGATTTGCGGAAAGCATTAATTTTTTGCTTTCATTTGAAGAAAAGTGCTGCAGAGTCGCATCGAATGCTTGTCGAGGCATATGGTGATCATGCTCTATCAGAAGCAACATACAAAAGATGGTTTCAACGGTTCAGAAATAATGATTTTGATGTGAGAAATGAAGAACGTGGAAGACCACCAAAAAAGTTTGAAGACGCCGAATTGGAAACGATATTGGATGGAGATGACACTTTGAGTCAAAAGCAAATGGCAGCAATGCTAAATGATGCACAACAAACAATTTCTGACCGTTTAAAAGCTGTGGGAAAGATCCAAAAGTGTGGAAAATGGGTGCCACATGAATTGAATGAAAGACAGATGGAAAACCGAAAAAACTCTTGCTTCAAGGACACGAAAGAAAATCGGTTTTGCATCGGATTGTTACTGGCGATGAAAAATGGATTTATTTTAAGAATCCTAAACGGAAAAAATCATGGGTTAATCTGGGATAACCATCAACATCGACTGCAAAACCAGATCGATTCGGCAAGAAGACAATGCTGTGTGTTTGGTGGGACCAGAAAGGTGTGCTGTACCACGAGTTCCTAAAACCTGGTGAAACCGTTAATACTGATCGCTACCGACAACAAATGATCAATTTGAACCATGCATTGATCAAGAAACGACCAGAATGGGCCAGAAGACACGGCAAGGTAATTTTGCTCCATGACAATGCACCTGCACACAAAGCAAAACCGGTTCAGGATACAATCAAAACACTTAGCTGGGAGCAGCTACCCCACCCGCCGTATTCACCAGACTTGGCTTTACTTGGCTTTACGAGGAGGTCAAAAATTGGGTGTCTAATTGGTTTGTTTTAAAAGACTAACAATTTTATTGACGTGGTATTCACAAATTGCCAGAAAGGTGGTCAAAATGTGTAGAAAACAATGGCCAATACTTTGAATGAAATGTTTTTACTTTCCCATTAATAATTAGTGTTTTATTTTCACATTTAATATTAATTAATAACATTGAAGTTTTTGGCAATCTTCTTTAAAGGCAGTCGCCGCTGCTAAGGCTTTGGGAATTTGCTAAAAATGATTCGTTTGCACGCGGGTTTATCGAACAATTAAAACTGTTCCTTTCAGATAGGGCAGACTCTTCTTTGGCGGTGACTATCATAAGAGTAAATGTGTGAGTAAATGCTTGTATACCTTAGTGTCTAAATCCAGCATAGAACCCTTCATTCATATGCCGCGAAATAAATAGCAGCTGAGTAACCCCTTTCCAAGCGTAGTTTTTAGTCCTCTGTCTATTGATGCATCTGCAGACCAATTTGCAGACAAATTCGATTGCAGTTATATAATTGTTCCGTAGAGCTATGAGTCTAGTCTTGTCTTCGTTTGCAACGTATGGAATACAGAGGCGAAAGAGAAAGAGCTCTGGTTCAATATGTAATGTATTTAAGGCCGGTTAAGGATTGATGTTAATTTGACTCGAGTCCCCATTTTCAGCTTGCATTTTATCCTAACCAGTATTCTAATTATGAACAAACAAGCATTCCTCTTCAAAAACTGTCAGCGGGATAACAATCAAAAACTCTGTCGCAGCCCCCGTATAAATTGCCAAAATTTTCAGCTTAGTCTCGATCTCAGCCGCCAGTTGTTTATTTCGATTTCGCTTACGGATTATAAGGTTTCCAATTTGTTTCTCCCCACAATTCTATTTCAAATCACAGATTTTATCGATGAACTAACTTTGCAAAAAAAGACCCATCTGTGGGGTGGACTCATGGAATATCGCTCGAAATCCGAGGGATGATTGAAAATTTTTGCACAATTGCACGTACGGGGAAAAAGGCAATCATTGCTAATCCTATTTTCAAGGGCAATGGATTCATTACGCCCCGAGGTGGTCGCCGTTCAATCTCTGGGTGAAGTTAAGCGATCACAAATTTCGATGGGATTGATTCTGCGGAAGAAGGGTATCATTTTAAAAGGCAAACAATTCGCATCACATGTTTACATGCAAAGTGTGTCGCACTGCAGAGAAAATGGTTCATCATTACGTTCCTTTTCGCAAAAAAGGTTAAAAACAAACAAACATTTTCAGTAAAGGAAAAATGAGTCAGAACCTGGACAGAATAACGATGATCTTCTGAGGTATGCCCTTCTTTTTGGTCATATGTCGGATTTTTTTTTCTTTCTAACTAACTAATTTTTCAGTTTTGCGTCATTGGGTACGTTACTTTTTTTACTTTTTTAAAACTTTGATAAAAAATGCATGAAGAAGCATTGAACGAAATAAATAATGTCAGAAAAAGAACATTCATTGAGAAGATCGTGCGTTCAAAACTCAGAAATCAACACCAAAGACGCGATCTTCTGAAGGACCTAAACTTCAAGTCAGTCAGCCAGTTAACTTACGCTGACGACGTTAAAATTGTTAGATGGACACAACTAGCCGTCAGTAAAGCATTTGTTCGTATTTAAGCGGAAGCGGCTAAAATGGAGTTTTAAACAAGGTAAATGAGAGCAGAACAAAGTATGCAAATGCTGCCGTCAAGGCACAACATAGAATTACTCTTGCCAATGGAAGTTTCTTTGGGCTCAAGAGATATCAGGGTTGCCTTTTATATTTCGGGATTAGGGAACAAAAACAAATATTAATCATCGAAAATAGCTTTATTGTTTTTAAAAATATTCCCCATTAAGATCTATACACTTTTGCATGCGTTTGAACCAATTGTCGAAGCACTTTTGCCACTCTGATTGAGGTATCTCCAAAACATGCATTCTGAACGCATCAACCGCTTTTTCAGGTGTCGAAAAAAGTTGACCTCTCATTTTATTTTTTACGTACGGCAATAAAAAGAAGTCATTCGGTGCCAAGTCAGGACTATACGGCGGATGACTCATCAAATCGATGGTTTGAGTGCCCAAAAATGCAGTTGTTTGAGCCGATGTGTGAGCAAGATGTCTTCGGCGGTTGGTTTTCCTGATTCCTAGGAAGACAACTGGCAAGCAAATGGTTGCTTACCACCCAGTATTGACTGTTCTGCGTTGTTCTAGTGGTACGGTTGCGACATGTCCAGTTTTTCCGAAAGAACAGGGAACCATTTGCTTGGAAGTGCTTCGTGCGCGAGCAATTTTTGTTGGATTTGGCTCAATTTAAAACACCCATACAGTCGACTGCTGTTTACTTTCGGGTTCATACGCGTAAATCCACGATTCATCACCTGTCTCGATGTCATAGACGTGTTTCGAAGCACCGCGATCGTATTTTTGGAGCATTTCTTTCGACCAATCGACACGAGCCTTTTTTTGAGCGATTGGCAAATTGTGTGGGATCCAAGGTAAACAAATTTTTTTGACGGTCAAATGTTCATGTACTATTGAATGCATGGTGGACCCACTAATGCCTAATGTTGTCTCAATCTCACGATAAGTCACATGACGATCTTGCAATATCAGTTGGCTCACAGCATCAATGGTTTCCTGAACAACAACTGATTTTGGACGACCTTCACGAAATTCGTCTTGGAGTGAACTTCGACCTCGGTTGAATTCACCATACCATCGGTAAACACTGGCTTTATCGCCGAAAACTGAATTAAGTTCATCGATGCACTGTTGTTGAGATAATCCACGTCGAAAGTTTATAAAATAATCGCACGAAAGTTCTCACGATTTAATTCCAATTTTTTTGGGCGAGATGAATCTTTTAAGTTACTTTAAACAACACAAATAGCGCTCGTATGTCAAAACGTTCTGACTACATATAACCTCAAAAATGTAAAATTTTACAATAGAGTTGGCAGTTTCCACCAACTGGCAACACTAGGGTTGCCAAATCCCAAAATTAGAAAGGTAACCTTCGTATACGTGTGACATTCACATCCTGGAGACCCCAGGCTTAATTCTAGAACAGTACTCTTCTCTTTCGAGTTGCTGTCATGATTGAAAAAGTTTAGTTTATCTATGAATAAGTTTGTCATCATTCGCCTATCGAAGTTTAAAAACTGGTTGTTCTTCTAATCGTGGGAGACCAATAAGAGCGTAGAATACGAGTTGTTGCTGCTTTAGCTGTGCCCTTTTCTGTTACTCCATACATGTATTAAAATAAAGAAGTCATTGGGAATATCAAGAGGATACTCCTGTGTGCGGTAGTTCAGATTAAGTTGATGTCCTTTGAGAAGAAAACTTCTACGAATACATAGGAATGGTGAAATAACACATATCTGACAAGAAGTCGAGCAATAGGTGCAAGCCCTTGCCTAAATCAACTTGGTGTGCGTAACTTTGTCTTTCCCCCATTATCACATAATGGGTCAACCATTCAGTACTGCGACTAGCCCTTATTGCACCGGACAAGCCGATTAAAAAAAAGACAAATCGCTCCTTGATGGACGACAGTGCAACTTTCTGTATCCTCATGTATTTTAACACAAATAATGGTAACTTGTAGTGCTTTTAACGGTCCCCAAAGGATTTAATGACGTCCATTTAGAACTTCTACATGGCGACGATACACGACTGCCCAAATATAGTAGATCACTATCCAACCAAAATACGCACTGTTGGTCTTAGATTATCTTTCAAACTAAAACTACAAAGTCTTATCATACTACGACGCACTGAAACAATGTTTATTGAAAGCACGCAACACAACAGAAGTTTATTTCAACTTAGAATGTTTAGAGAAACATCAAATTATTTATTTATATGTATGTACATAGCTCTTGTTGTAGTTTTTTGCCTCCTGCGAACGGCGAAATTTGAAAAGCCGTGAAAAGTGGTGAGAAGTGGTGCCGTGAAAAATACAAGATATTCAACCTGGAACCTGGATTTTTGGCGTGTTAGTGTCGCAATTTACCCACTACGCCACAGCGACCCCATAAAATGTAATTCTTTATCCCGCTTTATTAAGTATTTTATAACACTAATCTTATAGACATGCCGTCTGATGAGGGGACACCAACAACAACAACCCACTTGCGTCATTCATGCAAAGGGGCCTTTCCCTGTGTCCTTTCTGTTTTTCAAAGATGACTCCAGAACGATGGAGGGATCTTTATATTTCGCATTCGTGGAAAACGGAAAAATTAGACTTCACACCCTTCGAGGTAAATTCCGGTTGGTCTTCCAGGCGATCCTTATGACCGCAAACTTTATTGAAGAACAGGTGGCAGGGGCGAACTATCAGTGCCTGTAGCGACAGTCAAGCTGTACTTAAAGCCCTTTAACCACTTGCAAGATAGAGCAGGTTTGCAAGTCTTCCCCTAATTTAGCCGACAGATTAAATTCGCTAGGAATGAGTCCCGGGACAACACGTGATCAAGGGAAAAGAGATTGCCGATGAACCTGCCAGACAGGGGTCAAAAGAGGTATTCATAAATCTCGAAAACACCTTCGGACTACCCGCCTCCTTTGTCGGGATTTATGTTGACTCTTGGGTCTCTCGACAACACTAACAGAGATGGCATGACTCTTCAGGATGCAGACTGACCAAGTGCATGCTCCTGAACGTCAGCAAGAAGTTATCTCTAGATCCAAAAGAGTACAAACAACTTGCCGGCATGCAAACGGGACGCTTCACTTTCGCTAAGCACTTAAGCGTGCTTGGGCTTAGTGACAGTACCCTATGCGAGGTCTGTAGAGAAGTTGAAGACAGTGCGGTGCAGTGAACTTCCATTGTCGATGTCCCGCCTTTGCTAGGATTAGGTGGCGGCTGTTTGGTGTTAATTTGTTGGGAGCTTTAAACCTGGCCTCCTTATCACAGCAGCCCTCGCTGGCTTTCTTTCGGAAGACTAAAAAATTACATTAAATGTAGGTTACTGCCTTTTCGTACAGTGAACTAGTTTCCCCTGCAGGGTTTCCCAACCTCCGACAAAAAAATAAAAAATGGTAGAAAAGACACACATTACAATTCTTTACTGCCGGCGTCAAAAGTACTCAAAGTTTTCTCTTGTAACACTTTCTTTTAGAGAGACCTGTTAAAATAAGAACAAATGCACAAAATGATGTCACTTGGTTCGCTGCAGGATCTATATTTTTTATTGTATTAAGACACCCACATTTGTTATTCAAATCAAAAGGATTTCCTTTTAAAAAAGTTGCTCTTATTACAGCAATTGTTGGTAATTTGTCAAAAGGTCATATTGCCCTGTGAATGCATGTCAAGAATCAGCAACAAAGTGAACTCTACTTCCCTTCTACCCAAAATAGAGGGTGAAAAGTGAACAACTCCCGCTCTGACATCGCTGAAGCAACAATTCCGAAACAAAATTCATTCCCACAGAACTGCTGTAATTACGCTCTGCCTGAGATGAATAGAAAACGTGCCACCACCCGCCCCTGTCAACAGGCCAGAGCTCATAAATCTCCCACAGAAGGACAATAATTCCTTGAATTTCAAACCCAATAACGACACCGTTCGCGTAACAAATTCAAAATCAAAAAGGAATCTAAAAACTTCCCCGCGCAAAAAACTAATCTAGCCATTCGTAAAATATAAAACGCCGAAAACTCCCAAAATAGAAGGCTCCTAAATTATGACATTCCAAGGGTCATATCAAAGCAATAAAGTCCACCGGGGAATTGAATACAAAAAGACTGTGGGCGAAGAAAAAAACGTGTGTATGCGCGCCAGGGGTGGTATGTTAATTGCGCACTCACTCCATGTCCAATCATCAACAGCACAATCCCTAATGTTATATCCTTTCAGGAACAGACGTTTCCAAGAGGCCTTTCCGGTCCGTTTGCGGCGCGCTCCGTTGAGATGTTCACTTGAAAGAAAACACGAAGAAAGCGGACAGAACTTCTTGTGCCACCTTATCGCCCTCCCGCCATCTGACCCGACGTGCGCAATACCATTTAACATTTGAAAGTATGTTCCACGTCTGAGTGCAATGCAATGTGTACTTTCTCCGTCGCTTCTAGTTGAAATATGGCGCCACAGCAATGAATCCAATCAGGACTGCGGCATGCCAAGTGAAAACTTTCCTCGAAAGGACCCCCGATAATTGAATATTAAAATTTAGCCACCATCGTGCAGCATCCCCCCTCGAAGAATTTCTGATAGTGAGGATTTTTGAAAATTCATAAAATATTTATGAGGTGCAGGAGACTGCTAATGGCAGCTAAGGATGCGGTGGCATTGCGCGTTTGAAATTATTATTTATGGCCGTCTGCTTCGGATAGGTTCTCTCACATATCCCACAACCGACCTTGGCGCTTAACCTTCGTGGGGTGTGGCTTGGAGTGGAGACGAAGAAGATGAAGTGGCAGTGTGGCAATATAATTAATTCTAATTCACTGGATGACTAGGCGTCCCGAGGGGTTTCCGGATACGACTACGTTGTCAGGAATTGCCCGAGAGGTGAATAGATGAATAAGAAATTCTTGCGAAGCTCTAAGACTGTCAAGGCTCAATTCGGGAGTGACGAGCGGTCCATTGAGGGGATTGGTTAATTCAATTCGTTGCGCTTAATTCAAATTAGACATGTGTCAGGAAAGTTAACAGCTTGTGACGCGAGGAGTTGCGAATGAATTGCTGAAATAAAGCGTCCCTGAGACTCTCAATTTGGTTTTAAATGCGTTATATAATACATACTCGCACAAAAACACTCCGAAATGCTTTGAACTTTGAATGACTTAAAGCATAGTTCCAAGAACAGCGAAGAAGTGGTAGTTCGATTTTAACGTTTTAGTCAATGTCTTCACATGAGTTACCAAGGTTCTTTCGAAACGCACCCATAAATTTATTTCAGAAGCGATGCGAATCTTCTTGTGGTTTAGTTGGTTTAATGAAAGAACAAATAACATTTTTGTTTTCAGTAGCCTATAGTGGCACACAGTTTGGACATGAAACATCGAATTTGGCTTTCCTACAAGCAAGTACCCCAGGAGGTTGTTAGCCATATAATAACATTTACCTGTGTATCGATAAACTGAATTTTAAGTAATATCGTAGTTATGAGATTATTCCAACTACGATATTTTCTTACAAACGCATAGAAAGTTAAAAATATAATTCTTTAAGAAACCGAAGATTTCTATCAGAAAAGGTAAAAAGTTCCAAGCAACCTGTATGTAAAATTAAGAGTCGTTGTAACCGTAATGACGGATAAAGTGTGGCACCCACTGTCGAGGAATTCTGGATGAATCTCAAATTTTTTCACGACACCACCTAATTCAAGCTCCTGGCAATAATCAAAGAGAGTCATAACTATCTTTACAAAGCTTCTTAAATTCATGTTTGGCACGTGAAACTTGAATGTGTGTCCAAAGTGAGAACGAAAAGGGATCATTTGCCGTTAAAATTATCGAAAATCGCGTTTATTTCACATTTTATGTTGGTCACATAATTGCACAAACCACATTATTTTGTAATTTATTTATAAAAAAAAACAATAAAAAAAACAGGTACAAAGTACATCGCAAAAGCAAAATATCTGGAGTACCTTTAGGCATAATGTTAAGACAAAAAACTGCAGTACTGATTCAATTTCAAAGAGATAACAGATCACTCATTAAGTCCCAGGATATATAGAAGCCGCCACTTACAAAAATTATTAATTTAATATGAAATTCTTACTCACATACAATTGAGTATTTTGTATGTGAGTGAGTTAAGAATTTGTACCTTCAATTGTGTTGATTTATATTCATTTAATCTTGCTTACTTACAGTTCTCCTTACTACTGCTGGGGTGGAGCTGGGCCTCAACCAACACTCCTCTCCAGCCAGCACTATCTTTCGCCAGCTGTCTCAAGTTGCGCAGTCGAAGTTGGTTGAGGTCCTTCTCCACTTGTTTACGCCACCTTAGTCTAGGTCGTTCTCTGTTGCGTTGTCCCAATGGCTCAGATTCAAAGACGGAGCAGTGGTGTCCATACGCTCTACATGGCCTTGCCATCTTAAGCGCATGTCGCTGTATAGCCCATAGAATTCGTCATTAAATCATCTCCTCCAGATGCCATCTACGCAAACAGGACCAAAAATCGCATGCAAAACTTTTCTCTCTAAAACACTAAGGGCTTCCTCATCCGCCTTTGCCAGCGCCCAAGTTGCCGCGCCATAAAATAGGACTAAGATGATCAAGATGTTATATAAAGCAAAGCTTGGTCCTTCGAGAGAGGGCTTTATTACTAAATTGCCTCTTGAGCCCAAAGAAACAGCGATTGGCAAGGGTAATTCTGCGTTTGATTTCGGTACTAATGTTGTTGTCCCTGTTTACCGCGGAGCCGAGGTAGACGAAGTCCTTGACTACCTTGAAGTTTCTGCTGCTTAGTGTGACGCTCTGTCCGAGACGTCGATGTTGTGTGGCACTCCTTGATGACAGCATGGATTTTGTTTTGCCCTCATTTACCGCCAGACCCATTTAAGCCGCTTCCGCTTCAATGCCAAACGCCCCATTGACGGCTCGCTGTTTTGGTCCAATCACTTCAATGTCATCAGCGTAAGCTAACAATTAAACTAACTTTTGGAAGATCGTGCCTCTGGTGTTGACTTGTGAGTTACATACGATCTTCTCGAGGATGATGTTGAAGAAGTCACATGACAGTGCGTTGCCTTATCTAAAACCTTTTTTGACATTGAAGGTCTTGGTGAGTTCGTTAACGACCTTGACGAAGCAGCGAGAGTTCTCCAGCTTCATCCTATGCAATCCGATGAGTTTGGTAGAAATGCCAAAAGTAGACATGGCACTGTATAGCTCGTCTCTACGCACTCTGTCATATGCGGCCTTAAATTTAACGAAAAAGTGGTGAGTGTCGATTTGCACTTCTTGGGTCTTTTCCAGGATCTGCCGTAAAGTGAAGATCTGGTCTATAGTAGACTTCCCTGGTCTAAAATCACACTGATAGGGTCTTATCAGGTTATGGACAAACGGTTTCAGCCGCAAACACAATACGGCAGAGACGATCTTGTAGCCGATGTTAAGAAGACTAATCCCTCGATAATTGACGCAGTCAAAGGTGTCTCCTTTCTTGTGGACCGGGCAAACGACACTGAGATTCCACTCATTGGGCATGTTTTCCTCCGACCATAACCACATTATAGATGAGCTGGTGCATGTGGCCAACCAGCTCATCTCCAGCTCCTTTAAATAGTTCTGCGGACAGTCCGTCCTCTGCAGCAGCTTTGTTCGACTTCAGCCTCGATATTGCTATCTTCACCTCGTCTAAGTCGGGGGGACGGAATTCTTGTCTGTCTTCGTCCAAATTGAGTGGAACATTCTGCTTACGGCGAGACTTCGGATCGAATTCTGAGCGAGTTTCAGGGAGACTCGGTCGGCAAAGTTCCCAGTAATCGGCTGCGATTGTAGCTTTCAGACGTCAAACCGTTTTGGCCTGTCTCGACTCCGTTGATCTTTCGATATCCGGGCTTTTACCTTGGGTACATTAAGGTGGTCGTCGTTGCGTAGTGGGTAGATTGCGATGCTCACACGCCGAAGGGTCTAGGTTCGACTCCCAGCTCAACACCAATTTTTCGAAACTTTCACGGCACCACCTCTTTCGAGCTGCTGACAACACTCAAAGAGTAATAACTGTCTAAGAAGGCTTCTCAAATTTTGCCGTTCCTTCTATTCGTTCCTTAGGTCCCTTCTACTCGTGAGAGAACAGTAGCGCGCAGAACACGAGTAGTTGATGAGCAATCTAGGCCCTGGTCCCTCTGTAAACTGTCGCGCTAACAATTATTATTACAACAAGGTGATGTTCCGAGTCGATATTTGCACATCGGAAAGTTCGAACATCGAGAATACTGGAGGAGTGTCTGACGTCGATCACAACGTGATCAATCTGGTTGACGGTGAATTGATCAGGGGATCGCCAGGTCCCTTTGCGGATGTTTAGGTGTGGGAACTACGTGCTAGTTACAGAGAGGTCACGCCCCGAGGGAAGTACAACAGCCTGAGTCAGTTTCCAGATATGTTGTTGTACAGGCTATGTTTTCCGAATACTTCAGCAAAGGTGTCCTTTCCCAGCTATGCGTTGAAATCTCCTAGAACAACCTTGGTGTCGTAGCTGGGGCATCGATCGTGTGTTCTTTCTAGGAGATCATAAAAGTCATCCTTGGTGTTGTCATCCTTCTCCTCTGTCTGGGGCGTCAACCGCATATTTTGCTTATGTTCCAGATCAAAACCAAAAATGATTGTCCTTTAAACGTTTGCTGGGGTCGTCAACAGTTGATCCTTTATTATTCTAGGCATGTTCTTGGCTCTGAACTAACGATTTCTTACGTGGTGAGGAAGTTACCCTCACGCACAACCCACAAACTGGTAGACCAGGCCCATCATTTAGAGCCTCGGGCAAAGGGGCTCGCTGCATACATTGGTTTACCATACAACGGGTGCTGTGGTGGCTATCCACACATGGATAGCCATGTTGATACTAGTGAAATAAAAAAAAACATTCTTTTCCAAATTCTGTAAAACTACCGAAAATCGCTTTAAATCAAGACCTCGGTATGTTAAATTCCGCAAAGGAAATTTTATCGTAAAGTAAACATTTCAGATAAGTAGTTTTGGTCAGTTTCTTGACAAATAAGTACAAGTTTAGTTATGTAAACTTTTTTAATCATTAAATCTTATGATATTTTGGATTATATGTAAATTAAACTATTGTGTGTTTAGTTTGTGTTGAAAAAAAAATTATGTTTTATTCTCGGGCAGAAAAACCCCTTTAACGATAAACTTAAGACTGACTGACAAAATTCTTCCAACTATCTTAAATACTACTTCCTGCTGCTGGAGCGATGACATGTTCCCACAAGTACACTCGGATTTCCGGATGCCGTACGTGATGGTTCACCGTGTGTCCGGTTCGCCAGACGCTAGATCAGCGTTTCGCTGTTCGTGGGTTCGTGGGAACATTGTTGATGCCGTGAGATGACTACGTGAAACATATGTAGAGGGGGGAAAACATTTTGCGACTTAACTTATATATAGAGCTATCCCCAAAAGCCTTTTCAACTTTTTTCAAACTCAATTTATTTAGTTTGAAAACGTTGCTCGTTCCTATAGTATTAAGTTTACTTAATAAATTGATAATAATAGTCGGATGATAAGTGCAAGAGTGACTTAAAAAAGTCAAATTGCAGTTGTCAAGTTTATTGGAAAATCCTTTATACATTACTTAAAGTCAAAAGCTTTCAAGATTCTGTCCGCCTACTGCAAAGGTATTTATGTTGTGTCGGACAATAATATAGCCTTGCATTAGCATCAATACCACGCTTCTGCAACGCTTTACACGTGTACCACGATGGTGTAAAACGCGGCAGCAAGACATTAAGTTCGGTCTAAATTTGCAAATTTGTTGCAAATGATGTTTTCCACATTCCAGTTGAATTCATATAAATTAAAAGTTGATATTGAGTATTGAGTTTTTTTTATAAAAGAAAATGTTTCTGGAGGTTTTTACCCTCCGCTTTATTTCAAATCAACTTAAAAACTAAACTACAGTTATCAAAGCAAACCCTATATCACATATCCCCAGTGCTTTCGTCGCTGTTTTCGCTGCGATGTTCCCACAGGTCGTTTTGGTTTTTTGGAATGCGGGGCATTTGATCGTTGAATCCAGACTTGACGTCAGTAAAAAGTGTGGGAATGGTTACGCGGGAAGATCATAAATTATTTTATGCTTTTGAATATGATCTGGTGTTAACTTATATGTTAAGCAGCTCGAAAACAGCACTCACTGTTTCTTATAAAAAATTAAAACATTTTGTGTCTGAGTTTTTTTTTTCTTGTTTTTGTTTTGCAGTCATCTCAAGCGCAGATAAGAATAGTGTACCTACCGATTAGATATTGTTGTCTCCCAATAATTCAAGTAAATCATGATTGCCAACCTATCAGCTACTCAGATCTAGTGGCAGATTTCATATTGGGTAATAATGATTATTTTTCTAATTACCCCTACATATATTTCTCCTTCGCAGATTATTTGTTGCCCCTTCGTAGAACATTTTCGGTTTTGATTTATTTCGTTTCACGTGTTTTTTAATTTGTTTCCAATGTTTGCACTGTTCTAATTTTATGCCCTTGGCATCATTTTTTCGTTTTTCAACAGACTCAATTTAAACGTTTGCCAACTTTGTTTACTGTCTCATCTTTCAACTGCCAGATATTTTTGTTTTATCAATACCACCCACTTGTTTCATTGTTGCGCTCTTCAAAAAAGTACAATAACAATGTACATTCTTTGTATTACTTACGACACTGTTCCAACGACATTGTAACATATTTCTTGAACGGCAATTTTATTATAACTTTGCAGAATAACAGAGAAAAGCGCTTATTTTAATTCGTAATCAAGTTTCCTCGAAAAAAATCTCAGAACCGAAATATCTTTTTGTTCAGTTAAATTTTTTGTATTATTTGGTATTCCAGGAAGTGAATTGTTCCCATAGCTTCGGCTTTGTTTGTGAGTCGGTGATATGTTCTTCAAAATTTGTGTTTAAGAAAAATTTCGTTAGATCGCTTTTATCATTAATATTTGTCCACAATAATTTTCATGATAGATAGTCGAAGGATACAGCATTGCGCCCTGTAAGAATCGTTGATACAGGCCGAAAGTAAAGTTATGAGTTCTCCAGTTCGAATCCTATGTAGGATACGTTCCTTTCTTGCAATTAATCTACTGTGGAGCCTCTTAAGTTATCAAGCAGTATAAAATTGGTATAAATATCGACAGTTTCAGAGTGTTTTCTCTTTTTTTTTTGTCACGGACTGTTCAGGGTGCGAATTTCTATTCTGCCTGTGAGAAACGCATAAGAAACATGCAATGTCTCTAGAATCTATCGTTTCACCAATTTAACTCCTGTCAGTCAGGGACAAAGCACAAGCAAATAACTAACGCGTCTCACAAAGCTGAATTCTTCTTCCTCCCCAGCACTCCGATGAAGAGGACTTCTGTAACATTCTAGATATACTATAAATCCCAACGGACCGATAAGGAATGCAACAAAAGAAATCGCAACAATAATGACTCGTCGTTGCACACGACATGACCATGTTTACTTGACCCGCCATCAAAACTGTGACGACATCGATTGGTCAGTAATCTATTATCAAGTTGTTTGTCAACACTTAAGGTAGATTGGAACGCAAAAAAAGCTGGGAATCACTTGACTTTATAAGCGATAAGTTCATTTTGTTAGTTGTTCTTCGCGGAAATTGCACACATCTTTAATTTCAACGGACTGTGTGCAAAACGCCATTGAACATGGTCTCGTTGTGTGTGCGGAAGCGTCGTCGCTTTGTTTTCACTTATGACGTGTTGGCACTTTGTTGGTCGAGGGCCAATGGTGGAAAGTTCGTTTTCATTTTCTGCTGATTCATTGTGACGGAAGGTAGTTCACATCAAATGAGCAATCGCGAAATATACCCGAACCAGATTATACTTAAGCAATCTACATATATGCATACATTTGTACATATGTCTGATTGCTGTCTGTTTTTGCGCCTGAACATGGTATGCACGAAATCGTCAACAACCAGATTGCGCTCAACACTACAAACAAAAAATACCCTTGGGACTCCGTTATCATTTGCACGTGCATATGTATGTGTGAACAACTAATTTTAGAGCAACCCACAACATGAACTTAGCATGTGGTGCATCAAATAACTGCAAGCAAATGCACGATCAACGGCCCTCCGCAAAGAAACGAACACGAGACCAGAGTTCACAATCGCAGCCAGAGGAGAATGTGCAATGGGATCGCGTATTTACTTAACATTCAGATTTTAATGTTCGTTCAGATGTATACAATCCCACACATTCACATTCAATCGCCTGAAATATCATCTTTCACGGTTTATCTGGGACCATACCTCATCGGTTGGAGATTGTGATGAAATATGCACAGATTTAAACGAAAATCTGAAAACCATGTATTGTACGTACATACAAAACTGCACTCACAACTCATGCATGAAGTTCACAGGGGGAAGAACGCTTTTAAATTAATAACAAGGTCAAACACTTAGTTTTCTATCGGAACTTGATTTCAACTTAAAAATCTAGAGCTTATCATAGACCACGAAGAAAATCATTTGATCATTAATTTATTTTAGGAAACGTAGCAACAGGCAACTCGCCTTATGTTGTAGACAATCATCAGGAGATATTGCAATTTCTCTATTAGTTGTAACTACTTTCGTGAAAAGAAATAATTTATGATCAACACAAAAGTAACATACAAAATCCCCAATCATTCTGTAAGCTTCAGAAACAGTGTGCATCTCTCCGTCCTATGTTCAAAGTTCGATTACAACACAGTAGGTGTGTTCCCGCACCCGAAATAAACACCACAAAACAATACAAAACAACGCAAATCAAAGAAAGTCTGTTACCCGATTTTACGCCAAATGAGCACTGTCTTGAAAGGGAAAAACATTTTCCCATATCACCCATTTTAACCTAAAAAATTGTTGTGTTCAAGGTCAATCTTAAGGAACAAGCTTCGTAACCATGGACTCATAGGAAAAATGCAGTTTGCTTTCTAACCTTGTGTCGCACCACATATCCGCAAAATATTCGCTGCTTTAAACTTTTTCCAAAGGCCTTCCAATAGAGATGTTTTTATGCTGAAACGTGTTTTGTATACCTCTAGCGAAACAATCATTTCAAATACTCTAGGAGAAGACACAATCGCGAGCAGTGAATTTTATTCAATGTCCGGTTAGTAACTTAATTCTATACCGTGGTCTTCGTCAAGTATCATGTCACAAAATAATCATTTAGCAGTATTTTTTTATTTTCCATTATTTTCATAAAACTCTACAACTTTAAAATCTAATATAATTCAAACAAATTTATACAACGCACGCAAGCGGAGAAGGACCTCAACCAACTTGGAAAGCGCAACTGGAGACACCTGGATAGAGATCATTCTGGCTGGAGAGGCATGTTGGTTGATGCTCACGTCCACTCCTAACTACAGATTCACACGAAGAAGAAAGAAGAATGTATATGACTTTTCAGATTTGACATTTCATAAATGACATTATTTGTGTTCTGTATTATGCTGTGTTCCCGTATGTTTCTGAGTTTTTGAGTCCTTCTGAGAGGTTTTTAATCCTAATTTTTAACTTTATTTGGAACAAACCTTTTATGAATTTGATTTACGCAACCAACGACTCTCGCAACTCCTCGATACTCTTGACACCGAATTTGTAGCACGCTTCGACATTACAAATGCATCTCTTCAAAAATTCTTTCCCGACTTATGCATTTTTTGAGTTTATATCCTTTAGATTCCTGCCATCAATTCAAAAAAGTTTGTCTGAGAAAAATTCCTTCTAAAAGCCATATGCACACACGTAAGGCGCATCGATTACGATTACGATTTCAAATGTTCCTACGGAACATATTGTCTATTGAAAAACAGAAAGATATTTTAACAGAATTAGAAAAGAGGGTTTCAGTTAAAACAATTGGTGAAAAATATAATGTGCTCAAATCAACAATAAGTCCTCAACATAAGGGCTACAGTTTTTTTTTCTAACTAACATATGTTTGGGAAAAAGTACACCCTTACACAATTCAGAAATGTTTTAACGCCTACCTAAACAAAAAACTTGTTTTCGTTTTCTAAACTATCTGCAAGAAAATAGATTTCGTACGTTTCTAGCTGGCTTGTTGAAGAAATCATTGATTAGTTTCACGAAACGTAAAGTCATCTGGTTTACAATCTAGCAAAATTGAGAGCATTTATAAAGGTGGGGATATAGTTGTTGGCTTCAACTTCATAAAATTTAAATCAGAAGATTCAGTTTTATCCTCAAACTTTTGTTTTCAATGGGTCAAAGAAATCAACATTCCAATAGAAGAAATTTTATTGATTCAAAAAATAAAGCAGAGTGTAGTTTTAAAATGAGAAGGATCATGAGATGCGCGAGGACGAGAAAATGGAAAGGTGTTATGGCAGGTATGAAGTCCGAAAGTTTCACCGAAATGAAAAACGGCTATCCGGAGGATACAAGGTTCGGGTCGAAGCCTACCGGGATAAAAATGAACAACTCGTGGTAGAGTCACAGTCTGTGCTGAAAATCTGGAAGGATCATTTTTGCAGCAATATCCAAGCTGAAGTCAAATAAAGCTGCTGGTACGGACGGACTGTCCGTAGAACTATTTCAAGCAGCTGGAGATGAGTTGGTTTGGGCGCATGCATCACCTCGTCGGTAAGATATGGTCGGAGAAAAGCATACCCGATGAGTGGAATCTCAGCGTCGTTTGCCCGGTCCACAAGAAAGGAGACCGCTTCGACCGCGCCAATTATCGAGGGATTAGTCTTCTTAACATCGCATACAAGATCCTCCTGCCGTATTGTGTGAGCGTCTTAAACCGTTTGTCCATAGCCTGATAGGTCCCTATCAGCGTGATTTCAGGCCAGGGAAGTCCACTATTAACCAGATCTTCACTTTAAGGCAGATCCTGGAAAAGACTCTTAGAAGTGCAAATCGACACTCACCACATTTTCGTCGATTTTAATGCCGCATATGACAGTGTGCATAGAGACGAGTTATACAGTGCCGTGTCTAGTTTTGGCATTCCTACCAAACTCGTCAGATTGTGTAGCATGAAGACGGAGAACTCTCACTGTTCCGTCAAGGTCGGCAAAAAACTCACAGAGACCTTCAATGTCAAAAAAGGTTTTAGTTAAGGCAACGCACTGTCATGTGACTTCTTCAACATAATCCTCGAGAAGATCGTATGTAACTCACAAGTCAACACCAGAGGCACGATCTTCCAAAAGTTAATTTAATTGTTGGCTTACGCTAATGACGTTGACGTGATTGGACCAAAACAGCGAACCGTCAATGGCGCGTTTGGCATTGAAGCGTAAGCGGCTTAAATGGGTCTGACGGTAAATGAGGGCAAAACAAAGTCCATGCTGTCATCAAGGAGTGCCACACAACATCGACGTCTCGGACAGAGCGTCACACTAAGTAGCAGAAACTTCGAGGTAGTTAAGGACTTCGTCTATCTCGGGTCCACGGTGAATACAGACCACAACATCAGTACCGAAATCAAACACAGAATCATTCTTGCCAATCGCTGTTTCTTTGGGCTCAAGAGGCAATTGAGTAATAAAGCTCTCTCTTGAAAGTCCAGGCTCGCTTTATATAACAGCTTGATCATCCCAGTCCTACCTTTGGGCGCGGAAACTTGGACGTTAGCAAAAGCGGATGAGGAAGCACTTAGAATTTTCGAGAGAAAAGTTTTGCGTGCGATTTTTGGTCCTATTTGCGTAGATGGCATCTGGAGGTGAAGATTTAACGACGAACTCTATGGGCTGAACAGCGACATGCGTCTGGTCAAGCGTCGGCGGAAACAACACTTAAGATGGCTAGGCCATGTAGAGCGTATGGACACCACTGCTCCGGCCCGAAAGGTCTTTGAATCCGGGTCATTGGGACAACGCAACAGAGGACGACCTAGACTAAGGTGGCACACACAAGTGGGGAAGAACCTCAACCAACTTGGAGTGCGCAATTGGATTCAACTGGCGAAAGATTGTGCTGCCTGGAGAAGCATGTTGGTTGAGGCCCAGGTCCACCCCGGTATGTAGTGCCAGAAGGAGAAGAAGTAATTTTAAAATAACAATTATTTGCAAAAAAAACTCTGTTTAGTTTAACTTCTTAAAGGACAAGATGTTATAAATTTTGAACCATTGAGTTTTGAATTAGAAAAAAAAAATGTGTTCAAACTGATTGTTTGTTTTGGTTTCACTTAAGTTTTTTTCAAAACATTTTCTATAAGAAAACAATTATTTCAAATGTAATTTGTGGCAAGAAAAACAGTAAGTTCAATAACCCCGATTATTGCAACTGCGTGGATCGATTATACACTGTTTTAGTTCAATACTTAATTTAACAGCATGTGAACGTTGGGAAACTTCATATACATAATAATATTTTAAAATAATTAATATTTGAACAGCGCGGCAGTCCACAGGGGGACCATTGCCTAGCTTGCTTATGAACTACTCGTGTTGTGCGCGCTGCTGTTCTCTCACGAGTAAAAGGGACCTACAGTTTTTTGCAGACTCCGAACGGCAAAATGTGAGAATCTTGTTTAGAAATTTATTACTCTTTGAGTCTTGTCAGCAGCCAAAAAGAGTTGAAAAATTTCGAGGTGTTAAACCGGAAATCAAAATTAGACCTTGGGGGTGTGAGCGTTGCACTCTACCTATTAAGCCACAGGGGCCACTAATATATTCTTTTTGGTGTTTGTTTTTAAATATATTTTGAAAACAAACACTAAAAAACTTTTAAGAACCAGAAGAAAGTGTACAAAAGAAAAACAATAACAACTTTTGATAAGACCTAATTTTTATATTTTGTCTGTTTTTCTTTGACTTAGAAACGGCCTTCAAAGTCCTAGACATGGATTGCACCAAATTTCTAAATAAAGTTGGATGAATATGAAGCCCTTTTTCAAACATACTTATCGTGATACTCCCATATATGTTCAATAGAGTTAAGATCTGTGCATTGCACGGCGACCAGCATAATAATCATTCACTGACAAGTTTGAACAAGTGCTGAGGGTAATTATTTTGTTGGATACCTATAATCCAACTTCAATTTCGGAACAATGAGCTGAATTTAAATAAAATTTAAATTCTGATATTTAAATAGTTAATTTTATACATTGTGGACTCAAAAATCACCGGAAGAGCCCCTACTCCACACAGAACTTGTGACTAATTTAACTCGCAAAGCGGAAAACAAAAACCTCAACCACACTGCAAAAGCGTACCTTTCACTTTAAATACGAACGGCATGCCTCAGTTGATGAATCCTGACTCCGCTTTTTCATGTTCTCAAAGTTCGGTACAAGTTGACTAAGTGAAAAGTCTGTTTAAAATTTTGCTTTGTTAAGCAAAAAAGGATAAATTACTGGAATATTTCGTGCCACTAATATTGATCAACTTTATTCTAAAATCTGACAGCCATTGTAGGAATGGAGTTTCTTTCGAGTTGCTAACACAAATTGTAAAATACGAAAACAGTCGATCACACGTTTTTTACTGGCCAAAAACAATGTCTCAAAGTTCGCCAAACTTGAAACTTTCTCATTGCTACAAAAATCTATTTCTCAAAATAAATGTAAAAAATTATTTAATCGAACCCCTATCTTTCTGTCTTGTTTTTGTTCATCTAGTAAGTTATTGTTTGCGATGCTTATTTAAAACCGAACTGTCGGTTATTTTCAGTAGTTCGAAATTCAGGAAAAATACTTTCACAAATCTACGCCGTACACAATTTTCTACCGATCCATTGATGATCTGCTTAATTTTACTTGATTTGCTAGAGTCAAATTTAGATTAGATGACAAATCAAAAAAACCTTTTAACCATAAAGCACAATCATAGTCCCCGATTGTGTGACACCGATATTGGGTAGTCTTCTAAATGTTCCGATAGTGTTATCACAAACTTCTCGGCTTCAGCCTACGCAATCAGCTTGCTTGATTTATGAGATCGAAGAAAAAGTAAGTTCTCGCGAATTTCACCTGCGAGGCGGGCAAATTACTTGCAAAT
Organism: Eristalinus aeneus; assembly: GCA_955652365.1. Classification (NCBI taxonomy): domain Eukaryota; kingdom Metazoa; phylum Arthropoda; class Insecta; order Diptera; family Syrphidae; genus Eristalinus; species Eristalinus aeneus. The sequence continues at coordinate 65,233,536 of OY019130.1, read as the reverse complement.
GGCGACAATTTTAACGACAAGTCAGTGCAACAAAATGTATTTCCTCTCTATTCGATTTTAAATTAAACAGAAAACGGGCAAAATCAAGAAACAGATTTCCACCACTATTTTATGTGATCTTTTCGAAATGTTATAATTGAGACATTGATGGAAACGTTTAGTAGCAACATAGTTTTATGTTATGGACCCGTAAACTAGCTTCCAAGACTATGAGGTTTAATGTCGCTTGATGGTTTTTTGTGGGGATGTATGAAGTTGCTCGCAGATACGATTACTTTATATATTTAATAAAATGTGCCAAAAAACCTAAATAAAGTTGTTTGTGTAGGCGATTTCCAAAAAGTGATTTTTGCTTAACGCCTGCTCTTAATTCATGCGCATTGAATGTCTGAAGTAAAAAAGCCTCAGTTATTTCGGTTCAAAGGTTCTTGAACCCTGCTCGCGAAATTCTCTCGTGTAACACATATAGCGGTGTTCAATAAAATATAGATAACGCAGAGAGCGAAGTCTTCGTTTTTTTTTCTGTCAGCTTCCGACAATAGTTTACGTCAAAAATCCCGATACGAGTGCCCGAATACCATATTCGCCGACCACGAAATTAGAAAAAAGTGCTCAAAAATGCTCCCGATTGGACATCGTCCGAGGCAACCGTGGCGGTCATATGCCAAAAACTATATTTTGACTAGTATGCCACAAGAGGGTTTTTCGAATAATGTAAATTTCAAGTTAACTAAAAAATCATCTTTGGTTTACTTCATTTCAAAATGTTATATGTCTAAAGAAAAAACTACATAAACTTACAGGTTGACCAGACAAGCTGGTTACAGGCAGGATATAACAGTGTAAAACTGATTTTTTCCAGGCATAAGCACGAGAAGAGGAAAGAAATATACTTTAAACAACACAACAGAAATGTCAGTCATGTACATAATCCCATCATTCAACTGCTTCTTTAAAAATTCATAGAACAAAACTTCTTAAGCCTTGCAGCAGGAAATAATCAAAATTGTCCATTCTACTACGGCGTTATTGAATTCGCGAAAGTTAACCTTTAAGGTCGTTGTGGTAGTATTTCCCTAATTAAGCGTCACGTTCTTTTACTCCAAATTTCGAATACCGTGGAGTGGATTGGGGATTCTTACATCCATTCAGGTGATGCAGCGATATGAATTAAGGAACGATACGTGGCTTGAGTACTCAGCATCTTATACACGTCTAGAGATTCGATTCTTTCCTTTGGCCAGAGTACTTTAAATCTTTCTTTACTTTTGCTGCATGAGCGGAGGCAAGACTAAGCGCAGCCATGTGACTTTTTCAAATCTAAAAAAATCTTTCTGACGATCTTACGTTGAATGTTAGGCATTTATAACAGATCATTCATTAAGTCCCGGGACATATGTATAGGCACGCCACTACCAAAAATTATTTATTTTATTTTAAATTGTTTGGTAGTGACGCCCCCTTTATGTCCCGGAATTTAGGGAGTGGTGTGTTACAAATGTAGCAACGCAGGTCTGCAAAATTTAAGATCTTGTACAACGGGTGTCAACACGGCTCCGCAGCAAAAAGAAAGAAACAAGTTTCTTAAGGCTAACGATGTAACTCAGTAATAGAAGCACTAATTTACAAAACTTTTCTTATAGATTGAGGTGTTCCTTTTTCTGTTTTAACCGAATTTGTAACTAAAAGGGAAGATCTATGTGCACGTGGGTGGGAGAAGATTAAACGACGAAACTTGCTACCAACGTGCACATATTTTAACGACATCTTTTAATTCAAAGCAACATACCCACTATTGAGACTACACTCATGGTGCACTTTCCTAAGTTCAACTTCGAACAAGAAACATAAAGCAACCCTACCCGAAATACAAAAACTCTGACCACAGCCATCTGACCAATAAACCCAGAAATTTATGTCCGCCTGCTTAACCGAATCCATTGATGCGTTCAAACTAAATTTCACTCCATCCAGCAGACCTTTATACATTCCAATTACAGGCCACTCCCACCGTGTGGCACCGGTCTTAAGTATTCATTCCATTTACAAAATGCGTAGTTGTAGCTTAGTGATTCACTCATATTTTCCTCACCAAAATCTCAACAATTAATATCCATGGATTATAATTTGATGGGAGAACCGCATCCTTCCACACACATTCCCCCCGGCAAAACAAGCAATCTAAGGAACTCCTCTGACACTTGGGCGGATAAATAAAAAGCCATTATTGCCTAATGACACGATACAGCTGCGAGTTTGGACGAAATTGACTGACATTTTGCATGCGACCTCAAGCACACATGCCCTGCGAACCAGCACCCTTTGAACTTTACCCCGGGCTGGGCAATCAGCTAATAATTGCCCCCATGGACGGGGCAGGACGATTGCATCCTTATGACCACACCGTAGCTAATTGTATAATGAGAATTATATTTCGTAACTGGCATTCAGGAGACTATTACCCATTGTCCTATTTCGGGAAATTACCGTTCGGAATTGAGCTTCATTTTCTTCTCGGTGAGTATCCCCCACTAATACGAGTTCGGTGTGTGTAATTTGGTGGGATTTTATTTGAAGCGCAGGACATGTGGGAATGTGGCGTTGTCACAAATCAATTTCACGTGGAAAGATGCGCTACGTTTGGTAATTTTGGTGTTTGCTGTGGTGCGGCTAATTGGGTGCACGCACCTCTTTTAGTGCCCAATTGCGAGATCCCGTATTTTGTTATTTAAATAAATGACTTTGGCGGGCGTGGCGTTGGACACGTTAATGCACGATGGAAACCCGGAAGTTTGTTAACGCTAATATCCGAGTTTTGGCAAACAGTCCATAACTATGTCCAATGTCTTGTTTTTTTCTTTTTATTCTAGTCACTCAAGCTGGGGATAGCGTAAACGGTAGGTTTCTTGCCACAAATGAAACATTTTACTAACCCTGTGGTTGGTCTTACAACAACCAGCATCTGAATACTTTCTTTTAAATGGGGAATATTGCTTGTTTAGCAGCCTTCGACGGTTGTTGTTTTTTTTTCTCTTAAAAAATCAAAACAAATTAATGCTCCAAATGTTTTACAAAAATGCAGTTTTTCTAAAATTGGTGTTACCTGAAAGACAATCGATTGAATGCGGAAAAAAGCTAGGACAAAAGACATTTCAAAATACACCGTGAGTTATATTCTGCACGAAATATTGGACATGAGATAGCTGCATTCTATCCAGAGGTGTCATTTCACGGCAGTGGTTACAAGTGTTTATACACAATTTGAGAATTTGGTCGGAGGAAAGGGGTGCTTTGCTGGCAAATTTTTCACAGCACCACCTCCCTTGAACTGCTGACAACAATCAAAGAGCAATAACTGTCTAAGAAAGTTTCTCAAACTTCGTCGTTCGGAGTCGGCATAAAACTGTTGGTGACTTCCACTCGTGGGAGAACAATAGCGCGCACATCACGAGTATTTGACAAGCAAGCTAGACCGTGGTCCGGTGGACTGTCGAGCCTTCCAATTATTATTAAAGCATATCCGATGAGCGGAATCTTAGTGTATAGTAAACTGCATAAGGCAGTTTCGACTGCGCCAACTATCGAGTCTCCTCAAGATCATTTACAGGATCTTCTTTGCCGTATTATGTGGGGCATTTGAAACTGTTTCCTTAAAACCTGAAAACTGAAGCTGCTATCTAACGCTGATGACATTAACGTGACTGGACGAACACAGGGAGCCGTGAATGAGGCATTTGCTGGCAAGGAATCGGAAGCGGCTTAAATGGGTCTGGTGGTTAATGAGGACAAAACAAAGTACGTGCTGTCATCAAGAAAGGGCACACAACATCGACGTTTCGGACAGAGAGTCACACTAGGCAGCAGAAACTTCGGGATAGTCCAGCACTTCGTCTACCTCGGCTCCGCGGTAAATAGGGACAACAACACCAATTCCCAAATCAAACGCAGAATCACTCTTGCCAATCGCTGTTTCTTTGGGCTCAAGATGCAAATAAGTAATAAGGCTCTCTCTCGAAGGACTAAGCTCGCTTTATAAAGGGTGTCTCAACAAGAACGCAAGATTTAAATTTTAAATAAAACGCAGATATTTAAAAAAAAAATCGAATTATTAATCAAATATATTATTTTTTATATCGTAAGGTAGACAAGATGGGCCGCAGCTTTGCTGGCACATACGCGATCTTTTAATGAAATTGTCAATGACCGTTTTGCATAAATGTTGCGGTATTTCATTAATGCAGCGTCCAATTTCCTCTTTTAAGGCTTGAGTCGTCGTCAGCTTATTCGCATAAACCATCGACTTCAAAAAACCTCAAAGAAAAAAATCCAATGGTGTTAAATCGCACGATCTAGGCGGCCAATTCTGGTCTCCAAAATGCGAAAAAACACGACCGGGAAATGACTGATGCAGCAATTGAATTGTTTCTCTGGCTGAGAGAGAGAGATGAGAATGAGATGTGGCGCCGTCAGCTGGCTTCAGTTCCTGAGTCAATTAAACTTTGTATGCATGAAAATGCAAATCTTTCGTCAAAATTCGCTGCATACAGTTGACTCTTTTGGAGCATTGTTGTAACCCCAAATTGATCGCAATTTGCGAACTGTAGCCGCAAAACTTTCACCATTTTGGTAAAACAATTTCACAATGAGAATGCGTTGTTCAAATAACAACAAATAATAATAATTGTTCAAATGTCAAACAATGACAATTCGAATGGCGCCAAATTAAAATTTTGCTTTCTTGTTGGGACACCCGATATAACAACTTGATCTTCCCAGTCCTACTTTTCGACGCGGAAGCCTGGGCTGTTCTCACGTAACTTTTCGAGCGACTATCGTTCTGACGATCAACCAAAACGATATCGTGGATAATTTGCATCACATAGCCCAGCCACTATCGTCTCGTCTACGGTCTTCTTCAACATATCTTCTGTCATAATTGTACACACACAGCAAAACAATGAATAACGACTGCCTGATAGTTTTCATTGTTTTGTTTTGTGTGTACACATTACGAATGAACGAAGGACTGTGCGAGTGGTGCTCATAAAATGTATGAAGTTTGATTTCAGAGAATATTTTTTAAAAATACTTTTGGATGTACATTCATACTTCCATAAGCTGAGAATTATACTCGTACCCAAAACATTTTGTTCTTACTGATCACATTTCTTTTCTTACTTTTTCTTCAAATTTTCACCACTTGCATGCCAGCCCAATGCCAAACGATAGCTATCGTCAAAAACCGATTGTAAGGACGATAGCGGTTGACAGTTTTGAGATTACATGAAGCAACCAAAATCATATCGTTTAGTCAATATTGTATTTTTTTGCTTACGCGATGTGTGTAGATGACATCTGGAGGAGAAGACTTAACGACGAACTCTATGAGCTGTACACGGACATGCGTCTGGTCAGGCGCCTTTGGATACAACGCGTAAGATGGCTAGGCTATGTAGAGCGCATGGACATCACTGCTTCGGCCCGAAAAATCTACGAATCTGAGCTATTGGGACAACGCAACGGAGGACGACCTAGCATAAATTGGCGCACACAAGCGGAGAAGGACCTTAACCAACTTTAAGTGCACAACTGGAGGCAGCTAGAAAAAGATTGTGCTGGCTGTGGAGGCATGTTACTTGAGGCCCAGGTCCACCCCGGACTGTAGCACCATAAAAGGAAGAAAAAGAACATCTTTACCGAAATCAAACGCAAGATGAGGAAGTCTTTAGTCTTTTCGAGAGAAAAGTTGTGAATACGATTTTTTGGTCCTATTTGCGTTTATGACATTTGAAGGAGAGGATTTTACTACGGTCAAGTGTCTTCGGATACAACACTGAACACCAGTGATTCGGCAAGAAAGTTCTTCGAATCCGAGCCTTTGGGGCAGCGCGACAGGGGACAAACTAGGCTGAGATAATGCACACAACCAAATTGGACTGAAGGCCATGTCCACCTCAGACACATAAAAAAAAGAAGACATTTCTGCTTCGTTTCATTACTGGTCGACCAATGGATGTGGCGAAGACTGTGCTGTCCGCAGAAAAGGTGACAGCCGCAATGGGATTTACCGGGCCCAGAAATTTTAGGCCACATCCACATTAATTTGTTATTATTTATTAGTAGGTATCTTTTCCTTCATATTTCCTACTGACGGGGATGTACTGTCCCCTCCATGCTCTTTTTTCGTAGTTGCCTCCAAGTGATATGTGATCGACCGTAACGACACATTTAATTTAATTTAATGTGTCATTTTTAAGAAGTCACTTCTTAACTTCAACGCGAGCATGGATTCAGATGATATGATTATCGAAGTAGGAGGTTCAGTCGATTGCTGGGTAATTCGACTAGGGTTATTTTCAATATTGACTTAATAAAATGTTTCTGTTAAAAGATGTTGTTATATACGTTTCCTATTTTTTCTCATCCAGTTCCACATCTGATAAATAAAGTATGTTGGTTTAGGGATCAAGTGGAACACAACGATGCAGTTTATTCGTTATTCGCTCAAGGTATCTTCAGCATCTGTTTGAAGTTGAAGTTTCTTCAACAACTACTCGTATTGGTCGTGCTATCGTCATCTCACTAATAGGAGACATTTGTAAGTAACTTATAACGGGAACTTTTTCATCGTTTACATTGGCAAATTGTATTCTTAAGACGTTTTAAGCAGTTTGAAACAGTACAGAATAAAACTTATGACATTCGTCATCTAAGTCGACGCATTATCCACTATGTAACGATGTCTACGGATATTTATTTCCTTATTTTTTGTTCGAAATTTTGGCACATTCTCCATTCTGGCAGCGTCCTTTTCTCCGTGCCAAAAAGTAAATTTCCACTAAAGACATAAACAAATAAAGGCAAACAAAATTGTTTCGATTTTGCGATATACATATGTTATGTTACATATGTAGATCATTTTTAAGGACTTAAAACTTTAATTAAGACCAATCTCTGACCCCGACAAATGAAAACTCTGGTAACTTTACATATTTTGGCCCAGAAGTTTCGTTTGAAATTGTTAAATGTGATTAGACTAACCGAACACTTTCAGGTACTGCGTATAGAATTAATGTCCAGTTGGGAATACAAGACCAATTGACAACAATAACACCTTCTGACGAGTTACCGCTATAGAAAGTCAGACAAACAGCGAAGCATAGTGCGCTAATCATGAGACAGAAAACAAAAAGTCTCTCCTAGGTTCTTAAAAAACCATTTAATTGCCTTATCACAGCGAACTTGCTATCAAAGCTGATAGCAACAATCCAAAAACACTACTGACTACAGCAATCGATTTGAGTAGAGGAAATATGAGTACCCATTGTTGTGATAACTGTTTATCAACAAGAAACTTGAAAGATATATGAGTGAACATGCTAATCGTCAGTTTTGTTTTTATTAGCATTTATGATTTATACATGATTTACATTGGCCTCCCTGATGAGCGATAAATATGAAATAGCTAGCTGCTGTGTGATGCGTTAAGTTTTCTGGTCTTAAAAAAACAGTAGGTATAGAAGTATGAACTGTGGTTTCAAGAAGACGTCGCAAAATGTTTTATCATTTATTGAAGGAACGTTTGGCAACCGCAAATTTTCATGAATGATCGTGCGATTTGAGGCCGCTTGAGTGTTTTATATGGAGATGAGAATAGCTATTAGTCAGTCCATAAGCCTTCACCTATAAGTCCGACGTTCAGATTAGACTACGATCAAGCCTGCTGTGGCGGTCATGTGGTAGAAGCCAGCCATTGCGGTTATAACACCACAATATTATCTTTCAAATGAAGTAAATTTCGTGCCATTTTCGAAAACCGTATTTGTTTTATTCCATTTCAAAATTCTACACATTTAAAAAATATATATTAACCTAAGGAACCAAGCTTACAAAGCTTGATCAATTAAAAAAAATTTTAACGCATTTAAGGTTATATAAGCTAATCATCTTACTTAAACACGACGACATTCTCGTGTGTGCACCTAGTCTATCGCGCACTTTGGATCGTACAAATTCTAAAACTCTTTTCATTTATATCAATATCCTATGGACAAACAAACCATGAGCGAGCAGGACACAAATTAACATGTGACATGTGACAAACGAAGAGCACGCATAAACTCATGAGTAATGGGTTTTAAAGAGCCCGGGCCCTGAAAATTAATAAATAATAATTAATGAAGTAAATTTATTGACTAGACCGATATCGGTCTTCCGTTGATAGAGAGTGAATCAAGAAATATGGCAAATTAACCACCGAATTGGGAGGCTGTGGAGGCTTTGTAGACTTGTAGGCAATGCAGTGAATGCACATTTTGAAAATAGTCAGCCGATAAATTTTTCATTATTGTAAAAAGAAAACATTTTGTCAAAACAGTCAACAGCTTTTTCGATATCCTATCGGAGTAAAGAATATAGGAAACAAACGGAGATGCAACCAACATTTTAACGGTGTAAAGATGTCCAGATCGTGTCCAGGCATGTTGGTTAAGGCTCAGGTACACCCCGGACTGTATCGCCACAAGACGAAGAAGAAGAAAGAAGCGCGTTTACATGCGCTCTAAGAGGCTTGAAAGATAACTGGCTTGAGTTCCGGATCGTTCATCCACTGAGTTATGGAAAAGTGATGAGATAACCTGGCATTTTTTCCGGAATAAGTAGCTATACTCGTACATTATTTGTTTACACATATAGATGCTGCATTTTTTAAAACTAAGAAAGGCTGAAGGGTGAATGCAATATTGATTGCCCTAATAAGGCCAAATACATATGGCGAATGGTTGTGTAACGTGAGTTTGCTCTAGCGCTTTTGTTTTTTGGCGTCTCTTCAGTTGTATGGAACAGCCAAGTATGATCTAAAATAATTTATTCACACAGGCTTTGAATACAACGAGGCAAACTTGAATAGTTTAGAATTTTATCATGAAGTCCATGCGAAAGCTTAGTGTAAGGATCATAACCTCAACTATTGTTTTCTTCTACCAGACGCATTTCTCTTTCAATGGGGTCTAGACTGGCGACTCTAAAGCAAATGTCGCTGGCAAAGGTTGCTCGGATATGCGATCACACATAAAGAAAGTCAACCTTTAGCCAAACATAAGTTTACCTTAACTTTAGCTAACAAAAATATGTGAGATATCAGACATTGGAAAGAAACAGTACAGAACAACCCTATTTTTATTCCGTAAGGATACAGTGTGTTTCTTTTTTACTGGATGCGATAAGTTGTTTGTTTCGTTTGTATTTTTGAGTTCGTTTGTATTTTCGAGGTCGTTTGTATTTTCGTAGCACGCAGGGGCTATATCCCGGTAAAGGTATTGAAACCATTTGATTCAGGTTGAATTCACTTCCTGAAAAAGTTTGCTTAAGTTCACATTACTAAAACGTTAGACAAAAGCGATCCCACCTGACAGGACAATTACTGCTTTTCCGGCTTGTTTGTTCGTTTGAGATTTATTCCTCACACTCATACTGGCTTAATCAGTTTGTTTTCTGCAAAACATATTCTTCTTTTAACATCAGCTAGTTCAAAGGCTATGTTCAGAGTCAGGAACGGTCCTAGTTTCGATATGCAAATAATAAGTCTTTATAATATATAATAGTCTCTATATTATATAATAAATCTTTAGCCTCTGAATAAGTACACCTATATATTAAGGTACATTTAGTGTTCCTATGACTAGGCCTTTGCTCTGTGAATTTCGAGCATGCATGTTTCGAAATATTATTTTTTTATTTTGAGTAATTTTCATTAAGGCTGTTGTATCCGGATTAACTCTTAACGACAGACTCGCCGCCTGCCTCCCCAAAACCCATTTCAAACAGATTAGTACCATCTCTACAGATAGTCGCTCTGATTGATTTCCCCTGAAAAAAAGGTTCACACTTTGTTCGCATCTATCATGTATGAACGATAAAAGTATATCTTTTATCAAGGCAATTTCAAAACAAAACATAAGGATTGAAGATTTACCAAGTACCCACGTCTGAATGAAAAGCGTAGTACGCAACTCAAAATTTCAAAGAGTGAGTATTATATTTTCTTCCTTAACAACAACTGAAACTTAAATGCTCACACACATTTCAACACATGTTTACATTTTGACTGCAAATGGAAATGTAACGAGAACCTGCTGTTGGACATACTTATGTAGTTATGAATGTATGTTTTAGCGAAATACGCACTAGGTCAGCTATTTAGTAAGTCTTATGAAACCGATCTCTGTATATTAACTGTTATGGATCAACAAATTTTAGGAATTTGGGTCTCAATTACATCCCTAAAGAAAAATGGGACTATCCATGAGGCATAATATGAACACACTGTACATACATACATACATATGTACGTACGTTTGATTATTTTAACTCCTGATTGCATTCATCCACAACTCATATAAACAAAACCAAATGAACTGTTTCTCTTGCGGTCACTAGAATTTTCTAAAATTAGGAAACAAATTACGCAACAAATCAACATTATTGCCCACGGCGCATGAAATACAGTTTCCTTTGTGTCATGCCTATGTCGCACTTCTTTAAACATGAGTTCCGTTTTCTCTTAGCAACTGACGAGCAATTCTCTTCCTTCTCCTTCTCTCTAGATTAAAGAGAGTTCTCCGTCAACTCTAATGCAGATAAATCTGGTGTGATGCCTTTAATAAAAATAAACAAGTAAATGAAAAGAAAGTTTTAAACGAGAATGCAGGTGTTCTTTTATTGGAAAATACTTTTTGCTTTAACACAGCGATCAATACCCCCTCAAGTATTGGAATCTAAGGTCTTACAAATTCAAAGTCTAAACAAACATTTTGGAACAAAAAGGAAAATAAAATGGAAGCAGTCTTAGGAGATGATGTTAAATTGACTTGTCTCCTACTGGATTCCTTTTTACTGCTTTTGCAGGTACTCGTCGAACAAGAACACACCCAATTTGTAATCGGTGGCTCCGAAATTGTTCAAGTTGTTATAGAAACCAGTTAATTGACGCAATGACTTAACATATCCCTCCAGAACCTCATCTTGGACATAGTGCTTCATCTCGGGATCAGCTTTCTTGTAAATGTTGTTGGCTGCATCGATCAAGGTCTTATACTTCTCAACACTTTTCTCCAGAGAAGCTCTTTCTGTTAATGCAGTCGTAAATTTCTTGTTTGTTTCGATGACATTATCCTGAATTGATTTGGGATCATAAACAAAGCCGCGATTGGTTATCTGCTTGACTAGACCGATGGAGTCGTCGAACAACTTGTCCGAGTGTTGGCGGTACAATTTACTGAAACCGGGACGATCCTTAAGGAATGAGTTGAAGTTCATGCTGAGTAGCAGATATTTGTATGATGTTCTAAACTGAAGATTGACCAAAGAGCTCAAGCTTCCAGCGATTTCGGGCTTCAGTTCATCCATTTTTGCACTTAAGCTTTCACCTACAGAAAAAGGCAAATCATGTTTTTCATATACCAAGTATTTATGCAAGATAAGGACGTACTTGAGCACTTATTAGCGCTGCATGCTACAAGCAGCGATGCCAAAACGGTCAAAAGCATGAACGATTTCATCTTGATGTTGTTGTCTTTTGTATTTTGATGACGAATCACTTGTGTCGATTACCTTAAACGAAACAATAATAATAACAGTCACGAATTTTGTTCAAAGTCTTATATATTCTATTTCGTCGCAATAGCGTTTCAGAAACAAAGGGAAATAAGAGCGGCAGGAAAGGCAAACAAGAGAGCCACTGTCACAAACGCACACACTTGTATATGGAAAGAAAATTTTCCAGAAAAAAAAACAGCAGAAATGCATACTTTTTCCTTATCTGTTTTGCTTTGTTGGGGATGTGTTCCACGTCCTTTTAATTTGCTTCTCAAACTGAAATTGTCTCACGTTGTAACTAAGTTATTCAATTTATTCTCTGATTACAATCAAGAAGAAAACTACGAGAGCACTGAATTGTTTTTCGCTTAAAACTTTGAACAACACTCGCAAACGGTTGAATGTTTCTCCCACCCGAACCGATTGACTGAATATGAATGTCGAATTTCTTGGCCAGAAAGCAATTTAAGTAGAAATGTATAATCACGAACTGGTGGTGTAGTTGTAAGACTGTAGTGGTGAGTGGTCTGGTGTGCGGTTTGGTGAGCAGTTCGCGAGAGAGAATTCAATATGGTTGCTGGCTGCCATTTGCTTATGCAATTTGTTGTTGTTTTGTCAAGAGCTTAAAAATTGTTTGTGGCTATCTTATCATCGATAACTGTATGTAGGGTTGCCAATGCAAACAGATTTCCTCTTCTATTATTTTTGATGATGATGGTGGCATGTGCTATTGATTAGTGCTTTGTCAATGAGACAATATACACCAATGTCGATAGCAGGTATCTTGCAAGGCCAAGTGTATGTGTCCGAAGGATTTCGTTTACCTATTCTCAGCATTCTTAAGTCAATAAATGTCTTAGGGTGCTTACCAAAGATATACCAAGGAAAGAAAATTATTTGTAGAAACTGATAGAAATTCAAAATTTCAGTTAAGCTTTATAAAACTTTCTTCACTTAGAGGACCGAGAATATATTCAAGTTTCTCCTTGCATATTTTCAACTCACGAAGAAGCCTGTATAAGGCTTTTCGAAAGGATAGAATGATACTCTTAGTGCAATAGACAAGATTATGTATCACTGCATAATTTTTTGTGTCAGAGTCTGCAATATTATTTCTATAATGAGTACTTTAGAAAGGAGTTGCTAGTGATTTTCAGCGGGGGATCTTTATGCCATCAAGAAGATTGATTTTCGTTAATATTCTGCCAAATTCAAACTTTTCAGAACTCTATCAAACTAAATAAATCTATTTTGGATCTCTGTACTCCTGTCTGAGATCAAGAATTCTAAGCACAGATTTTTCAAACAAGAAATCATAAATTCCTGAGGAATGATATAGCATATTTTGCACACAAAATGCACACACCATGATGAAATTGTGAAATAGCTTAGCAAATGATAAGAGACATGGTAACTCTAGTGTTGCACTCTGCCCTAGATTGAACTGAATTTAACAACAATCGGCTGACTCATAGGCGCTGTACAGCAGCCATTGCCTCCACCAACACCATGTGTTCTCTGGCAGCCATGTTGTGTTTTATCTCTCTCATACTCATGTTTTCCATCTCACTCTTTCTCTTCTCACAATCTCGCTCATCATTTTACAACTGCTTTGTGCTAATTGAGAATGTATTTATCAGAGGGTATTTTGTTGTTCTGTGTGAAGTTTCTCGATAAGATTTCACTGTGTGACTGTGGCCGTGCGTAAACAGCACTAACATTTTCTTTTAAAAGTTTCACCAAGTCCCTTGCAATAATCAGTTCAGGAACAGCAGCGCATTAGAGTTGCTCTTTATTCATAAATTCTCTGACAATTTTCGTTTGACAGTCTTCTATACCAGTGCGTGTAAAGATTCTGCCACTAACGAAAATATTTCATTTTCTTGCAATCAGCTTCAAGTAAACTAAAGTGATTCGTTTATTCGCAAATAGGAACGGAAGCTAAACAGACACCAACAGATAACTGTGCATATAAAAACGGTTTTCCTTTGTGATCAATCAGATTTGACAGTGAATTCAAAACAAGCAGTTCGACGGTCTTCCTTTGTATAAGCAAAAATAAAAAAAGCACAACAAAATGAAATTGTTCGTAGGATTGGCTCTTCTTGCCGTTTGCGCTTATGCAAGTGCTGGAGTTGCAGACCAATGTGGTAAGTTTTCCTTAAAATAAATTTTAAACGTTTTTATGTTTGCAAGACAATTTTTGTCGCATTAAAATTTCCATTGTACGAAGTGCTTCTCTTTTCTGTTTAGTCTCTGATTCTCTGACGTGTTTAAGAGCTTAAACGTTTCTCTTCATCATGTGATAAGAGAGCCTTCCTGTTATTCTGTTTTGATTTGGTTCACCTTGTCGGGTGTTCATAGTTAGTGATTTTTGCATCAATATTATCAAGGCTGTAGGAGTACCTGCATACAGTAACACATTTCCAATTTGAAGGAAGGTTCAAGTGTTCAGAAGAATAAATATTTGAAACATGCACAGAGATAATGCAATTTTTTGGCAGGTGTTTGATAAATAGAAATACTGGGTTTGATTTAGCCACTGTTCCAAGCTTTTTTTTTAATTGGAAACAAGATTGCTTGAGTTGCTTAGGATTGTCTTGCATATGTATGTATTTTAATCCAAAACAATATCATACAGAGTATCTGCTTTCTATTATTAAACATATTTGTGCTGCCTAAATGACACATATTCCACGTTCCATTCCAAAAATTTCCCCTCATACCATTTTTAAAATTTGCACGAAATGGGGAAACTGGATTTGTTCAACTGTTTTCCTACAAAGTTCAAGAACCTTCTCCGGCTTTCGATCCTCTGGTCGATGTATATGATTTAGATCGCATGCGGATATCTATAAATACATAATGTTTTGTTTACGAAACTAATTTGTCACTGAATGAAAGCAGGAGTTTTTTTTTATCTTTCTCAATTTCTTTGTTTTGTTTTTTGTTTGCCTCAATTATGATCAACCTAGACGAAATTTTGTTTTGTAGAAAAAATTGTCTGTCAACTGTCTAGGAATCTTATTCATAGGTGTAGTAGAGATGTTATGATAAGATTTTCTTTAAATAGCTGCCTCAAGTTTAAAAGACCTTGAACAATTTTTTAATCTTTATCACCCTACTAAGTGTTAAAATTTAGATGGATGTGAGAAACCTTAAGTTTGGTTAATGGTACTGTGGAATGAACGAAACATTGGAAAATTACTTATTCGATCGAAAGGATTACGCGGGTACCATATGAGCTCACTTGTGTGCACTTATGTAGGTTAGGGAGGATCGAGCGCATGTATTGCTTCTTCTCTCAATTTAGGAATTATGCAATTTTTTCGGCATTGCGAAACTAAGGAAGCTTAATTATGCGCAAACAACGTGATGTCTAAGAACGTAGGGCTATACACTGTTTTTTATTTCGGCATTCACAATTTTCTAAAGTTTCAATTGGGAACCATGACGTCACTTTACATATTGCATTTACCGATTCAGTAGTAATAGAATGCATTGATTATGTAAACGTACAAAAGAGTCTTCTTACCCAATCGTAAACCTTTTACGGGTTTTTAGAGGTTTAGTTGTGCTCACGTCTGATGGATTTAGCAATTGAAGTTCAAAAAGCGATGCAACAGTTATTAAATCGAATTTTTCTAGCCAGTTACACATGTATGTACGTCATTCCCTATTTGAAGACATAAACTTAGAATTCGAACTTAGCCATTATGGAATTCCCCGAACAGAGTCCTCAACCATTTTTTTTATTTCTATTCTGTAGAAGTTTCGGCTGTAGAGGCATTAAAATTGTCGAACTACGATAACAGCTGCAAGTCGAAAGTGATCGCTCAGATCAAGAGGGAAGCTTCTGCTTCGTACAAATACTTCCAAATGGGAGCCTATTTCGCCAGCGACCAGATCAACCTACCCGGATTCTCAGAATTGTTCTTCAATGCCGCCAAAGAGGAGCGCGATCATAGCGCCGTGTTGATGAACTATTTGTCCACACGTCTGGGCAAGGATGAAGATCTGAACTCTGTAGCCGACTCGTTGATTTCAAACGTGAGTTACCCAAAAAATACTCAAAAGTTTTCTATTAATTATATTTTTTTCTTTTCTCTTTTCTGTTTATAATATTCAGCAAATCCTGAGTTTCGAAAATTTCGTAAGTAAACCACTGGCACATTGAAAATAGTGTGAAATTGTTTTATTCGTTTTCTTCTCTTTTTTTTCACAGAACGGTAAGAAGGCTCTTAGCGATGCTTACAAAATGGAACAGGGTATCACTGCAAATATTAAGGATATTATCAAGATTTGTGATGACGATAAGGACTACCACGTAAGTGTCATGGAACCATTTTTAAACTTGTTGAAATTTAAAAAAAAAATGTTAATTTCAGGTGTCTGACTTCTTGACTGGTGACTTCTTAACTGAACAATACGAGTCGGAGCGTAACTTCGCTGGCAAACTGGCCACCCTCGAGAAAATGTGGTCGCACCATGGTTCGTTGGCCGAATTCTTGTTCGACAAGACTTTGTAATTCCGTGCGCTAAGCGTTCGTCAATAAGTCGAGATTGTTTTGTTCACCTTTTAAGTTAATAAGTTGTAATCCCATTCCTATTAAAGAATAAAACGTAGAAAATGTTTGTGAGATGCTTCTGTACAAAATGCAGCGATCAATCCCCTCAAGTTGAAAGCAAATAAACAGAAAATTGTTAACTGAGCATAAATAAATAAAACATCATTTATTCCACAAACTACACTTGGAACAAAAGATTTATTTGTTTTTTTTTTTTGCAATTCTATTTTTCACTTCCTAATTGGATGCGCATGACATTTGCATTCGCACGTTCGTTCACCCTCTGTTGCTATTGCATCATCCATTGTCTTCGAAGTCAGAACCTGAAATTTTTCGGTAAGGTATTGGGTGAGGATGGACGAAATATAGGGAACTTAAGAGTTCTTGGACAATTACTTGGATTAGAACCAAGACTAAACTGGGATTAGTGCTTGAGCGGAAGCCACAACAGGAACTTGGGAAGCGCTGCATCAGGGACGTAAAAATATAAATTGAAAACAAGCGTAATAACATATACAGCATTGTGCAAAATAATAGCACCATGTTCGAATTTGTCACTATTATGCTAGTTGTTTTTTCAGGCAGACGCCTCCTATTGCACCACCTTTTTTATTACATGAGTTATAAAACCCATAAACAAGATAATACAAAAAGAATCTTGTCATTAAGGTCCCGTTATCGGAAATGCAACTAAATTTAAATTGTGCAACTGAATTTAAATTGTGTAATATAATAGCACCACGTCATATAGAGCGTTTGGAAATTTACACCAGTGATTCGTTTTTTTGGCTTTAAACTATGTCGACACATGTTATTGTAGCTACTAAAATAAAATAAAGCAAAACAGCATTATACTCCCGAGAAACGTGCCTAAATAAAAAAAATTGCTTTATGAGTTTATAACTTACAAATTTATAAGTGAAATTGTTGAGTGATCAAATAAAATGATCGCATTTGCCATAAAAATACTTCCAAAAAGAAGAAAATCGAAAATAACCAACGCTAATGAATGGCAAATAGTAAAATTAGTCAAATGTAACCCGTTTATGAACGCTAAAAAAATAAAAGAGGAGTTAAGCTTACCCGTACCGACATCAACAATAAGAAGAAGGCTGGTAAGGAAGAATTTACCTGCCAGGAGTCTCAGAAAAGTACTCAACCTACTAAAAACATCCGAACTGGGATCCTTCAAAAATGGCACAATATATTATTAACGGACGAATCCAAAATAGTTTTATTTGGTACTCCTGGGTACAGGAGTGTACTATCAAGACTGTAGCGCACGGCGGAGCAAAAATTAAGGTATGGGGATGCTTCTCCTATTATGGCACTGGTCAAATTTTTGGATAAAACCGATGATTACAGCCGGAGTTTATGTTAGCATGATGAGAAGAACCATGCTACCTTACGCAAGTTGAAATATGCCGCTAAGATGGATTCTACAGCAAGACAGTGACCCCAAACATAAAAGAAAGCTCGCCAAACAATTTTTTTTAGCGATGGAGTTCAAGTTATGGAGGGGCCGCCTCAGTCTCCGGACATGAATCCCATTGAAAACCTTTACGCAGATGTTAAGAAAGCTGCATATGAAGCAAAATCCAAAAATACAAAACAGCTATGTTGTTGTCCAGTTTGCGTGGAAGAATATCCCTGTTCAGCAATGACAGGCCTCAATCGACTCCATACCAGGACATTGTGACTCTGTGCTTAAAAATAAAGTTTATTCGACCAAGTACTAACCCAATAAACAAAAAAATAAAAAAATAAAAATAAAAACAAAAATCTTTACTATTCCATTTACTTTTACTTCATATTCATGAATTTTTGATCTTGGTGTCATTATTTTGCACACACTGAAATTCGGTGTTATTCCGGATAACGGGGCTTTCCTAAGTTCAGAATGCACTTTTTTCATCTTGTTTATGGGTTTTATTACTGATGGAATAAATATGTTGTGCAGTAAATATGACGTGTTTGCATGTCGGTAGAAAAGAGTTATTAGCAAAATAGTTACAAAGTCGAATTTGGTCATATATGTGCTATTATTTTGCCCAGTGCTGTATATCTTTATAGTACACGATAACAAGGTTGCATCTCGACTACAACTGCACTCGACGAGGTAGAAATAAACAAAAATTAAAAGTGATGATTTTCAACCTCCGTAGCAAAGAAGAAGCTCAAGATTTAGAATGTCTGTGGTGCTGACAAATACTTTCACAGACATATGTACACATAAACATAATCTGCAGGTGCCTGTGATCATCGATAGAGAAGTGCGAAACAAATTGGAAGGGGAAAATGCAACAAAGACGTTTCCGATCGTCACTATATGCATTTATACTGGAGAGTGCAATTGTTGTCGTTGCTTTTAGGGCAGGGATATTCGAACACTTCCATTTAGAACCACTTTGTTCTCTTTCACTTTATTATGACAAAGAAGCAAGAACACTGGTCAGCGACACATAAATCAAACAAATTATAATGCCCGTCTTGTACGTGAAAATCTAACGATGCAAAAGTTTAACCCCATCCATTTTTTAGATTTGTCCAGCACAGGCCACGGGCCGTTTAATGATTTATGCGTCCCGCGTGTATGGGCGTCTGGTAAGCGTAGGTTTGTTGTGACATTCTTCGATGTAAATTCAAACACATGAAAATCCAGAATCTTTAGATAAACTTAAGTAAGTTGCTCATAACTCAACTATGAACCCTTTAATTGACAAAGACTACAGGCGGTTACCCCTTTTAAGTCGGACGCCCTGGGGTGAGTTTGGTTCCTGGTCAGGCTCTTCTTTTGCAATTCTTGAGTGTCCGGCAAGGGAATGTGAATTATTACTTAATTTCAGTGTTCTTGGTTTCATGGATTTATGCGATTACATGCACCCCATGTGGGAATGGTATACGGCAGGGGTGGAATTCGGTGTTTTCGGTATCACCCTTTTGATAATATTTTGCGATAAACTGCTTTAAGTATGTAGAGGGAGGCATAAATCATTACATGGCGGCAGCTCAAATAAATCCAGCTTGTCGATAATGTGGTGTAGAGCGATTGCAGGCAGACGGAGCTTCGAAACGTCCTCAGTGGACATGCTAACTGTTAACTTGAGAATCGTTTACCACAAATGATTGGTTTGACTTTAATATTAACATTCAAGATTTGCATTTGCATATATTGACCCAAATGAAATAATAAATTATTTCCATAATTTATCTTTACACCAGTTAGCATAGACATTTCTCCATTTTTCTTAAACGGCCCACTAGAAATATGAAACAATAGGATTGTGATTGTCAAACCCTACCAAAAGCAATTTGGAGAGCGACTCTATGATATGCTTACTCGTTCAAACACCTCTCGGCAATTTAAAAGGGAGCAAAAATTACTCCAGCCTAACATCCAGTATGAAATCCGTGGTATGATGGAAACTGTAGGTAGTAAAATCCTGCAACCATCTAGGCTTCCGGGCGCTGGCAAAACTGCAGAGCTGATTCTTTGCGGCTGATTCTGGAGGTTTTGAAAGAAAATGTCTACGTGGAGTATTTGGCCATGTCTGCAATGAAAGCCAATGGAGGATGAAACATAACCTCGAACTCTGAAACTGTATCAACATGTGGATGTAAATTAAGATTTCACTTTACTTTTTGATTAACAAATTTTTTTTTTCGGAGCTTTAGCTCCTCTTTATTTCAAAGTTAAAACTGAAATGAACACTGAAATATTTTCTTAAAGCTAACTAACCTATGTCTCACGTCACGCCGCTGCCCCGTGAAGCGGATGTTCCCATGGGTGGTGTTATGTTGCACCTAAAAGTTGTCACCTGATGCGCTACGTGATGGAATTTAGCTTCTCGCCTCTGATTGTTGGTATGCCGCCAAACGCTGCTTCAGCGGAATACGTGGGAATGGATGGCAGTAAATCATCTCTGGAGTTTAATCATTTTGTACGTTAATTTGTAGTAATAAAGGCAGGGATCCGTTGACTGTTCTGTCTCGTCCACATCGATCGCAAGAGAACAGGATGCTTCAGCAAGGAGTTTGTTCGAATCCGAGCATCCTGCTTCGGGAAGTGGAAGACGGCCGACTTTCCGTAATAAAAACTAAGGTTTGGCTTTGATATCTGATAACCAACTATGGAATGCAGCGATATCTCAAGTCCGCAAGCTCTGATTATGCATGAATGCATAAAACTTAAATTCAGAACGTCCTACTTGACAAGGAGTATATACATATATACATATAAATATATGGATGGACATTAACACAGACGGCGCGGCAGTCCACAAGGGGATCAGAGCCTAGGTTCTTTATCGTTTACTCGTGCTGTGTGCGTTGTCGCTCTTTCACGAGTAGAATGAAGATTTTTGCCGATTCCAAACGTCGAAATTTGGACAAAATCACTCATTGAGTGTTGTCAGCAGCTCGAAGGAGGTGGTGCCGAAAAGAATGCGAGGTGTTCGAGTGCGGAAATCGATCTTGGGTCATTTGGCGTGTTAACACCAACGCTTTACCCACTACACCACTGTAGTCACAACATACTTCAAAAACTTCAAATAGAAGAAGTTGCTTTTCATGGGAACCTGTATCTTGGTTACTTGTCTTTTTATCAATATTAAATCTAGCAAACAGTACTAGTCATTTGCAGATACGTCTCAAAGGTAATATTTTTATTTTTTTTATTATTTTTTTGTTTGGTCTCATAAATCAAGCAAGCTGATTGCCGAAGCCAAAAAAGGTCGTGATAACAGTATCGAAAGATTTAACAGACTACCTCATATCAGTGTCACACAATCAAGGCCTCTGATTGTGGTTTATTGACTGCTTCAACAAGTGTTTTCTTTAAATTATCCATGCAATCAATTACTGAACTCTAACAAATCAGATGTCATATATATATATATATATATGTAGATCGGTGAAAGATAGGTTCGAAGCCCATATTTCAACTGTGGTAGATTTGCGTTACCACTTTTCATGAATCTCCAGTTTGATGTGTCAAAAAGAATCACAAATAAGAACTATCCAGATGAACCCGAAGGAGGGGCATAGGCCTGGCCAAGGCGAGCTGCCAACACTATCCTCGTTAGTGCACAGGTTAAGTTTACATATAGACTCCTTGTGGCGCCCCTGGTTAGCCATCAAAAAACCCATTGTATGGTGAACCAATGAATTCAGCGAGCCGAGGGTCTAAATAAGGGGTCTGGCCTATTAGTCTGTCGGTTGTGTGTGAGGTTAACTTCCTCACCACGTAAAAAATCGTTAGTTCAGAGACAAGAACATGCCTGGGATAATGAAGGATCAACTGTTGACGACCCCAGCAAACGTTTAAAGGACAATGATTTTCGGTTTTACACGTGGAATGTGAGGTCCCTTAATAGGCCACGTGCAGCCAAACAACTTGCGGAGGCTCTTCACTGCTACAAGGCAGACATTACCGCCATCCAGGAAGTGCGATAAGATGTGCCTGGCTTAAAAACGATGAAGAACTGCGATATTTACTACAGCGATTGCTATAAAAAGAGAAGGCAGCGCTTATTCGGATGCGGATTTGTTGTTCGAGGCAGGCTTAGGCAAAAAATCTTGAGTTACGACCCTGTCAGCGAACGCCTCATGACAATCACCATCAAGACTAAATACGGGAACATCAGCCTGATTTGCGTTCATGCCCCGACAGAGGAGAAGGATGACAACACCAAGGATGACTTCATGATCTTCTAGAACGAACATACGATCGATTTCCCAGACCAAGATCGCTCTAGGAGATTTCAACGCACAGCTGGGAGAGGAGGACATCTTTGCGAGAGTAATCGGAAATCATAGCCTGTACAACAACACATCCGGAAACTGACTCAGGCTGTTGGACTTCGCCTCGTGGCGGAACCTCTCTCTCTCGGAACCGCTAGCATGCGGTTCACACATCTATACATTTACAAAGCGACCTGGCGATCTCCTGAACAATCAACCGTCAACCAGGTTGGTCACCTAGCGATTGACGTCAGTCACTCCTCCAGTATTCTGGATGTCTGAAGCTTCTGAGACGTAAACATTGATTCCGATCATCACCTTCTTCTAGCCAAGGTAAGAACCCGGATATCGAGAGAGCAACGGAGTTGAGACAGGCCAAAACGTTTTGACGTCTGAAAGCTACAATCGCAGTCGATTATTGGGAACTTTGCCGACCGAGCCTCCCTGAAATTCGCTCAGAGTCCGACGCTGCCTGCACTTAACATAGCAGAAAACTGGAAACGTTGTCAAGAAGCCATCAAAGAAGCTGCCATTGATGTGCTGGGTTTCACGTCACCACCCAGAAGGAACCAATGGTTTGACGACGAGTACAGGCAAGCACACGCAGCCAAACAAGACGCTTATAAGGCGACGCAGCATCGAACAACGAGGGCTGTTCGTGAGCTCTGCAAACAGAGAAGAAATGAGGAGCACCGGCTTCTCAGAAGGAAAAAGAAGCAGCATGAGAAGCGCGTGGTCGAGGAAATGGAAAGGTGTTATGGCAGGAATGAAGTCCGAAAACTTTACAGAAAGGTAAAACAGCTATCCGGAGGATACAAGGCTCGAACCAAGGCCTGCCGGGACCAAAATGGACACCTCGTGGTAGAGTCGCTGTCTGTGCTGAGAGTCTGGAAGGATCATTTCTGCAGACTCCTTAACAACGATGACGGCATCAGTTCCGTTGTTAGGCAGAATGTTCTACTCAATTTGGATGATGATAGACAAGAATTCCGTCCCCCCGACTTAGACGAGGTGAAGATAGCAATATGGAAGCTGAAGTCGAACAAAGCTGCTGGTGTTGAAGCACAACACCTGCAGATAACCTGGTTGGGCACATGCACCAGCTCATCTGTGAGATATGGTCGGAGGAAAGTATACCCGATGAGTGGAGTTTTAGCGTCGTTTGCCTTTTTTACAAAACAGGAGACCCCTATGACTGCCCCAATCGTCGAGAGATCAGCATTCTCAACATCGCATACAAGATCCGCTCTGTCGTATTGGGTGAGCCTCTGAAACCGTTTGTCCATGACCTGATAGGTCCCTATCAATGTGGTTTCAGACCAGGGAATTCCATGGTAGACCAGATCTTCACATTACGGCAGATCATGAAAAAGACTCAAATAGTGCGAATCGACACTCCCCACCTATTCGTCGATTTTAAGGCCGCAGATGACAGTGTGCAAAGAGACGAGCTATACCGAACCATGTCTACTTTTAGCATTCCTACCAAGCTCGTCAGATTGTGCAGGATGAAGATGGAGAACTCTCGGTGCTCCGACCAGGTCGGTACCGAACTCACCGAGACCTTCAAGGTCAAAAAAGGTTTTAGATAAGGCAACGCACTGTCATGTGACTTCTTCAACATCATCCTCGAGAAGATCGTGCGTAACTCAGAAGTCAACACCAGAGGCAAGATCTGATGAACCGAAGTCGGTTCAATTGCTAGCTTACGAACAACGAGCCGTCACTGAGGCGTTTGCTGGCATTTAATTGCAAGCGGCTAAAATGGGTCTAGGGGTTAATGAGGACAAAACAAAGTACATGCTGTCATCAAGAAAGGACACACAACATCGACGTCTCGGACAGAGCATCACATTAGTAAGTAGAAACTTCGAGGTAGTTAAGGACTTCGTCTACAACAACACCAGTTCCCACATCAAACGCAGAATCACTCTTGCCAATCGCTGTTTGTTTTGGCTCAAGAGGCAATTAAGTAATAAAGCCCTCTCTCGAAGGACCAAGTTTTATTTTATATAACAGCTTGATCATCCCTGTCCTACTTTATGACGCAGAAACCTGGACGTTCGCAAAAGTGGATTAGAATTTTCTAGAGAAACGTTTTGCGTGCGATTTTTGGTTCTGTTTGCGTTGATGGCATCTGGAGGAGAAGATTTAACGACGAACTCTGTGGACTGCACAGCGACATGCGTCTGGTCAAGCGTCAGCGAATACAACGCTTAAGATGGCTAGGCTATGTAGACCGTATGCTTCGGCCTGAAAAGTTTTCGAATATGAGCCATTGGGACAACGTAACAGAGGACGGCCCAGGTTAAGGTGGCGCACTCAAGTGGAGAAGGATCACAACAAACTCGGAGTGTGTAACTGGAGGCAGCTACCGAAGGAATTCGCTGACTGGAGAAGCATGTGGGTTGAGGTCCACCCCGCACTGTAGCTCCACAAGAAAAGAAGAACTTAAATTGCATAAACCCTCTGATGGGGATTTTCAAGCAAAAAATATTCTCATTTGTCAATATCTGTCCCATCTACATAGATGAATCTGGACTGAGATATGCAATACAATTCCAACGAGCTAGTTCCGAGAAACTTTTTGGTTCTGAAGTAGTTCAATTTCTTAAGCTGTGTTGCTGCAATGCAGACACATTCTTGAATAAATGGTACAATGTTAGTATAATTATTGTTGAAGAATAATGTACAAGAACAGTAAATTAACGGTATCATTATTTATATTAATTTATATAAATAAAGCAACTTATGACGATGACTAAAAAACATAATTGACATTGCTTCATCGCAAATATTAGAATATTAATAAAATAACACAGATCCGAAATATTTGAATTCCTGTTGGGCTGATGGTTCTAATTCTATGTTAGTTTAATTATCTTTCAAAGAGTGTAAAAACAGCAACAATATACATGCACAATGATACATTTCAAATGGGAGCTTCCCACAAATGAAATTGCAATGAAAGCAAAATATGCCACATGTTGGCTGAAACGAAAAATTGTGCCTTAGTGGATATAATTCAAGTAGCGATATAGGTCCGAAACTACTCAACTTTCGATACATGTGCATGGAACTATGCACTGATAGTTCCAGCAGCGTGTTAAGGGCTGAACTAGGTCCTGGAACTGTGGGGCTGTAAAATGTAAGTTGTCAGTATGTCTTTCTATCAAAAACGGTTTGAAAGTCGTTCCGACCTTTCCTCCGGAAGATTCTGAGGAGAGTGACGATTGAGTTCCATGTGCCAAACCTATAATATTTATCAGTTATTCGTTTGCAGGAATCGTTGGTGTTACAATAGATCCATTTGAGGTGAAAAGTTTTTTGTGTCGTATGGAGAGCCCTTAAAGCTAAGGAACAAATTACAAGTAAAGAGTGATTTTTTAAAGCTATAGGAAAGTTTTTCAAAAAAAAAAACAGATACAATTGTTCAGAAAAATGCATTAAATCCTTATTTGAATCGATAGTACGGTCCATATGATTTAATGTTTGAAGATTATTTCATGCAAATGTTGACCTTCACTGCGCCTCAAATGGTTCATCCGCTTAGTCCAATTTTGGCATACTCTTTCCAACATTTCGGCCGGTATCTCACGAATAAATGCTTCAATGTTGTCTTCCAATTCGTCAGTTGAAGCAAGATTGTTTGTATAAACATAAGCTTTAACATAGCCACACAAAAAATAGTCCGAACTCCCCTCTCAATAAGTCCATTGTTGCGAGTGCTGTGTGGCATGTGGCACCATCTTGTTGAAACCACATGTCATTGCATTTTGGGCAAAAAAAAAGTTAGATATCATCTCACGGTAGCGCTCACCATTCACAGTTACGTTACGATTCGCATTTTCTTTGAAGAAGTAAGGTCCATCGATGCCACCAGCCCAAGCTCTTGCAATGCTTCTGGCTGATATTCACTCTAAAATCGACAATTCTTCTTACTTACGTATCCATTGACCCAAAAATGAGCTTCGCCCCTTTTTGACCATAAAATAAAAGAAGCACTCAATGAACTTTCTCAACAGAGCACGCATTTTGTTATAAAATTCAATAATTTGCAAGCGTTGTTCGTTTGTAAGACGATTCATGGTTAAATTATAGACCAAACTGAAGATGTTTAACAGTGTAACAAAACACGAAGCGTGCGTCACCTATTTAAACCAGTGTTGCCAAAAAGATAATAGCTGAAAAATTACCCTTTAGTAGACCAGGCATATTGTTGCAAGACTAGTACTAGTCACTGATTAGAACGGTTATTGTGAAGGTTCTACAGGGGCGAGAAGAAGCAAAGCAGAGGCAGTATGTCAACGTTACGTGTGCACAAAAAGGGATTATATTGGTTTCTAATTAAATTTAGTGTGTTGGCCATGTTCCGCACATTTAAAAATGTATGTTGCATAATACTTTTTGAAGAATACTATTTCAAGAATACTATTTAATACTATTTCAAGATCTTACACCTCCAAACATTCAAAAAGTAGATAAATGTAATCAAAATGTAATCGAATTACTTGGGACCTTTCTAATCATGTAACTAACCGTACGATGGTTAATTTTTATTCACGCACATCCGGATCGGCTAATCCGTGATAGTCTTTTCATATAGTTATAACTTAGCATCCTCTTGTTCCACCTACATTCAAGTCAAGCACAAAGAAGTTATAATTGTCTCTAGGTACCACACATTCGTTAATACGAACATGATCTCGAATAAAAGGGTTAAGAAAACCAAAAAAAAAAATCACTACTTACCGCTCTAAAGGATTTCATGCCTTCTAAGGACCTCCCATCAGACATGTTGAAGTTGTAAATTAAACTCTTCATTCTTGCTCTCACACTCTAAATTGCAAAATTTTCTTTCAATCCTACCTATAGTCCATTCATTTTGAATTGCATTCACGTTTCAGCTCAAAAGCAAAAGCAACAACGTCCGAGAACTGTCATCGCCGTCAACTCCCTGGACCCACAGTCCCAAGCATGTGCGCATCACAGACAATTGGCCAACAATAAAATCGAGTTCAGCCCACAGCAAATCATGATAAATTGTTCGAACGTCAATCTGTCGATTTAAAGTGCCCTTCACCCCACACCCAATTACCAGCAAGCGACCAAATACATGTCAATTTACAATTTAGCGTGTCTTCACAATGCGTCCACTGTGGTCCGTTAGGGCGAGTGCTTACGGATTCACGTCACATATGCGCAACGGATTTTAAAAATTCTGCAAATTGCCTCAAAAAGGTTTCATCCTTCCGAACATCCCCTAATTCCATTCGCAAACCAGTGTTTGATCAAGTTGTCGTGGCCATTGTATTTGCGTGCATGTAAATTTCTTTATTCACCCACCAATTGCGGTGAAAGGTGAATCAGAAGCTCTGCCCCTTCCGTTGATGGCAGTAATCTGCGTCTTGTCTTTTACTCTCTGCTTGTCATGGAGTTGTCGGTTGTTTATGTTTCTGTCGACAGATAGCGACCGAAACAAATTGTCGGCGTCATTGGGATGACAGTATGCAAACACACACGCATAATTCCCAACATATTCTTGTTAACAAACTGTCAGCCGAGGCGGTGGACAATGTCATGTAAGGGGATTGATTATGCTGCACGATATGGAACTGTTCAAATTTTCATAATTTCCAAAGGAAAGAAAATATGAAAACCAAAACACGGGCAGGGATGGAAGGGGAAGATTGATGCTCGTGACTGTAATACATACATTAAAATGACCGTAGAAATACGTGTCTTCAATTTTTGAGATTCGAGCATAATAGACATGCGAAATTTGGAAACAAACAATGATTCATATCAAAAGCAAATATTATTTGTGCAATGCTGTGCAAAACAAACGGAACAACACATAGTCAACGCATTATTATTGGCGTACATTCTAGGAAACCTTTGTCGCCGTGGGGTAGTGGATAAAGTTCGATTACTGAACTAAACCCCACCGGCTCTTTGGAACTGCTGACCACACTAAAGGGTATAAGTCTTTGAAAAGCTTCTCAAATGTCGACCTAAGGACTCGGCAAACTGTCTCTTGAATTTATTACAAAACGCACAACACGAATAGTTACGGAAAAAGATAAGCCCTTGAGAAGGTTTGGAACTATGACCTAAAACAAGAACTCCAAAATCTTTAACCATCATTCGTATAAAAAATATTTACACCTAGTTTCAGTCTTTATACGGTGGTGTACCACAAGGAAGACTACCTGGCCATCTTCTTTATTAATTATAAGGTTGCGATTAACCGCAAGACGTAGGCACATTTCGTACAATGTATGGAACTTTCAGAACGGTTAAAAAGAATTTTTCAATTCCATTTGTTTTTTATTGTCAAAAATATTTACAATTTCAAAATGTTAAGGCTTCAGCCGGCTCAACACATGGGCCCGACGGATGAACAATTGTGTTACATAGTGTACATTTGAATTATTTACAATTTAGCGATGTAATGTCTTAATATCGGAGTGTTCAGATCCGTATACCGAAAGAAGGATAACTGCTAGACCCTGCAGTATTAGTTAACATCATTGCATTTCCTTTATTATGCCTGTTGTCGCTAAGACTTATAGGTGAGCAATATTTCGTTAAAGTTTTGGTAAGAAAAAAAAAATAATAATAATTACACTTCCGGATGGCCGCCAGAAAGCATATAACATCGATGGTGTTGGTTTCGACCACTCGTTTTTCTTCGTTCGTACTTTTAGATCGTGACGCAAAATTATTGCTACAGTATACCGTGAAACTGTCTTAGAGGCAATATTGAAAACTTCGGCAAATAAACATTTTACTCAACTGTGTCTTACAAAGCGCCTTTAACCCAAAATTAGGTAAAACACCGTCCTCTACAGCTATTTCTTCAACAAAATAAATCGGAAATTCTTAGTTTACAAACCCGTCAAATTGTGTGCGGTACTAAAGTTTGAACCACCTAAAGACCACCTCCCCGGAAGTGGGTCAAAACACTTCAGGCCAAGCCACTTGCTTGCAGCTTGCGAGGCTTTCCTTGGCCGTCTTAAGGCTAAAATTCGTACTAAAGAGGGTTATTGAAAAAAATTTCAATTTTGAAAATTGACGTATTTTCAAATATTTTTGCTTTGGCACAATAATATTAATTATAAGATAAAAAATTATAGCACTATAAAAAGTTTAAATTCAAACCATTCCCCCTGTAGTGTAGTAATGAATAATTCTTAGAGTTCTACATTAGAAATTTTTAAGTTAGCTCGTTTACAAGTGGTATACCATAATAGGTGTGTTCCAGTATCAAATGTGTAAAGTAAGTCATTAAGAAATGTCAAATTCACTTTTTCGCCACAGAAAACAAAAACGACAACAAAATTTGAGCCACATACACAGAGATACAGACACACACACAAATAATACATAATAAGATAATCACTTATCTCTGTAAGCACACCAATTAATTTGACAGAAAATCAACAACATACCCACAAAAATTTCTTCTATTAAAAAAGTTTACTCTCTTATTTTTCAGAATACAGAAACGGATATTATGTTGATTTGTTGTTTGTTTCGTGTACGGGAACACACCTAATATATCAATTTTTTATCCGGTGCAAATTGCCTTCCTTTGAAGTCTTTCCAGAAACAGTTTTAAAATGGCACTCTAGGTTTCAACTCTTATGTCAACCCATTTCCTTCTTTTGAATAAATCCAAATTTCCTTAGCCAAACGGTTTGCTGAGTCACTCACAACGATTAAGCGAGTTCACCACGCGTTTGGCACGATCTTTGATTCAGTAAAGCGTCCAGTTCCTCATTTTCAAACTTTTTGGACTGGCCAAGACGCAGAATGGTCGGAGCAGTATAAACTTCCTCACGCATTTGACGGAAAGACATCAGTTGATGCAAAGCAGACACAACGGTCGCACATTTTGTACCACCATGACCAAAAGCATAGTCCCACAGTTCCTCCAGCACCGAGATCCTTAGCAAACTTCTCATTATCACAAGGACTTACTTGCCAATTTAAATGTGAAAAGCGACAAGTTCAAAATTCTTCATCTTGTGGCGCTACAGTCCGAGGTGGACCTGGGCCTCAACCAACATGCCTCTCCAGCCAGTACGATCTTTCGCCAGCTGTCTCCAGTTGCATACTCCAAGTTGGTTGAGGTCCTTCTCCACTTGTGTGAGCCACCTTAGTCTAGGTCGTCCTCTGTTGCGTTGTCCAAATGGCTCGGATTCAACGACTTTTCGCGCCGGAGCGGTGGTGTCTATACGCTCTACATGGCCTAGCCATCTTAAGCGTTGTATCCGTAGACGCTTGACCAGGCGCATGTCGCTGTACAGCCCATAGTGCTCGTCGTTAAATCTTCTCCTCCAGATGCCATCAAAGCAAACAGGATCAAAAATCGCACGCAAAACTTTTCTCTCGAAAAAACTTAGGGCTTCCTCATCCGCTTTTAGTAACATCCAGATTTCCGCGCCATAAAGTAGAACTGGGACAGTTGAGCTGTTAAATAAAGCAAAGGTTGGTCCTTCGAGAGAGGACTTTATTACTCAATTGCCTCTTGAGCCCAAACAAAAAGCGATTTGCAAGAGTTATTCTGCGTTTGATTTTGGTATTGATGTTGTTGTCCCTAATTACCGCGGAGTCGAGGTAAACGAAGTCCTTACTCGAAGTTTCTGACGACTAGTGTGACGATCTGTCCGACACGTCGATATTGTGTGTCCTTTCTTGATGACAGCATGTACTTCGTTTTGCCTCATAAGCCACCAGTCACATATAAGCCGCTTTCGTTTTAATGCCAGCAAACAGCTCGCTGTGTTCGTCCAAACACATTACAGATGAGCTGTTGCATGCGGCCAACTAGGTCATCTCCAGCTTCTTTAACTACTTCTGCGGACAGTCCGTCCGCTTCAGCAGCTTTGTTCGACTTCAGCTTCGATATTGCTATCCTCACCTTGTCTAAGTCGGGGGGATGGAATTCTTGTCTATCATCGTCCAAATTGAGAACATTCTGCCTAACAGCAGAATTTGGGGCCGTCATCGCCGTTAAGGAGTCTGTAGAAATGATCCTTCCAGATTCTCAGCACAGACTGCGACTCTACCATAAGTTGTCCATTTTGGTCCCGACAGGCTTCAATCCGACCCATTTATCCGCTGGATAGCTGTTTTACCCTACAGTAAAACTGTCGGACTTCATTCCTTCCATAAAAGCTTTCCATTTAATCGACCGTGCGCTTCTCAAGCACCTTCTTTTTTCTTCTGAGAAGCCGGTGCTCTTCCCTTCTCCTCTGTTCGCAGAGCTGACGAACAGCGCTTGACAACGTTTTCAGTCTTCTTATATAGTTAGTGCAGGCAGCGTCGAACTCTGAGCGAGTTTCAAGGAAACTCGGTCGGCAAAGTTCCCAGCGATCAATTGCGAGACATCAAACCGTATTGGCCTGTCTCGACTCTGTTGGTCTCTCGATATCCGGGTTCTTACCTTGGATACAACAAGTCGAGTTTTTCACCTCGGAAGGTTCTGACATCGAGAATACTGGAGGAGTGACTGACGGCGATCGCTACGTGACCAATCTGGTTGACGGTTGATTGATCAGGTCGCTTTGTAAATGTAGAGGTGTGGGAACCGCGTGCTAGCCACAAAGAGGTTCCGCCACGATGCGAAGTCCAATAGCCTGAGTCAGTTTCCGGATGTGTTTTTGTACAGGCTTTGTTTTCCGATTACTCTAGCAAAGATGTCCTCCTCTCCCAGCTGTGCGTTGAAATCTCCTAGAACGATCTTGGTGTCGCAGCTGGGACATCGATCGTATGTTCTTTCTATGAGATCATAGAAGTCATCCTTGGTGTTGTCATCCTTCTCCTCTGTCGGGGCGTGAGCGCAAATCAGGCTGATGTTCCCGAATTTAGGTGTTCGCTGACGGGGTCATAGCTCAAGATTTTTTCCCTATTCTACCTCCAATAACAGATTCGCATCTGAATAAGCGCTGCCTCCTCTTTTTGTAGCAATCGCTGTAGTATATGGTATGACGCAGTTTTTATTCGTTTTTTTGCCGGGTCCATCCCATTGCACTCTCTAGAAGGCTTTGTGGCAGTCCAGGGCCCCCGCAAGTTGTTCGACTGCACGTGGTTTTTATAGGTACCTCACACTTCACGAAAATTATTGTCCTCAAAACGTTTGCTGGGGTCATCAACAGTTGATCCTTCACTATCCGAGGCATGTCGGTGTTTCTGAACTATATATTTTTACGTGGTGAGGAAGATAACCACACGCGCTACCCACAGACTAATAGGCCAGACCTATTATTTAATCCTAGGGCAGAGGGGTTCGCTGCATACATTGATTCACCACACAACGGATGTTGTGATGGTTATCCAGCGGGCGCGGGGAGGAAGCTATATGACAACTTGACTTGTGCACTAACGAGGATAGTGTTGGCAGCTCGTTGCTTACCAGAAAGTGTGCGGTGGATGACACGGTCTTTCTTGAATCATATCCTCCAATTTTGCAGTGCCGTTAAGATGAGAGAAAAATCTTCATTCTGATTTTGATAAATAAACTTTAGCACATTGTGTATTGTGTATTGAAACACTGAAAAATAAGAATATATTGCAATTCCACTCTCATTTTCCTCTTTTGCTGCGGCCCGAGCTGGGAATTAAGTCCGCTGAATTAATTGTAGGAAATGTGTATAAGTCCAACAAGTGTCCAGTCGGTAAGTTTACCTCAATGCCTAAGCAAGGTCTTTTTAAAAATTATCTTTAGAGACCTGAAAATATGGTTGGAGGTATACTTTTTATTCCGAAAAACCAATTTAGTTTAGAATGATATGTGTATATCTCACAAAATTGAGCATACACTCACAGCTTAAACATATTTTTATCATTTTCGCCTTACAAAAAGTAGTTAATTAATAAAACTTAAATGCAGTTCGAATTGACATGTTTCAATTGCTAAAAACCACAAACAAAAATATAAAAATTAAAAAAAAACTTGCTATTTCTAAGCAAAATAAAAAAAGGCACTTCATTTTAACACATAAAATTGAGCATACACTTGAAGTAAATTCGAGTTACGACTAAAATACAAAACAAAAACAGTTACAAATAAAATTTCAGTAACGCATGGCACGTCCTTTAACATCTATGACAGCTTGTAACCGCCGTGGCATGGATTTTACCAGTTTTTCAGTAAAAGATGGCTGAATCCCTTCCTAAGCTGCCTGAATTTTAGCTTTTAGCTCCTGCTTATAGGAGCAGGTACTTTCTTTAACCCGCACTTTTATTTCGTGCCATAGATGTTCAATAGGGTTAAGATCCGG
Source organism: Eristalinus aeneus (assembly GCA_955652365.1). Lineage (NCBI taxonomy): Eukaryota > Metazoa > Arthropoda > Insecta > Diptera > Syrphidae > Eristalinus > Eristalinus aeneus. Next base: position 65,200,340 of record OY019130.1, on the reverse strand, counting down.
CGATTGGGGGGGCGTTTTTAGCTGCTTTGGAGCGTTATAAAGCAACCATTCGCGTACTACATAGGAGGTGTGCTTCGGATCATTATCTTGTTGGAAGTAGAAAACCGAAAGTAGACTTAATTTTACTGCGGAACTTCGTAAATTTCGTTTTAAAATATTCAAATACCCAATTTTGCCTATAGTATTTTCGATAAATTCGAACTTTCCACAGCCTTTTAAAGCCATACAACCCCACAACAGCACAGATCCTCCCCCGTGTTTTATGGTTAACTTTATATTTCAGCTTTGAGAGCTGTATTTGGTTCCCTGCAAACAATTTGTTTGCCATCAGACCCAAATAAATTTATTTTTGTTTTATCGGAAAACAAAACACCTTCCCAAAAGCTTTCCGGGTGATTTACATATTGTCTAGCAAACTCCAATCTTTTCTTCTTATTACCTGGGGAAATGTACGGCTTTCTTCGGGCGATCCTACCATTTAAATTATTCTTTCTCAAGACTCTTCGAACGGTTTCCACTGAAAGAGGCTTATTAACTACGGATGACACCTCAGCCGTCAACTTTAGAACGCTTGATTGTGGATTGGACTTGATTGTCCGAACAATATACCGCTCGTTTTGTTCTGAGACCAATTTTTTTCTTCCCCTTCCAGGTCTGTTTTTTAGTGTCCCTTCATATCTATAATTGTTTATTATTTTTTTTATCGTTGCATGCGATCGCCCTACAGTTTCTTCTATTTTTCGCATCGACCTCTCCTCGCAAAATAGCTTAATTATGAGCATTCTCGTTGACAAAGTAATCTGTTTTCGCATGTTTTCCATATTTTCGCACAAAGAAGATAATATCGGTCAGTTCAAATGCGTGTGCAGAAATGATCGTCAGGGACATTTGTTGCTTTAATCCTGAACAAATTTGCATATATCGATTCTGCAAAGCTTGTATAAGTTAATACAAAACAATATAACACCACGCGCATGTGAAGCCGACAGACACCCCTTGGAGACATCGCGTCAGCAGTTCGGTAACCCAGTCATCAATTTGCAACATCAGCAGCGTTCCCACGATCAACCTGCAGCTCACGTCAAGGTGCCGAATTGCAGTGCCAGCAATTATTAGGTATTTAAGGTAGCGAAAGAAAAGTCAAATTGTTCAGTAATTGTTAAGAGGCAGAACCGCTGCCAGTCCGAAATAAAATATTTTTTTATAAAAAATAAAATTATGATAGTTTAATTTATATAACGCACACATGACATCAGTATGCTCAATTTAGTGTTTCGATTTCAGGGGTTGTTTCCTTTTTCATGCGAAAGTCGCCTGTCTGTGAATTTGGCATTATACTCTTGTTTAAGATATGTATTCAGTTATGATTAATAATAATAATTGTTGGCGCTACAGTCCAAAGGGGGACCAGGGCCTAGCTTGCTCATCAACTACTCGTGTTGTGCGCGCTACTGTCCTCTCACGAGTAGAAGGAACCTTCAGTTTTTGCCGACTCCGAACGGCGAGATTTGAGAAGCTTTCTTAGATAGTTATTACTCTTTGAGTGTTGTCAGCAGCTCGAAAGAGGTGGTGCCGTGAAAAATTCGAAAAATTGGTGTTGAGCTGGGAGTCGAACCTAGACCCTTCGGCGTGTGAGCGTCGCCTCGGCGACCAGTTATGTTCACTTCAGTTCAGTTATGATTGTATACCAAAAAATAAAACAAAATAATGGTCGGCACGAATATGAAGTGATGATAGGTGTATGCTTAATTTTCTGAGGTACTTTAAGTACATCGGATCCATACCGCGTGCGTATAGAAGTCCGACTTTCATAAGTGCCTGTCGGAAAGACATAGAAAAGGCGTTCAACATTGTATAGTTAGAAGGACTTTTCCGAAAGTTGGTCAGGCTAAACTGAACATGATTGCAAGTAGTAAGTTTCTTGTAAAAATGGCAACGCAATTTTAGCCACTGAATTGTAATTTTGCAGTGGCTGGAAATTGGAGATTAATTTCCGAAAGTGCGAAAGAGTTTTCTTTAGAACCCTGCTGCCGAAGACCTTAGGAAAACTGAGGCAATCTGAGGATAATTGACTCGCTGGACTAAAAATGTATTGTCGGAGGACTTCTTAAACCACCCGAAACGCGTTAACAATAGAAGAAGAATAAGGACGGTGTCAAGAAACCATCATTAATTTTTATATTTTGTTTCAAAATATTACATATTATTTTTGTTCCAAAAAAGCACAAGGTCATCTTTATGCTTTAATGTCCGAGTTGTTCTTCTATTTCGGCTTTTTCTTGGTTTTCATACTGGATACTGACAGTCTGAACCTTACGATAGGCCTTCAATATATTCTCGGTATCGGGATGAAGCTGCGGGAATATATATAAATTGAATTATTTATCAAGCACCCCGGCTTCTGCTTGTACGAAAGAAAGCATCAAAGAAGTCGAAAAACTTGTTCTTCCCGAATAATAAATGATGGCAGAGTTCACCAAGCTTTCAACTGGTGCCATTCACACAATTCTTTATGACCATCTTAACTTTTCAAATGTCAGTGCAAGGTGGGTGCCACGAATGCTCACAGCGCCTCAGAAAAAAGTGAGAATCGCATTCTGTAGAGAGCTGTTGGAGATGTGTAGTGATAATGGGGACAGTGTTATGGATCGAATTGTTACTGGGGACGAAACATGGGTTCAGCACTATGATCCTAAAAGCAAACAAGAGTCCATGCAGTGGCATAAAAAAGGAACGGACCCCCGAGAAAGTTCAAAGTCACTCCGTCTGCCGGGATGCTCATGGTCACAGTTTTTTGGAACTCAAAGGGAATCTCGCTCATTGAGTATAAAAAAAGGTGGAACCATCAACGCCACATCCTGCGCTTCCACTTTGCATAATTTGCGGGAGGAAATTAAAAAGAAAAGACGTGGTAAACTCGAAGCGAGTGTATTGCTTCTTTATGACAACGCTTCTGTTCACACGGCGCGAGTTTCCATGGCTTCTGCACGAGATTGTGTTTTCGAAGAAATCCAACACCCACCCTATAGTTCAGACCTTGCCCCTATTGATTATTTCCTGTTTCCGGATTTGAAAAAATGTCTTCGTGGAAAAAGATTTTGGGATGATGAAGAACTCAAGTCGGCAACAAATGGGTATTTTGCAAATTTATTTTTTTGAGGGTTTGAAAAGAATTATCTCAAGATGTAACAAATGCATTGATGTTTGAAAAATAAAAACAATTTAAATTAAATTCGCATTTTCCATCATATCGATACCGAGAATATATTGAACGCCCCACGTAAATGGTATGTTTACATTCGTCCTTAAAAATAAGCTAATTCCAAAACTCTTCAGCTGCATTCTTGCCTGCGTTTGCAAATATATTCATATGTTCCGTTTTTTTCTGTGGAGCTAATAAATGTTTCTTTTTTGTTTTTCGTGCTACTCGTTCATGACAGCAATTTTAATAGTGTTTAAACGCACATTTGTACTTCTAAATCATTTTGCGTTTCAGTGAAAATGTTTCAAGAACTTCGTTTCGGATCTTGCTTTAATCTTTCACAATTGCAAAATTTTCTCTGTCGGATGTGTGCGGCCCGATCGAGAAGCACTCGAATGCTGTTTCTGCTGGAATACTGGATACTGCTGGATATTGGAATTAAAATAATTTTTCAATCAGTCTGAACTCAGATTAACCCAGATTTATACTAATTTTTCACACTTCATTCGTTGTTTTCTTACATTTTCATCCCATTTCAACTTATATTACTAACTCGCAAAACTTGGATGTAAATAGGCTTTAAGTTTATGTTTAATGCAACGAACAAAGCCTCCAACACCTAGTTTTTGTAGTTTATTGTGTGAAAATTATTTTCTTTTGGTTTGATCGTTCTCATGATGATTGCACCTATCCTTGTTATTTTTCTTAAATTTGTTACTTATTTTATCTAAACATTGTGATAATTTCATTATACAAGATCTTAAAAAAATCGAATGCCACTTCTCGGCAAAACTTTACTATTATGTTTGCAATGTACCCTTGTACCTCCATACCTTCTCTTATCTTTATTTGGTACCCTTAAGTGACTTAATCCCGGTCACTTAAGGGTACCAAATAGTCCATTTAGTTCACGCCAACTATATAACAATTCAGACTGCAAGAAGAAGACTAATATATTGCTCGGAAGCATAGATGAAACCCACATCATCTGCAAAGGCTGAACCATGATTATTTGCCGTTAATTTCCATGAGAGAGTACAAATGGAATCACAACCACACGAGAGACTGTTAACGAGCTGAAACATTTGGTCTTTGTGAAATGTCGCCGAAACAGTCTGCACCCGACGCTGACATTTTTTTTTGATACACAATCCACATAATCATGAAATCAAAAACAACAACTCTAATCAAATATTCAAACGGCCGCACTTTATTAAATAATTTTCTTATTTGTATTTTGTATGTCTTAACTTGAAAAGTCTGCATTTTTTGTTTATAAATAATTATAATATTTTGTTTATATTCTAATTAGATACAATAGGGATAATAATAAGTGATTTTGTCTTCTCTGTTTTATGAATAAAGTACATAATTCATTTTTATTTTTTCATTTGCCAATTTCTTTTAATTTTGGTTGCTTTTTTTTTTGTTTTTAATTATTTTATTCCATTAACGTTTATTTTGTATAAAAGTAGAAAAAGCCCTTAAATCTGTTTTATAATATATATGTATGTATATATATATATATCTATTATAATTTTTTTTGTTTGTAGAAATTCTTTTTCATTATTATATAATAATCTGTAACTGTTTTTGAGATTTTTTTCTTTGCTTTTACTTTGTAAGCCATTGAAATATGAAAAGTTTTCTTTAATAAAAAAGTTTTCTGCATTTGTTATTTTGTCGTTTTGTTTGTTTTACTTTTGGGGGGTAAAAGGATGTGGGTCTTGATGTTTGATAAATTTCGTGTTTTGTGTTCCAGAATTTGTTCATGAGGATTGTATTATTTGTTTTTTTTATTAATTTTCTATGCATTTATAATATATTTTTTCTATTTTCTGACTATTTAATATTTTTTGTTGTTTTATTTAAATTTAACCATTTATTATTATTTTATTTGTTGTTTCTTTGTTTTGTGTTTTTTTCTTCTAAATATATTCTTTTCTAAAACAAATTTACTTTGTTTTCAGTTTCTGTAGGTAGAAATGTTTTGTAATTGTACAAGAGTGTTGTTAATTTTAATTATATTTTAATATTGTGTGAGTTTTATTTCTACAATTATTCATGCAAACAAGGCAAAATATAGTGATTTAGAGAAACTAAATTACAAATTATATAGGAAACACCAAACAAAGAAGGTTTCACATTTTCTCAACTGTATACTGCGTATTGCTCGTTCTACTTTTTAAACGATAATCGAAGTTAGTTTTTTACAAGAAAATTAAGAATTTTTAGCGAAAGATAAAAATATGACTTCGTTACCTTACACATTCGGATTTGTTTTTTTTCCAATTTTCTTTCACATACTTATTCTCTTTTGTTTTCTTTACCTTACCGTCAATAAATTAATCAATATAAATCTTTTCTTCTTCTCTTAATTAAATTTTGCTTCCTGTTCGTGCTTTTTTGTTAATCTGTTATAAATTTCCGTTTTATTTTTACTTATTTTTTTTTTGTTTAAATATAATTATATTTATTTAAAATTCTTAATAAAAACAATTTGTACTTTCGAAAATGGGGAAGGAGGTGTTTGGTTTTTGTTTATGTTTTTTTTTTTTGCTTTCTTTTGTCTTCATAATTATGTTTTTGTTTTGTATATCTTTTTTGTTCTTGTTGTATATATTTTTCATTTTCATTTCTTCCATTCATAAATATTTCATTTTTTTATATATTTTTTTCTTTCTTTTGTTTACATTTAATGGATGTAGTAGCAAGGGATTTTCTTAGTTTTTATTTGGTTTTTTGGAATTTTAGGTATAAATGCCGGATTCTTTGTATACTCATGTACTTTAGTGTTGATGAAACTGAAAAACGGTAATTAAATAAAATCAAAGAAATTGGAATTAAATAGAAAACAAAATACTATTTGATGGCTATCAAGCATTAAAGTCAAATATGAATTAAGTACATTTATTTGAGTGAACGTACATAAATTCATTTATTTAATATTGTAAGTATATTTGTTTCTCTCTCTCTTTTTATATTTAAATGGTTAAATTTTCTATTAATTCTTACTGGTATGGTATTAAAATTTCTATTGATGTAAAACAAATGAATATATATGTATATGTATTAATATAGTTGGTATCGCTTAAGATGTATGTATATATATAAATTGTAATTTTTGTATAAATACAAAAATGTATAAACAAGTTAAGGAAAGTATCAGAAAGAAAACTCAGTAGAATAAAATCAAAATTCGGCTAATACGTTTTGTAACATAACATTGATATATAGGAAGGATTACAATATGTATTATTATTTAATTTATATTTGTTCACATGTAGTAATTCAGAAAACGACTAAATAACATCAAAGGAAATGCTAGTGTTCATATTAAAGATTAGATGTAGTGTTTTTTGTTTTTTTATTTCAATATGGATTTGTGATTTATATATTTTGTTATATTATTGAGATGTGTGAATAAAGGTAGTTTGGAAAAATGCATCTATGAATTCACAATCTCTTTGTATATACAGTTTTATTAATTTTGTTTACATCAAACACAGTAACAAATAAAAACTACACATTCCATCTGTTTTTTTGGTTACTAAACAGAAAAGAAAAAAAAAAAACAGACATAATGTATCATTTAAACATTTTGCAATTTACTATTAGAACTTTCTGTCAGTAAAATATGTTTCCATTGTTTTATTTTTATCTGCACGGTAGTTTTTGTATGTCATTTATTTATTTTAGTTGTATTATGAAAATTTATCTAAAATTTCAATGTGAGGTATTTTTCTTTTATTTATATATTTTGTATTTTATATTAATGGATAATACTGAAAACAAAAAATCTGTTGAAAAAGGTAATAAAAATCAAATCCTATTTCATCATTGAAAATTGAAATCATATAAATGCACGATTATTTATGTTCTTTGAAATACTACCACCTTATATGCGTACGCTACTTAATAATTAAAAAAAATAAACGAAGTATTTAGCCACAGTGTTTTGTTTCTGTTCATACTTACTCCATTTTTAATGCGTTTTGTGAGCGCAACTCTTATACACAAGAAAAAGATCCTTATACATACAATTTCGTTTTACTGTCATCACGAAGTCATTTTTTTCGTTTCTTTAACAAACTAATGTATTCTTGAAATCTCACAGATACGAGTTTAAATTCATAACCAACATGTTTTTGAATTTCGCAAAAATGAAAAAAAGTTATGTTATAAAAATAAATTTAGTGAAAAAGTTTTGCAGACATTTTCATTCAATATCAGCTTAAATTTATAATTTTTTTTCATAAATGGCCAATTCAGGTTGTTATGTACAATAACAAACGATCGAAAATTAATGACTTTAACGTCCTATTTGTATATAAACAAACATTTCACAGTTGCGAGTTTTTTTATTCACACAGTGTATTTTGAAGTTTAAGAAATTCATTTTTCATTAATTGTTTCCACTTGGGATAAATTGTAGGAAATTTTGAAATATAGAATTTGAGTGAATTTACTTGGATATTGTTTGTTGAAGTTGTGCATTGATACAAGAAAATTTTATGTGAATCACTGGGAGTAGTCTAGAAAGCGTAGAGACAACGGTACTTTTATCTCATGCCTTTTAAAAACTCACCGCCATAATGAGTTTCAATGTCAATTTTGGTGAGAACAGAAAGATTAATAACTAAGGAACTATTTTTTACGAAATGCCACATGAGATTAGGAATAATTACTTCATTTGTTTACGAGTATAAACGTGGGGTTGCAAACAACTTTTTTGTTTAGAAATTTATTTTTATTTGAGATAGGGCAAAAACTTTTAAAATGTTATAAAAGCTAGGCCTAAGCCAAAAACTGCTATGTTTTTTACTATTTATAGGGAACTGCTTACATAAGGGATATACTTATGCAAGGACGACGATTATAGTGTTGATGACACTTTCAGCAGCGGAAAAAGAAGGTTCTCGAAAAAGTGTGGCTAGATCTGTTTAAAGGTCAAATAAGACCGTAAACAACCCCCGCGAATGCAGAGTTAGTATTTTTTTTTTACTATATTCTCAAGCCAGTTACTGTGTAAATGGGAATTAATTATTTTTGGGACCATTCAAAACCACCCAATGTACAATTTTAACAAACCATATACAAGTTCCTTCCTCACAGTTTAGTTATGAGAATGTATGTCAATAGAGGAAAAAAAGTTTTTTCTTTTTTGTTTTAACCAACTTTATCGTTATCACATATCTGGAGCTCTTCTGTTGCGTTCGAAATTTGTATAAAAAAATATTATCAAAAAAGTTTACTTTATACTTACATTTAAATGATTTTTACACGCTTGTCTCGAAAATAATGTGAAAATTACGCAAAAGAATTCTGTATGAAAAAGCATACAAGACAAGCAGTTCCTTAATTTATGAGGCTTACAACAACGTATACACGATTTGATTTTTTTTTTTGTTGCTTTAGTTTCGTGATTCTCACACATATGAAACATTTTTTTTTACTATCCTTTTAAATGATTGAAAACTGTTCATTAACTTACTTATTTCTAATGTTAAATATGTATATACAAACACATAGAATATTTTCATTTTTCAAATTTGGGTTTTTTTGTAATTAAGTATTAGGATACATAAAATTCAACCTAAGGAAAATGTCTGATGATTTCTTTTATTTCTTAGGAATATAAATCGTGCTTCGATCAAATTTTGTTTTTTTTTTTTGTTTAATTAATTTTTTAATTTTATAATTTAAATATATCTCTGATGAATGTAGCCAATGACGAATGAGATATGAGAAAGGAAGTTAGAGGACTAATAAGAGTGTTAGTTGCAAGGAGAACTTTTATATACAATTCCAAACAAAAACATGTGTTTGTGTATAGGTTAATTAGTATGAGTTTAAATATAATGTTGGTGTTTTGTTCTTACATTTGTGTTGCTTTCATTTTAAATATACATGGGGAATAAGAAAAAAGGAGAAAATTGAATACAATTCTGTTGCAGTGACGCTTTGAACAAATTATTTTTTTTTCATCAATTTTATCCTTAATGTTTTTGTTGTGAAAAAGTGAAAATGAAAGATGAGTTGGAACGACGATGATTTTGTGGAAAGATGATTCGTTTGAATGAATGACTATGCTAGAAGTTGTTAATATTAATATCAATTCGCAGAGCACGTGTTCATTGCCATGGAAAGGACAAGAATCGTTGTAACTCCCATTTGATTAGATATGATTTCAATGATGTTGTGCAATAATGTGATGGGTATGTGATGATAAATGCATGAGCGATGTACGACAATTTCAAGTTTTCTAAGTTAACATTTAAGACTGTTTAATCACAAATCTCTTTATTTATATGTACATCCATAAGATTTCGGTTCCTTAAAATCATTCCTGACCGCCATTATTTTTATGAAAGAAAATCAAATCTTCTCTAATTTATCCGAAAGAAGTGATTGTTTTTAATTCTTAACAGTTTTAATCACACTACACATTTTCTTGTAAACGATTTCTTGTAGAAATTTGCATCTAAATATTTTTTTTAAATGAAATGTCTACAGAGAAGCTTTATTGAGTTGTTTTTTTTTAAATTCATTAAAAAATGTCTAATCTATTTTAGAGCAATTACTTACTGGTATATATTGTTTTGCTTTGGATTTTGTGTAGTGGCAGCAGTTTGAGGTATTTTTTGAGTTCATGTGTGTTGCTCACTTGAGGTAGGCAAATACATATTTCTATTTGATTTCGTTTCGGAAAAAATGTATTTAGCAGTGTTTAAATTATTTGTTTCCTTTCATTGCGGATTGTGCTCCTTTTAATATTTTTGGCAGTGTTTGTCGAGCTTATGGAAGTCTTTCTATTGCTTGGTTTTAAGTCATTTATATTTATATTAAATGCAAACTAGTATTAAACAATATACAAAATCATCACATTTTTTGTTCTATACTCACATACATTATATACCTAAATATTTTAAAATTATGTAAAATTATTCACGCTTTTTTCGCATATCCAGTCTTTAAATCACTTTATTTATTTTTGAGTCGAATATCCCCACAAAATACCCTCTTTCCAGTTTTGTTTTCTTATGTCGTTATATTTTTCTTAAGATATTTTTTGTTTTTGTTTTTGTCTCTGCAATGATTATAAGTATGAATGAATGGTAAATATTTTGTTAAAAAAGTTTATCACTAATTGAAAAGGTGTTAAGATATTTACTTGAATATTTCATTTTTCATCGATTGTTCAACAATTCCAATTTTTTCTTTTTGTTTCGCTTTTTGTTCACTTAAGCAACGTAAAAAATGCTTTTCTTTTAAAGTCTACATATACGTATATAAGTCTTAAAATGTAAGAGATTAAGTTAGTGTGTAGTTTTTACATTCTTACTCATTTTTTTCTTTTTAACTTCAATTTAGAAATGAGTAAACGTAAATAAGAGGACATTGAAATATTGCTTAATCAACACTGAATCATAATTGCATTTGTATTCTTCCTTAAAATCATTTTTTGCTTGGTTTTCTTACTTAAATGCAAATACAAATTCTATACAAACTTATACTTAAAAATTTCCAATGATTTTCATTTTTTTTTGTTTTTTTTTTTATTTTCTTTTATTTGTGTGTTTTATTTTGTCACCGATTTGGTCCACATCACCAGCTTTGCGTAATGCCATTCCACTGAGGTATTTCTTTGAGGAATTAACTTTAGGTTTCTCTTTTGCTTTCTTTATGTCTTGCATTATGTAATGTGTGTTTTGTTGCATTTGGCATTTTGTATAAATTATTAATCATGACATTTCTCCACGCATCCTTTAGTAAATTTTGTTTTGTGACCATATCGGTTGTTCTTTTCTTTTTCGAGTATTTCTCTAGTTGAGATATTTTTATTTTCAAATTCAAATAAAAAAATTATTCACTGTAAATTTCTTAAACTTAGTTAATCTATCAAAGATGTTTTATTTTGATTTATTTTCGTTTTTCTTTTTAAATTCGTTTCCTTTAAAACCTGGAGACCAATGGGTTCGACACAACAAATAAAAACACTGAGAGAAAAGTACCTAGACTATAGCCCACGAACAATAAACTAAAAACATTTAATCAACTCTTTTTAAAACAAACCAAAAGGATGTTGGCTTAATGTACACCACTTAAAAACTAACTCTACAAATTAAGTTACATAAACTGTAGTATTTGCAATATTTATGATTTATGTAATTCACGTAAATATTCCTTAAGTCTACGTATGCTGTTAAAAAAGAAAGACCTAATTGCAGCCCATTTTATTTACGAATATATATATAAAGTGTTATTTTGTTCTGTCGTTATATCTATATTTAAACTAAATATTAACTCACTCAATTAAATGTTTATACCTATTTATATATTTTTGTTTTATAATATATATATTTAAGAAAAAACACAGATACAACATTTAATCTAATGCAGGTAATAATAGTAATAATTCTTAAAGCATACAACACAATCTATTATTGATTGGACACAAAAAAACGAAGGGAAACAAAAGAAAATATAAATTGCATTTACTCTGAAGTGCTCAAATAATACCGTTATTTAAAGTATTAATGGGAGAAGGAGTATGCTTTGTTCTTTGTATATGACTAAGCTTGAATATTATTTAATCGATTTGGGGTCCTTTTAACCAACTAACTCTTCATGTTTTTCCATTGTATTTTTTCCACACTTCTGTGGATTTTTCATTTCTTACAAGGTAATGACATAAATCAAAATCTTACAAAGCTAACTATTAGCAGTTATGTATTTTCTTTAAAATATATTATGTTTAACCTTCCTCAAGAGTATATTTGCTTCCTTTGTTTGTAAGTTATTTCATCAGCGAACAAAATGCATTTAGGGTTAAAACACTTTTCTCTTATTATTTCCGTTTATTGGATTTTTTTTTACATTTTTATTTTCATATTATTGTTATTTTTCTAAAGTATTTAACTAAAAAATTAACTAAAACCAAAATAAAAAATAAAAACAAGAAATTGAACGATAAAAATGCACACATAGGAATTGAATAAGAATGAAGTATAATGAAATTAAATTCATAAATTCATAGAGGAATATTGGGAAAATTGTTTTACATTTGTACTTTAAATTGTATTTTGTTTATTAATTAATATATTAATAAGATTAGGTGAACTACGTCTTCTTAATTGGATTAAAAAAAAGTCTAATATACTTTTATTTTTACAGAAAAGCAACACATAAATTAACGTTTTGTTATTTTGTATTTTTGTTTAAAGTTTAATGATTATTTAAAGGAAAGTTTTTTTTTTTAAAGAGAACAATGATATAAAAAATTAATTTAAATATATTTTGCTTAAGGACAGGTAACGCTGTAAGAGAAAAAGAACTAAGGAAGTATTTTTTTTATTTAACATTTAATTTTTTATTATTTAAAAAACATTAATTTATATAACTAATGGGTTAATTCAACGTGTTTAATTTGTTTATTCGTGTTTTTGTGTTTTAAATTTCAGGTAAGAAATGCATTGCATGTTACAGGGTTAAGGTTGATTTGTTTATGGGAAGTGCTAACATTTTAGGGATTTGCTTCTATATGTGAGAGTGATGTTCCAGAATTTATTTTCGTATCTTTACAATAAGGTCATTCGATTCCGCATGACTGAAAGATTACTGGGTTTTTGAAAGCTCCAGCTGATGGGAATCTAAATAATATCAAAAAAAATGTTGACTGAAGTAGTGATGATTTGAATCTTATCGGACAATGGCAATGTATTAAAAAAGTGAAATAGCATCGGTCAAATATTTCTTCAAGCGCATTGAAGTATTTCAGACATTGTAAGAAGAGACCGTTTGGTTTTAAATGCCCTCAACTATAGAGACACTAATTTGCAGAGTCCTAAATTCTGTACTACTGTATGCATTTTCCTCCAATTAAATAAACTTAAATAATTATATTATATTTTAAGTGAGAACTGAGGTTGAGAATAATATATTGGTCTAAATATAGGCGGTTATACTATTCAGCAAATTTCTAGACATGCGCCATTTTTGAAAAATTACTATACATCAAGACAAATTCAATTAATCGGGCAGAACCAAAGGAGAAAAAACATCACAAGCGGTTGATCAGTTCAGTTCAATTGAATATGATAGATGTTAGATAACATCCTAATTGCTGCTGGGTCGAATGAAGGCTCAAAGAATTCGTGATTGCAGTATCAATTTATTGCTGCCAATCCAGGCATCGTTTTCTCCAATAAAATAATGATTGTTGTAACCGTATCGAAAACAAACGAATTATTTTAACACGCCATTTATAATATGCGACTTTTTTGTGTTTACAACATTTACAAACGCATCTTCTTTATCTGCCTTAAACGAGTTTTTTTCTACTGATACCAACACTAAAGACCTACAATGAAAACAAAACATGACAATGTTTATAAATGGTATAGTCAAATAAAATTTTGAAACTTTACTTAAACTACTGCCAATTAATATTGGATATGAAAATTATATTGATATCCTCTTTTAAGGATGATAAGGATTTAATTTAACTTGCCTTGGATTGAAGGCAATACAGGGGATACATAAAAAAGGAATAAGTAACAAGCGATGGTACAACGGAGTATAAAGAAAAATCAATTGAATTATTTTGCCAAGTATTCGAAAACGGACGTCACAAGAAAGAATATCACAAAATTATATGCTTGAGGAACTTGTGCCACAGAATGAAATTACATTTAATTTTTTGATTACTTTCGATTTGCCATTTGTGTGTTCTAACAGATTTTGGACACTGTTCGACTGTCGCTTAGAAGTGGAAAATTTTGATTGTGCAAATTTTTTAAAGGAAAAAACTTCTCTTTTTCTGACTTCATTTTTTAAACGAAACAAAATGTTATGAAGAAGGGGCCATACAAAATCGTAACTTCTAAAAAATAATAATTTGTGTAGAAAAGGGTTAAAATACAATAAATTTTACGGCGAGGTTAAAAAAACATTTAGAAATTACTCATAAACAAATAGAATGCCCGAGCCGATGTAGATGTATTGGAAACGTTAAACTTAAAAACAAAGTTATAACTTTTAAATAAATATCATAATTTAGACGTTCTGAATGAAAAAAAGTGAGTGAAAAGCAAAGGGTCAAATAATAAACGATTGTTGTCACATTTGTCGATATGATGGAAAGCGGGAAAGCAACGAAATTAGCAAAAACAACAAAAAGCGTTGAAAATCATTAAATTAGAAATTAAAATTTAATTTACAGTTTTTATTTTAGTTTTGTAAAAAATAAACCAAATCCTTTAAAATTAATCGAATTTTGAAAATATTTGGCACAACTAGAATTGAACAACGGAAAGGTGTTAAAGAAGCGAAACCTTAATCGGATCCCATCAAATTTGTTAAAATTCGTAATAGAGTAAGCTTAAGTTTTTCTCTTGTCCAAAACTAAAGTATGAATAGTACTTCTCATAACTTCAACCTTAACTTAGGAAGAAATGCAGTCAGTGGTTTACATCGTGAAGCATGGAATCAGTAGCTTTTCTGTGGTTGTAACCAAATAAATACCATCTCGCATTAAAGTTTGCAGCGGTGGATACAGATTTTCGACAAATATTTCGTTTTTTGCTTTGAGCTCAAACTGGACTCGGTGGCCAAAAGCTGTAAGTTGAAGTAGAGTTCAAAACAAGGCAATATTTAGGAAATGTTCGGAATCATTGGTATGTCTGTAATATTATTTTTAAGTGCCGGAAGTCGAACCTGGACCTTCGGCGAGTGAGTGTCGCACACTACCCACTACGCCACGGCGATCACCAAAACACCAATAAAAGAACGAAATTTGATCAACCCTTGCCACTCTTGCCAGTGCTTTTCTGAAATGGGTAATGAATCAGGTCATGACAGATTACCAGATAAAGAAAAAAATTTTGGAAACATCGCTTCACCTGTTAAAGGCAGAGTACCCAAAACTAAAGCACGAAGAACTACAAATTAAACAAAAAAAAATATTCCACTTTTTGTGTCGAGATATTGTAAAGGAACATAAACGTCTAACATAATTTTATTGATTTTATATACTTAAGTTTGAAACTTGTGACTAAAGCTACATATAACTCCTACCTATTGCTACAGGGTGTCTCTTATTGAGTGATGTGTACAGCTACAAAATAGGCAATAAATTAAGAGATACACGAAACTAAAAACATATTTTCTATTGTCTTGTATTGATAACTGCAGTTTATAGATATTTACTACATATTTGAAAATGAAATGTATTATTAAGGTAACACAAAGAAGTACATGTGTTTTATTCTTTTAAAGAGAATGAAAGAAATTAAGACAAAAATTCTACACGATGCGATTGCTGATTGTTCCTACGTTGAGAGATGGCTCAATTGGTTTCCTATTTAAGTTTGTTTATATTATGTATGTTTATGGATTGGTGTTGTGTAATATTTAATGTGAGGGCGTGCATATACACCGGAAATAAAATAATAAGACATATCTTCTGTATGATTTGTGTTTATGTGCGATTTGAGATATTGATTTTATTTTTGTTGAAATTGATCTAGAGTGCAGTGAGTTTTAAATAGATTCCTTATTTTCTTTATATTTGAATTTATATTTATATAAGAAATGCATTATTTTGATTTGAGGTATTTCGCGGCATTGATGTGATGACTAAACTATAAGTAAAATAACTTTAAATTAGGTTAAATGGATAATAAAATTAAGGAGAGGATACTCAAATCAAATATATTCTTGACCATTTTTTCTCTTTTTAGGAAAAAATGAACAATATGCATACGTACATATATTTTTTTCTTTTCAAATTGCACGTTTCTTCTTTCTCTTCTGATTATTTGTTTTATTCTCGTCATTTATATATTGATATGAATTTATTATTTAACAAAATTGAAATTTTGTTTTTTTTTGTTTTGTTTACTTGCATTTTATCTTTACATCTTTGAGGTAATAATATTCATTTATGTATAATTCTTTTGGCAGATTCTACAAAATGTTTATCTTTTATTCGATTATGGTATTGTTTTTATCATATCGCTGAGAGTGCACAATTCCACGATTTTTACTCATCCCTATGACTATGTACAGATTGTAGGTTTCAACCTCCTATGAAGTGAATTAAACAAGAGAGTTTAAAATGAATTTCTCATTTTATGTACAAAATTGCGAGATACATTTTCGGCTTGTTTATTCGTTTATTTTATTATGAGATACATCACCTGAGAGTGTGGATTCTGTTATTGCTTGTATTTGCGTATACATAGTACATATATTTTCCTTGTGTGCATACATACAAAAGTTGGTTATACATACAATGGATTTCTATGGTGGTTTCTTATGTCTTTTGGTGTTTTTTTTTCTGTGCTCTACTTGGAATACAGGTTGCTACAATTGAAAACATATTAAAGGTATCACACCATGGCATTTCAATAAAAACAAATAAAACGATGTAGTGAACTTTGTTGAGAAATTAAAGTTGTTGCATTTTAATTGACGACATGTTTAACGTCAGAATTAGAAGAGTTCAAAACAGAATCACATTTGAATTCGAAATTGCTTTATTCACACAATTGTGGAAAAACAAGTACTTAGAACTGACAAGGATAAACTTAAGAATCATTATTAGGAAATATGCAAACTACTCTTACAAAAAGGTTTCGTATGCCCAAAAAATAGATTACTCACAAATTAAAACTCAAAATTAATACATACATACATTGAATGTGCTTGGTAAAATTGAAAACATGTTAAATTTACTCTGCCACAATCAGAAAATACATGACGATCGTAAAATTCTATGATCGATAAATTATGTAATTATGCCAAAACGTATCATTTTACAAATGTTACACAAGTCGAATGCTGCCACTGTTTAAATATGTAGGTTGTTGCCCATATTATTTTATCGCTGTGCTAGACAATGAGAAGCGGGTGGAGGACCTCTTGTTGTGAAATTTTTCAACGTACGGATAAACGCTTAAATTTTGTTTTATTTCCTTTTATTGTTTTAATAGAGCTGATAAAGGCATTTTCTAGAACAAAGTCCCTCTCTTACATTGGCGCTAAATAGTAATCTCTTGAATCTTTAATTTGGAACGAAAAATTTACTTCAATTTTTTGAAGGGATTATAGATTTATAACAATTCTGAAGCATCAAGCACGGGCCGAAAGTATTGAGAAAGAAGGGAAACGATAGTTTCACTGGTCATAAATCAACCCTGACCTGCGGGTTGTAATATATTACACCGTGAAGGAAAGCGCTGTGGCAAAAGAACTAGTCTTAAAACGTATTTTTAAATGCGAAAGGCGATTTTAGAGTAAATTAATAAGGAGACCAGGCCTCGAACTAATTTTTCTGTCTATTTCTTCGAGACTATAGAAGATCAAAATTTGTTCACATCTAATCATAGGGAAAATGCGTATGGTGCAGCGTTTTCCTTAGCAGTCACTACAAGCTTGTCACTTCTTGGCAATAAGCGAGCATTGTTCTGTATAATAATGGAATATTACTAAGCATTCCAAAAAAGCATATAAGGATAACATTGATTTAAAAAAAAACTTAAAATTGATCAATTGAAAACCTCTTTTCTGAAAAGCTCGGAGTGATTCAATTTCACGACAGACAAGTTGTAGAAGGGCTAAATGTTAAATCGAACTCTCTGGGTAGACCCCAGAGTGGACACAGTGACGCAACAACCCAACTGATTCCCTAAAGTGAATTGACAAGGTACTATGCGCTTGCATCGCAGAAACTCTAAGTTTAGTCGATTGAGGGAAAGACAAAACTTGGTCGTGCAACAATTTAAGAAGCTTCTTCTAATGCAATCTTTCATTAACGTCGAAATTTAAATATAGCTTGCATATAAAATCAAACAATTAAACCTTAAGTCGGAGCACTACGTCATTCTTCAAAAACAATGTAGGGCCATAAGATTTAACTAAAATTTAAGTTTTCTTTTAAAATTGCTTCAGTTCTCTTGCACTTTTTCCCTTAGCATGAATCTTATCAGTGCCATGGTGTGATGTCTTCTCTCGTATAATAATTCATCCATCAAAACAAATATTCACTGATAACCTGTTCCATTCTGGGTAGTAAAAGACGACCGTTTCGTTGGGTATGTACCGTATTTATCCTCTTATGTGTATAAAACTTATTGAAAATTATACATTTAAATACACCAACAAGCAATTGATAGAACCGTCTTGTTTGGTTTAAAACAAATTTAGCTAAGTTTTAAATATTGCATTCTGTGTTTTTTAGTTCCATTTTGCTTTCCTTTACTATTTTCTACATTTCTCTTACTTACTGAGAAGGAAGTATAGAATGAATTTCGTGGGAAAGGAGAAAAGTATAAATTCAAACATAAGTCAAAACAACATCAACCTACAGGTGGCTCAAAGAAAAGTAACAAAAGACGAAATGAAGAGACAAAAACCAAAAAAGAAAGCAGAAGAACGAAACAAAAATAAAAGAAATAATTTATAATATAAATGTATGTATTTATTAAATATTTGAATAATCAACAAAATTGTATTAATTAATATTAATTATGAATGTGTATTTTGTTTTGTTGTTTTTTTTTCATTCATATTTTCTTTTCGTTTGTTTTATATATTTATTACAATAATCAACTAAAATATTTATCTAAATTACATTTAATTAATTAAAAAAAAGTATTTTACTTTGTTTTTCTCCAACTCATGGTTATAAATTGTATTTTTTAATCTTTGTTTAACTTGAAAGCAACTAAAGGTGCAGGTTTTACAGAAAATTAATGATAAAAAAGAAATAAATTCAAACGTACAATACTAAAACACAAAAAAAAAAAACTCAAAAAAGCCGATTATGCAAAAAATGAAAGAACTAAGTCTATTTTGGCGAGCAGGAATATGGAAAAGGGGGAGGAAAGGAATAGGAGGAGGACGAAGAACAAATTAATGTAAATGAATATAATAATATTTTATATTAAGAAACACAAGGTCATTGTATAAAGATTTAAAATTAAAAAATTAAACTAATATTTCATCATTTCTTGGTTTAATATTCTCTATTAAAAAATTGGTATCTTCTTTCTGCTTGATTCTTCTTCTCTATTGATGTATTTAAAAATATGTAGTTTTATTTATTTATTTAATTTTTATTTTAAATATATACGATACTTCATATTTCTTGTTTGTTTTTATTTAGTTTGTTCTCTATTTTCTATTATAATAGATTTTGAATTTATTCATTTATTGTTTCCATTTATTTTATTTATGTATTTTAACTATATGTGATTGCTTCGTGTTTATGTTTTCGTGTGTGAAAAATCATAAAATGTTTTTTTTTGTATACATAACATACATTTAATTTATTCATGGTGGAAAAATGTTATTTTATTTCATGGTGACTGCATATAATGGTTGGTTCTATTTATGTTAGTGGACTATAAATTGGTATAGATAGAGTTGCTAATTAATTTAATTTGGGAAATATGAAAGAAAGGGAAATAGGAATAAATTCAATATGTTAACGCCTTAATAATTGTGCATGTTCTAAACTAACTAATACAGACTTAAAAAATCTTGCAGCTCTGCGTAAAAACAAAACAGAAAAATAATTCATCGGTGTCAGTAGATTTTATGTTTATTCGCTGAAGTTATCTCTGATTGCCAAATTATTGAAAATAAGTTGCATGCCATAGGTTATTGCTTATATTGGTCGTGCATAGTAGAAAAGTTAAGTTAAAATTAACTGTGGTCAGGCAAAGAATGACTGAAATTCTTATGTGATTTATCAAATTAAAAATTGAAAACACAATGCAATGTTATTTTCGAAAGGAAAATTAATTTGAATTGAGTACGTTATCCCTTCCTATTCCATTTATAGCTAAATTTCTAGTTCAACCAGATTGGAATTAAAACATAAATAAAAAAGTACTTATGAGTTATGATTTAAATATCTTCACGTCATACAAGAGAGAACTGAATACCAATTTACATCCGAACATAAATTTGGCATCAAACCACCCATTATATACTTCTTAAAAACGCACACAAAATACGAGTAAATAATAAATCATCACTCATTCAACGCGGATTAAGGAGGATTTTTGTCTTAAACATTTTCATTTCAACTCAACACACATCAAATAAATGCACACACAAATTGCTAGATTCCTATTTGTACATTTTTTCATCAGATGATCTGAGAGAGTCCGTTCCAAGAGGTGATTTTTTTTTTCTTGTTTTAGTTATTTCATGTAATTTTTTTGATATTTAATTTGTCTTAGCAAATTCGTGGTTTTATTTATGTTCTTCTTTGTTTGTTATACGTTTCCTTTTAAGCATTTATATATTAATTTTTGGAACCGGCGACTTTCAAAAGAAAAATTTATTTAATTTTTAGAAATAAGCAATTTGTGGTGATTTAGTGCGCTAAAGTTATATTTAGTTGTTTTAGGTTTTGTTTTTATTTATCATTTCACACAAACACAATCTGCTGTTCTTGGTATTTATTTTGTGTTGTTTTTGTTTTACTGCATGTTCATTGTTCTTGTCTAAGGGATAGTTATTAAAGTAAATAATAAAGTAACTAATATAATATATTCAAATATATAAATTGTATCTTTAATATAATAAATTTATATGTTAATGTTTAATATATCATTAATAATTATTTTTACTTATGTTTTTTCTTCACGTTTTTTTTTTGCTAAAGAGGTATTAGTTAAATGTTGCTGTTTTGTTTTGCATAAACAAAAAGTGTTGGTTTACTTCTTGTTTACTTTATTAACCGTACTTTGCTTCTAGTATATTAATTGTATTCCTTTGTGTTGATATTAATGCTGCCAAGTGATGTGGTATCTGTATTTATCATTATGTTTTATATTTTTCTACTTTTCATTCGATTTAAGGAAAGTTTTTTTTTTTGTTTTTGAATAACTTCATATCAGACATGTACTTGCATACTCCTCAGTGTATGAGGGAGTATGTGGATGTGTATAACACAACATGGGCTGCTACACTTAATTGAAAAAATGAAAGCGCATCTTACATTCCTACAGTATTTTTTGTTTCGTTTCTTTCTTGGTTTTCATACAACTTTCTCTTTTTCATTCGCTTATAAAATATTTTCTTTTATTTAATATTGAGTTACATATAAAAAATTAAGAATTCTTATGCCGATTTACAGTTTTTAATTTTTATTTAGCCAAAGTCAAATGTCATACGAACAATATACAAAAAAAAAAAAAAAAAATAAAGATGAGAAACTGAAAAAGAAAACCTAATTCATTCGATACGAAGGATTTTCAAAACAATTTTGAATTTCATTCACTTTTTGTATCTTTTTTTAAAGTGTTTTATTTTAAATTTTATCACTTCATGTTCTTTTTTTTTTTTTTTTTTGTTTTTGCTTTTGGTATTTTTATAAACTTTTCAAAACAATAAAAGGAAAGAAAAATTCTTGAGGGTGAGTTGTTGTAGATTACTGATTATTTCAAACAACTGTTTAAGATCATATATACTTTTACTGTTCCTTTGGAACATGCAATGCAAAAATAAAGGGAATATTTTTTTTTTATGTATCGCATTTTCCCCAAAAAGTTTACTCACGGGGAAGTTCATAGCTTACATCTAATTAGCTTAAAAATTTAGAGATCACATATGATGTTCATCCTATAACTACAGTAGAATTTAGGTTTTCACATAAAATTTCGTAAGACAAGGAAATAACTTTAATAACCTTAAAGTGATATTTACATCGAAAATTTCATCTTTGAACAGTTGTTTTACTTTATGAATGATGGTTGGTCTACGAGTAAAATTTTTAAAGGGATGATTATTTAAGTAGAATATTGTGTGTTTGTACGTTCACTTCGTTTTGTTTAACGGTAAAAATAATACAAATCTCGAATGCGTGAAATGTATAAATGCATAATGCATTATGATTTGTAGCGCACAGCTCTTGTTAATAGTTTGGTTGGAAAAGAAACTTATTTCGAAACGAAAAATTAAAATAAACTCTTTTAGACTGACAGTTTTTTTTTTGAATGCGTTACGAAGTGCAATATGAATGATTCAGCTCTTGATTGAGTAAGGAAAAACGTGTATTGACAAAGAACTTTGATTTCAAAAGCATTAAAACACAATTGAAAAGGATGTTTGAAGGTATTCGAAGGTTAAAAAAAGAGATATCTACATAAGTCCTTGAGAATTTTGACCAGGAATTTCTGATTATGTCAATGCGACTGTCAATCTAAATTTAAAAAACTAGAATTAGAATGCGTAGCTGTGTCGTCGTAGGATATATTTGAAATTAACAGATAACGAAAACGTGCATTTATTACTTTTATATAAAATGTTTTCAAGCTTTAAATGTTGACGTGTGTACACATTTAATCTACGCTCAGCTAAACAGATCTTCGTAAACGAAAACAAAAACTATGCTGCACAAATTTTTTAAAAAAATGTTTCAAATTCTACTTAATGCAGAGAGGCTATTAGACTGTTAATATTCTTACATATTCTAAAATTGAATAGAATGATTTAGAATCTGTGAAACCGTACTAACCACTTAGCAACTATCGCTTACGGCCAGAAAACATGATATCACGAGTTCGTTGTTGGAGTATTTAACGGAATAGAAGCGTGTCTTAATTTCTTTCTATTCTTTTCACAAAATTGACCAATTGACTTTCTACAACATTTCTCACCCTGACGTTAAAAATAAAAACACATATTTGAGGAAAAGTGAAAGAAAGAAACCAAAAGCAAGAGTTGCAATAAAAAAAATCCACAACAAACATTTACTATAATATAAGTTAAATTTGTATTATAGAGCAAAAACTGGTATACATGTTGTCGCGATATTACTTTAGTACCTTAATCTAAAATAATTTTCGCCACCTTCATCAGTGGAAGAGACGAGAACGAACGAGGGAAACGAAAGAATGATATAACAAACTAAATTCCTTTTATTTTTTCCTTAATAATTGCTTTTTGTTTTCACTTTGACGTAACAAAACAAATTTGTTATACAAAAAAATGTTTCAATTTTTTTTATTTTGTTTTTACATTTTCCTTTTCTAATAGTTATTGAAAAACACAGCATTATACATACAAATCGTATTTTGTATTGTTTTACTTGTGATGTTGTTTTCCCTTATACGATGTAGATTTTTTAAAATTTAATTCGTTTATGAATCCAAAAAAATAAATAATACAAATCAATAAAAAAAGAAGAAGGTAGGAATACAGTAAGAGGTGAAGAGATAAGGAAAAAATGAGCTAAAAATAAAAAGAAAATTTAAAATAAAAAAATATACACATATATTTTTTTAAATTTATCATTGTAAAACTAATCAACAAAAAAAATGTTCAATTATTTTCTTTTTTACATTTTCACTTTCTATTCAAGTGACACTTCCAAAAGAATAAGGATTAAAACGAAAGAAATATTTCAAAAACCCAAAAAAATTGTTGTAATTTGCTTTAACCTTTACACATCATGTAGAAACTCAGAGAGAAGAAAAAAAAATTAAAAATAAAAAAAAATAATAATTAGCTAATTCTTTTCGTTTAATTAATCATATTAAGATAGTTAAGGAACTCCTCGGAGAAAAGTTGCATACACGAGGAACTACCCGATGATGATGCCGGCATGGATGATGTTGCGCTTGTTGTGGCTGCTGCCACAACCGAAGATGCTGCTGTTGACGAGTCCGCTGCATTGGTAAAGAAGCTAGCGTTACCACCACCAACAACTGGTCGCTGTTGAGTTTTTATTGCTGAGCAATTGGTTTTGTTACGGTTCGCAATCTGATGCTGTTGAAGTCCACTGGTTGCTGTGGTTGGGGTGGCTGTGCGCCAAATTGAACCAATTGTGTCACTTGGATGTTTGCTTTCACCGCTGCCAACACCAACTGCATTGAATGGGTGTGATTGATTGCGTTGATGCTGCTGTTGTTGTTGCGATTGCTGTTGATGCTGGTGATCGGAGGAATTCAGTGTTGTAGAGCAACAGGAATCTGTGTTGCTCCAGAGATCATTGAAAATTAGATCACGCGATTGTCCCAGAAATGAAGAATTCATACAATTTCCACCATTGCGCTGTTGTTGTTGCTGCTGCTGTTGGTGTGGCTGCTGCTGTTGCTGTTGTTGGTGTTGGGATTTAGGATTGCATATGTTTGCAGCTGGATTTGGTATTTCCCATATATTACTAATCTTATTCAATTGGCTTGCATAGGATGTTGCAGCGTCAATTGAAAGCTTCGATTGTCCCAATAGAGGACTTTCCCAGAGGCTTGTACTTTGTGACAATGATGCTGTTCCGCATCCAGTTATACCGGCACCGCCATTGGATGAGCAAGTCGATCCAGCTGATGATGTTGTCGATGAGGTTGGTGATGAATTACTTTTAATTGAATAAAAACTATCCCTGAGATTGCTATTTGGCGAGGACTGACTGGAGGTCCAAAGGGATTCCTTGCTGTTGCTGCGATGACTGCCTGCACTGTGATACTGTGACGATCGAACTGACGATGAGGAAATTGGACTTAGGGATGGATGGGAATTGCTATTGTTACATTGAGTGTTGTTATTATTAATGTTTGCACTTGATATAACCGAAGACGTTGAGGATGAAGAGGAACATCCCCACAAGTTAGAAATGTTCGCTGCTGCTTGATTGTACAATAGTGAGTTTGTGTTTGTTGGGTTAGTCGTGTTACTATTGGTAGATGACAATTGGCCCCATAGATTGTTATGTGGTTTATTGCAAGAGTTATTACTTAATATGCTAATACTGTTGTTGGAATCTCCTACTCCTACTACACCTATACCTACACCACCATGATTCAGTCCGAACAGTAAACTGCTGTTATCGTTTGTGTTCGATGAACGACAGTTGATGTTCAGATTCTGATTGGTGAGGTGGCCCTGAGCTAAACCTGATGCACCTGACGCACTATTATTGCTAATTAACTTAATTGCATTCAATTCGTGCACTACCGAATTCATAAAATTATTACTACATTCGTTTACAGTTGCTGAATTGTTGGTGCTGGTGTTGTTGCTGTTACCGTTGGTTTGCAGGCTGTGATGGCCACCCACCACCATTTGATTGTTGGTGGTTAATGTAGAAAGAGCTGATGATGGCGTTTGCGGCTGCAGAGCTGACGATGCCGTTACTTGCGATTGGGTTGCTTGCGACAAATTTACACCTGTTGATCTATGATGTCTTACCTGGGTCAGCAACTGTTGTTGTTGCTGTAGTGTTATTTGATTTGTTGCCCCAGCACTTGTGTCTGGTGTCTGCTGTAGCAGTGGTGCTGAGTAATCGATCAATGGTGAGTAGAGGGATATCATTTTTTTCAAAGAAGAAGCCCCGCCGGTAGTCGCTGCTGCTGCTGCTACCATTGATGATGTTGACGACATGGTAACATTTGGTGTTAGGATCGCCGCGCCATTTGGAGACTCCAACGGGGCCTCATGTTATGCGAGGTGAATAGAGAGCTTGCTGACATTTTTGGTGTAGCAGTAGCCGAGTGGCTTGACGAAGTGTGTATCCTGTGTGGCACAATATGGGCATGTAACACAGTGTGAGTAGTCACTGAAGAAGTTCAATCGTTGTTGTGGATGTATAAGCAATTTCAAGCAGGTATTGCACTATAAATAAAAAAGAAAACGAAAGGTATTTGTTATTCGTTATTCCGTCAGTGCAAAGAGTATGCAGAAAAGTCACCTTAAGACGTTCAGCACAACAAGGCATTGCAGCGAAGATATCATAAGCATACATTGTGCCCAGTACGAGGCTAGATCCATCCCAGATTTCCCCACAGAATCTATGAGAAAGGAAAATACAAGATGTTGTAAATAACGAAATGACTTGGAGAATGTGACATTTATGAGAACAATAAGAAATTACTAACCTGCAACTGATAACACGTCCAGATGATGTAGCATCCAAACAACCCATGCAGACGCAAGTAAGATAGAGAGTTCGTCCTTCATACTTTACCTGAAAGGAAACAAAACTGAAGGCATAAGTTACGTGTCTTTTGCATGTGTAAGGTGTGTTTAAAGAATCGAGATGATCTCCTAGACTGGGTTCCTACGGATATATTTATGATTTTCTTCCGAACCAGAATGCTGTAAAGCATTTCAATTTCGCATTTATGGCCCATTAATGTCTTTCTAATTACACCAACCATCCCAGAGGCCCCATCGAACACAGAATGCGACAATCACGATGCCAAAAAGGAAATTATGAACGAAGCTCGGTAACTTTGGTTGGCTTCATTTATGGCGAACTTGTTTAGTTGTAAGGTTTGAACTCTTATTGAGAATGAAGCAATTTTTGAGAGAAAGTAAAAAAATAATTTATGAATTCAGAACCATTTTTCAAGTATGTGAAAATAAGAAGGAAATATTCGATATTAAACATTGACTTTTAAAAACACAGTGACTTGAGCAATTTTTATATGTTAGTCTTATTTTTTATGTCTTTCTGAAAAGAAAGAGAAGGCATCGAACTGCTAAATTTATGGATTTACTCAAAATTTATTTTTCGACATTTTTACGTTTCCTTTGCGACAGTCGTCGCTTTTTGAAGAAACAAACGACGGATTAGGAACAGCTTAAAATTTAAGAAATGTGGAAAAAATCGTTACAGCTGCAATATCATAAAAAATCACCTGGAGCCACACGACAATAATTTGCTTAGCTCGGTTTATATTTGAACCAAAATATGTTGTTTGTGAGAAAAATAGTTGAAGAACTCGGAAAGGCAATGATAGGTTAAATTGTACATAACTAACTTTGTACGGGAATCATCCTCCGTATTTTCTTCCTACGGCAGTTCCCTCAACTGTTAAGCGGTCGCCTGAAATTACTTTAAAGGTTCTACTACGTTTTTTCATGTAGGCACTGCTTTATATTTGAGAAGGAAAGCCCCAAATCAAGACGTAAGCCAACACCTTTTCAAGTTTTGGCATAAGTGCGGTGAGTCTGGTCATAACATCGTCTGAAGCGACTTCATACTAAGTGTTAAGAGTACTATTAACATACACCGAAAACAAGTTAAAATATTGCAAATTTCCTTGGAGTCATTGAAAGTCTCAGCATTCGCTTGAGGTGATTAGTTTCCACGCTCCAACGAATTGGGATACGAGGATAAAAAAACCCGCTCAATTACAACAAAGCACAAAATAACTTAATAGCCTTTAAAAAAGTATAGCACACATTTGTATTTTTCCATAACAACTTAAAATACAATGTTCAAAAAGTAATAAGTATTTAAAGTATTTTTTTTTTTGTTAAAACTCACCTCAATGCATCCAGGAGAATGTTGTTTTGGGCTTAAGAAAAACGACCCATCCACCAGTGGATAGCGATCGAATACCAGCATTGGTTCCTCGCAGAGGATGCACGCTACACGACTCATTTGACTTTGAGCCAGTGATGATAAAATGAACAAACGTGTCTCATCGTTGCCATGATTCCCTTCGTCCTCGATCTGAAAAGGGGTGAGAAAAAGAAGGAAACATGATTTCATTATTTCAAAAGCTATGCATCACTTAACTGGAAAAGACATAAAATCAATTTCATCTATTCGTCGGGTCCCAGTGACCAGCGAGCGCGAACGAGTTGTGGAACAAAAAAAAATAAATAAAAGGAGACATGACAAGGAACAAAAATAAAAAAAAAATGAGAATTTTTCCGGCGGAACTGTACGTCCTGTGCACGAGTGGACAGGACACTGCTACTCTGTCTGTCCGTCGATCCGTATACCCTGGTCCAGGCAATTCATTTGGTCAATTTTCGAAATGCCAATCGTCCCGTATTGCCGCGTTGTTGCCATTACTTCTGATGAAAGTCCGAATAATTCAAAATGGATAAATGTCCTGTGCTCGGTCGTGTGCACAGAGAAAGAAGTCAACACGGTTAAGCGTAAGAGAAAACATATCCCCGGGACACGCCGCTACGTGGGATACGTGGAGAAGTCTTTCTATTCCATTACAGGTGAATGCATAGAGACAGTTCAGACTATATTGCACATTTGCCAAGAGGGCACGTATGCAACAAAGTACCGTATTAAGCTTAAATTGGCAGGGAAAAATAAAAGATGCGGAGAACTATAGTGAGGACGACACGGTCCTTTTTTGGATTATTGAAAAGAACAAGTTAGGTGGCTGCAGTTGCCGAGATGCCAGCCTCCAATGGAATAAAGAAATATTCTCAGCGGACATGATGAAAAAAGGGAAAAAATGTAATTTCGGTCTTATGTCCTTCTTAAGGACGTAAACTACACACACGAAGGTGCAGCACGAAAATCAAAAGGATTTCATTACGAAAACAAGTCCCGGTCATGTTTCACTTTATTGATTATCGATTTGGGAATAACATGTTTGGTATTGGCCGCGCGACGCGACGGGTGCCGAAGCAATGAATACACTAGTGATCCCCTGTTATCCCGACAAACAAAGATCTCTCCACCTCTGCGCGAAAACGAGAGCTCACTTTATGGTTCATTTGGTATTCTGAAATTGGAGGATATTGAGAGAGTAACAACACAATACAAATGGAAAAGAGTATGAAGATAACGAAGGTAGACACACTCATCATGTTGTTTATAACTCCCTGTTGCCTTGACTAACTTATGAGCACTGTGAGCTTCTATGCTCGCACGTAAGATATGTTCAGTGGCATTTTTGGACTTAAGGAGGCACTGTAGTATGTCACTCAATTCCCTTTAAAATTATGATACTTCGGCAGTTGCCTTCATCCCATTCGAATGCGCATTTGCCAGTCAGGGGCGATGTGAAAGAATGGAGCAAATAGAGGGAAAAACGAATTGATATCCATGAATAACAAGACGGATCATCATAAATTCCATTTTCTTTCACAAAACTTCTAATCAAATCAAAAGCTAGACAAACACACCAGTCACCCATCCAACCATTCATTCATCCATTCGTTCTTTCGTTCAGTTGTACCGTCGAACGTACTTAAGCCGCGCGTCCAAACTTGATTACTAATGCGAAACGTCTATTTAATCAGCAATTCAATTTGTAGAACTTTATCTGCCTCGTCGTATCGTATCCTTACGCGTATCATCTCTCATCGGATTTATGTAATACTATCCAGTCCACGTTCGCTCGTCTGTCACACCTCGCAGGCGCTCGTGGTGCTCTTCAAATGAAATATCATCACATTCTGGACGTAAAATAAACTTTTACTTTTCTCAATTAGTGCGAAACAATGGTTGCGCCAACCTTCCTATCAACCTTCCTCCTATGCGGCATTCTGCTTCACTGGCGTCAACAGAGGGGCTTAACTCCTCTCTGCTCTCAATTAAAACAAAAGCTCAAGGAGAGGACCGGATTTGTTGTATTTATTTCACTTCAAATTCCACCCGGGCAGGCATTGTTTTGTCTATTGCAGGAATTTTGTCAGACTTCGATGATGATTGTTGACACAATCCTTGGTGGTGGAGCGACCATGCCTTTCGATTAATATTTGTTTGCACGCCTTACTAATTTCGTTTTATATGTATGAATGCGTAGGCAAGAGGACTCTTCTCCTTCCCCAGAGTCCATACACAATAAGCGGATAAAGCAACTGTGAATCCATTACACTTGAGTAGATTTTGATATCGAATCGAAACGGAGAACAACACAACAGATACTATTTGATCTGCGTTCTACCTCCTTGGCCATTGCTTCATCGTTCACGACGCCATCGTATCGTCTCGTCGCGCATTCATTTTATTTTCGTTTTTATTCGGTAATGCATCCTCTCTCTAATGCTTTCTACTTAAAGAAATCCCTAAATGGCTTGTCCTGCGGAGGAGTTAACTTTATTGCTTTTTAATACAACTACGAGGGAGCGACGTCACACAGTCAGTGTGTAGTGGATTATTGTTTTTCATTCATAGCAAGATACATTAAAACGAACCAATAAATAATGTTTTTGTCTGGGCGAGGGCCGAGTATCCGCCAAAGCAGTGCTTCAGTCGAGAGGGTTTATAGCTTTGCTTTTGTTCTTCAATCGTGAAAGCACGAAATGTATGGCGTGATGTTGTTGAGGATGTTTTCAGTGATATTGGGGGCTTTTAAGAAGGTGATTAACGTGGCGTGTTTGACAGTTTAGCTTGCGATCCATTGGCAAAAGGAAAGGCTTCGAGGGGGGAGTGTAAGGGTAGAAGGAAAAATCTAGTTTAACTAGACGTCAAAGAATGCTGGAATGGAAACAATTTTGTAAACTGGGCAAAATGAATAAAAAAGGAAACGTGTTGGAGTTGCAATATCGAAGAAACAAAGGCTTAAGATCCTTCAAATCACGGACTGTAAAAAATGTAGCTTCTGCGGGATTAAAAATTCCAATAACTCACTGAAATGCAGGCTGAGTGGCCTTTTGTATGATTTTTTTTCTCAGACGAAGCATCTTCGAAGCAAATTCACATGGCCATTTGCATGAAATTTTCGAACCAAATACCACTCTCCAAGAAGGCAGTGTTTCGATACCGAACTTAGAAATTGGGGGCCATTTGGATGTATCGCAACAGGATTAAAAATTAAAACAAATGCATGGAAGTCCGCGTAAGAAACTCAATCAACAGCACTGGGTAAAAACAGGCAACTTTCTTTCCACCTTTTTTGATTTGAGTGACCTCCACAAAGATGTGGAAAAAATGGTTTTCCCACTTTGCAGCTTCTACACTACATCGGTGAAGAAGAATTTGAAAAACATCGCCAAGAAAAAATGTTGAAGCGAAGTTTCAATTTAAAAATGTTTCAGACAATCTATCTGATCTAAATTTGGAAAATATGAAAACCAAATGTAAATTTGAAAAATAAGAAAAATAAGAAAAAAACTAAGAAAATAAGAAGATAAGAAAAAAAAGCAGTGTTCAGCTTGAAGATCTCCTCTGTGTTACTGACAAGATTCAACAAGTTCTCATCTGTTAAAGATTACATAAAATATCTAGTCGGAAGGGAGATTGTTGGATATTGTAAAAAAGTGCACTAGTGCGCTCGGACTCAAACAGCTGTCCATCGTACTACCAGGCGGTAACCTGCAGGACAACCATCAAGGGATTCTTTGATAAAGAGAACCTAGGTTTACAGCTCCCATCACATCAGCGCCAAACAGCCGTCACCTGATTCTAGTAAAAGGCGGGACATTGGCAGAGGAAGTGCTTTGCAGAGTCTTCGCCTTCTCGCATATGATACAGTCACTAAGCCAAAGCACGCTTTAGTGCTTATCGAAGGTGAAAAAGGCTTGTTTCGCAGCAAGTCGTCTGCAGTATTTTCTATTTAGAGATAGAAGAAAAGCCGCGAATCTTTTGTTGACATTATAAAGCATGCCCTTGGGCAGCCTGCAGGCTGGAGGGTCATCCCATCTCTGCTTTTGCTGAGACCCAACGGTGAACAAAAAACCTAACGCGGGCAGTTTCAAGGTAGTTTCGGGTCCGGTCCTTTATCGGTATCTTCTCTCTATCTCATTCTCCACGGGATCACGATGTCCCGGGGCCCAGACAAGTCATAGCGAATTTAATTAGCAGACCAAATTAAGGGAAGAATTGCATTCCTGGACTATCCTGGAAGTGGTAAGAGGGTTGAGTGAGATCTTAAGCATAGCTGGGGTGTCACTACAGACGCTTCATCCACCAATTCTTCACAGTACAGTTAGTGGCCGTAAGGATCACAGATGTTTACGCCTGGAAGACAGAAGCGAAATTAAATAAAGAAGTATGGAGTCTAGTGTTGGAGGTTCGATGAAAATCTCAACACAGGATCTTTCCATCGCCTTGTGAGAGAATCCAAAAAAAATCTTCTCGGCTCAAACCGTTTCTTTACGTTCTTCTTAAGAAATTTTCAATCGAAAAAAAAACCAATACGTGTTTTGGATATGCTTACTTCCTTCCTTATTGTCACCAACAGTCACCAGCCAGTTACATTTTAGAATTAATAAGCATATGGTACATTCCCTTCAAAAACGCGCTTAGCTTAGGACAAAATTGCGATTTTGTGCAACAGAAAAGGTGCAATCGAATAGAAATAAAAGGGTGGTTAATAACTTATACGGATGTCTGTTTTGGTACCGCCTGAAGTTTGTTGGATCAGGTCACTTTTCATAAAAAAAAAACCTGGAGATTTTGGAGAATCGTCTAACGCATTAACGATTAAAAATATTTACGTTTTCCAAAAAGTATTAACCTTGATTATGTAGCAGCTCACGCAAAACTCAGATTCACATTCAACGCCATTTGGTTCATTTACACCCGCTGAAATAATTCAACATAAGTCGTTTTCGGTAACCCACGCAACCCAGAATTAAGGAGAAAACCATTTTCCGCCAAAGGCAAGCGACAGACAAGCAACTCAACAAAAAAAACCTTCAAAAACTATGATAATTTTGAATGCAAACATTTCGGAATCTAGACAACTCCACTCCCTGCAATGCATTGTTATAAATCGACGTAACCACATTCGCAGACTATCAAATAAGAAAGACAAAAAAAAATTTAAGAAAATACTTCACATGAGAGCGAACACATCAGGAATGAAATTAAAAGCGAATTCCTCCTCTCAGTCTGAAGGATGCAAAACGTGAAATTCATATTCAACAACCACCAGATGTCATAAATAAGTTTTATAGTTATGCCCTGGCACGGGACGGGGAGAAAGTGAGGAACTTTTAAAGTCCTTCAATGTCAGCGGGAGTAACCTCTTGGTCTAGACTCGATATCTGGGCATCGTTTGGACACAGAGGTCAGGATTGTAACCCTTATCCATACCAATGAGAGGGAATACATTTGATTCGAGCTGTTTTTAACTCCTTGACTTTCGATGACTGGGAATTTCGTCGAAGGTTCGATGAAAGTGTTCACCTTTTGACTCGTCGGACTCGTAAATGTTCGATTTAGGAAGGCGGCACGTACAACGATGATCATGAAACGAGTTTACTGAAATGAAACCCGCCAGTCGATTGTTATGATGATGAATTCAGTTATTTTGGGAGATGGTAGGCATAAAATTTGAAACAAAAGATATTTGAGTGGAAAGAAAGTCAAAGGACATGCTGTGTTTTCTATGGTTTGTCACTTCAAAAGCGATAGTTTCCAGGTTGAATACCGTTTGTATGAAAGAGAGGATTAAATCTTTCGTGGACTTAGAACTAGGGTCTACAATCAAGTGCAAGAACCGCGTGCTTTAGCAACAAGTGCGTCAGGCAATTTTAAGCAACAAGTGCGTCAAACCATTTTGTATTTAATAATAATAATTGTTGGCGCTACAGTCCGAAGGGGGACCAGGGCCTAGCTTGGTCATCAACTAGTCGTGTTGTTCGCGCTACTGTTCTCTCACGAGTAGAAGGGACCTACAGTTTTTTACCGACTCCGAACGGCTAAATTTGAGAAGCTTTCTTAGACAGTTATTACTCTTTGAGTGTTGTCAGCAGCTCGAAAGAGGTGGTGCTCTTCGGAGTGTGAGCGTCGCACTCTACCCACTACGTACCACATTTTGCATTTGGTAGAATATAAAATCATAAGTGGTTTTTATAAGAAAACTCTTCCACTGGTATGGGAAAAAAGACTCGAAAGGGAAGATTGAACAGCGAGGTATATGATGACATACTAAACGAAATTGAATGTCTCCGTTCAGTAGGCAGATGTATGTTAAGTTCTTGGCCAGATGTTGGCTCTGGCCGGTGATGGCGGACCCAGAAGACAAAGAGTTTAGTGCACGAAAGTGGACACGCTTAGCTCAAGACCTTGATGATTGGATGGGCATGTTGATTGAAGTTAAGAACCAGCATTCATTGAGATGGACGCTAAAGATATGCTTGGAATTATTCAAATGCCATGAAATAAGTTTATGTACGGATTTATATTCACAAACCTCAAGCATGTCGCAAAACTGCTGTCAAGTCAGAAAGGGACAGAGTTCGTCTAAGATAACTCAGCTGTCAAGTTCATACCATGATTCCTAAACTATTTCCTGTGAAGGTAGAATCAATCAACAATTTTTCCTCCAAAACTATAATCTTAACACTTAGAAACGTACAATCGATATTTTAAATGCCTTCCCACCCCGCATAAAAGACTTGTCTAAATTTCAGTTTGAATCCAGTGATAATGAATGAAACATGCCACTTACTGTTACCGCAAGTGCTCCGCACATCCTTGTGGATACAACGGTATGGGTTTTGTCAGTCTTATTGCTGTACTTCAGGAACAAATCCCCGCACAAAACAGTGCACTTTCACCCCCTCAGCACCACCACCCCAACAAAGACGGACAGACTGTCGCGATTGCAAAAGTGAGGAAACCCAGTATTCCCTCCTCTGGTTATCGTATGTCTGGGCTAAGCCCTAAGGATTTAAGTAAGTGGAAGAAATTACCCCCTCGACAGATGAGCAAAAGGATATACAATTACTTTTGTTTTTCTACTGGATTAAGTTCAAATCAAAAGAATGACTCTCTACCGCAAAAATCGTTCGGGGTGCATCAGCAAGCTCCAGACTGAGGGGATCCTTGGGGGAGGGGAGACTTTGGGGAACCTGAGTGCACATATTGCTGGAAGGTTGAAATTGTTTCATTTTTTTCTTTGCTCCCCCTAAGTGGGAATTCAAATGTCTGCTTCATCCTTTCTTGTGACTTAAAGAAAATGGCTTATGCATATTTGCATGGCACGTCATGTTCGCTTTGCTCTCTACGTCCAAGCCAAGGAGGAGGCTTTCAGTGTGATTGAGAGATTGGAAAGCAATCAGCAATTTTCAGTTCTGTGTCTTTGCTGGAGCCTTTGAGCATTTTCATACATCGGGAATGAAATGAATAATTGTTTTGCGACCTTTGATTGAGTTGTGGGTTCCCAAGTGTCTTTGGGAATGTGCCCAGCAGAATACTCCACTTCCTAATGTCCGTTAATTAAGTCTACTTATAAGACAGACAAGCTTTCTCCTGGTCTTTCATTTCATTACCCCTTGTCCCCTGTTTCTGGTTGTCTTTTCCCCCTCATGCTCATGCAAAATATCCTTATAATTGAGAAAGTCTGAATTTTAATTAGGAAAAGATACATTTAATTTTTTTCTCAGCCGGCGCACTCCAGCTGGCGAGGAAGAAAGGATAAAATGAAAGTATCGCTGATAAAGAGGGACAATG
Source organism: Eristalinus aeneus (assembly GCA_955652365.1). NCBI lineage: Eukaryota > Metazoa > Arthropoda > Insecta > Diptera > Syrphidae > Eristalinus > Eristalinus aeneus. Next base: position 65,165,007 of record OY019130.1, on the reverse strand, counting down.
CAGTGAATTAAGCACAGGGAGGCGGTGGGAAAGTTTGATTAAAAAATAAAAAGTTACTTCACTTGCAGCATAGCGGCGGGATGATTTCTTTTTTAGTTCTCTTTGCTTTAAGAGTCTGCTTCTGCAGCGTCTGTGTCAATTCACTTGAATCTTGGTAACTTTTACTTTTTCCGCAGTTTAGCTGGGGGACGGGTGGTATGTCTAATGTCCCATTCAGAGAAATGTTAATGGCATTCTGCAAACGGCAATTTGCTGATGAATAGAATGAGCAATTTAAATGCAGACAGCGCTTGAGATTGGTGGTTAAATGTTAATTTTTTTTTCTTTTTCTTGTTTGTGCGAAGAGATTTTGGAAGAGACACTAAAAGAAACCCTTTTCCCTTCTTTGAATAGTTTTAAAGCGTCAAATGTCGCAGTAAAGTACCAGTGCAACATCTTTTGCATGGTCTACATTAATTGACTTCCATACACTTGTCCTGCTCTAAAAGAACAACTCCCACTTCAAACCTGTCTCATGGGTCCTCGCCTTAAAAATACAATCTTAACTTCTTCATAACCTCGAACCATATTCATCCATATGGAAGTGCTAAATGGTGCTTAAGCAAAATCTCTTCTGCAGGATTACACCGCACACTTGCAACTCAAACGCACAGGACGAAGGAGGACAGAAAAGGGATAGGAAACAAATTTAACGACATTTCATGACACATCGTCATAATCCTGTGAAAGTCACATCATTCGAACTTAACCAACCGCAACGTATCTTCACACATTCTCGGCGGCATCATGCTCGGCACCGCACACTCATCCGGTTGATGGTCGGATGAGCTGCGGAGGGGAGGGGCTGGCTCGTTAGCAAGGAAAGAAAATCTGCGCTCAAAGTTGAAACGAATGACTAAAGATTGTCACTGTCACTGTTGACTGGGTCCAATTTACACCTAACAAATTGAAGGAGTTCTCCTCCTGGCGTTCGCATGTGCGTGTATGTATAGATGGAATGTGTGTGAATCCCTTTGAAATGAATACTATCAGACTAGTTGTCGAAATGAAACTGAATCTCTGCGAATCAATTCGAATTGAGGTTATACCGAAATAAAACCAGATTCTTTGGGACGATTGCGTTAAGTACCTCATCTAAATGCAGTCGAAACGAAATGGGAATTATCATAGAAAAATATTAAACAGTTTATAAAAAGTCAATACACACAGCGATTGTGGCAAGGGGCCAAACATCCTTTGCATGGTTATGAGACGAAGTTTCGTTGCAGGAATCCTTCGACCATTTAGATGTGTCTGCGCGGAATGATGTCTCGTTTTAACGACTTGTAACAATATTCATTTCTGGCGATTTATTTCTTCGACGTGCGCGGCTTCGTTTGGTCGAGAGGAAAAAGAGATGAAAAAAATAGGAGCTTTGCGCATAAAAGTGCAGGAGTGCATATTTATAGCGTTCGAAAGGCAACACTTTGATCAAAACTTGACGAAGATTATTATGTCCAACAACTAACTGGCAAAAACCTCACAAAAAGTTTTCCGAAGTCTGAGAGGTTGTCCACCTGAAGGCGACCATGAACTTGGCAAATGACTACTTTACGAAAATCTGATGGTACTCATGAAATGGGCTAATGTATGTCATGGTGTACTAGAATTTTTGATTGGGACCCGGCGGCAGCTTTGATTTCAGTTGCCAAAAGCCATCTTAATCCACCTTTGTGATGCATCGTAATCATAGTCCTTCTGATCTCTTTCAAATAATATTCTTTAGATCTTGTTTACTGAGCCTTAGGTTCCTTAAGTGTTTCTAATCTTTTGTATCCGGAATCCGTGAGAATTTTCATTCCAAAAATTGTATGAACTGGAATAGTTACTGGTAACAACAGAAGTCACGTTCAACCTCTGGTCATAGTCAGATGTACGTCTTTTTTAAATTGTTCCTGGAGGAGCTTCGATTTTGCTAGGTTGGTTGTCAGACCTACATATGTACATTGTAAACTTTCGATGAACGTCTTAAGAAAAAAAAGCATTTCAACTTTGTAGTTGAGAAAAGGGTGTTTCTTTGTTCACTGCCATTGACAGATTCGCCGTGGATTGTCTTTCTTGTTAGTTCTACAGTCCTTTTGTGGCAAAGGGTGGGTTTATGCAGACATATCTTTCTTCTGTTACTTCTTCTTCGTTGAACTTGGGTCTCAACCAACATGCCTTTCCAGGTAGCACGGTCTCTCGCCAGCTGCCTCCAGTTGCGCACTCCAAGTTGGTTAAGGCACTCCAAGTTGGTTGAGGTCCTTTTCCACTTGTGTGCGCCATCTCAGCCTGGGACGTCCTCTGTTGCGTGCCTTAATGGCTTCGATTCAAAAACTTTTCGGACCGGAGTAGTTGTGTATGCTCTACGAATACATGGGCTAGACATCATAAGCGTTCTTTCCGAAGACGCTCGATGCGCACATCGCTGTATCTTCTCCTCCATCTGCCATCAACAACAGGACCAAAATCGTAAGAAGCACTTTTCTCTCGAAAAGACTAAGGGCTTTCTCATTCGCTTTAATTAACGTCTAGGTTTCCGCACCACCAAACACATCATTGACGGCTCGTTGTGTTAGTCCAACCACGTCAATGTCGTCCGTATAAGTTAGCAATTAAGCTGACTTCTGGAATATTATGCCTCTGGTGTTGACTTGTGAGTTACGCACGATCTTCTCGAGGATGATGTTAAAGAAGTCACATGACAGTGCGTGGCCTTTTCTAAAACCTTTTTCAACATTGAAGGTTTCTGTGAGTTTTTTAACGACCTTGATGAAGCAACAAGAGCTCTCCATCGGCTTCTTATACAATCTCAAAACTAGACATGACACTGTATAGGTCATCCTTGTGAACACTGCCATATGCTGCCCTAAAATCGACGAATAAGTGGTAAGGTTTGACCTGTACTTTTTCGGTCTTTTTCCGGATCTGCCGTTAAGTGATGGTCTTTCTGTCGTATAATGGATAGCCTTTACGCAGAATGAATTCTTTAGGCAAATAATCGAGAAAAAAATTCAATAAAAAGGTATATACAACCGCTAAATCTTCGGGCCTTATAAAGGAAGTAACAATGTCCTACTCTATGCAAGACAGTATTATAGGGCTTTTGAGTTCTGGTTTATGAAGGGTAAATCATGTCGAATGCCTGAAAAACCGAAAAGTTGTAAAAAAATTGCTGGTTTGACATGTAATAACAGAAGGGCAGGAGATGTCACGAATCGTGCCTGTGTCAGAATAGCGCAATAAGCCGACACGACGGTATCTCACAAGTTAATCGATTTCGAAACAGTGTAAACAAATACTGCTAAAAGATATGACACTCACCGTCACGCATATTTATATCGGTTTATCGACGAGTTCGGCACTTGATGTCTGCGATGTGAGCTCTTGCAAGACGTGAGCTGATGGCATGTGAACATAAAAATATACATTCCCATGATTTTTAACTGATTTAAAGGTTTCATAATGAAAACAGATGACAAAGTTTTTCCCGATCACTACGCTCTCTATGGTCAAACTAAAAGTAGCAGTTCTTCTGTTCATTTTTATTTCGATTCCTGGCTTACAGTTTAGGGAACTCTTTTATAAATATGTAGGTGCACCCGTGTATTGAGTGTGCCGTCATGGCGTAGTGGGTAGAGTGCGACGCTCACACGTCGAATTTTGAGACGCAATCTGCCCCAAATGTCAGTATAATCGGATGAAAATACTTCAAAAACCTGATTCAAGTCCAAGAACTTAACTGATGTTTCACGCCAAAATTTACCTTAACATGGGCGTATTAAAGCACACCGAACATCTTTACTTGATTGAGGAACATCTTAAGTCTACCAAAAAGATGACACTTGCGACTTCCAAGTGCAGGGGTCAAATATTTACAAAGAGCCAAAGCATAAAAAGAAGAACCGAAAACGAACTGGACTGATTATGCTCTTCAAAGTAAAGTACGGAGGAATCAAAAAAGCACATATACCAAGAAATAAAACAAAATCCTCACCCAGACAACTGAAAAGTTCCTTTGAACTGTCAAGCAGAGAATGAAAAGAAATAAAAAAAAAACTTAAGTTCGCTGAACTCTCAAAGGATAATTGCTGCAAGGAAACATTTTATTGGCTTTTCCCCGTCCATCGTATGGGTCCCCTTTTTGCTTTGTTCAAATTTCTTCAACGCATTAAGTTGACGCGTTCTGTTAGCACAGGACATAGCATACACCAGTATTTCCCCTTCGAGAAGATCATGAATGCATCAATTTCCAAATCTTGTCTGTGTCGCGAATTTTAAATTGAGTGCAAATTGCACAAGATTTGTAAACAAATAAAGACCAACAACAAAACATAAATAGACATCACGTGGGTGGGGACGATCCACTTGCAGATGCAGCAAAAGCCACTTAAAGTTCTGAATACGACGACGACGAGTCCTTGCGGAGATATAAATGGTTGCTGTGCTTCCGAGCTCTTGTCAGACACGTTGCAGTTTTTGTCGTCGTAACTTTCATTCACCCCTCCCTCGCTCCACCGGCAAACAGGAGTTGAATGTTTATGGTCGCGAATCCGTTTTCTTCGCCGAAGAATATTCGCGATTTTATTTCATTATTGTTCATTGCCACTACCAGATGGAGGCGGACTGAAGCGGTTTGTTGTCACTACTGGCGGAGGCAAAGGGGAACTCCTCCACTTGATACATGCAATCCCGTTGCGCATCTGGCTGGTGAGCCGGAGGAAATGGGATGCAATTTAACGATGCTCCTGATGGTCGTGTCAAGGATCTAGATCCTTGTCATTTGCATATTTTCTGTAATTACTTTATCGTCTAAGGTATAAAGGGAATAACTTATATCATTCCTATTGTTCCTTCGAGGAAACATGGTCGAGGGGGGTGCACTTCCCACAGGAAATTGCAGTCGTTTATTTCTACATGACACAAGACGTTAAATGAACTTATGTAAATGCCCGGGAAGAGGTGGTTTAATGTAAGAAGCTATTTTATCAGAGATTGCTTTCTTGTGACATTTGCAAGCCACAGAAACAGAACTGGCGCACAAAACACAGTCGTCCCGGAGAAGAAAGTGGCTACAAAAGATCTGCCCGCACATACAACCAAGTCAATTACCCTATCGACCCGCAAAAGTTCAAGTTACCAATTTTGCATTCGAAAATGACAGATGATAGATTGAACGACAGAGGTATCCTCTTTCGCGAGGTAGCCAATCAGTAGATTTATGACATTTATCAAAACCCAATCCCACTGCTGCTGGCTGCTGGGTGCTGCTGGTGTAGGCCAACCATTTGTCTGAATCGCCTGTTTGGGTCATGGAAGGAATAGCGATAGCACATCTCATAAACATTTAGGTTTCATGGCTGTCCGCCGACTGTATTGAGCGAACAAAGGAGGGGAGAGTTTTATGAAAGCAAAGGCGATGCTGAGGTACAGACAGCTGAACAAATGAGAGCTCATCTCAAAGGAGAAAACTGAGGAATCGGTGAATATGCCACGCGGCTTTCAATACGGCGAAAGCATTTAATTAAGACGCCTCTCTCTTTCGGTCTTTCTTGATGCTTCCTTTTGGGAGGCGCACCTTTATCTGGACACATGCAGAGTAACGTCATCTATCTTGTATTTGCAATATAATTCAATGCTTGTGCCCATAAACGAACAAAATTGGTTTTTGCAGCGAGAAAATCTGTGAACCGCCATCTCACGAACAACAGCACGTTCAGTCGACTGCACACTTTGCATTCTTATCGATCTGTTGTCCCGGGGTTTTGGTGAAATGAAATGCTAATAAGCATTGAAACCACAATCAATTGACCAGAATTTACGAGGGAATATATATGCAGAGGCAGCCTTAGTGGGGGCTACTCTGGCTAATTTAGTAAATTGCTTTTGTAATTATCAATCGGTTTTGGATTTTGCTTTGCCTTGCTTGGGTGCCACAGTCGATGGGATACAGACATTCTGTCTGGGATTAGGTAATTCCCAATAGGAGATTTCTTCGGTAATCGACGGAATTTCGAGGTGTAATCACTTAATTGATTGTGGGCGAATGGATTGTGGAAGAACTAAGGTGCACTTGATTCAAGTCGTTGGCTTGAATTGTATGCTTTTCAAGCCTTGCTGGTGAGGGTGGAAGGGTGATGTGTACTAATAAAATTTGTCTGTGGATGCATATTGTGATTTCGTGGACGCTGTGGTGTAGTGAGTAAAGTGCGACACTCACACATTGAAGGTCCAGGTTCGATCCACGGCGGAAAACCCCGAATATTTCACGGCACCACCTGACAATGCTGACAATGCTCAAAGAGTAATAAAGTGTGATTTTTTAGCTATTATCTTTTTGGCAACACTGGTTTGAACAGCTGACGCACGTTTCGTGTTTTGTTTCACTGTCAAACATTTTCAGTTTGGTCTATAATTTAACCATGAATCGTCTTACAAACGAACAAAGCTTGCAAATTATTGATTTTTATTATCAAAATGCGTGCTCTGTTAAGAAAGTTCATAGGGCGCTTCTTTCATTTTATGGTCAAAAATGGACGAAGCTCATTTTTGGCTCAATGGGTACGCAAATAAGCAGAATTGTCGATTTTGGAGTGAACCAGACAAGAGCTACACATGCATCCAAAAAGTCACAGTTTGGTACGGTTTATGGTCTGGTGGCATCATTGCACCGTACTTCTTCAAAGATGATGCGAATCGTAACGTAACTGTGAATGTTGAGCGCTACCGCGAGATGATATCCACCTTTTTTTTCGCACAAAATGCAAGAGATTGACTTGCATGTCATTTGGTTTCACTTCAAGTTCGGGACCGGCCGCCTAGATCGTGCGATTTAACGCCTTTGTGGGGCTATGTTAAAGCTCATGTATATACAGACAGGCCCGCTTCAATTGACGCATTGAAGCCTTTATTCGAGAGATACCGGCCGAACTGTTGGAAAGAGTATACTTAGCGGATGGACCATTTGAGGCGCAGTCAAGGTCATGAAATAATCTTCAAACATTAAGTTATATGGACCGCGAACTATCGATTCAAATTAAGATGATTTCATGCATTTTTCTGAATTTTATGTTTTTTTTTTTTGAAAAGCTTTCCTATAGCTTTTAAAAAATCACCCTTTAAATGTCTAAGAAAACACTTCTTAAGCTTCGCCGTTCGGAGTCGGTAAAAACTGTAGGTCCCTTCCACACGAGTAGTTGATGAGCAAACTAGACCCTGGTCCCCCATGGACTATAGACAATGGACACCCAATTATTATTATATAATGATTTCAAGTAGTGATTTGAAGACAATTTAAACGAATGTACTCTTTTTGAATATCAAATGTTATTACAAAAAACAATAAATGATCTATTGAGTTAAGAAACTACATTCCTTCCCATGAAAAGTTCACCCGCAAGACTCGTCTCGCTAGGAATGCCCACCCGTTCTCCCTTAAGTATTGTATGTAATGCAATAGGCCTCCTCTGTCCATTAGCCCCAAGAACCTTGTACCACTTTCTCCTGTCTAAATTCAATCTTATGTATAACAATTAGATTTTTCTTCTTGATCAAATCATATTTCGTTCGTAAGCCGAAGGATGATTTCAACAACCTCAAAACAGTGGGGCTAATCTTCCTATAGAAAATTGCGAACTTTCTTCCCGTCGTGCCACTTTACTTACTTGACCAAAACTCATCTAGAGAAAACAATAAAACTGAGCGTGCAGCAAATTAAGCAATTTTATTTTAAATTCCAACTTTCTTTCAGCTTTTTTATTAAAAAACAGGTATACTTTTTAAATGTTAATTTCCAGGATTTCAACTCTAATGCCTGCAAAAGAACTGACAAAAGGTACCCAACTGAATCAATGCAAAGCCTCAAATTTCAAGAGACTTTCCAATAACCGAACGAAGGTAAGAAAAGTAATGTAATCTGTTAATTAATTCCCCTCATTGAGTGAATAAAACCCTCTCAACAATCCCAACTCACCGGCAAGGATCAACCCAAAATCCTCTCAATCACATTGTAGTATCAAGGAATCCCATCTGGTCCCCGCTCCGGAGTCGCACTCAATCGATTAATCATAGAGACAAACAGTTCACGTCGGCGATAAAATTCAATCTAATTAAATTCCTATGTCGGGAATATCGCCCCAAAGCACGCACACACAATCCAAACCCATCACGAGGAGCGACTCACTAACGACGACATTGTGATGTTCGAATAACTCACGACACATGTATGCCATTCCCAATCGCAGTCCCTACCGCTTGACGCTTAGGTTCAGGACTCACATAAAAATCACTTGAATAATTAACGAGACATACAAGTCGAGGACCGTGAGAGACTGTTGAAATGTTACTGCCCCTTAATGACGTCCCTAAATGTCGCTCTGCGAATGACATACACACGCCCAGTCAAACAGCGACTCCCTTGGAAAGCGCTGTCGAGTTTAGTGTAAAATAATTTAACGAGACGCTGCTGCAGCATCCTTGAAGTGTATATTAGCCACAGGTAAGCACGCCGGCAATGAGTTCAATGGCAATGAGTACAAAAAATGCTCAAGGACGGACGGGGTGGGAGGAATTAAAGAGCGTAACGGTAGTCGATCATCGACCCAAACTAATCGATTATTCCTCGCATACGTATCTGTGAGGACGTAACAAACGAACGCAAAACAAAACTCCGAGTTTCTCGGTGCTCGAATAAATCTCATCAAACTTTGGACAAGACGAGAAATATAGACAAAAACGGATGAAATAATAAATAAGGTAAATTTTCTCTTGCAGAGGATCGAATGGGGGGAACAAGATGAAGGAATACAATAAATGGCGACGCATCCCTGGGAAGGACTGAAAATTGAGAAAGTTCATCGTTCGACAAGTTGTCGTCTTCATTAGAAAAAAAAAAACATGACAGAAAGCGACAACAAAATGTCATCAGATGTGCACTTCGTACGCATCTCTTAAAGGAAGGAAAGCTGCTTTTGTGCGAGACGCTGCGTTGGGTAATGTCACCCAGCCTGATGCAGTTGTTAGCAGGGATAACGCGCTGACAACGAACTCGTTTTCGATGTTCCTCAAAGTAAGCAAATTTTACTTAATTCTGTATTCAATTGCAATTGAGTGATGTTGTCAATGAAGTTGCCTGTCGGTCGTCTCTGATGGTGGTTCTGTTGCAGGTATGGGACTTTACATCATTTCGCAACTCACAAAGGAAACGAACTGTGTTCTAATGCAGATGTTGGATGTCTAGCTGAGACAGAGGTCATTAATAAAGGGATGTCTGTCTGTAGGATGTATAATCTCTTAGACATTTTCAGGATAATTCAATTGATAAGTTTGAGAGAATAAGGGTGGGGATAGATGTCGGGATAATTGGAAACATTTGCATTTTTAGTGGAGGATAAAAATGAAACATTCTATGTTTTTTTCTATGTTATTCTATGTATTTCTATGTTCCTTTCTACTTTCTGCTTTTTTCATGTTTATGATGTTAATATACTTTCATCTTCAACTTGTTCCTACAAATTCTGTTTTGTACTGTTTTTTGTTGCTATATTAAGATTCATGTGCATTTTATGTTTTTAATTAAAAAAATTCCTCCGCACTTTCCTACCGCAATCCGAATGTTTTCCATTGTACAATCGAATCCACGCACGGCGTTCCTAATCCAAAAGATGCCAAACTACTTGTTTAAGGACAAGCAGTTTTTCACCTGGCTCAGGTTCATTGGCTCAAAGCGAAGAATTTTAATTAAAAAGACTAGAAACTGCTACAAATTGTCTGGCCCTAAAAAATAAAACTTTGACCAATTTTGCACACTCAATGCCACACAGTCTACCATTCTCTTGGGAGCGGCTAACAGAGGGTTGTCAATTTAGGAATGGAATTCTGATTAAAACTTTTATCTTGACTCTAGTTTGGCAACAATAGCAACAAAATTCAAATCACACCCCTGGGTAAAATATGAAAATGAAAATGTCTCCTTTTTCTTTGCAACAAACTTTTCTGCACTCACCCGAAATGGTATTGAGTGTAGACGTTTCGAAAAGCATCTTGCAACAACTCTTAAGATTATCCACTCGACAATGTGTACACAAATAACAATTATACACAACAGAAAAGAGGATCCCTTTTCATACTGAAAATGAAACCTAAGATGCTCAAGATACAAGGAATATGATCCCAAACGCTTGTCGAGCATCCACGATGATGGTGTGTGAACATGATAGTTTGAGATAGAATCTTAAATGAAATTGCCATCCCTGAGAAAAGGGATACAGTGATTTAATCCCCGAAACTCCTTAAGCGGGGACCAGCATGACTAGGACCAGAAAATGGGAAAATGTTTAATTCACCAGAGAGACCCCGGTGGACAACCAGCAAAAACCATTTAACAGGAATGTGTCACTCCACCTCTTCTCTTCAGTCCACACGCCCACTCCGCCTTCCAGAAGAGTGTGCTTAAATCCATTAGAGAATCCCTTTTAATTTCATCCCTAAACCTCAGACGGTGAACCTCTCTCTCTTGTAAACGCGCCACATTCACTTTCGGTAGGAGCATTCATGGTCACCACTCATCACCTTCACCAGCAGTTCTTAGGTCAGCGACAACGGTGGTTGGACGGTGACGGTGAGGTGATTAACGATCTTCTTTCAAAGAAAATTGTTTCCACTTGAGCGTGTGCGAACAAGAAGGTGGCGCGCGGTGGTGGAGTGGGCGCATCCGTAACCTGACGGATTGAGTGTTTGAATTAATAGCTTCTTGCGCGCTCCCTATCGCGGAGGACAGCGTTTGCAAAGTGTATTCAAATGATTTTCAAAACTCGCTAAGTTCTCCTACCTCCATTTAATTCGGTTCTTTTCTGATTAATCACTCCGACGCCACAGCCACTGCTCTCAGAGCTAACGTGACGTTTAGTGTTTTAATTAAGGGCGACATACACGCAACCACTCATGACACGCTATGGGGACGACTCCTTCCTCCGTATAAACTACAAAGGAGTCGTCGATACTCGAAAGAGCGCCCCAACGAGTTTGAGACACATTACCGCTAATGCCCGCGTTAGTGATTATCTTGTGAGGTGTCAGTGGGGCCGGGGAAAACTACGTCTCAGAAGAAAGTGAATTTTCTAATTTTCAATTTTGAACCAAGTCAAAAGCGAGGAGGAGCTAATTAACTGCGATGTGCTCTCCTCTAAGGATGCACAGGTGCCCCTTCTCCCAACATCGCATCTGCGGTAACCAGAACCTGGTCGTGGGGAGAGTTCCACGTCTTCGCAGATCTTTTGTGTGGTGATATACACGAGGTAATGACATGTGAAAGTGACTTCATGAAAGGTAATTAAAGGTGCTAATAAGATTGTGTCTTGAGACTTGGGAGGGCAGTTAGGGCAACGAATGTGTGAGGTGTGCTGTGTTCTTTGTTTATGTTCGGGGTGTGTGGCGGGTGCTGGGCGATTGAACTCACCATCAGGCGGTCGAAAAGTTTATTCATCCTGAGGTTCGTGTAATCACTTGTTCCATCATATTGTGGCTAATCAATAGAAGCCACTGAACTGTTTGCTTCTATAGCTGATTGTGTAATAATCAATAATTTCCTTGGGAGGCAGGTTCCTTGGGAGCAGCATTACAGTCGAAATATAAATTCTTTCTTGAGTCATTTTGAAGGGTTTTTGAGACTGAGGCAAGGGGACGTGGAGGGATCGAGTTTTACCTCGCTTCATATGGACTTTGGATTTTTTATGATTTATTCACCAAATGTTGGCGGAAAAGTTTGACAAGCCTTTTCATCAAAACCTTTAATTCTTTGGGTGTTGAAGCAACTCGAAAAAGCTGGAGCCTTTGAAAAAACTGTGTTAAGTCCGGGAATCGAACCTCGGACCTTCGGCCACATAAATGTACTTAAGAAAGCGATGGAATATGAGACAGGTAGCGGTCACTCAGTAGCTAGTAAACATCTGAGAGTCTCTTTCGCCATGTAAGTGTGCTTGGGGTGTCTAAAAACTTCTACAGTGTTACTCTTTTGAAAGATCGTCAAATTTTAAGATTTATCAGTGTTTATTTACAGCGATTTGTTGCAGTTCGGAACTTTGAGATTCTACCTCCGCACAGCATATGACTGTAGAGCTACAAACATGAACGGAAAACTGTGCCATTACGCGCAGCATTCACCAAGCGATACATTGCCTTCGTGACACCATCATGGCTCATTTTTCAAATCAATTTAAAGCAAACGCACACTTTGATATGTTTCTCTCCAAAAAAAAAAAATTTAAAAACCTTTCAATTTCGAATTAACGCGTCCTACGGGCTGTGAGGAAACTCTCTCAAAATTAATTTATCGGTCAAAACGAAAACAACGTCTCCGCTAGACAGAAGTCATTCAAACTGAAAAAGGATTGAACCCACTTATGTGCACTCGCTTATGAATAAAGTACACAAAAGCAGCTGGAGTTCCCCCACTGCAGTAACAAAAACGACTTTCTTGGGTGGCGTGCACTATTTTCCAAGTCCTTATAAAATTTTAATAGAGTTTTCTTAGACGTCTTAGACCCCTAGAGCGCGATGGGTTTTCGACCTTCTATCGTTGTCAGCAGACACTTGTCATTCGAAAGTGGAGAAAAAAATCCCTGCTCACAGAAAGTAGTTCAAAAACCGCTTCTCCTTGTGTATGTGCATGCAGCTTCACGGTGAATTCGCGAAGGACGACGACGATATAGACACTCAAGCGATGATGGGGATAGAAATTACCATGACGAAAAAATAAGGCCGAAGCAACACAGAGATGCGGTGGTGGGTCAACCGACTCCGACTGCGTAAAGCGATGGTGATGACAGGTCAGGAAAGTTTACCGTGATGGTCATTGTCCTTGCGAATGAATTTATAGACTCTCTCACTAATTCTCTCTCCCCCTTCTGCAGATCTTGTTAAATCTCTTTGTTCGAATTTGAAGTGGACATACGCACACAGAAGTGCTGCGACAGATGATAACAACTTACACGCCTGAAACGTCCAGGTGCTTGAGTAGATTTATATGCATGGCTGGCAATTATTTGCTTTTGACCGCACATGTCCCGGCTGAATGTTGACAGAATTACCACAATTGTGGTCAAATGTCTTTGCTCTGTGCTTACACGATATTTTCAATGGCCAGTGGATGGACGATTCCGTTCCTAGTTCAGGGAGTGGCGCCATTTCTGACAAGGGACCTTAAAGTTTGCACGTGGAAAATTAAAAGGGTCTGGGAAGTTCATTGCTTTCGGTGTTTTTCTTTGACACAAACATAGCTTGCTCCGCTTTGCGAATCAGTATCCATTCTCATGACACACTCATAAAAATTCACGAAATTCCATCGGGAGACATCATGTAAAAATCGTTGAGTCATCCTTTTCCTTTTGCCACCCACTCATTCACAAACGAACGATTTAAAGTTCATAACACCCCGGAAAAATAAACTCCGGCGAGCGTCGGTGGTCGTGTGGGTATCCATGTAGCCATAGGCACTCGGATGCACGTTAAACACACTTCCTCTTTAATGTTATCGATCCAGTCCCCCCATCAGGCTCCTCGTCATCGGCATCATTACCACTGTCGGAATTTTCCAGCCAACAGGCAGACACATGGGAAAATCCACTCATACCCACCACATCCACACCTATGCCCGTGTGTCTCTGGATACGACGCGTACGAAGGGGATTATTTTATGTTTCAGCCTCTCTCTCTCACCCACCCAGTGCGCACCTGGCAGGCGCTACTCTCTCAGGACTGCCATTGAAATTGTTTCCAAGGGTAAGGTGACGTTGATGGAGAAGTTTCTGAAAGAGAGAGGGAGCGAGAGAGACACAGCAAAGACCCGCAGACGTTCAGGCCACTGGCATCGGTTTGCGGCTGCCAACCTTGGTGGGTGGGTGGTTTGTGTTGGCTCGCCCAAGTCTAAGCCAGCCGGGAGGGTATTTATTAATACCAGACGTGTTGGCATAGGATGTGGCTTGGCTTGCAAAGGACACACGATGTTTTAAAATAATTACTCATTTGCGTATGTATGGGTACGTGATTTAGTGATTTCAAAAGACAAGATCTCTCCCTGTGTTGCACGGGCATGTTGCTTATTAAAAGCGACGTGACTTGCTTTTCTTCTTTGAGTTGATTGAAAAATTACTGTCAAAGGATGCTGTGCTAAGTGGCGAGCGGACGATGTCATGCTAAGCCATCTGACAAGGACAATGCTCGCTTTATGAGCAAATGGACAGGTGTTTGTGTGTGTATGTGAGGCAAGGAACAACAGCACGGCGGGACGACATCACATCGTTTTCTGTTTTCAGTGACGTGCCATTTTAATAATTTCTATCTGGGGACTTGAGATGGTGTGCTTTTTTCTTTTAGCTTCGATATGAATTCTGAAATGTTTATAAGCCAACGGCGGTGAGAAATATGGCGCCGAGACGAGAGATACCCAGCACCACGGCAATAAATCATAAATCTCTCCTTACACGTTCTGGCCAGGTCGATGGAAGCATTTCCAATTCAGACCGCGGCTAACGCGTGGGGATTTACGTGTTAGTTGCAAACTCTGTTACGAGGAATGGAAGTGATTGTGCATCTGTGCGTTAAACGTGACGTTTGAGGTGGAGATCTGCGGTAGAGCTTGAATTTGTACAAATATTGTTGGAAATAGAAAAGTTTGGAATTTTTGACCTATCGCTAGGACTCGTGACCTATCACGGGTATCACGGATGCTAGAGTAGAGAACTTTCCTGACAGCTCAACTGCACTCAAGTCTATGAAGTATTGCTATGAGGCATTAGAAAGCACAATGAAGTGAAAATTAGCTGACAAAAGTCAAATAATTGAGAAATATACTCGCGCAGTTCCTGATCCTACTTGTTGTTTCGGCCGAACCAGTCGCAGTGGGTTTTACATACTCATGTTACATTGTTCCCTTCCAATTTCAATCAAAATCAAAATCTAGGATTAAAACTGGAAAACAAAACAAACTTCTACAATACAAATCTTTAAAATTTATCGCACAAATCGTGCAGATCACACAGACAACGCGGGAGCTTTAGGCCGGATAATACAAAATACGATTCTGATTTAATTTTCCCCTCCTTCTTATGTTCAGTATTTTATGTGCCGATTGGCGTGAAAAAATATCCACGCCAACGCAAACTGAATGAAATATTTGCAATTTCGTCGATCGCCTTCGGATACCGATCACGGACGAGATACAGCCGGCAAGCCGCTTCTAGCGATCAAACTTCATCCCAGATCTCAGGCGGTAACCCGAACGGTGGCGCACTGCCTTTAAAAGGCACTTTGTCGTTATGAACGCCATTTTCAACGTGTGTGTCTCATAGAAAATGCGAAACACCATGTGTCATAACCTCGTTTCTGCTTTGCAGCCGCTGCTGCTGGTGAGACAGATACGGCTGTGAATTGGCGCGCGTCTACCGAAACTATGACGCGCCTGTCTATACATAGCCACAGCAACTAGCAAATCTAATGTCAGAGAGATAGTTTTGCGGTCGCTAACCTATGCATTCGTTCAATGCACATTTGTGTGTGGTTTGTCTGTCTGTCTCTCGGGACTGTTTTTTTATTTTTTTTTTCTCATTTCCATGCCTGTCTAGATACAGTTGCAATGATTTAAGATGATCTACGCGTATCTGTGAATTTGAAATTCACATAGGCGGATGGAGTATATCATTCAAATGGAAATTATTGGCGGAGAAAAATTAGGCATAATTATTCCTATTGTACGTAGCGCGCACACTTCATGGATGGTGAGGCCATTGTATGCGTGCTACACACTCAGACATGGAATGATCGGCGGCATCCAGATGTGCGGGGGTGTTTGTTGCAATGATTTTCTGCAATCGCCCCGTGGGCGCCACGGCTGTAATTTTACAATGCGCTGCTAACTGATGTATGTAATTATTATTCGAGAATTGTTCAACACAACAAAAGGGTTTTATACGATGATTGGTGGATTGACGAGGCTTTAGGCTAAAGCACTGCTTGATCAAGGACAGTGAATTGCTGAAGAGGCGAGGTTAAATCGAATGTTTGCGTAAGAGAAATCCCCAACTCTTTATTCTGCGGAGTAAGACAACAAATTTATTCAAAAGCCAACTTTAAGATGTGTCAACGAAAGGCTAATGAAAGTCAAACAATCTCCTCATTCTGCGGAGAAGGACATAAAACATGTTTGAAAACAAACTACAGAATAATTCAACAAAAAGTTTTTGACGGGGGTACAATATTTCTGTACGAGGTTTAGAAAACAAAGCTATCTATATCATAGTGAAGTAAGACTGAAGTAATTCGCTCTTCAGCCGACTCGTTTAAAGGCGAAAAATTGCATTCGTGTCCCGTAAAGTTTATATTTTAAGGAGCGGATTCCCTATAAGCTTCATCCAATTAACATTTCTTTTGATTAAAAAAGAAAATTGGAACTATTTGCACTAAGCTGTTCATTTTAGACCGAATTCTGAAATTTTCGAAGTGGGAATTCCTTCCCTCTTTGTTATCGCGAATGCAAATGTCACACCCTTCTAATGAAACAAGCAATCGCTTCCAAGATCAGCGCACAACTTGCATGTGGCGCCATCTTTTGAAAATGAATTGATCTTTGCCCGAAAGTATTGTCAGATGCAACTTAGACACAAAAGGCATCACACTTCAGAATCGGGAAAACATTTGTGAAGAGACCAATCATTTGTTTTTAATTTTATGAAATGTCAACATTCCTAAAATACACTTGGTGAAAAAAATAAGTCATCTCCGAATGAGACGAACCAACCTACTGTAAGGGAATGGTCCCCGAATCCGGAAAATTACTTTTTTTTTTTTTTTCAGAATACAGACGTTTTCTAGACACCGTTCTTTAAGCAAAAAACAAAAAAAAAAACAAAACAAACATAGAAATAGAAAACAACAAAACAAAAAAATCGACAAGTAATAATCACAATCATCAAACACCATTGGCATTCATCGTGAGTGCAACTCTCTCAATGCAAGCGCTAAGTCGAGAGGTTCGTTCATTGACTTTTGGCATAGATCTTTGGCTCTCGCACAAAATAATAATAAAAAAAAAAACACAGCCCGCCACTCATATATGCCTCAGTCATTGCAGTTCATTGAAACCGCATACAAACAGCACGCCACACTCTATGCCCGGAGTGTACACAGGCTGTTTCAATTCAATATCGCTTAATGCAACAGTTCGCCTTTGGATACGTGCGCGCCGCCTTCTTTTTTCTACTCTCCCACTCTGCACACACAACGACAACGATGACGACGACACCAACAACGACGCGCCGCACCGTACCACAGCCGAATGAAGCTTTACCTGTGAGCTAGCGCACAGTCTGTCGGATACGTTTTTTTTTCTTTTCTTTGAATTGACTTAACGCCGGGGAATTCATACATTTGCAATTTTCATTGAGGTGTACATTTTGCACAGCCGGCGATAGTCTCTCGACATTTTTGGATACCACGAGCTTAATGTGCATCCGCTCTGCGTGGATGTAACACTTTTTTCTTCACGTTTTGGCTCTCGCGTGTGTCTGGTGATAAGCAATTATACAAATTTTCTCTGTCTTCGGTGTGTGCGAGAGGAGCGAGTATCCATGTGACATAATAGATCGCGCGGCGAGTTCATTCAACTTAACTCTCGTGCATTAGATACGCGAATTGCTTTTTGAGTATGTTCTCCTCTGTATGATAACGACAACGCTGAAGAACAATCTAAAGGCAAGGCACCAGAGGTGGTCTGGCGGGGGACTAGGGGTTCCCTTTATATCCCTGTGTGCGTTGGGGACAGAGCGTGGCACGTAGGCTGTCTAATTTTGTATCTATTTAAAGAGTACTCGCGCACTCATTCAGCTGTTTTTCTTTTGTTTCGCATTGTTTGACTCAATAACATTGCTGCGCGCATGCTAATTGATTATGACTTAACTTGGTCGGGTTGAAGTCTTGGGCAATTAAGCGATTGAGACAATTCAATCACCGTGCAAAATCTCATTTTCGTAGCTATGTATGTGCAACCATCGCCGAGGGCATTATTCGAATTTGTTGCACTCAATGGATTGAAAGAATTTTGATTGTTTTGCCTATTCATAAGATGGCTGAGCAGTGTGGGCATCAATTGGGTGCGGAAAATGCAGCTTAAATGATTTGACAGATGACTTCTGCGTTAGGGGTAAGAAACATGTCATAAAGTTTGCTAGACAAATTATTAAATGTATTTATTATAAATCTTTAACACGCGTTAATTCTCTCTTTAAATTCAGATTTGCCTTAAGCCGATCCGTTTTCAAAAGATGGCGCCACATGTAAGTTGTGGGTGATCTTGGAAGCGATTACAAAATTCATTGGAAAGATGGGACATTTGTCTTCAGTAATTTCTGTGCACCAGCATATGTTTTACACGACAAAATTGTTTTTGGCGCATATGCGTTGGGGTCTGGTTCACTTTTTTAATTGGAAGAAAAGTGCGTCTGAATTTGGGTGTGGAAAATTCAGTTAAAATGATTTGACAGATAACCTCTTCGAAACGTGCCATAGTGTTCGCTAGACAAATTTCTAAATTTATTTATTATAAATCTTTAACAGATGTTAATTCTCTCTTTAAATTTAACTTTGACTTAAGCCGATCCGTTTTCAAAAGATGGCGCCACTTGTAAGTTGTGGTTGATTGTGAAGTCGTGGAAGCGATTACCAAATTGATTGGAAAGGATGGCGCATTTGTCTGTAGTAATTTTTATGCATCAGCTGATGTTTTACACAATAAAATTGTTTCTGGAGGTTCTGATTTACTTTTTTAATTGGAAGAAAATGCAGCCGTTGTAGAAGTTTGTTATAAATCTGCTTCGACCGATAAATGAAGCAAAGTGGTCTCGAAGCTTAAAAGTGGTGATTTTTGCGTCGAAGTCAAAGAGCACCCTGATCAATTTAAAGATAAAAAAATTGGAGTCAAAAACGCTTTTAACCATGAAGATTTAGGATGAGGAATTGAAGCCTTTGCTGGATCAAGATCTATGCCAAAGGGACAGTATTGATGCGAGTGTTGCAAACATTTTTCAAAATTTAAAAGCAAGGACATTCAATACTACACGAGTTTAAACCGACAGATGTCAAAAGACATCGAAGAAAAGGATTTTTGCACTGGATCGTGACTAGAAATAAACAGTTTTTATTTTACATGGAACAAAATAACTTTATACTGAAATGTGCTGTCCGTTTTGAGCAATAACCATTTGCCATTTTCAGGCAGCATCATAATTCCACGATCAGGAATGATTGTGATTGTGGATGCTAAAACATCTTTTTGTTGAAGCCAGTAAACTGAATTTAAAATTTGGAAAACTCACTTCCATTAGAATAAAACAAAATCTACGTTACATAGGTTAGGAAGCAACTTACATCAAATCCTGAGAAAAACTTCAATATTTGCTTATACAAACTCACCGGCTTTGAGTCAAATGTGTACTTCATTGCACTTACCTGAAAAGAAAAAATAAACAAATCATTCAAATACTGCATACAATAAGTTGCATTTAAAAGAATTTCTTTTCAACACTTGTCCGTCAATCTCACAAAAAAATACTCGTGAAGTTAATGCAATGGTCATGAACTCAAGTGGTTTTTGCTGTCGTTTGACGACGTGTTCACAATAAATCACCGCGCCACAAAGGAATTACAAAACAAAAACCACAAAAGAAACAACGCATAGCAAACAACCCACCATTTAATCAATATGAACAGTTTCGAGTAAACTCAGACGACTGATCGACTGACACACCCCGTCTACGTAAACATGCACTTGCAAGTGGGTGAGAGAATCAATGCAGTGCTAAGTCAATTCCCCTGCGGTAGCCCACCAATAAACCATTTCAATTGCAGACCTTGAAATTGTCACTCAGCCACCACAAATGACCCCTCAGAACTGGCGGCTTAAACACACATTTCGAGACAGTCATTTTGCGTTTCTGTGCAGAAATCAATCATGCAACAGCGCGGCGGAGATCGGTTCTGTGAGTGCTCAATAAATCTCAATGCAAATCATTCTAATTCCACATTCTTATTCCTATCGTCTGACCTCAAGAAAATTGTTCAACCACTTGGAAGTGAAGAAAAAATGAAAAGACTAGCAACATGTGCCACCCATACACCATACCACCGACTCACATGACAGACATTTGTGTATTAAGTGTGAAGAAATAGAGAAGCGAAAAGTATATATCGCGCGACAATAAAAGAAGATTTAAATGAATCCAAGTAAGGAAAATCCGCCACACACATCTGAGAGACAGATTGACAGACACACAGATGCCTTTTATTTTAAAACAAGCGACGACAACGACGAGAGACTACGCTTTTAATCTTCTCAACCAGCGAAAAAGAATGAATAAAAAAATTACTTAAAGATATTCTGGGTCAATGCCACCCTCTCCTGTGGTTGGTTGCTGGTGGCTGACGCACACACTTGAGTGCAGTTTTCTGCGCTGATTAATGTAAACACAACTCAGTCTGAAAAATTTATCAAAACCTGACATAGTCTACTTTAATTTTTTGTTCACAAGCCCCGTCTGTTTTAGTTGAAAACAAAAATTGACATTTTAATTGCGCATACGGTCGCGCGAGCCAATAAATGGGCTGTCATATGCTGGAGCGATTTATTGGGATCTTTTTTTTTGGGTTAACACGACGCCTCTGAGAGGACACTCTCTGGCGGGTTACGTCATTGTACTCTATAGACAAAATGTTTCTTTTATTTTATTCCAGTCTGTTGCTGTTGCTGCCTAAAAAGATATGACAGCAGATGTGACATAATTTAATGAGAGTTTTATTATCCGATCGTTGGGTGTGGGTTGAAGGTTTATAGCCGCCATGTACCTCTGGCACTGATGGAGAATTAAGAAAATCAATCTTTTCCTGAAATGCCTTCGGTGAAGTTTCTACACGTGAAGTGATATCTTGAAAATGGAAATCTTTATCTGTCCCTGCGGACGGAGTGATCTGCGGGTTAAAAGTTACACGTGAGAGTTTTTTTTTTTGTTCGCGTAGGATGTAAATATTTTAATGTGAAAAATGAAGGTTGTTACGACACATAGGCCGAGAGGGCTTTTATGGATTCTGACACACTTCTGGCAGCGATAGATATTCAGTTCAAATGGACAGAATATGATGAATTCGTTAATGATATTTTGTAGAAATAGCAAATGGCTCCAACAAGTTTCAAAATGGTGCGGAGACAAAGTGACTTACATCCTGTAAAAAAAAATGACGCTTAAGGGTGAGAGATTTCTGTGTTAAATCAAATTAAATACAAAGAAAACAAAACTTAGGGAAAACAGAGCCTTTAGCTCCTTCGACTGCGACACCTACTGCGCGTCTGCAAGTATCTTCAGTCCGGAGTACCTGTGTGCATGCATTACCCCTATATTGTATACACTTAACTTGGAATCCGTCCACTTTAAGGTAGAACTCAAGGAAAGAACAGAACGAATTTGAGCCTTCAGCAAAACCCGAATCTTCGCTGTATTATTGAAGCGTACATTGGAGAACTATGTTCTAAGAGAAGAGAAGAAGCACGTTTTGGACCGAAAAATGTTGGTTACCTAGACTGTTGGTGGCCTGAAAGAACTAGACTTCAGGCCCTTTTCCTAAAGTGCCGCTGCTCTACCAACTGCAGCTAAGCATATTATTTTTGGGACTAAAAGTTGCAACTTGAAACGCGACCTAACTTAAGAGCCATCGGTTATACAATAGGTCTTTAGTATAAAGAGACAGAGGACGGCTACTTAGGTTAGCAGAGAACGTTGCGTAAAAACTTCCATGAGGACGACCGCCTATGTGAAACCTCGTGAAGTTAGGCATTAGGACTGTAGTACTACATCAAACAAAAGGGTTTTTAAATTGGTAAAATGTATGTTCAGCTCACTGACATGACTCATAATCGTTCCCGAAATGTTTCCTACTTAAGATAACTTGGACCTCGCCTTAAATCCGGTCTGAGAGATCATAATAAGTATCAAGCGTACCCAAATCATTAAACTGCACATAGTACACAAGTAACGAGTAAAATAATCGCCAACTCACTCCCAGCCGCCATATGATCGAATACGTCGATCTAAAATTAAAACCCCCTCGAAACAGCACGCACTTACAGATATCGCTTAACAGCAACGACCACCATGATCACATTAAAAGATCATTGATCTGAATCTATCTGTATCGTGCTCTGGCACGGGTATGCACTCGAAGGCGGCAGACATTCGCAACAGACAGCCGAGAGGAGAGTGCAACAGCAACAGCAATGGCAGTATCTAAAACACTTAATCTACCGTCTGCCCACCAATTGAGGCAATATTTAACATCATATAGACGTATTTGAAGTGTGTGCTGCTTTCCATGATCAGAGATCGGCAACAAGATCGCCAGATGAGGGCGGTAAGAGAAGGCCGGCAAATGCAGAGAACAGACATAAAATATCACGTATCGCAAGTATCTAATCTCTCGGGGCAATTTATTAAGTTGTTGCACGCGATACAGTAGGAATAGGTCAGTGTCTGTGAGTGCAGGCCTCGATGACGCACCGTCAAGCACTGAGAGAAACTCGAACTCATTTGCTTGCGACCACATGTCGAGGTGTAATAATGTCATAAATATTCTGACAAATAAATGCAATCGCAGTCACACGCACTTCAAACTCTGTTTGCTGTGGACACGACCGTTGTGTGCAGCGAGTGTGTGTGCACTCGTCACATGTTTGTCGCACGAGAGAGATCAGCTAGTAGCCAAGGCGAACTGTCATCAAGTCATATGTGCAGTATTCCTACAATTGTGTGCAGCAACACCAGCAACGCCGACGGTCAATAGAATTTGTTGTCGTCGCTGTCGCCGCAACCGCTGCCGCCAGCAGTGTGCCAGCAGTTTGCTTGCACCTCTATTGTAGGCCCTGGGGCGGCAGGCGGCCTGCGGCAGCTGTGAATAGCAAACGTTATGCTGAGTGTAATGACCGCCTTCAAGGCAATAAGAGTTCGCTAACATTTCAAACTTTGTTTTTCTATTTCTTTTTTGTTCGTTTTTGTTTGGATTGTCTTTATGTGCAGCAACTAATTCTGCGCGAGATAACACAGAGACCGAGTGCTGGTTGCTGTGTTGGTGACGATTGGAACGCAAAGCGCTAACGTTCCCAAGAAAAAGGACGCGCGTGCGTTTCTCTTCATTGTTTGGCTATAAATAAACACACAAAATTGACGGATGCAACGAAAGGCTGGTAAATTTAGCTCAAATGGCTAACAGTTCATTGTGTGCAAGAGGAGGGATGGTCGGATGGAGGGATTTCTGCATGAAGATTGCCTCTTGGGGATTAATGACAGAATTGAAAGTTATTAAGTGGTCTCAACTTGGCCTTGTCTATGAGAATTATAGAACGCGCTTCTTCTCGTTGATTTTTGCATGGTGCCGCACTTTTTCCTCTCTGTGCAACACACCAACAACACCACCACCACCTCCTTCCTCCCCTTCCTTCCACAATCGTCGGCTATGTGGTATGTTAATGAGGGGCATTCAGTACGTTTGGGTTTCAAGTTTGATATGAGAGGGGGTGCTGCTTGGAGTTTATTGGCCTAATGCCAGGTGTTGAGTTTCATGGTTATTGCAATTGTTCATGCAATTTTTCCTCGGTGATGACAGGGGTATGCGATTATAAGGAATTTCAATTTAATTGCGGCTATTAATTAGCAAATGATGAGGATGATGATGAACAGAGGTGTGAGTTGCGAGTTGTGAATCAACATTTCCGTTAAGTAATCATATAATCGTTTGTTGTGTTTGACGCGGTGTGGAGATGAAAATGACTATGGACCATCTATGGCGATCGAGCATATGTTCCTTAGAAGACCCCCTCAGTTCTTATGAATGTTTTACGAACCAGCTTCAAAATTTCATCAAGTGAAAATTGGAAATTCTATTCGACGCATGAACTTAAGAAAACTCGAAGGAAAGTGTGTGAGGTAAAACCGCTCTAGCCAAAAAATGAATAGTTGTGAGCCATGTTCTCAAGGAGTCCTTATTCTGAAGTTTTGCCAAATCAAGTTGAAAACCTTTGTTCTTTTTTGGCACTCCAGATGATGTGACTGGATTCATGATTCAAAATCACATCCGTATCATTATTTATAGTGACAATGGAATCACTAATGGAAAAACGACCATCTGTGGCGGGATGGCGGCTAACAAACCTAGGCTTTGAGGGAACCTGACTAGTAGTGACAACTTGACCCGAGGCTATATTCTGGTGCCACGGGAGGTCAGGAGCCCCTGAAACTTCGGTTCCAGCCTAACCGTGCGGTAGGCCCCCTTGTGGGAGTATCATGGTGGCTGTGGTTTACCACCTAACATCGCGGGTAGAGTCGAGGATAGTGTACTGTGCTGACTTGTCTAGTTGATTGTTCACCCACAACTAGGCAAGGCGGTTATGGGACTATCCCTTCTCAGTGTGGAGTTACATTCTCAACCGGACGCTGCGACCCAGAGAGCGGAAGAAGTTTTAGAAAGGGTTCGCATCGAACCAAGGTGGGGTGATTGCCCCTCAAGCATGATCTCAGTTTGGTACTTGGGTAACAAAGGCGTTTAGTCTTGCGTTACTTACGACTCTTTGGAAAATGGACCCCGTGATATATGCCGTAAGGCAGGTGATCACGTAAAACCAAACGACGACCGTCATAACCTGGAGGACGTCATTCTCAAAAATTTAGAACTAAAGATTTGCAGCAAAAGGTGCATTTTTGAATATTTTAAAGAAGAGTTAACATTTAGAGTTTTGTATCATTTAGTTAAATTTATAGAATTCATATCTTAAAAAAAAAACGGCTGTCAGTAGATAAATTGTAGGCTCCCCCTCAGCTCGATTGCTCACACGCTCATAAAAGAAGGGTTTCTGAAAAAATAATGATAATAATTGGAAGGCGCGACAGTTCACAGGGCACCAGGACCTAGTTTGCTCATCAACTTCTCGTGTTATGCACGCTACTGTTTTCTCATGAGTAGAAGTGACCTGCAGTTTTGAAAAGCTTTTCCTTAGAGAGTTATTACTCTTTGAGTGTTGTCAGCAACTCGAAAGAAATGATGTTGGGTTTCCAGTCGGGAATCGAAACTGAACCTTCTGCGTGTGAGTGTCGCACTCTACCCACTACGTTACGGCAGCCTGAAAAAACGATATCTCAGGAAAAAGCCATTAAGAACTACCAGAAATTTTGAACAACAAACCAAAAAACATTCCGTATTTTATAATAGGTTTCACAAAATTTTGATGGCGGTTAGACCTTAATTTTTTTGATTTAGGTTTATTGCATATAGCGGGAGGCCCGATTTCGTACGGCTCTTACAGAGTTTACTTGAAACAAAAATGAACTTAGCCACCCTGGACAAATTTGCAAGGCAAGGTCCCCCGAATCAAAAAAAAAACGAGAGAGATATAAAAGCTAAAACTTTGAAACCTTTAAGTTTCGAAAAGATAACAAATCTAGAAAACTCAAATGACGGAAATAATCATTAGGTTAAAACAATTGTATTTGTGAAGGATACGTACAAATTGGGTGCTGCAACAGTCCACAAGGGAGAACGGCGTAGCTTGTTCGGCAACTACTGTGCGTGCTGAAGTTATTTTACGATTGGGAAAGACATTGATAAATAGTAAAAACTGTTCTCAACAACTCGAAAGAGGTGGTGCCTTTAAACAATTAAGTCGAAGCAGGAATCAAATCTATCATCTTCGGCAAGTGAGTGTCGCACTTTACCCACGGTAATAGTTCCTTTGAGAAACAGTTTTATTTGTTGGAGTTCTCCTGCTCTTCCAAAAGTACAACATGATTTAAGATCCCGTTCTATTATTTTAAGTGTCAAGGGAAACACTGAAAGAACTAAAGGGCATGTGAAAGTGGATAAACTTTTGATATCAGTTAAATTGAAGAATATTTGCTATTTGAGACCCATAATTCCTAAAATATTGTGCCACTATAACCATCAAAGGAGAGCGTTTAAACAACGGATCATACAGCCTAATGCCGAATTTTCAGAGGGATGACTATCCAAACAATTTTTTTTGTATTGATAAATATAACGCCCTGTGTCAAAAATAAAAGCAAGTGGAAGCGTTCATCTCTGGCCTCGCTTGTGAACTGTTGCGTCATTTAAGCGGTTTTGACTTCATCAACACAACCGTTTATTGTCAATACCGCACAAATTACATTGACAGTGAGCCAAGAAGATGTACAGGTTGTTCACTTAAACATCCAGATGATTTTTGTCGACGGAAACACTGATGGAACCAAAGCCCACTTGGTGCGATGGCTTCAAAGTCTAAGGTGCAAAGGCAAGAAGGCCCAACTCTTGGGAAAATCTGTCTAGAAATGACAGCTAGAGACTAGAGGCTATATTCTGGCGGTACCAGAGTCCTAGAAACTCTGGGCCTTCGGTTTCATCCTAACGCTGTAGAAGTATCGTGGTGATTGTGATTTAAAAGCTTACATATATCGTAGTCGGAGTCGAGGTATGTATGTGTGCTGCTTCGAAAAGTTGTTGAACCAGGATTAGCCGGGCGATTAGGGGACATTCCCATCTAAGTGTTGCATTCTCAAACGAGAGCTGCGACCCAGAGAGTGGCAGAAGTTTAAGAAATCTCGTCTACAACTAATGTGAAGTATGCGTCCATCAGGAAAAATCTCAGTTTGGTACTTGTCTAAGTAAGACGTCTAGTCTTGAGTCACTTTCCGCAATTCCGTTATTGACTCCGTAATAACAGCTATTAAGGCAAATTATGTTCGAAAAACTTTGTGACTAATTTGTAGGCGATGTGCGACATGATTAGACTAATTCTTGACAAATTAAGGAAATTAATGCATTCACAAAATTTTATTAGACTTTGCTCTATGCTCCTTAGAAAACTGTTTTGTTTTAGCTGAGAAGGGATAACAATTCTCAGACCGTACAATTTTTGCACCTACAGAAAGAAAGAAAAATTGCGGTTTCAAATTAAGAAATCGTCTCTATGCACTTAAGATGACCAAAATAAGCATGAGAGGGACCCGCAATTTTTGAATTTGTAAGTGACTACCCTACACTTATCTCCACAAAGAAACAAATCTCTGACAAGTTTTCTTTGGTAGAAATAAATCTTTATTTTTTCACAAGAACTTAAAAGAGAACTAAATCGTAAACATTGTTGCATTTCACAGAAATCCCCTTCAATGCTATCTAGCCTCTCCCCCTACACCATACACCCAAACAGTAAACAGTGCAATTCAAAGCGGTGATATTCTCGATAATTTTCTTCTTAACGCTTTGTTTGCCCATCGATATGTACGTGCTAAAAGGCAAGTAAATATAATTTAA
Organism: Eristalinus aeneus; assembly: GCA_955652365.1. Lineage (NCBI taxonomy): Eukaryota > Metazoa > Arthropoda > Insecta > Diptera > Syrphidae > Eristalinus > Eristalinus aeneus. Next base: position 65,137,602 of record OY019130.1, on the reverse strand, counting down.
TTGAGCTTACAAAACGACCGACCGGCCGTACACTTACAGAACACAACACTGAAGCAACAGCGCGCAAAAGAAAAGCCGAATAGAAAAATAAAAAAAAATAAGTGAGGAGGAGGAGAAGAAAACTAAACACCAATCACTTCACACCACACCCAGTCGTCGCTCGAGTGTATATCCATGTAGGCATTTCCTCCCACTTCTCGTCGCGGCGGCGTGTCCTACCCCAATGCATAATCATGTGAGGTAGGAACAGAAAGAAAATGTGTATATTTCTCATAACTAAATACTGAATGGGTTGGAGATAAATTGCAATTTGCAGCGAGAGACAGAGAAACTGCAACTCAGTCGCAAATGGCTCGACTGCATCGGGGACGTGAACGTGCGTCAGAATATATTTTTCACCGGCCATGCAGCCATGAATTGATTCAATGAACTGTTGAAATAGAGAGAAAGAGATACTCTCACAACCTATTAATTATCGGTTTTAATAAAATTTATTTTTCGCGATAAGCACGAAACAAGATTCATTCGTTTGCAGATACTCCAGACAATACACGGTCTGTGTCTCTAATCGCACAGCCCCTTCAACGTCCAAAAGAGGAGAACTATTAATGGCTTCGTCATGAATTAGGTCTTATCCAATCGCGAAATTAGCAGAGTGAGTGATGTCTCCCTGATAGCAAATGGACATATTATCGCCGTCATTACGATGGTCATATCCACTCTAGATAGATGTTCGCAATAATTACTCTGAAAAGTCATTAGCCATCGTCTCGCACTCCCTCCTCACCGAAATTTTCGTGAGTGTCCTTGTCGATTATCATAGGGATCGTTAAAAGTCTCTGCATTCTCTAGTGAAAGTGAAGGCGAGACCTATAGCAGTCATTCACAAGAAGATGGCACAGAACCGGTGGCGGCGTCAAAGGAAAAAAAGTGGATGACATTAGGGCGATTAAAATCTGCTCTAAGCGTTACAACAAGTAGAAGTGTATCCCTATGTGTCGTTCGTCTCTATCGTCTGAATCTCTGTCAGTTAACCTCGGACCTCATCCCTCCACCTAAGATGAGGAGAACGGATTTAAACACACCACGGGACATGAAGAACGGCTCTGCGGGTGTATGTGTGCATTTACAAATCACTTTGCGAACGAAATAAAAAGGACATTAAACGGCGATAAAAAATGATAAATTCTTCAGTGCGAATAATTTACGAGATTCAAACTAAAAAGGACGGATAAACTTTCACCGCCCACTCCATGCCGGACGGAGTGATGGTGAGGGGTGTAGTGTGTGCATATAAATTTGCGCAATGTCGTCTTGTTTGTTAATCCACAAGATAGAGCAAGTGATGTAAACTATCGCGAGAATGAACGAGAATCTCCGGAACAGGGGATAATGGGAATATGGACTCTGTCGGTTTGTAGCTTTGCGATGAGGTCTTGTTTCAGTCTTTCGAGAAAACGAACCAGCAGTGCAGGCATCACTAAGTGGTAATAAATGTCCAGAAAAAATCTTCATTGACAACCTTGTTTTTTGGTACAAATTTTTGGGTGAAGCACCCGACGTGTACATCTGATCGAACAACTGATGGATTGGTGAAACGAACTTCTACACTTCGGCCTGATAAATTAAGAAGAACACTTTCAACCGAAGCATGACTTGGAAGTTTGTCGTTCTTGAAAGGGACCAAAGACATTGGACGTACATTTTAGGCCTAAATCAAAACCGTGAAAGTTGGTGGAGCAGAGCCAACGAGAGAGAGTCAAATGACAATTGTTTAATTTCAATTAAATTTGTCCAAAATGTCACAAGTGCAAGTGCAAAGCTTGTAAGTGTCACAGATACCCCTTTAAGCGACAATTCTCAGGATTTCTGAATGTCTTGTTTTGGTGTGAAAATGGTGTCAACTTTGCCACCTATGACAGAATAAGCGATCAAAAAGAGGACAGCCTATTGGCACGAATCCACACAAAAACTTCTCCATCATCATCTCCAGTCACTTCTTCCCAAAACATTTCAGAATATTGAGCAAGGCAAGTATACTGTCATACAGTTTTGTGCTGTTTTGCAGCCATTGTACTGAATTCTAAGAGGAAACGTCTCATTTCGACCGTGTTCTGAAATATTGACCCTGTGTGACACTTTTTTTGTTTTCAAGCAAACAGGAGAAACTCCAAGAGCAAACATTTTACTCGAAGTGGAGAGTTATCCTAGCAAAGGAGGCCTTCTTTGCATGAGTCTGGTAATAGTATTTTTTAGACGGGTTGAGGAAGTAGTGATATCGCCGGGCAAAGTGAATCAAATCACAAAATTTCTGTGTTGAAAAGTACTTTTTTCGTTTTTTCCAAAAAAATTTGTTTTTCCTTCAGACGGATTTAAGGATGCGACGATGTCAGCAGTAGAAGTAAACTTACTTATCGTCCCATCCCTAAGTTGACTTCATTTCCAGCCACCATGACAGAAATTAAAAATATGCCCTTATTTTACTGATCGCAAAAATATCCAACATTGAACCTGGCCATTCTTAAGTTTTTCGGCTGTATGAAGGTTGTTACAACTGCGATGCTAAAGGATGTCCCAAAAAAGACGCAAGATTTTTCGAATTGTCATTGTATGACATTTGAACAATTATTATTGTTTGTTAGTAGAAGGTATAAGGTTAATAAAAATGGAGCGCTACACGAATGAACAACGCATTCTCATTGTGAAATTGTTTTACCAAAATGGACAACATGAAAATGCTGATTTTGCCGATAAAATCATCTTTAGTGACGAGGCCCACTTCCATCTTGATGGCTTCGTCAATAGGCAGAATTGTCGCATTTGGGGCGAGGAAAATCCCCGAGTGATTCACGAGAAGCAAATGCATCCTCAACGTGTCACTGTGTGGTGTGGATTTTGGGCTGGAGGAATCACTGGACCTTTTTCTTTTAGGAAAATGAGTCAGGTCAAGCGCAAACAGTCAATGGTGTTCGGTATCGTGAAATGATAACCAATTTTTTCGTGCCTAGAATTGAAGAAATGAATGTGGAGGAGGTTTCAACAAGACGACGCCACATCTCATACAGCCAGAGAAACAATTCAATTGCTGCATCAGTCATTTCCCGGTCGTGTTATTTCGCGTTTTGGAGACCAGAATTGGCCGCCAAGATTGTGCGATTTAACACTATTGAACTTTTTTCTTTTGGGTTTTTTGAAGTCGATGGTTTATGCGAATAAGCCGACGACGAGTCAAGCCTTCAAAGAGGAAATTAGACACTGCATTAATGAAACACCGCACCATTTATGCAAAACGGTCATTGAAAATTTCATTAAAAGATCGCGTATGTGCCAGCAAAGCCGCGGCGACCATCTGGCCGATGTGTTATTCCACACATAACCTCATCATGTCTACTTTACGATATAATAAAGAATTCACGATTTTTGTAAATATCTGCGTTTTATTTAAAATTGAAATCTTGCGTTCGTATTGGGACACCCTTTATTACCTGCAAACACTAAACACTGATGTCGGAACATAATGGTTCAGTACGGAGTATATAATCCAAGACGCTCACCTACCTAAAATTTTACAACCCCTCCTTTTTTGGTTCGTAAGCACTCATGAATACTACTCTAATCATTTCAAAATAATCTTTCTTGTAAATTAAAAAAAAAATAATTTGTGAAAGTAGTTTTCTAATTGTTTACTCCCAAGGAAAATTGTGCCTGAAATAAAAAATCCTCTTATGCTCTATAAAATTGAATTACGTCGTTTTCCCTCCTCTCATCGAGACGAAAAAAACTTAAAACCACTTAGACTCAAAAAAAAAAAAAAAAAATGGTTGCCGACCTTGCAATGAACGCGGTGAACTAGATCCCATTAAATTATTTTTCCGTTCCCATCTCCACTCTCATAAATCGCATTTATTAATTATCCTCGAATGGACAATGAACTGTGGCTGTGGCGCGCATCATCGTCCTCACTTCAGAATTTAATGAAATTTTCATAAAAATTAATCCGCAACATAACCCCATTACGAGTAACCCTTCTGTCGTCTTTTTCGGTTCGTTCCTAATTCCACTTAAATGCCTTACAACACGACGGAAACTCATTTTTATATCCCCCGATGCAGAAAAGGATGCGATTTACGAGGAGAATCGAATATTTGCGTACCTAGCCCCGAATTTCAAATGGGGAAGGATTAAAGTAAATTGATACCTAATGTCCACAAGACGATGGGACTGTGTTGCTATTAATCTGACATTTTAATGGGCATCTTGGCTTAGAAATTCCCTCGACTTTAAAGGGCATTCCACTGCAAAGAATTATCGTTTTTATCACAAGAGAGATGTACATAAGTGCCAGTGCTCAGACTGCAACAGCTGACAAGAGCGGGCGTACGTATGCCGAGCAAAGATTGTGTTGTGGTCTGGCAGCAATTGGGCGAAACCGAAGCACAATGGAGCGGAGTTCAAGGCTTACAAATGACATGCAGACATGTTTTTGCGGAAAACTTCTTTGAGTGTATCTTTTTGGGATTTCTTTTGAGTCTCCTCGAAATTATTCTTGGCAAAATTCCCACACAAAAGACACAACAAGCCCTCAACACCCACAGGCATTGCGGAAAATTAATTGAATACATTACTTAAGTGTCTAGAGTGGTGGTCTAGTGTTTGCCGTGCCCCCGGGGGCGGCGGAGTTCATTTCGTCATCAGACTTTTAAGTCTCACCTGATAGCGATAAACACACTGCCATGGAGAGGAAAGGATGTCCTGTGGATAGGGCACACAAAAAACTTTGAAACTTTGCCCACAAAATGATTGACATTATGCTCGAAGTTGACTCACCAACGTGGCAGTGGTCGCTTATCTTTATCTGCACAGGATGTGAGATGTGTGTAACGTTTTTCGGTTGGTTTGAGAGTTTAGTTCATGGTGGTTGGGTCATAACATGATTCGTGTTGAGCGAATGCAAAAGATAAGAGAGACAGAACATTTTGTCGCATTTTTGGATACAGTCTACACCACAGCCACCACTTTTTGAGCGAGTTCGGGAGACATTTTGTATCATGTAGTGGTTGGAAGGGTTTTAGAGAGTTCTTGTTTCTTTGTTTGGTACTATGTTTGAAGCTGTCTGGATAAAGAGTTAAGATCTAGAGGAAAGTTGTGGAAAGCATGTACCGGAACAGAACACATTTTTTAAAAGGGATGCCAATTCACCTTTACACTCACTTCCCATAAAAGGGCCCGTATTCAACGCGACCTCCAATCTTCCCAATGTTCCCATTTGCAACAATGTCGTCAAACCAGTTCTTTGAATTCAGTCCTCTCCTGTCAAGGATTTCACGCAAAAAATAAAAGCAATCTGTGAATCACGGCCAACTGCGTTTCAATCAAACTCCAGCTGGACACACAGGGACGAAATGCGAAACAAAAAAGGGGTAACCCAACTAACACACCCCGAGTAGAGTAATTTCGCAATTCAAAGACTCATCAAGCTCACAGCCGGAAGAAGAATGTAAAGCAGTGCGTGCAGAATATACAAAAAAAAAAAGCTCCCGAGCATCTGTCATTTTTCGCACACAAAAGGTGTACATCGCCCCTATCGCGCAGAGCATTGATATGCAAATCGACATCCGCACAGTTGCCGAACACCACCCTGCGCGTGTACGACCAGTACGCGCGTTCGCTAATCACGATCAACTACTGGACATGTGTGTCCTGGACAACAACGAGCAAGCATGTGCCATGAATTCGTATTCGAATTTAGATTTGCATTTGCATTCTTTTTTTGCGAACTTTTTCTGAATCTTTTCACTCACTCGTTGCGAATGCAAATGAGATGCACGTTAGCAACATCAATCTCTATGAATCTGTGCAATGATTACGCCGCTAAACAGACTAGATGCACGTACTTGTGCTTATGTCAATAGCCAATGACGATGTGTAGAGAGAGAAAAAGAGGAGATTCGTGCAATTTTGTTTAGCGAAATTTTTCAAATGTCCTGCGGCAGTGGGGTCCGTGAAAAAGTGCATAGCTGACGTGAAACAATCTACTTGATGGCTTTAGTCATCTTTTATTTAGATTCGCGCATCCTTGTCAGGAGATAACTGCAACCGCTCTGGTAGCGATTTGTTGGTGTGGTCCTTTGTCATTGTCAGTTGTTGATTTGTTCTCGTTTATTTATCTTTTTCCGTGAGCGCCTCAGGAACCTTGCCAGAGTGGTGGTATCTATTTCATTTTTAATAGAACAACATCGTCGACATTAATTTCACTTTCTCTGCAGTTTGTTGTGTCGGGTGGGATGACATTGCATGCGATCCTGTTATGGAGATAAATTAATTTAAAAAAGTGGTACTTCTTTGTTTGCGCTTTGTTTTCGGGTAAGTTTCTTTTTTTAAAATTTCCTTCACTGACCGTGGATGCTGGCACCAGCAAACAATCGTTTCTCGTTTGTCATGCCGCATTGCACAAGTGATGTTTTCTGACTTTTTTAGCTGAATTCCAAGAAATAATTCCTCTGTTTTAGACAAAAACTGAAGCGAACCGACTGAAACTGGGGATTCAGAAGGGATGCGGCAAATTAGTAGCACTTGAAAATATCTCACTTTTATTTATGCAAATAAACTACCAAAACGAAACTAATTTCTATTTTTTCTTGGGAAGATGAGGTACATCGAAGGACTTCGAAGAAACACAGAGGAAGGGTCAGGACTAAAGTATTTATGCATTTGCTCTTACACAAACTTTTCGCTTAGAATTGTGAACGACAGTTGAATTCGAATAAAGAGATATTTTATCAATTCGAGACATCGTGCCCATTTATGCGTAGTAAGAAACTGTAGGCCACTTGGTTGTACTTTCACAACTTTCTTTCTGGCATATCAAATATGAACTGTAGGTCCTCTTAGCTTGTTGGAGGACAACATTTTGGACGCCGCGACTTGGTGCTGGAGAAGTTGGACCTTTGTCCCTATTGGGATGTAAGTCATTTATTATTTCTAGAGCATTCCATCCGTAAGGACCTTAGAAAAGCAGTCTTACCTTCATTACCCATTAAGAAAAGAAATACTATCTCATCCCAAAAAGAAGTACTATATCATCTGATGCGCCTTTTACTGATATCTACGCACAATTCTGTGCTACAAAACTTGTCCTCCCGAATAAATTTCTGCATCACAAGATGGCGCTACAACTTAAGGAAGAATTCTCTAATCGGCTGATGCACATATCAATCAGGGAAACGATCGACAGTCGCAGCTCTTTATGTAGCAAAAATGAAGGAGATGGTCGACTGAACAGCTAGGTTCATCTAAAGTTTGACGGTCATTTACGAATTGTTGTTAGATGCAGGTTCATATTTGAAAGTTAAGGACGAACCATATGTTATAAAAAAACATTATCAAGTTCGGGAGAGGACGGAGTGGACTGTCACATTCCCTTATTGGTTTCCGATGCAAAACTTTTAGTTCTGTCCAAAGAATACAATTTCAAATCATTTGATCGTCCATCAAAGTCGCCCCTTAAATTTCCCGACCAACTACAACCCGAAATACTTTTCCTTGCCTTCAATCGAACATCACAACTGCAGAGCACAGTTCAGATCGTAAAACAATTGTCCTTCAGTCTGACAAATATGCAATTCAAGTTGCACCCAGACGTAGACACATTTTGAGGTTTTTTTCTTCTACTTTTAATTGCGGAAAATCGTTAACATGTCTAGCCACAAGTGTAAACAACTTTAATGACTGGCCGTCTAGTAGTAAAAATGTAAAAATAGAAGCTCTTCATAAAATAACACACTTGACACCGTTAGGCGACAGCCACAAATGCATGTTGCAATAATTTATGTGCATTGTATTGGATGCAAGTGTTCAGTTCGTAGGCTGTCGAAAGGGACGGAGTAAGGTCATTTGGCAAAAGCACAGTTTGAGCCGTGCGGTTGCGGTTAGATGTGAACGAGTAGTATGACAGCACGAATTCATTGATGATTATGGCATGAGCTGTCTACATTCGAGTGTTTAAAGGGCTCGGAGGAAATATTTTGCATCAGATGAGTTGCTTACATTTTGCTTATGAAATCGGAAATTTGTTGGCATTGAAAAGGAAGGGGAGAAGAAATGCGGGCAAAAAACAAGATTTTGTTTGATGTCATCAGGAAATGATGGCGCGGATAAGTGACCACAGTGGACTGCAAATATTTCAAGTTTTGCAATGTTTTGCCCATTTAGGCACTCAATGGAGGCACTAGTACTTTTGCAGTCTTGAAAAAGAGAGTCATATTTCGAAAGATCAAGGTGACTTTGGAAAAACCTTTTGCCATGTTTGGAGAATTTTTGTGATATTTGGCTTGTCTGCGCTAATGAAATTTAAACCAGATGATTTAAAGGCTGCAAGTTCGTTTTTTGGACATCTGGAGGAAAAGATTAAATGAGGAATTAGCACTGCAACATACTACTAGTCAAGCGCCATCTATTTCTAGGAATGGACGGACACACAAGTGTAGAGAACAGCCAAGTCAAAGCAACTGGTAAGAGACGGATTTGACTGCATTACTTCATTGGTGAAGGTAAAAATCAACCCCGGGAATGCAGGGAATATTTAAATTGAGATGAATCAGTGGCCACCGAAGGGGTCAAATTAATTCGCAACGTTTTTAAAAGACAGTGTCATCTGCTAGATGCGGCGCTTTCAAAAAAACAATTTCCTAATTCATTAGAAAGGTGAGACATTTTTCAGCAATAATAAGTGTGCATCGGCGTCTGCTTTAGACAACAACATTGATTCTTGCCTCTTTCAAAATGTCCGGATGTGTCTCAAACAAGCAGCACATGCAGGAAGTTTAGATCTTCTTTTTTAATTGGAAGAAAAATGCAGCTCAAGCACATAAATGCTTATGATGAATCTGCTGCGACCGCTAAATCATGCAGAAATTGGCTTTGATGCTTTAAAAGTAGTGCCGAAGACAAAGAACATCTTGGTTAGCCCAAAAAGTTGAAAGATGAGGTTGGAGGCGTTATTGGATCAAGATCCATAGTCAGCAAGTAATTTCCGTTCAATTGAAGAAATTTGCACTGATTCAGCAGGGAAATTGGCTTCCGTATGATTTGAAACCGAGTGAAGTCGAAAGGCGATTTTATTAAAAGACATCACAGGAGAAATTTTCGTCCCAGATAGTGACTAGAGAGCCCGGTCCGTCATCGAAGGTCAAGCTCGCGATAAGGTAGAACAAGACGGGTGTTGCGTACTATGAGCTGCTATTGGTGGGAAGCATTATCAACTACGACTAATGCGTTTGAGTAGTGCATTGTGTGAAAATGGTCAGAAATGTATCCTCGGTCTCAAGTGGCTGGAGCGGTCAGAAACGCGCCGTATTCTTCAGGCTTTGCTTCTTTCGACTAATGATAATGAATGCGAAATGAATGCAAAATGGCTTGAGTGCAAAACAGCTTAAAGAGGTCAACGGTTGTGGTTTTATTGAAAAATTCATTGAACGGCTCAATGATAAGGTCGTTGCCAGAGGAATACAATTTTTGGAGATGGTATTAGAAAATTATCAGAGAAGTAAGAAGTAGTTTCTTCCTATAGACAACATTTCTCGTGCTTCCAAAAACAAAGGTGGGAAGCTGGAGATGCAGTCCTTGGAACGGAGAGCGAGTGTGTACAAAGCAAGTAGAAATACAATGATTTAACGATGCAGAACGGATGATTGGTTGATAAACTGAAAAGTGCAACTATCCCTGAACATCAAAGGTTTTTGGTTTACGAAACTTCATATTAACTCATTAGAAATGACTTCACAGATCTGATACATAGGTGAACATATTTCCATATTTTAAATTTTTTTTTCTTCAATTTAAATGGAAGCCATGGCATATTATAGGCTCTCATTCTCTTCTCAATGTAAAAAAAAATTAACAAAGAGGGCAACAAAGCACTGTACAACAGCACTGACATTGGTTTTTGAAATTGTGTTCAATGTAATTGTCATTAAAAGAGGGAAACAATCCTTTATGTCTCCTGTAAACGAGAAACGAAGGCTCCATGAACTGTTACTCATTAAACCATTTCCACAATGTATTGACTCAATTTAAAAAAAAGAAAAGGAATACACACATAAATAATATACAAATTGTACGCCTGTGCAATTCAAAATCTGTTCGTTGCTTATTAATATGTGCCTCGTTTGTACGAGTGTATGCATCACCGGTGAACAACGTGCATTGTCTCCTAGTGCATGTATGAAACCTGGTGTAAAAAAATGAAATTGCTTTTGTTTTTAAGTTCTGTGAAACTGAAATGAACATATGTAGGTACGACCACCACAATTAGCAAAATAAGAGGGTTTGAACGGATCCGTCCAGACCGACTATAGTTTCAATTCAATAAATTAACGGTGACTTTAGCGAAGACTCTCACACATGATGTTAAATGTTAACTATTGAGTGCCAAGCGACTGCGAATCATGTGCGGCAATGAACCTTCGTTGTAAATCCAGCAGACGAAGGGCAATAAAGGAAAATAACGAAATTTCGTCAAAGTTTAACGGGGGCACCGTTTGGCCACGCCGAAAAACTCTCGTAAAAATGAAGAATTGCTGGTGTGTCGCAATAAAAAGCGCATGCACAGAATGGATACAAATTCCCACTTACTACAACCGAAGCAGAAGTATGAAAAAAAAACTAAATAAGTATCTGTCTCGTAGTGAGAATTACAAGGGCTGAGTTTCAACTCCGAAGCTCCGCACATCAAAGTTCACAGGAATTTAGTAGACGACAGGTATTTGGCGGGACAGAAGTCCACACACAGACTTCGCAACCTTGAAATAAAAAAAATTGTCGTAAAAGGGCGAAATTTTCTTCGATATCTGGACATGTGTCGAGGACGAAGCAGTAGAGTTGCATTTTTTATGATCGCGGAGGTACGTGCATCGCACACATTCCAGTGCATAAACTTCTGAGCTCGGAATTATATGCAAAATGTCATAATTGACGATGGGACATACCGAAACATATTTGTTGCGAAATGGAATTTGCATACATGACGGTGGAACACATACCAACGAAAAAAATAAAACAAACGAATAGAGAACAGATTAAATGTGTCCTCTTGTGCTGTGCGCTATCTGTGAAAATTATGGAAATTTTATTATCCCCATGAAACAGAGAGTCAAGAGCAGACGGAGCGGCGTGAAGTAATCAAAAATCCGCTTAAAGGGAACGCGTATCTGTTCTCATTGTCTCTGGATGGGTGTGTGAGCGTTCAATGGCGCGCGTTGCGATCGAAATGTGAACTCAATTGGAAGGGAGTTACCCAATTCTCAGGAAATGAATAAACAATTCAACAGATTATATAGGACAAGACGATACAAACTTTCGTCAGCGTTAAGAAGGAATTGCCAAAGATAGACTTTAGAGGGATTTGAATGGAAGGAAATCGCCGAGCGGTGGGTTTGTGGTAATAAGTTAAGCTGCTGTGGGGTTTTTGAAGCATGAAGGGATTATTATTTCTTCCCGATATGATTTCACTGGACTTTGGCAGCTGTTATCCATGACAGGAGAAACAAATTTGATATTTGAATGACAACTCAACCTGAATGTGGTGTTCACATTGGCTCTGCTGAATCACTTCTCCACTGACGAAACATATGACTCGTTCAGTGTTGAATAAGTGGAAACAAATGTATCCCCGATTCGATGTATGTTGTTCTTTTGTCAGTAAGTTTGTCTAGAAAATCATAGTAAGAGAACTGCAAGTGACTTCATCCCGTCCTTATATTTATTTCAGCAATTTGTTTGAAAAGTGTAGCTCAGTCTTTAAGGCTTTATTAAATCACGCATGTGTTTCACTTGGCTCGTCTTAATAAAAACGCCACTATAGCTTCTACAAGTTTCCTTTTCATACTGCACCACTGACAAGAATTAAAGTATAATTCAGATTAAACGGCTCCGACGTAGTAAGAAGCTTCAGTTATTCTTGCAACCATCTGTATATGTTCTTTCATATCCAGAGGCATATCAAATAACATCTAACTGCCTAAGTAATAGACGAACACAGTTCGATTTGCCAGTTTTTAAAAGATCCGACTCTTCATCATGTCAGTTCACTCCGCCGTCAACGAGGTCTTTGCTGGCATTGAAGCGAGAGTGGCTTAAATCAGTCTGACAGTAAAGGAGGGTAAAACGAAGTGCATGCTGTAGTCAAGGGACACAAAACACCTCGCAGTTCTGGACTTTGTCTTGGACTTCAACGGATCCGCGTTGAATAGGAACAACAACACCAGTATCGAAATCAAACGCAGAATCACTCTTGTCAATCACATTTTATTTGGGCTTACGAGACAATTGGACAAAAAGAGAACCCACTCGAAGAATTGAACTGGCTTTGTTGCTTGGTCTTCTCCAACCTGCTTTACGGACGGGGAAACTTGGATGTTACTTTAAGTGAATGAGGAAACCCTTTGTCTTTTCAAGAGAAAGATTTTGGGTCCTGTTTGCATTGATGGCACTTGAACGACAAACTTTGTGGGCGGCATGCGCCTTGGTCAAGCGCAAGAGAGGTCTTCGAAACCGAGCCATTGGCACAACGTAACAGAGAGTGATATAGACTGGGATAGTGCACACAAGTAAAGAAGGACCTCAACCATCTTGAATTGCGCTGGCAAGAGATCTTGCTGATTGAAGAGGCTAGTTGGCTGACGCCCATCTCCATCACGGACTGTAGCATCGCACAAAATAGAAGACGTTGGTACTAAACTCACTCATTCGAAGTCAGAAGGCGATTAGAAAACTACTGATGTGTGATTAATGTCTGCTGGCATGAAAATAAAGATGGCCAAAATGAGTTTGACGTTAAACGAAAGGAGGTTAATGGGAGGGAAAGCCCGTTTTGAAACCGCGTTTTTATAAGGGTGACTATCGATAACTTCCAAAGTTTACAAAGGTCGATTTAGGGAAGATGAAGAGCTACCCATACCTGCTGACTATTCCCGTGACGAGCCGCGGTCAATTGAAATACACAACAGCAACATCAAAATTAAGATTTCGTCAAAAACTTCAGCACAAACGTTCAATCACTCAATCACTGTTTAATTAGACCTCTCATTAAATTTTCTTGATGAAAGAACAACGCTCGCTTTGTCCACTGAGAATCTCTGTTTTTTTCTCAGGAAGCACAAAACAAGAATTTATAAAAAGTGGTTGACGAGTTCTTTGGTCTTTTCTGAAAATCTGTCCCATTTTTGATTACATTTATGTTTGGAGAACCATTTTCTGATTGACATCAAGATAGAAGCTCCTTTCAGCTCTTTTTCTCCCTCTGGCTGCTCAAACAATCATTCTTCCCTAAATTCCCCGCTTACCCTTATCTATCCTCAGTCAGTTCCTTTTCAAAAATGTACCGTTAATTTCTACATGGTCCACATTTCTCTTAATAAAAAATTCCCCGCACGAATGCGTGATCGTCTCATTCCCCGCCCGGCGACGATAAGTCGTGTGCATATTATGTTGCAAAATTTTAACATTCGTCATGGACAACCGAAGGAAATCACAATGTTTCGTCGTCCCTGTTTCCTCTCTCGATCTCTTGCCCTTTTAAGCACAACGTCATGAAGTTTCCTTGGCGTTTCCCGTATCATCTTCACATGCGATTTGCGGCATTTATCTTATACAATCGATTCGACAGGCTGTTTATTTTTTGCATTGTATTTCCTTGGGTTGGTGGTTGTGAGCCGGTGATTTTTTCTGCTCCAGTAAAAAAGTTTCTCCTCTTAGTCGAGTCGAGTGTGCTTGGGGAGACGGCGGACACTGTCTGATAAGTAAAATTATTACACGACCATGGAACTGGTAAGTGATTTATGGATTGCAAAACATTGGATATGAGGAGCAACAGTACGGCCCGCAAGTTTCTGCGCATCCCTTGTTGTTGCATAATTTGAATTAACATACTTAGCGTGAGTTTAAGCCGGACGGCGGATGACTGGTGGCACTTCCCGCAGAGTCCACTGATCCAGTTTTGGATTGTTGGTCGTTTTTTTTGTTGTTCCTGTTGACAGGATGGTAATTTACTGCGTCGCTGATTGCGAGAGGATTTATGGATTGCCCTTGATTCTGCTAGCCATTCTACTGCGCAAAAACAATGAAACAATAAATACCTTTGTCAGTCGCGCTATTAAAAAGGGCCCGCCTTTGCTTGTGAACATCAGTGTGCGCGGCGCTGAAAAACCTTTGCGGCGATTCATTTTTCTTTCGCGGCCACGGGATGCCGTTCCTTACTGTCGTCGGTATGAATGTTCAAATTACCTGTTTTGTATATTAAATTACAAGAAATACAGCACAAAAGTCGAAAACACGTACGCGTCTGAAATTGGAGACGTTGCATGAAACCCAAAAAAAAAAAAAGAATGAAAGACAAAAAAGAGCAGGTAGTGGAGGTGTACCCACAACACGAATCGTGAGCCATGGCGCAGCAACATGAAATCCGTGCGTTTCCTTCGTGGATCCAAGCGAAAGATACAAATATTCTTCCTGTGTCTCTGCGTGTACGGATAGTTCAGATGGCTTATCAAATTGTGTAATGGCATAATTAATTACGAAATAAATAATATTGGCCCCTTGAATGGGATTTGCGTTGTTGCGTCGTTGTCGTGTTCCAACAAATACACACGTGTGACAGGCGCAGCGCGTATGTCGTGCGGAAGACATTAGTTCGAGGTCTTTGGGGGTATCTGAAGATCGCTAGGCTCGATAAACGGATTGACATAGTTTTTGTTGTTTAGTTTTGAAAAATGTAAGAAGAAAACTTAGATCAAATCTGAACTAGTTCACGGTGTGTGCTGGGGTGGGGATTCTGGGAAAAAGGTTTTGTGCGTGTTTCCCATAACGTTCAAGTTAAAGCGGAGTTTCTAATTCGATAGGTTTCCAAGAAGTGCAAGGGCAAGGGTTTTGTAGTAACGTTTGTTTGGAATTAAATCACACAAACTTGTTGCTTGTGACCAGAAAACAAGGTCTCAGGCGTAATAATAACAAATCTTCTTGTAAGGGCTATCTAAGGTCCATCATAGGTCACCAGGTAAAGTTTCTCACCATATAAAGTTTATACAAAGTCTGGTTGGGTGGTATATAAATGTGACTAATTTAGAAAATAAATTTCGGACATAGTCAGACAATTTGTTGCCAAATAGCCCTTTCTGGGAATGTGGAAAGGCTATAAAGAAATTCCAGGAAACCGCAATGTTGACGAACTCGGAAAACAGTCGCCATTTCACAGAGATTTACACATTACAGGATAAATAATGAAGCTGTGTCCAATTCTAATGAATTCAGTGGCGTAGATGTGCAAGAAATAAGGGACTGATGTAAGATAGGTAACCTATCCGTTATTCCTTGATTTACTAACTTCACGGTAATAAGTTTTACGGCAAGTAAACTTATCGTCAGCTCTTTATAAATTGACAGCTCTAGAGAGCTGTGAGTACCACATGAACAGAGCAGGACACGAATATTGTACCCTGACTTTATATCTCGATGTACTATACAGATAAAGGTAGTGACAAACCACACTATCTCTATACAATATCTTTGTGATAATTTGTATGACTAAAAAGAGAAAAATTAAGACGCAAACGTTATTGTTGATTTCGGAAGGTTGATTCATCCTGCATCCCGTTTGCGCAGGTTAAAATGAAGGAATTCTGTCATGTGTAAACTAAAATGGACTGGGCCCATTTCATTAAGAGACAGCGTTGTAGAGGTATATCACCACTCAAAAAAAAAAAGCCATAAGCATCCTTACGCTGTCAAAGTTCACATATCTGCTTGAAAATACGAACTAGAGAGCAAAAGCTATCACGCACAAACCTCCAACATAAAATTGGCAATTCCAACACGTCTCAAGAAACCGAAAGATCTAGAAAACCTAGTAAACATACTCCTTAATCAGAAGTTGGGAAAGAACTGCAAACACATCCAATTCGAAAGTCTGGACTACAGCATCAACAAATTCACTTACGATCATAAAGTTTCGAGCAAAATTTGCTTTTCTTATAGCCCACACATACCTGTAAAGAGAAAACAAAAAGGATAATCAGCAAACCAGTAAAACGTAAGTAAAATGCTGTGGAACTAAAAGAAAAGCAAATGTAAACATAAAACAGAGCAGAAGGAAATAAAATTCGTTTCAGGTAGCAGGAGCAGAAGAAAAACCCATAAATTGTCCAAGCCAGACGCACAAATTATGATGTCCAACCCAGTCGGCCCACTTGCCGCCGTTGTCGACATCGCCGCTGCCGCTTGCTGCACCCGGTCGGTCATGACAATAAAATGAAGTGTATACCCCAACCGGGGGGCACGGACAGAAAAACTATAATAAATTGCGCATAGGATAGGACCACCAGATGCAGCATCAGGACACTAGAGGATGCAGGAACTGCAAAAGGAGGAACAGGAAACCGACTCAGACCATATCCAACGCACAGTCGAACATTCGCAGATGTTGTTCCAGAAGACGGGACCACGGGGGAAGTGTGCGATGTGTACATTGAATCGTTTGAACTTTTCTCATTTCCTTTTATGAGGTGCAAATAAAAATACCTTTTCCCGGATCGGGTGAGATGCAAACCGAGCACAGGAGCGCCATCACCCGCATACCGACAATGAAAAAAAGGCAATCGAGAATCGCTAGTAAAGGACACGCCTCCGCGCCAATAATGCTCATGTGAGACGTCGTCTCCCGTGTGTCTCAAGTGTGTCTAGAGAATCTGAAAGGCATAAATAATAGAGAAATGCTTTCCAAGCTGAACCAGAGACTCTACCCCAACGCTGCGAACAACTAATGCGAAAACTAAGCACAGGATCAACTTCTTTCTTTTCAACGAAAAGTTTATTCCTCTCCCAAGGAGGAGAGATCCTTTGCCTTCGAGAAGTTTAAGTCCGTGGTTGAAGGATGATGCGCTTTTAACAAACGCAGCCCCTTTCACATGTGGGTGTCGTTTGTTCGCCGCAAGAAACACAAGAAACTTCTTCTAAATGCGGGCAATTCGGGTTCTTAATGTGTTTTTTACGCAACTTCAAAGCGAAACGACGCAAGCAACAAGAACATTCTGGAATTATCTGCATCAACTTCGGTCACACATCACGAGGCGCGGGAGACGGTAACAATGGATTCAGTTGTGTCTGAGGCGAAAAAGACAAATGTAGCGGAGGCGTGTTTTTTCGAACGTACTCAAGAAATAAAAACCACTGTCACACACCAGACGGAGGATATAGACGGATGGATGACACAAGCACGCAACGCAGTTATTTGTCTCGTTGTCGGGTGAAAAACGACGGATATCCTTCTGTTTCGAATGAACAATAAATTGAAAATCGAATCCTTCGAGTATGTCATAAGTTAAACAACGTTTAATCGGAACAAAGAATGCGTTGAAGGATGACTGCTGTAAAGGGAACGAGATTCAATGAATCATCCTTTTGAGTTTCAACTGCTTTGAGGTCGATGGGAGCGACATGCAAAGCGTAGACAAAATCCACATTTGGAGAGTTTTGGCAAGTCAACCAGTGTCTGCAGTTTGTAGTTATTTGTTCTAGTCGTTCGCCATAGTTTCGCAAGAATTAAATGAGATTAAAAATAAACTTCCTCAGATTTAATAGATGAAATTTCATACAATCTAAATATATGACAACCCACTCAAGTTACCCCTAGACAGTGGAGTTAAAAAATTGTGTGCTCAACTGTTAAAAATTCAAGCAAGTCAATTTTACCGATCTGATACATGGGCTGTTAAAGAAGAACAAATTATCCCCTAAATGCTGAATTTTACGGCGCGCCTTGATAGAAGACAAGTTTGGAACTGAGAATAATAAGTAGTAGCATTTAATTTGGTTCTTAGCTGAACATTGTCAAATTACTCGAAGGTGAGGAGCCTATTCCCTTTTCAACAAAAAAGTTCTGCGTACTAATTTAGAACTCTTTGTGTTGATAGAATTTGGACGAAAAGATTCATATACGAACTTTGTGGGCTGTACAGCGCTATGCGCCTGTTGAAGAGTCTCCGCTGATGACAATCAAGTGACAACACTGCTCTGTTCAAATCTGTCTTCAAATCTCAGCCATTAGGATGCGACGGCTTATTTACTTTAGACATACAGTATCTGCATGATTTAAGAGCAGCCGTAAAGCAAGAAGCACACTTTTGAAAATTGCTTTTTAACTATTTCTGAAGATCTTCCTATACACAATAAAGAAACGAACAAATTTCGTTCAACCATCGGTCGTACAATTTCTTATATCACTGTCAAATTGAGTCTTTCGTTAACGACATCATCATCGCCATCATTGATCTTAATCCCACAAGTAAACGAAACTAATTACATTTTCGCAATTCAACTTCAACTACGTTATTGACTTTAATAATTAAACTCACTCTCTGCAACCCGCAGACTTTGGTGTTTCTTTTTCGAGTTTTCTGTTTTCCTTTGGCTGTCAACCGGAGAGAAAACCCTTAGACCAAAGCAAATGAAAGTTTTCGACACTTTTTCCATTTAATTTCGATTAAATGAACATACACACGAACAAACCCACGCGTACATATTTCTCAACTCACATGGGGCAGAGACCAAAAGATGGATGGTGCACAGTTGAGAAGTGAAGATGCATTGTTGTTCTATCATGAAAACTTCTGCGTGGTGTTTGTTTGGTAAGAAAAAACTTTTTTTTTTTTGAAAGGCGACATCCAATGACAAGGAGTAGGGAACTGCAAGTGACAATGAAAGAAGTAGTGAAAAGCATTTAAAATTGGAAGGTGGGAGGTTTTAAAGTGATTTTGAGTGACTCTTTAAGGATGCAGTAAAGTTGTCAGGACAATGAGTCCATGTACAGAAGGATTGTGGTGTGTGGTTCGATTAAGCAAAACTTGCGTATCGGTGCGAAAATAAGAGCTTTCTCAAACCTTTATTGAATGTTCTTCCAAGCGAAATCAAATAAAGATTTTAACAAGTAAAAGGATTTCAAACGAGGTCTGTTTAAAATGTGCCCGTTTTTTTGGTGTTCTGTGTGTAAATATTCTTGCCCCATACTTAGTTTAGCCACGAAGTGTTTTCGGCTGCGCATCCGTCGGTTTTTTCAATTCGAATTCCCAACCAAATATTTTCTTGATACACAGAAGAAAGACGACCAAAGTAATGTCTAGCAGTGATACAAACCGTTTTTGGAAGACATGAATGATACGCCATTCGTCTTGGATCTTACAAACAAGCGAAAACTTGGATGAAACAACGAACATGGTATCGACCAATTGAAGTTGCTAAGGACCTAAACATATGAAATTGGTAACACCAATGGATTGGTGAGTCACCCTATGCCATTATCACGACCGAGCTCTAAAGACTGACGCTGGTCGGGTGACTTTAGGGCCAAAAATTAGACGAGAGGAGTAACACACCGACCAAAACGTTATGGGTGAAGTGCGACACTCACACGCCGAAGATGCCCGTTTCGTTTCCCGGACTAAATACCTCGAATTTTTAACCCCACCATCTATTCGTGCTGCTAACAGCACTCAAAGAGGAATAACTGTCTAAGGAAAAGCTTCTCAAACTCCGCCGTTCAGAGTAGGCTCGTGAAAGAACATTAGCGCGCACAACATAAGTTGATGAGAAAGCTGAACTGTCGCCTCGTCAAATGCATGTTAAACAGCCATCGTATCTCGCAAAACCGTCCTTTATTATATTTGCTTGTTCACAGAACTGAAGAGGCTCATGACAGGTTCATACTACCAGGTTCAAGAGTTGAGACCGCCATAAGACGGAACCAAACAATAAAATAATTTTTGAAAATGCTTCAAGGATGTGAAAAAAGAACACCTCACATTTAAGATTTCTTCCTTCCTTTCTTCTCAATAGTCAGGAAAAAAGATTTAAGGTTCATAAACTAGGACTTATGGTTGCCGTGGCGTAGTGGGTAGAGTGCGACGCTCACACGCCGAAGGATCTAGGTTCGACTCCCAGTTCAACACCAATATTTCGAATTTTTCGAATCTTTTACGGTACCACCTCTTTCGAGCTGTTGACATCACTCAAAGAGTAATAACTGTCTAAGAAAGCTTCTCAAATCTCGCCGTTCGGAGGCGGCAAAAACCTGTAGGTCCCTTCTACTCGTGAGAGAACCGTAGCGCGCACAACACGAGTAGTTGATGAGCAAGCTAGGCCTGGTCCCCCTTTGGACTGTCGCGCCAACAATTATTATTATTAAACTAGGACTTGGTGTAACCTAAGGCAATATGAAGATCAGAACTTAGATTAGGCATTAAATGCTGCTTGAAAATAGATAGTTAACACATGAAGAACGTAGATGTCGAAATGTTGTGAAACAGGTTTATGTCCGAAACAGAGCACCAGAAACGACATTTTGCAGTCAAAACCGAGTCACTTAACTTCACATCACTTTTCATCGAACCCAACTAACAACGATTGGAATATTCACTGGTTGTACAAGTGACAGAATGATAATACATAAGTACGTACGGACAATACTAGGCCTGCGCAAATCTTCGTCTTTTGCTGCGATCCAGTTTTTACACATCTTGGTACGAAGCAAAGTGCTGTTTGGCATGCGTCTGATCTGATCCATTAAGTGGATCAAGTGGACGCTATGTAGTTTAATGGTGCCAATTCTGGTGAGGGTTTTACTATGAGGAGTACTGTCAGTCATCCTCTTAACATTTTATGTACCTCCTTCCATATGCTGGCCTTTGTAGTACTTTCCATAGTTCTTGTGCTTTGCTAGATCGATCAATTTGTCATAGATCACACCTCTATTTCCCCTCAAAATGATCTGGTATTGTGATCAAAGTGGATAATGTGCATTCGCGAACCCATTTGTTCTGCATAATTATCGATTAGAAAAATTACCTTCCTTCATCATCCTGTAAATAAGAAATGCAGTGCATTCGAGCTTTTTTGTCTACCTGCCGCTTAATCAACGAGGTTACCATCAACTATACTTCTTATTTTTTTCCATCGCCTCTCATATTGGAAACAGAATGTTAAAAAAAATTAATCCATCGAAGGATCTTCAAACACAATTAGACCCTTAAAAATTAAATGGAATTTAAATCGAAATTTGTTTTGAAATCTTGAGAACCTAGGAAAGATATATTCTTCACTTCAGGTCTCCAAAATTCGAATTTAATTGTATTTTTGATTTTCGCAAGAAGACTCCAATGGCAAGTGTTGACTCACTATTTGGGTGATTGTGTCTGGAGATGTCAATTTAAATTAAATCCTTTTTAGATTTTCATCCATCATCATCCGCATTGACAATCACTTTTTTTTAAACTTTCCATTTCGTCAAATTTGCAAGAATATGAATGCATCAAGCAAGCAAAAAGTAACTTTTAACCCGCAATTTAAATTATTAAGTTTTGAATTTTTAAAACGACCAAACAGAGGATATCGCACTCTCTCCTGCACTTGAATGTGTACTTACCACCTGCTGAAGCAAAACATTTTTCAACGGGAAATCATATAAAGAAACAACAGTGACGACAGTTCCATTGGTCGAAGTAAGAAAAAACGAAACTATCTCATAAATATATTTCTTTCAATCAACCAAGGATGCTGTTAGGATTCCTTTGCATTCCCCCCTTTACACTCACATCAGCAAAAGTACACATCATGCACTTTATCAAACTGCAACCATTGAGTCATTGTATCATTTCTTTTCCCCGTTCAAGCGGAATGAATACGAAGTAAGACCGACCTTCCAAGCAACGAAAAGCGTGTTATCCTTCACATCCTGCAACCGTCGCGGGGAATCTTTCTTGGAGCGTAAAAAAATCATGAACCATTGGATGGGCGAAAAAAAGGGAGAAAGGATACACATAATTTCATCATGATTCCGTCAGCTCCTTGAGCTGCTGCTGGTGCTGCGCTGATGTTGCAGCAGTCGTAAGCGATGAAGCGAAAACTATGAGATATACACCAACCGCCACGCTTTTGAATAACAATTTGCAACAGAAGATGGCTCCGAAGATGACTCTGAAGATGATGATGATGTGATGGTGATGGGCACGGTTATAGTGATGGTGATTGTTATGACGATGTCCTTAGTTTAAGGAATTGGAATGAGCTATTGCTCATATCCACAAGATATTGAGCTTTAAGATGTGCAAACAATTGTTCGCAGTTCATGTACCTAGCCATGCAAAGAAAAAGGAAAAAAACGTGCTTTACCAATGGCGACACGGGGTTCGATGGACGAATCCACTGTTGTGTCGGTTCATGGGAGAAGAAGAAATATGGTCAACAAGCAGAGAGGACACACACACCATTCATTGTGGTGCCGATTGGCTAACTTATCAGCACCCAACCATCGGCTGGTTACACAGTCTCGTTGTGTGACTTCCTTTTGACCGTGTATTTTATTCTCCACAACTGCCCCTACCCGGAGACGGCAGACTACGAACAAACGAACCGACACATCACGAAGCGCTATAGAGTCCTTATCGAGTTTGGCCTTCAGTTGAACTACACCTTCTTCACATCCAATCGCAGCATTCCTTTCCCTCTCTGCGGATCTATAGAGGTGTCCACTGCAAAGCACCTTGAAAATTTTGAATACTCGTTTTTTGCGATTTGTGCAAAAAGAGAATACATAAATCCTTTGTCGGACTTTAATGGTGTGCTGGGTTTGAACCCTGACATCGTCGAGTTCCAATGTTCCTCCAGGTGACCGACAGAAAATCGCCATCTTCGTTCGTGTTTATCGTCCTCTCGATAAAGGGGAGCTAGGTAGTCGCTGTCAACTGCCATGTCAAGAGACGCGGACAGAGTGAAGTGTATGTTGTCAATCTGCTTCTTCAGCATCACAGATTCTCACGTACTATCAAATGAACTTGTTAAGAGCCATCATAACAATTTATTTTATGTCTATCATCATTTTGCACTTGAATGGTATACGAACACAATTTTGAAGAGGTTCTTTTGCTTCTTTTCTCTCGTTCCTTTTCTTTCTACACTGATTCCCTATCAAATTTGCGAGATCTTCTGCTCGGCGGCGGGCAGCATCCCCAGCAGCAGCGGCAGACAATGATAATGCTTATGACGATGATGTTGTGGGTGCTGATGACTGAGCAGAGATGAAGAGCCACGCACACACAAAATGGCCCATAACATATTGAAGTGGGGGCTTTCGTTGAGGCGAGCGGCACATATGGTAAACAGACGTAAATGTGGCTGTGAATGCGACGGGTGTCGGAGTTTGAGTGATGTGTTAGTTGTAATGAAACATTCATTTCGGAAGTAATAGTAGTTTCTGAGTGATGACGAATTGTATGTACTTTAAGTACTTCCTTTCGCTTTGAATACGTCCACACCAATTCAAAGGCGGTGTGTACAGAATCTTTTATCAGAGACTTCTGAATTGTAATAGTTCAAAGTTCCTTTTTACCGCCAGTGAAACCTATCAAAAAAACACTTCTTCTATTAAATTTACGAGAACCGATATTCAATATGAACGGTCATCTTTTTCAAGGACACTTGAACACCATACCATACGATGTTGACGAAACACTAGATTTACCGAAAGTATTCATCTTATTCATGGGAAGGTACGAAAGAGTCTAAAGCAAGCAATCATTAGATTTGCTGGATGTAGACTTTGGACTGTTGATGTCAGCGGACCATATTGTTTCAAGCATAACATTGCAAAGGCAATAAACTATTAACAAATGGACAGTGAATTATCTGAATTTTTTATTTTACACATGTATATGTTAGGCATTCTGAGACCGAATTGAGTCTAATCACAGACTGTGGTGGTGATTCTTAGGGAATTTCAACAATTGATATTTTGCCCGTCAAGATAACCACATTGTGTGACAAGTGTGATTATGGTGAACCACGTTCAACCGTAGCCCTCAAATTTGTTCATTTCTGCAGACATTTAAAAAGCCACCTTACGAAATAAATAACACGTCTGGATGTAATCTCTTGGTCAACTACAAGCTATACCGAAATAAACGGATTTCGAAAACTAACAAGAAACACGAGAACAACAGTCTTTCCTTCAATTTATAAATTTGTTTGCCCATTTTGATTTAACGATACAATTTATATACAATTACAAGCGTTTACAACGGTTTTGTCGTCTATTCCGATACGTTCGTGATATTGCTTCATGCGTCCAAATCTAGTTTTTTCTCAGTCTTAGCTGTGAATGAAGTGGTGAATTTCTCACAAATTGAGTTAGAGAAACACTGCTAACAAGATGGATATTTTATATGTATCACCATACACAACACGAATATGGAATGCTCTTCCCAGTCCAATTTTTCCCTTCCATTACGATCCGCAGGTATTTGAAACCAATGTGCATCGGTAACTCCTTTCCCTCTCGTCCTCTTTACCTTCGGCCCGTGCTGTGACTTAATTCCAATCATTTAAGGGTATAAACAATTCTTTTAGTGCGCTCCAATTATAAAAAGAAAACATTTACAGTTCTGCTAACCAGGCTGACGGCTTAGCCATAGCTTAAATTCGTAATACTCATGTGAACCATCATTTTCAGTTATGAATTATGGTATTAATAAATAAATTACTTCCTTATAAACTTACTTACTACTTACTTCATGCTAATTCTAGTTGTACTGTTGGTTGACCCAATGGTCGATGGTGGCCCTAAACAAGGATGCGGGTAGGCCGAAGATGGGGTCGGGACCTACGAATGGCTTCTTTGAACCTTGCCTAGTAAGTTCATCGGCAATCTCATTTCCCACGGTCCCGTGATGTCCCGGGACCGAAACAAGTCTTAGCGCATTCAGTCTGCGGACCAAATTAATGTATTAATTAGTTAATGCAGCTCTTTAAACATGAATCTGCAAAGAAACCATTAAGAACAGCAGCCATGCGAGCAATTGGACTCAAATCAAGAAACTCAAATGGTCAGCTTAAATGGAAATGAGCCTTTTGCGTTCCACAACAACAAGCTAGAGCCGGTTTTAATGTGTTTTTTTTTTTCGAACTAATCGACATTTAAAATATAAAATTTTATTAGTGTGTCAGATTAGATTGTGTCTGGGCAAAATTTTCCGTTAATTGTGACATATTTTTATTTTATTTGATAAATTTCGAAATAATTTGTTTGGTAGCTTCTGACGAGTCATCAACGAAGTGTGTGGTCTGGCGTTGTCCTGGTGGAACACTACACCCTTCCTGTTGCCCAATTCTGGACGCTTCTGGTGGAACTCATGCTTCAAGCGGCCGAGTTGTTCGCAGTAGATGGTAGAATTAGGCGTCTGACCATATGGCAGCAGCCCACAGTCGATGATTTCCTTCCAATCCCACCAAACACACAGCAAAACCTTCCTGGCCGTCAATCCCGCCTTGGCCACTGTTTGGGACGATTCAGCCGCCTTCATCCACGACCGTTTTCTCTTGATATTGTCGTATGTGAGTCATTTTTCGTCATGTAGCACCTAAACATCAAGCTTTTTTGTATACAGCCTTCTGCAGATGGTTCAAAATGATTTGGTGACAAACTCCCATCTCCTGGGCGATGTCACGAGATGCCACATGCCGGTCGTCGTCACAGGACTTTCGCCGGCTGGCTTATCCATGGTGTCGTTTTCACTGGCTCTGAATCATCGAAACCAAACTTTAAAATAGATCGAATTTCGGCGTTAGTGAAATCCATGTTTGCACGTCTATTGCTGTTGAATGCAATATCCAAGCTAATCATGCATCGTTTTGTAGGTTATGTTAAGACCTTTCAAATTATATATAGTATTGCCAAATACGAGCTCTGTGCCGCTTTGTACATAGGCGGAAAATTCAAAAGACAAAAAGTCGGAAGGGAAATTTTTGCCAACCTTATATTTTAATCCTTTTACAACCCTTCACTATTCTAGGTTTTTTTTTAAACTATTGCAGTTCTAGTTTACCTCACTTTTCGGTACCTCTGTCCCACTGTGCGATGAACAAAACAAGCACTCTTGTGACCCGAGCTACCAATCGGCTATACGATTATGATTCTTCTTTAAATTGAATCTATTGTTTTGTTGTTTGTTGACCTCCTTTCGATTGCAGTTTAGAAAAGAAAAAAACAGACAAGAGGACAACAAACAAAGATAAATAACTCCATGGCAAGCAGACTTTTCCTTTTAAGACCGATATATTCAAAGAGAGTTAAAATCCATGTAAGAACACCACGCCATATGAAGTGCGCAAAGTTTTATGCTTCAAATTTTAATTATTAATGCAAGTCGAAAACACTTGTGATGACAAATTGTTTGACTCATTTCGATGTTAGTTCAAATCTTAAACAGACGCTGATGTACACTATTGCTGTCTTTCCAATGAAGTATTCAACCGCTTCCAAGATCAGCCACAACTTCCAAGTGGTGTTGATAAGATAATTCTTTTGTGCCCCTAACATAGCGTATATATTATGTAATCTCTAACATATTTTTAAATTTTTCTTGAATCAAAAATATAAGACTTCTTCTGTAAGTGGGCTTAACTTGAAAAGATTTCAGTTTTAATTGACTTATGGCGAAAATAATCGAACTGGCTGACAGTCAAAACGATATTGAAAACTTAGCTTACATCATTGAGAAATTAAAGAACACGAAATTGTAACTGCAAAAAGCTTACCTACCTCAGGTGAAAACCAAAAAGCATCTTCTTGAAAACCGACAAATGTTTTGTTCTTGAGGAATTAAAAAAATTGGCTCATTCATACAGACAAAAAAAAAAAAATTAAATTAGGTCAGACGATCTGTGGGTTTGAAAAAACAGAAAGAGCAGCTTAGACAGATGCCTTAGACAGATGACAGCTTAATTCAGTGAATGTAGCCTTCTGCTCCATTCACTGAATGTGTGTGTTAACATTTGAACAAATTGCAAAACGGAAAAAACAAGTTAACCGACAAAGGACTTTATCTTCCCAGTGTAGTTCAGAGTTGAAGTTCGGAGTTCTTGAGCGACCTACCCAACCTTAGAGTCTTAAAACAACAAAACACTTTCAGGTCTCAAAAAAAAAATTATTGCATAACAGTCGTCACAACGGATGTGGAGTAAAATTTTACAACAAATGTATTTATTTTATTTTTTTTTTTTTTTTCAGTTCCGTGAGTTACAATTGTTTTTATTTCCAAAATATGCGTGCACCAAGAAAATTAGTCTCTGATTAGCATAGAAGCCTTAAAACAAAAGGAAACCTTTTATTGCCTATTTTAACACGATAACGTCTTAAACTTGAAAGACAAACATGACAACTTTGGTCATCTGCGTGTTATTCATTCGTTTTAAGCGGCATTAAATCTATTTCAAATTGTTAGCAAAATTGAAATTTCAAGTCACCACAAAACAAACAAACAAATAAAAAGTTTTTAATTCATCTAGTATATTTCCACAACCTTATGAATTACACAATTTATAATATCTCGAAGTGGTTATCTCCATAGGAGTCGGTATTTCTCGATTCAGCTCATCTTTTTCAGGGTAAAATGGTGTGATAAACTCCCCAACAAAACTAGTTGAACCGCTAGCGAAAGCTGACAGTGTGATCCAAATTAAGAAGCAAATCCCCAGACACTGCGCAAACATCGTCGAATAAATCGAAACACTAACTTTGAAGGTTCAGTTGAAACTGCACAAAATTCACACGATCGGTTGAAAAAACGCGCGACTAAGTGCGTAATAGAATATAGCAAAATAGAAAGGAGTATAATAATTAGAGATGTATGGACGCTAATTTAATTCAGCACTCGCGGATGGTCACGTGAGCAGAATGACAAATGATCGATTTTTTTCTGCTGCAGGCGTGCGCAAATGAATGAGAAAGAAACCACGATTCGAACTTAAGAAATCATCACTTTTATTCAATTCATCACAATGCAATCAGATTTTTTATTCTTTCCAGCAACGGCCTCCTCTTCGTGGTTGTAATGATGACAGGGATCTTACGAGTGGTCGGCTGTTCAGTAGTCAGCTCAACTATTGGTTTTTCCGACTCCACCACCTGTCCGTAGACAGAATGCATCTGACTCCTATCTGTCAGAAAAAAGGCTAGTAAAAGAACTAGCAGAAGAAATTTGCTCTTCGAAAGCATATTCGAATGTTGATGTGTTTCAACAAATACTGAATCGATTTTGACCACAACCTGAGGTTTTTATGGCCAAGATCAGGAATTGAAAAACTGGTTTGATGTTGTTGTTTTTAACCATTTGGAAGCTTACAAATCACAATTAAGAGAAGTGCTAAAATCAATCGGCGATGAGTGCAGCGTTGTGAACTGATGATGTTAATGAAGTCGCATTTTACGTTTGCGTCACCAATGAATTTGGGGTCCATTTGTTTTCCACATGTGATGTAGACTCAAAAATGGTTCTGTCGCCTATGTTTAATACTATGGAATAGCATAACTGTTCACTGTGTTCAAATCATATGAAATATGGATGTTAAGGGAATAATGTAGAAAGCCTTTTTAATAGGCTCTACAAATATTGGATGGCATGACAGTTCATAGAGGGACCAGGACCAAGCTTGCTTATCAACTCTCTCGAGTGGAAGGGACCTACTCCGAAAGGCAATAAATTAGCATATTTATTTGGCCATGCTAATTTTTTTAGTCAAATTTCCGCGAAAAGGAAAATTCCCTTAGAAATGAGTGAAAATTCAGAGCATGTTTCCAATATTTGACATTAAAAAAGTAAGAGTCAAATGGTTTAGAGGCTACCAGTCTGACAGTATGTGACATGACAAAGAAGGAAGTGAAGAAAACTAAAAACCAATGCACGCCGCTAGGAATCTAGGCATGCATGGGCCTCATTCAAAGAATTCTGGAAATGCAAACTGGATGAATGTGCTCAACATGAACTAGTATAGGAGCACTTTGCGATTCCCTGCTTTTGCGGGTAGGCGTGTAACACTTTTTTCAGTTGTAAGTTTGAGCAACTTGTGCTTCGATATTAAATATGATAACATTTACTCATATTTAACTTCATAAAGTTTTCACGGACCTAAAAGATCGGCGTCGGTTCTTATCAGTGCGGTTTCGAACAAGGAAGTCCGCAATAAATTAGACCTTCACAATACGGGAGTTCCTGGAAAAGACCCAAGAAGAATGAACGATACTTTTTACCTTTTCGTTGAATTTTAGGCCACATTTCACACTGTGCATGGGGTCGAGCTTTACAAAGCCATGTCTAGTTTTGGAATTCCTACAAAACTTGACAGATCGGAATTAAAATTCCTACCAAAATTTTCAGACTGCGTATAATGACGACTGTCAGTGCTCCGTCAAGATCAGTCAAGAACTTGCCGAGATCTTCAATGTCGAACGCGAACTGTCATGTGACATCTTTAACATCATATTTAAGAAGATCTTGTGTAACTCATAAATGGACACCAGAGGTGCGATTTTTTCAGTCAGTTCACTTGCAAGCTTTTACAGACGACATTGGCGCGTTTGGACAAATACAGTGCACCATCAATGATACGTTTGCTGGCTTTAAGCGAAAGCTGATAAAGTGGATCTGGTGGTAAATGAGGTTAAAACAAAATACATGTTGTCATCAAGGAAGGTCACACAACGCCAACATCTTGGATGGAGTGTCACATCAGGCAGTAAAATCTTGGAGGTAGTTAGGGACTGCGTAAATATGTAAATAGAGACAACAACATGAATCACTGTGGCCGCCGTGGAGTAGTGGGTAGAGTGCGACGCTCATACGCTGAAGGGTCTAGGTTCGATTCCCGGCTGAACACCTCGAATTTTTCACGGCACCACCTCTTTCGAGCTGCTGATAACATTCAAAGAGTAATAACTGTCTAAGAAAGTAGGTCCCTTCTACTCGTGAGAGAACAGTGGCGCGCACAACACGAGTAATTGATGAGCAAGCTAGGCCCTGCTGTTCCTGTGGACTGTCGCGCCAAAAATTATTATTAACATCAATCTCTCTTGCCAATCGTTGTTTCTTTGGCTTTAAGATGCAAGTGAATAATACAACCCTTCCACGAAAGACTAAGCTTTCTAAGTATAACAGCCTTATGGCGCGGAAAAAAAAAAGCGGATAAGGAAGCCCTGAGCCTTTTTTAGAGAAAAGTTTTTTTATTCTCTTTCTTTGAAAAAAAAATCGTTTTACAAAAGCGCATAATTCCAAAGAATTCATTCTTTAAATGATTAATGATGTCCTTTTTCCCGCATTCGTCGAATTAATAACAAAAAAATGCATAATTTACTAAATGACCCACCGCAGGACTATTCGCTTTAATATTAATGATTCTGTCTGCTTGGTATTCTTTTTATGGATAAATAATGATTTTCTTAATTTCATTTAACATGTGAGATGAAAACGCTCCACAGCACACTTAATTTATGATGTCCTTTTGATGATTAAAAATTCATTTATTTTAATGTTCCGTTTTTATATTTCTTAATTATGATAAATTATTTTTGAGAGGAAAAAAGTTAAAGGAGCCGAAAACGAACAGAAGAATCATAATTCTTGTGAAAAATTTTAAATTTTTGAAAGGAAATAGCCCTTAGCCAAGTGAAATTTCATTTGAGTTGTTTTCTTTAAGTTAATAAATGACAAAATTAAGGATAAAAGATTTGGTGTCGAGGGAATGCAAGGTGTGATAGGTAAAGCAAGTTCTGCTTTACCAAAATCAAAGATCGTCCTCGCCGAAAGTGACAGAAAGCAAGAGATGGGCCCCAAATAACTGAGTGAATTCAACTGCAGACAGTAGGAGCAAAATTGAGCTAGCTTAAAACGAAATATGGTTGATGACCTGCTTCACTATAAATTTATTATTCAAAGAAAGGAGAAAACCAGTTTATTTAGATGAGATAATATTCTAAGAAAATGACGAAAATTTTAGCATAAGTTTTTCATAGCCTAGCAGACCCAAGATATTGAATATGGTTTGCAGAGTACAGAGTACAGTCTTTCATTTTTCTTTCTCCCATACGAAAACTGTCAAAATGCAAAGAACGTTCGAATCATTCAAGCATCATTCTGCTCAGGTTGTTACACATGTAACCAAATTCAAAATAAC
The DNA here is from genome assembly GCA_955652365.1 of Eristalinus aeneus. NCBI lineage: Eukaryota > Metazoa > Arthropoda > Insecta > Diptera > Syrphidae > Eristalinus > Eristalinus aeneus. The sequence goes on along the minus strand of OY019130.1, from coordinate 65,106,564 downwards.
GGTTTAAGGCAGCTTGAGTTGATCATCACAAATGCATCAGTATCTTGATTCTCAAACTTAACCAAATTGTCATTGTCGTCGTCAATCACCAGTCAGAGCACCATATGACTACTCATAAATACACCATCATTCCAAAGAAAAAATTAATTTCAACCATAAAATCATGACCATATGCTACACCCCTCCCGCCTTCTTGCACACATCGAGTGTCACCAGATAAGGAGCTTTTGCTGAACAAAAAAATTCTTCAAGAAAAAGAAACCGTAAATCCATGCGACTGTGGAAAAGGATTAAAATTTATTATACCCCAACTACTGGCGCTCAACGTTCTTTTCGAAAACACAAAAAGGGCAATCGAATTGCTCCAGACGTACTTTATTATGTCCTCGACACTCATCCCACCCACTCATTCATCCATTCACCCATGAGAAGATTGCATGCAAACACATCCTGGACATGAACAAAAGACAAAAGAACTGAAGCACAGTGAGAGATGGAGAGAGATGGAACACAGAAACGGCAAGGACACACAAATCGAAATAATGGCGACCAAAATTACGAAAAATCCTTGAAATTGAACTCAGTATTGAAACTGCCAATAGGAGAAGGAAAAATATTGCCAAGCGAACAACCAAATGAATGAGTGAAGGATAAAACGAGCAAAAAAACGTAATTAATAGCACCACGATTGTGCCATTCATAGCAATTTCTCTTCGATTCAGAGAATTATATTGAACCCCGCATCGATAAGGACGGGTGGGGCACGATTTTCAAGGATGATGGATACACTCCATGCAGCGAAGCGAAAGGGGGCACACACCACAACGACGAAACTCTGCCGTTATTGAATCTTTGTGCACTTGTTTCAAAGAGGTACTCTCAACTGAGAGGGGACAAAGGGGACAGCAAAGTAATTCCGACCCGTCATGGATTTCGGTGAATTACTTTCGAAAATCCTCAGCTCTTGCAGAATGTTTCAAAAAAGGACTGAGTCAACAAGAAACTTTTACTTTCTGCCATGCCCACCATCGCCGGCAGCATCTCTGCTTCTCATTCATCTGGCCGTGCGGATGCACATCACACACACCCCTTGTCGGCCAGTCGGCACATCTCACATTGAATGGACATGAACCATGTTGCGGCGACGTCCATCTGCACCATACACACATGATCGTACTCAACGGTAGTTCATCTCCAAGGCGGACTGTAATGGCAGTTGGTGTGCGATAAGAATGTATTTTGTTGCTTAATGGAATACATGATTTTAATTTACCGGAATGAAGGGGAGATCAACACGCGAGAAATGGCTAAAACTGGTTCTCCAATTGAACACACAACCATGAATCGGCGACGAAACAGAGAAAAGGAGGTCTCTCCTTGTTGGAATGATTATGGGACAACAGCGGCAACGCGAAGACAAACATTACGTGTGTAATGGAAACAAACGAGAGTGAGAACACTCCAAGGAAAAAGTGCCTGCCCGAAGACGACGACGACGGCGAAGAAAAAGAAGTAATCGGGCGCGTGATGACGGGCGGCCAGGAAAAAAAAAACGAGAAGAGTTGAGTAATTGCAGTGGTTATTACTTCATTACAAAGCGAAAAGTGGACGATTATAGCCGCACGAAATGAGTCTTGGAAGATGAGTTCCTTTGTGCGGAAGACTACATAAGACGTGAACTTTGCGCTCGGGGCCTCGCGATCGCAGGTCTCCGACAAAGATGGTGTTTGTCTGTTTGATGAATGACAGGTCCTTGATGGAAGAAAGAAGAATTCGGAGCGAACAGTATGTGCTGAGAACATCTTATCTTATTTTCAATAACATTTTCACAAAGCACAGTCGACTGCAAAATTTACTTGCCATCAACCATTTTAAAATAAAGCAATGGTGCAGGGACCTAGCAACATGTATCTCATGTAAACTCAAACGGTTCTCATAGCGAAAGTTAAATATAATATTTGGCAGCGCTTATGTTGCGGGGTTCCAGTAACATATGGGAAACCTAGATACGTGTATATAAAAATTTGCAGGGTTTAATGTTGCTAAGACTGGCTGGCTACATGTTGCACTCACTACTGACCAAAGGAATCGAGTCAATCAAGAAACAAGATCTAGGGCTAAGCACCGAAGCGTATTAAATGACGAGAGTCTCAATACTGAAGGTCGCAAACAAAAGTCCGCAAGATGTTGCTGTCACACAGATATGTTGACTCGCAGCAATTTTTTTATAATTTGTATTCCCTTTTCATGTACGTAGAGACTGTAGTAGAAACAAATTGAAATAAAACGGATATGCTGCAGTAACAATTTAAAATTGAAAGATTATGAGACGTGTACATAGGCTCACAGCATGTATCTAAACATGTCACAAAAGTGCCAAAGCTTCAAATGTTTTGTAACTACGTTCAAATTAAAAATAAATATTTAATCGTATTCGACAACAAAGAGATGTCCTTTTTGCTCAACTTTAAGGTTCTTCTATTTAAATACAAATTTGCGACTTTCGCTTGCCTCACCAAACCATCCATACATCCCTTATCCGTGAGAAGTTTTTTATTCATTAGCAATTGTCCTCACACCTTCGTGAATAATGAATGCCACACTGTCGGAATGAATAATTCGTCGGAATCCTTCGAGTATCAACCTCCACAAAGGAAATAAAAACGTCTCATTCTCTGCCGGTACCCAATCACAGAAACCCCACTCAAAGGCAAACACACAAAATTCAATGCGCCCAGACATTTACTTGTCATTCAGTCGACGTCAGGCGAAAGCTTTCTTTTTTTGTTGCCTTTCTTTCAGGTTCATCGCCTCTGCCCCTATCGCAAAGGACGTCATCAAGAAGCAGCCCCTCTAAGTGCCTACTTTCGCCGTATAAAAAAGCTCTTTCTCTCCCATCTGCAAATAGGCTCTCTCACACACATCACAAACATGCAGTCAGTAAAAGGCAGTTTTCCTCAATGAACTCACGTTGTACTGCCTAAAGAGAGAGAGAAAAGAAAGAATGTGACCAACACACTGTCATCACACTTGCCGTAGGCTCGGGCAACGCCAAAACATTCCCTCCTTGGTGACTCTCCGCCTATCAGTCAAGCAGCTGCGTGTCCCTTTTCCTTGTGCGACTCTCAAACCCCGTCAGCCGCCCACAGAGGAACGGCAAAATGTGCCTCATGACCTTGCCCTTGTATCATAATATTCAGCAGCCTAAGACAGCCGTGTCTGGGCGGATGGCTGCTGACGGTAATTTATTTCTGTTGCTGCAGAGCGGCGGCGGAGCACCCGGGTGGCGTATATCCTCTTGGCTCTGTAACAAGGTTTTTCATTTTCATTGCCAGAGATCTTCGAGCCCATCAGCATTTACATCTCCTCCCGACCGGGTGGCCTGGTGGGGTTCTCCTTGATAGACGTCCTAATAAGGTTTTTGAACCCGGCACATGGCCCAAAGTACGGGGTACAGACTCGCAAGAAAGGATCTCTCCTCCACGATGAGAAACAAATAAATTGTGTGAACTTTTGTGGGTTACTCTCCTCCATTGTGGTTTTGTGCTGCCACACACCCTCCCAAAAAGGACCTCGAATTGCCTGTACATGACAGCACGGCATTAGGTGATTTTAATATCCCTCTTGAATGGGTTGTTGGATCGTTTTTCTAAGGCAATTTATTTTTCCTTCGTTTACACATTTTTTTGTTCGCTCGAGCCTCTGGATGTGTGTGCGTGTGGGGTGCTGGCAATCCTTATGGTGGTGAGAAATTTGCTAGTTTATTGCCGAGGACGTGCTCCCGCCTGTCGGCGATGGCAGCAGTAAGTCCCCTTCGCTGTGATGTCGTTGTTGTGTGTTTGTTTCGTTTGGGAGGTGATTTTCTGTTTTTATTTGTCGGAGGACCTATTCCCTCCCGCAAAGGCAGGTGAAGTGTATTTAAGCGGCTGTAGGGGTGATAAGTGCGGGAGAGAGGGACGTAGGAGGGATTTTCTTTTCTCAAAATTGAGGGTTCTTTTTGTAATGGGTCAGTGCACTTGATTGGGTCACGGTACGAATTTTTTTATTGCTCGCAATTTAAATTGAAGTTTGTTTTTATGGTTCAATGGGAGTGTATGTCCCGCAGGCGAGCGGAAAGTTAACAAATGATTCCAATAATGCCGTTCGAAGGCGCTGTGCTTGAGCGGCCACAATTTAAGGGTCTGCAGATTTTCATTTCATCTCGAAAAGAGAGAACAACAAAATTTTGCTAAGTTGGAAGATTGAAGGTATCGTATTTCAAGCGAATGACCGACTGTCTGCGAACAATTGGATTTGGACAGATTTCTTGCGACTTTTCGATAATCGAATATGAGCTTTGGAAATACGTCTCTGTGATATATGCAAAATCGAAACAAATGGTTTACTGGAGACGAGGGTTTATTTTTAAAGTTTTGTCTTTGTCGCTACAATGAGATTATGTAGAAGCCGCATAAGACGAAAGAGACTCAGCAAAAGTAGAGGACACTAGATTGTAATAATAGACGAATCATAAAAGATAAGATAGCGGGTAAAATTTAACAAATCATATTCACTATCTAAAGAATTTAAAATAAAGCGTAAAAGCAAGTGTGGAACGATTGCAAATTAACGAGCATTCAGAATTAAAAAATGTACATTTACTACCTTTCTACTTGTGGAACAGCAATAGAGTGTACAAAGTGAGAAACAACTGAGTAAGCTAGGCATAGCTAATATGAGTAACTTAATTAAAAAACATATTTTTAAATGAATAATGTTTTTTGTGAAAATTTTCGTCATTGCATTCTTGAGGGTCTTACTTAGGAATCTTGACCCTGAGCTGGAACTTTCAAGAAAAATATGGAATCCTAATGACCACGAAGTCTGTAGCGATAGTCAAACAGTCCCAAACGCCTTAGTCAACCCTCCAACCGATTCCAATATAGTACGAAAATACACGTCTTGTGTTAATGTGGTAGCGTTAATTCGTAAAAACTTGTCTCGGTTCCGGGACACAACGGGATTATGGGATCTAAGATTACTGATGGACTTACGAGGCAAGGATCAAAAAAGTTATTCGTAGGACCCGAACCCACCTTGGGACTACCCGATTAGGGTTTCCGTCAACGGTTAGGTCCGTTACAGTTCAACCAGAGATGGCATGACTCTCCAAGATGCAGGCTGACCAAGTACATGCTCCCAAACGTCAGCAAGAAATCCGTGGATGTTCTTCTATCTCTAAATAGAAAATACTGCAGACGTCTTGGTGACATACATATGGGACACTTCACCTTTGCTAAGCACTTAAGCGTGCTTGTGGTTAGTGACGATATGTTAAAGCTCCCCAATCATGTAAAGCTTTGACACGTGACGGAGCCTTAAAAGTATTTTTCTGTTATTTAAAATTAATTAAGCGACGTTGCGTATTTTTTTAGGATTCAGATTCTTAAATATAAAAACAGATTTCAGATTAGGTTAATGAACTACAAAAAATGAATTCGAAAATTTAAGAAAAAGAATGGGCATCATTCTTTAGTTCATATAGAACTAGTGACGAATGATCCTTCAGTTAGATAATATTCAATTTGATTACAGTAAGTAAGTGTGGAGCAAATTCAAAAACTTAAGAATAACAATGATGATGGCAGAGTCACTTTAGTATAATATTCAATTAGTGACTAAATGAACAATAACAGAGATTTTAGTTTAACAATGATGAACTTTCCATACTAAGAGGTAGTTTTTTTCTACTGCTTTTATAAAAAGCTTTGGTTGGACTAATTTCAGTTGGAAACTTATTAAATAGTCTTGGTACTACGGTCGTATAAAAAATTTGAACAACTAGTTTTTCTTGAAAATGGTATAGAACAAGTTAACACACCATTTATTCTCAAATTATATATGTTTGAACTTCTGAGATTATTATTGTGCCACTTCTCATGAAGAAAACCTTGAGAACCTTAAAGACGTACAGATGTCTTAGTGAAAGTATGCGCAGCATTTGGAACAAGGGTCAGCTGTGGACTAACCTTTTTTTCCTACACATTTTTCTTATCACATATTTTTGTGCTATATACAACGGTTCTATGGTACAATTATAGGTTCTACCCCAGGTTGCAATACCGTACTGCAATTTGGAGTGAACTATTCCATAGTAAAACTTTCTGACGATGTTAATAGAACAGTGTTGCCTTAGATGATACATATTTCGGGTAGCAGTTAGCATATATAGTTTTATACCCTTTACATGTGCTTTTCAGGTCAAATTTTTATCCACTAAGACACCTAGGTATTTAAAGGTTTCAACGCATTCTATTTTAAAACAACTTGACGTACATGTTTGGTTATTATCGAAGTTTTTACTACCACAAGTATGATTAGATATTGACATTCTTGTGCAGGAGCTAGAGTGAAAGATTGAGTCACAGTCAAGTGGAAACGGTTCACGTAGACTACATATCATAAGTCTAGTTTTATTGCTTATAAGCAATTCGGGTTTGGCAAACTGTTGTCGAATTATGCTTAGGTCCATATTTAATTTAATTGTTGTGTCAAAAAGCCAGCTTTTACTGTACGTCAGTGCCAAATCGTTAGCAAATGCTATAATATTACTATTTAACTTTTGACAGAACAACACTACGTTTACGTACACTAAAAACAGCAATGGTTCTAGGACAGAGCCTTGTGGAACAACACCGTTTACTTTCTGTTTATCACTAAAAATCCCTTTTAGCTTAACCTGCTGAGTTATATTTATCAAATATGAAGTAAACAATTTATGAATTATGCCTCTTAATTCAGCACTATACAGCTTGCTTAAGAGGATTTCGTGATTTATCATATCAAATGCCTTTGTCATGTCGATGAAGAGTACTAGGTTGTGGTTATTCTTATTAAAACTGTCAAATATCTCACTACATAATTTTAAAATAGCATCTTCAGTCGATTTGCCTTCACGAAAACGAAAAATAGCTTCTTATTTCTTATGCAACTTTGTGCATTACATGTACTAAGAAAATGACGTGCAACAATTTTAGTTAAAACAATGTTATATATTATACTTTTGTCAATTTCAAGCAAATTCAAGAATTCATATAATATTATTATGTTTTAAACAAGTTGCTTTTAAATAAGTGAGATGTTCTGATTTTTTCTGCATGTTGAATAATGAGCCAACCAAAAATGTGAAAAAACTTCGAAAAGCAGAAAAATTTAATGTGATTTAAATGCGCCGTTTCTCCACTCAAGTCACAGACCCTTAAAATGAACTACATTATCGATAAGACTGCACCATATAAAACAAATTACGTCAATATCGAAAAATTTAAGGAAGCAATTGAATTGGTTTGTATTATAGTTTGAGTTAAAGATTTCTCCAAATTTGAAATTTCTAATGTGATGAAAAAATTATTCTTTATTTTTGCATTGAGGTCAATTATAGGGTGGGGTTAAGTAATTACGGACTTTTCATTAGCAAAAAACTGAACCAAGGATGATTTGACATCATCATTATTATTGAAATTTTGAGCATTCAAGAAATTTTGCAAAGATCGAATTAAAAAGTTATCATATGGTGTAAAATTAGGATAATATGGTGGATGTAGTAAATCATCCCAACCGAACTCCAATATATTTTGCCGAGTGACTAAAGATGTGTGTGGCTTTGCAAAGATATGCTGAAAGGCAACAACTTTTCGATTTGAAAATTGGACCCGCTTTTTTCTAACTGCGTTGTTCAATTTTGTTAGATGTTCTATGTAGATATCTGAATTGATCATTCGGGTCAAAGAAGAATGAATTCCCTTGTAGTTCCACCAAAACTATAACATATCTTTCTTTTGATGGATCTCAGCTTTGTTGTTTGAATTGGTTTAACTGGCTTGCACGACCACACTCCATTTTTCATCACCAGTTATCAATCGGTTTAAAAATTTATCATTTTCATTACTTTTTTTTTCTGTAGCAAATCGCAGAAGTTAATGGGTTGCGTTAAATAATTTTCTTAAAGTTCCATGTATCAAGTTTTCGTACATAAGAAAGTTGTTTTAGGCGGTTTCTGCATTTAGCGTGTAGTGAAACGTGAAGCTTCTCTGTACTGTGACGATTCGAATCGATTATTGCTTTAATTTGGTCGTCATGGACTTTAAAACTGGACGACCAGAGCGCTTTTCATTTTTGAGGGAAAAACCAATAGAACGAAATTCGTCAATCTTTACAGTGCCGTTCTTATAAATCTTCGTCACCATAAACCTCACGGAACTTTTTTTAAGTTATTTTTCTTTCCGCAATGTACAAAAAAGAAAACAAAAAACAAAATGTGACGAAGATGTTTTTAATTTCTATTTTTTAACAGACGCCAAATAAAAACTACACAACCAATCAAAAAGAAAAAACGAAAAACAAAAAACACTGTTAACAGCTCAAAAACAAAATGTGTTTCACATTCCGCAAATACTTAGTTGTCAACCCAATATTTTTTTTATTTTTTTTTTTTTTTTGTTATTTTTATTTTTTTTTATTTTACAAGTACGAATAATCGACTTCAAAATCTTTTCCTTTTCATTCTACGACATGTCCTACCATAATTCACACATCGTTCCCATCATATATCCTCTTTTCCCCGCCAATAACTATCAACCTAAAGTATCAATTTTCACCATTCAAAACTTACTCACAACAAAACCTGTAATTCCCTTCAAAACCATGTAAATCATTTAGGATTTTCCGTCTGCCAAGCGCACTGCATTCCGCCCACAACCTGTCCTCAGACTCTCACCACACAATAGCGCGGCGTTACGATTGAAAATCTAAGGAAATTGAAAAACATACTTTACGACCTCCCTCCCGCTCTCCCTCCTTTTCTCGAGCAATTTCAATCGAATTTCGAAATACCATTGCAGTGCGGTGGCTGGCAGTGTTGTCGACGACAGCATCGATTGATTCAAATACACACACCAACTCGATGGTGGTAATAAAAAATAAGCTCCCTAAGACTCTGACTACACCGAGAATGCCTCTGAATGCACACACCATGCAACAATGATAGTGATTTCGCCATGGAATGATAACAAAGAGAGGAGAATCCCTCGCTGCACGCCACGGCACGAGAAAAGAAAAACTGAAACAGTTGCGAAGGAGGAGAGGAAAGGGATCGACTTTAAACGACCATATTTACGTTTTATCGATATTAAGTGGCAAATAAATTGTCTATAAAGTTAGCTGCTGTAGCTCTTATTACCAACAATGGCGCACAAGGGATCAAATTGGGAGAAGGAATATTGTAAAAGGTTAGTTTTCCAAGACGACAACATATTGTTCAACTCCCGCTTGAAGGACAAACTTCTTTCGGTTCTTTAAGGACGCGCTCTTAATGATAATGTGAAATGGGCAGGGTAATCGATATATTGACAGCAATTTGTATGATAAAAGCAAATATAAATTGAAGTTTTGACCAATTTTTGCTAAACAGCCAACCACCAAGCGTGTTTTGTTTGCTTAAAGCAGCAGACGCTTTCAAGTGGTCTAACGGTATTGGTGTTGCTTGGGGCTGCTGTTGCTTGGAAAGGATTCAACTTTTACTCTTCAATGGAGAATATTCAATAAAAGTGACGAGGTCGATTTTTTTTCTCCTTTTTCTCGTTGGTTGTCTATTTTCTTGTCCGTCAGACGGGTTGGAGTGTGGGAAAATTGAGAAGAGATTGACATTTGCTTGTCATTATTTTTCGATTAACTTGGGCAAAGGCAGAATGCCAAGAAGCATCCGATTTAATCGAGAGCATCTCAAGAGGATTTAAAGTAGTCGGTCCTCATCGTAGGCAAAAGGACGTGCCTGTAGATGGAGAAGCAGACGATGAAGGAAAAGTTCACTGAAGAGTGTTTTCAATTTTGTTGTCCAGGGAAGCACAGCTGATGAGTTCCTTGACCAGTAACAAAGAAATGGTATTTAGTCACCAGACTTACGAGTTAAGGACGTACATTCCCTTTCGATTGACAGTAAACTTTTTGAGCTGTTATCGAAAGTCGAATATTGAACAGCTCAGAATATGAAAAATTAAAATTAGGTGGAACGTCGCAGACCATTTTATGAAGGAGAACAACTTCTCAATTCTAATTTATTACAAATGACTTTGAACTGAGACCCTGACTCGCTTTCAATATTTTTTTAATATACAGCGGCATCTATTTAAAACATAATTTAAAATAAGCAGAAGAAAGCTTCTTCAATCATTGTCGAAGTCGGTAATAAACTCTAGGTCTCTTCTACTCGTGAACTAAACAAGTTATTGAATCAACAAAATTTTGATGCTGCTGAAAAGCAAAAACCTGCATAAGATAAAAAATATTCCGAGGTAGAAACAAAACCAAAACCACATTGAAATAATTCCGAAGTAGGAGTTAAAAGAACATTTCCATGGTGAAGCTAGATAGTAAATTTTCAGTGACGTTGATCGAGACTGAGGGAAAAACTTGAGGAAAGGAAAAGATATAACAAATAAGGAAAACGTTTTGTTCTGGCAACATCTTACAAAGAAAAATCAATGAAACAAACTCAAAATTATGTGTATTAAATATTTGTTCCGTTGTTCTAATTGTGAGCTCTTTACACATTTCTACGAATGCAAACGTATGCAGAAAGGTTCTCCAAAGAGTTCCTGAAAAAACTTCAACCGCAATAAAACTCCTTCTCTCATTGAACACTTATTTCCTTTTCTTGGGTGATTCCGATCAAACGATTCCTAGTGTAAATTGATTCACACTGCTCCCTCCTTTCCTAGCAAATTGTGAAAAATTATGGAAAAGTCTCCACTAATGCAATGGAAACATTTGTCCAAGTCCTTAAGAGGAACTTCAGCGTCAGCTATGCGAGCAAATCCATTTAGTCAAGCAGAAGAAATCAATGAACCAGCCAAAGGAAAGGTAAGCGAAATATCTCTCCAACATACTTCGTGAGCCAAAGAAAGTAGACTCATACCGTACGTAATTGCAATTATGTTTGAACGTGACAATATTTTATTATTTTCAATTTATATCCATGTTTCCCGCCACCGCTTAAGGAGCCACATGCACTTCTGGTCTTAATAGTAGCGCACTCCACTTGCTCGCCAGTTCGGACGCATAACTCATGAGGCCACAGTGCATATCGAGTCCTGCTGGTGTGGCTGGCAGCAGCAGCAGACTCCATAGGACCGCACCACTAACCCTATATATGAAATATTGAAACCGAAAATTGTGAAACGTGTATCCATTCCTTTATGGTTTCGGTCTTACAATGTGCTCTCTCAGTCCTCGGGTGTCTTTATTCATATACCTTTTTTTATTCAAAGGGATATGTATTATTTCTGCAGAAAGGAAAGTCATTTATTAAATTTTCACACAGAGTCCAACCACCCCGGCATGCATACCCAGAAAGGAGCAGCAGAAAAAAAACATAAATGCTACAAAACGTTCAGACTCCGAAAAGAGTCAGAACTTTTCATCACAAGGCGTTTCTTTTTTGCAATTTTTTTCTCGTCTTTTTGTTGCTGCAGACGCTTTAATTACCCGCAATCATTTATCACATCCTTCGCGTTGTCATAATCTCTCCCTAGGGCGATTTGCATTGAACGCAGACGGGAGAAGTGGTGCGGGAAACACACTTGCGAGAGGGAATGGCAGTGACAATGATGCTAATGACAATGAGACGCCTTGAACAAAATTGAGTGAAAGTATCATAAATAATGAAAAATACGTATTTTTTCCTTGGCGGGGAAGAGAAATTAAAGGAATTAGACGAAAAGCAACGTATCTTCCCGCGGTTTTCACTTTTTGTTAAAATTAATGAGAAAGGGATCAATAGACAGTGAGCACAGCGCTGAGGGTTGCTTTCAAATTTGAAGGCCGCCGCAACTAATTTGCACCTATCTGGAAAGCAACACGAAAAGAAAATTAAATGAGGAACATACAATTGCGACTGCTATGCCACAATAAGGAAGGAAGTGGAAGTGAGGAAGCAAGAGTGAATACATTTGTCAAGCGCTCAAGACCATAACGTCAACCACCAGGGCAATCTTATTTGAAAAAAGAATCACTTCACCTCTGCTTTAAAAAAAAAAAAAAAAAAAAAAAAGAGCCCCAATAATATGATAACTAATACTTCTGTCAAGGTTTAAAGGAATTTAGTGATAAAGGGGTTACGAACATTTCCGTCTTATTGAAAAAAAAATTTTTTTTTTGGTTAGGTGGATTTTTTTCTTTCTTTTCACAACAAAATAGCTCAAGTTCCGTTGTCCATAACAAATCGCGGTTAAGCCCTTCCTACCTTTTCGGTGAATAAGAGTAAATCGAAACAATTAAAATGTCTATCAAGCGAAACTTATTAAGTAGGAGGAACGAGCAGCATCCATAGCAATCTGACAAGCCAGATGGGACGCCCCTGCAAAAGGTAGAAGAACGCATTTACTCATCTCTATCATTGAGACCCGCAGGGGAGTGCAACTACAAACTCTCACAGTTCCTTTCTGGACACGGCGGATACCGAAAATATTTGCACAGGTTTGGGCACGACAACTCGCCGTGCCCACAATGTCCAAACTTTGACGAGGACACAGAGCAAGCAAACGCTCTGCGCATGAATGACACATAGTAAACATACCAAGAGCTTCAATATGGTCCCCTGCATAATGAGATCTATAGAAGATTGAAATAAGTTCTGCTCATTCGATAAAAACTAAGACAGTCTGAAGCAGAGGGAGCAGCAGAGCGTAAGTTGCTGACTAACTCCACGAAGTAAAAACTAACGACAGTTCCGCAGGGTGAGTTGTTGAAGAGCGCAAGGTGTAGATTAGTACTTAGGCGTTTTCCCGTAATCGACTGCCTGGGTTTGCGAAACGTGCGTGCTGGCAATCCGGGCTGCTATGATTTTTGGTAAATTACCATAAAATAGATGTCATGATAAACTTTTCAAATTTCACCGTTTGGAGTCTTGTTCGGAGTCGGCAAAAAAGAGCTGTAAGACCTTTCTTTTCATGAATGAACAAAAGAAGGAGGCACGACACGAGAAGTTGCTTAAGAATTTGAACTCCTGGTCTCCTTATGGACTCTTGCGTCATCCAATTTATGTTTAAAATTGCAAAGTTCTAATCATTTTCACACTTTTTTTTTCTTGTATGTGCATGCACCGTTAAAAGAAAATAAATTCTTAACTGTGATCTAAGGACAAGCACAGAGGCCACGGAAGTCCCGAGGAATGGGGTTTAAGCTCTCTTCTTTAGACACGGGCTGTCTCTCTCTGTTCACAGAACATTTACTTTTCACGTTCGGGTACCTGAGTCCATTCCTAAGTTCAGCCTTGTACAGGATTCTCTCTTTTTTAAATCTTCACCTCGACCTTATGTGGATGAACTTAATTCAATCAGCGTTTCATTCACTTACAGCCAGATCAAAAAAAAAAAAACACTCCACCAAAGACGTTCTCCCGCAATTCCACCACAGAACCTCTATCAAAATAAATGACCCGCGTTTTATTCGGGGAATTTGCTCTGTGTCTGTGCACAGCCTTGAGTCGACAAGAATAATGAATCCAATAAATGTGATTAATATTGAAATAATTGTTATAGCAACGAGCAAACATCAATTTGACATAAGTCACTCGAATGGACGTCTGTGCCTACACATTCGACTGGCTTTTCTTCGCCACTGGCGGGTGATGAGGACACACAAAAAAGCGACCAGAGTTCACATGAGTAATTCACCCAGACCACCCACCACTGATAGAAGACATAATGCCGCACCGACGAGACGAGGAGACGAAAAATCAAACAAAACAAATCGCACAGAAAAAAGTGAGAAACTTTGCGGTGATCTATTGAACAATCTTTCAACTTTCGGACGTATCTATAATTTCGTATCTCAAAAATTTCTTCGAGTATAAATCACGCACATGTGTGCGATATTTGTGTAATACTTTTGAGTGTAGTTTGAATAATGACGGCGCCTAGCAGAGGCTATTTTGCCAGCAATAAAAGTTCCCACGGTCTTAGTCTGAATACAGTTCAAGTTGAGGCTCATGTCTCGACGAGTATTTATACAGAGGAAACTCACTTTTTCGATTCTGAGTCACGCGAGAACAATCCTCGGCGCTTGCAAATACTCAGATTCAAATGTTCACATCTAACTGCACCTGAAAATGATTTCAGGTTAATGCCTAGTCTTTACTGTCGACATACCGCACAGAGGAACGAGTTTTCGTATCATTACCGACAGATTTCACACATGATGAGTTGTTAACGACGTGAGGCGGTTAAAAGCGATCGTAAATTAATTTATTTTGCAGTCGTAACCTCGTTTAAAATTATTTAAAAATAAAAGTTATGACACCACATCGTGGAGGGACTATGCGCGCATAGCCACTCTTTGGTTGAGTCGTGCTGACTACTGGGTGAGCGCTAGATTCTTGATCGGTGGGTGGAACAAGTGTCTGTAGCTTAATGATGCGATTGCGAGAGATGATTGTAGGTCAGTGATTTTATGAAGTGCTGCTAGAAATTGCTAAGAGGAGTGTTCAAGGCAAATTGAGCGACTTGAGTGCCTGCAACTAAGTCATTCTGACCACATATGGGATAGTTTGATTGGCGGTTAGTCTGGACGTAAACTGTTGGAGATGGAGGTTAGTGACTAATGTCGAATTGAGTGAAGTGCAAGGAATTTAGTTTGTTTGTTTATAGAAGAAGAAACAATTTTGATGTTACGAAAGTGAAGAAATGACCGAACAGGGGAGGAGGTCGAGAGATGAGAAAGCCAAATTGTGAAGAAGGCGGAATGGTGAAAAAACCGGATGGAGGAGGACAAAAATGAAAGATGGACTCCGATGGAGAAGCAGAAAGGGCACAAAAGCTAAACATTGTGATCATTTCGTCATCGCATTCTCGTTGTCATTTGTAAATTGGATCAAACTTCCAGAGAATCTATTTTTCAGCAGTCGAGGACTATGCAGCGATAGATGACTAGATTAGGAGTAATGACATCCACTAGGGTTTTAATCGCCGATCCCCATAATCTGTTTTAGTTAACTAAGCTTCTTAAATTATGTTCGGTACAAATTAATTAATCGTTTTTTAATTTGACAGTCGTTGACTCGTGTGTTCAATCGTGTCCAACTGAAGAAATTTTGTTGAGGTGTGTACCATGAAAATATAGCAGAAAGAGAATGTCTATTCCGACTTCGAATAACCCTGAATAGCAGGTTCCAGTGCCATCAAGAAAAATACGTTGCAGAACAGGACCATCTCGTTTGGAATTAAATGTTACCAAGTGCAGATTTGACGACGGGGTCTGTGTAAAAATATTAGTTTTGAACAACACTTTGTCGTCTGTCAGCCGGGTAGAAACCTCTTTGAGCATTGAACTGAGTCTGTAATGAACAACTGTGTAGAGGGCGGTGTAACAATCAACTGCGGAATGGATACTAATCCCGGCTACTTCGTTCATTATTTACCCTTCTATGAAAATACAAAATGGACCTTCCATATGTACCTAGTGAGATCTTTCCTCATTCCCCACTTGTCCATTATATTTTTTAAAAAGAGGAGAGCTTCTAAAATCATTGTCTTTCTCTGACAGACAACAGACAGGGCAGTACACCACTACACTAATCTCCAGGTATAACCCAAGCCACTTCACAGTGATCACACCGTATGAATTGGCTGGAAATATATTTCAATAGCCCTTGACCCTCGATGCCATCATAGGCACATTACCAGTCAAGGACAGTCAGCATTTACTTCAACACACAGCAATGTGCTTGGGATCAAAATAAAAAAATAAATAATATGGGCCTAGTTGTTGATGTGAAGGGTTAGAGCTTTTCCAGTGTCACCAAAAAAACAAAAGAAAATCGTGCTGTGGTCTAGAAAGAGAACATACGACCTCAAACTACCTCCGAACACCTGCAGGAAGTACTTCCATCAAATTTCCTGTGTGACAAATCTGAATTGTCTTATGACCGTTTGTGAATTGGAAAAGTACTAACGACTTGTAGTTAACAAGACTCCATAAATGGTCGGAAACTAAAATTTGTACAAATAATATGTCGACAAGTTTAGGTGTAATGGATGGATGGATCTCTAACAAGCCACATTTAGTCCATTCTTCATGACCAGGGATTCGACACAGATAAATGAGAAAAGAGTCTGAACTTCAGTTAGTTTTCTAACTTCAATTACATCTCTCAGGGGGACTTCCAGCCCCGCCGATGCATTCTCAGAATTTTCTGTTAACAAAATAGAGGTCTGTGAACAGTAGTAGCGGAGGACACATTGACATTCTAGTTAGGGCAGTGCCAAATTGAAAGTTCTACATTTCCATTTTGGTCGCCGTCCCAGCTCATCGATTCCCAGCTCAAAGTCAATTTTTCGAATTTTTCACGGTACCACCTCTTTCGAGCTGCTGACAAGACTCAAAGAGTAATTTCACCGTTCCGAGTCGGCAAAAAACTGTAGGTCCCTTCTACTCATGAGAGAACAGTAGCGCGCACAACACGAGTAGTTGATGAGCAAGCTAGGCCCTGGTCCCCCTTTGGACTGTAGCGCCAACAATTATTATTATTATTACGTTTCCATATTTTTTCTTTGCTTTGAACTAAAAATTAATTGAAAAAATTAAAAATATATAGATGTAGGTTGAAAAGCTGCTATTCCTTATTTCATGATTGCTTCAGGTTAAACGTCATGTATTCCAAACAAATGGTTTGAGAGGATCGACATTTAGCTTAAACTATAAATGCTTCTTCTCTCTAAAATTCCACTCCAAACTGACCGAATTTTCAACATAATCTTTAGCTTCACCTAAACTCTGCATCAGGTGTGCACATGCTCCGTGTCATGCACCGCTGGCTTGTCAGAGTGCTTAATGCCAAATATTTCGACACCTCCAATGCCGTGCTCCATGCAAACCCATTCGAAATGCACCCACAGCAACAATACCCCACCGCACAAACAGAGAGATTCAGCATTCTGGGACAAATCGAAAGAAAAATGCAGACAGCCTCTATCGCGCACGATAATCTCTGCACATTTATCCGCCGACAAATTTAATATTCACTTTAAGATAAAAGAGAATTTTATATCGCACTAAATTTGGTCAAGCTTTGCATAAGCGCGTACACATATTTAATGTTCGTGAATGTGGGTAAAAATTACTACTGAAAACTATTCGAAGTTGACCCCATTTGGAGAGCGATGGTGCTGACACCGCGGACTTTGTGTATGCACGCCACATCGCATACACGACGTAGACTTTACGTAGTGGGTGGATGATTTTGAAATTTAATTTTCATCAAAACCCAGGCGCAACCTCTTCTCCCTACTCTGACACACCGAAGCGGTAACATTTGTGACCACAAATCACATTCCTTAAATTACTCCACAAATCAGTTCTAATCAGCGCACCAGAGTGTGTGCGGTGTGTTTTGTACACATTTCCGCATCATTCGTGCAAGTAAACAGATCAAATTCACCACGTTTTAGCAAGACGATGTATTTTGCTTTTGGCATCTTTATGGCCCGATGAAAAATGCATTTCTCGCAAAGCACTCAACTGCCAAGATATACTAATCCAATAACAATTACACGCTGTGTTGGGAAGCGCGTTGTTTTTGCTGACAGGGCCGCAAAATTTCCATTTCGACTAAATTGAGATCAGAAAACTAGATGTGCACGCAGAGTATAATTATGTGAGCAAATAATGAAAATAAACACGAAAATGTGTATCTGCGGTTGGTCACACGACTGACCTAAGACAACTCGTTAAAAGTTAAATGATAGATGTGGTCGCCGTCTAAGTTGTCGAGGCGGTTTCGTAACGGTTAGTTATTGTCAGAGCCTACCGGAGAACTGGGTGTAATCGAAGCTTTGCCAAGTTTTTCATCGAATGCGGCGATTCCTTTATGAGCGCGACTGCGTTTAAGTGCATGATAAAAAGCAAATTTAACGCTACGCTGCACACGGTGGGTCTTTTTTATTTTCACGCGGTTCCAATTAGGATGAGATTCTATCAAAGATAAACGGAGTCTGATTGCATGACGTCGAAGATGCTTGGGGATAAAATATGAAATCTGAAATTGTACGTTACCCGAAAAATGCACAGCTGTGGACGGAGTGAGCAGTAGACGCACTTACCTGGAAAATAAGAGAAAGTGAAAGTTATAAGAATTGCTAGGCAATAAATGTTTTTGATAAGAAAATGAGGAAAACTGCAGTAAAGGCAAAAGAGTTGCTACTGAGGCTGCAATATAAGATTCAGGCGAGAGTTAAAAATGTATTGGCTCACTAGTATTGATTGTTTAAGTGAAAATAAAACTTAAATCTTAACAGATACAAGAAAAATCAGTCGAAATGTCTGTAACTTCCCGATTCACGAAACATATGTTACATATCTCGAAACGGCCGAATACCGAAGTTGAGACACAGGAAGGGCTAAATCTTGCGAAAAATCTATAGTTACAAAAAATCTACAGTTGCGAAGAATCAACAGTTGCGAAAAATCTAGTGACGCAAAATCTAAAGTTGCAAAATATCTAAAGTTGCGAAAAATCTAAAGTTGCGAAAAAATCTACAGTTGCGAAAAATCTACAGTTGCGAAATCTAGTGGCGAAAAATCTAAAGTTGCAAAATATCTAAGGCTGCGAAAAATCTACAGTTGCATAAAATCTACAGTTGCGAAAAATCTAGTGGCGAAAAATCTAAAGTTGCAGAATATCTAAAGTTGTAGAATATCTAAAGTTGTAGAATATCTAAAGTTGCGAGAAATCTAAAGTTGGGAAAAATCTAAAGTTGGGAAAAATCTAAAGTTGGGAAAAATCAAAAATTGGGAAAAATTTTATAATTGGGAAAAATCTAAAGATGCAAAAATTCCAAAGTTACGAAAAACAGAAGTTGGAAAAATCTCAAAAATGCGAATATCCAAAAATTATAAGAAGCTCAGCAAGCTTTAAAAAGCAAAAAAGCCAAAATTCTTGGAAGCCCAAGTTTGTGAAGCTGAAAACTATGAAGTTTCAAAAACTATGGCGTTCCGAAAATCATAAGCCAAAATAACGAGGCAAAATTTATAAAAAAAAGGGAAAAATCAACGGTCCTAGCAAAATCAGAAAAGTCGAAAATAACAAAAATCAACAAATTTTGAACTTAAAAAAAAATATGGAGCATACACAAATCGGAAAAATAAAGCCATAGATTGCGAAAACCCAAAATATCGCAAACAAACATTTGTGAAAATGTGAGTTTCGAAAAACCGGAGAACACTTAAAATAAGAAGCAAAATGTGGTAAATCTATAAGTTTTGGGACAAAAAGTCAAATATTGCATAAAAAGAGGTAAAACGCGAGAAAGAAAACGGAAGGCGAACTCAGAACACACCAGAAGGCGAAAAAGACCGGAAGATCACAAAAAAAAATCGGAAAATTTAACACGCACGAAAACCGCGAAAAGTTGTAAATGGAGCAAATCGCGATTGGAACGTCAAGAAACTAAAGCAGCGACTCTGATTAAGGATGCAATTATAAACAGGACCAGAACTATTAAGCTTCACGAAAAGTGCAGACCGCTAACTCCTTAGCCAATTTTGAGGGCTTTAAGAAAACATATGATCTTCTGAAATGTCTGTCACAACCATCTCTGCTCCAGAGCAAAACAAAAATCAATCCGAATGCAATTCCCCACCTCTTTCTGCACTCACCAATGACTGAGAGCGAAACACATTCAGTTTAAGCGGCACAGCGCACATTCCCTAGCATCAATTCAATCAATCACATGAGTGAGTGCCGGGAATTTACATACAAATGCTGAAATAAGGAACGTTCTTAGCCACCCACACACTTTTCCCTCAACAACACCACAAGAAAGACAACAATTGCCACTTTGACAGCGAACAACGGCCGCCCCCACTCATCTTATTCTTCACATGCTCGAGATACATTTGTGCAAATTTTGCTCTTTTCGCTTCCACCCCCTTCCTCACAACAACAACCATTTCATCTGGAAAATCGTCTCAAGAGTCCTTTTGATTGATTGCCTCAAGTATGTGTGAATAAAATGATGCTCCTTTTTGCAGACAACTCCGTCAACGACGATGTCACTCACCATCCCACACACGTCGAGTCCGGGGCGCGCGTCCATGAGATACATTTAAATTTATTATTATTTCAATTTAAAAATGCATCGAAAGTGAATTTTCCTCCTTTCTCTCTCAGTCTGTGTCTTCGTGTGGGTGGGAGAAGCAGCGCGAGAATTATTAAATTTATCACATCACCCGATGGGAAGGACGTTAGCCCGGTTGACTCCTTGTTTCATGCCACCGCCAGCAGACGGGGAGGTAAAATGCAAACTTTTCTTGCTCCAACATGACGTTTATTGTTACTGCCATCATTTTTGCTGTCATTGTCATTATCGCGCCATCTCGCGTCGTTGTCATCGTAGACATCATTGTTGTTGCTGTGCTCTGTGTGTTAGTTTGTCACCTTTCTGTTTTCGGTTGACAGTCATGCACTTTGTCAGGGAGACACACCACATTCAGTGTTACGTTGTTTTGCACGAATTATGGGACTTCAAGTTGCCAGAGGAAGCAGGGCGAAGTCCTCGAGAACAATCCACGCTGCTCGTCATTGTCAAAGTGTTGTGTGCTGCACACAGGAGGACTGAGAACCACTGCAGGTTACACCACCGCCACTTTTATCCGTAGTCCTGTTGTCATATCAAATTTTGGAAATTATAAATTGCTTCTATGCAACCAGGACGAGAATAACAACGGAGGCAGAGAGCGAGAGATGAGAGACGGAGTGGCATTTCCTTTTGTCTGCGTTTCAGCTTAATTGATTTTTAACGTTGAGACTATTAAGCCACTAAGCAGAATGCCGGCTGGGTGGATTCCATTATTTCGGAGGAGTTTGTTTATGCCAGATACACAAACGTGAACGGAGGACTGTTGTCTGGATGTAAATTTAATTTGGATGCGATAGATAATGCACAGCCGAGATGTTGTTCCACCGCCTCCCAACACACACACTCACGGGGAGGTTCCTTTGTTGATGTTCTGCTGTTCTGAATCGGATACAACGGTGTTCTTGGATTTAAGAAATGCGATTACAAATTCGTGTGGCCTTTGTTGGGAGGTTTCTTTGATGAGATTTTCAAAGAAGTTTGTTGCAGCAGAGCAACGTGTAGCTGATTGCTGGAGGATTAGATTAGCTGAAGACAACTTTTTTTTGGTTTTGCTTTATTGTGTCTTGAGCTGTCTCATCATTCTGGCGAACATCCGCCTGCAACCTGACGTACGCGGATATTTCTTCTACCATCAGGTTGGTTCTTAAAACTCAATCCAATTTGAATACATCATCTCCTGATGCATCTGAAGCACAGGGCGGACAAAGTGATTGATGACGCTGGAAAGTTTGATTAAGTTGCATTCCATCGCACGGCGACTGCATACATCTTCGCGTTGCATGGGATAATCAATCACTTTGATCAGTGATGCGCTGTGTCTGCACACGCAACAAATTCCCTCCCCTGCCCATCTTCTGCACCTATCGCTATTTGCTTGCCAGCGCAGGATCTTTCATTTGATTTGCATAATTAACTACAGTATCGCTTAATGCACAAACCTAACACTCCAGACACATAACCCTGTTCTGGTAAACGGGTTCACTACTCAAACTTTGTTGTCATAGTATCTTGACAATTTTAACGCTTAGTTAATTATTGTAAGAAATTACTGCGTCAATGTTTGTCAACAGCCAAGGCACGGTTCGTTGAAGATTTTCGTTGGGGAGCACCAAAGTTACACCGTACATACACTCCCCTCCCCTCATCTTTTATTTTCAAGAGTTGTGTATTACCATCATCAACATCGTGATCGTCGTTCTAAAGGATTAACAACAAAGTCAACAATGCGATGAGAGACCCAGTTAAGGGATGAGGTTTCGGGGCGGTAAGCCAATGCTGAGATGAATGTGCGTTTTAATTAAAAAGGATTGTGCATGCTCGCGAGGACAGTTGCTGTCTTAATTGAATTTCAACAGATGGTCAGACTTGGAAAAAGGGTTGAAGTCCTGTTCATCATCTAAATTTGGCGAGAACAAAGAAAGGATGCTGCTGCTGCTGCTACACATTGAGACACATTCATGCAACGTCCTTTTAAATTTTTCATTCAAATCCTTGCTTCTCTAAGCAGCGAATTAAATATTTATTCATTCAATTCAATCCTTAGGTGTAGCAACACGTGAACACACATTCAAAAAAAAAAGCAAAAGAAAACTAAATTCTGCACTTCGAGACGAGAAAACTTTTTCGACGGAATTTTTTGTGATTTCTTTTGTTTTTTGTTTCCGTTTTTCGTCTTCAGAGAAAATTTCTTATTCAATGCAATTTGAGCGAAACAAAAGGACGAACTAATGGAATATGCAACCTTCGATGAGACGACGCAGGAAGATCCTTGGATCCTCTGGTTTTGAATGCACATTCATAAATAATTCGTTGTGACTTGAAGTCAGTGCATGAGAATGGGAGGCGGTTTCTCCCTCTAAAGGGATTCATACAAAATCGACTGAGGATTGGATAAAGCGCTTAAAGGAATTCATTTCCATAGTTTAAATCTCAGGGATTTTACTCTCGTTTTATTATTTTTTCTTTGTTTACTTTTTTCTTTTTCGCCTGTCTACTACTGCGTTGTTTTGAAGTGTGCTTGATTAATTGGAGATGGGTGATATTTGCGGGAATTATGCACTATTCCTTTTACTTGCTTTAAACATTTGGTTATAACAAACCAGCTACTTTTGACATTTAAATGAGTCTCTTCTTCAATGGATTAGAAATTACCTTTCGAATCGTTCAATACAAGTCGTTTTGGATGGATTCAAGTCTGATATCAGTGTCTCCGACACTGTTTCTCATTCTTATAAATGATCTCTTGACTGCTACTTCTAATCCTATTCATTCCTTCGCTGATGACAGTACCCTCAGCTTTTCATATTCGTTCCTTGGCTCACGTCCCTCCACTTCGGCTTTAGACTCGGAACCGCAGCGTATGTTAAGCACATTAAATTCCGACCTTGACAGCATAATCGATTGGGGAAATAAGAATAGAGTGGAATTTAATGCTTCCAAAACCCAGTGCTGTCTACTGTCGTTAAAGCGATCACAAAATAATCAGCCGTTATCCATGAACGGCATTTGCGTTGCCGAAAGACTTTCCATCCTCGGTATGTGTACGAACCCAACAATTAGTTGGAACGATCACATATTTGAGGTCGCCAAAAATGCTGCGAAATGTCTAGGCTTCCTTAAACGATGCAAGAAGTACTTCACCCCCTTCTGATATGGCTACAATATACAAGGCCTACATACGCCCAAAACTTGAGTATAACGCTCCTTTTTGGTCAGGTGCTTCTAAGACCTCCCTGCACCTGCTGGATAGAATTCAAAAGCGAGCGATAAAACTTAAAGGTGACAGTAATATTGCGAAGCCGATTGACTCGTTAGAACACCGACCTAATGTCGCGTCGTTGTCACTTTTTTATCGCTATTTTAACAGGAAATGCTCAGATGAATTAGCCAGTTGCATTTCTCCCCTTCAAGAATTCACCCGCAATACGCGCCTCGCTAGGAATGCCCACCAATTCACCCTCAAGCCCTCTTTCGGACGTACAGTCAAATTCAGAGACTCGTTCTTTAGCCGCACTACACGAATCTGGAATGCTCTTCCCAGCTCGATTTTTCCTCGTAATTACATTTAAAACCAATGTGCATCGGTACCTCCTCTCCCTCTCTTCCTCAATACCTTCGGCCCGTGCTGTGACTTAATCCGGTCACTTAAGGGTACTCGCAACCCCTATTGCACGCGTCAATTATATAATATAAAAAAAAAAAAACTGTTTCCCAAATTCAGATAAATGCAGTATTCTGGCATTTAGTCGCTACTTATGTTTAAAAAAAACGTTTTAGACTTCCTTCGGTTCATTGAAGATGATTAAGGATATTACCGCTTAAGATTATTATGACAAATTAAATCGCCGTGGCGTAGTGGGTAGAGTGCGACGCTGACACGCCGAAGGGTCTAGGTTCGACTCCCAGCTCAACACCAATTTTACGAATTTTTCACGGCACCACCTCTTTTGAGCTGCTGACAACACTCAAAGAGTAATAACTAACTAAGAAAAGGCTTCTCAAAACTTCGCCGTTCGGAGTCGGCAAAAAACTGTAGGTCCCTTCTACTCGTGAGAGAACAGGAACGCCGACAATACGAGTAGTTGATGAGCAAGCTAGGCCCTGGTCCCCCTTTCGACTGTAGCGCCAACAATCATCAAATCCACATTCCATAAGTTTTGGTGACTTACAAATTTTCCAAGACTATTTTAATTTTTTGCGTGGCTCAAGCAAATTTCGTTTTTAATTCAAAAAGCTTTGGCCATCCTTGTTATTGTTGTAGGAAATCATAATAAAGAAAATATATTTACGTGCATAGGACCAAACCTTGCTATATGAAACCACCACTGAATATTTAACAAAGCATTTATTCGTAAGTTCGCAATTTTAAATTTCTGCTCTTTTCAGCAGTTCATGAGGGTCGTGTTGGGCAAAAGAAACTACCTGATTTTTATACCTTTCTAAAAACTTTTAAGATAATCGCCGAAAAGACTTAAGGTTTAACGCCTACTTCCATAGAGCTCTATCAATTGTAGAAGCGGATTTTTTAGAGAATAAATTCATTTTGGAGAGTAGACCATGTAAAGAACAAACTATGATTGAACCGGAAAAGTAGCTTAATAGAGTCGGCAACTCGGTTCTGTGCAGACAAATCTACCGACGAAAACCAACGATAATTGTCTTCTCATAATGACAGAACAATTCCAATCAAAAATTAGCATCGTTTGTACAGAGAAGACCATTTCTTTCTTCATTTTTCCTTCAAATCCAAGACTCCCCAGCCAACACAGACTTTCGCCAGCTGCCCTCAGTTGCGTACACACAAGTATGTCGTGCTTCTGCTACAACGTTTTTGCAACTGGTTTTACACCAGTTGAATCGAAGACTACTCGGGCCAGAAGCGTTGGATCTTCAGACCAGAGTTGTAGTGTCTTAAACTTTGGATCTGAAAACGGTTAATTAAATGCAGCCACTATTCGTGGTACGTCATCAAAGCGAACGGGACCAATAAAAGGACGCAGAACTTTAAGACTATCATGGGCGACTTTATCATTAGAGTCCATGTCTCTGCCTCTAGAGCAGGGCGAGAAGTGTATAATTTTTACAAAAAATCAGTGCTGTATTTCTAGAGATGGTTCTGTTACTTAAGAGTCTAACTCTTTGGCCCATGAAAATACAGCGTTTGGCACCAGATTTTCGAAAATCAAATGAAAAATAATAAGAAACTGAAGTGGTGAAAAATAGACGACAAAAGGGAGAAGACAAAGAATTCAAAACGAGAAGGAGAAGTCGAGGAATGCTACCTGACAACATTATGAAGAGAGATTTGGATGAAAGTAGCAGCGAAATAAGAAACTTTGCCGTTAAGGGAAAAAACTGCTTTGTCGTTCTTTCAAATTTTCCAACTCGAGCTCAAGCTCAAGGACATTTTAAGTTCATCACACAGACATTGCACCCGTTTTGCACAATGCTATGCATGGTCATTGTGATGTGTGAAATTAACTTAATGCAACTCCAAATATGTCGTCGAATTTTGCTCTGCTGCCTACAACTTTCGAATAAAACTTAATTTACCGACAAGTATGTTGTACGTTTTTTAAAGGAGAATAGAGGTTAAATCGTCATGATTCTCAATCCATGATTACTTAGCAAGTCATTGAAGCGAACAAATTTTTGCGTTAGTTACGCGACATTGAAACAGGGTGGTCAGCTTGTCAAAATTCAAGACCTTTCCGCTTATTGATCGGCACACAATCTGTCACTCAAAGACACACAACTTGTCACGAATGATGTCGAACTAAGCCAGGACTTAGTTATGCAGTTTATGCCTTAATATATCTTGATCGACTTTTCAATTGGTCCGATCCCATTTTGCTGTTTAGAATAATTTTTTGAAAGTTTTCCATCAATCAACAATAAATGGAGCATTTTTGAACTACTTGTAATTACACTTAACATAGACTGCGACATTGGTCAAGATATAAAAAATCTCAAGGCACAAGAGTAGATTTATCAACTTAAATACAAATTTGGCATTTGCTTTGATATATAAATAAATAAATAAAGAACCAATCATTTAAAAAGTTCTCCTCAAGAATCAGTTTCATATTGTTCTGCTTTTGGTTTGAAGTGTACCGTTCTTTTTATCTTTTCCTAGTCTAGGCCGTCCTCTGCAGCGTTATCCCAATGACTCTCATTAGAAGAACTAGAACTTCGAATGCGAGTCATTGGGACAACGCTGCAGAGGACGGCCTAGGCTGAGATGGCGCACACAAGGAGAAAAAGAACTTAAATCAACTTGTAGACAGCTGGACAGAGATCGTTCGAGACCCAGATCTCGTGAGTAATAAGCCAAAAGTTTAAAGTTAACAGGAAACATATAGTAATTTTTCTTACAACGCTGGAAAACACGTATTTGGTTTGAATATGGCTTTGGCCTACAAACTACGGACTATTTCCGAAAAATGGGCAAACCAAAGGTTATTGTAATTTTTACCACAGAGCTATTGAGCAGTGCAAAGAACAATGACACACTAAGTGTACCGTCATAAATCTCTGAATGTCTGCTCGCACTTGAACACAAATTCAAGTGTCTTAGGCATGAATCCTTTCTCTGGAGCCCCGAGCACCATTCACTTTCATTTCACGAGGACCACGATCCATAATAATGTCAGTCACCTCTTTTAAGGTACGAACAAACAGCTGCCCTTCCCCCCTCACGAATGTAGTTGCTTGTAAAATCGGTGACCTTTCACCCTATAAACCATTCAAATGAGGGTAATGTACCTCTCATTCAAGGACACACTTCACCGACAGTCCAAAAGTACGCTCGGCAGAGAGCTGCTGCTGCTGCAAAATGTCATTGAACCTCACCGCACCGCTCTCGAATGAAAATGATAATAATAATCCCTTGTCTGTGCAGGAGAAAAATACAGAAATTTGTGTCTTCCTTATTTCCATGAGAACCCACTTGAATGCACTTGCTACACAACAGCACTGCGCTCTGTCGTCCTTTTCTCATTCTCTGACTATTTGAATAGAAATAGAAATCACAAATCCAGTTGTGGGTGAGGAGCACAGGGGGGGGGGGGGGGGGCCTACACGCTCTGTCACTTAACATTAAACGAAATTCTTGCAACACATACATAGATGCACTGCAAGCCTTCATAACCGAGAGATGGTGGAAGGGAGTGCACGTCTCTATTTGTGTGCTAAAAAGTACCAAGGAGTGCTCAAAACAACTCAAGTGTCTTTACTGCATTCATTCCAGATCCACACACGCGTCCACTGAACAAAAAAAAATTCCATTGCATAGAGATAAGATAGTCGGAGTGGGAGTAGGTCTGGGGTACATACATATTTTAACTTGCATTGTTCGGAACAAGGATACGGGAAGCTCGCTCTCTCGAGGATGAGCCTTACTCCTGTTTGCATTTTTACTCTCCTTTACCCCATTTTAATCTTCCATCTGGGGCCGGATGGATGGGACTGATGCATTTCAAATGCACAAAAGGAAGCCCATCCTCTCACGCGGAACTGTGCTGGGATTGTTCACGGAGAAGAAGGCATCATCGTAATTGGATTGGATTCAATTGGGTTGAGGAGATGTTTTGCTTTGAGTGCAGTCTGACGCGTTCTAGTATTTTGTTTCATTGATTTCCCTCCACACACAGGGAAGATGCCATTAAGTTCGAGCAAATTGCTTAGACATTGAAAGTAAGACATCACAGGGCACGGGGCCGCGAGTGAATGAGTAATACTTAATTCGCGTGGCATTAAGCCATAAAACCGCAACCTGCTGGGTGCGTGATAAGGCGATGAAACACTATAAGATACATTTGTTTTGATTAGCAGCATTATATGTTGTCTGGAAGGGAATCGAATTTGCATTTAGACACTCGTGCGGCTAAAGATTTATACGGGGTTGCCGAGGTTGGGTGCCGGTGTGAAAGATACACAAGTCAGACGATGGCGGTTAGTATAATGGGAGTTGCATTGTTTTCCTGAGATGACACTTCTCAAGAAATTACTTTGCTTGAGGTCTGATGGAAATGGCGCTGCTTCTTACGACATTAGGTGACGAATAACGAACATTTGTGTGGAGAGGGAGTGCTCGAAAGGTCTGTTTTGTTCACTTCTTTCTAGACAGAAATTTGAAGTAGTATGGGTTTGTTCCCACTGTAAGTATCAAATATCCATCAGTGAAAACACATCAGTGAATCATAAAGTCGATTGGCTGCTGGACTGACCGTGGTCTTGAAAAATAGGGAAGTTTTCAAAAGCTGCTTTAGGACTTACTGTATGAGGAAGGTGTTTGTGTTTTTAATCGACAAAAGCCAAATTTGGTGGAAGTGTCTAAGATTTACTGTTGGACTCCAGACTATTCAAGCTAGTCTCCATTTATGTGGTTGGTTATATAGGAAGACGTACATATCAGACTGCGAACTGTGTCAGTTCCATTTGGGTCATACGTGCGATGCCATGCAGATGGGACATATGGATACGACCATGTATCTAATAAGATGGTAGATTGATGGTTTGTATTAATAACAGAACTCAGGTCAGCGATGAAGTATGCACTCAAATTATGTAATCTTAACCAACAATTACGAAGCAGACCTTATCTGGCAACGTGTCTGTTTTCCTACGAGGATTGGCTTTTATATTTCGGGATTAGAGAACAAAAACAAGTATTAATGATGGAAAATAGCTTTATTGCTTTCAAAATATTCCTCTTTTGCATGCGTTTGAACCAATTGTCGAAGCACTTTTGCCACTCTGATTGAGGTATCTCCAAGCCATGCATTCTGAACGCATCAACAGCTTCTTCAGATGTCGAAAACCGTTGACCTCTCATTTTATTTTTTACGTACAGGAATAAAAAGAAGTCATTCATTGCCAAGTCAGATATATACGGCGGATGAATCATCAAATCGATGTTTTGAGTGTTCAAAAATGCAGTTGTTTGAGCCGATGTGTGAGAGCTCGCATTGTCTTGGTGAAGAGTGATCCGTCTTCGGGGATGGTTTTCCTGATTTCTTGAAAGACAACTGGCATACAAATGGTTGTGTACCACTCAGAATTGACAGTTCTGCGTTGTTCTAGTGGTAAGATTGCGACATGTCCAGTTTTTCCGAAAAAAAAAACAGGCGGAAGAGCTTCGTGCAGGAGCAACTTTTGTTGGATTTGGCTCAATTTGAAACACCCATACAGTCGACTGCTGTTTACTTTCGGGCACATACGCGTAAGTCCACGATTCATCACCTGTTACGATGTCATTGAGTATTTGGAGCATTTTTTTCGACAATCGACACAAGCCTTTTTTTGAGCGATTTACAAACTGTGTGGTATCCAACGCGAACATTGTTCTTCACGGTCAAATGTTCACGCAATATTGAATGTATGCTGGTCACATGACAACATCAGTTGCAATATCAGTTGGCCCACAGCATCAATGGTTTCCGGAACAACAACTGATTTTGTACGACCTTCACGAAATTCGTCTTGGAGTGAGCTACAGACTCGGTTGAATTCACCATACCATCGATAAACACTGGTCCTTGATGGAGCTTCATCGTCAAAAATTAAATTAAGTTCATCGATGCACTGTTATTGAATTAATCCACGTCGAAAATTGTAAGAATTAATCGCACGAAAATGTTGACGGTTTAATTCTATTTTTTGAGCGAGATGAATCTTTTAAGTTACTGTAAACAACACAAATAGAGCTCGTATGTCAAAACGTTCTGAGAACGTATAACCTCAAAAATGTCAAACTTTACGATAGAGCTGGCAGTTGCCAGATTGCAATACTAGGGTTACCCAATCCCGAAATATGAAAGGCAACCTTCGTAAAGTACAGAGCAATTAACGGCTGTTGTTTTTCAAATTTATTGAGAGGAAAACTTGCTTTATATCGGAGTATCACGTAAAGTACTTTCCGTCGAAAGCAACTACTTTCTTCTCATTTCTTTTTCTTCGAAAACAATCTCAAAGAAATGAGTCAGCTCTAATATCGATCTATCCATTAAACGATTCTTCGATTCTTCAGCAGACCTAAGCCGGTGATCATCCACAACCCATTCAGTCGTTTTTAGCTCAATAACTCATTAGTTGTATTCGATAACGTTTGCTTTCAATGGTTTCAATTGGCTTTAGCAGCTACTAGGTACGGCACGTTGGTCTTACTATATGCCTAGGTCATATGCGAGGGTCACAAAGCGTGGAGGCTTTTCTTTGGCGTCAATGAAGAAATGTGTTCAGAAGGTCTTGCATATCATTTTCTATTTTTGAAGTTATCGCATTGTATTCACTTCCTTTCATGTCTTTCAAAAGCAGTTCCGCCTACCGACTCGTGGTTACGTCTCGTACGGCACCCGATTCCTTGTTTTTAATTAATTACAAACATATTTTATAGAACGGAAGTTGTTGCCTGAGTCACTCCCAACGATCCTGGAACTTCGGTTTGCGTTTGCCACGGATCTTGATCAGAGAAACTCTCCAATTCCTCACCTTTAAACATTTTAGGCCGATCAAGACGTTCTTTGAGTTCCAAAAATCACAAGTTTTAAAAAATCAAATCCACTTTTTGCATAACTTCGGAGTTTCACTTTTCATTAAATTAAAAACAAACAATTAAAATTGTGTGCAAATGTTGTGTAATGACGAATGCAGGCATTTTCAAAGCAGCTAAAACGTGGATGCACTCTTTTTATTGCTGACTAATTTCATTTCCAGTGAAGTAGGTTACCGCTTCCAAGATCAACCACAATTTGCAGGTGGCGCCATCTTTCTAAGAGAGTAAACAATGAAAATGGATAATGTAAATCAATTTTCGCATCCCAAATGCAATATGTAAGCTACATTAATTTGACAGAAGTTTTCTTTTACAGTCAAAAATAAGATCAGACGTTTTTTCCCTAAACTTTCAACACAAAACCCATTAAAATTACTTGATCTTGGCCCAGTTTAAATTTCAACGTCATTTTTTCTTATTCTCTAACACCTTCGCCTCCTAATGAACATTTACTTTTGTATTTGAGTCATTGACCAATTTAAGTGGCTGAAAACCGACTCGTCGGCTGTCCTTTGATTTAAGTTCGGGAGTGTCTCTGTTTGATTTGACTCGCAGAATAACGTTGTACTTACTACATTGAATTAGGCTACATGTGCTTATCTTACAAAACCTCATTGAATTCTATTCACCCTCGAGCGAATAAAGAGTGATACATTCCCCATACACACAAGATCGAATAAAGAAAAGCATTGTACCTCCCTAAAGTAAGACATTACAAGGATTATCCTCTTGTGACACATCCCTACGACGATGGTTATAATGTTAATAATTACATCAGCAGACAATTCATTTACCCCTAACCATCCCCACCAACCCAACGAACACCCTCGCAGAATCACCGCCCGAGACAGTAGGGATGACGCTCAAATTAAATGTACCATGAAATTAAAGTGTTTATATCTGCAGGTAACAGATTTCTGAATGCGATGTGACAACGACGACCGATTCCATCCTGCAGTAGAGCCACTTGGTGGGAGCAGGAGGCTACCGTCTGGGGCTCCACTTCATGTCCAAGAATTCGAAGTAACACTTTGCGTTTATTGCGTACAAAAAAGGATAACTTCCAGCACTGATAGAAAGACTGTCTGCGATAAGCTCTTTGGAGGAATTTAACCCTTTGCGCATCGCCCTCCACGATTTACATAGAGATATTATCCGCTGTTTGAAATGGGCGGCTGCACTCCAATTAGGCTACAATCATTATTCTTTTCGATATCGAAATCTAGCAAGAAGATATGCCCCAAGGGGGCGCCGCAAACGGGCAAGTTACTTACCTTAACTTGATAGGAATTCAGACGTGTCTTTGGCAGTAAGTTGAACGATGAGAAATCTAAACGCCGCGAAAAGATTCCATTGCATCCGGATGTTGAGCTGAAATTAAAAAGAAAAAAAAACAAATTAATATATCATTCAATTCCATCTCGCGAAGTGCCCCCAACGATTTTCAAATTAACTTCACCCGCGTAGTATCACAAATCAAAGAAAAAAATACCCTAAACTAATAGAATCCTTTTCTATTAATTATCAGTGAAGTTCATGAAAAGCAAATACACCGCCCAACACCACTCCGGCGGTGCACTCGAAATGAATGTGTGCACGAACATTACCGCCGCAGGGCCAATAAACTTTGGTGAACCTCTTACATTAGGGTTTGTGCAAATACTTCGTCTGGCATCCTTTCAATTCAAACCTCACCAGCTAGGAGTTTATGTACACATATGAACTTTTTGTGGAAAGATATGTGGGTATTTTTTTTAGATTCGTAAAGACTCATGAACATTTATTTCATCGAGAGCGGAAAAAACCAAAAATCTCATGTGTTCATTAGCGGTGTTGAGAATGCTTTTCTAATTGACTCGGTGATTTACTGATTGTGTTAGTGGGAGGTTCGTTCACTGGCGGCTTGTGTGTACCATAAAGTGGTTGCAGGCATTTAATTTATTTTGACTATGTATATAAGTTGGTCGAGTGGAATTGACTGTATTTAAAATGCAATGCACCGTGATTCTATTTGAATACGCATTTAATGGCCGGTTGCTATCATCTTTTAATTGAGTCAATAAAGAAATGAGACACCACCCAAAAAGTTTAAATTAAAAGTGGCATTTAAGCCATTAAAAGTGATTGTGTATTTTTTTTAGAGAGCGTTTAACAACTGCGAAAATTGCAGAAATTGTTGTAGTAGTTACCATCGGAATATGTAGCCGCCGGGTAAGTGCACGGGTTCACACGCATTTTCTTAGGCCACTTTTTATTTCTTTTAAATGCCGCTGTAGTGCATAGTTGAACAGCGTCTCAAAGACCAACCGTTGCCAACCCCTTTCGATTTTGAGGTACTTTTCCAGCTTATCAAGCGCCAACGGAGTCAAAGAGCTTTTTTCCCCTAGCAGTGGATTCGATTTTTTTATTCAATACGCTCAACTCTTCGACATTCTTTTGACGAAGTGTCGTTAGATGTATGTTAGTGAACATAATAGGAATTTGGATCAAATGCCTTAACAGCTTATGCCACGAAATCCATTTTCCCAAAAGTCATGAATAACACAAAACTAAACGGCTTAGTCACCAAAGTACCAAATTGGGATCATTCATGAAGAAGGTACACACTTCAACTTGGTTTGAAGTTTGTAAAACCTCTCTCATGGGCGCAGCACCCCGTGAGTAACGAATGCAATGAGCCGGGAAAATCCTTGGGCTGTACTATCAGCTTCAGACCATTCGTCTAATATACTATACTCAACTTTGCCCGCAGTATTGGCTTTTAAAACAAAGATTCCGTGATTCTCCAATACAAGTGACCTACATTCTGACCCAAGGTCAGAAGGGAACCAAAGTTGCAGGGTTTCCCGACTACTCGTTACACCAGAATATAGCATTTGGTCATGCTGTCATTTCCAAATTAGGATCCCCCACACGCCTGGGCTAATAATACTAGTCGCGCCAAATGCTCTTTGGTTTCATCAATGTTTTTGTTAACAGAATTTATAATCCTGATTTTTAAATCCGGTCATATTAACAAAATATATAAGCGAACTGTCGGATCATTCTCTTCTTAACTTACGGCCAATCCAATCCGTGAGGTTATTGACAATTAATTCCGCGCTTAAAAAGGGACAATAGTCCAACTTGTCTCTGTCTTTAACACAGAAAGTACAATTTATTCAAAAACGAGAAAAGAAAAACATTTTATATAGCTCTGTATGTTCCCTAATCTATACCATTTCGCACAAGATGTGTGGCAATAGCGGCTATTGTAGCACAAAATTTTTGGTATCATGGACCTTGAATGGAAAATAGTATTCAACTTCATTGAATTTTAGAGTTCTTCGTTCCTTTCGCATCAACTTCTTGATGCAGCATGTTGCGAAATGTCATGACAACGAATTTAAGTGGTGAGCACATATGAAATTTTGTGAACGCATGCCTCAGCAGCATGTTGCCGCATCAAAGTGAATTTTTTAATTCTCAATTTTTCGCTGGCACCACTTTCAATATTCGTCTCTTTCCAGGTCCTTACGGAAGTGCTTAAATTCTAATCTTCCCTAATATTTAAGAGGTCATCTCTTTAAAAACACTGCTAGGCTTGCAACATGTTGCTTGCTACTGACAGTGTGCATCACTACCAATTAATTCTCTGCGGAAGAACATTGCCAGGTCGATTTCTTTAGCAACAATATAAAACCTCTCAAATTTTCCACACCCAACCACAAACAATCAAACAAATTGACTGAAAATTTATGAAAAACCACAATCCCACCCATCAACAGTTAGAGTATTGATTGCATAATTTCCATTGGCTTCAAGTTCGCTCCTTTTTGCACAACTTGATTTCCCAATATTTCAAAACAGTCATCCATAACCGATTGAGAGATCCCTTTTTCGTGCCCCCAATAGACATTCTTTTTTTTTTTTTGCCCAAGTTGCACTCCATGGGGGCTTCCTTAGTCTAGTTGTAAATCACTTCGATTTGCGGTACCCTCTCGATTACGTTTTCATTTCGCAGCTATTGTGGTGCACAGGTACAGCGTGCCCTATCACGTCCGAAATTAAATGGCGAAATATTTCAATTTGTACCACGTCTCTGTCCATTCCTTGTTGCCCCCCACTTCTTCTTCCTCTTCGTTCAATCTATCTTTCCCCATCATCTTTGTAAATCAGATTCCATTCACTTTTCGGGCAATCACTAAATTAAATTACATCATCAGCGCCGCACTTGCGAACTGTTTATCTTTCTCCCGATTTGAAAGGTAAGTGCCAGTGATCCAGTCAGTCGATTGATCGCCTACCGATCGCTAGGCTCTGCCGTTGAAGTGAAAAAATATCAAATTTCGTTTTCAAAAATTGCTCTAGCGCGTTGTCGTCGCCACCCCTTGGGCCATACTCAATTCGTGACAATGCCCTGGAGGAAGCGATCCTTTGTGGGAATTTCGTGCGAAAACGATGACGATGGTGGCGGCAGCGGCACCATCTGTGAAATGACTGCAACCAGCCGCCCCGAATTGTATTCATTGGTAACTTGGCCCGACCCAGAAGGAGCGTCGTATCTCTCGCCATATGCCATTCCGAAATGAAATTGACTACTGCCGGTGCAACTGTGGATCATGCCGTGGGGAAGGTGGGACACGGAGGAGAGGGAAACAAGAAACATAACCATTACCAACTGCCATTTCGAATTCTGTGCAATTTCATCGCAATGTACACTCTCTCCCGCAGTTGTGGGTGCGCGCGGATACATCATTTTGGTACATTTTGAGAGCCTTTAATGTGCGAAGCATTAAAGTGCCTTCTGCTCCATCTCTTGCGTTCACATCCCAAGCGGCAGCGTCGAGGAACACTAGAACCCCGAATGACGACAACTATGTCTGAAAGTATTTCTGCGGCAGACAACACACAAAACATATTACCCACCGAGCCCAGATTTGGCGGAGAGGGTGGCGGCCCACCACACACACACACCAAACATGACCAGAGTCAAATGGCAAAGTTGGTGAGAAATTCTCTGGTGCTTGACTGGAAGCGAGACCGAGGCTGAATGTGTTCAGATGGTTATGATGGTGGTCATGGAATGAAGATGGGAGTGTGGGAGTTCGGTGGCAATGTCGGAGGCGGCGGCGACCGCGACGGCAGCAGTGGCCACTACCAACGATACTGATTTGATTTATTAGTCTCTTCGAGCTCGTTAAATTCATCTGTGTGCAAGAGGAGAGATAGATACTCGCACTAATTTGATTTTTAACAGAACTGAAATACGTTTTTTTTTTTTCATTCTTTGTTGTTTGTGCTGCTTGCGAGATCACACTCACCTTCATCGTCGCAGCAGTCTGTTGCACTGGAGCGCGCCAGCCCGCCTTGCGACCGATTGTGACATGAAATATGATATTTTAATCGTGATGCAGTCCCAACGGAGCAATGTTCTCCTCGGAATGGGCTTAAATGATTTCGAATGAAATATCGATCGGACTACGATGCGATCGGAAATTACCACATTTACATATAAAAATGGTCATATGGCTTTAAGTTGTGCGGGACTACGCCGGATGATATAATTTGAATCCGCAACGAGGCGGATGAGTCAACAATCTGTTTAGTAAGGCTGCGATGTAATTAAAGGCCGATAAAATACATTCACTGATGCATGTCTATATTTAGAGTTCTATCCAGCGGGTGATTATGGAGATTGTGTGTTATTGTCCGAAGGGCATTGTTGTGCAGGGTTTGATAGTGCGCCACAAATTCCCATGAATTTGTTGTGTTCTCAATAGGGAAACGATGAAGTTTGATTGAGTGAAGATGTACCGACGCATTAGACAATCATTTTCCTGTTTCTGTCACACGGGGTTGAACGTTGAGCAATGAGTTAATATTGAATATGATCCTCTCCAGGAAAAGGAAAATCGAAGAGAGGCCATCCGCTGTGTCTTACGTCTGTACTAAGGAACCCCTTACTGACATTTAGAGGAAAACATTGGATGAGCCAGTATAGGCCTATGGGCTGAAAAAGTAAAAAAAGAGCGAAGCTCCGGTACGATTGCAAGAAATAAGTGAAAAAAGTCTGCACGGCAAGAACTTAGAACGACGTTGTTCAGGTTCTTACCCAGTATGCTTTGCTGTGTTTCCTTCATCTCAATGTACAGAGCTGCAAAAAAGAATTAACTGTTCGAATTGCAATTGGATGTGCATAGATACAATTTCGAAAGACATCGATTGGGGCGTCTAAACCTGCGTCGAATATTTTTAAATTGTCGCCACAGTCTATTTACGGTGAAAACTTTTTTTGCAACTTCCTCTGCTATGAATGGTCAGCTATGCTGAAGCGAACGAACAATTAAATATCCACCCGAAAATGGTTTTAATGACAATGCAATTTAGCACAATTCTTCCTAAGCTTCGGATTTCTTTTTATAGTGAAATGACACTTAAGTTTTGACAAAGCTCATCTTCAATCAACTTGAAGAGGGTCGGTAACATTTTCAATGCTGCCAAATATGTTGCAGAGTCCATACACTTTTTTTGTACGAAATTTTGTTTTTGAATGATGTTGTGCCGACCGAGGATTGCGATAATTTGTTTCGGCCACTTTTAGTGCTATTTTCAATATTCTTTTCTGCTTGCATTATAGTAGTAGCTTCCTCTTCAGTCAAAATCATCTATAGGTCACCCGTATGAAGTGAGCGTCAAGATACAAATGTCTCGATAGGGAACATTTGTTGTGAACGAGCCCTTATTTTTTTTTTTTTTTTTTTTTTTTGTTTGCTATGACATCTGTGACAAATATTTGGTATACATCAAGTCATTGAACAGACATCATATTTTTTCATCGTGTTAAAAATGTCGAACTTTGTTACAGAAAGTGATGATTTGCGGAAAGCATTAATTTTTTGTTTTCGTTTGAAGAAAAGTGCTGCAGAGTCGCATCGAATGCTTGTCGAGGCATATGGTGATCATGCTCTATCAGAAGCAACATGCAAAAGATGGTTTCAACGGTTCAGCAATAATGATTTTGAAGTGAGAAATGAAGAACGTGAAAGACTACCAAAAAAGTTTGAAGACGCCGAACGATATTGGATTGAGACGGCACTTTGAGTCAAAAGCAAATGGCAGCAATGTTAAAAGTTACACAACAAACATTTCTGACCGTTTAAAAGCTATGGGAAAGATCCAAAAGTGTGGAAACATGGGCGTCACATGAATTGAATGAAAGACAGATGGAAAACCGAGAAAACACTTGTGAAATTTTGCTTCAAAACCACGAAAGAAAATCGCTTTTGCATTGTTACGGGCGATGAAAAATGGATTTATTTTAAAAATCCTAAACGGAAAAAATCATGGGTTAATCTGGGACAACCATCAACATCGACTGCAAAACCAGATCGATTTGGCAAGAAGACAATGCTGTGTGTTTGGTAGGACCAGAAAGGTGTGCTGTATCACGAGCTCCTAAAACCTGGTGAAACCGTTAATACTGATCGCTACCGACAACAAATGATGAATTTGAACCATGCATTGATCGAGAAACAACCAGAATGGGCCAGGAGACACGGCAATGTAATTTTGCTCGATGACAATGTACCTGCACACAAAGCAAAACCGGTTCAGGATACAATCAAAACACTTGGCTGGGAGCAGCCACCCCACCCGCCGTATTCACCAGACTTGGCACCTTCCGATTACCATTTGTTTTCATCGATGGGACACGCATTGGCTGAGAAGCACTTTGATTCCTTCGAGGATGTCCAAAATTGGATGTCTGATTGGTTTGCTATAAAAGACGAACAATTTTATTGGCGTAGTATTCACAAATTGCCAGAAAAATGTGCAGAAAACAATGGCCAATACTTTGAATAAATTACTTTTACTTTCCCATTAATAATTAGTGTTTTATTTTCAAAATGTGTTATTTGGTATAACTGGTAGATTGAAGCGCATGGAGTATTAACTTCCAGACGCCTTTTTTTCGAAATGCGGGATTGCCTGCCTATGGCATAATTAAGAAGGTAAATGTCCTTGGATCATTTCCGTCTAGACTTCTCCTCTCCCAACCTTAGGTCCAAATATTAATCATAGCATTATTCATATTATAAATAAGATTTCTCAACAAAGCCAACACTGTCTGCAAATTTGAATGATTTATATCATAAACCAAAAGAGGCAACATTGTTTGAAAGTGATACAAAGCACCTTCTCCATACAGCACCCCTTAAATGAATCAAAACCCATTTGACCCATGAACCCTACACACATACTGAAGCCAAGAAAGCAAACGCTATAATTTAAAAACAAGTCACAGTAAACAAAACAATTTGTACAAAATTAGTCATTAGCCAACCAAGTCGCACAAAACAGTCTGCTTTTAAGCTTAACAAGCGAATTTTAAACAGAACACAAAACAAAACGGAAAACAATTTTACAAATATACTCAAATGTCACAGACTTCCAATTGAGAGCTTTGCTTCCCCCCCCCCCATGCCTGTTGTGACAAGTGACAGGAAAAAAGGAAGAACAGAAAAATATGTCATTTGTTCACACTTACTCCCAAGCGAAGGTTACCTCAAGATCAGTTAATTCAAGCAAAGTAAATATTAAAAATTAAAACACAAATAATAACCGACTGTGTTTGCAATGGTGTCATGCCTCTCCACACACAGCCGAACACACGCTACACAAACAAATCACAGTCACCGAACAAGGGGTAATACTTAAATGTACACCTGGGGGAGATCGGTTTGATGAATTTCAGCTGTGAATGGAACGCAGAAATTAACCGGATAGGCCTACTTAATTGCCCAAGAAATGTTCAACTGACACACGAAAGAAGTCATTAATGACGCGAGGCGGATGTTGGCGGATGACTGAGATGCGTGCAAATTACAAGGCGCATGAGCGCGAGACTTTATTGCCATTTAAGGCGGAGGAATTTCCTCATACGTGAAAAACAGACACATGGCACAGCTTAAAAGCAAAGAAAAAAATCTTGAATCGTTTTTAAAAAAACTGTCAAGAGTTGTGAGATGCAGAAAAACTTTTTCATGCACACGTTTAATTGAATTGCGATCATGTTGAGAAAAGGACCGTCGAGGGTATCATAAACTTTGTCAAGACTCCACAACACAAACACAAACTTAACCCACAAGAGGCATCATCCTTCAGAATTCTCCATGTCGTGTTTCTTGATAGGACGCGAGGCAGCAACAACAAGAGCAACTCCCTTAAAATCAGAACTTAATTGCATTCAAACTATTTCTTCACTCCAAACAGCACTTAAAATTCGCCCTCTCGTTGTTCCACACATACAATCCTACCCGCCCACTTGGAAGAGGTAACCTCAATGGTTCATGCAACTAAAAGTGCACTCTCCCAAGTCGATTTTTATTTTTTATGTTAAGTCACGTACTGTGGCTACAAAAAGAGACCACATGAAGATCTTTGCGCAACAAAGGGCTTCTTCCTTGTCGTGCTGCAAAGGGTTGTGTGTGTGCAAGCAGTTTTCATGGCAAGGTGCACTTCTTTTTTTTAAAACTAAACATTGTTGGTAGAGATGCGAAAATGAACTTATTTGCATTTGTCAACATCCACCATTCGATGAAGTGTTTTCTATGCATCTCCATTTTCCATTCCTCAATCGAATACTTTTGTTTATTTCCTGTCGAGTAAAGATTGCCATCGGAGCAGTTATGTGAGGAGGGAGCTCCGCACATGAATAATGTGCAAGTCTGTAGAAAAACAAGATTCAAAAGAAATGGGAGATGTTGCTCGTTCATTTTTAGTTTCTTTTTTAAATAAATTCACATTAAAATGAAAATGCATGGGCGGTTTCAGATTCAGATAAAGACAAACTGAGACCGAGCAATATATGCAGACATATGTGTTTACACACATTTCTGGGGTGGCAGTCAAAATTGTTTATCAACAGTGACCTAGTTATTGAAGAAAAAAAATCCTCACAGTTTTTTCCTTTGTTCACATAAAGAACGGATGTACGTACGTATGAGGGAGCTTTTCAACTTCGTCTAGAATTCTGTGTTGCAGGTCGGCATTCCTTTGATCACGTTTTCATTATTCCAAATTTGAAGAAGTAAATTGATGGCTATTTATAGGTTGAAGCTGGGTAAAACTGGTAATAATAAAAACGACAGTTACCTAATTCCAAACAACTCGCAATAATAAATCAATAACGTTAAGTTTTTGTAAAGTAAGAAGAAATACAGTTATGCAGGAATTGCTGATGTTTGCAGTTTTAACTGGAAAAAAAGAATTTATTTCTTATCTCAAATGGTCCAAATTGTCTATGCTGTTGTAGAAATCAGCTCGAATCATTTTCTCGTCTATCAGCTGCAAGAGTCAAGTGGGATCTTAGGTAAAATAAAACTGATATTCCCTACTTTTAGTATACATAACACTTACAGAATACATGATATACTTAACTTTCTTGCACTACTATACTCTTTAGGAGTTTTCCCTTAAGCACCTATAATGACACCCAAGACTTATATTACTGAGAAGAAATTCATTGTCTATGTAAGATTGATTAAATGCCTTGGCTAGAGTGGGTTGCTTCATAAATAGAGCTATTAACTTACAACCCCGTACTAACTGAATCTTGGCTGCATCAATGTAACCGCTAAAGTTTGGAAACCACGAAAAAATTAAGCAACAAACGTTCTAACTGTGGTCTCAACATCATGAGTCTGTAAAAGTTTTCTGTCCTCCAAAGAGGTCGAAATTGCTGAACAAATGTTTTGACTTTTTTAAGCGTTGCAGAGTTATGGTGACAGAATGAGTTTGTTATGGAGAATTTATGGCGTTGCAACATTTCTTTGCTTGTTTAACGCTATAGTCAAGGGTGGACCTAGGACTCAATGAACGTTAATCTCTCTCCATTTCGCACCACTCTAGAAGCAGCTGACGCTTCTAATTACGCTCTCCAAGTTGGGTGTGGTCCTTCTCAATATGTGTTCGCTATCTCAGCGTAGGTCGTCTTCTGTTGCGTTATCTCAATGGTTTAAATTCGGAGACATTTCGGGCAGGAACAATGGTGTGCATACGCTCTACATTGCCTGTCCTTCTTTAGTTTTGTAGCCGAGAATGCTTGATCAGCAGCGTGCCGCCGTACAGCCAATTAAGTTCTTAG
This sequence comes from Eristalinus aeneus, assembly GCA_955652365.1. Classification (NCBI taxonomy): domain Eukaryota; kingdom Metazoa; phylum Arthropoda; class Insecta; order Diptera; family Syrphidae; genus Eristalinus; species Eristalinus aeneus. The sequence goes on along the minus strand of OY019130.1, from coordinate 65,064,713 downwards.
ATGTTTCTTTTTCTCCAATTGCAATCAGGACAACAAAAATCGCACTCAGAGCTTTTCTCTCAAAATTACTAAGGGTTTCCTCATCCGTTTTTTGTAATGTGCAAGCAAGTATTTAAAGCAGAGCTGGAATAATCAAGCTGTAATATAAACTCAGCTTAGTCTTTCCAAAAAGTGTTTCAGTGGTGATGTCGCTATACCAGGGCCGAGCTAGGCGAAATTCATTGACATTGAAAGTTTCTAGTGAGGCTCTGTTCGGGGCGGTAATATTGTATGTGTTCTTCCTTGACGAGAGTAAGCACTTTTTCACCACCAAACCCATTTTAGCCGCTTCCGCTTCAAAGCATGCAAACGCCTCATTGGCAGCTCGTTTTCTTCGTCCAATTACGTCAATATCGTCCATGTAAGGTTGCAGTTAAGCTAACTTTGAGAAGATCATGCCTCTGGTGTTGGCTTGTGAGTTACGCACGATCTTCTCTCGTCGTTGCAACATATAAGAAAGAACAACAGGTCTAATTCAGCCCTGATAATTGAATATGATCTAAGAAGAAAACGCAGTGCCAATAACATCACTGATACTCTTATTTATAAACTAAAGCGTCGTTTGTCTGGTAAGTAATTTTTAATATGATACAGAATGCAGAAAAAATAACAAGTTGGATAAACTATTTCTTTAAAACAAATTTTAATCACACTCTATGAGTGTAAACAGTAGGAAGGAAGTTGGTGCATAATTGTCTGTATATGTTTCTTGAAACTTAAAAACAAAAAAACAAACATCAGGATTTTTTATGTCAGGAAACATAATTTTTCAAAATATTAAAAAAGAAACCCAATACGTGTACATATCAAAACAAATAAGTTATTTCTCTTCCTGTTCCGGTTGCTAAGAGATTTATTCACATATACCAAGTTCATGTCTAGAATTTTTGCTTAAGATGAGATGTGTTTGCACATAATGATCAGAAGAACACGCAATTTAAATTTTATGAACGTAAAAATTTACTACCGGCGATGGATGTGAAGACATGTGCGATGCAATAATATTTCGTTGTTTCTTCTCAAGGAAATTACTTTTTTTAGTGCAAAACCAGAGACATGTCATGAATTATTGTGAGACTCCGTGTAGGCCACTTCAAACAAATTTATCGAAACTAACTGCTTGAGGATGGATATCATTCATTTTTTGACTTCTTTTTAAATGAATGGAGGTTTCTTTTGTTAATGTACAAATTGCTGTACTCAATGCGACTCTTTTATACTCGATTAATTTACACACAAGAGGTTTTCTGGGGAGTGACAAACGTCATCTTTTTTGTCTTAATTTGGAATGCGGAATGTCACGGAGATCGATAATAGATCTTATTTATTTTTAGAATAGCCACTACGGTTTCCGAATGAGTGTTGAAATTGAAACTTATCAAGGATCCATACGCAAACAATACACTAAAGATTTAAAGGACAACTTGCCATAAAATAGGATAATATGTCCAATGTCGGACAAAACAAGAGCAACTAACTTTTGTTTTATATTGAAATTCGATTTTCTCTGCTCCTTTATGTCGAATGTTCTATACCCTTGCTATTGTGAAGGTTCTTTCAACTATGGAAGAGAAAGTGGCACGTTTTGGGATGCTTCTTTGGATTCGATTTCGGTCCGGTTTATAAAATAAAAATTATTAAATAAAAATTATTGACCGATTCACACCAGGACATCCATGATTAAGTTATGTTTCCTCACATTCAAAGAAAAATGCCTCTGAACACAATCAGTTGCTTCTTCAGGAACTATGCGTGTTATGCTTGTCATTATTATTAAAGAGGCTGTGGGAGAGAGTGGGAGGCTTTTCTATTTACAAGAAATTGTCTATAAGTTGTGTTAGTAACTTGAAAAAGATAATACTACACAAAGCTCCTAGGTTTTCGGTCTTGAAATCGAACCTGCTACCATTAGTTGATAAGTGCCACACTTTACTACACCTCGACGGTTAGGTTAAACCAACCTTCAAGCTCACTTAGTCCACAGATGAAACTATACTCATTCTCTCTTTTAGCCGCTACTCGCATAATTTTGTTTAGAATCTGTTCCTGATAATTATGCTCTAAGCTAGGGGAGAGATGTCTTCATTTATGTCCCAGATTGCCTTACAGAAGTCCCAAATTGGAAGGAATTATTCTTTCAAATTAACGCTGGAGGGTAGGATCTGATATAACTTTTCTACTCGAAAATTCGTTATTTCACCTTTTTTTTAACCATTCTGATGAGATTTTTCCTTCAATGTCTTGCAAATATACACTTCATACCCTCCAATGTTTGCACTTTCAATGACGTATGTATTTTTCTCTTGTCATTTTACCAATCCCCTCGTTGAATTGACGAAAAGTGAGGTCGAATCAAGCACAAATACCACTTGTTTATATAACCTTTCTTCCGAACAGTTGGGGGTCGCAAAAGCTCAAAATTCTTGACCCATAGATTGCGATTGTTTTCAGTGCCTGGACATAGAAACAACCACCAATGAGATAGATGATGACTCAATAATGGATTGGATCACCTCTTGTTAACTTGCGGAGGAATGTCCATATGAAACGGATCTTTCAAGGCACACTCTAGCCATAAAAAACATATCATGTGGAAAACAATACCAATTCCGTGATAACCAATTATCAACAATATCATGAATTCATTTCAAAAATAATATAAATGTACAAACTTAAGTTTAGGTCTCGTACTTATGTCAGCCACGGGTCCATTAGTAATACCCGGTTGTAGAAGTACAAATAAAATAACTTTGTTAACATTTTTAACACATAATACATGTCCCGGGACCCGGGAATGATCTGTTAAAAGTTGCCTTTTCTGGTAACGTCTAACCTTTGCACCAAATTATTTAAATCATCTCTCTGCTTGACTTCATCTGAGGTCAAGTCAGCTCCAGACGTGTTATTTGCAAATGCTTGCACAAACAATCTCCCACACCTAAAATAACCCAGAAATAGGTGACACTTTGACAGGCAACTGATGGCTGTCATGTCAATTCCACATCTTCGGCAAAACCCAGTGCACCCACGGATAAGGCACCCCATAAAATATAAAACTCAAGAACTTTGTATACGCTTCTTATTATTTTGCCTCTCTCCGTGTCTTGCTCTTCCTGAAACACCCGTACGGTTTGCTGACTCACAGACCTTGTTTATGTTAGGAAGGGAAAAATACAACAAAACAAAAACAAACCTTTCCATTTCGGATAAACATTTCGCTTTTTTCGCCGCTGTCTTGTCTTGTCACAGTTCCACTCAACAGCAGCCAACTGCCCTATCAAATCGGGCGCGGAACTTTTTGAGAGGAATTTGTTTCTTATTTTGAGAACCTGTTGTGTAGTTCGTTGTAGTTGTGAACATTTGAAAGATACGTACACATGAATGTATGCGTTTAAATTTTGACAGGACCCCTAGGTGGGGTCTCTGTTGACAACAGTAAACGCCGCGCTGATTCAGTTTAGTTGTCTTCCACTTTCTGTTCGGATTCGACTACTCTGTTGCTCTCTCAGTTCTTACTCATTCCTGTCATATAACAGCAAAACAAAATTATTATCTAATCTCCATTAACGTTGTTTATTTCAATTTTTTTCTCATTTGTATACCAACTTCAATTATTACTACGCACTCTGTAGATTTTAAAACAGTGACTGAGAAAAATATTGAATCAGATCAAATATAGAAAAAAAGCACGAATGTCGATAAATTGCTTGAATAGAAAATATTGAATTATCTAAATCAGACGAAAAATTAAATTAATTAATTAAATTTAAAAAAAAACCTTTGTTTTGGGCATGTTGATGAACTGCTTGAGCAGAAAATATTGAAATTTTCTTTTCTGTAACCTCGGCACGGTAGGAAGTTTTGGAAATGAAGACTGTTGTGATGAAGAAAGGACACAGGACGTGGAACATGCGTAATTTTTATTGTTTCCTTCCTAACATTCGTTATGAACGGCAATTTATATCAGCAGTCTTTGAGAAAACAGTTTTAAGCAGTCTTAAGTTGTTAAAAAGTAGAAACAACTTTTACACATAAACCCGAGCTGTTAGACGATCATAACATAAAATATATAATGTCTTTCAAATTGCACTTAAATGCACATTTCTTTCAAGACTAAGAATTTATATAGCAAAATAAATAATAATAATAATAATAAAACAAAATATCATATATGTCTACATTCTTTTCTTCCCCACTGTTTACTTCAACTGCCGGCCGCCGGTTGTTTTTGTTTACTTCTCAGTATCTCTCTCTCTGAATGTTTCTTTTTGCAAAATTTAAAATGAGAATGGAAAAAGAGAACAACAGCAGTCCCACGAAAAAACAATCACCAAAAACAGAATCAAGGAATCAAACGAACAAAAGGAAAAAAAAAATGCAGACGCGTGTACATTCCTACGTGACTAACTTAAACAACAACACTTCTGCAGCAGAACATTACTTAATATATTTTTGTTTTATTTCCTGTCCCTCTCTTCCACACTCTTTCTGTGAATAGTGACGAGTAGGGGAATCAAGTAAATGCGAAAAGTTGCTAAAAAAAACCACAAGCAAGTTGCCAAATATTTATACAATTTCTGAAAGGGGTTGGGCTGCTGATGGTAAGTTTTCTTTTCTGTAATTTTTCGCGTGTTTCCTTATCGCGAAGCCATTATAGATTTATAATTAAATCTGCAGTAAGCTCAGAATGGATAGAAAATAAATGAATAGGCAAACGAAACTGTATTGCGTTCTTCACAAAATGATCGCGGCAAGTGCAGTACGTGCCTGAAAGCAGGAAGTTGGATACTTTTCTTTGGGTTTTTTGTGTTTTTCTCATTCCTAATCGATTAAAATGGTGAACTATATGCTATTAAATTTACTTGAAAGCGAAGTGAGCTGTCGGATGTCGTGACTTTATTCGCGAAATGATTGTGTGCATGATGGATAGAATTTCAAAATTATTAAATTTTTGAAAACGTATAATTAAGAATTTCTTTGGTGTATTTTCAAACACGACCTTGTGACGTTAATCGTCACTGAGTCACTAAATCTTTTTCCATAATGACCAATTGGTTTTGTCTGTAATCTCTTTGAGGTTCAGTTATGTTATCAGAGACGAGTGGAAAAATTAGTTAAGGTTTCGAAGTGACAGGGTCAATCTCATTATTTCAGCCTGAGCTAGCCTTCAACTATTGTTGATAATTGAGGAATTCGGCAAAGTTTATCAGTTACCAGCGAACTTGATGACTTGATTTGCCATCAGCAGCTGATGGTGCATGAAAAGCACGTCAATGTAGATAGTTGGATCGACAAATCGTCAAAGTAGATTTTATTAACAAGTGAAAACAGCGAAGGGGACCGACCCATCAAAATGATTCACATATAGCTTTGCTTTTCAGTTATACCGGTTTAAAAGAAAATTTCGCAATGTGGTGAGAGGTTCTGTGAAAGCAACAGAACGATTGTACATAGATCACATGAATTCTATTGAAGCAAAGAAGATGGTTTCATTGGGACAAGGATCTAGGTCCAAAAAAAGTTATTAATCCATATTACAAAGCCTTTCCTACTGGACTCGAGTAAGTTTCCTTTAAACAGTATTACAGCATTAGGAAACATTGTAGACAGTATAAGGCATAAACCTTAATTCCGAATATTGTGGCCTTTTATTGAAAACTTACAGAAAATTGTCAATTTTGAGCCGAACACTACGAGGCTTTTGGATTTTTTGAAGCAATAATTGCAATCACTCTGATATCCTTTTTCATATATTCCGGGTGATACAATTAATCATTTAACTTCCCATTCCCCCGACACTGCCTCAAAACGAGTCATGTAGAGTTGTATAGTTCCGGACCTATATAGTTCCTTTCCACAAAGGAACCGGTCCATGTTCGGTCCGGCAATGGAACTGTTTTGCGCAACTCTAGAGTCATGCCCAAATGTAAGTAGTCATCTGTTTACGTTCTTTTTTACTGCATTTGGTCTTGTAAAACTAACACAATATAATAGCACACTGCTAGTAAGTCCAGTATAATACAGACGTTCGTGTCATACGATTGAAGCCCGAATCATCAAACCTCTCATTCATGCCGAAAATGTAATGGCCCTGAGACTCTTTACTTTCCCCTTTTCTCATACCAGTTCCTTGGCAATGGTCAAGAAATAGTGTAAGATTAGGCCGGTAGTGAAACATGGGGGAGGTTCAGTCATGGTGTGGGGGTGTGTAGCAGCATCTGGGGTCGGTAATCTTGTCTTCATTGATAGTACAATGAGGAAGGAAGATTATCTGAATATTCTCAGGACCAACTTGCAACCGAGCGTAGACAAATTAGGTTAAGCTAGGAATTGGATATTTCAGCAAGTCTTGTAAAGGAATTTTTGCTTTATAGGACTCCAAAACAGCTTGGTCATCCCCCGCAATCACCGGACCTTAACCCAATGGAACACTTATGGGAACATTTGGATAGAAGAATTCGACAGAGTACTATTAACAAGGAAGACCTGATAAAACTATAACAGAAGAATGGTCAAAAATTTCCCCCGATGTTACCAATAAACTGGTAATGTATATGCCACATAGACTCAAGGAAGTAATAAAGTCTAAAGGAGGACCAACAAAGTACTAAATTTAATTTTTTAAGCAATAAATAAGTACATTTGTTGATAGAAATCTATACTGTCTACTCACTTTTGACTCGTAATATATGAAATAGTTATAATTTTCATTAAAAAAATGTATTTGTTTTTGTTTTTACCGTACTTTATTTTTTGAATAATTGATCACATTGAATAAAGCTGTTTTTGTGTATCAATGGAATTTGAGTTTTGTTGTTCTTTTGACCCAATTTTCATCTTTATACAGTAATCAGATATTTGTTTACTCACTTTTGACGCTCACAGTACATGTTTTCTGTCGGCATGGACACATGGAGCCCCTAGAGTCGCGTTAAGAACAGTGACGCCGTCGGCTTGTGAAATAAGTTTAACCAAACATACTAAAGGCAGCGCAAAGGATCACGTGGACAACAATGTCTTCAAACTTAAGCCTTTAGGATGATTGAACCGGGAAAAATTTATTTTTTAACGATTCGAGTTTGTAAATCTTAAAGTACGCAATCCAAGCCAACTCCCACTGCACTGAAGACCGTGTCTCGCTTCAGACTCGGAATTAGAATAAAAATAAAAATTAAATAAAATTTCTAACAAATTCATCAAGTCACTCAAGAGACTTTTTAAACCCTCTGAAGCTTAGAAATTAACATTTCGGAAGTGTCCCCTAACTTTGATCGAAATTGAAAGATATGTGAGGTTTTACAAACTTTTGATCAGAATTTGTTGGAATACTTTTGATTAGAATATATCGAATCCAAATGTGTTTCTTGTTGTGTAAAGCATAATGTAGTATTGGACTTAGACGTTATTTCGCACTACTTTTGACCTTTTTTGGGGCCGAAGTATTGTTAGCAATAGACTATTCTGTATGAACTAGCTATCTTCGTTGTTAAGCGTTTATTCTCCTCCTACTCGCAATCCTCAATGATTTTCCTCTCGACAAAGCTAAAGGCAGACTCGTATATTTTTGACAAGGTTCTTGTCATTAAACGATTAAGTAGGTCTTCAAGCGAGTCTTTATCTCCTTGTCATTTTGAAAAAACTCTGCCTGGGAATGTGTGCAATTTCGTATAGCAAACAACAATAAAAAAAAAATAAAGAAACTAGTCTGTGCTCGATTTTGGACTCGCGCATTCTAGAAGTAGATTTTTTTTTTAAACCTGGTTTTAGAAAGTTCCTCTAAAAATACATGTAAATTATTAAAAGCTAAAGAATACAAATTTGGTGAATTCCATTGACCATTCACTTGAGATCTTAAAATATAACCACAAAAAACAATTTTGACAGCCCTCTCAACGTCCATCTAACTCGTTTCTACTCCTCAGTTATATGCCTAAAGTGTGCACAAAAAAAAAGAAAAGAAAAAAGCTAAACGTCAACAAAACAAATCAAATAAGAATTGAAATAAATGCCCAAAAGAAAAATGAAAGAAAAATAAACGTGGAGAGGCAACGCTCACATTCAAAATACGAACCAACCAAAAACCAAAATATATGTGAATAAGTTTACGTATAAAGGAGGTATACGACAACAATACACACACACAAATAATAAATTTGTTTGACCTTGACATTGGATGATGTTATTTAATTTTGTGAATAGCGCTTATTTTCGTTGTTGCTTTTGTTGTTTTGTTTCGTTACTTTTTTGTGTGTCTTTTTTTTCGGGGCAGGGTAAACAGCGTATGCGGAGAGTGAAAAGAGATAACTCGCACGCGGTAGATACCGTGGTTATATCAGAACACCTCAACTGTCAAATACATACATAGTTCCATTATTGTTATTACGTATTCACTTTGCAAAAAAATAATCACCACAACTTTTGTGTAATAAAGTATTGCCTTCTCGCTCACATCGGCAGTATTTTTTTTTTATCTTACTTTTGTTGTTGATCAGTTAAAAACTCTTTTTTTTGTTGATTTTTTTCAAACGAGATTAGATCAGTTTTTTTTCCACCGCGCGCGGACACACGACCGCAGGTTTTGGTTCTGGTTTGCCCGCACGCACGCAGCGCAGAAGTGAAGGTGAAGAATGAATTATTGTTTAACAATAATTGGGTGAATGTCTATTCTTAGATGGCAGGCCCTAACTGGGTGTGAGAAGACGGAAACAATCTTCAGAGAAGGGAATTATTTGTTATTTAAGAGTTTACGACACAAAGATGGATAGAGTAGTCATAGAGGGAGAGTAATTTATCTGGAGGATAGAACAGATGATGGATTCGGAAGAAAAATAAATGCTTGTGCGAAATTTTGATGTATGACGTGAGTAATTTTTGGTTGTTGGCAAATAATCTTGTACTGGACTTTGGACGCACGTACATATGCTCAAATATATTACTTCTATATTTGAAAGTTCTTAAAATTTGTTAAGTGTTTTGTTGTTAAGTGTTTTTTTCTTGAGATCATTTCTTTTATTACTTGCAAGGAATGTACATCAGAAATCCAATTACTCAACAAGACTTACAAATACCTAGGGGATGATACCACCTAAAGATTGACAGGTACCTTTTTAACCATCTGACACTGATAATGTATCAATTGAAACGAAACTTTCTGAATGAACAAAAGTCTTTTCGTTTCTGTTTTCGAAATATTTTATTTCTCATTCCCATGACAGCAGCCACCCATTTCATCTCCAAGAGCCTTGAAATTGTATGAACGTATGAAACGTGCTTGGAATTCTGTTATCAACATCAGCATTATTCAACTCGTTTCTCTGTCTCTACTCTTTCTTCTCAAATCAAAGAAGACGAAGAACACTAACAAAAATAAAAGCAACAAACATTTCGTGCTAAAGACAAACAGAACACTCCCTGAAAAGCGCAAACCCAGTCGGTAATCAGTGGAAGAGTTGAACTTGAGTCCTAGCCGTCCTCCCTCGTCAAACTGCGAATGAGTGATTCACGTGAGTGTGCAATTATTGGTCAGAGACTGCTCTGTTCTAGAATTGATTTTCAACCAGACTACGTCGAATTTGATCGATAGCATTGGGTAGAATGTGGTGAGTCTCTTCGCATATTTCACTAAATCGTGACTGAGATAAGAATTTTTAGCCGTACGCGCGCGGATGCGAAATGGACTCACGACTTTGAAAACAAATTTCATTGCCAACAGCCACGAGACACACACACTCTGTTAGCCTGTACAACATGTCCTTGGTTCGCAGTTTGGAGCAAATAAAATTCGCATCTGGGTGCGGGAAACGACGAGGATTTCTTTCGGCAAGATTAGGGTGCGATGGTGTGAGTGCTGCAATCAAGTCTCAAATGCATGCATTTGCAATCATCTCAAGAGGTTTTTGTTTATCCCCTTCTTTCTTCGCGGCAATGTTCTCACTTTTTACATGTTTATCGTTCTTTGCATTCCTTTCGAAGTTACAGTCTGCTTTTATTTTCTTTTGCTTCTTCGTTTGCATTGCGCGCTTCGTCCAAGACAACGTCTCGTCACACACACAGCACACCGGGGCGGGGCGGGACAGCGACGAGGCAACGACGGTTTCATTTTTCAATGAGTTTGTCCTTGGCAAAGTGCATTGCCGGCCGTACGAGACTCTCATAATTACATTCAACATCTGAGCCAACACCAGAGAGTGTGTGTTGTGCAGCAATGGAGTTGTTGCATTTGTAATGCAATGCAATGTCTATCTATGTCTACGACGACAACGACGCCGGCGAGCGATGATGATGATGTTGGGAGTGCGCAATGATCGCTGTTGTCATGCGAGTCAGCGCAGTCGATACGCAAGCATTTTGTGATCATTGAGTTTAACGCTTGCAATTAGTGGAGTTAAAAGTTATTTGTAACAATTCCCTAATTGGGGCCAGCTTCCGAAGACGATCAGGTTTCAAAATGGTTGCAGCATTCACTAAGGTATTCTAGGTTTTCTGTTGACTTCTAGATGGGGCTGATTTGTTGATCGAGTGATCGCTGTTGCTTCTCGATAAAATATGTGTGATTATGATATCAGTTTTGAAAGAGTAATTAAATATTAAAAATAAAACGTTAGCGGACACAAGACCAGTAGTAGAAAGGAAATCCAGAACCTGGGTCGCATTTTTATATTTTGATTGGACTGTATATCGAAAATGTAAATATGCGCATATACCTGTAGACAAATTTTCAATTTCTTTTTTGAAGGAACCCTCATGACCTGTACGATGTTTGTGATTATAATGTCACAAAGAACTTGGCTTTCGGAGGAGTGTATTGGCCGAAATGATCTTCAATGAGCGGAATGTACAAAATGTTGGTGCATAGCTGAATCACTGTAGAAATTTAGGGTGCACTTTGTTTCAGACATTCTCAAGAATGAAGCCATCGACGGAGAAAAGGGAGTTTCCAATGGCTCAATTTAAATAATAAAAACAAATCCGGAAATTCACTGAACAACCTTTCAATGACATAATTCTGCAGTTTCCCACATCCAAGTTGCAAAATTATGTCACAAAAGCAGAAAGCAAATTAAAACATCTCTCCCACCCCATCAACCTTCATAAGTCTTGGCTTCTGTTATGCAAGAACCCCCACCAGCAGAGTTCGGCACATCCTCAATTCACTTGAAAAAGATCTAAAATTTCAAAACGCCACGTTGCATAACATGATCGCACATGTTCACCGTCCCTCCAGTGTTGTCGTGTCGGGAGCCCTTTCGACTTAATTTCATCACATCAACCTGAAATCGAATCGCCATCATCCCACACACAATACAAATTCTCGTTTTTTTTTATTAAATTTTTCATTTGTTGCTTCATATTCGTCACCCGATCATCTTTCTCAAACTCAGTTGCTAGTGGGTGCCGAGTTTTAAAATCTCCTTCGCTTGTATTGTTTTGACTGCATTGCAAGATTTGTTGTGTCGAGGTTGCAATTAATCTGTGATGGGTGTTTTTCGGTGTCCGTTTTGAAATAAGCCCGGCTCACAAATCGGATAAAGTTATAATTCTGTTTATTGTCCGTTGTAATCACCAGCAATCAAAGGCGACCGGGCGTCTTGCAACAGAAAACAACAATGGGAAATATATAATCTTGCGTATCTAGTGATAAGTTTACAAACATAAAAAGTGTTTAATTGCAAGCAGAAGCCGCTTACTTAAGAAGATCCAGCCAGGTTCGACATGAGATTTACAACACAGGCCTCCAGCAGATCGCGTGTAATTCACAGATATCAGGAATGAACTGGAAGGTGATTGATGACGATCTTTGATCATCGGAGACGAGCTTGCGGCATTCGGACCTTATACGAATATTTTTCACTGATTGGGTTTTTCTTGCTTTCTGTGGAGTCCCTCAAGGTTGTCGATTGGAACTCAATTTTTGATTTTGATAGATTCAAGGGGAAATTGGGAAAGGGCTTGTCGACATTCAGTCACATAAGTCACATATTCATCAGAGTAGCAATTATAATCAGAGCAATTGTCTATGGCCGGCATTTCGAAATTAATTTCAGAGTCAGTCGGTTTTTTAAGTCAGAACCCTTCCATTCCGCATTCCATTCGCTGCGCAATTTTAATAAAAAAAAATCAACAAAACACAACCAACCAGCTCCCCCACAGTGTTACAAAAATTAAAATCGTACAAGCATCTCATAAATATCGCGCAGCGCATTAAATGTAATCGCGTGAAGAATTATACCCTGAAATAAATTACAAAAACCACATACTTCAGAGCTCGAAAACACGAAGAAATCGAAACGTTTCCTTTTTTTTCGAAATGTTTCCCTGAATAGAAACAAAAAACGAATAAAACCTCGGAAATGTTCTACTAAGAAATAACCAACAAGTGTGTACGTCGATAATAATAGACAAACATGGAGCGAGATGAACAGCAGAACGAACGCACGCTCGCACAGGAACATTATGTCCAACATTATTTGAGGTTTCAATCGAATCTGGCCTTCTTTCTTGTTGCTCTTCATTGAGTGAGTTGCTGCCTTTCCCCCATCTGGAGACTGAGTTGTCGATTAGAAAGGAAGAAGGCAGCCGCGGCCGGCAAGTGAGTTCTATAATTAAAACCCGATATAAACTGTTTTATGATTGTGTCAATAATTCAGATTTTGTTTTATGTTATTTTCTTATGTTAATGGATTGAAATGGTCATGTGTTAGACTGCAGCAGGCATGATGTGGGAGGGCAGACTTTTGTGCTGGGACACCATTCTGCAAGAACTTCATACAATTTCTGGGACACTCGCCTTGTGTGGATAGAAAAAGATTTATGCTGCAAAATGCCAACACTGACAAAGTGATTCACCATCAAATTAGCCCTGATTTGTTGACAACTTCAGCTTCCGTTTGATGTGCCTGCGCAACATGTTGCCAGGCCTCGCAATAAATCACCAAGAAAATGTAAAGAATTTTCAACGAAATCACTGGAATGTATCGCAACCGTGCCTCTGGTCGCATGGAAAACTATGGTCACATGAGATGGAGTGTAGTTTTGTTTTTCTTTTCACACACATACCATCCTCCTCCCCCTTTCCATACGAGCAATGGGCGAGTACATCGAGTTGCCGGCACGCGGCGAAATGGAAAGTGATTTTCATTTTCATTTGACTTGTACAATAAGCGAACTACAAACACAAACTCATGCTGCTTACTACTCTATGTGTAATTTTCTAGTTTTTCTCTTTGATTTTTTGTATCTTGTGTTTTCTTCATTTTGTTCGCTTCTCATGCTCTGCGGCTTCTCGTGCTTCTATTTTTGGACACAACCAAAGCGCGTCTGGCTTGCAGTGACGAGTGCAGCAGTTGAATAACAGCTGAGACGGGTGGATGGGCGGGTGGGGACTAATGGTGCATTTGTAGTGCAGCAACGTGATTAGACACTGTAAGGAGGGTGTGCACAGCAGAGATTGTGCATGCAGTTAATTTTTTCTTCTTTTCTCCCATCTGCCGGCAGGAGGGGAGGAGAGGAGGAGAGAATGTCATCATCATCGTTGTTGTTTTTGATGAACTATACTTTCGGTGATGATGATGATGACGATGGTGTTGGATATGCATGGGTTAATGCAATTATCTGTGGGGTAGGTTTGAAATAATTTTTTCTGTAAATAAATGACTTGTTGTTCTCTTTGACGCAAAATGACACGTAACATGTGTGGAAATTAAATTTGTAAATTTGTAAATTTGATTGTATAACCCTGATGATTATTAGCCCTATGATAAATAAGGATGAATGGATTACAAAATTTGTGCGTTTTTGAAGAGACATGTTGTCCATCAGAGAAACAGAAAGAACACATTTGTTCAATTCACGATTAGATGTTGGGCCTTGTGGGTGAGGTTATTTGCAAATGCATAACGAAACTTGACTTGTGTTTATAAAAGAACTCGGAAAATTGAAACAAGGAACAGGAGGGACTGTGAAGTGTTTGACAATCAAGCAGACAATTAAAACCTCTCAAGCAATATCTTCTCCATATATCCTCTTTTCCTATGTGAATTATAACATACTTCCTCTTTCGAGGGTTCGAATTGAACGTGGATCCCTACTCAAGGATGTAGTCGGCAAATGCTGAGACTCATATGCTAAAGGTTCTCCGCTCGATTCCTAGTATTCGAACCTCTTTCGGGCTACGATTAGCTCTCAAATTAGCCATAAAATGTTTAGAAACGAACGTAGGAGTCGGCAGACTGAGTTCTCACAAATCTGCTGCAGTTGTTGTTGTAGCATTTGATTGCAATGTTCCTTCTATATACTGGTTCTCATTTCGGCTACAACTAAAAAATGATTCCAATCAATGTTTGCTAATGTCGAGAGCCATGCGATCAAGCTGGTTCATGGCTATTATCGCTTTGTCCCGCTCTCGACTTAGGGCGCGAATCCACAGTTCACAGTTCGTTTAAGGATGAATTGTGCAGACTACGTATTCTGATGACTCTACCGAAAAAATCTTTCTTTCCCAGATGTTCACTGCAGTGTCCTTGAACGATTTTGGTGTAGCGGCATATACCAGGTATACCGGTATTTTTTTTTTTTTTTTGAAAATAAATCACTAATTATTAATGGGAAAGTAAAAACATTTTATTCAAAGTTTTGGCTATTGTTTTCTACACATTTTGACCACCTTTCTGGCAATTTGTGAATACCGCGCCAATAAAATTGTTCGTCTTTTAAAGCGAACCATTCAGACACCCAACTTTCGACCTCCTCGTAGGAATCAAAGTGCTGCTCAGCCAATGCGTGTCCCGATGAAAACAAATGGTAGTCGGAAGGAGCCAAGTCTGGTGAATACGGCAGGTGGCGTAGCTGCTCCCAGCCAAGTGTTTTGATTGTATCCTGAACCGGTTTTGCTTTGTGTGCAGGTGCATTGTCATGGAGCAAAATTACCTTGCCGTGTCTTCTGGCCCATTCTGGTCGTTTCTCGATCAATGCATGGTTCAAATTGATCATTTGTTGTCGGTAGCGATCAGTATAAACGGTTTCACCAGGTTTTAGGAGCTCATGGTACAGCACACCTTTCTGGTCCCACCAAACACACAGCATTGTCTTCTTGCCGAATCGATCTGGTTTTGCAGTCGATGTTGATGGTTGTCCCAGATTAACCCATGATTTTTTTCGTTTAGGATTTTTAAAATAAATCCATTTTTCATCGCCAGTAACAATTCGATGCAAAACCGATTTTCTTTCGCTTCTTTGAAGCAAAATTTCATTTCAAATTTCAAGTGTTTTTTCGGTTTTCCATCTGTCTTTCATTCAATTCATGTGGTGCCCATTTTCCACATTTTTGGATCTTTCCCATAGCTTTTAAACGGTCAGAAATTGTTTGTTGTGCAACATTTAACATTTCTGCCATTTGCATTTGACTCAAAGTGTCATCTCCATCCAATATCGTTTGTAATTCGGCGTCTTCTTTTTTGGTGGTCTTCCACGTTCTTCATTTCTCTCATCAAAATCATTATTTCTGAACCGTTGAAACCATCTGTTGCATGTTGCTTCGGATAAAGCATGATCACCATATGCCTCAACAAGCATTCGATGCGACTCTGCAGCACTTTTCTTCAAATGAAAACAAAAAATTAATGCTTTCCGCAAATCATCACTTTCTGGTACAAAATTCTGCATTTTTAACACGATGATAAAATACGATATTGTCTGTTCAATGACTTGACGTAAACTAAATATTATTCACAGATGTCATAGCAAACAAATAAAAAAAATAAGGGCTCGTTCACAACTAATCGAGACATTTGTATCTTGACCCTCACTTCATACGGATATACCTTGTTTGTATGTATGCACATTGGTCGAAAGTACTTCATTGAGGATCGTAGAAGCTATCCACGTTTTTGTCATCTTTTTTAATTCCTCAAATTAGCCTTGCCGTTTGAAGCAAACTGCTTTCGCCAAAAACTGTCACAAACAAACAAAAAATTGATTTTCCCCTAGTGAATGTAAATGTCGGTTTTCACAATCGTTTCGAGCGAACATTTCCATCGCATTGGAACAACGGGAATTTTTTTTCAAATACTGGTGCATCGTTTTCGTTTTCAAAATCCACAGAATCCACGATAAGACCCGAAAACCGTTGTTCATTGTATGTTTGGAGGGCCTGTGAGAATAATATGCACCTGTTTCCATGTCCTGCAAGTCGTCATTGAACTGGTCCAAAGCACAACCTACAAAAAAAAGGCCAAGTGCTTCTCTGCAGCATTGATTTTCTGATGAATCTTCGAGGGCGCGTTAATCATTTCCGCTACACGCCAACGACAATAAATCACGATCAATAAGATCAATTTGTTTGCATTTCTTGTTGCTTTCTAAAGATGAGAATACCTTCCTGATGGTTATTACTGTCTTTCCATGCTTTATACGGAGACGATTACAAATCCCATTCCTTACAATATACGGAACGCTGATTGTGTATTCACGAGCAGTTTATCTACTCTTTACCAAATGTCAACTACACAACCGGCCATTTGTTTCCAAGACCTTGCATCATCTCCAGCAGCAACCGATGTCATATCCCATAAAATTCTCATGGGTGTACAGACTTTCGAAATTCCCTAATATTATATTCACCACCATCAGCCACCTCTTTTTCCAGCCGTCAACACGAACCGACAGACACAAAAAGACGGTCAAAAACGTGAACAATTTCCAATGGCAACGCCAAACTTAAGTTTGCTCGTCGCCATGACTCTCACAAAGCCCAACGTCAGCTCGGGCAAAACAAAAAATAAACAAGAAACAGTACAAAAAATGTATATCAACAAATTTAGGTATTTGCATCCTATACAGAGTGCCTGGACGGGCATGTCTGAAGTCTACCTGTCTGTCAGGGCTACTTACATTGTACGTGTGTCCCTCTGAGTAGTGCCTTCAGTCCCTGAAACAATCACACTATCAACATGATCACGACAGCAAGACACAACGATGAAATACAAAACTCTCCCCTGCGCGTCGTGTGGTGTGTATCTTTATGTCACGCCTCACGCTATTAGCATGTGACATTTTGACATAATTTTTCATTCATTTTTATTTTGTTTTTCATATTTTTGTGTTTTTTTTTTTTTTTTTTTGTCTTTATTTCGTTTTCTTGACTTTGTTGCATTCTTTTTCTTTGAGCAAACTTTTTTTGGTTTCATTGCGGCTTGTGTCATTTCTGATGAGGGCTTTGTGGTCGTTGAATGTCCAACAGCGACAGAAGGAGAATAAACATATGGACATATCCTGTCTGGAATTTTAGTCAGTTTCGCGGTATGCAATGCTGTTCAGGTGCGGTTTCGGTTTTGAGTTGCCCTTCACAAGCGGTCATGTACTAGGGAATGTTATAAACCATCAAAAGGCTAAGGAATGCAGTGTACCAAGATGTTTGGGATAGACTGCATTCGTTAAGCACAGTCTAATCAAGAGCGGTTATCTCAACAAATTCATTGTTCTACCTGCAGTAGTAGGCTGCAAATGCCAAGCTCTAGTTTGGTGCGCCAATTTGCGCTGAAAGGTTGATGAAATCGAACCGATGGACATGTTAAAACAAGCCACATATTTTTGGAACGAAATAAACAACGATTTCAGTGACATTTACAATGTCATCAGAGTGGATGTGAATCTTGGTATAAATCCTTAAAAATACGAAATTGAAAATGTTCACATTGCCTTCCCCTGTCATCCCTGTCACACAGAGAATCAATACCTACCTTAACAGGAGCTCCAGCAGAAACTTTAAGTTTGTGAAGTTTGTCAAGAACACGGGAGCTGCTGGAGCTGCTTGACAGAAAAGTGGATAACCTTGTCACATGTCTAGCTGAAGCTTTGGTCAAGTTTAGAACTTCTCAGAAAGCACTGTTTCGGTGCGAAAAGTTTTTGAATCCGAATCATTGGGACAAAGCAACAGAGAATGGTATAGGCTGAGACGGAACCTACAAGTGGATAAGGATCTCAACAAACCTTGAGTGGGAGCAGCTGACAACAGATTGTATTGGCTGATGTGGAATGTTGATTGAGGAACTGATTGACGCCGAACTGCGATACCACACAAAAAGGATGACAAATCAACACTGGTCTATCGCACGACTAACATAAAATGTTCACCATCAGCTTTCATTACATCAAGAAGTGATACAATCCATTTGATATTGCGATCTGTGTGTATACACATAAGGTGTCCAAGACCACAGGCAAAGCTTCCAGTTAATTTTGTTCAAAGTTTTTCATTGCACACCATATCTTTTCATATATCAGTCTGCAGATCTCTTAATATGAATTAGAGATTTGATTGACAGAGAACGGAACGGACAAAGTAGCAAAATTCTCGGTTTGTGTCTTAATTGTCTGTTTTTTTTTTTTGCCATCTCTGTTTTAATTGATACATTCGAACAATGACACGGAACGTAGAATTAGATCCTATTGAAAACTCGAATATTAAGTAACACCTCAAAACAAAAGCTAAATCCATTCAACTTCTGACAAAAAGTTCCGACACTTCGTGCCATCAAAGCCGGTAGCTTGTCGTTTTCTTTTTTCGCAAATTGTGTTTTTCAAAAGTTTTTGCCGACATTTCTGCGTAAATCATTAACATTCATCCATATCTTCGGTTTGCAAAAAAAAAAAAAAAAGTACAACGACTGATATGTGATCCCATGTCCAAGTTTGCCACTAAACAAAGACAACAAAAAACATTCAGTTGAAAACTCCCAACAATTCCCCGCACGTTCGATTTATTATAGATACGCTTAGCACTGGTAATATGAGTTACTTTCAAGAAGCAAAGCGAGCACGAAAACAGAACAAAACAAAAACGACTGGAAACAAAAATCGTTTTGATTGAAATTCATCGCGAATGGTCGATCTTTGACATATTTCTGGGTGTGGTGCTGAGTAAATTTATCATTTTTAATTGTTGCTGCATGCAGTCGTTCGTTTCGTGTTTTCAGAGGCGACTTTTTTTTATGGTGCGCGAATAATACACAATCACCGCCATCAGGAGGAAAAGACGACAAAAAATGTAAATGTACCCGAAAAATAAATATTAAGGTCAGACCACATTGAAATAAAATCATTTACATGCCTGACAGCGATATTATTGCAAAAATATTTAAATAAAGTACACACACATCCGCACACCATAGTCAGAGGAAAACTGCTGACTGATAAGGTCTGACGAGGCAGTCTTTCTGGAAAAAAAAACAATCGTGGGAACCGCTTCTTCTGAAAAAGCAACAAATTTAAAAGTGAACTCAGAACAGTTTCTTTCTTTCCTCTGAATTTCGGATTAATTTTGCTTTTGGGCGGTTTTTTGCGGACCTAAGATACAAATCGGTTGACGAAAAAAAATTAACACGTTTTTTTTTTTTCCTCGACTGAAATACATTATTTTTTATTTAATTTATGGAGGTCCGCAATTAAATGCGAACACGGCGCAAGTAGCGCCTTGTTTATGGAGCCGTGTGGAGTTCCCTTGATTGGACCAGAAAGTTTATTCTGATAATGAAATCGTAAGGTTTTGGGATGCTGATCAGAGATTTTAAGTGGAAGGCGGCGCGCAGCTGTTTAATGATTCAGCGGCCAGCCGGCGCTACCTGGAACTCGACCCCTATTTAACATTTTTATTTCATACCTTCGACAAAGAAGCGTTAGCATGTTGAGCAGAGTGGCTAGACAGTTGAGTTGTAATAATTTAGAGATAAAACTAAATTTCACATAACAGATTTTCATTGAAGCTTGACACTGATGATATGCCCCAGGGTACGAGTTTAGTGCCCAGTTTATCATTTTGATCTTGTTTTGCAAGGCGAAGCGTGATATACAAATTTGAAAGGAAGAGGTTTGTTGTGCATACGACCTGCTTGACAATTGTGATTTTTGCTCTTAGATGACACTTATTGGCTACAGCCATTTTATTATTTTCTCTTCTAAAATTAGAGCCAACTTTTAACAAAGCTCATTGCTTAAAAACAACGACGGTTGGACACACTGAGGAATGTGCATAAAGCCCGAGCCACTTTTTCACACACCTCGTGATTAAGCTTGGGTTACAATAAAATTATAAATTATATCAGAAATATGGCACAGCTGGGTCTTAGCCAATTTGGTATTTGAAGCGGAGACGTCACAAGATTTTTATCAGTTTTAGCCAATTTCTTCTTAAGCACTAGTTACCACATTCAATCAAATGAAGATGACCGTTACCATTCAAGTAAAACGCATTACCAGGGCTTGGTTATTCATTCTTCATTTCTCACAACCTCTGTCATACCATACCCAAGAGCCGTTCCTGTAGACGATTGATGTACTAATTCGGCCCCGGTTTTTCGCGGTTTTGATTGAAAAAAAAAACACGTAGTAATATATACTCATCAGGAGAGTAGAGTTCTACACATGGATTCGAGTCATACGGAGCGTGTTCATGCCGAACAAGAGCAGAACGAAATTTAGCTCTCTCACACACACAAGATCGAAATAGAACTTTGTAAAAGGCTGTCATCGTCAGTTTAAGAAAGATGAAGTAAGAAATAAGATTAAAGCGCACCTTTTTTGGCAAAAGCTTTGTCTTTGGACAAATGTAATTCTGCTTGCTCAACCAACATGCCTCTCCATCCATCACAATCTCTCGTCAAGTAAGAAATAAGATTAAAGCGCAACTTCTTTGGCAAAAGCTGTATCTTTGGACAATTGTAATTCTGCTTGCTCAACCAACATGCCTCTCCATCTATCACAATCTCTCGTCACCTGCCTCCAGTTTTGCACTTCTAGTTGATTAAGCTCCTTCTCCACTTGTGTGCGTCATCTTAGCCTAGGCCGTCCTCTTTTGCGTTGTCGCAATGGCTCAGATTCGAAAATTGGATACAGCCCTTTTTTACTTTCATCAACTGTAGAACTATAAGTCACAATTAACAAAAACTCTTGGCCTATTCGAGATCAAAGTTTATATTCTCAAGTCAAGAGTATGTCAAGAAGAAAAATTTTATAGCGAACTGCATGCCCAACGGCACATGCCTTATTAAGTGTCATCGAATAAGTGCAGCGATAAGAGTGAGAAGGACAAAGATGAATATTCATATTTTAACGTAGCGTTGTGCACAATTTGTTTACGTTTCATGAAAGTTTTTAAGAACTGTTAAAAGTGTGAAATGTGTACGTTCAGTGAATTCAATTCACACAACAAAAACTCTGAGTAATCATATTTTTAATTGATTAGCCCCCCCATTCGAATACCAAAATAAGCTTTCAGATACATCCCTTCTTCTATCCGTCAACAATAAGCTGACTGTTTCAAAAAACAAATAATAAAATCAATTTAAATTACATAAATAACAAATCAGATAAATGTCCCACACACACACACTTGGTTTGTCATCAAGCGCGTCTCGCCCTGCCAAAGTGCACACAAAGCATATGCCGTGGAAGCAAACAAAAACATTCTCCACCCCTCACCCATCACTGTGGCATGAATGAAAGTCTCTGTCTGATATATCACACGACTTGATTTACATATCTGAGACGTAATTTGTCGAATGTATGTACATATCTCCTCTGTTCGTTTTTTTATTCCCATAGGTGGCCCTCGCGAATCAATACATACGCGAGAGGTGTCGGATAGCGACAGCGAAAAACGACAACACAATTAATGGGACTCCTTCATGCCGGCGGCAATGGGGGCTCTTCCTGCCGGTGAGACGGAGTTGACGATCACACGGACTTTCACTTCAAGCCGTCGCGCGACGGTCGGTGTGTAATCTCAACCGAAATAATAAAGATATCCACACCTTGATGTAAGTGCTGCGCAGATGGTTGTTTCTTTTTGGAAATTGGGTCAATGGAGACCCCGATCACCAGGGCAGTTGAGTGAACGGAAGTGCGTGAGTATGGAAGACACTGGGGATCAGTGTGTGATCGCACGAAACACCACTTTTGTTGATATCTAATCTGATGCATTAAATTGCGTTTTGAGGCAACTGATAGATTATGTGTATGATGTTATAATGGTAAATATACAAATATTGAGCAAGATTCTTTTTCTCTTTATAGAGCCTAAGCTGTTTAAAAGGTTGTGCAAATGGACTAGGTGAATGACAGGTTTTGAAGTAACGTGAAGCTTTTAAACGACTATTTTACCTATGATAGATAATAATTGAATGTGACACGCTTTAGGCTGTTATAGACCATACTAGGAAGAAAGCGATATGGAGCATATAACAAGAAGACATATGAATTGCTGAAGCAACACTAAGAAACTTTTTTAGTGGGGGGACAAACAATTTTGCCTAAGGATTAAACAAAGTTACCTGTTATATGGATTTCTTTTTATGTTTTCTCAAAACTATTAAAAAGAATCCTTTTATACAGCCCTAGCAATTGCAAATTGAAATTGCAAGCACAGGAACTATTTGTCGAAGAGCTATTGATAGTAGTCTAGCATATTGAAGGAAATGTTTATTTCAATAAAAAAAAAGGTACGATTGATTGCACCTTAACCAATCACATTTGCAGAGCAAACCTTTTTGCACAACGAAACCAAATTAAATTCAAATCACTTTCGCTGTATTCTTTGGACAATTAGTCCAGCCCTAAACCCTGGGAATTGTAATGGTACTGGGGATACTTCGCTGGCTTCAATATCGATCAAATCCATCAAAAATATGGAATTGTATGGATTCCTGAATAAGAAGATCCTTTAAGGTGAACAGAGGAAAAAATTTAAATTTCAGCAGGACAGTGAAGCAAAGAACACTGCAAAGTGGTCAACGAATGGTTTAGAATGCCAAAATTGATACAGTGAAATGGTCTGCGCCATCTTCTCAATCCTATTGACATCCTTTGAGATATTGGAAACGGGAGCATGGTACGTGAGAGTAGCCGTCAATTATATCAAACTTTCCAGAAAGCACGCCAAAACGATACGCTGCTGTCATCGAAAACAAGCTTTTTTCTGGTTGATACTTATTTGTTAGTGGCCGCAGTGGCGTAGTGGGTAGAGTGTGACGCTCACACGCCGAAGGGTTTAGGTTCGATTCCCAGTTCAACACCAATTTTTCGAATTTTTCACGGCACCGCCTCTTTCGATCTACTGACAACACTCAAAGAATAATAACTGTCTAAGAAAGCTTCTCAAATTTCGCCATTCGGAGTCGGCAAAAAACTGTAGGTCCCTTCTACTCGTGAGAGATAGATTCTTTAGATTCGTGTGGAAAATTGAAAAACAGAATAAAGGAAGGCTTTTTGTTTTTGGCCAATACTGTAACTTTAATAATGACTGAGGGCATTCGATCGTTAGTCATGAATAACACTCCGGAAACGTTTTCTCACCATGAATTTTTTTCCTAATGAATTAAAGTTACGATGCCGAATTATAATAAAAAAAGAAACCGAAAGAAAAACCGAAATGAATACAAAATCAAAATAACCAAACCAAAATTTAATTTGAATTAAACATCCACACCAGCGTTGATCCTAAGGAGAGGGATTCCGGGATGCCAGCACCGTCCCACTTGTTTACTCGACCAAAAATTTACCTTTAGAGGGTAGATATTTTCTGGAATTGGTTTTTAGATTATAGGCATTGGTTCCTGATAGCCGGTGTTGTCATGATGGGTAGAGTGCGACACTCACACACAGAAGGTCTCAGGTTCAACTCCCGGACTGAACACTTCCCATTTTTCGTAACCACTTTCGGTCTGCGGATAACACTGTCAGTGTACAAACTGTCTACAAGAAAGCTTCTTGAAATTTTAGGTTCCTTTTACTCGTGAGAGAATAGTAGAATGCACAACACGAGCAGTTGATGAGGAAGTTAGCTCCTGGTACCCTGGTGAACTCCCACACTATTCTTTATACTACACACATGTTTTAAAGTCCTTTTTTTTTAGAGAAGTGTCTTTTAGTTTGATTGCATATTTTATAACAAGAGTAACACGTGTAGAGAGACTTTTCTTCCAAAAATTGACCACAAAAAAATAGAGTCTTTTTAGGAAAAATAAGCAAAACAAAACAACAAACTGGTTGCACATCTCACCTTAAATAAATACGGGGAAAAATTTTGCCAAGAAATTCAACATTTCTTTCGAAAAAAAAAAACTAGTATGCCGTCTAGCTATCTGTGTGGAATAAATGTACCACGGTATTGGTTTTTACCACACCTAGAAATTCAACCCAATCATATTCCAACGAGACACGCAGAAAATGTTTTACAACTTGTTGATCTAAATAATCCACCCATTTCGCTAATGACAAAACGAAGAGACTATCCTTCGCAGAAGCAAACTAAATTCTTATTCACCTGTCAGCGGTGGTCGTTTATCGCTTTGAAAAGTTTAAGTTCGTGACTGAGTGCGCTATTAATTCCCATTACTCCACTAACCACCAGTATCGCAGGCGCTCACAGCAAACCAAATTCATTCAAGTAGGCTGTGAATGCTGGCATAGGTCAAGCAGGCAAGTCATTTGGCGCTGCGCTCTAAATTTCAAGTAACTCGTTACTTAATTGCATTAATCATGCGCTATATTATCGCACAAAGGAGTGCACCAATCCATCTGCATTGGCTTGGACTGGCATTTAGGGAACTGATCGAGCGAATGAGAAGAGAAACTAGACACACCCACCGAGTCGCAATGGTAGAGACCTCCACTAAATAAAAATTGCTGCTTCATCTGCCAAAAGCGAGGAAAACAAGACAAGATGTTGTTCTGCGACATGCCTCAGCTCTCGATTTGATCATAACATTTGTCAAAGTCGTGCGCAGTTAAAACAAGTGGGGAGGAACGAGCCAATGGAAAAACAAATAACACAGTTCTATCAATATCTCAAATGCGCTATAAACAAGAGCAACAGAACGATTTGCATATACCCACCGAGATACAAGGCAGACAATGGTAATTATTAGCGCCGATCTGCGTTTGATTTGAGCTGAGTGAATAAGTCTGGAATGCTACACTACGACGAGTGGCAATGTAAGTTCAATTTATGAGATACACTTCTCAATTTGTTGTTTTTATTTACCCTTGACCAAGTGGCAACGACGTGACATTGAGAATTTGTGCGCAGGCGGATGAAGGCGTCTCTCATGGCAGGACCTATCCTAAGCCTCTGCGAGTTGTCCAGAATGACACCAAGTCTGTGAAGTATACAAGGCATCGTAACCATCTGTTTACGCTTTATGTGTCTCTCGCTAATGAGTAGTGTTTCCCCTGGCGATTTATTGCCCTGACATGGTCATGTTGACCCTAAACCTTGAGCAACAATACGACCCCCAACAAATGGCAGTTGCTGTTTAGAAGTCGTAAAAAAGTTTGCGGCTACGAGAAGTAGAATCAGTTTGATGGGCAGTATTAATGGTAAGCCTGTTGTTTGAAAACATAAGCCGAACTCGCTGTGTGCGGTAAATCAAGGCTTACAATGTGAATATTTAAGACTGAGAGTGTCAGACATTTATTGGTTATAGTAAAACATTTTTGTGCAGTGGAGGCCTTGAATAGAATTGATGGACATTTTTTTGATCAAGGTCGATCGCGGTTACCTTCTAATTTTTGAATATATTTTTTAAAACATCATTCCTTTACTTAAGGTATGGCAACAGTGTGCTAAGAAAAGTGACTCCTTCTACAGGCAGCACTCATAAAATCCTGTCTTCAGACTTTCCTCTCAAACTACGGTTCCTCCCTAGTCAGAGGGCAACGACAACTCCTTTATCCCGTCAAATCATGTCATGAGCACAGTTCCTTCACTTGGCGGTACCTAAACCAAAATAATTAACATCTCATAATCTAACCCTGACTTCAATTAAATCATCAACAACTTTAAACCCAACACACTCCCTCTCTCTTTTTAGGTCATCTACCCCGTCTGCAGCGCATACAAAATCAAAAACAAATCATGCACCACACCGAGTGCAGTAAACAAAGAAAGAGTACACGTAAGAACCCCTCATAAAGGATCACATCACTCAAAAGTCACTCAAAACAATGCATTCAGCCTGAGCTCTGTGCAGATTCAACACCCGAGAGGGGTGTTACCCAAGGACCGTGTCCGTGACATCGGGGTGTCAGAAAAAAAGGACGAACCCTGAATAGCCGTAATTAGAAAGTTATTATCAGCCAATTAAAATCAAATGTCAAGGGTTGCAGCAGAATGAAAGAAGTTTAAAAAAAACCTCTCTGTAGAGATTAAATGAGTTTGACGTCTATGCGCGACTTTGAAAGACGTTGATTATTATTAAATAAGACCTTTGCATGTGTTGGGGATTTTAAAAGACTTGATTACTTCAACAGTGAGGGAGAGAATACAGACAAGGCAGAGAAAGGCACCTCATGGCAACCGATATGAAATAGTCACTTGTTATTAGTTCTATTACTTACCCAAAATGCAAACTTGAAAGAAACCCAAGTGACCGAGAGAAAGACGAAAAATGCGTCATCTTTGCAATAGGAGACTACTCGACGACCTTTGGAGTCTGTAAAATAAATTCCATCAGAGCTAATTTATTTAGCATAATTCATCAGCAGCACACCCTCTATCGCCGAGAAAGCACAAAATGACCACCAACCACAAAGGTTCGACTTGAAAATTGAGTTAATGTCCTTCTAATCGTTAGACAAACACAAATTAATTAGCAAACTCTGCTCAGAAAGGAATGCTACACCCACGAAAGTCAATGGTCGTTTGGTGTTAATCTGCCTTTCTTCTATTTTCTTGTCTAGGAATAATAAATTTGATTAAAGGACGACTTGGGAGCTTGTTGAACTTCTTATGTTGTAAAACAAAATGTAATTAATCGAATTGATAACAAGTGGTAATTGGTTGTGTATATAAGAAACGTCAAGGCGGCGAATAAGTTAGTTCGGAGTATCATTTTGATTGGATTTAAATTTAATGTTTTGGAAAACTAAAACACTTAAAATGCTAAAGACAAACGCAGATTTTAATTTGAGAAAAGAACATTGGAGACACTTTAAAGCTCTGCAGACAAGAGTGAGTTCTAAGGTGGAGTATAAAAAGGCCCCAAATAAATGGGAGCGTTGCCTTACACCACATAAAGATAAGCATTGAAAAAAGAAAACCACATTTTACGATCGATTCACCAAAAGTGCGTCTGAGCCTTTAGTAATAAGTTCGAAATTTTATCACCTTTCACTTGGTTTTATAAGCACAATTTCAAAGAAACAATACAAAGAAATTCTAATTTGCTGCCTAAAACAGATGCTTTCAAGATCAGCCACAACTTGTAGGCGACGCCATCTTTTGAAAACGAACCCCCATAAAACAAAATAGAAACATGCCACGATCAAGTGAAATACGACAGATCCTCTTACCTCAATTTCGACAAATTCAATGTCTAAGATGCAGCACGGTTTAGCCAATAATGCCAATACTTGAAAATCTGGATTTAGTTTTGAGAACTATTTATTGATATTAGCTATGAGTCGGTTGTCCGGGCACTAAACTTGGAAACACATATTCCTTTAGGGAATTCGAAAAAAGGCTCAGTAGAGCGAAGACGGAACTTGAAGCATAAAACCAATAAAATCTCTTGGCACCAATATCCATCATTTAGCGTTCAGCAAAATTTGAAATAAATGATTACTTGTAACAAAGGGTGAATCATTTGTGCTAACGGGTAGCTATATTGGATCTGTTCGAATCTCGATGATCTGATGAATCTGGTAAGACTTGCCGTGTATTTAATGAAAATATCAGGCAATCACATACTGAGACCCCTAACGAACTTGATTTGATTCCGAATTATGACTTGAATTGTCCTGACCTGCACAGTCTTAAAACAGAAATCGCTTAAACGCACGTTTAAAGCTTTGCTCAATAATAAAGAAATGATGTTCCGCCTACACCACCCTAGTCCACAAACATTTCAAAATTGTAACGAATTTGACTGAGACGTCTTTACCTTTATCTTCTAATTCTCACAGACTTTTAATCCTTCTAAAACCTTCTAATCCTCGCAGACAAAATATACGATTTGAACACATTGTCTTAATGAAACAGCGTTTTGCCGTCAATTGAAGGAAAAGAAAAATTAACACCGATAAATTAACTTTGGACCCACACCTCATCAACGTGGTTTCAAAAGTTAAGCATGGTTTCAAAAATTAAACATGGTTTCAAAGATTAAAAAAACAAAAAAATAGGTTAGTTAGGTTGTCGAACGAGCAACTTATCTCTTAAAACACACAGTCTCTCAACGAATGTTGGCTAAAAATCACTTTATGGTAGATTTTCTATGGTTTAGGGCGCCATTTCAAGGCTTACCCTTGCTGTCGAAGAGCTAATACTGTAAAAGTGTGCGTCTTGGTGGTGATGTTTGACAATCAAAAACTTAGTAATGAAGAGATCACTTTAATTGGCTTAAAGTTACATTTTCTTTGATGCAGGCTGACCAAGCGCATGTTCCCAAACGTCAATTAGAAATCCGCGGTTTTTCTGTTATCTCTTAACAGGATTGTCTTTTGCACGTATAAAATGTCGGCGTTTTGATGCTTATGTGGTTGAAGCTAAAACCTTAGACTCTTTATGAAAGAAGCGCTGCCTAGTGCTCCTTCGAAAGACCAAGAATTTAAATTAAATGTGGGTTAGTGTCCGGTAGTACAATGGACCACTTTTCGAGTCAAATACTCCAGTGCACCATATCCCAACCTAAAAAAAAAAAAATAAAGCTTGTGTTGGAGGAATCAGGTCTTAGCAATTCAGAATTCAAATCGTTTCAAGGCCCAAATCTTTACAAAACTAGGCGACTCAAGATCTGTCACTTCTGTGTTATCTCTCAGTCCTCAATCAATTTGAAATCATTAGACTTGTGAGCCAC
Organism: Eristalinus aeneus; assembly: GCA_955652365.1. Taxonomy (NCBI): domain Eukaryota; kingdom Metazoa; phylum Arthropoda; class Insecta; order Diptera; family Syrphidae; genus Eristalinus; species Eristalinus aeneus. Next base: position 65,035,827 of record OY019130.1, on the reverse strand, counting down.
AAACTTAAAGACGACCCAAAAATGTCGTATACGATCAACAACAAAAAAAACCGTTCAGAAATTGCTGTCACGCCTCTTTTGTAAATTAAAAGCGACAAACAGTCCCGACTGCCTTTCAAACAGCATCGCACACACTTCCCAAATGGCGCCAAATGACACCGAAATTTATGACATTTCCATGTTCATCTCTGAAGCTTCGTATAAATATTTGCTTAAAGTTTCCGCATAATTTTTGCTAAGCAACTCTTAAGCTATGTCCCCTAATTTATGCAAATTTAAACAAACCCTCATTGTTTATCCATTTTTTTTCTCCTGAATTCATTCCAACGTCTCCCAACTTGTATTTATTTCGAGACCAGTGTCAAGAGGCGAGGGAAAATGAAGAAAGTGGGATCGAAAACAAAACACAACTTGTTGCAGCAACTAATTATATTACAGCATTCGACATATGTCTGATTTCATTGTTATGTCAAATACTATGTCGACGCTGTCATGTTGACACGTTATTCATTTTGCTGTTTGAGAATAAAACAAAACAAACAGAACCCAGCCAGTCGGATCGAGGCGCCTCGTCGCACAGATCCACAGCAATTACAAGTCATTTGCACTTGGCAAGTCTATAATTTAATTCTTCGTGTTTTTTTTTCGCCTTCACTCACAGCAACATCTGCTGGTGGGCGATGATTTTAGAATTTATTTAGACGGCGGTGGCGACGAGATTACTCATTTCTGGTTTTTGTGTGAGGCGCAATAGAATTTCATGTCACCCCAGCGACGACAACGGTCTAGTTTGGTGGTCACATGGAGAGGGTGTGTCACTGCTTCCCCCCCTAAAGCGCTGGATTGGCACTAGAGATGTTGCCACAGTGATGTGGCCTCCTTTCACGAGAAAACGCAGGGTGTGCGGGAGTTGTGTCTCAGGAATGTTGGATTAAGCTGAACAGGGAATGAAAGCAAAATGTGATCGCAATGTGGTTGCGGATTGTGATTAATGCGACTTCTGATTCCGCGGATGATGTAAATACTGAACTGTCTGCGACTTGTCTTGGCTTGTTATTGAATGATTTCATTTACAATTGAATACAGGCTGATGTGATCGCGTAAGGAATAAATTATTTCTGACACTATGTAAGTAAAACTCGTGTTCCAGTTTACCGTGCGGTCTGGGCAGATTTCTAAATTTGGAATTACGAACTGACGCGTCAGTCGCGTCATATGTCAATCAATTTGCTTAAGTTGTAGAAGAAACAATTTCCCTAGCTTGACTGGCTTTCCTTCTTTTGGAAAGCACACAACACTGGGAAGCGAATCTATTTGTACCTCATACAAAAATCTTAGCCAAGACAAATTAAAAGGGCCCTGAAAGGCCCGTGGACTTTGGTCGGCACTAAATAAGGTGTAAGTGCGCCAACTCATAAACTATAAGTTCAAGGTCTGATACGTCGGTTGAATTTTTTGCATTTTCAACAATTTTATGAATTGCTGACAAAAGGTACTAAATATATACAAAAGCTTTTAAAATGCTCCAGTCTGCAATAAAACCATGTATAAGTTCTTTCCATTTTAAAGGGAAAACTAGCAGAACGTTGGAAAAGCTGCTGCGAATTGAGGCCTTGTCCAATTATGGTTTGTTTAAGTGTCACACAAATTATAATAGCTTCGAAGTGACTAAAGACACTGATAGAACGTCTCCACAAAGAATTGTTCATTAATTCTGGGTATAGTTAAGCTCAGGGACAAAAATGGCATTGTCCTGCACTCCCTTCTATTTTTAAGAATGCTCATCTTATTCAAATGATTAGAATAAATTTTAAAAACCCGTAAGGAGCTCAGTATAGCTCTTCAACAGTTTCCTTAATTCTTAAATGACGGCCAATTCATGCACGATTGATAATAAAGGTTTCCTGCTCCGAACCTCTATCCACCTGCACCTGGAATGGAACACGCACACTAAAATTTCATGGAATGTGTTTTAAGGTTGCTTTTGGAAGACGAACGCTCTTATAATGCCGAAGAATATCGGGACTTCTTTATATTTTATAAAAGACAAAGTAAAGTTCGCTTCAGTTAGTTAAAAAAATTAAAAGTTCGCAAAATTAGGCTGATAGAGTACCACACTGGGCATGTCCCTTTTGCATAAATACAAGGACGTCAGATTGAAAATGCATGAGAAGGTATGACGCAGCAACAGTCTAATTTGACAACAGGGACTTTAAACTTAGAATGCAAAAGACTATAACAGTGTATCATGAAATCCATAAACTTAAACAGACAAACGTCTCAGAACATACAACTTGAAAACTGCTAAAGCACATTCGATCAAACTACCACATGACTGCTGAATTGGTTGATATTAGTGACGATTGCTGGAATTCAAAAAACCGCATACATTTCACCATCGAATGAACTGATGGAAGGAGTCATGGTTGAAACAAGAGAATACAGCAGCTCCCCCGCTCGGTCAGTGCGTACCTCCCCGCTTCGTCGGGGTTTTTATGACACCGAAATTGGATGACATAAAGAAATCAAATAATAGGCGGCGATAAAGAAAAAAGCATGCCATTGAGTCTATAAAGTTTTGTTGTGGTTTATCTGGTCAATTAGACTTATTTCTGGATCGGGTAGAGCTCGCAGCTGGAGGTAGTTAGGAAAATAACTTTCTTTCTAGGGCGCCAAAATTGAATTTTGTGAAGATTTAGGTGGATGAAGTCATTGACTGGAGCTGATTCCCTTTGTTGATGATTTTAGTTAAAAGGGGATCAATATCTAGAACAATACACTGCATGGAATGAATTAATTGAATGCTCGAAAATGTTTTAAACTCGGGTAAACTTGACAAAAGATGGAACGGCTCAAATGGACATCTTAAGTCATGACTGAAAATAGTTTGTGGTAAAAGAAATGGAAAAGTGTAAGACAATCTATTGTCCAAAAGCAATGACGCACCGAAGAAAGAAATGTGACTCACGATATCATCCATTTTATGAACCTAAAGGTATAAACGTGTACTAGTTCTGAATTGCGGTTGAATTGCGTTTGTCGGTTGAAGTGCATCTGCTGGTTAAAAATTTAGGAAAAGAGTAAGAGCGAAGTTTAATACAAGGTTGTCAAATATCTCCCTTTCGCCTTTTTGTCTTTTGAATTTTAGGACTATGTACAAAGGGCTACAGAGTGCGTATCTGTCAATACTATACATCATTTGGGGTCTTGATATAACCTACAAAACGACGCGATGCAGTATTGGTTTGGATATTGCGTTCAATAGTTATAGACGTGTAAACATGGAGTTTACTAACGCCGATAGTCGCGCTATTTTGAAGTTTTTCTTCGATAAAGGCAAGTCCGCTTGAGAAACGTTCCGTGAGAGTATGGTGTCGACGATTCAGAACCGGTGAAAACGATACCATGGATAAGCCAGCCGGCGGAAGACCTGTGACGACGAAAACCGATCGAATCATGGAAATCATCGAGTAAGACTGGCATGTGGCACCTCGTGACATCGCCTAGGAGATGGGAGTTAGTCACCAAACCATTTTAAACCATCTGCAGAAGACTGGATACAAAAAAAAGATTGATGTTTAGGTGCCGCATGATTTGACGCAAAAAACAACTTCTGAACCGAATCAACGCCTGCGATATGCTGCTGAAACAGAACGAACTCGAACCATTTTTGAAGCGGATGGTGACTCTCGACGGCAATATCAAGCAAAAACTGTCGTGGTTCAAGGTCGGTGAATCGTCCCAAACAGTGGCCAAGTCGGGATTAACGGCCAGGAAGGTTTTGCTGTGTGTTTGGTGGGATTGGAAGAGAAACTTCCACTATAAGCTACTCCCATATGGCCAGACGCTTAATTTTACCATCTACTGCGAACAACTGGACCGCTTGAAGCAGGCTATCGACCAGAAGCGTCCAGCATTGGCCAACAGGAAGGGTGTAGTGTTCCACCAGGACAACGCCAGACAACACACTTCGTTGATGACTCGTCAGAAGCTACGGGAGCTCGGATGGGAGGTTTTATCGCATAGTTCAAACGTAGCGCCAAGTGATTACCATCTGTTCCTGTCCATGGCAAACGTCCTTGGTGGTGTGAAGTTGAACTCAAAAAAACTGGCTGTCCGAGTTCTTCGCAAATAAAGAGGGGGGCTTCTACGAGGGGGATATTATGAAGTTGCCGTCTAGATGGAAACAGATTATCGAACAAAACGGCGCATATATAAACTAAATCCTACCGCTTTAACACTTTTTATGAAGCAATGAATAAAGAGTAAACAAAAGAAAGAAAAGGGAGATATTTGACAGCCTTATATTTACTTCGAATGTCGAATCAATTAAACCTCATAGAAATTTCTACTCTCAACTACGTTCTTAAAATCCGTGTCAATGGAACAATGTAGTAGAAAACGAATAAAACTACCTCGAACGAGAGGATATTCAAATTGAAGCTATTGGGCCAATACCATCCAAAGTGCGGTAAAAGCCACATAAATAATATTCTCAACCAACAGCTGGACGCAGCAAGCAAAAGAACATGTCGGCATGATTAAATGGTGGCTTAATCTCACATCAGAAACGCACAAGACCAACGAATCGAATCTGTGACCTTCGGCGTGTGAGAATCCCACTTCCGGACAACTGGCAGCAAACACTTTAAGGCAAGCAAAGATTTCGTCAATAGACAATACTATCAGAGCTGAAAAGTAACGTAAGCCTCTTGTCGTTCGTCAATTTCGACTTGCTGGTTTAAAGGAACAATTTTGTTAGTACTGCTATCAGGAGCAAACTTGATCTTGTCAGTCTAAATTCATTCAAACTTAAAAGACATGTCCTAAACTATTGAATTGGCTAGAAGCATTCCCTTGGAGATCCCAACGAAACTTGAAACTAGCAAAAATATTTTCCTGCCGAAATTAACATGAAACTATTCTTTCTCTTTAAAGAACTAGTTGTAAGCCTAGACAATGTACAGTATTAGATAGTATTGAGTTGACACAGTATGAACAGGAAGTTAAAGAGGTGCAGAAGTGGAAAAGAATGCTCTTCTATGTTGCCCCCAGGAAAAGAAACGGAAACATTTTAAAGTCTATTATTCAAACTTATCACATACGTAAAAATGCCTAACCCTTCCTATTTGGCCACAACAAGCCAATCAAAATTTCGTCTCTCTCTCTCTCTCTTTCGTTCGTCACTATCCATGCAACCATTCACAAAATTGGCAGAGTCAATTTCAATCAAAGTAATGCGCAACTTAAAGAGTTCCCACAATCATCCACCCTGTCTAGACCACCTTTAATCCTTAGCATGCATCACCCGCACACAAAAAACAAAACATCAACCGAACCTCTTGAAGTGCATAATTAAATTACTTCCCTTAGTAATGCACACAAGTTTGTTTACCTTCTTCCGTCGACGAACGAAAAAAAATAAGGACTTCAATCACGTACACGTCTACTTCCCTCCCACATGGGTGACCACCATCGAGCCAACCTTGCTTACATATGCATGGGTTTTCCACTTCTTCAGTTTCTTCCTCCTTTTCTCTTCCAACCAAACAACAAAACCATCCACATACGCATAATCCCAATTCTCAGAACCGCAAATCCTTTTTGGAAGCCATCTAATTGATTTTTTATTCAATTAATTATATCTTTCTCTCTGGTAATAGGTTTAATTACACACGACGACGAGACAACTGTCGTCTTTCTTTTTGATTTTCATTGAGGATATCAGGGTCGTCAGTGCGCGTCTGTGTGAATTTCAGATCCAAATCGAGAGAGATACACTCATCCCCACCGAGTTTTGAAGGAATAAAGAAACCTTGATTCGATGCTAATTACTGACGTGTAAAAGTGATTAATGGCACCCACCGAAGCATAGGGGTGCTGTGAAGCGTGAACAATTCAATTTAACACCACCTTTTCTTTTCCAAGCCATTCCCCTTCCAATCGCACGTGTGTTTTAAGTTTACACTGAATAGACAGAAAAAATGGTTTCGACCAACGTGTGTCTATTGTTCTATTTGGAATTCTCTTTGTTGCGGTTGCTGCTGCTGTGGACTTTGACAAATGCGGAAATTTCGGCAAAATGACAATTCAAACCTTGATTTGCATAAACACATTTTGACACTCTTACCCTCACCGCCAGCGCTCCCCTGGGGATTCGCTTCCACACTCAGTGGTTAAGCCACAAGTCGATTGTGTTCCACCGATAGGCGCTAAGTAAACAGGAACCATCATGATGGCGTAATTAGTCACTTGCGCCGCACCTCAGACATACTTAAATGTGACACGGCCCGCTGTGTCTATCGCCAGCAGATAGCTAAATCTAAAATCCGACATCTCTAGGTCAATTGAAAAACAGCGAGAAAGATACCTGCGAACACCTCTGCGCTGTACAGCGTCTGTCGGGCGACTTTCGAATTGATGACGTATGTCCGCTCTTGGAATACGTGCGCTTCCAAGTGTGACGGCCGAAACTGAATAATTTCACGCGCCAAATGGGACCGATGGTGTTTGATGCGAGAATGAGGAGGGTTCTGAATACACTGCGGCGTGTCCTTGAATTAATTGCGGAGACTTAAAAACCAACGAAAAAAAATTACAAACTTTTCCGAAACGAAATTTCCATTTTGCCCTCATTTCTTTTTCCGTCGAATTTATTCCATTTCCGTCCAGCCACCCTCTTGTTGCGTTTTGCGCGTTGCCAGAATGATTCATTGATTTGCTGCCGCCTTAATCATCCATAGATACACACACTATTCTCTGTTTGCTATGAGACCACAAAAACCGCAAACAAAGTTACACTAAGCAGATGTTTCGCTTGCTTAACCATTTTTATTTATTTTTTTTTTTAATTTCAAAATTTCACAAGTTCACTTGAAGAAGATTGAATGATTCCATGATGTGACTTGACTGAGAAATATGGAATGTTGTGCTCCTTCGTAACTTAAAGAACTTTGATGGTGCGTTTTGGATCCGAGATTTTGAAAGAAAACACAAATTGAGATATCTTTGAAAAGATTCGCGTCTATCTACACCAGGCACACCTGGTTGTGGGATTTGATGAGGGTACGAGGCAATAAACGTGATTGGCATTTGACTGGATTGTTTGAGTCACATTTGCGGGCGATATAAGGCTTCTTTGAATTGCTGAAAATTTTCGAACCTCGATGTGGCATTTCGAGGAGAAGAGCTGTAACTTGCATCGTGACAACGTTCGATTAGGTCTGCTTAATTGGCAACACACTAGCTCGCACCAAGTTTAAAGCAAACCAGCTATATAAGAAGTCGCCGAAGGTGAATTTTCATGTTTCTAAAAAAAAAAATATGTGTATTTAGTCATCAATTTCTGTTTTGTCCCCCTTTAGCAGTTACGAACCAGTTCTGATATGCACTGTTTGGTATAGCCAAAAACTCTCTCAACAATTCGACATGTTGCAAAACGCCGACCTTTCATTAGTCTCGATCTTAAGAACAGGAAAAGTCGTGGGGGACCAATTTGGTGAGTACGCAGGCAAGATAATCGCGTTATTTTTGACCAAAAAATTACAAACAAGCAATATCGAGTGAGTAGGTGCATTATCGTGATGTAAAAGCTATGAATTGATTTTCAACAATTCCGGATGTTTTCTTCGTATTGCTGCTTGTCTCAAACCTCGCATTACTTCAAGACAATACTCTCTTTTGACCGTAAAACCTTGTAGTGCACTACACCATGGTTATCGAAAAACGGTCCGTAAGCCTTCAGATTTGATCAAACTTGGGGTCCTTTTTTAAGCAATGGCTCACCTGCGCTCTTCCGGACGATTAAACATTGGTTTCGATGTCAACCATATAACCATGATTCGTCACCAGTTATGACCCTTTTAAGCAAATCTGGAGAGCCGTTGACGACATTCACCAATGGTTAAAATTCAGAAATTTTCGCTACATCACGCTTCGTGCTTAAAATTTCAGAAAAAATTGGATGGCATGAGTCAATTGATATTTGCGGCCACTTTTCTAGTAGTAATTCTACGATTCTCCATAACAATTTTCTTCACTTTCTCGACATTTTCATCTATCGTCTGTGTACTGCTGCGTTCAGGGAGAGCGTCGTCATTCACATCTTTTTGACCTTTTTGAAAACCTTGTACAGCTTGTAAACTTTTCTTTGACTCTAAGTCCTAATGACCTAATGCCACTGTCAACATTTCAAATGTTTTTAAGAAATCAATTCTATTTTTCAACTTAATTCTTTGATCCAGTTTTTTCAATAGCAGGAAATCGCCAAACACACCAAACACGCAAAACAAGCCTAACTTTTATGCCCATCACAAACAAAATAAATGTGCCATGTAGCTGAAACTGTAAACAGATGTTCGAGACGAATGTACCAACATAACACAAATCATACTACGGTATTGCAATTCGAAAGACTTGGCAATAGCCGTTAGACACATTAGCTTAAATTAAGAAAATGTTTTCAATTGCGACGGTTTCTAAATAACCAAATATGAGCCATTTGATGAATATCGTGCTGGCTGAAGAGGCATGTTGGATGAGGCCCAGGTCCATCCCGGACTGTAGCGCCACAAGATGAAGAAAAAGAGCCATTTGATTATAAGAACGAACTATTTCAGGTGAGAGCGCCAAACTTCAACTTTTTCTAGACAAAAGCTTGGAAACCCTTTTGTCAGATAAACAACATAGAATCAACGGGTCTGATGAAAGAAGGAACATTTTTTGGAAGACACGCATTTTCTTCACAATGTTTGTTCACTGGATCACAGAAGTGATAGATCGCCCTCCCCACTGTTTGATAGCAGCAGCAGCTAAGCTTGGATTTATATGATCGAAAAAAAACTATCCCCTTACTGACTTCTGAACAACCAGCACATCCCCAAACCTGCTTAAAATGAACTCCAATCCTTTTCGCATGATGTTCACGTTTCGTTTTGAAAATTTGCTGTCAAATAAAGAAGATCACACGAGGCTCGTAGCACATTTCCCCACTCCAAAGTGAAAAAGGATATTTTCTGGTGACCGCAAAATAACGTTAGGGCTGCAGTCTTTCAAAGGCTTTCTCAAGCATTTAACCGCACATCAAATTATGTGGTCACCATTTTAGCTCCAAGTTCATTGTTTCTTAAGCAAATGTGTATGTCTGGCAAGATACCTAATTTGTCGGCCTCCACGCACTGCCGCCACCGAGTACCAGCATCAGTGTCGAGTCTCCTGATTGAGTAAAACAGAAGCTTCGTCAAGTTGAGTGCGTGATGTGCAAACAAAAAGTTAAATCGCACATCGATGAAGTTAAAAAAAAATGTGAAGATTGAACAAAGGAGCATCGCTCTGCCGCTCAGTGTCAAATCGAATGTAATTGAATTTTTCACTGATACATGAGGATGCACAGAAGACGGATTGATTGCAGGCAGAGACAAAGTTGTCGTCTACAACTTAAGCGAAGCCATACGCACGCTGCCGCTGTTAAATTTCGTAAAAAAAAAAGAAAAAAAAATAACACCGAGATTCATACATGAGGAGGACCTGACAATCTGCCTTCTGTTTCTTAGAGACTGACAATGAATTTGAGGCGATATGTCAGCAAAGCAGTCAGCCAGACTATCGCATTCGAATTTAATTTCGGCTGCAATTGGCTGGCTAAGAGAGAACCACTTTTTCTCCCTCCAAATGCAAATATTGAAACAAATTGGACAACTTTTGCCTGAACCTCACTAAGAGGGGGGGACCAAGTACACAAGAAGTTCCCAAATTACGTCATTTGTTGGAACGATAAATTAAGACACTGAAGAATGAAAATGTAAAGGATGTCCTCCTTCATTAATTTCCTTAAGTTCACAACATCTTTTTAATTAAGGGAGTCCTGGCACGTGAAGGACGCCCACGCCATGAAGAAGTCAATTGTCATGCAGTCAATCAAATACACAAAAACTGACACAAATTTCGAGGAAGTAAATGCCTTCCGACACGATTTGAACAAGGCAACAGTTCCGACCAACATCGGTCCGAGTACCTTCGAAAAGCTTCCACTTCATTTACAATTAATTTGATCTTACCACGAATCGGTTATACCCTCCCGCAAAAGAAATGCAAAGGCTGCACGAGCGGTACACCCTCACTGCCGCTAATTAGTTCACTCACCTGAAACGAAAGAAAAACAAGAAAAATTAATAAAAATTAGCATAACACGAACGAAAAGAGGCAATATTGCTCCTCAAACAACAGGGATTAACTTCAATGACCCATAGCAGTGAAAAGAAACAAATCCTTCGGACAATAATCTGACACCCGCCCACATGCACACCCCCAAATAGACCCTGTGCTCAGGCACTTCAAATGAAGGGAGGGGAAAAAAAGAATTGTAATTGAATTGGAAGTACCACATTTTGAGTGTACTCAGCTAGCACCTACGCAGCCCTGAAGGATCCGCCGAAGAGTCTTGTAAGTGGGTCGCCAGCCCCCGCCGAAAATGCAATAACAATCAAAAAATCCTCACCAGAAAAAATATGCTAAGAAAATTGTTATTATCATCCGAGACGACAACGGCGACGACGACGACTACGACTCCGACCATGCCCACAACACATCGATGAACTAAACCAGCTCATAATCATAAAACCTAATGACACCAGACGTGGGAAGAACCCGCAGCGACGGCGGTGAATCCTTGAGCTCCTCCGAGCAATGGGGATTATATACTTTTTTTGGCACCACTCCTCTCCCATTGGGCAGCGATTAAAATGCGGGCTTGGTTGCACTCCGCGTGCTATTGAACACAGTGCGCCCAGAGCGGAGGTTTGGAAAGTTTGGGGCAGGACAGATGCTCCCTCAGCATTAGTGTTGACATAAAATCGACAGGGAATCCTTTTGGGTGATTTCATGTAATTGAATGTGCTGGTTGCGTGTCCACTGATTTCGCTGGGTGTGTGTTGGGGAATTTCGATTTTTTTCGATCGGCCAGGAGAAGCATGCAAAGTGAGAACGCCTGGAGCGAATGCCACTATAGAGGTGTCTTAATTGTGGTTCTTAGAACAGTAAATGAGAGCGCGCACAAACACCAATCGAGGGCTAATTAACTCTAATTAAGAGTTGAGATGTGAATGGGGAGGATAAAGGTTGCAAATGAGCACGAGCTGTGAATGGAAATCAAGTGGCAGGGAAGGTTGGTAAACTCTGTAATTAAGTGATTTAGTAGCAAACATTTTGCGTTTGAAAGAAATGGGTCAACACAAAGTCGATCTTTTAAAAACGAAAAAAAAAATCCAGAGACTGTAATTTGGCACTTAAATTAAACATTTGACATAGGGATCTAGATCGAAGACCTATGAATGAATAGTTTGTAGGGAAAAACCCATTTGTCACAAAAATAAATTGTGCCAGTTCGAATTGGAAGCCTTTTTCTATGGAAGGCGATTTTTGTTAACTCACAAGGCCCAATGAGTGGCGGTAGGGTTTGGAATAGATGCTGAATTTCCAAAAAAATAACAACGTACTCCAGCACTCGAATGTTCGCTGGATCGCTATTGTTGAGCCTACACTCATAACCATTTGAAATCGTAAACTTAGGTTTTGCAAGCTAACTAATTGGAGCAGAAAGTTTACTTGCTGTGTCGTTAAAGGTCATTCAAACTGAGAGAGTTAAGTTTGATGGGTGATAATATTCATAAATAAGACACGAGGGTTCATAGTCTTAGGGTTAAACAAGTATTGAGTTTATGTTTCGAAATCCAGGCAAAGTGTCTAATTTGCTTCTTGAGATTATGTACGTTGAACTTAGCCAAAACAATTTACTCGGATTTCAGGAAGTCTTTATTTCAAGAAAATGTACACAATTATGAAAGAAAAAATAAAAAACTAAAAAACGTACAAGATGAACATATATGACATTAGAATGTCACAGAAGAAATGATTTGTTGAATTGTTGAGTATGTTCACCTAACAATGTAACGTTTGAGATGAAATTTGCAAAAAATTCTTTTGTCATTCTCGAAGACGTATGAAATTGCATTTTTATAACTAAATTACGTGCAGATTAAGGAGCGGAGAAATTCAATTATTCAAAACTTTAAAGCTGTTGATTTTTAATTTTGATCACTTATGTCTACAATCTTTCCTTAACTGTCAAAATGGATAAAAAAAAAAAAAGGACTTACCCACCAAGGACGAGAGATATTTGTCGTCAAATCAGAAACATGTTCTATCGTCATTAGCCTACGCCGCAAAGCAGTTCCAAAGAAATTTGAAGACATTCATAAGACAGCCGTAAGAAAGAAACTAATTATGAAAAAAAAAACCTGCCCTCACAAGCACAAACATTTGAAAGAACTCTTAAAAAGACTTAACGATGTTCCCTGCAAAAAAGAAACAAGCACCAAATTCTCATTTTTCATAGAAGATCCCACGCTTACTACAGATAAGTTTAACGAAGAATACCGAATCCACACATCCTCCCGACTGAGACCACCTTTTGTGCACTTCTCCTCCAGACAGAAATAGCAAAGCACTCACAGCCGGTACACACCCGCAGCCTTGTGGTACCCCAAAAACCGCACAAGTTCTCATTTGCCGGTAGAACTTAAGCTGTCATGTTCAAACACATCCAAATCCCCCCGGGAACACGCAAATTCAGGAAACGACTTTATATTTGTTCACCCAAATGCGACGCGTACGTGTTGGTGTTTTTCACTTGAAACCATCGCCATCTCCGACGTGAAAGCGAAAAAAAAAAACTTTTTTAACAAAGTCTCCCGTCGCTCCTGTGGCGCGGATTAGCGGACCCCCTATTCCACCCCCGACACCAACGTGCTTTGCAATACGTTCTGTAAAATTCAACAGTTTCCTTAACCTCACATGCACTTATTCTCTCGAGTTTTGGGCTGTGATGATGAGAGGGGTGACCTCCTCCAACTTTATCCGAACTTTCTTACTTTCATTAAGAAACTTTAGTTATGTGCATAATTTGTGATAATAATGTGCATGCAACCCTAAGCCCGTAGTCTTTTCTCCAGGAGAAACTTCAGAAGAAACGAGTCTGCGAGTCTACACAAAAGGCACAACAAAACAAAGTGCATTAAGTTAACATGATGTTTATAAAAGGAGAGCGAGAAACTTGCCTGACAGTGGCATCGAAGGAAGACACCGTAGAGTCTGGTTAACTGCCGCTGCCGAGTGCATGGAAACTTTTTAATTGAAAAATTTTCAACTTCTGTTTAACTGATCAATTTAACAGGATTTGCGGCAGGGAAAAGGGGTTTCTTTCGACGCCGAAAACGAATTTTGCGGCTACTGCATTCGACAGAGTAGAGGAACCTAAACTCTTCATCTGTTTATTGAAAGGCAGCAAGAGACAACCCACAAATGTTTGGGCAGGTTATTGCAAGTATGGAATTGCATACTTGGGAAAAGGATCGAGGATTAGGCGACCTTCTCCATACATTGCTTCACAAACAGGGATTCGCCTTCACACCACCGTCTGTTGTTACTGTACCTTGAAGGGTTTCCCTTATTATTCCATTTCTTTCGTTGCTCATCGTCTTAGCTCCCATCCCGGCGGTGGTTAACCGAACTTTTTTGGAAGGGTGGTTTTCGCCATCACGCATCCATTTGACCGTGTCTGGCTTCTTTTCCAACTTGTTCCCGTCAACCTCTGGAAGCGCATCGCATCATCTATAAATTATGGCGGATTTAAATACCAGTTAAGCACCGTTTTGGGAGCAAGGAGCATTCGCGAGAAACTTTTCCCCAAACAAGCTCTCCTTCCCCGGCCGCACAGGCAGGCGGTTCACTTCCCCAAGATTCGCTGCTACTGACTTCTTTGAGTAGTCACCTCGTTATGATTATGTTTTGGCCTTGATGTTGAGCGAGTGGTTGTGTTGCTGAGTGTGTGAGTGTGATTTACGAGCATTTTGGGGCCAAAAGGTGGTTTGCCTTTGCGTTCGGGGGATGAATAGCTGGATGAATGAATTATTTCAGCAACTGATCCAAGGGGAGCATTTTAGTGGAGAGTTTTAGACTTGCCGCAGATTGCTTTCATTTTTCGCTGGTGGGACGGAGCAAATATTTGCTTTATGACTTTGCTCGTTAAGAATGCACAGAGGTACTTTAAAAAGGGGCAAGTTTCACGATGGATTCCATTGTGTGGAGAGAATGAAAAGATTTCTTCTCGACTACTCACTTGCAGGGGCGGTGGGTTTTCTTTACGACTGCAAGGGTTGTTGAGATCAAACAGGGGCACTTGCCAAGTGAATTCAAAATTGTTCAGCCCTAAAAAGCAACCTTTGGTTGGGGATAGATTGGTTGGGTCCACATTTGATAATGTTTTGTGCTGTGTTATTAAAATTTGAAGGAATTATAGAAAAAATAAAACCTTAAAACAGTGTCACACATCTTATGTGGGGAATCTAAGTTTACTATCATCTCAGCATATCATCTAAGTTTAAAATTTATCAACTTTCGGAACAGTTCTGCTCCCAGAGTAATCGTATTCACAGCCTAAGCCCTTCTTCTAATCGTTTGAGGATTCAAAGAGTTTTATCAAAATCTTACCGATATATATGTCCTTTCTTCTGAAAATCAAAATTGAAATCAGATTCAAAAACGTGATCTATGACGATGGCCTTAATTGGCGCTTCAAAGATCTAACGCATTTAATAAGGCATTACAATAACACCGAGCAACGATGATGAAAACTTCATCACTTAGTTCAAACTTGATGTCCCCCCCGTAAGACAAAGGAACTATCTTCATTTGGGGATCATCTTTCTTCTGTATATCAGCAGGGTGTGCATCGCCCTTATGAAATCGAGAGCAAAACACAAATTTCAAAGACTCCAAATCCCATTATGATAGTCAGATACTGACAGATAAACCTTTTTACACACAACTCTATTGTGTGCGGATGTGTGCTTTGTTCGCATTGCATTCGAGAGGACAATTCAAACTTCGATAACCGTTCTCTGAATGTGCTGCACATGCACACAAGAACTAACCCGTGCAACTGTGGATTTAACCATTTCAAAGGACAAGAACAACTGAGATAAGCAAAATCAAACCAGGAACGATGGCAGACAATAAAAGTGATTTAACTTTAGAGTGCCAGAAGGGGCAGAAACGCACACATGTTACAACAAGCAGACGTGTGGTGTGCATGTGTGTTTGTGCGGGATAGACGAGACAAAAATAAACCATTAACTGCTTGTTTCCGTGTGAGACGTTACGGTGTGCAGTATTGCACACTGAATTGATCCAACAACGTAAAGGACAGTAGTGGCGGGAAGTGCAAAAACAACGGAATGAACGTGTTCTCATCTTCTGAACTAAACCACAGTAATTATGTATGTATGTATGTTGTCGTCGTTGTTTTTGGTCGTTGTTGTCGTCTCCCTATCGTCTGGGCTTTTGTCTATTAATATCATTCCTGATGAATGGCAACCGATTACATCGTGCACAAGCCACCAGTGTGTTGAGTGAGTGTGTGCGTGGAGGTTCTACTGTATGTGGACCAGCATAGTCATCAGCAGCATAATTATCTCCCAACACCCCCATATGATGTGACGGGTTTGCGGTGGCGGTCATTAATCCGTGTAATTGTAAAAGGAGAATGGGAGAGTGGCGGTGTAAAATCTTCATTGATTAGCGGTTGTATTGCGTACACATCATGAAGGATCTCTGCAGATGTCAAAAGGTATGTACATACTTTATTTGGGTCAATCTGTGCATCGATGCGTAATTTAAATATTGGCCAATATTTGAAAACTGTTCGAAAACATTTTTCATCGATTTGATATAAAAAGACACTTTAACGTTCGTGAACTTTTTGGATGTTTACGGCGTTGCACCTCTCATGAGATCTTGGTTAGAAAAAGCTTTCAAGCGTTCGTACTAAGGGAAGCATAAATGCGTTAAGCTTAAGTTTCTCACAAAAATATACACTTCTTCTTCTTCTTGTGGCGCTAGAGTCCGGGGTGGACCTGGGCCTCAACCAACATGCCTCTCCAGTCAGCAAGATCTACGAAGTGAATTATTAGGTATGTTCCAATTGATTTGTGTACAGAAATTCGTAGTTGAGTAGTTTGAGTAGAAATCTCTCTTGCAGAGAGTAACTCTACCGAAAATTTTGAAACGACTTTTCGTAGAAATTTGTAAACAGCTATCAGACATTGGTATAAAATGTCAGAGATTTTTTTTCGATTTGACAGCCATCTGCTGCCGAGCTACTGCTCACAGTTTTTTCTTCGGCAGAAATTCGTAGGGAGGGGAAATATTTTGCTCTCTCGTGCGCTCTCTATTCTACGAAAAAATCAGGTAAAGGAACGCTTTTTCGCAGTTTTTCAAGCAAATTCGTAAACATTCGTAGCAATTCAGAGCAATTGGAACAGACCTATTGCTTCCTCCCTGTGCACTTTAAGAATGAGAGAGAATGAGTGAAACAAAAAGGAGTGCTTGAAAGAAGGTTGTACAGGTGTCAGTAGGAAAATAGAGAAATGGCGCCCGAGAAGGAATCTAAACATAAATAATTGTGAGTGCCTTTTTTGAATTTTGAGTGTTGTCTTAATTATGTTGTTTGGTAACAAATAGTCTAAGGATCACTTTGAAATACCTCTTATATCTCTCTCTATTGGAGATCAATGTCAGTTAAATGCTGATCTGGTCAAATACTCATCTAAAAACTGTCCCCACTTCCCAGTAGCTTCATAGCTCCATCGTTTTAAAACTTTTATGGTTTATAAGTGACAAAATTAACCTATTACTTTATCATAAATCAAGTTAAAGTAATTAGTGCACAGTAGTTGCCAAGCTCGGACACCTACTAAATAAGACAAGTGAGGAAACAAAAGCGAAAAAATTCATATTTAGTGGAAGTGATTGAACTAACTACACAACGCTGAACGCTAGAACATGGAGAGCGTGTGGACACCGTTGCTCTGGTCCGAAGGCTTCGAATCGGAGTCATTGGGAACACTAAGGACGGCCTACGCTGAGGTGACGCACACAAGTGGAGGAGGATCTACGCTTACAACTACGCTGCACAACTGGAGATAGCTGTCAATAGACCGTCCTGGCTAAAATGGCATCTTGATTGTGGCCCAGGTTTACTCCGGCCTTTAGCGCTACACGATATGAAAGAAGAAAGTTAAACTGACTGCACAAAAATTCCAAACCTTAAGAACGATTTTAGTTACATCTTGTAGTTTTCTATTTTTATTTTATTTGTCCTGGTTTCAATGGGGTCTATATCTGGGCTTTGTAGAGGAATTTCCATAATATGACAATTATATGGCAGTTAGGATCGCACCCATAAGCCCTATGTTTGGTTTTATAATTTTGGTAAAAATTCTAGCTATTTCCCGGATCAAGTTTAACAACAGCAAGGAACAACATCTATTTAAAAATGGCCAAGTAAAAAATGTCGGTCCATTTTTATTTTATAAAATGTTATCTTCCAGCTCCAGAAGCAGAAAAAGTTCCCCACACAATCACCGATCCACTTTCATGGTCAACAGTAGACAACAAAGCAGTTCTTCGTTAGGTTTTCTTTACACATTTTTTACACGTATTGAATTTGCTTTCATCTGTGATTAAAACTTCTTTCCAAAATAGAAAATTCCTCTTGTTTGTTTGGCTGATCAATGGCTAAGGCTTGGTTCTTCTACCAGTCGAATCCATCTATCGGAGAATATTCCCAGCAGTTAATGGACTCGCATGCTTGCCCGACTGTTCTGAGTCATGAATGCGAACTTTTGGCACGATCAAAAACTGGATTAATTTGTATTTGAGTGTTGTAGTGGTAGATGAACATCGCGTTGAAAATTTAATTGTGTGCCCTTTTCCTCATTGTACGACCAAAATTTTTTCAGTATATCCTAAACCGTGGGCCGATTTTTATAACCGATTTTGGCGATATCTCTCAGTTTCCCATTTAATTAATTTTCTACCCTCGAAAGTAGTTTTACCATTTTGTCTTTCCATTTTCTATCTTCTATCTTACAGACGAAACTGACTTCTGCGCTACTATTGAAACATGTACTGTGATAAATGGTTACGATTGACTTGACAGAACATTCAAATTTGAAACATCAAAGAGTTTGACTTCTACCTTGTTTCTTGAGTTCTTGTAAAAATTAATGTTCTTTAATTTGTTTACAAAATTTTCTAATAAAACTGATGAAGATGTTTATAATTTAAAACTACTTATATTTCTTTTCACTTTTTTATTAGTCAAATTGAGTAGGTGCCCAAGTTTGTCTGGGCTTTCTGTCTGTTCTTTTTCAATCAAGCTTCTACTTTTTTGAGAATCCTTATAACTGTTTGTAAGCCTTAATTTCACTAAAGAACAATTTTGAAGCACTTTACTCACGGAAGGCAAATACAAATTCCATCTAAAGCCATTACAAACATTTTCTTCTTCAACCCAAAAAAATACGATTTCATATTTCACTTTATTACATTTAAACAAAGCCGACTTTAACAGTCGTATCTCCAAGTTGTACGTTTGCAGATTTGTTCTTTTTTCTTTTTCCTTTAATTTTTGCGCATTTATGACCCGCAAAATAAAATCTCTCTTCGAAAGTCACTCTCTGCCTTTTCAAACATTCGAATTTATTGTTACGACCTCAGCAAAAATCGACCAAAAAGGAAACACAAGTCCAACTACTGCACATGCAATCTCCAGCGTCTGTGTGCCCGTTTGCTTGACTGAAACATCTGCCAAAGCGAGCGGTTGTCAAGCAGCGGACTGTTTGTTTAAACACAAATATTTAATCTGTCATCATTATGCGATATGCTGCCTGCAAAATGTATGTTCCATCGGTGTCGCATCATCATCATCGAAACGTATCCCCTTTCGCACTTGAAGAGGATCCTTCTTTTCGTTTTTTTAGCCGTCTCTCTTTGTGGCGATGACGACGAGTGAATCTGTTGAATTGTATAAGCCACCGCTCGAGTGGTTGTGCAAATTAATGACGGGCTTGAACTGAAAGTTCCCCCTCCCTCGACACATGTTGCAGTTTGCATTTTTCATGACATCATCATCATTTACGATTCCATGTTCGTCTTTTGCTCCCGCAGACGCCGCAGATTCGCAATGGTTCATGCATTGCACACTGGCTCGGCTGTTCCTCTCGCTCTCGCTGCCTCTCTCGTTTAATTCAATTAAAAGCAATAAATTTCATTGAAGAGAATTAAGATTTCTTTTTTGTGCTGCTAGTTGCTTATTTATTCGTTCTGTCAGGAGATGACGGCCAGGGAGGCGATCTATTTTTAGACCTTCACCATCTTCGGCTTTGCCTTCACCCATCTACAGTGTCTTACTTTTTGGACTCGTTGCTCTTGTTGCTTCCTTTTTATTGACCACAGCCATTCGTCGTTTCGTTGTTATTGTTAATCAGGGGAATTTAGGTCAGTTTCTGCTCGTGTGCCTGTGTCTGACGAGGTGTCTTGCCGATGCAGATGGGAATGTGAAGCTTCAGCTCCTTGACTAAGGCGTGTGTTGTGTGTGGCACGTCGATTCGTGTGGTCAGACAATAGGAGTGCCCAGAGACGTTTATCCCCACGCGTTATGCAACGTGAAAGGATTACTGGAGTTTTATAGCACCTTTTTATGTTTGTCCGTGGATGCCATTTCGAGATGACATTTCATGATGGCTTCGTGATTAACGATTAAATCTGAGAGCAGTGTCAGGAGCTGCTTTTAATTGGCACCGTGTGTGGGTATTAATGTTGGTAACCAGCATTCACTAAGTTTTTCGTTTTCCACGCGCCGAAAATGAACTTTTAAATTTCCACTCGTGGCAAATAGACTCGCTTTAATCTTTCGACCGTTGAAACTTTGGGGATCACCATTGAATGGATGTTGGTGGGTGTGTATGGAGTTTGAAGACAAAATGGCCCCGAAGCGGTGTCATAACACTCCAAAGCGATTTAGGAAACTGTAATGTGATGTGGGAACGCCGAGGGCAAGAACAAAGGTTTACACTATGGGAAGCGGCAGCATAAAAAGGCAGACAAATTTGAGGACATTCGACTAAGGACAAGACTAGGCTTTAAAATTTAATATTGGAGTAACAAAATTCAAGCCCCTGCGAAGAAAACCATCGACCACAATCCACATTGCAATGCAATTGAAGTCATTCAAATACTACATAAAAAGTCAAACTAGCAGAAGAATGTGTCAGGAAGATTAAGTTTTCTAAGGCAGCACCAGCAAAAAAAATTAAAGGGCGACAGACGCTAATGAACAATTTGAGGATACGGAAGCACAGAAAGACGCTGAAATGCAAGGCACTACCTGATCCCTCTTAAAATTAAAAAAAAAAATGCTTGCGACATCCTGAACCTACTATTTAGGCAGACCCTTTTAGCCCACGGACATGAAAGGAAAGTTCCTTCAAGAGTGCCAACGTCATTGTTTTTAGTCAGCTTTTTCAGTTCGAACCTTGTATTCCTGGGTATTTCGAGATGTTGATTATGAAACACGTGTATTCAAAACCGAGCATAAGTAACGGAGAAGTAGTAAGTCAGGAAGTAAGTAAGTAAGAAAACAAACCCATCTGCGCCATGAAACGGCATCGCGAACGGTGCGAGAGCCCTTCCAGCACGTGCATATGTGCGTAATTGAAACAAGATACAATTTTCGATCGTAGTTCCACATGCTTAAGTAACGCGGGGATACATTTGACACGACTGCGTAGAAACAAGGGCACATACCCGACAGCAGCATAAACAAATACGCGATCGGACGGCGACAAAAGTAGGCAGAATCCCAACGACTAACAGGATCCTTTTTACCCTAGGACAAAATCGGGTGCAAACGCACACAGGGTATTTGGAAGAACGGACAAACCGGTACCAGCGAATCACACACTCACTGGCGGATGTATGCAGAGAATCATTCTTATCAGCCATCCCCAGATCGCATTTTCTTAATCAGCTCCATCTACAGTTACTTACTTTAATATTCGGGCAAACAGCATGGAGAAACCCTTCATTAGTGAAGTGAATAAGAAGAAACGACTTGAATTTGCAAGACTATATGAAAATGAAAGTGAAAACTTTTGGGATGACGTTCTATTTTGCGATGAAACCAAATTTAATATATTTGGTTCAGACGGACGGATAAAAAACACCAAGAATTAAGTAAAGAAAATTTGCGGGCTACAGTTAAGCATGGTGGTGGTTCGGTCATGGTTTGTGGATACATGTCGTCGAAAGGGGTGGGGGATCTGGTGTTTATCGATGGAACCATGGACAAATATATGTACTTGTCAATTTAAAAAAAACATTTGAAAGAAAGTAGACAAAGTTTGGGAATTGGAGATCATTTTACATTTTATCAAGACAATGATTCAAAACACACCGCTGTTATTGTCAAGACAAGGCTACTATATCATTGTCCAAAAGTGCTTAATCCTCCACCCCAATCACCAGACATGAACCCCATAAAAAATCTCTAGCATCAGTTGGAACATCACATCACATTACCAATAAGACCCAACTTAAAACTATTCTTCGAGAAGAATTGCACAAAATAGAAGAAACAGTTACGAAAAAATTGGTGTCCTCGAAGATTAAAGAGTGTCATTGCACAAAAACGATTACAAACATTATTTGCCCGAATATTTTTATGATTTCAATTTATTTGATGTTATATATAAATGTTTTTTTTTATTTTTTATTTTTTTGTTGCTTTCAAGCAAATTATTTTTGTGTTTTTATACAATTTATGTTTATACTGAATAAAATTTGAATATGTATGATCTTAAGTTTTGTTTTTATAGCGAAATATATGCTCTAAGCCTCTGCCCGAATATTAATGTGTGTGATTGTATACCAATGTGGGCGCTAGTCGGAGCACTCGATTCTTTATGTAAGTTAACGACGAAGATGCAAGTCGGACGAAGCACATTCCATCGCTCAGATATGAAACACTTGCTGTTAACAACGTGAGAACAAAATTCATAGAAAGATAAGGAATGCAGTTGACACCGCGACATTCCGGCAATAAACGGGATGCAACATTGCCCTCGATGCAGTGGTTTAGCCGGCAGTAGGGCATAGGCATCGTAATGAATAGAGAAAATATTGGAAGTAAGTCTTAAGTGAGAAATGGAATAATAAAAGGGCTTACCCTCAAATAAAATATTATATACAAATATATAATACAAATTTAAGTAAATACAAATTTAATTAAATAAAAATTTAACATTGTACGGTGTTGAGGACTTAACTTTCTATGCGTCTGTCAAACTACAAACACCGTAGGGGTACAAATAGGACATTTGTAGACTCAAGAAAATTTACATAGACAAGGGATACATCTTCAAGCAAATTTAATTATCTTTTTTTGATTGTCAGCCATCGTATACAAACCAAAAAGTGGAAACAGTCAGACAATCGTAATAAACTGGGCTTAAGCTAACACAGAAACAATCAGTGATAGGTGGCGCCATGGTGAAGTGGGAAGAGAACGACACTCACTTTCTGAATGTCAAGATTCGATATCCCCAGTAGAACACTTTGCATTTTTCTCGGCACCGCCTCTTTTGAACTGCTGCCAACGCTCAAAAAAGCAAGAAAAGCTTCTCAAACTTCGCCGTTTGGAGTCGGAAAAAAACTGTAGGTTATGAGAAAACATTAGCATGCACAATACGACCAGTTGATGAACAAGCTAGACAGCCCCTATACAAGTATATACAGAATCAATTAAACATCGTTTCAATCAACGGAATATCCTTTGATCGCCAAAATTTGATTTGGTCTAGAGAAATTAAAAATTTCTCCAAACATCACAGTTCTCTTTGCTCTTTAGTAGAGCTACCACAATGCCAGTCCCCACCACGAAAACCCCACACAAATCGTATACATTTCAAGTCCATCCTCTGACAGTAGACTTGATCTATTTGAAAACATTTCACAATCGATGAGCCTTCGCTTTCGTGTCAGAAGTCCTAGCGCATCGTGCAGAAATGTTACCAAACCTCTCCCAGAAGCAGCCAATGTCAATGTCTAGCGCCCGTATGAGAACGTGATTTTCACAGAAATCTAGTTCCCGTCTTCGTTCAATTCATAATCCTTTCGCTAGTCATGAATAATCCATTTCAATCATCCCACAAGCATCTTTCCTTTTTCCTTTCTCACTCTATCCCTCTCTTCTTCGTTGTTAGCCTAGAAAACCTAGACAAGGAAAACGAAATGAATGGCAAGGAAAACAAAAAAAATATGCACAACAACGAAACCCGTCTGGCTCTCACCGCTCATGATCATAAAACAGGCTTTTACCAATAGCCATATCCAGCAGCCAGCAGCAACTACAACAAATGAACGAGAGCAGGCTGAGGCAAAAATGCAACCGACTAGGCTACTACACAGCTCTAGCCCCAGCGACAGACGTTCCACAAACATTAACACAATAACATTGAATCCCATAATTCCTGGGATTTGCGGCGCGTCGCTGTTGCCGTTCCTTTGCAGCAGCCCTCCTCTTCCCCATACCTCACACTCTACCACTCCTAGTTTTTCATTCTCATTCATTCTCCTCTTATCCTCGACAGCGCCGGCTCCTTCCTGTGCGCTGCCGGTTGGGATTTTATGTAATCAATGTCACGAAGAGAGCAAGGTGGTGGGGGCACACCGACGAGGCGGGGGTGGATGCACAAAACGCAGTCATTTCCTCCTGCGCCGCCATGTGAAAACGATGGTGAATATATCCATTATGAAAATGCTCTTCACTTTTTCTGCATTCTCTCCTTCTTCGCCTGCAATCCATTAAAGCCGAGCAAAAGGGTTGCGGCGCTGAGGCCAGAGAGAGACAAGTAAATGCCCTCCGCATCCGCGCAGCCCGTCGTTGACTGAACTTGACTATTGAAACTGCAGACGATGAAGTGTACATGCATATATACCATGCCTATGTGTCTGGTTGGCTCTTTTCAGGGAGAGTGCCTCCCCCCCCCCCTCATCACCACCTCCCCCGCCAGCATCAAATCTACACGCCCTTTAGAAACGACAAAAGGCCTCGAATACGGTCACTGCAGAAAATTGCATATTTCATTGCAGCAGCACACATTGTGAGATTGTGCGAGCATACACACATGCCCCGAATGCAGGAGCGCACATCATCATCCCTCACAATGTGCAACGGCAACCACACTCAGTGCTTTTTGATTCCGTCCTCCCCGCAGACAATTTGCCGCACCACTCTGCACGCTGCTATGCAGTATACATAAGCTGTGGCTGGAGATGGGAGACACAACCATTTGGGGGGTCTACTGTGCTGTGATGCACTCAAAAGTGCATATTGCCAGCTGCACTCTACTTGACTGGATTGAGTGAATCCCAATACACATGCACGTAAGCATACATGACGGCTTCGAGATGACTTCGGGTTGAATAGGAGATGCACACTAAAGCGCTACAGATTAAATAATCGGGCGGTGAATTGTGAACAATTTTTTTTTTATTTTCTCCTGAACACACAAATGTGTGCTGTGGTGTGTGGATAATTCAGTGGTTCATGGAAAATAAAAGTCAAGGGCTGCTGCAAATTGGAGGTGATATTGCAACTATTTGATATTGAGTTTGAGGTCAACAACTGGCACTGGAGATGTGTGGCGGCTGCATTTGATATGAATAATCAGCCAGTGCGGTGTGGTTTATTGATGAAAGGTTTTCATTTTGTAGGACGACTTTGTACACTAACGGGATTAAAATCAAACATTTTTGAATCTAGCAAATCGTGGTTAAAACATATGGTAGCTGTTAATTTGTTTTGACATTTAAGCTTCGGGATCAATATTTGTTAATGTAAATGAGATTCAGGAACTTTCTAGAATGTATTCCCGCACGGTTTTAAAATAATAATAATTGTTGGCGCGACAGTCCACAGGGGGACCAGGGCCTAGCTTGCTCATCAACTAGTCGTGTTGTGCGCGCTACTGTTCTCTCACGAGAAGAAGGGACCTACAGTTTTTTGCCGACTCCGAACGGCGAAATTTGAGAAGCTTTCTTAGACAGTTATTACTCCTTCAGTGTTGTCAGCAGGTCGAAAGAGGTGGTGCCGAAAAATTCGAGGTGTTCAGCCGGGAATCGAACCTAGACCCTTCGACGTTTGAGCGTCGCACTCTACCCACTACGCCACGGCGGCCACTGGTTTTGCTTCATTGTTTATTCCTTCCATTCAGCAATTCAGCCAACAAAAGAAAGTTTGTACCCACAATGTCCGATGATCTTATATTATTATATAAATATATAATTCTCAATTTGTCTAAGACCTTGTGGTGCTCCGGCTTTTCTTTAACTACCTTATAATTTTATATAGTATTGTAAGCCTTTTATAAATAAATAAATAAATACAAAATATATTTCTCATCTAGATTTTGGAGAGCTTTTGGTCAACTTTAAGATATTATGCCGATATACTCGAATCGAGTTCTAATCAAAGATCATGATTTTGAAACACTTTTTGGTTTCCTTTTATGTAGGGTAAAACTTTTATAAAATTGGATCTTACTGTCAACTACATTATTTAAATTGTGAAAATTCATTTCATTCATTTAATTCATTTCAGGAAATATTAAAATTTTTAACAAGTTTTGAGCAATAATGGGGAACGGGGAACGCAATACTTCCGAACATACTACTTGCGGCAAAAAGTAACAGATCTTTTGGCATTCGCAAAAAAGACTGGTTACAATTAAAATACTAGCAACTCTTAAAAATATTAACAGCTCGGATGATTGCCAGATCTGTAAACAGAGTCAGATCTGTCACTGCAAGAATAGTGAAAATTGACAGATTATTATCCGACAATGACCTGACAATGTACTTTCTGCCAGACATATTTTGAGTTCAAACGATTGTAAGTCATATGAGAAATTTTTTTCAGATCCGGCAATCGTCTGAACATACCTTCAGTAAAGTCATTGTGAACACCTTGGTAAGAAGTCACAGACTTATTTAACTCCACAAAGCACATTTCTATTTTTTTAAAGCTTACAACACAGAAGCATGCATCGTTTCATTGTTATGTTTTTTAATCTGCTTCGCTTGTAACTTCTTAAGTTGTTCCTTGAGTTCCCTCAAATCGAAATTTGTCTGATTGAAAAATTGCAATCCCTGATATATCAATGGTTGACGGATCACACAGTCACATTAATCGTCTGTATACCATTTTGATAGAAAACAGATTTTAAAATCGTCAAAAATGTATTTGAATTGTTGTTGAGCGTCATCTGATAAGTCAAACACATCGTGTGACATTCTGCTAACTCCACTATTTATTCTTGTGGTACTTGATGTAGCTCTCTGTTCTTTTCTTCGGTTGAGCATGATTTAGAACCAAGGTTTGAACCATTATTTGAAGTACTCTGATGTTGAATTCGTAAAAACATTGCAAAACACATTTTTCTCCGGAAACAATAGGAATTATTTATTTTCTTAACATCAAAGAAAGAAGATAGAAAATTTCAATGGAAGACCAATCAAGACTGTTCAACTTCAATTTTTATTTCTGGACAGTGGAAACAAGTTTCAGATTAAAAATTTGATTAAGCACATTTTCAACAACTTACACATACTTATGGATAAAAACCCCTAACTTTCGCCTTATTAATTTTGGCCCCAAAATCATTGAATGGCTAACTTTATAAAAATTTTGCTTAAAACATGTCTGTCAACTGTAAATTGCTCCATTGACTCAACGCTTGCATGTATGTATACTCATGTGTCATTGCTTCATCATCGCCGTTCCTTAAATAATGTCTCTCATAACCCGGTCTCCATTCTTGTGCACTTTTTCAAGTGCTCCGAGACCTCTTTTTGGATTGAATATGAAGGCAGACCAACACACATGTGGGCAACGTTGAAACAGCACTTCATGGGTGAAAATGCAATTTTTCAACGCTCAAAGCCACAGCTGCCTTGTTGCAAGATCATTTCATTTGTATTGGACTCTTCCTTTCCCCTTTACCCTGGTTTCCTTATTCCCAATTGAGGTACCACTCCTCTTCTCTTCTTCCCTTTCTCAGTCTTTCTCTTCATCCCACATAATATTCCGTGCAAAGCAAAAGTACAAGACAAAGAAGAAAACGAGTGGGTGTAGTTGATAATAGGCAGAGGAGAATAAACCCCCCGTGCCTCCATGGAATAGAAGGAACACTCTCATCGTGATCATCGAACGGATGATCCTCCTCCATCTCTGACTGATCTGAACCTAATGATAACCGCACAATGAAAATACCCGCCTTCGCGATTTTGTTTCCATTGCAATTTCTTCTCATCCTTCCCTGCTCTTTCCACTGTTTTGACCCTTGAATTACTTCGATAAATGTTGTGTCACTTTGACTTCACTTCTTTCGTTCGACTTTTTGATGGCTTTCCCTTCGTTGCGACCAATTGGTTTGTTTTAAGGTAAATGTCATTATTTTAATTCACGTAGAGTAAAATCAAGTCAGACGCTTACTTTAGGGACGAGAGCGTAGGTTTTAATAGGTTTCTTCATGAGGAACGAGGATTACCGTTCTTAGTTCCGTGTTGGTGGATTGAGTGTCTCGAATTACTTGAATTTGGTGTTGACGCATGCGACAGGATTTGTGTACAACGAAACTGAGGGATGTGTATAACTGTCTAAGATAAATAAATTCTAAGTTGGTTCACGGTATATATTGATTAGTTTAAAAGAAATTTCAAAAAAACATAAGAGATTTTGCAAAAGATGAGCAAACATTTAAATAAGTACGTTTAAAATTTTGGTCAATACAAACCAAAGTCTGCATTTCTGTGAAGCTTTCGTCAAATTCTGGCTTCGGTTAAGATTTAAAGAATCTGTTCGAAAGACAGAGCAAATTACAGGATTTCAAATGCAGCTGGGCTCACAAAACCATCTACTCAACTTGATGACTCAGGTATTGCCATAGTACAAACACTCCCACTACAAGCTCAAGATCGACTAAGAAGTTTTGCCAGACATCTAGTCATCACCACCCTCATCTAACGACAAACAAAATAAAACACCCACCGCTTGCTCACTGCACTTTGCATTGGCGTAATTTTTATTTAATTTCTCTCCACAATCATGACTCATCCATCTATCGATTATTCTCTGCCATAACCCACCCTAAAGGGGAATTTCTTCGCGTAACGCCCTCTTCCTTTTATCCTTGCTCTGTGCACGCACTTCATTCACAACCAACGCGGAAGCGGTGCCCGTTCCCAAGCAACAACGAATTGCGAAAGGAAAATGTCCTTTCTCTTACACAGAGAAACACGCACACAACTCTCCCGGAAGGAAACAAAAATATGTACATATCTGCAAAGCCCGAGAACTTTTGTTTTACTCCTTCATGGTGTGTAGGTGCATGCGTTCGTAATTGAAACAATTCTGTTTTCTAATCGCAAAACCAGTCATCATTCCCCACCCACCAGCAACAGCCTTGACATTGCGAAGATAAAAACAATCAACAAAAATAAAATAAAAAATATGCCCGCATACTCACACACCCACACACCTCATAGCGTGTGACGAAATATCAAAAATTATCGAGAACAATTATTTTTTTTGTTTTAGTTGAAGTTCTTGTTGAAACTACCGCCGCTGGAGGGTGTTATTTGGCGTTGGCATGCGTTTATTGTGTCTTTATCAGCAAATTTGGGTGTGTGGCACCTCAGCACGCGTTTCTCGTTCCTTGTGGGGTGTGTTGCTTAGGCCCGTGTGCGTAATTTATAGCCCAAAAAAGACAAAAAAAAAACTCTCGAGACAAACAAGTTTGCCAAAGCTCGCCGCACGCTCTCGCTCTCTCCACACAGTCTATGTGTGAGTTTATAGGCTTTTCTCTCTCGCTCTCGCTCTCCCTCTTTCTCTCTGTAGTCTGCTTTGGGAGGAGGCTCATCACTTTTATATCGTTCAACAGTGAGGAAAACCACGAGACAGAGGGGTAATTTAGAGACGATAAAAATACGTCACCACTTTTGTACACAAGTTTGACCTTGAGGAGCAAAATCCCAAAAAAGCTTAGAAAGTCAAGAGCAGACATATTTTGGGCACGCACGTCAGCCAAAGGAAAGAGAAAGAGCGGTTGAAAAAAAAACAACCTGCTTTAAGAGGAAAGCAGAAGTTAGGCGCAAGGACACATCTTCCGCCCTCTTCACTCTGGAGGACAACTTTAACCGGGATTTTATTTGGGCAGACACCAGACATTCCCAGAGAGGGACAGCAGCCCAACCTAGTTGAACCCATGTAAACCTTGACCTTTAGCAATTTTCTTTTCGTTCTCTTCCGCCTGGTGGCAGAAAAAGTGGACTCGAACATGAAAATTATATTATACTCCGTGGAACCTGCTTAGAAAAGTCACCACAACTCCCGACACATTTAAAGTGAATAAATGTGGGTTTGTGGGATGAGTCAATACAGGCTTACGCGGAAAAAATGAATGGGAACCGGCAGAGCTGTGTTTTATTGCCTAGGCAATACCGCACCGCCCCGCACCGAAGTCAGGTCAGAGAGGAACAAGAAGTGAAAAAGATAAATTAAAGCAGTTTATTTTTAATTTAATTCGAGAGTTTCATAATCACACGTTCGTTTGTTTCTTTTTTTTATATTTGTTTTGAGACTATTTTTGGCATTTAATTGCTCGCCGAAATACGTAATTTGTTGATTAGCGCGCTATCCCGCGTCGTCCGTGTTGTCGTCGAGTTCAACAGATGTTAGCTTGTTTTTTTTTTTCTTTCATCTTTCTCTTCTCCTTTGTTATGCAATTTATCAAATAAAATGAAAATACATTCAAATTTGGGCAGTATTTGCTTTAGGAGGTCTTCCAAACCGCTGACGGGAGTACCGAATATAGTTTTTGATTTCAGTTCTAATCACAGAACTCGGACTCATGAAGTTCTGTTCGTGCTTTGCGGTTTCATTTAGTCATAATGCAGCGATAAGAGCGAGTGGTAAACTCATTAAAGCGACAAGAGATTTGGTGAACAGAAAGATGATGCAATTCAATACGAGCGGCGTATGGTGACATTTCGAGAGAAATAATAGACTTACCCACCGGCATTCTTTTTTAAACTTTTCTTTATGCATGCGACGGAACTTGCTTAATGTTAGAGATGTTCCATCCATATCTGATGGAATATGAAAAGTCTTATGAATGGTTGAAGGATTTATTAGCGACATCAATTTGACAAATCAATAATTGACACTAAAGATTGACGGCTTAATACATTTAGTGTCAAGGCTGCAGTTATATACCATTCTAGATTTCGAGAGCCCTCAGTTTCTAAGCGCAGATGAGTGCAATATTTTATTTTTATTTATTTTCTGTTTTTTTTTTTTTTTTTTTTTTAACGAAGATATTCAGGCATTCAGAAATTAGATTAAAGCACGAACAGTTTGCGATTACCAACCACAGAGTTGACAAGAAGCTGTCAATCTTATTTTCGGAACCATTTTTTTTTACAATCTATGAACAACTTGCAGAAGGACAAAAGTAGAGGACGTCGTGGGCAGCAACGTATTACAATTCGCAGTCGGATTCTCCATTAATCCCACTACGAATTTAGTAACTTAACTTTATGCCATTTTTGTTGATACAGTATATATTTCCCGCTCTTGGCTAATACTTCAGAAAACGTCTTATCACATACATATATGGCACTCTTAGCCTAATAAAATTCATAATTTTCCTTGCGGGTGCCCTCTTTGCGAAATACCATACTTTCTTATGAAGAAAAACAACATTTAAGAATTAAAGTAATCGGAAAAACTTTCTAGATTTTCTACATTTTTCAAGTTCAAGGCAGAACTTTAATTTTTGTACAAGAATTTTTAAACTTCCGTTCATCATTCTACTGAAATCAAATTGAAATGCATCTGCCAAATATCTTTTAAGGACTGTGAAATTAAGTATCTTGAATCCACTTGATAAAGCTGAGTTCATCTATGTCAACAAATTGCTTACTTTGTTATCATATGCAATAAAATGAAATATCAAAAAAGTATATGTCAAAAACCTTCTCTGAGTTAAGTAATAGTGTTTGGGCAATGTAATGCAATTTTGCATGACGTCCTCTGTTCATGTTTTCATAAATGATCGATGTTACAGCTTCAGTCAATTTATTTCAAGTTTGTATGCCCATTTTACCACTCCCCATAACTGCTCTACGATGCAGTCATATAAAATTGGAAACCCTTTAGAGAAGAGGCGCCTCAGGAAGGGAAACGTTTTGTTATACTCACAACGGCATCGAAAAAGGATAATTGAACATTTGGTCATAATCATCATTTTATTTTAATAAAGGATTATTTTTCTGCCCCTACAATAATATGTATATATACATATATACCCTCCGCTAACGGAATAAAGTTGCATTCGAATAGAGGAAGATGGAGAGAGGAGGTACCGGTGTACATTCACGCCTGTGGATTGTAATGAAGGGAAAGTAGAAGAACTGAAATAACAGTGTGGCAATAAGTTGAAAGAGCTTAAGTCGATTTTCATCATTTTTCAGTTTGATCAAATTAAGTTTTGTGATCTAGCTTTTTAAAACATTTTCGGTGATTACTTTGAAACCATTGGTGCTAAACAAACAATTTTTTTTTCAGAACATATGCTTGGAATATCCTTAAATTGTATATTTTGTTTTTGTTGAAAAATAACCACAGAACGAATAAATAAAGCTTAGGTTGCCTTAAGATAAACGTTTTGCAGCCAATTAAAGTAGTAAAATAGCTTATGTTGACTTAAGCTGTTTTATAAAATTGAGTTTGGTTCAAAATCACTTTTATTTAAACGGCTTATAACAGCATAAGTTATTAAATAATCCAATTTGCTTACGTTTAAAGTAACATATGTCGGTATAAGCTATCATTTCTGTTGATTTTCAAAAGTAATATGGTAAAGGCTTATATCAGGACTTAAGCCAGTTCAATATATTTATTTTTTGGAAGTTTATGAATTTGTGCTCAAGATAGACATAAGCTGTTGTGTAAATGCACTTTTTGTCCATTCAAGCATAAGCTACTTTGATATTTTTAAAATTTAACGGCTATTTTTTTTCATAGAGTAACGGGACCCACACCAAATGAAAGATAAACAAAATGGGAAATATGTGATATTAAAAACACGATTTTTGCTTATGTCGACTTAAGCTCTTTTAACTTATTGGCACAGAACTATATCGTTTTGCACTTAAAATATTGCATAGATTTTGCGAATTAGAGGTACATATGGGATTGGTCTAACAAGAATGACTGAAATGGTTAGACTACCAACATTAATTTTTCGGGCAATCGTGGGAAGTACTCCGGAGAACGTTAATAATATAAAACGGCTACGAACAATAAGGATTAAGAAGTGGGATACTGGATGGAGAGATTTTTTTTTGAAACGAGAACATTAAAACATCATTATTCTTAGGTATCAGTTGATTTCTTTTAAAAAGTTCCGCTTTTTTTATTTTTTGGAATACGTTTTCTTCAATATGTCGCAGACGCATTAGAGCCGGTTTAGACTCTGTAAAGAATTTAACAAGAGGAGGCAAATATATGATACTCATGTAGTTTGCTGTCTAAGGAAGCAGCAGTATTGTGTTGTTTTTGATAAGTATAAAAGCGATCAAAGCCTACCTCTTTTTTAACATCTTTAAATATAAGAATGCACCGAGAGTCGTTACTACTTTCAATTAGCATACTAAATGAAATCAAAACGACAAATATCACATATATATATTTTTTAAAGCCCTTGATTGTTGTTTCTTTCGAATACGTCAGGATTTTTAAACACTTCTTATTCAAAATTCTTACAAAAAAGACCGAGAAAATAACAACAAAATACAATTCAGTGGAAAAGAAGAGCAAAGTTGAGGTTTTATTATCGTTAATTTCTATCGTACCCAATCTATCGTAACAATTTGCAGAATTTCTGTTAACCTTTTTCAGAACTGAGTTAAGTTAAGTTATTCCAAAATTCTATAAGGCTTTATATCTATCAAATTTGTTTTAACTAATTTCTGTGCTTTCTTAGTCACTTTTCGGTTTTTTTTTTTGTTTTTTCTTTAAAACATGCAATCTACAGTCAAAAACGAGCTTTTAATAAATATGTGTATCCTCCGAAATATGCTACATTTTAACTTGGCTATCAAATGACATACATTACATAAAAAATTATTTGTCATTTTTTTTATTCTATTATTGATATTAATAGCTGAAAGTGAGAAATAACCCTCAAAAATCTTGAAAAAATCGATTGAATTGGTTTGATTTGAAAAATGTCTGATTTCTGTTGCTTTAAAACATTTTTCTTGACAAATTATTTTATGTTCCACTGGCATTGCAAGCTTTGTTGTCTAAGCACAACAAAGTTTGCAAAACAAAGTTTGCAAGACATTAATTGAAGATAGAGAAAAAATAGAACTAACGTTCATTACAACAAGTTGAAAGTTGCATGAACAAAACACTTTTGTGAAAAAAGATATCATCCTCAGTTTTAAAAAGCATGCGATTCCAACGACTACATAAAGTAATTACCAATCTTCAAAAGCTCTTAAACAGCAATACTCGTACATCGTAGACTTACACAATTAATGTTGTAAGTGCTCCCTCTCATAACTAGAGTAAAAACAATAACTTAACTTCTTGAATGGATTTCTTAACCTGCTACAGGAAAAAAAATATTTATAAATAATTTAAAGAGATTTTGGGGAATTAATGAAACTTAAAAGAACTGCCATGTACATATTAATTTAAACTAGTTTTAATTATTATTTTAATTAATAAATCCGACTTCGCAGTGATCCGTTTTTGTTTTCAAATATTTCTCGAAACCTTCCAGTACAGTGTCAGACATACTCAAAGCAATCTATTACTACTGCGTTCATTCAATTATTCTTCAGCATGTGAAATCCTTAAAATCTAGGAACGTTTATGACATCGCAGTCTCTCTTACAAAATCATGTTTCATATTTTAGGCTCCACTCCAGCCTATTTTAATTTTACAAACCAATAGTATACAAAAATTCAGAATATACTGAACTTTATTTTATTTTGTAAATGAGGTCTTAAAAGTCGATCACTTATTTCTATTAATCGAATTCTTTCACAGAAGCTTGTCAAATTATCTGTTATTTCTACCAAAAAAAATTTACAACGCATCACATTTCAAACTTAAGTAAATGCCCGCACAAAGATTCTGATTAGAATCCAATCGGTCACATATGCCAACAAGAATCAGGTATTGGAAAAGCAAAAAAAACTCACCGAACACGCTCCGAATAAATTTCAACTTCCTTGTTCTTCTGCTGCTGCACCAGCTGCTGTTGCTCCAACGGTGTTAATTGCTTAAGCTTGCTCCCCGGTGCTAGATTTCCATTTGTAATCAAAATATTACTGACATTGCTGTTATTAATCGTATTTGTGGCATTGTTGCTGTTGTTATTGTTGTTATTGTTATTGTTCACAACAACGACACTCGAATTCGTATTACCATTGTGATGCACTGGTGAGATGCTCAATTCACTGGAAGCCGATACCGGTGGCGATGTTGTTCCACTGCTCGACGACAAACTGCCAGTTCGTGCTCGTAAATCCATTGATCCATTCGAATTGGAATTCCCATTTGTATTGGAAGCAGTTGCTCCGCCACTTCCGTTACCGATAACTCCCACATTGCCGTTTGTTGCCTGATGATGATTACCGTTAGCCTGCTGGCTGTTGGGATGATATGCTCCCGGATTTACGGTGGTCAAAGCGAGTGTTGGCTTCTGGTTGTTACGATTACGCTTCTTCTTTTTCTTGGTCGATTCCTCCTCGCTGCCACGAGCATTTAAAAACACTCCGTTGTGGGTGGCCTTCACCGGTGGTGGCGGTGTCCAATCAAGATCCTTGCGAATGTGGCCACGTCCGCATTTGCAACCGCACGCCTTGTACACCAAATCGTAGCCCTTCTTTGTCCACAAATTTTGCAAACGTTGACGATCCGACCATGATCTTGCCCTTCCAATTGACTTCAGGGTTATCAGCACCGATTGCTCCCAGGATTCAAAGCACTCCCGATGCATGTACTGTCCCACCGAACAGTTCTCATTGTTGCAAATCACCCGAACACAATCACTTAGATTCTCCATCGATATAAGACCGTAGTCCGGACTTGAGGATGTCATTTTGAAGCAGTCGCCGGTCGGAACACAGCATCGTATGTAGGTGGTCTCTCTAGTTGGCGACATCATCAAGGACGATGTAGATGAGCTTGTGGACGAGGCCGATGACGTCGATGACGACGATGAGGATGATGACGACGATGAGGATGATGACGACGAAGATAGATTGTTCTTATTGCTCTCTACCAGAGGATTGCTGTTATCCTGGAAATGCTGTTGCTGTTGTTGTTGCTGTTGCTGCTGTTGTTGTTCGCCAATTGCTGTTGGCCCAACCACTGCTGTCAAGCCAAGTAGATTGTGCACATCAATTGCTGTTGTTGATGGTGTCACCGTCGTGTGATGATTGCTTACGTTGTTCCTTCGCGGCGCCATAAGGAGCACCGGATGAAATGCTGTTAAGGTAGCTATTTTCGTAATTTTGCACACAACTTTTTTCACAAGAAAATTTTAGTAAAAATTACACCCTCCTTCCGTTGTGAACTGTCGTGGAATCTCTCCCTGAACCAGTCTCACACAAAAACACGAAGAACACAGCCGAAAACACAACAGATTTATAGAATTCGCGCACTTTTTACTGTGTTGTGAACTGTTGTTTGAATCTTTGAACAACACTCACTTGCGAAAGACTTTCAGTTATTCACGAAATTTTTACATCCGTCATTCGTATGCCACTTGTCATAGTATTTTGACACTTCGTTGTTTTACTATCTCTAAATGTCAACTATTTTGTATAAATTTTACTTGTTTGTAATTATTTTTTTTTTCTTTTTGTATAAAATATTTCCTGAGGTATAAGTTGCTCACTAAATCGGTCACTACGCGGTTTGTTTATTAATTTTATTTCATTATGTGTATATACAGTTTTTAGTTTATAATTCTACATATCAGAACTAGTTAGTTTTTTTTTTATTGCAGTAAAAAAAGATTTTTTTTCTTCGGAAAGAGGTACATATAAAAAAATTGTTTTGTTTACTCAATTTATGTTATTCATGTTGATTTTATTTTCAGAGTTTCAAAGGAAAGGAAGATGTACCGTTAAACTGTCATAGTAGCAAAAATTGTTTGAAAATACATTTTTCGGTTGCACTTGCAGCACTCTCACTGATAAACCGAAAAACCGGGTGGACGTGTAAAAAGGAAATGAGAATTTTTCTTATTTTCACAAAATTGCATTTCCAAAATAAAAGTAAAAATTCTGTTTCCTTTTTTTTTTTTTGCTTTTCACCGATAAGACTTTTGGTTTGGTATGACTTATTTTTTTTTTCGGAATTTGTTTTTATTCTTTTATTTTTGTTTTGCGTGGTTATTGTATGTTTCTGGAACGAACTGATCTATCGGAAAGCGAAAATGAAACTGAAATTTCACTCGAGGAGCGATAATCAATGGAGGCGCACACTACACTACACCGAGCAACATACAAGAATCTACGATACGCGATACACAGCATGGTTTGGCGGTGACGACGGCGACTGTCGGTCGTGGTTTTGTGCGAGCCCCTGCTTGGTGGCGTAGTAGTAAAGAAAACCACTAGCAGCGACAAACGGGGTTGTGTTCGGTGCTTCGGTGTGTTTGTGGGTTGTGTGCGAGTGTGTCGCGCGGGAGGCAGAGGAAAGTTGTTTTTTCACTGATGAAGTCTTGTGTGTATGAGGGAGATGGAGCGCATGGAGAGGATTTGGGTATGTGTGGTGCTGTTGCAGCCATCATCATCATCCCTGCTAGTGTTGCAGTGATGTTCTTGAAATTTCCCGTTGCAGAAGGAAAAAACCCTTGAACTGTGCGGCACGCACGCACACTCTGACATGCTGTGAGGATAGTGCTTGTCGACTTTTTTTTGGGGTGGAAATGCAGTAGTAGTGCGGCTGGCTTTTACGGGATAAACTTGAAATTGAAAATGAAATTTTTTCTATCCACACACAGTGGAGTGTCGTGTCTCTCTTTCACTCAGGGCTTACGCACGGGTTGAATTGTTGCGTTGGATTTGGATGGCAGTGTGTGCGTGGACTTGTGTTTTGTGTTTTGGTTTGCTCTCTCGGTTTGTTTTGTTTCGTTTTCCGTTTTCTTCGGTTTGGCAAGTTTCTGCAAAGTAGGGGAATTGGGCTGATGGGTTATGTGTATATATCTCTGCTCGCTCCAGCTCCCACAAGTAGTCTGTAAAATAACAGCAGAAAGAAACTTCACCTGTAACAGCTGTTGATGCTGGGTAAAGCAAAGTCGTAAGAAGATGTTAAGAGGATGTAGCTTACAGTTGATTAACGCACGTAAAAACATTGGAACCATTTAATACTCTGTCTCTTCTATTGTTATTATAGTTTTAAGTTGTAACTACGTAGGTTACAAAACATGTTGTACGTGTTCTGTTTAAAACGGATTTCATATTCAAAACTTGACAAAACGCTTAATAAGGAAAAAATTTCTTTGCAAGTTTTTCAAATAGCATGAAGTTGAAGAGCAGTTCTTTTTATTCCTTTTTATATATTGTAACAAGAATTTTATTCATGCATTTGTCTCCTCTAGATCTCTATGCCGCCCACAAGTGCTACACTGTACTGATGGAGTTTTGCAAGAATTGTGTTTATTGGTGGCAACTTGTACTTGAATAGATTCGGAGAGCATAACTAGGATAAAATGGTTTGAAAAGAAAATCTATGAGTGCGACAAGTCTAACAATCTCATTTGTCGAGATCAATTTTGGCCACAGTTTATTAAGGGTATTCTAATAAGAACCTTATGAAGCCACGTTGTACTGAAATCTATACAAATACCGTGATATTTCGTTGAGTCCCTGGATAGTAGGATCCGGAGATTATCAAGATCTAATTCGAAATTTGCTCGCACAGTTTTTTAACTTTCTTATTGTGTCACCTGGACATGGTTAAGCGTTAAGAGCTATAAAGTTATGGTTGTTTTTCCAACAACTTAACAGTTTGTTGTGAAACATTTGATAGTACATTTATTTCCACTTCGATCTTTTAATTGCCTGTCCCCGTGTTTCATTAATAAGAAAGTATATGTATTTTAGCAGAGGTTCTTATTTGCCAATCAAAAATAACTATGATTCAGTAACGAGCGGATTGGCGGTCATTTTGTCAGCTTTCAAGTGATTAATTCCAAGTTTAAATTTGAATTACATCAATAATAGACTGACGCCGGATGAGCAAAAGGAAAGTTCGGTGAATGTCGTTGATCCCAGTTTTTATTAAGGAATTTTGTTTCGCAATGAAGGTCACTTTGGGTTGAATGGAGGCATCAATGAAGAATACTTCGTATTTGGAGGGCAGTAAATAATCAAGTGTTGAGACAGCGTTAAGTCCCCAAACTCTAAGTGTTTAGAGGCCTTTATGGGTTGGAGGAATAGCCAACGATTATGTTAGCCGCCTTTTTCGTTCGTGTCAATATACGGTCACGAATGTTGGAAAAAGTAATCGAAAATTGAATCTCTAGATTTGGTTTTATCTAAGTCAGTCGTGGTGATCATATGTCAGAAATCTGAATATTTTTTACTTTAAATTTTATATCTGTTAAAAAACTTAACTTCGTTGGGCTTTTCAAAGTTCTCTGCCCCGAACACACACATTACTCTTATAGATACTGCGTTGTTAAGAAAACAAAAATTGCTCACCTAAGTTGTCGCAAAAGTATTTGCTGTGCGTTTCTTTTTTCTTGTTTCAAAAACTTGGTGCTTGTAGACGGAATAAAATGTGGAGACTATCTCCTTTTCGCTTCTGCAGCTCCTATAGAAGACGTTGTGAGCAATGCCAAGTCTGGAATTCTGGAATTCTTTCACCTTATTAGCCACAAAGTTTTTAGGAATTGCCACAGAGTGTTTAGGAATGAGACTCGCTCAAAAGGCTTTGCTTGTAAGGCAAGTCGAGCTCTTGGTCACGTTTTGGTTTGTTCGCTTAAAGTATGTATTTTAAGCATGTGTAGGGAAAGAGGGCATCCGCTTCGCAATTCCCCTGGACTGATTACGGAAGTACTGAGTCATCTCGCGCTTTTTTTTATTATTTATTAACTAATTTGTGACAGGATGTAGCAATACCCCTGATAATTATTTAAATTAATCTGAAGGTTACCACTGAAAGCTTATTCTCTTATTCCCATCTCCCTAGCAATTTCGGAATTGTTTTTTTATTTATGTATTCTGCATTAAGTCTCAGTGTGTATTTCACCAAAATTATTTATTTTCCTTTCAGAATCTGAGAATGAAGCGGGCTTGAGAGCCCTCTCAAATCATTTACTAAGTGAAACTAATTATCCATTGTCTATTAAATTCGAGCTTACACCACAATAGCTGCCTAACAATTCAGAAACTCTAGATGAACGCACATTGGCTTTTGTCTATTATAGCTTTCTTGCGTAAACAATTGCTCAACTACTTGACCTGAAACTATCATGGCAGCCTTCAACAACTGGGCTGTTCTCACTACTCGATGACATTTTTAAGACATTTCTTAACAATCAGCTAAAACACTCAGGCCATCAAATCCACTGAATCCTAGAGA
The DNA here is from genome assembly GCA_955652365.1 of Eristalinus aeneus. Lineage (NCBI taxonomy): Eukaryota > Metazoa > Arthropoda > Insecta > Diptera > Syrphidae > Eristalinus > Eristalinus aeneus. The sequence continues at coordinate 64,996,189 of OY019130.1, read as the reverse complement.
AATATTTTTCTTCGTATAACAGAATCACAACAGCGCTAAGTTAAGCACCGAGCGAAATCAAACTGGAGAATTGTCTGCAAAGATTGAATTCGCCGCAAGCATTGTGCTGTTACTCTCTCATTCTCTCTGAATCTCTCGCTGTACTTCTCCCCTCAATTCACAATTCCTTTTCACATCTGTTTATTGTGGTTGTGTTGCTTCTTGTGCTTTTTTTTGCCGGCAAATTGACGACAAAAAAGTGCCGGTTGCTGTTTACTTTATTTTTCTTCTGAACGCTTCTCCTCTCTCTTGGAAGTGGTTTTCTTACGTATATGGCTATATGATGGAACGCTCGTTCCTGCCTTGCACCGTTTTCTGTGGAAGTGTAGTGTGTCGGGCTTCCATGTACGATTTTCACTTTCGGTTTTGCGTTTGGCATTGACTCAGAGATGGGATGATGGCATGTGAGCCGGTATGGACCTGTGTTTTATGTGCCTGTGGGTGTGTATGTGAATTTATTAGTAAATCGAGGGGAAATCATTTGTCTGCTGCTGGCAGTGGAGATATCGTAATCTACGATATAAGCAACTTCTGTGTTGATATTGTTTAAGGGAAGATTATTTTTCTGTAGATTTTTTAGAGTTGTTTTATGATGTGAAACAAAAATTGTTTTGTTTAATAATTTACTAAATTAGTTGACTAGTTATGGTTGTAAAAATCTTATGAATGCAGAGTGATAATCGAATTGTGGCATCAACGTCTATTGAACATTAGCGGTTAATATTCACAAAAATCAACGTTAGGTAGGAAAACGTTCATAATTTTTTTGTTATTGCCTACTATGTGATTTGATTTAAACGGGAAACCTATGAAGTTTAAATAATTTTTAAAATTATTTATACTCCTTACTTAATTTAGAAATATTTTAGATTACAAGTTAAATATGCATTTTTGTATAAGGACCTGAAGAATTGTTAGTCCCATTTTTATTTTCAGCATCTTATTTATGTTCACGACATCGGTTCTTCTGGCCTGTTATGTTTCACTACTTATATAAAATAACTAAAGAATCTGACCCCTGCATTCTTGCTGCGTTCAGTGTCACCAAATTACTTACTTATTTTTTGGAATTAAATTATACATATAACCCTGTGACACCACACGTCGTGACACCAAAATACTCGTATGTGTGTCTTTAGGCAATTGAAGTTAATTCCATTTTCAAGGGGAAATCGAAAATATCTTAGAACTACGATTTTTTGATATACCTAGTAAGTCTTTAAATTCGACAATCTTCACTTTAGTTGGAAGAAATATCTCTGTTCGAATACGTTTGCATACAATTGAAAAAAAACTGGGTTTTTCGAAGTTTAAATGGAAATTTTATTCCTCAACTCATTCATTAAACGTGGGTCAGCAAAATCTGTTTTGCAGAGCAACTTAGTAGGTGGTATGCCTGGATTCGTTGTCATATGCTTATATATGTACATAAATCTCTTCCATAGACAGAACATTTCTGTAAGATTTTGTATTTATTGTGTAATTTTGGGACGGTTAAAATTTTTTCAAATGCAATTCAATCCTTTACGTTCCCGCACCGTGTTTTACAGTACATTCAAATTCTGTTGCTGTATATTTCTCCAATGGTGTCTTACACAGAAGATCAAACTTGAAAGTCTGTCGTATATGATCCATGATCCTGTCCCGATAACTTTGACGTTCTCAAAGGCAGCGAACTCAGTAGGCTGTACGATTTCATATGTTCTGTTAAGCATTTAAGGAGACGAAGATGACTAGACCATTTAGAGTGCATGAACAACACGGCTAAATCAAGTGGGAGCTTCGAATCTTAACGTCTCGGAAATATTTCTCTAGTCTTGACATTTTAACCTGATTGTGAATTATCTGGACATCCATCCTTTATCCACGAAAGGTTGTGTTTCTTTTACCACTGTTTGATATAAATACATTTTTATTTCTTTTTAAGCTCTACAAGAATGGCTTCAGATCAATTAGACGAGAAGATTTTCTCATTTTATCGGTACCTTAGGGCATATCTAGTCATTTCTTTAACGAAGTGCAAAATTATTTGATTTCGAGAGTAAAAACATTATTTTGACGTGGAATGATAAGCAGTCACCATTGCAGCGTAGTGGATAAATCCCGACAATCACACGCCGAAAGTCCCAGGTTTGGTTCCTAGACTAAATACCTCGCATTTTACCGGTACCACCTTTTTCACGTTGCTGACAACACTCAAAGGATAATAGAAAGAAAAAGTTAAAAAACAAAAACTTTTGACGTTTGGAGTCGGCTAAAAACTCTAGGTTCCTTCTACTTGTGAGAGAATAGTCGCACGCACAACATGAGTAATTTCGGAGAAAGTTAGGATCTGTTACTCTCGTGGACTGTTGCAGCATTCATACTAAAGTATGTACTAATATGTCGTCTGCATCTTTGATGACATAGAATTCCTATATCGAAATCGATAAAAAATTTTTTGAGGGAAACCTATGGTTGCGTGTATTCACATCATATGCCAAGCGTGATCTTATGACCCAAGTGGAAAGGCTTATTTTCTGAAAGTTTTATGACTTCTTTTTAACTAAAGATCCCATTTAGGCCATGTTTTTTCTTTAACCGAAACTTGCGTTAAATTAAAATTCATGGATTGGATGGATCTTGCTTCCCATGAACATTATAGCTGGGAGACGGTCTCGTCTTTCTCATAAAATCTGAATTACAATTAAAGTTTTTTGTTAACGTACGCGCCAGATTAGTAATTGTTTTTACTGTTGATCTTATCTAATTGAATATGAGCTTGAGTCAGATTAGTTTGACGAAATGACAAGGCGCACATTTGTGTTCATCTAGAGAAGATACTTTGTTTACATAAATGTATGAATGAATGGGCAGTAAGTTGGTGTTGTTTCTGGCTAGTTTGTCAGCTCTGCAACTCCCCGAAATTTCGAATTGCGGTCTGTTTACTAAGGTGAATATTATAAAACTTGGCTACATCGTTAAGAGATCAGGCCGCACAATTGCTGTTGAAGGGTATTGGCTGTTTTGTTATAATACAAGAGATAATGATACCTGTAGAAAGTACCTTGATGCTATACCAGTATAATGTGTTCTTAATCGCCTGAAATTTTCTGTAATGCCATAGGGTATTCGACGAAAGCTTCAAATTGATTGCTTAAAAAATCGAAAGTATTAAATTTTTCTTTGACGAGCGCCTTAATATTGGCAAGCGACCCCTTCGCGAATTAGGGTCAAACTCCCATTCAGTCTCTAGATCGTGTCTTGCTTAAGAAATTGGTCTCGAACATTAGACCACGTGGGTGGACCCACTATTTATTGCTGACTCCATACACTGAATACAACCTCTTTATGTTTAACCTAATTTAATTTTAATATTTAAACCTTATTGTCGTGTTTGATCTTATTTTCAGCAGATCTTTTAATGATGAAGTAAATAATTAAGTTGCTTGTGGACAACACATAGTCTCTAAGTCTGTGTGGCAAACCTTAAGGAAGTACATAATGTTTAGAGAATGCGGTACCTTGCCTAATGGAACTAAACTATTTCGAGCACTTTCTTCTTAAAAAAAACATGTTTCAATCATATAAACAAATACAAAAATCTAAAGTTGAACAATTTCCGTAAACATTGCAATTAAAAGGCGAAATATGTATGTCATCAGATTTTAATGTTAGTCCATTGGATTTATTTATTGGACACGACCATACAGCAAAACTGACATTTGTCATCGCCCACGCAAATTTACCAAATAAGTTATATATGTACGCACGCATTTAAATGTATGTAGATTTATTTTATTACCGCAGGCGGTGGTAGCAGGTTGGTAGAATGGTACACCAATGTCCAATGAATGCGGTCTTGATTTGCATTTTTCTGTATTCGTTTTTTTTTTTAAATTGTTATCGGATTTGAACAAGGTGTGTGGAAATGTTTTTCTATCTAAGTGCAATTTGCTTGATTTGATAATAGACAAAATTTAACCACAGAAATTGTGTTAATAGGATCAAAAATTAGTGTAGGAGAGAGTACTGACAATTGTTAGCTTCACATAGCCAAAAGCGGACTAATTTTAGTGCGCAATATGAACTCAGAGCGATAAAGTTACGTTTTTAGAAATGTAATTTGCGAGCAGACTGGTGTGGTACTACATTTCAATAGATTATATCATTGAAAAACTAGATCCAAATATTTTTCTCGTTATAAGATACCCTCAATAAGTAAAAAATATTTTCCACTGATAACGATGACACAGGCAGTGCCTATTGGACAAGAGAGCTGCAGTCATTGCCTGTACCACTTCAGCTTTTGTCTTACCGCCTTTATAAAATATCTGTTAACAATGTCACCCGATATAGAAAGGGTAGAAACCCCACAATCTGAATAGCTTTCATCAGTTCAGTCGGCTTAGTGCATTCATCTTCATTTCAGCACGTGATTTGAAATAAAATTTCCACAACCCACCAGAGTGTCAAGGAATCCTATACCACGTTCAGACTGAAACTATTTTCAGGGACCCTGACAGTCCTTGTCAACAACTTTAAATAAAGTCTTCAACATTCCATGCAAACAGAATATTGTCTATTATCCTGCTGTAAAGGCGGCAATAGAACACAAGGAGGCTTGCTCTATCAGCTATTGCGCTATAGTATAGGATAAGGACATTGTCGCGGATGTTATCTTGAAGATTTCTTCTGTTGGCGACATGCTGTCGTTCGTTGATCTGTAAAATCTGATTTTGTGAAATGAATGACCAACATTTAGTTTGGGCTTGTTATATTTGACAATACGTTGTTCTCCAGTTGTCTATGATTAACGTTACAAATAGTATCAATTTGTAAAAGCATCATCTAATCAATCTTCGAATTGAATGGTTAGAACTGTAAAGCGTTGAATCCAGTCGCACAATTTCGTTACAAAACTTGTACTTCATACGAACCCTCGCATGTGTGCCGAATTTATTAACCATTACTAGGGGCATCTTAACCGTCTAAGTAATTGCAACTTATACAACTTATACTTTAAACAGATAAAACAACAGGCCGAATGATATGGGGCAATTATTAGTGAAGAAAAGCTTAGGTTTTAATAAAGGGTTTTCCAATAGGGACTTCTTCTTCTTCTTGTGGCGCTACAGTCTGGGGTGGACCTGGACCTCAACCAACATGCTTCTCCAGCCAACACGATCTTTCGCTAACTGCCTCCAAATGTGCACTCCAAGTTAGTTGAGGTCCATTTCAACTTATGTGCGCCATCATCTGTAGGGCTGTCACAATGACTCAGATTTAAAGACTTTTCGGGCTGGAGCAGTGTTGTCCATAGGCTTTACATGAACTAGCCATCTTAAGAGTTGTATCCGAAGACGCTTATGTTGCTGTACAGCAAATAGAGTTTGGGGTATAATCTTCTCCTCCATATGCCATCAACGCAAGCAGACCCAAAAATCGCAAAACTTTTCTCTCAAAAAGACTAAGGGCTTCCTCATCCATTTTTAATAAGGAGGAGGAGGACTGGGTTGATCAAGCTTTTATATAAAGCAAGATAAGTCTGGAGGAGGACTGGGTTCATCAAGCTTTTATATAAAGCAAGATAAGTCCTTCGAGGGCCTTATTACTCAATTGCCTCTTGAACCCAACGAAGAATTGGGATTGGCAAGAGTGGTTCTGCGTTTGATTTCGGTACTGATGTTGTTATCCTTATTTACCGTGGAGCCGAGTTAGACGAAGCCCTCGACTACTTCGTGTGAGTTACCCACGATCTTCTCGCGGATAATATTAAATAAGTCACACGACAGTGCGTCGCCTTGTCTAAAACCTTTGGACATTGAAGGTATCGGAGAATTCGTTACCGATCTTGACGGAGCAGCGAGAGTTCTCCATCGTCATCGTACACATTCTGACGATTTTGGTAGAAATGCCAAGACTAGACGTAGCACTGTATAGCTCGTCTCTATGCACACTATCATATAATAATAATAATAATTGTTTGGCGCGACAGTCTACAGAGGGACCAGGGCCTAGCTTGCTCATCAACTACTCGTGTTGTTACTGTTCTCTCACGAAAAGAAGGGACCTACAGTTTTTTGCTGACTCCAAACGGCGAAATTTGAGAAGCTATTTCTTGGACAGTTATTACTTTTTGAGTGTTGTTAGCAGCTTGAAAGAGGTGGTACCGTGAAAAATTCGAAAAATTCGTATTGAGCTGGGAATCGAACCTAGAAACTTCGGCGTTTGAGCGTCGCACTCTATCTTCTTTACCTACCCTACGAGCAATCCGCTCCAGTAACTTTGTTCGACTTCAGCTTCGATATTGGTTTCTTTACCTGTTCTAAGCCGGGGGGATGGAATTCTTGTCTGTACTCGTCCAAATTTAGTTAAACATTCTGCAGAAATTATCCTTTCGGATTATCGGCACAGACTGCGACTCTACCACAAGTTGTCAGAACCTTGTATCCTCTGGATAGCTGCTTTACTTTTCTGTAAAACTTTCGGACTTCATTCCTGCCACAATACTTTTCCATTTCCTCGACCGCGCGCTTCTCATGTTCCTTCTTTTTTCTTTTGGGAAGCCGGTGCTCTTCCCTTGTTTTCTGTTCGTGGAGCTCACGACCAGCCCTCGTTGCTCATGCAGCGTTGCCTTATAGGCGTCTTGTTTGGCTGCATGCGCTTGCCTGTACTCTTCGTCAAACCATGGGTTCCTTTTGGGTGGTGACGTGAAACCCATCACATCAGCGGCAACTTCCTTGATGGTTTCTTAACATGGTCTTCTTCTATGGTTACTCGTTCGGCAAAGTTCCCAGCGATCAGTTGCGTTTGTAGCTTTCCAACGTCAAACCGTATTACCCTGTCTTGACTTCGCTTATCTCTCGATATACGGGTTCTTACCTTGGGTAAACAAAGTGATGATCCGAGTCGATGTTTGCACCTCGGAAGGTTCGGACATCGAAAATATTGGAAAAGTGTCTGACTTCGATCGCAATGTGATCAATCTGGTTGACGGCGGATTGATCAGGAGATCGCCAGGTCCCTTTGTGGGTGTTCCGGTGTGGGAACTGCGTGATAGCTACAGAGAGGTTCCGCCCCGGGGCGAATTCCAATAGCCTGAGTCCGTTTCCGGATGTGTTGTCGTGCAGGCTGTGTTTACCGATGACTCCAGCAAAGATGTCCTCCTTTCCAAGCTGGGCGTTGAAGTCTCCAAGAACGATCTTGGTGTCGTAGCTCGGCCATCAATCGTAGGTTCTTTCTACTAGATCATATAAGTCACTCAATTTACCCTTTAAAAAAAATTATGACGCACTAAAGATTTCATTTATGCAAAAATACCAAGTTAGTTCCGTACCTTAAAAGAAATGTGTATTTTCAGGTTTTAGCTGTTTGACTATTTGTGATTTTTGGTTACTGAATCAGACATCTCTAGCGTTCATCTATTTTCGAAAATGTAACTTTCCACTGAGATTGCACTTTACAAAGACCAAAACTCTGCTTGGATGGCACTACAGCCCAGTATAAATTGGGAACAAACCCAATAGCCTCTCCTGCTGGTACACCCTCTCAGTAGCAGCTCAAAAACAGCACACCAAGTTTCCTTTTGAAGGATATCTTACAGCGAAAATTCTGTGTTTCGTTGTTCTTATGGCTAGGATTTTTTTTTGATGAACTGGTTTTCATGTGTCATGTTTGTTTTGTCTGCCGGACCCGCATGTGTTTTGGGTTTTTTATGTTATTCAACTACAAAAAGTAAAAAGTACTTGTTGTGTTAATAATAATAATATAAAATAGTAATTTTTATTTTTTGCAAAAGATGGCAAGTTGTGGGCGATCCTGGAAGCTATTACCTATTTCATCTAAAGACATTAAAAGAAAGAAAGGAGACAAATTGCAGATGAAAAAGGGATATACTACGATAACCCACAGAAGAAAAAATTCTTTGCAAAGCCTACTGAACCCGTGCCATCATTGTCTAAATTATTGCCAAAGAAAAACATCCACGGTTCAACGGTGAGGTACACTTTGAGTTGCTAAAATCAGGCGAAACCATTGATGGTAAATGTTATCAACAACAAAACGGACTGAAACAATAGAAATGCATGACAAGGTGATTTAGATAACGCTCAGCCCCACGTGGCTGAAGTGTATAAAATCTACCTGGAAACGCTAAAATGGGAGGTCTGACCTCACTAACCGTGTTTTCCAGACCTTGCTTATTCTGACTACTGCCTTTTTCGACGGATGCAAAACGATTTGGGGATTACCGGTTGGGGAATTTGAAGGAATCGAATATGGGCTCAATGATTGGATCGATGCAAGAGACTGCTCCTTTTTAGAGATTATATTCTCAAATTAACATAAATAATAATAATTGTATGGCGCGACAGTCCGCAGAGGGACCAGGGCCTAGCGTGCTCATCAACTACTCGTGTTGTGCACGCTACTGTTCTCTCACGAGTAGAAGGGACCTACAGTTTTTTGCCGTCTCCGAACGGCGAAGTTTGAGAAGCGTTTTTTTAGACAGTCATTACTCTTTGAGTGATGTCAACAACTCGAAAGAGGTGGTACTTTTGTATATTATTAAGAGGTATTCAGCCGGAACTCGAACCTGGACCTTCTGTGTGAGTGTGAGTGTCGCATTCTACCCACTTAGCCACGACGGCCACAAGCTACCGTAGAGATGGTTAAAACTTGGCGCTTCCAATTGACAATACTGTTATAAAACTATTAAGTTCAAAAAACATTCTTACACGATAACGATATACAAAAGTTCATGTGTATCTAGGTAAACACTCAATTTGTAGAGATGTGTATAAAATTAGGCAAAAACAGCCAAACAGATCATTACAACTTCCTGCACCGCACGATAAAAAAAAACCCGATACTTTCGATACCTACGCATCCACTTCTTATTAAAGAAGTAGGTATCCACGTATTTATTATTAAAATAATAAATATTTATAAAAAAAAAAATATATATAAGCGTCCAAAACGAAACTACAGCTGCCAATCTTCATGAAGAATGTAGAAGAAGATTGATCCATCCCATTATTGCTTCATCCTTACGTAACACTGCTGGGCAGGAATTAAATAAAAAAGAAAAGAACATCACATACATAGACAGCGCCTGCCAAGCCTCAACCTATTATCGTCTTTAGAAGAGCAAAACAAAAGGACAGTGAAATGGAACGATGCTGAACAAACAGAAGAACAAAACAAAAAAAAAATATGAAGAATCTGTAAAGAATTTCGTTTTTGTTTAGCAACAATCCAAGAAGCCCTAGTTCTCGAACAAAGTTTTCGGCTCCCCCCCACACGGCGGCTCATCATGTTTTTGCTTTTTAGATCTTGGCTCTGTTTCAGGTTTCCTTTATTTTTTGCAACTACTCCACTTGCTATAGAAAGCAAAACAAAATGAGACGAATACATAGGCATGTGCAAATGCATATACAGAAGTGTCCTCTTAGTACATAACTCAAATACATTAGAATCAACCAGAAAAGGAGAAAAGAGACAAAAGGAAATCGCATAAAAATCGATAAACACGCGCTTGGTGTACATATGTACGTATATATGGCCCGTGTGGATGTCCCGCTCTACGCCAAGTTACGTAATGTCCTACCACATTATGCACATACACATACGTATAGCCTAGTATACTCTCACCGCATAATTCTTCACATAGGACAAGAGGCTTAAGCTTCCTTTTGGCAAGGGTTTCCCGTTCTCTGAATTTCATTCCCTCCTGCGAGCATGGATGGCTTGCCGATGATAGAGCTCTAAGCATTTGCTCGATACACAGTGACATACAGACGTACGGTATGTGCATGCACGGTATCCAGGCTAGCGAAGCGAACGTCATATGTCAGTTTGGACGTGGATGTGTATGTGTGTGGCGTTTAACCAAGCCAGTAGCATTCCGTATCGCATTCCTTACCGAAGACCTAGAGTGCTGTTGCTACACCACACCGACTCCGAACAAAAACTCCAACTCCAACTCTGGGCTTTCTGTTATAAAACATGAAAAGCAGGCGTAAAGAGAACACAAAAACTCCATAATACATTCAAGGATTAAAAGAAGAAAAAAATCGAGAAGAGGCGGACAAAAAAAAAGTATGGCAACCAAAAAACGAAAAAGGAAAACAACCAGTCCAGAATTGGAAGAAGGCCTTGGTCATGACGCGAAGGGCATCGGGCCGCGGAGGGCAGCCCGCGAAGCATATCCACAGTCAGCGACGTCTTCCTTGACACACTTTTATTCGAACTCATTTGAACGTGGTTATCGGGAGGTTTATGATTTTTCAATCTTGAAAAATAATATACAAAAGTAATCGTTTCATTTTTACTCTTTGGCGTGTTAAGGAATTTCATTAGGGTTCCACGTCTGTTGTATCGTCTAGGGTGCCGTAGGAATTAAGCAGATTTATTTCTTGAGTATATGGTTGTCAATTCAACTTAAAAACTTATTTAATATCGACTTCCTTTGATAAATCAGAAAGTGAACTCTTAAAAATCTTCTGTCACAGGTGAGGTTCTTCCCGCCTTCGACGAAGCATTTGGTCATCCAATGTTGTTCTAAGAAGTTTACGAAAATGTTGATATGTTGGACGTAAACATATATTCTCGGATAACATATGCTCGCCGGATAAGCTTGCTCATTAACTACTCATGTTGAGCGCGCTACTGTTCTCTCACGAGTAGAGGGACCTACAGTTTTTTGCCTACTCCGAACGGCGAAATTTGAGAAGCTTTTTTCTTTTTTTCTTAGACAGTTATTACTCTTTGATTGGTGTCAGCAGCTCGAAAGAGGTGGTGCCGTGAAAAATCTGGGGTGTTCAGCTGGGAATCGAAACTGGATCTTCGGCCTCTCGTAGGATAAACCTGTCTTTATAATCGATAAGTAGGCAGGTTGCTTGTATAATTCACTTTACAGTTATGATTTGTGGTAATGATTTAAGGATTGTGGGCTAACGATTTCAGGCTGTCAAACAAAACGAAGGAGACGACCCCATACCTGATGTCAATGCCAGAAACGACACTGATTACACTTGGTGGACATATTTCCCTCTAAAAAATGCGCTCAACCGTATTATGAGAAGATGCTTTAAAAAAATCCAATGGAACCACTGCTGCGATATCCAAATTCGTATAGATATGCAGATGGTTTCTGCATCGTCAAACAACATTCTGCCTGTCAGCAGTATTTGCGTCTTCATCATCATTTCAGAGTGTGCAGAAATCGAAAGTTTTTCAATAGGAACGCTAAGACTTTCTAGGAACGGTAAACACCGCCATATTAACTCGATGGTGACTCTTTTCAGACACTTACATTAACGTTTAGTTGGTAAAAAAAAGTTACCAAAATTCGCTTTCAATCACCGCAACTTTTAGAACATTCTTGAAACAAAGCCTCAAGATCTGCTGAAAACAAAGAAATCAGAGTAAATTTTTTTCCCCGTCTTTTGATTAGTTTTAAAATATTTATATAATATATATTTATATGAATATTTGCGTTATTACAGACGTAAAATCATCAGATTGCGATGCTCACACGCCGAAGGGTCTAGGTTCGATTCCCAGCTCAACACCAATTTTTCGAATTTTTCGCTGTACCACCTCTTTCCAGCTCGAAAGCTGACAACACTCAAAGAGTAATAACTGTCTTAGAAAGCTTCTCAAATTTCGACGTTCGGAGTCGGCAAAAAACTGTAGGTCCCTTCTACTCGCGAGAGAACAGTAACGCGCACAATACGAGTAGTTGATGAGCAAGCTAGGCCCTGGTCCCCCTTTGGACTGTAGCGCCAACAATTATTATTATTAACTTGGAATAGATTGTTTTCCTCATCAAAAAACATTGATTTCAGAAACGACTAAATGTTTTGTAACGAATTAGAAAAGTTGACAGCACAGATGTGCACTCCGGCTTGTGACGTTCTATAAAAAGAACGCCAAATAATAGATAGATTGAATGACACTAAAGTTCACAAAGAACCAGGACGTCGTTACAAAGAAGCGTTCCTGTTTTTTTATTGCATTTTATTCATTTATAAACACTTAAATTCTAGACAAAAATGCTTAAAGCTAGTTTACAGGACTTTGTTTATTTATAATCTTACTGGCCCTACGCAGGCTTTCTAAGATTAACTTCACGTGTTTTGCAACAGCTTTATATATTTTATATAAGAATATTAATTTATTCTTAAACTTATTATTTATTAAGAAAAGAAAAAAAAACTTTAAAACCTTACCATTTAGCTTAACAAATATTTATTTAAAACTACAGCTACAACTAAAACTAAAACTAAAACTAAAACTAAAACTAAAACTAAAACTAAAACTAAAACTAAAACTAAAACTAAAACTAAAACTAAAACTAAAACTAAAACTAAAACTAAAACTAAAACTAAAACTAAAACTAAAACTAAAACTAAAACTAAAACTAAAACTAAAACTAAAACTAAAACTGAAACTAAAACTAAAACTAAAACTAAAACTAAAACTTATATTAAAACTATTCTACCACTATCTTAAGCAACACACCCAAATGTGCATGTATATCATCATATAATTCGTCAATATATGCTCATGCATACATGCACTTGCTGACTGTACTAGGAGCTTAAAAGAGGTCGTGTCATGTAGGAGTGCCAAATGTTCAGACCACACCGGTATATGACAGGTTAAATGAATTGCTGTTAGCTACGGGGAAGTATAGTCTTGCGAACTTAAATTTTGTTTTTTGTTTCATTCATTGAATTGGCTAAAATTATGTACTCTTCTTTTTTATGTTGTGACGCTACAGTCCTGGGCTTCAACCAACATGTACCCCCAGCCAGCACGGTCTTTCGCCAGCTGCCCACAGTTGCGCACTCCAAGTTCAAGTTGGCTGAGGTCCTTCTCTACTTTTGTGCCCCACCTTATCCTAGATCATCCTCTTCTGCGTTGTCCCAATGGCTCGGATTCGAAGACTTTTCGGGTCGGAGTAGTGGTGTCTATACGCTGTACATGATCGAACCATCTTAAGAGTTGTATTCTCAGACGCTTGACCAGACGCATGTCCATGTACAGCCCATAGAGTTCGTCGTTAAATCTTCTCCTCCAGATGCCATCAACACATACAGGTGAAAAAAATTCAACGCATAACTTCTCTCTGGGGGAAAACCAAGGGATTCCTGATCCGCTTTTAGCAACGTGCAAGTTTCCGCCGCTTAGGGCAAGACATGAATTATCAAGGTCTTATACAAAGCCAACTAAGTCTTTCAAGAAAGTGCTCTATTACTCAATTGCTTAATGAGCCCACGTAGCAATTGGCAAAAGTAATTCTTTCTGATTGATTTCAGAACTAAAGTTGTTGTCCCTATTTACGGCGGAGTCGAAGTAGACGAAGTCCTTGTCGATCCCGTAGTTTCTGCTAAATTGTGTGATGCTCTGTTGGAAATGTTGATGTTATGTGTCCTTTCTTGATGACAGCATATACTTCGTTTCGCCCTCATTAACCATTAGAATAATATGAGCCGTTTAATCTTCAATGTCAACAAACGCCTCATTGACGGCTCGCTGTGTTCGTCCAACCACTTCAATGTTGTCAGCGTAAGCGAACAATTGAGCTGACGTTTTGAAGCTTATAATCTTAATGTTGCAAATGCACTCTGTTCTTGGGACCAGACCCAAGTAGGATGTATATTGATAAATAACATCACCAAACACATTAGGACCTTTTAAATAAAACAGAATAAATATAAAATATGGACGTCGTCCATTTGCAATTCACTGCTAAGGGCGGTAAGAAATAAAAAATGAAATCTAGGAATTATCGGAGGTTAAATGTTTTTGGGTATTTGAAGAGTGTTCTACAGTGTGTTCAGGTTCGGCAATTGTCTGTTATTCCAACACCCAAGAAGCATTATTACAGCGTAATGAATGGACAATAGACTTCAGTTGAATGAATCCAGTGGATAAAGCAAATCTTCTACAACCTAATCTAAGGTATATGGAACCCAAACAACCAAAATTTTGTGAGCATGAATTTTGTGACTGACTATTTATCAGTCACTGAGCCCTGTTTGGTCAAAACGGGTTGGGGCGGTTGTACCTCGGTTCCAGAGCACAGTTTCTAGCCGGGTCAGGAATTTAGTGCGGACAGCATATTTGTGATGTTCTGACAAGCTAAGAAAAATCGTGAACTATAAACTTTAACTGTGTGAGATTGTTTCTAGATGTAAGCGACATCAAACTGTTTCGTCAGATATTTGCTTTACTCTTCAGTTCGGTGTGGGTGTGGGTATCCATCAACATGACCAACAAGAGCGAAAGAAAATCCAATATCTTCGTACAGTCAGCTGATCAAGGCCTCTTTTCAGTTGGTCACCTCATCGGAGGCAGTTTTACTCTTTGGAAGAAATAAAACTGCTCAAATCCGAGGCAGTCCTATTATTAATTTTTAAAAGAATAACACTTGCCCTGCTCTAGTTCAATAAACACGCCATCGGACGCAAAGTTTTAATTTACCGCGTTATTACCGGCGACTGGATTTGCAGACTGAGCCAGAGCAGGTGTAATTATAAACGTATTCTAACGGTTTCAGACTCGAGAAAGGCGGTTTTGAGGAATCTCTTTAGATCATTTGAGCCGAACCTTTATTGTCTATTCAAGTAGCCATCTTTTGTGTTGTATTTCAAGGCATTTAATTCATCTTTCCTTCAAGCAAAAAATGGCCAAAGAACGCATTCCACAAAGTTTATCTTGAAAGGAGTAAAGCTCTTATTGCATTGTGAAGATGCATCTTACTTATACACATGGACTGCTTAAGTGCGCTTGAAAGGCAATTGCTTCATCTTCCGTAAAAGTCTGAACCGATCTCGTTAGTGGAATTAAACTCCAAGTCGAAAAAACTCAGTGAATCTTATTCAATAGTCCTACAGTGTAATCGCTCAAGCAAACCAGCGCAATTGGTACTAAAAACATCCAGCAGAAGCCTACATACAAATACGTCTTAGCGTTGGATATATAGACGAACCGCTATACCCTCTCTACAGCCGGCAATGTGGCATTGGAAATGGATAAGGTAGCAGTCGCAGGGTTTCCTAAGGGAGCCGTGCAGTGCGGTCCGAAACGTTTTTCACTGCCAGAGTCCAACACCAGTGCGAATCTCACCCTTTTACCTCTTCCTCCCGCTGAAGCACAAACATAAGCATCGAGCAACAAAAAATTTTGCGAAACATGAAAGGAAGAGGGATCGAGTGTGAGTGATGTAGAATCAGCCAAAGAGAGAGGAAGAAGCAAAGTGAAAAAAAAATGAATTCTACAAACACATAAAGCATAAGAGAAATGAAAATTAAAAGCACACACACCCAAAGGCACACAGGCCCGATCGATTTGATTGCGAAACATAATGGGCCAAAGGGCGAAAGTGAGAAGCGGCGCAGCGGATCTGAACGGACTGGCGGCCTAGAGTTGGTGTCAGTTGGTGATGCGTGGACGGGAAGATGAGGCACGCACACAACTGCAAAATGTACACACGTGTGCACGCGCGGTTCGCTTCTTCTCCTCGGTCACCCTTTAGTGGTCCACTGCCTATGACATAAATCAAAAGCTGTTCTGGAAATTAGAAACAAAAAAATGAATCCCGCTCTCTGTTCCAGGTTTGAGTGATGATGGTGGGTTCTGGACGAGTTAGGTGGTACCAGGGTCAGGGAAGGGAATTACGACCTGGTTAACGGGATGAATAGAAGGGACGCAGCGCGCAGAGGAACATACTAGCTCGTGATGATGGAATACGACTATGGATGTATTCAGCAGCACTGCCTACACGAATTTCCTCCTTTTTTGTTGCTTTTGTTCGTTTGAATATGTACTGTAGTTGCATGTCCCCTTGTTTAAGTTAGGCAAAACTTTTTTGCTGGCTTCTTTTTTAAAATTGAGGAGCAAATAAAAACAGAAGACAATGTTTTAAATTTTCACAGGGTGATCAGTTGCTTGATAATTTTTAAGAGCGGGGAAATTGAGTTTTAAAGTCAAACAAGTTTGAATGTGCTTTGAGTTTGGGACTGAGAACTCGCAGTAAATTTAAGATGTGTTTAAACTAATTCTCCAAATGTGTATTGTGGTAAAGATCTGATGAACGAATGCCATATATACATACGTTAGCAGGTTGAGGTTGATGAAAAACACATTTATTCGTAAACTGAACCACTGTGTTCTATCAAGATTGGCCCAGTATAGCTGTCTGGGATAGTTTGAATCCAGATTTTATTTTGTTTTCATCGTAAAAATGTGGATAGCGTTCAGGCGAAATTTTAGCTTGCATGTGACGCCTGTTCTTGAGGCGCAGTTCATAATAGAGCAGGTCCAAGATTTTTCAGCAACCAAGGTGCTATATTTTCTGTCTTTATGACTACTATGTTTGTTCGGCAGTAACAAGTTTAGTTCAATCGTAAGACCGTCTTAATACTTACTTGTTGTCGAAAACCTAAGAGAATGTAACTTAAAAATGGATTGCTTTGGAAGAGAAATTATTGTCTAAAATCATTGTTCCTCACATGTTCATCAAAAGCCTTAATAATTATCTGCCTATCATTTGTTGTTGGAGAAATGCCTTGGAATTGGTAATTTCGCGCATACTCGTACTGCTATCAAATCTAAAATTGGGAGAGTTGAAGCATATACGGAATTTAGTACAGCCTGCCCAACTTTTAAAACAAACATGGCGTTATTATTTAATAAAATAATAAATAACGAATGACGCTTTGTGGAATGTCGACTTCTTGTCAGTTAATTCTGTTTTGTTCAATATATCCTAGGAGGGAAAAGGTCATGCTCTTAAAAGGTAATCATGCATCAATTACAAATGACGTATCTTGAAAAGACAAAACGATAAAATTCCTAGCTCCTGGAGAAATACAGGAGCAAGAGGCAATGGAAGACTGTTACACTTTCTTAAAAACATGTGCTCTTTAAATTACTTGTACATTACTGATTGAAAATGAAAATGTGAGTTAGAAAGTGTGAGCGAATCATTAGCTTATAAAGAAAAGAGAACGTATCATTTATTAGTTCAGGAACTTGTGAATTATAATACATAACTTGTGGTTATATAACCACAAGTTCGAATTTTTATACCACTAAAAAACAATTAAGAGTGCTATAAATACTTATGTACAGACTCATACTGCAAAAAGGGATCAAAGACTTTCCAATCAATTTTGTTTTATAGATGGAATTAAGTATTCAAAAACACTTGAAATGTTGACAGTCTGATTCCAAAAAAAAAAATATGCAAATTGAGCAAATTTTCAAAGAAAATCGAGAAGATGTTAATGGCGACGCTCGCTCTGGGCGCCCCAGCCATCCACAACCGATGAAAATGTTGTGAAAGAGAGAGAAATTGTTATGAAAAATCGTACGATCACTATTAGTGGAGTTGCTGAAGAAGTCGGCATATCGGTTGGGCCATGCCAAGCATTTCTTTCGGAAATTTTGGGCATCGCTTAAGAATCGTTTAATGAAGTCAACGGCGATTAAAAATTTCTTAAAAGAGTCATAAGTGATGACGAATCATGGTTATATGGTTTTTGACATCGAAAGTCCCATGAAAGGAAGTTGTTTTGCGGTGATTGAGGAGATACCAACAGAATCACTGAAAAAACTCAAGAGCTTCCAGGACTAAAAATGCTGGTTAAAGTGTATCTGAAGGGGAACTATTTTGAGTGGACAAAATACAAATTTATGGATTAAATCATTTTTGTTGAGAACAAATAAAATTCGCCTTATTTATTGAACAGACCTCGTATATTCCAAATAAAAAAAAAAATATATATATATATGAGTTTTCAATATTTGTTTAGTATACTTGTAAATATATCAAAACTCAAAGCCTTAAATTCAGTGCTAGCTACAAGAGTCAACTTACACTTATGCTTACTTCTAGATGCAAGTTAAATTCAGCAACAACGAAATATAACGCAGAGAGCGCAAACATAAATTAAACTTAAAAAAAAATTTAAGTTTTGATAAACAAACAAAATTATCTGTCTTGAGTCAGACTATTAATTGTATTGGTTTTTGGTTTCTTTTCCCAAGTGCAATTACTTTGAAGATTCGTTTAACTTATTCAATCTTACTCCTGTTAGTAATGGATGAATTGTTATATCAAAAATGAGCTAGTTAGTAAGATTCCAAAACACTTTCGCCAAAGCCATTTTTTTAGTTGTTACTATATCTCTATTATAATGAAAAAAAAAACTGCTTTCATAGTTGTTGAGCATCCTGGATGGGTCCTGTTTATTTCTTCCTGGTAAATGTTCTTTTAATATGATTTTAAGGATGAGGGCACTTCATTTTCTTATACCATCAGTTTTTCTCATAACCAAGAAGAAACTCCTCTCTTGTTTTGAAACATGTTGTATTTGGCTAATCCTTTTTAAAGCGTGTTTTTTTTTAAGTCTCTGAATAAAATTCACATTTCCACATAACGATGATGCAATAAGCAATTTTAGTTTCTTCATTATATGGGAGGGATGGTTTGCCTTTTCTATTGCCTCTTCAGGATGTCTTTTTCATTTTATATGGTAATGAAGAGTTGATGATTCTCCACATAAAATAGCACCTTTTGTATGCTAAAATTATTTGTCTGAATGTCTTTTTTAAACTGTTTTCCTCCATTCTTAAGTAGTTATATCTAAAACAGAAGAAAATTAATTTGTAACTTTCAACCGGACTGTCAGAAAACTAAAATCAGTACGAAATTTAGGCTACAATATCCGGACGCCAAATAAATTGCATAGAATTTTAAATGTTGTCTATTTCTTTTGATTAAGCTCTGGAATAATTTATATTTTAAAGTGCTTTAAACTTTGGTGATATTTAAAATACTTACATTTTTAAATTAGCGGTACTATATTCAAAAAAAAAAATAAAATTCAAATATTTCCACAAAATCATGCATATCTCTCTGTTTTTATTTTACTTTTCACACTATAAATATCTTGTTTTCTGTAAAAACAGAACGAAGTGTTCGCGTGCCAGAGCCGTCCAAATTCTAGTGCCTTTACCTTTGATTTGTACATATTCTTTTTTAAGGTTTTGAGACTTTGGGAGCTTTATTGTGTGAATAGGGACTACGTTTGAATATGCACTTTAGTATCGTATGTACAAATCTATATGCCTTGTATTTAATTATTGAAAAGTCCTCCAAAATACATTCGGCTTTGAAGAGGAGGTCGTAATAATTATCTGATAAGAGTACAGTTTCATACCGATTATTAATATTTTGAATTTTGATGCAAGAGTAGCAGAAGCGCAATTTTTCGACCTAAACTTAAAACTAAATATGTCACAAATAACATAACACACAAAAAGCGAGCACCCTTTTTAAGGTCTAAAAAAAGGTAGAAGTCAATGGGTACCAGATCTGCAGAATACAGTGAGTGTGAAAGCTACTCAAAGCCCAATTCGTGCAATTTGGCCATAGTAACAACTTGTGACACGTAATTTCTTTCTTAAAATGCACCAATAATGCTATGTAGTATTCGCTGCTGATCCTTTTAACTTTCTGAATATAGTCGATGAACAAAATTCCGTGCGCATTCCAAAATACGGATACCATAACCTTGCCAGCGAACCTTTGTGTTTTTCGACTCTTTGGGCGTAGTTCACCGGCTGCTGTTCAGTCCACTGAATGTCGATTTGACTCTGGAGTGCAGTGGTGGATCCATGTTTCATCCATTGTGATATATATCCATTGATAGAAAAAGTCCTATTTATTCTGGCGAAACAGAATCATCGATACGTTGTTGTTTTTGGTCTATTGTGAGCAAACGCGGCACCCATTTCGAAAACAGCTTTTTCATGGACAAATGTACATGCAAAATAGTGTACACACTACCTTCTGACATATTTCACTCGATTTTGTTTTGCGGTTTTCCAAAAGGATTTTGTGAACTTTTTGACGTTTTCAGGTGTAAACATTTTAGATGTCCTTCTAGAGCGTTCAGCATTGTTAGTGTCTGTGCGGACACGTTTTAAGTCAGCATACCACCGACAAATAGTTGTTTTTTATGGAGCAGAGTCCCTGTAACACATTTTAAGCCTTGCTGAGCTTGAACAGTATGTTTTCCCCATCAAAAAGCAGTGTTTTATCAACACACAGAATTCCGTTTTTCCATTGTTTTAAAAACCGCAAAAGTAGCGTCTGAAGTATTGAAGCACTGTAACTTGTAACCTTATAATCAGATTGTCACGAAAATTATCAGGTATCATTTGAATATTTGTATTTCCTAAAAAAAGGGTTTTCAGTTAGTGGCGCTCCCTATATGCCATTGCCGGGACTTATTAAGTGATGTGTTATGTACGTACTGTGAGCGTCAAAAGTGAGTAAACAAATATCTGATTACTGTATGGCGGAAGTGCAAGAAAGAAGCCAATGCTTTCAAAAGTTAATAAACAAAAACGTTTAAAATTTGCAAAACAATATATAAACAAAAAACATTTTATTTAGTGATGAAAGCAAATTCGAAATTTTTAAGAGCCATACGAATAAACAAATTTGGAGAGCAAAACATAAAGAATTTACCGGTCGTGAAACATGGGGGACGTTCAGTGATGGTGTGGGGGTCTTTAGCAGCATCTGGGGTTGGTAATCTTGGGTCCATTGACAGAACAATGAGGAAGGAAGACTATCTAAATATTCTCAGGACCAACTTGCAACTGAGCGTAGACAAACTATTTTTAGCTAGGAATTGGATCTTTCAGCAAGACAATGATCCTAAGCATACCTGACGTCTTCTTAAGGAATGGTTGCTTCATAGGACCCCAAAACAACTTGATCATCCCCCGCAATTACTGGACCTTAACCCAATAGAACACTTATTGGAGCATTTGGATAGATGAATTCGACAGAGTATTATTAACAACAAGGAAGACCTGAAAAAAGCTAAAACAGAAGAATGGTCAAAAATTTCCCCCGATGTTACCAATAAACTGGTAATGTCTATGCCACGTAGACTCAAGGAAGTAATAAAGTCTAAAAGAGGACCAACAAAGTACTAAATTTAATTTTTTAAGCAATAAATAAGTACATTTGTTAATTAATCAGATTGTTAGGTAATCAGATATTTGCTTACTTACTTTTGACGCTCACAGTATATAACTTTTGTCTTCTCGCACTCATTACCTTCAATTGTTTTATCATAGTCTCCTCGCTATTTTGAACAATTTCTTTCAATCATAGAAAATATTCTTTTTTCTTCGAAGCGAGTTTTTAGAACGTGGTAAGTCTGTTTGGAAATCATCGCTAAGGGTTACGGAACTTTATTATCTTTAAGATTTAACGGTTCCTAATAACAAAGCGTTTGTATTTTTTAAATTATTATGAAGCTACACCGCCTTCTTCGTTTTCGTGTGTGTCATTGTTGACAGTATTCAAAGAAAACTTTGTCGGAAGTTGGTTGATACCCAACAAGTTGCAAAGCTATCGCACATCAATCTTTTGAAAGCCTCTTCTAGGTGTGACAAAAAATTCACGAAGAAGGGGCGTGACTGTGGGCATATCACAATACCATTAGTACTGAAGGAAGACTAGAAGGAACCTGATTGCATCACACTTTCGATGTATGTATGTAAAGTTATGTTTGACGTTTTTAACGCATTTCGAAGTAGTTTGACTCTCTCCTCGGTTGTCTATGGAACATGGTTGCACTGCTTTATACCAGATCTAAGACACAAACATTGAATCATTGAATCGCACCTCACGATCGTGCTCCGAATAAGGCAGAAAATAGGCATATTGGATTGAAAGCTTATGGCAATCCTTCTGGAATTCAAAAGTGTGATCTGAATAAAACCCCATTTGATAAAGAGAAAAGCGCTGCTGCGCAATTCCAAGTGCTGTCGTCAAATCTGAAGAACTTGCAGATCCCTAATTGGAATCAAATGAGAAGTTCTCGTCTAGCGAAAGCTTGTTGGTATAGAATCTGCGAATCCAATTAAGGAAATTACCATTTATTTCTATCTGAAGATGCGTCTATATATTGGATCGGTGAATATTAAAATAGTGCCACCCTGTACAACAGTTTCGCCAAGTCCCATCCATCTATACTCCACTACTCTGCCTGAGATGTGGGCTTTGTAAACTCCATCAGAAACGCGTGTGTGTTATTCTAAGCAAATTCCGAACAAAAACAAAACCTCACTGCGAAATGGATTGGTGCTGCCAACAAAAGCAAGTCTTTCGCAAAAGACTGACTAACATCATCACTCTCTTTGCCATTGGTTGTCAGGCATACAAAAGAAAACGAAGACAGTGCCGCATTTAAACAGATAACAGTATCCATATAGGAGTCCATCAGGATGACAAATGCAAAGAATAATCCATTTTTTTAACAAAAATTCAGTCGTTTCTGTGGCGTGCTGTTGTTGCACACCGATGTGGTCTTGAAATGCGCCTCAAGGCCAATTAAATGAGGGCTCGGGATGTGCACACGTTCCTTTGCCATTATTGTTCCCGCATGCTTGTGCCCTTTGTCATAATAGAATTACTAGACCCTTTGCAGTCCTCCCTCCCTTCTTCGTGGAGTTGTCAATTATGCCATTTCGACTCTTGGATGTCGTGTCTTTCTCTTTTGTTGAGTTTCTTTGTGTTTTTTTCAGAGGATTTTGAAATGGGAAAACTTTTATCGTGCCATGGGTAAAAAGAAGTACATTCACAAGTACACGCAGCATTGGACAAAACTCGAAAGCTGTGTGAGAGATTGTTCCTTGAGGGCTCAGAAGCTATTCTTGTAAGATAAAGTATCTTCTAGAGATGTTGGAGTTTGAGAAGCTTCTCAAACAGAACAGGTGATATGTGTTTTGTTTCATATTGCACTGCAGTCTAAAAAACTGAGTTTTAAGGTCGCTTTTCGTTTAAGGAGGTTAGGAGTGGATGAAATGCAGGACCAGGTAATCGCTGCCATTTAGCAGCTATGGCGTAAGTGCACTTGCTCACACGGGGAAAGTCGCGAGTTTGATTCCTGGACTTTACATTTAGAACATTTTTTGGCTTACTTGTTTAGTGCCTTATCCACAAAAAAAATTCTCAAATTTGGCAAAAAAACTACAGATTGAGAACAAATGCTAAGCACTTAAAGGAGAAGTTGCTGAAGAAACTAGTCTGTGAAACAGCAACAGTGTCATTGCTTATTTTTCAAAACTAATCGTTGGAAGATAATGGAGAACTCTAACTGCAATGTCAAAGTCAGTGACAGACTTAGCAAGACTGTAAAAGTCAAAAACGGCCTTAGACATTTTAAAGATTATTGCAGGTTGAAAGTAACAAGTCAATCGAGAATGCAAGCATAACATCGACATTTAGGAGCAAACATTTCAATTGGCAGCTGTGCTTGTCGGTAAAAAAAAAAGATAAATATAACTACAGACTTTGAGTCAAGAATAACTCGTGCCAAGGGTTGCTGACTTGCCCTGAGAAGGAAAGTAATTAGACCATTTCTTCAAAGAAAAAGCTAGCTTTAAAATAGCTATTCGGCGTATGAGAATGCCGTTACTCCTTTCAAGGGGAAATCTGTCTGGTTCTTCGTTTTGTTTCTGTGGGTGTGCTCTTAATTTACTTCTATTTATGTTGCTTAGAATTATGATTTAAATTAAGGTCGGGATTAATATTGTTTATGGCTTAGAGAGCATTTTTTCGAAAAAGAACATGTTTGATGTCTCTAACTATCCACTCCAGTCCAAAAGAAATCCCCATTTTCCGTGTTTTTCTTTCGGTAGGACATTCCTTTGGTGGTGTCTTACAAAAGACGTAAAAATGAATAAAAAATTAATGAATGAAAAAATCATCATTTAGCTTCGGGAACAAGCAGCATATGCTAATTTTTTTCTTTAAGCCGTAAAACTCAACACCCCTTTGTCAGCATCGGATCTTGCTTTTACTTCGGCCCCATGTCGCAGGCCATGGAAAGCCATTTTTTCGAGAGAGGATTCATTTTTTAATTGACATCCAAATTCACCTAAATTTCTGTTAAGTCTTATCTTGCAAAGTGTTTTTGTTCCTTAAGCTCGTTACTTTCTACAGCGACGTACTTCCAGTACTTCCCTGCTATAAAGAGGTTGTGCTTTGCTTTCCTCATTGATTTCAAGTGCGATCTTAATGATCTTAATCCACAGCCCATCGAGTATTTGGAAAGGTGCATATGCGAGAAGTCCCACGTACTTGCTAAAGATGTTTTCTCTGGTGTGGAAGTTTGAGTGGCCCACAATCTTTTCAAAATTACGTGAAATGTGTTGCTTGACAATGTATCGCTTATCTAACACATTGACATATAGAGGACGCCCCT
The DNA here is from genome assembly GCA_955652365.1 of Eristalinus aeneus. Taxonomy (NCBI): domain Eukaryota; kingdom Metazoa; phylum Arthropoda; class Insecta; order Diptera; family Syrphidae; genus Eristalinus; species Eristalinus aeneus. The sequence goes on along the minus strand of OY019130.1, from coordinate 64,971,857 downwards.
TACAAAAAACCCATATTATTTTGAGGAAGTACAAACATTCAAATATATATTTATCAAATTTTCATGACAATCTGATTATTAGGTTACAAGTTACAGTGCTTCAAGTGACGCTACTCTAATAAACTAATTTAACAATGGAAAAAACTGAATTTCGTGCGTTGATTGAACACTGCTTTTTGATGAAAAAATACCGTGCAAGCTCAGCAACGGCTTGAAAAGTGTTACAGGTGCTCTGCTCCATCAAAAACAACTATTTATTGGTGGTATGCTCACTTTAACCGAGACCGTACAGACACCAATGTTGCTGAACGTTCTGGAAGACCAATTGAGGGACTTATTGAGTGATGCCTATTATCCATCTGCCTACATTTACTATTATCTTTGCTACACAGAAAGATAATAGAAAGTGTCTTAAATCTCACCAACGAACGAATATCATGGTTGTTAAGGAGATCTAGTTCTGGGCGTTTTAGAATATCTGCTGAAGGAGATATGTCTGGTCAATGGTTGAATTTGTTTGTCGAAACCCGCAGTGATTGAAGAAATGGGTTATATACATTTTTATGTATGTAGGCATAGTAGGCCATAGAAAAGGCTATAGAAAAGGCTTTTTTCTGAAGTTGTATTTCACATTGAATTAGATAGAAATTAGAACTAGAAAAAGATAGCTACAGAGAGCGGTTGCTTCAGTGCCGCACTTAATAGCGTACGCCGATGATCTATTAGCGTACAGATCAGATCGGCAGATCGAAGAAATAAATGGGAACGAGACTTTGACCGAATTCAACAAATGAGCAACGATTGGAAGTTGAATATCTACCTTAAGTGCATAAATGTCCTTGTCAGAACCAAGTTATCTAAGGCCCCGAGACACACAAAAAAAAGTGCAAGAAGTTCAGTATAACTGCCCACGGAGAACGCTGGCGTAGGCGTAGTAAAATATCTAAACATTTGTGGTAAACATACAGCTTCAGGTGAAGACTAAACAAATTTCCAATTCGGCAAACAAGTTGTTATCATATACAGGATCCATTCGATCAATATTGGTGTCTGGTGTTATTTAAAATAATTTCCAAGTTCCACGTTCCAAGATGAAAAAGGTGAGGATGTTTGGGGATAGGATAATATAGAAAATAAAGCGCATTAAATAAAGACTGGTTTAGAGTACCTGTTCAGTATCAGTGAGTCATATTGAGCGATTGTTAAGATTAAGTAATCCAGTTTTGAGTATTTTCCGAGAATTCAAAAAATGAAACTATTTTACATTTATTAATAAGAATTCAAAATAAATAAGACAATTAAACTCAACCGCATGAAATTCCTATAGCCAGGCATTTATGAGGTTCTCGCCGTTTTGATAACGGATGCTTGGATTGGGGCTGTCGCAGAAAGATGTGGTGTGTAGTCAGGTACGTTTCTGCAGACGCTGTCAAGAAATAGTCGTGTAAATTATCTAAAAAATAGTGTCCAAAACATTTATGTCATAGAAATCCTAAGAGCGAATGGGGCAATGAAAGTGGAAGATAATTTCTGTTTTTATATGTCATTTCGACCTTTGCAGCACTTATTTGAAGACGTACCACTTACGAGCTCCCACAAATTGACTGAAGCCATCAAATTTCCTTTGACTAAAAAAAAGAGTTGTTTTATCAGCCGATCTTTATCGAAGGAGTGGAGAACATTTGGCGAGGAATGTCCACAGAAAGCCAAGTTTCTTGAGTGCTACTGTTCTGTAACGAATAGAAGGAACCTACAGTTTTTTGCCGACTCCGAACGGCGAAATTTGTGAAGCTTTATTATAGACAGTTCGTACTCTTCAAGTGCTCTATGGGCTGTACAGCGACATGCGCTTGGTCAAGCTTTTTCGGATACAACGCTTAAGATGGCTAGGGCATGTAGAACGTATGGACACCACTGCTCCTGCCCGAAAACTCTTCGAATCAGAGCCATTGGGACAAAGCAACAAAAGACGACCTAGGTTAAGATGGCGCACACAAGTGGAGAAGGACCTCAACCAACTTGGAGTGCGTAATTGGAGGCAGCTGGCGAAAGACCGTGCTGGTTGGAGAGGCATGTTGGTTGAGACCCAGGTCCACCCTGGACTGTAGCGCCATAAGAAAAAGAAGAAGCAACGCTTGCCATTGCAGTTTCGATAAGAAAGTTAACAATTTCCCCTTTCTAAAACCGGCTTTTCGAATAGAGACAGAACGGCTTTTTTGTTCAATCGTGTATTTTATAATAATGAAAATCTTGAGTTGAATCACGACAGTTTGATGATGGTGAAATTTGTGTGTTCACAAATTAAATTCAAAGTTGTAAGATTTCTACTTGAGACCCTTTGTTTTCTGTTGTCTGTATAAGTTCCAGAACTGAGAGATTTCACCAGTTATCAAATTTGACCATTAATATTGACTAGTTTTTATTAACGATGAGCTCACTCATATAAAATAAATATGACCGTTTCAGTCATTTCAATTTCACTCTGCTCCACCCGAGACAACGCAAGGCCCTGAGAATGGCGTGTGGGTTACACTACAGTCGCATAGAAGTCAGAATTAAGTACAAGTCTTTAAAAAATGATGCAATTTATGGAGAGGAAGATGTTTTTAGGTCGCCATCATGTTGAATAAATTTCTCAACTTCTTCCTTCTCAAGTGATTTCCATAACTGTATAATTCTGAAAGCTTGGTTGATTAATAACCATTTGATAGAAAAAGCGCCACAATTTTAGTGCACAAATACTTGTAAGGTCAAAAAAAAACCAACACTTATTTCTGCTAGTTGTAATTATTTCACTCATGTCGTTTTGAACAAATAAACGCTGATGCAGGGACACCGAACAGATTAAAAAACACAAAATACACCATAAAATACCCCATATACGATTATATAGAAGAATCAAATTGAAAATACAGAAAGCGGCATACAGCAAAGATTAAGAATTGGAAACATTTGCGGATAAAACTTTATTACTTATTATTACTACTTATTTACGTAATAAGAGTAAAAAGATGAGAAAACGGCAGGGGATGGTGCGTGTTTAAAATAATTTTTGCATCGGATTGTAACTGCCAATGGCTTATCATAGATGGCATCCATCAATGATGTATTATAAGTTGCACCGACAAAATTAAAAATAAAACTTTCAATATGAGGTGCGGTTGATCCACAATAATGTATGGATCAAAAACGACAGAAAACGGACCCAATATCCGATGAACTTATTTTGCAGTGCGACAGTTTCGTGTTTGGATTATTTATGTGCATATCATTTTCTTAAATTATTGACAGCAAATACTTGAACTCACTGATTACTGATTATACGAGGGCTGCTCATTAAAAACAGCTTTATTGTTTTTCAAAATATTCCCCCATGAAGATCTTTTGCCATTCTGATTGAGGTATCTCCAAAACTTGCATTCTGAACGCATCAACCGCTTTTTCAGATGTCGAAAAACGTTGACCTCTCATTTTATTTTTTACGTAAAAAAAAGTCATTCGGTGCCAAGTCAGGACTATATGGCGGAGGAATCATCAAATCGATGTTTTGAGTGCTCAAAAATGCAGTTGCTTGAGTCGATGTGTGAGAGCTTGCATTGTCGTAGTGAAGAGTGATCCGTTTTCGGCGGTTGGTTTTCCTGATTTCTTGGAAGACAACTGGCAAACAAATGGTTGTGTACCACTGAGAATTGACTGTTTTGCGTTGTTCTAGTGGGACGGGTTGCGACATGTCCAGATTTTCCGAAAAGACAGGCGACCATTTGCTTGGAAGTACTTCTTGCGCGAGCAACTTTTGTTGGATTTGGGTCAATTTGAAACACCCATACAGTCGACTGATGTTTACTTTCGGGCTTATACGCATAAATCCACGTTTCATCACCTGTCACGATGTCATAAACGAGTTTCGAAGCACCGCGATCGTATTTTTGGAGCATTTCTTTCGACCAATCGACACAAGTCTTTCTTTGAGCGATTGACAAATTGTATGGGATCCAACGATTCAACGCGAACAAATTGTTTTGACGTTCAAATGTTCATGCAATATTAAATGCATGCTGGTCCCACTAATGCCTAAGATTGTCTCAATCTTACGATAGGTCACATGACGATCTTGCAATATCAGTTGGCGCACAGCATCAATGGTTTCCGGAACAACAACTGAATTTGGACGACCCTCACCAAATTTGTCTTGGGGTGAACTACGACCTCGCTTGAATTCACCATACTATCGGAAAACACTGGTCCTTGATAGATCTCTATCGCCAAAAATTGAATAAAGTTCATCGATGAACTGTTGTTGAATTAATCCACGTCGCAAGTTGTAAAAAATAATCGCACGTACATTTTCACGATTTACATAATTCCATTTTTTGGGCGAGATGAATCTTTTAAATTACTGTAAACAATACGCTAGTATGTCAAAACGTTCTGAGTACGTATAACTTCAAAAATGTCAAACTTTAGGATAGAGGTGGCAGTTGCCAGATTGCAATACTAGAGTTGCCCAATCCCGAAATCTCTTCACAAAAGTTTAAAGCTAACCTAGAATTATTTTTCTTTTTGCCTTCCGATTTCTTTTAAGTTTTCGTTCCTTTTGTTTTAGTCGTTTTTATTCTTTTTTTTTTGCAAGAAAACTGAAAAGCCGTATGCAGTAATTAGTACGTCAGTGCGACTGTTGGGTAAGTTGAAAAAAGCATCTAGAAGTGTTGAAATGCGAAGACCATTCCACACTCCTTGTGTCCTAGGAATACTACTTATTTCGCTTAATGCCTCGTGGTCGCCGTGGCGTTGTGGGTGAGTGCGACGCTCAGACACCGAAGGTTCTAGGTTCTATTCCCAGCTCCAAACCAATTTTTCGAACATTTTACGGCATCACCACTTTCGAGATGCTGAGAACACTCAAAGAGTCTAAGAAAGCTTCTCAAATTTCGCCGTTCCGGGTCAGCAAAAAACTGTAGGACTCGCGCACAACACGAGTATTGGATGAGCAAGCTAGGCCCTGGTCCCCCTTTGGACTGTAGCGCCAACGATTATTATTATTAAATGCCTCATTGGGTACACAATCAGATATTAAATAGATTCCGTGAACAAAAATGTTTTGGTTTTATTGAAAAAAAAGACAAAGTTTGTGAATGGCTTTTAATGCTTCAACTGCTATCACATAAAGTAGACTTTAGCGGTGTATCTATCATAGGGATTTAAGTTAAGAACTTACGGATTGCCTCACTGACTTGTAGGTATAAGCCATGAATCTCAGTTAAACACAATAAAAAAATGAGATGATAAGATGAGAGCCTTTCAAATCTCATATTATTAATTAATTCCGCCTTTTATATGTAAGTCCGATTCAGGAAAAGTCAAAGGAATATTCTCATCCACAATCTCGACTCCTTAAACCGGTAATAAGAACCAAAGCGGAAATATTTTCAAAGCAGAAGAAACAAAAATTCATCCATCAGCAGACCTCTAACCTTTGAATTAATTGCGCTTTACTTCACAACAAAATTTTAAATATTCATTAAAATGTTCGATAACTGTGTAAATTCATTAGAAAACTTTTTACGTAATTCAATCAAATCCGCCCGAGAATTGAAACCCTTGAAATTATTAATAAATTCGAGACAACCTTACATAACAACACCTTCAACCAAACCCAAGTCGCATGTTTTCCTTCAACACGCGCCAAACCTCAAACCAACCAAACGTGTAAACAACCAAAAGGACGCCAAGGAGAAGTGAAGACGCCAACGAAAAACAAAGATGGGAAACAAGACAATCAGGCTCAAGACGGCAGCGACGTTAGTGACGAAGACGATGCCACAAGGAGGACAGAACACACAACAAAGTAACCCCTAAGGAGCTTATCTTTCTGGTTTCAAAGTCAAACTTATGCCAGGGAAGAGTAGACGCTTCAACACAGCGAAGAGTGAACTCCCAGTACCCCACAATCAGGATAAGAGGCAAAAAAGAACGACTGCTGCGCCCAAAAACCAAGTCAGTCGGGTGTTAACTCAATATTTGGTTATATGTGGCATACTACGCCCGAAAAGCCGCCCCTTCCCCACCAATGGCATCCTGGAAGATATTTTTTAGATCACTGGGGGGATGTTTGAAATGCAAACATCCAAACGTGGATACAATTGTACATGAATGTGGGTATATCGTCCGACAAGGACACACCGCAAGAAGTATGAGGTGCTGTCTGAAACGCAAAACCCGATCCCAAAAGGAAGTGCGATGCTCCTGGTTTTGGAAACCCAAAACCACACGCACACATACTCAATCTCTAACACACTGGCAAAAGACAGGCGAATCAAAATGGCCTACATTTGAACGTTATCCGAGCCGCGTAAGTGGAACATCCCATTGGTGGGCTGTGTAAAGGACGAACGAATATTTTCGGTCCTCTCCTCGGCGGAATAGATTGTACAAATATCTAGCGCACGCACAAGTCCAACAACAAATATTGAAAAAAAGTAAGAAGAAGAAAAATAATTGTTTTTTCCAACTTCAAGGGTACACACCCAACACACAGCGCAGTCAAGGACGAGAAGGAAAATTCGCCACAAGATAGCGGATAGATGGTGTGACAAGGACAACAATTACAATGCCAGGGAAAAACGGCGCAATTTTCTTTTGCAGCGAAATGGATTTTGTTTCCCTTTTTTTCATTACTGCCGCCCCATCAGTCTGTCTCACTAATGGAGGAAAGCATCCTCAGGACACACTTCTTCGCAAGGATTCTGGCATTTACGCACAATTTTCAAATTCCCACACCACACTCTCCTGTCAGACTCCGCCCACTAGTGTGCGCGCTGTAAAATTACGTGCAACCCTCAGCATTCTTCCTTCCTTAGGATACACACACACACATCCCCACAAATGATGATGGAAGTCCCCTTCTATCGGAACCTTTTGCGCGTTTGGTAGTGTTGTGTGGAAATAAAAGGGAAAATTATAGGTTACGTCACTGCCGGCCTTACTTTCGTTTACACGGCGCTTCCGGATGGCAGCAGAGCAGGAAGGATCAAATCGGTGAAGGGGTGTGTGCTGGGCACGAACATAAATTGGGAAAGAGACTAAGGGGGAATAAGAAGGAAATAAAAAATGAAGATAATCATTAGGGAGAGAGGCCAACCAACACAAGGACGCAGGAAGTGCTTTCGTGATGGCAAGGAGTCAGGTAGCACAGGATTTGTTTGTGTGAAAGGATCCACTTTACACGCGAGTGTGTGCATGTAATTTCTATGTGCGCTTTTTAAAAGGGAGAGAGAGAAAATATTTTTATCCCTTCAGGACGTTTGAACAAATTTCACTGATCCATATATTCCGTCCGTTGTGAGGTAGGGCGGGGCGGTGTGTTCGAGATGTATTTTTTTTTTGTTGTTGCCTCAAACACTGTGCCCTTCATAAGGACTCTCGTGTTGACCATTTCACGCGGTAAATAGAGAGAATCGAAGTAAATAAGTCGTAAAAATATATATATCCTACTCCCCCTGTGAAAGTGAATTATAAAATGGTCCAGGACATTAGGACAATTCGTTTAGCTGCCGGTGAAGAGTTGTTTTTTCCTGCCTTTCTGCCTGCTGCCTGATGGCGTACTTTTTGTTCACCTCACTCTGTTGCCATAGTAACATTTGTTATTTGAGCAATGGCAGGGCTGAGATGATGGGAAGGGCTTAAATTTTGGCATCGTTTTGCATTTTGCAAACGACACGTGTGTTTTGTGTTAACTTTTGAATTAGAAACACTGACGCATAGCTCTGGTCATTTGCATAATCATCACGTGACTCTAATAAGGGGCTGAATCAGCAGTGTGAACATGACTTTTGTGTCCTTGGTTGTCCTTGAAACTGTACTGAACGATGGGCTACCTATGATACATACAGATGTGCGTTCGTTTTGTGGGTACAGTTTCGTTTGTGGTTTAATTTATACGGGAAGCTGGAAGATTTGTGTACTAAGAGGTATTAACTAATTGGTTCAACATGGAATTTTGTACAGTTAAAGAGCGAAGAAAGAAAATTTAGAGGTTTACTTTTTTCTTAAAGTAAAAAGAAAAAAAATGAAAAAAATAACAACACAGCGACTGGGCCACCTCCAAAGGGGGACTGTTCCCCCTCAAATCATGCACAAGATTTTATTGTAACAAAACCCCTTCTCAAAAAATTGAATAAGTTCTATGGTTTCCAGGAAAGTCAAAGATATATATTGTAGATTACATCTTTAAACTGTAACAGATCCTGGATAAGTTCCAGGAAATTGACACCATGTGGCTCTGTAGGTCGATTCTTTGGAAAAAAATCCAGCGCGCTAAGTGACGAACTTCCTTTAGGCCCAGAAAAGGGGTAAGACAATGCGAAGCACTGTTATTGAGAGAAGCTTACAAGTCAATACCATAGACCTTAAAAAACCAGAAATTAAGTCTCGACATTGGTTTGAGGTTTCTTTGGGCTTAAGGGACAATTAAGAGAGAGCCCTTTCTTGAAAGATCAAACTTTCTTTCTTAAGGGTGAATTTTTTAGTCCTCCTTAAGTTGTTGGCTTATGTCGGAGATAATTCAACTGTGAAATCTGTAGACTGTGCGGAGGAATACTTGGATATATTCATCTACAACTCCAACGCCTAAGACGTTTGAGCTAATCAGGTGTAGGAAAGATTCAAGCGGCTTTGATACCATGCTTTTGAGACAACAGAAACTGTCATTGTCTAAAGAATAGTGAAAAAGGACCTGAAAGAAGTAGGTATGCGAACTTGAACGCAGCTAGCGATCATTACTCTATCTGTCAAAGCATAGGCCCTTTAGCGGACTTTAAACCTCATTTATTTCATTACCTGTGCCCATTAAATTGGTGTTCCCGATTCCATTTTGGCTTTCTTACCTTAGTTCTTCTTGTTACATTGGATGGCGCAACAGTATACGAGGGTCGAGACAGATATTGTTCTCTTACAAGAAGGAAGAACCTACAGTTTTTTGGGGAGTTCGAACGCCAAAATTTAAGAAGCTTTTTATATGAAATAACATATAACTCTTTGAAAGAGGTAATGCCGTGAAAAATGAGAGTTGTTTAATCCAGAATCGAAATTGAACACTCGGCTTTTGATCGTCCAACTATATACAACACAAAATATCCAAAGCAATGATCCCGAAAAGTGATTAAGTTTGACCTTTCTTTGAGGTTTTTGCATGTCGGCTCTGAGTTCCTACTTAGAAAAGAATCAGTATATTTCTCCTCGACGAAATTTAAGTATCAGAAACATAAATGAACTCTTTTTTCCAAAATAGGGGACGAACTTTGTACAAAAAATTATGTTCTGTGGATGTCCGGAAATTGTTCTTGATTGCCTTGGATTACACCATTCTTCTGAGTAAATTTTAAGTACTTCCTTTCTATCTGAACTTAAAAGAAATTTTCTATAACTCGTTATATACACAGTGGTGGAAAACTAATTAGAAACAGCGCAAGTAATAAACAGATATTTTTTTTGCAATTATACCAAACAAATCTTTGGAACAAGAAATCTGTGTCGGTACCTTACCGTTATCCGACAGCTGCCTTAGCCCTGTTTTCGTATTCTTAATTGATCATTTACATGTGTCAATCAGAGATCATTTCACAAAAGAAACTGTTATACAAACAGGACGTTTCAACTTCGCTAATCACTTAACGTGCTGGGACGCTTCCCTATGCGACGCCTGCAGATAAGGTGAAAACAGTGCAGAGTACTTGTTCTGCTAATCTACCAACTTTGCTCGAGGTGGCTGGTGCTAGACCCTGTAAACCTAGGCTGTTTACTACAGAAGCGGTTGCTGGTTTTCCCAACAATTTGAGTTAAATGTAGGTAACTGGCTGGTAGTAAGGGGTGATTTTTTAGCTATTATCTTTTTGGTAACACTGTCAAACATCTTCAGTTTGGTCTATAATTTAACCATGAATCGTCTTTCATACGAACAACGCTTGCAAATTATTGATTTTTATTATCAAAATGCGTGCTCTCTTAAGAAAGTTCATCGCGCCCTTCTTCCTTTTACGGTTAAAAATGGACGAAGCTCATTTTTGTCTCAATGGGTACGCAAAAAAGCAGAATTGTCGATTTTGGAGTGCATATCAGCCAGAAGCATTGCAAGAGCTACCCATGCATCCAGAAAAAGTCACAGTTTGGTGCAGTTTATGGGCTGGTGGCATCATTGGATCGTATTTCTTCAAATATAATGTGAATCGTAACGTAATTGTGAATGGTGAGCGCTACCGTGAGATGATATCCAACTTTTTTTGCCCAAAATGCAAAAACTTGACATGACATGTGGTTTCAAAAAGATGGTGCCACATGCCACACAGCACGCGCAACAATGGACTTATTGAGAGGCGAATTCGGTGGAAATTTTATTTCAAGTTCGGGACCGGTCATTTATCTGCCTAGATCGCGCAATTTAACACTTTCAGACTATTTGTTGTGTGGCCATGTTAAAGCTCATGTCTATACAGACAATCCCACTTCAATTGACGCATTGGAAGATATCATTGGAAGCATTTATTCGTGAGATACCGACTGAAATGTTGGAAAGAGTGTGCCATAATTGGACTAAGCGGATGGACCATTTGAGGCGCAGTCATGGTCAATATTTGCATGAAATAAACTTCAAACATTAATTAATATGGACCGGACTATCGACTCAAATAAAGATTTCATGAATTTTTCTGAATTTTATGTATTGTTTTTTTTTTTCAAAACTTTCCTATACCTTTTGAAAAATCACCCTTTACAATGGACCTGTTTGCAACCTCCAACAACCAAATATATACATAAATGTTATGATTAATTGAATATAATATCCAAATATTTCTTCATCTAAATAATTAAATTTCATCTAAATAATTAATTTTCTAATGCAAAGAACTAATGCGATGAAATATTATAGAATTTTTCACGGGCTGACATGCGTTTTGTAAATTTTCGGCTTTTTTTTAAGCCCTGCTCATAGCAAATACCTAATCAACTTCAAATTTGGACTTCCTTGTCTGTCATTAATAGACCTAAATGTAAGTATTATGTGGTTGCTGTGCAAAATACACTCATTCAACAGCGGACATCAGCAGGTTGTTAGTCCGGCAGGGCACTCATCGTATTGTTATGAAGTCTTCACCATTTACCGGGTGTGACCCAAAATTTGGGTCAGAATTCTTAAGCTTTTCCGACTTACCTCAAAAGTGCCTTAAATTTTTTTTTTTTTTTTTATTATTTTATAAAACTGCTTTCAAAATGTTTCTATTGTTTCCTGATATTTGGATTGACATTGTAACCTTTATGTTGTTGTACTATTTTTTTTAACGTATACACGAGGAAGTCAAGCTTTTTAGCGAAGCTATCACTTTTTTAGTCGCAGCTTATTTTATCATTTTTCTCAGTTAAGCGAACTGCAGGTGTTTTTGTTTTGGTTGCCATCTGCTTGGACCCATAAAAAGGATTAGATCAAAATAAGTGTATTACAATTCTTTGACTTGTTTTATGATTTTAAGTGTGTGCCTTTTTAAATATTCATTTCCAAGCTAACATTATTATAACAATATTTCTTACATCTGATTTACTGACTCAGATTGGATGCTCTAAAGTAATCAGTATGTAGTCCACACTTGACTGCTGTTTCCCCACAATTAAGCAAACACTATCTTTATTTATTTAATAAGCGAACCAGCCCAAATGTGAAGAAGTGCTGCTCTCTGAGGTTGTGTTTAAAAATTGTTACGATACCATTTGACATTGAAAGCGTCTTCTCAATCGCATATGTTTCACACACTAACCTACCCCGCAGGACTAAATGATATTTCCACTTTTAGAGTGACCAAAAATTGGGTTAATTTTGTTAAATTGGTTTTAGTTGAGCTGCAATACCAACCATTTAATGAATCGGTTTAAACGATAGGTTTCACGCAACATGTTTATAAAAGGATAACACGAGTTTATATAAGGCTAGACGCAATACAAATAAACCACTTTTAAGGCAAGAAAGTGAGAAAACATTTAAATAAATCAAAACAGTGAGCAGGTAGACCTCAATAATGTGAAAACCTAATTACCAGCTTTTACAATGGACAATTCTCACGAAGAGAACAACGTTCTTAAAAATCACTTCTTGTTCTCATCAGAAGTGAAAACGAAACAAATCATAAAGTGGCTTGAACTTGTGCACAGTTATAGACAGAACAATAAGAAAAGTAAGGAAAACACAAACATTTAGCCTATTCTGACTGAAATAAAATTTAATATGACGTCTGTTTGCATATACATATCTCTTTGTTGGTAACGGTACTTTCTTTCCAAAAAAAAAAAATCAATTACAAGTAAATAAGAACATTTGAAGAAAATTTGCTTTTAAACGTGAAGGAACTGCCTCAACGTTCGGACAAAATAATAATATCAGCTTAATTGTTTTTTGTTTTTTTTTTTGTAAATAATTGGTCATATATTATTTTTAAACCAATTCACTCTTATTAAATCGAAAGGGACTTGATCCGAAAACTTACACAGGAAGAAAAGTTTCAGCGGGAGATGTACAAACTATTAGGAAGATCAAAGACATTTGTTTTTAATGCGCTACAGCCGCAAGAATCTGACATGCTAACAGGTCGTCCACGAAAAACATCTCCAAAAAATGACGCCCACATTAATAGCCTGTCAAAAAAGACGCGTTTCTCTAAACTGCAGACATCTAACGTGAACTAGACTTATTTGTTTGTTCAAGAACAGCGCGAAGGAGGCTAGAAGAACAAAATCTCGTTGAAAGAATCTCCAGAGAGGAACCATTTCTTATCAAAAAACATAGGAAATGTAGAATCAAATTTGCTAAAGAACATCTCGCATGAATAGGCCAAAAAAACAAAAAAACCAAATGGCGAAATATGTTTTGTTCGGATGAAAGTTAAATTAATTTTTTCGGGATCAGATGGTAAGAGGCCAGACGTCCAAAAAATGCACCATACCAGCCTCAGTACACAAGCAAAACTGTAAAACCTGGAGGAGAAAATATTATGGTGTGGGGATGCTTTTATTGGTATGGTTTTGGTCCATAGATACCATAGCCCAGCATTTGTGCACCAAAATTTTGGAAGACGTGAAGCTGGCGTATGCTGAGTGGCAAATGCCACTAAACTTCAGTGACTAATATGGCAGTTTATGCACGATAAAGACCCGAGGCATACGGCGGGTAAAGCAACAAGGATATTCGGTGTTGCTATTCTTTTGTCCGTCAGTGTATATTCTTAGGTAAATTGTTGATGTTTTTTAAACAATAAATAGTTTAATTCTTGATAAACTATATAGCTATTTGTGATCCGTTTCTAACCATAACATAATTTCACAAATCTTCACAAACAACAATTTAATCATAAGTTCGCTACTACATTGATCAATAAAATGTATTTGCTACACAGACTTAAAAGGTTTAAAAATAGTTGTAAGATTAATTGCAAACCTTCGATGAAGTATTTTAAGATCGAATCGCGTTGCAATTGTTGCTTGCGTTAAACAGACAAAGAAACGTAATTGTGACATTCCTTTCCTTACTGAGTATAAATAAGATTTAGGTAAGCTTATCCTGTTCAGGACAGTACAGATTTTTCGTTTTGTTAGGAATAGGTAAAGTACAGCGGCTAATGAACACTGCAGCGGGTACAAAAACTCAGCACTTCATCGGTTCCAAATAATTCCATTTGTTTTTTTCGAAGTGTCTGCTTAAGTAAGAAAAGAGTAAAATAAGTATCATGTCCTAACAAGAAAGAAAAAAAAAACTAGCGTATTTTTGAGATGTGATAACTTGCTTCTCAATGTAATCGTATTTTATCCTCAACGACTAAGTCCACACATCTATCAAGTTTGAGAACAACAAAAAGTCTCACTGGAACGAATGCGGAGAATACCGCAGACGAAGCATCAGGTTGTAATCTAATTCAATTATTTGCTTGGTCTAGAAGACAGAGGACGATGATTAGACTTCGATCTCTGGTTGCGCAGACGGTATTTGAAAGAAACGAATAAATGTCTGGGCTTAGACGGTTTATTTGCGTAAAAGATAGAATAAAAAAACGAGGTTGGACTTGAAATACCAACGTTTCAAGTCCAACCAACTATATTGGCATAGACTTACGAGGGCACTTTTCCAAATAGTCCACAGTTCCGGTCCTAATGCCATACACTAGGGGCTCTACATATTCCCATTGCCAGTCATCACCGTTAAATCACTCGATCTTTAAGGCCAAATCAAGGGGTCTATAATATTTATATGCTATCCCCCGATTTACACGGTATATTGGTTCTTGGAAAATCAAACAAAACCGGGTAAAACGAGACACAGAGTTCATACAAATTAAACGGATATATTCAATTAACCTGTACACTGTGTAAATCGATATTTAGAAGACATAGAAGAATTGTTCATAGAAGATATGTTCATTATAATCGTGTACAATGAGATGAGGATTGAATAATTAAAGAGAGATTTTTGCATTCAATTTAATTAATTTTTGATAGTTAAAAACATTAAACATCACTTAATAATATTCCTTTCAATAAAAAAAATTAAAAAAAACGTAAAAAACAATTTAAAAATTTTCTGTACAAAACAGTAAAAGAATTCAATCATAAATGACTTTATAAAAACTATAACTTAAAAAAGCAGAAATAAAAATCTGCCTTTATTCTTCTTGTAAAGCTAGAATTCTCATTTTCTTTGGTAGTGCTGATATAACACCACTATCCGAGTCACTAACGGAATATTCACCAACGTGAATGCCACGTTGTGAATGGAATAAATATTTACCATATGTTTTGAACACTTATACAAATAAAACTATCAGAATACCGATCGAATCATGGAAATCGTCGAGTTAGACTGGCATGTGGCACCTCGTGACATCGCCCAGGAGATGGGAGTTAGTCACCATACCATTTTAAACCATCTGTAGAAGTCTGGATACAAAAGAAAGCTTTATGTTTGGGTGCCGCATGATTTGACGCAAAAAAATCTTCTGGACCGAATCAACGCCTGCGATATGCTGCTGAAACGAAACGAACTCGACCCATTTTTGAAGCGGATGGTGACTGGCGACGAAAAATGGATCGCATATGACAATGTCAAGCAAAAACGATTGTGGTTGAAGGCCGCTGAATCGTCCCAAATAGTGGCCAAGCCAGGATTGACGGCCAGGAAGGTTTTGCTGTGTGTTTGGTGAGATTGGAAGGGAATCATCCACTATGAGCTGCTCCCATATGGCCAGACTCTTAATTCTACCATCTACTGCGAACAACTGAATAGCTTGAAGCAGGTGATCGACCAGAAGCGTCCAGAATTGGCCAACAGGAAGGGTGTAGTGTTCCACCAGGATAACGCCAGACCACACACTTCTTAGATGACTCGTTAAAAGCTACGGGAGCTCGGATGGGAGGTTTTATCGCATCCACCATATAGCCCGGACATAGCGCCAAGTGATTACCACCTGTTCCTGTCCATGGCAAACGCCTTTGGGGGTGTTTAGTTGAACTCAAAAAAAGCTTGTGAAAAGTGACTGTGCGAGTTCTTCGCAAATACGAGGGGGGGGGGGCTTCTACGAGGGGGGCTTCTACGAGGGGGATATTATGAAGTTGCCGTTTAGATGGAAATAGATTATCGAACAAAACGGCGCGCATTTGAACTAAATCCGATCACTGTAACACTTTTTACGAATGTGAAGCATTGAATGAAGAGCAAAAAAGCGGAAGGGAGATATTTGACAACGTTGTACTATGTGTTTACTCGTACCAATGGTTTCTTTAAAGTTGTGTGATATATCGCGCGGTGTTAAAACTACAGCTCCTACATATCATGGTTGCTGGTTTCATGAACAAAATCTCAGTTATACAAGTTAGGCTTGTATCGTTTTTAAGAATATTATGCATATACACTCGAAACAGTCAGTTTTTGTAGATGTTATTAGGAATTTTTAGCGTTTAAACATATTCTTCGGAATAATCATCATTTCAAATACGGCAGTTTTGGTTTTTTGACGCCAGATTTAAGAAAAAGTGAGGTTCCTGGATAAACAAAATAAGCTTTTTAAAATGGGATACAAAGGCAATCTCGACTTTTACATATTCACCGAATCATTGCCTTATCAGGTACTTTGTGACTTCAATTCTTTCAATATCAATCCAAAATAAAATCACCTGAAAGTTGAGAAAAAACAATAGCAGCTAAAATAAAATAGAGGTTTCAACTTAAAAATCAGAGAAAGACATTGTCTTTAATTCTAAAATATGTAATTTTTCAGAGCCTGCACTTATTAGTCATTTATGACCAAGAGCAGATAAAAAAGAACAACAAGGACTCCAAATTGGTGTCAGAAGAAACGTTAAATCTTTAGGTCGATTGGCTGTTATAACAAAAATTCTAAGTGAACATTTTTTGGGGCAAAGGAGCTCAAATCAATAAAATTTGTTCATCTTTGTTAGTGAGAATAAATACTTTCCTTAATTATTAAAACCAACGTTGATTTTATTTTCAGTATGAAAATCAACCGCTTGCCAATCGCTGTTTCTTTGGGCAAAAGAGTCATTTGAGTAATTAAGCCCTTTCTTGCTTTATATAAAAGCTTAAATATCTTAGTCTTTCTTTATGACGCAGAATGTTCGACCTCACTTAAAGCAAATGAGGAATCCCTTAGCCTTTTCGAGAGAAAAGTTCTGCGTGCTATTTTTGGATCTGTTTGCGTTGAAGTTATTTGGAGGAGACGATTCAACGATGAGCTCCATGGGCTGTATGGCTTCATGCGCTTGATCAATCGTCTTCGGATTCGAGAATTCTCCACTGCTTACGATCTCAAGCCAGCTGCTTCCAATTTCGCACATCAAGGTGGTTAAGGTCTTTTTCTACTTGTAAGCGCCATTTCTGCCTTAACCGTCTTAAGTTGTGTTGTCCCAATGCCACGAATCCGGAGTAGCGGTGTTTATACGCTGGGGTAGTTAAGCGCTTAAGTTCGTTGTTCTTCTGCAAAAATTTGACAACTTGCCAAAATTGATTCTGCGTTTGATTTTGGTAATGATGTTGTCCCGCGGAGTTGGGGTAGAGTCCTTTAGTACTTCTTCTTTACATCATCAATCTTTGGTCCAAACCCCTACCTATGGAGTAACTTAAGCTACTCGTTTTATGACAATACAAGGCATCTCTTTCGAAAATAGAAGCAGGAAATCACTTAGAACCTCAGAATTATAAAAAATTATAAAATAATAGAATAATGATAATTATTATAACTGCAATGGAAATAAACCACGTGTGGTGGTAAAGAATGAATCCTTTGAAGATGTTGAATGTATCTAAAAAATCCCTGCATTCTGATTAATGACATTTACTGCGATCACGAAATGAGAAAGTACAAGTAACAAAGAAAGGAAACAACTTGAATTAAAAGAAGACAGCAGTAGAAGCCTAATAAAATTCCTTACCCGTTGTCTTTTAGGAAAAACTTCAAAATGTTTGAGTTCATCTGAAGCACTGCTGTATTTATTACTAATGCATTAAATTTTCGAAATCGCGAAATTCTTTGGTTCAGTCGGGAACATCAGCCAGGAAGTTAAACAAAAAGGTCGCACATTAAACATGTCACTCGTAAACTACTGCTCTACATCGTCGCTATAAACGCACTTTAATTTTATCAAGTTCACCCTCGTTCCGGCAGAGCGAAATCCTCTTAAATTCAACCATGCACACTGCGACCCATCCTCCCAGAAACGGTGACGTTTCCTCAGTCGAACCAGTTGCCAAATAAGCTTGGGCGTGGCACCCCGTACAGAATGTTCGAATTGAAATGTTTGCAAAAATGCAAAACAAATATCAAATTAAGTCTACCTACTGCCAGTTGAAAATGGAAAGTTGTCAAAAACACAAAAAACCTACATAAGTGCAGTGGAGAGATAGCTGGCCCCAAGTTTGTGATCTGTAACCGAAAAAAGAACATATCTACAAGCTGAATAAAAATGTATCTGCACGCGATAGAATGTCTATGTGTGAGTGCTCTGGCTCTTGTAAATGTGGCGCTGCAGAGGCACACATAAGCCAACATAATGCGCACAACATAAAACTACCCCCTCTAACCAGTACAGGAAGACAGACAACGGCAGAGAGGCGACATAAACTCATCCCAGTCCCACTCCAAGCGACCTTAAACTCAGCTCCAGCTCTTGCAGTGGGGGCCCATACCACGTGAATTCACGGCCACATCCAACTGACGTACCTACAGACATTCGTCCACATGTACAGCTATCTATCTATGTTTGCGTCTATTTGTGTGTTGCATTCCAGCAACTCCCTCTTTGCATAGATATAGCGCAACATGAAATGCTTTGATGCCCTCGCCTCCTGCCGTCACTTGCCGCTGCCACATGGAGTTCCTATGTACCTTCTCGTTTCTCTCTCTCTGTGTATCTGGAGTTCTGTTCCCGCGCCTGCATCTGGCAACCATAAGGGCCAAGTGCAAGGGCAAGGTGGCGTGTCGGCCAAGAGCAGGGAAACCGATAAAAACTCCATCAACTGTGTGCTCAGTCATTCTGGCCACCACCACTGCCATGGACAGAGTGGATGTGTTTCCGACGGAGCGGCACCCGTCCTGGGGTTGCTGTCGTGGAGTTCTATGGGTGTGGGTGGTGAACTTCAATTTTCTACATTGCTGTAGTTGATTGTATAGCTATGTACAGTACACAGCCATAAAATCCCCATTGCGGAGAGTGGGGAAGCGCGCACACAAACTCCACTCAAACTGCCGCTTGTTCAGGTTCTGCGCAGAAATTTGCTTCAACTGGTCGGTGCAGTCAGAAACGTGGGCGCAGAAGGGTGCGGTGGCTGCAAGAGATCATAAATATCGTTGTGCCGGTGTATACGCCAGTTGGTCTGCCCTTGTATGTGTGTTCGGCACATAGACGTGGAGCATCAATGTTGTACGCACTGCGAAATGGGGAGGAAACATTTTTCCCTCCCCCTTGATGTGGTTGCAGAGTATATAGGATTTCCTGCAGCAGGGCTATGTTCAAGGTTTCGCCCAGTAGCATACAAAACCGACTTGCCCCTCGCCGTGATCATGACCATGGGGTTGGTGGCAGCTGCTGCTCATGGCATTGGCATTGATGGTGGGTTTTCGGGTGGATGGTGGTTGACAAACTGAAAGCTTGGGTTGGTGTTCGCTTTTGGTTTCATTGGATTACGGTGCGAGAGTGGGAGTGAGGGGAAGCTTTGATATCGTATCCAGGGGAAAGTGGTGAATAGGGTGCGATTGTGCAGTTAACAGAGGTGGTGGTGGTTGTCGGGTGGTAAGTTCTCCTGTAACTCTATTGCCAGTAAATGTGTCCTGACTCTGCTCAGTAAATGGGCTACGAAACTTTTACTTTTGTTCAAAAATTCTGAAATATGGGTATTGTGGGACGTATAAGAGAAGGAAAAGGGGTTGGAGAGGGTGAACTGGTTGGTTTTACTTTCCTGTTCGCTAATACGATTTTCTTTTCTTTTTTGATTTCAATGTGATCCTGTGGAGAAATAAAGCACTTACAGTTTTTCTTCGATTGACTGGGGTGCCTTGGGCAAAGAAAGAGAACCGCGAGACGTCATTCCTGCTTCTTACTCTGACACGATGGTTTTGGTCTACCTAACAAACGAAGACTTCTGTACAAATATGTATGCAATAGTTTTATTTCAAACATCGTACATATACCAAAGGCGTCACTACGCGAAACGCGAAATGAAAAAAATTAGGGCACGTGGCCATCTTCAAGTATACGTTTTCAGAAAAGAATTAGTTACCAAATCGTTCGCGAAGGAAATCACAAAGACCATGGCTCAGTGCTTGAATATTAAGATTATCTTAATACAGTGTTGCAAGTTTGGGCGGAGAGAACATAAGCGTCAAGGATCGAGTTCAGATCTACTATTCCATTTTTTCGCGATATAACCTTCTTCGAATTGATAAACAAGTGAATTTTCGCACGCTCAACGCACAAGCTCTACACGGTATCTTAGTTATTCAACTTCAAAAATTGAGGCATTTACTGTGTTAACTCTGCCCAAGTGCACTTAAAGCAAAGTTGGTATGTTTTACTATCCTTGAAAATGAAGAAGGTTACCATTGTCACTAGCTAGTATTTTTTATAAAGTTCATAAGTGAGTTGACGCGAATATCCTAACAAAAGTTCCAACGAAGTCATCTACTTTCATCCGATGCATTTGTTTAAACAGACAAATATAAATATTTCACATTGACGCTCTATATGGAGATTGGAAAGCTGTATCAGTTCATGTTATTGAAGCCACCTAAATTCTGGAGGTAGAATCTTCGTATGTCTGTAGAAAATGAAGGAATTTTCGGCTTTTCATTATATTTGGCTCAATGCTTAATTGCTTGAATGGTTGAAAATAATGGAGGAAAAATAAAATGCAAGTGAGGGTTATTTAAAAACTGGTCGTATCTAGTGTTTCAGAGTTTAAAGAGACATTTTTTTCTTTTTCTTTTTTTTAATGCGTTCCAAACCGAAAGATGTCGTTTAGAAATATAAAATGTCATGAGGAAAAAACGGCAAGGAACGAATGGCACTGTTCTTAGTTCCGAATATGATATGGATGTGTCCCAAAACTTTAAGCAACCAACAGTGAAAAAAGTAAAAACGCGATCAAATCATTTTCAACAACCTTTCAAATAAAATTAAGTGGATGCCGACTAAAATATTAACGTAGTGGCTAACTAGTTTCTTTGTGAAAGTGAAAAGGCAAAAGCAAAAATATACGATTGCTGATTGGCAACTGCACTACTCCCAACCAGAGTTGGGCTAAAGAACGTGACTAAAGAAACGTGACTAAACGTTAGTCATGAATAATTCACTTCCCAGATTTATTCATGACTAACATTTATTCATGAATTTTCGTTATTTACACATATGATTAACGGTTATTCATGATTACTGTGAAGTCATGACTAACTCTGTATCATGAATAACCACCAATCACGGGCATGTAGGGAATTTACGCATATATTTGCATTTCCGGTAACGAAACCTTTTTAATGGCAAGATGAAACTTTTAATGTCTTGTTTATGGGTTTTATGACTGATGCAATAGATGTTGTGCAATAAATATGAGGCGCCTGCCTGGCCATAGGGAAAAGTAATTAGCATAATAATGACAAAGTCGAAGATGATGCTATTATTTTGCACAGCCCTGTATATATTTACGCGGCCAAACTACAATCGCAAAAACTATGTGGTTAGAAATCACCAAAAAACAAAAAGTTCGACGGTAATATTTTAAAGTTCGTTATCCACTCTATCATATGAAATAACTCAATATTTTGTCTTATTTTATTTTTATGAAGAGATATGTCTTGAATAAATGCTCTTATTTAGTGCTAAATGACTAATGATTAACTTATTTGAATAACTCATGAAAAATGACTGATTTTGGTCACAAGTAATTTCTGCGAATAATGAATAATTTATTGGTCAACCATTATTTTCATGTATAATGAATAAATTAATCTTTAGTCGCTTGAATTCGGCAACTAATGACTAATTTAGTCATTAGTCATTATTCGACTAAAATTTTCCCAACACTTAGTTCCGAATATGGATGTGTCTCAAAACTTAAAGCAGCGCGATCAAATAATTTTCAACATCCTACCGTTCAAATAAAATTACGTGGATGCCGACTGAAATATTTACGTAGTGGCTAACTAGTCTCTATGTGAAAGTGAAAAGACAAAAGCGAAAAAATATGATTGCTGATTGACAACAGCACTACTCCCAATCAGAGTTGGGCATAAAATAACATAATGAATAATGACTGAAGAAACGTGACTAAACGTTAGTCACTCCAAATACCATGCCATGCCAAAATACAAGCTTTTGCCAGCGAAACCAACTTTAACTTTAACGTCAGTTTCTCTAATCTAACACTACAAAAAAACTACTTGAAAGAAACTCACCAAAAGTACATTTGTCTAACACTTGTGACTTTCTCCGTGAAGATTAACAAGGGAGAAGAGACAAGCGATTTACAGATCAGGAATCGCCTCTTTCCGAAAACGTTTCAGTTCCATTTCTGTACTCCGTAGAGTCCAACAGCAACAGTCCCAGAATATCTATAAGTTGTTGACATGGTGGGAACAACAATTTAAATCATGACAAAGATGAGGGGAACTAGAAAATCAAAAGAAATAAAATAATCACTTGAATAACGTTTTTTTGTTTATAGGTGTCAACGATAACGACTTTGCAGCCATTCATAGATTAATAACTCTATGAATCGACGTTATCTGAATTTGCTTACTTACAAAACTACAAAGGGAAGCGATCTCTGTTAAAACGGCCATGCGGACATAACGACGTGAATTCTGAGCCCCGTGATTTTACAGCATATTTTTCATAGAAATTTATCCGGACATAGCGACTTCAGATGTAGCGTCCGTTTTTTTCAAGAATTAACAATTTTCAGATACTGCGACGAAATAAAAATTGAATCTGCAGTTGCAAGTGTAAAATTGTAAACTAGCCTAAAGCAAATTACCGTTTGTTTCTTATTCTTGTTTGGCTCCATTGAGTTTGAAACTACGATTCGAAGAAAAAACTATTCGTAGGCAGCAGAAATTAAATAATTTTGTAAATCTTCTGGTTATAGCTGCATATTTGACTTGTTATGTAAGTGAAATTTTTGTATTCAATCATTATGTTTTTATTGATAAATTTTGTTTAAGCTTTCGCACGTTCTGAGTATGCTAGGTTCATTATGGCCCATTCATCTCTTAGACGCACATTGACTATTAAAGAACAATTAGAAGTACTCTGGCGGCTGTAGAATCATGAATCTAATGCCAATTTATGCAAAAAAATGTCGCATTCCTTTCTCTCTATGACTTGGAAAAATTTACAAAAAAATACAACTTTTTGAGTCAAATTCTTTAAAGTTAAAAAGAAATCGTAAATCGGAGTATGAAGGTATTGGTAGTTCACTTTTGATATGGTTTAAATCGCAGTGAAGTAAAAATGTTCCTTTGAGCAGTCGCCTTATGCAAGAAACAGCTAATCAATTTGGAACACAACTAAAGGAAAAGATCTTCTAAAAGCACTTCGTAATAATAATTGCATATACATTAGCACTGGCCTACTGACTTAAATAAAACACCTGATCTAATAGACTTCTGCATCACTAAAAGCATACAGATGAAAAAATTGCAAATCAAATCTAGACTTGAAATATCAACGGACCACTCTCCTATTCACATTAAATACTCAAAAAGAATTTCCAATATAACTGCGTCATCTCACCTTTGCAACTCAGGAACTGATTGGGACTCTTTTCGGGAATATATAGAGATACGTGGGGCGTTCAATACAAGAAAGAGTCAGAAAACTATTCGTGAAGAGATGGTGGCTGCTTACCATTATCAACTGTGCAAAAGTGGTCAAATGAGTTCAATAGAGGCAGAGAGAGCATTGAACACGACCCCCGCGCCGCCGCTCCGGCTACTGCCTGTACGGGAGAAAGCATCAAAGAAGTCCAAAAAATTGTTCTTGAGGATGCCCGAATGAAGGTTAAAATGATGGCAGAGATCACCAAGCTTTCAACTGGTTGCATTCACACCATTCTTCATAACCATCTTAACCTTTCAAACGTCAGTGGAAGGTGGGTGCCACGAAAACTCACAGCGCCTCAGAAAAAAGTGAGAATCGCATGAAATAGAGATCTTTTGGAGATGTGTAGCGAGAGCGCGGACGATGTTATGGATCGAATTGTTACAGGGGACGAAACATGGGTTCACCACTATGACCCTGAAAGCAAACAAGAGTCCATACAGTGGCATAAAAAGGGAACAGACCCCCCGAATAAGTTCAAAGTCACTCCGTCTGCGGGAAGCTCATGGCCACAGTTTTTTGGGACTCAAAGTACAAAAAAGGTGAAACCCTCAACGCCACATCCTACGCTTCCACTTTGCATAATCTAGGGAGGAAATTTAAAAGAAAAGACGGGGTAAACTCGCAGCGGGTGTGTTGCTTCTTCATGACAATGCTCCTGTTCACACGGCGCGAGTTTCGAAGGCTGCTTCGCGAGATTGTGATTTCGAAGATATCCAACACCCACCCTATAGTCCAGACCTTGCTTTTAGTCATTATTTCCTTTTTCTGGATTTGAAAAAATGTCTTCGCGGAAAAAGATTTTCGGATGATGAAGAACTCAAGTCGGCAATAAATGGGAATTTGGTTTAAAGGGTTTTTTAAGAGTTTAAAAAAGCTTATCTTAAGATGTTGAAAAATAAAAACAATAAATTGAATTCGCATTTTCCTTCATATCGATACCGAGAATATATTGAACGCCCCTCGTGCATGAATCTGTATGTATCATTAGACACACAATACGACATAGAACGAGGTGTATTTCACTTCAATGATACAGTAATTATAGCAGAAATTCAAACTACCCCTTTTAAAAAAAATAACAACAAACAAACTTAACCATTTTACACCAACATCAATTCGGCAACAGATAGAAGAATAGAGAAGACTAAGAAACGATCGCAGATTACAAGACAAATACAGGACAAAAGAGTATACAACAAAGCAACAACAGAACTGACACTGAAACTTATCATCACCAATTCAACACCTACTTAAAAAACTTGACTCCTGCTGGAACCATGATGGCTACCTTTGCCAATGATACAATTCCGCTGATAGCCGATTAAAATCTGAGCACCGCATCTTCTCAAGCTGTACTACATTTCAACAGATTGATGAAATGGTTCGACGACTGAAGCATAGAGGTTAATGAAGAAAATACTCAACAACTCAACTATCCCACTAACAATTAAGGACAAAACAAATCCAATAGTAATGTGGCTTATTATCTTGGCATGCATTTGGACAGCAAACCTTACTGGAAATACCATACCATCTACAAAAAAGGGACCAAATAATATTAAAATATAAATAGCTACGCTGGCTACAAGTTACTGATATACAAATCGATTATCAAACCTAGCTGGACATATGGGATTCAACTGTGGGGAACTTCAGAAAAACAAACATTGCAATAATACAAAGACAACAATGAAAAATATTATGAACTATTATTAACGCGGACTGGTACATACCTAAACATCGATATTCATCGTGGCTTGAATATTCCAACAGTTGAAGAAGAAATTTAAACTAGAAGCAGAAGACATCATGTAAAATTAATACTCCATTTAATAGTGAAGTAATCCAAAAAATGAAGTAAACTCACTGCCAAGAAAAGAAATATTCGGAAAACGACGACTGAAGAGAACTAGTCATACTGGTTTGATAGTAGGCATATCATAATAAAAAAATAAAAGTATTAATAACCATATACGACATAACATATACGAGGGGTGTTCAATATATTCTCGGTATCGATATGAAGGAAATTCAATTTAAATTGTGTTTATTTTTTAATACAATCTCCTCTAACATCAATGCATTTGTTATATCTTGAGATAAGTTTTAAACCCTCAACAAAATTAATTTCGTCTTTCTCTGCAAAATACCCAATTTTTGCCGACTTCATCCGGAAATCTGTTTCCACGAAGACATTTTTTCGAATCCAGAAACAGGAAATAATCACTAAAAGCAAGGTCTGGACTATAGGGTATGTGTTAAATTTGTTCGAAATCACAATCTCGCGCAGGAGCCTTCGAAACTCGCGCCGTGTGAACAGGAAGCGCGCTGTCATGAAGAAGCAACATGCCCGCTGCGAGTTTACCCCGTCTTTTCTTTTTAATTTCCTCCAACAAATTATGCCAAGTGGAAGCGTAGGATGCGGCGTTGATGGTTTTACCTTTTTTTGTACTCAAAGAGCAAGATTCCCTTTGAGTCCCAAAAAACTGTGGCCATGAGCTTCCCGCAGACTGAGTGACTTTGAACTTATGCGGGGGGTCTGTTCCCTTTTTTATGCCACTGTATGGACTCCTGTTTGCTTTCAGGGTCATAGTGGTGAACCCATGTTTCGTCCCCTGTAACAATTCTATCCATAACATCCAAAAGAACTCTACAGCATGCGATTCTCACTTTTTTCTGAGGCGCTGTGGGCTTTCGTGGCACCCACTTTGCACTGACCTGAAAGGTTAAGATGGTCATTAAGAATGGTGTGAATGGTTCCAGTTGAAAGCTTGGTGGTCTCTGCCATCATTTTCACCTTTATTTGGGCATCCTCAAGGGAAAGTATTTCAACTTCTTTGATGCTTTCTCCCGTACGGAGTATTACTGACCTTTTCACCGCAATAATTTATGTACTCTTATAAGTTGAGCAATTTTGAATAAATATATGTTTACTTATTTTTTTCATTTTTGACTAAATAATAAAAATTGAAATACATATGTACAGGTAACCCTCCTACAACGCGAGTTCCTATAACGCGTTTTCGCTGCAACGCGGTTCCCAAAATGCGGACATTTTCTTACAACGCGATTTTTACGAAAATGTTTATGTACGAAAATTTTTTTCAAATATTTACTATTTTAATGTGAAAAAGGTTTTCTTTCCAAAATAAAATTCTTTGCATTTTGTTCACATTTTGATACCTATCTTTTTCATAACATTGCCACTCTACACTTGAACATGTGCTTACAAAGTGACAATCAAATACGTTATTGTGTAGTCTCTTGTCTAACATCTTAAGAGCTGGCAGAAAAAGGTTCTGCAACTACAATATTTCTACACCAATAGAAAATGAATATAGGAACATAGTGAGATTGGCGCATGCAGTAGAAGGTGATGGATTTGGTGAAATAAAAATGGTTGATATTCAAAAATTAATTGCGAACGACGAAATAAACGAAGCAGATTTAGTGGCAATGACAAATGAACAATCAGTTGGAGATAGCTCTGAAGATCTTGCCGATGTTGAAAATAAAAACTTTTCACTAAAAAATGTAGAGAAAGCTTTAAATATGACAAATCAGTTTAAATATGCTTAGATAGAGCAGAAATATTTAAACGAAGTTTTCAAAACAGTTTATCTCCCTATCAAGAAATTTATAAAAAATTTGCGAAATAAGATCAAACAAAGTTCAATGGACGAATTTTTCAAACCAATTATCGTCGAAAGGATGCCCTAATCTGATAGTGGATCAAGCTCAGATTTAGAACTAGTACGGAGTAGAGAATTATCGTTCTATTTTGGCTTTAATTTGTCAAATCGTTCAACTTGAATATTTTACGTTAAATCGAAATTTTGTTTTGTTTTTGTTTAAGTAAATGAAGTGTTGTTAAATTACATAGTATGTAAGTTCTTATGTCTCAACATAAAAATACACAAAAATATATTAAACACATATTTTTACTATACAAATTCCAATTTTTATTGAAAATTTTTTTAATTTGGAACCAAACTCTGATTTTTATATTCATACCTCCTTCAACAGGATTTCTTACAACACAGCATTTTTCTCCTCCTGCGTTGTAGGAGGGTTACCTGTACATAAATATATGTTCTTACCTACTGGTAAAAATTTCGTTTATTTTCTGACATTTGGTTGTAGCGACATTTGGCTAAAACGACCATTTAAATCCGGTCCCTTGAACGTCGTTATATCCGGATTTTACTGTATTTCATTTCTACAAGAAATAAAATAATTACGTAGCTCTGTTAGGGACTTCGTATGATTGTAGTTTATGGCCTAAGCATTAAATATCTAAGGGAGAAGTACCAAGTTGTAACAATTTCCCTATTATAGACTTTACAGCGTGATCTTTGTTACTGTTACTGTGGTATGCATTTCTTTAGAAACATTCTTCATCCAGGTCGCAAAAATGTCTTTAATAAAGCCAGTTAAAAAGTTGTTTTCAGGTTTGAGTAATGTTCTACTTTGCATTCATCATTCTCGAATAACGACTAATAATGCTCACAAATGGGGCCACACGCAACAGTTAAGCTTGGTGCGCTTGCATAAGAAGTAGTTGTGCCAATATGGTTTTGAATTTCAGTCAACAGATCACTCAAACTCTAAAAATACAATTTCCATCTTCTTGCAAATGAACATTTTACTTTTTCACTCTAAATCAATCCACTTACGTAACATCATTTTCTTAAAGATCGATCTACTTCCATTCACTAACTTTGCTGAATTCGTCTCCAGCTGTAAGTAGAATGGTAATGAAGTTGGCATTTAACGTTGTCAAATATCTCCCTTCCGCTTTTTTGTCTATTGAATTTCCAGGCTATGTAGGAAGCGCTACAGAGCTCGTATCTGGCAATACTATGCATGATTTGAAAGGATCTACAAGACGCTATGCATGATTAGTTTAGATATTGCGATCAAAAGTTATAGACGTGTAAACATGGAGTTTACTAACGCCAAAATTCGCGCTATTTTTAAGTTTTCCTTCGTTAAAGGCAAATCCGCTAGAGAAACGTTCCGTGAGATTAATTGTGTTTTGGGGGATGGTACTCTATGACTTCGAACCGCGGAGGAGTGGTTTCGACGATTCAGAGCCGGTGAAAACGACACCATGGATAAGCCAGCCGGCGGAAGACCCGTGACGACGAATACCGATCGAAACATGGAAATCATCGAGTTAGACCGGCATGTGGCATCTGGTGATATCGCCTAGGAGATGGGAGTTAGTCACCAAACCATTTTAAACCACCTGCAGACGGCTGGATACAAAAAAAAGGTTGATGTTTGAGTGCCGCATGATTTGACGCAAAAAAACCTTCTGGACCGAATCAACGCCTGCGATATGCTGCAGAAACGGATCGAACTCGACCCATTTTTGAAGCGGATGGTGACTGGCGACAAAAAATGGATCACATACGACAATTTCAAACGGTTGAAGGCTGGTGAATCGTCCCAAATAGTGGCCAAGCCGGGATTGACGGCCAGGAAGATTTTGCTGTGTGTTTGGTGGGATTGGAAGGGAACCATTCACTATGAGCTGCTCCCATATGGCCAGACGCTTAATTCTACCATCTAATGCGAATAACTGGATAGACGATAGACGATAGATCAGAAGCGTCCAGAATTGGCCAACAGGAAGGGTGTAGTATTCCACCAGAACAACGCCAGACCACACACTTCGTTGATGACTCGTCAGATGCTACGGGAGCTCGGATGAGAGGTCTTATCGCATTCACCATATAGCCCAAACATAGCGCCAAGTGATTACTTAGTGGTGTGAAGTTGAACTCAAAAGAGGCTTGTGAAAAGTGGCTGTCCGAGTTTTTCGCGAATAAGGAGGGGGGCTTCTACAACGGGGTATTATGAAGTTGCAAACAAAACGGCGCATATTTGAACTAAATCCGATCACTGTGACACTTTTTATGAAGCACTGAATGAAGAGCAAAAAAACGGGAGATATTTGACAACTTTAAATGATCTGCTCGGAAAAACAGTGGAAACGAGTTATCATCGAAAACATTCACCGGTCTCTCTGGTGTTTCCAAAGGCAATAAACCAGTCCTCTCTGTGGCGTATGCTTCGTTTGGGCTTTCTGTAACGCAAAATCAAAACTTTGCGCCTCATAATTCCCCAATCTTTTTCAAATCCGTTTTACTCATCCTCGGGCTTGTGGGACTAGTAGCCCAGCATATTATTTAACGCTCGGCAGAGAGGCTCGCTGCATACACTGGCCCTGTTTGTGTTGCGACTCAACGACAAACTTTATGGGCTGCAAGGCAGCATACGCCTAAGATGGCTAGACCATGTAGAGTGTATGGACATCGCTGCTCCAGTCCAAAAAATCCACTTTGTGGGTTTCTATTTTTTGAACCATTCCGCAAGCATTGCATTTGGACAATTGGATTTTAAGTTACGCTTCAAAACAATCGAACCGGACAGACTAAATACTTTCGCCAACGCCCTCGCCGCCGTTGATTTGCTAAGACAACCTGGTGGATAAGGTCCACACAAGTGCATTGACACGCTTCGCTAAGCGTGACCGTCTGGTGTCTGCTGGGAGCGCCATTTGATCACACATCCATCTCGCTTGGTTGAAGAAAAGTTGATCTAATTACCTGCATTTAGTACACCTGCGCCCTCGTCACCGCGTCTCACGACAAATTATGAATCGTTCGAAATTCAATTTTTGGCCATTGCTATGCGGGCAAAGCCGCTCCTCTTCTCAACCCCATACTCGCCATGCTGGTCATCAGAAAGTAATGAAAAAAAAAAAAAAACAAATACTCCACAACATTGTTTCAGTTCACATGGAATCTTGCTTCGAGACCGTATTTGTTCACACACATATTTTGAACGCAGAACGACGCAACAACTTGGCGAAAACTCATTAACATTATCACTCAACCACTTCGGTGCGATGATCGTAAATGGCCGACAACAAACAATCGGGGTTCAGCCAGACGGCTGCGAACAAGCGAATCGAGTGTCGACAAACTATGTGCGTTATATTTAGTGTCGGTTTTTTGAAGGACCTTTGGCTCGCGTTTTATCGCCATTTATCGAATCGAGGGCACAAGCATAAATAACAAATATTTTTGAGCCGAACGCATAGAGCCTTCAGTACATGCAGGGAAATGGAACTAAAATTGGAACCGAAGCTTATTCAACATTTCGTGCACTGATTGTTGCGGCGATGGCGGCGTAGATATAATACGAGACGCAAATGAATGCTGGGCGATCTATTTGTTTATGTGTTGTGCTCAGTGTTTATGCCCGCACTTCAGACGGTTTCTATTGCAATTCGGTCGAGTATGTCGCTCCTCAGGGTACTCCTCGCTCATACACCATGTGTGCTGGTGATCGGATGACTATGGGGCGAACGCGTGGTCGAGGGTTCATCTGAATTGGGATTATGATTTACGGTTATTGCTGCTGAGTCGATTTCTTTGGGGAACATAACAAATCTTGATTTCAGAGGAGCCGCTGAATAAATCAGACAGCTTCAGTTTGAATTTGAGAGCAGAGACGAGAAGACTACGAGATTAGCGGAACGACTTGATGGGAAAAGTGCACCGATTTTCAGTTGCACTTAAGTCTAAAATATAAAATAAATCGAGGTTAAAGAACAAGACAGGGACTGCAGCATGTCTCTAATTTTTCTTCTTGCTAAGTGCCAACATGCCTCTTGAACCAACCAGAACTTTCTATTTCTTCTGTGTGTGGCCTTCCAGTCCGGGGTGGACTTGTGCCTTAACCAACATGTCTCTTCAGCCAGCACGATCCTTTGCCAGTTGCCTCCAATTGCGCACTTAAAGTTAGTTGAGGCCCTTCTCCTCTTGTGTGCGCCACCTTAATCTAGGCCGTCCTCTGTTGCGTTGACCCAATGGCTCGGATTCAAAGACTTTTCGGGCGCAGCAGTGGTGTCCATACGCTCTACATGGCCTAGCTATCTTAAGCGTTGTATCCGTAGACGCTTGACCAGGCGCATGTCGCTGAACAGCCCATAGAGTTCGTTGTTTAATCTTCTCTTCCAGATGCCATCAACGCAAACAGGACCAAAAATCGCACACAGAACTTTGCTCTCGAAAAGACTAACGGCTTCCTCATCCGCCTTTGGTAACGTCGAGGTGTCAATGCCATAAAGAAGGACTGGGATGATCAAGCTGTTAAATAAAGCTTAGTCTTTCGAGAGAGGGTCTTATTACTCAATTGCCTCTTGAGCTCAAAGAAACAGCGATTGGCAAGAGTGATTCTGCGTTTGATTTCGGCACTGATGTTGTTATCCCTATTTACCGCAGAGGTAGACTTGACTACCTCTAAGTTTCTGAGACGCTCTGTCCGAGACGTCGATGTTGTGTGTCCTTCTTGATGACAGCAAATACTTTGTTTTGCCCTCATTTACCGCCAGACACATTTTAGCCACTCCCGCTTCAATTCCAACAAACGCCTCATTGACGGCTCGCTGTATTCCTTCAATCACGTCAATGTCGTCAGCATAGGCTAACAATTGAGCTGACTTTTGGAAGATCAGGCTTCCAGTGTTGACTTGTGAGTTACGCACGGTCTTCTCAAGGATGATATTAAAGAAGTCACATGACAGTGCGTCGCCTTGTCTAAAACCTCTTCTGACATTGATTGTCTGAAGGAGGGTTCGTTATTGTTTTGATGGAGCAGTGAGTGCTCTGGGGTTCTGTATATCTTAAGGCAAGCCCTTGAAGACCTTCATCCTTTCCATCTGGGAAGGACTCGAGTTGAACCACACCGGACAGTCATATACCATCATTGGTTGGACTAGGGCCATATAGCAGATAACCTACACCCTGGAATCAAGTTGGCTGCTGTAAAAAAAAAACCTACATACCATAGCGAAGGCTTTTCTGGCTTTTGCCAGGCTAGTTGCTGCATGGATATTTCTATACAAAAAATGGTCTGACATAATGCCCAAATATCTCACCACACAGAAGGTGGGCTCATTATCGCCTAGATGGACCAGTGAGTTTTCATCCTACAAAATCTGACAAGTTTGATAAAAATGCCGAAACTGGATATGGCACTGGATAGCTCGTCCCTATGCACGCTGTCATATGCTGCCTTAAAATCGACGAATTTCGTTGCCAAGATCTACCGCAAGGTTAAGATCTTGTGCATCAGCGTCTGTTTTAGATAACACTGTTTTTTTGCCTCATCCAAAAATGTTCGGATTTGTCTTAATTAAATAACAATGTTTAATTTCTGGTAAGAAAAGTTCAACTATCGAGTGCTTGTTGAAGTTTGTGAAGAATGTAGAGAGTGTTTTTCGCGGTTCAAAATGGAAATTATATCGTCGAGGACAAAGAGCATCTTGGCCACCGATTGGTCATACTTTGTATGTGAGGAGACCAGGCGGTTGCAGTTTACTATGGTATCAAACCAAATGAACGTTATCGACTACAACTTATGTAATCGCATTGCGGGGGAAATGACATGAAACAACCATAAGGCACTACAAGGTGATTTTGCGACATGATGTCGCTAGGCCCCAAGTAACTGTGTCGGCCAAAATTTACCTGGTAACGCAGAAATGGAAGTTCCTGCACCATTCGCCGTATTCTCTGAATCATGCTTCTTCCGACTACTGCCTTTTTCGACAGTTGCAAAACGATTTGGGTCTTTTGGAGCACTCGAAGAATGGCTCAATGATTGGATTGATGCAAGAGTTGACTTATTTTGAACAGATTTAAGAAATAAACAGAAAGATAGGATGATGATGTGATGCATTTATTACGTTTATTTCAATAAAATAAAATTTGTTCGCAAAGATTTGAATGAAGGAGACAAGCTCGAACCCAATGAGCTGTATAAGGATGTGATCGCCTATTACTCAGACTTGCCAACGACATTCGAATGGCCCACAATGCCTTACCTACCATAGTGATCAAATACAAGTGATCGCCTACAAGATCTTTTCTGCAAAATTGTGTGGGCGTGTTTTCAGGCCAGGGAAGTTCAGTATAGACCACATTTTCAGTTTCCGTCGGATCCTGGAAAATACTCAAGAAGTGCAAATCGACACTCACCACCTATTCGTCCATTTTAAGGCCGCATATGACAGTGTGCATAGAGACGAGCTATACAGTGCCATATCTAGTTTTGTCATTCTTACCAAATTCGTCAGACTGTGTAGGATAGCGATTGAGATTTCTCGATGCTCCATAAAGGTCGGTAAAGAACTCACCGAAACGTTCAATGTCAAAAAAGGTTATAGACAAGTGGAGCCACTGTCATGTGACTTCTTCAACATGATCCTCGAGAAGATCGCGGTAACTCACACGTCAATACCAGAGGCACGATCTTCCAAAAGTCAGTTCAATTGCTAGCTTACACTGACGACATTGATGTGATTGGACGAACACAGCGAGCCGTCAATGGAGCATTTGCTGGAATTGAAGCGGAAGCGGCTTAAATGGATCTGGTGGTAAATGAGGGCAAAACAAAATACATGCTGTCATCGAGAAAGAATGACAGAGCGTCTCACTAGGTAGCAGAAACTTTGAGGTAGTCAAGGATTTCGTCTACCTCAGCTCCGCGATAAATAGGGAGAGCAACACCAGTACCGTGGTCGTACTGTGGTCGCCGTGGCGTAGTGGGTAGAGTGCGACGCTCACACGCCGAAGCGTCTAGGTTTGACTCCCAGCTCAACACCAATTTTTCGAATTTTTCACGGCACCACCTCTTTCGAGCTGCTGACAACACTCAAAGAGCAATAACTGTCTAAGAAAGCTCCTCAAATTTCGCCGTTCGGAGTCGGCAAAAACTGTAGGTCCCTTCTACTCGTGAGAGAACAGTAGCGCGCACAACACGAGTAGTTGATGAGCAAGCTAGGCCCTGGTCCCCTTTGGACTGTAGCGCCAAGAATTATTATTATTAACACC
The DNA here is from genome assembly GCA_955652365.1 of Eristalinus aeneus. NCBI lineage: Eukaryota > Metazoa > Arthropoda > Insecta > Diptera > Syrphidae > Eristalinus > Eristalinus aeneus. Next base: position 64,937,529 of record OY019130.1, on the reverse strand, counting down.
AGTACCGAAATCAAACGCAGAATCACTTTTGCCAAGCTGGGGGGGCAATTGAGTAATAAAGCTTTCTCTCGAAGGACTAAACTCCCTTTATATAACAGCTTTATCATCCCAGTACTACTTTATAGTGCGGAAACCTAGACGTTAGCAAAAGAGAATTAGCCTTTTTGAGAGAAAAGTTTTGTGTGTGATTTTTGGTCCTGTTTGCTTTGATGGCATCTGGAGGAAAAGATTTAACAACGGACTCTAAAAGCTGTTTAGCGACATACGCCTGGTCAAGCATCTTCGGATAAAACTTTTAAGATGGCTAGGCCATGTATGGAAACCATTGCTTCGGCCCGAAAAGTTTTCGAATCTGAGTGATTGGGACAATGCAATAGAGAATGGCCTAGGTGGCGGACACAAGTGGAGAAGTTCTTCAACCAACTTGGAGTGCGCAACTAGAGGCAGCTGGCGAAAGATCATGCTGGCTGAAGAGACATATTGGTTAAGGCCCCGTTCCACCCCAGACTGTAGCGCCACTAGATGAAGAAGAATGGGAATAATTTAGTCTATAAAGGACTTTAAATCAAGTTGCAACGTTGAAAATGAATGATCCTTTTATTTCATAAAAACTATTGTTTCTTTGAAATGAAGGACTTTGTGGCTGACGTGGCTTAGTGGACAAAGTTTGACGCTCACATGCGTGTTACTCGAACATCTCCCATTTTTTCATGGCACAGCCTCTTTCGAGGTTGATAACACTGTTCCTCAAACTGTTCAATTTGGAATATGTAAAAATATGTAGGACCCTGAAATCGTAAGAAAACAGTAACGCCCACAAAACGAGAGGTTACTGAAGAAGCTAGACTCTGGTCTCCTGAACTGTTGTCCGTTCCAATATGTATGTATTTGTGCGAGTTTGACACATATATGATATCCAACTGGATGGTCGTCTCAATTATGTTAAAACTTCGTCGGAAGGGTATCTGTAAATGTTTGAATAACATTGGAAACAGTGGCGCGGGTATACAAGGAAAGAATCGGCAGAAATAATGCTTTCAATGGGGAATTGCGTGACGCTAAGCTATCTGCATTTTCTCAAGTGAACTAGAATGTTGACAATCTACTCTCTAATAGACGGGCGATCGCTTCTAAGCACAAATTCAACTTGATTCAGTCTTCCGTGTGCAGGAATTTGTGTTGCTTTCCCACTTAAGAGGAATTGAGTATGTCGAACTGTGTTCCATGCCTGTCGAGCTGTGTGATCAAAGAAAGACTTTTTCGTTTAAACCAAACAAATGTAAGCATGAAGTACTACAGGAAGAGACTCATATAAAATGTTGAATCTAGATGATAAAATGGAAGCATAAAGGGTCTCCGGACAAAATTAAAAGTTAAAATTCGGTTCTTTTCAGCTCCAAACTGAACTCTTTCATAATTTAATCATTCTTACTTTAGTAACTTCAATTGATTTTCAGTTACCGTGGTCGTAGCTACTATTTCTTAGGAATAGTGCCATTCACTGCACTTCCTCCGAAGGCTTCATTTTCACACGCTTGCAAGGCAATTCCAACATCAAAGCATTCCCACCGCTAGCAGGCCTCAAACTCCAACTCGGGTATAAACGCTTCCCGTAAGCACTCAGCTTGCCACCATTAAGGGTCCTCGAATTTACAACTGTTTACAACTTCATCGCCGAAATCCGACACGACTTTCAGTCGGCCGTTGCTGGTTGCACTCGAGAGGGTGCCAATAAAACCCGGACTTTATGTTTCCCGAAGCGCATTAATGAGAGAATCATTTGCAATTCGTAACTTTTATGACTTCGCCACTGCAATGGGCGTGGAACCGAGCGGTGTTCCACCACGGTTCGATGCCCCCATCCAAAAAAACCGCCAAAGTCTGAGGGGAAATTTTGCCAGAATCGGCCCCAAAAAACCGCACAGACATCCACTGAATAGGGCGCAGATACAATTTTCAATCTTCTGCTGACGTGTTTAATTGCGAAATTAAGGAACGAAGATATGAACAAAAAAACTCACACAAAACTGCGTTCGCTTGGAGTCAGGGACCGTTGATGAAAGTGCAGCAGACTGTTGCATGTTTAATGTTTTTCGCGGCGCGGATGCGGTGGGTGACGGGCGGCTGAGGATGGGGACTGTCACTGGGGACCGAAAATGCCCCGAAAACGAAGCCAGTTTCGCATCGACGGCCACAGGGAGAGAGAATGCAAGCGCGCTGAAGTTTTGGGGTTGCCTTTTGTCAGAGGGTCACTGCGATAAGGATGCCTCTTTATGCTCTTCAATCAGACCATGACAGGAGATAATTTTGGGGAGTGACACATGCTAGTGTGTGTACCCGCTGTGCTGGTGAAGTGCAACAATGCGAACCATTTTGGGCAATCACACAGCGCGACTAAATGCTAACGAGGTCTTGCTTGCAAAAAAATAAAAGCTGCTGAGTTTCTCAGCGCGGGCTAATGAGGAGGGCAACAGGGTCAGAAGGCGCCTTTCAGAGGAAGTGACTGCCACATGTGATGATGAATGATTTGCTTCTTTTTCGGAGCAAGTGCGTCGTTGCCACTGACAAGAATGACTGCTCTCACAACGTCGAAATATTAAATCGAGAAAGTTTGGCGTCTCACAGTCATTTGTCGTGGGAAATGAGAAAATTCGAATTATTTCTGATTAATTACTGGCCGGTGACTTGCCAACTCACCCATTTGTGAGCGATTGGTATATTTTCTTTTTCTACTTCAAAAATGCACATGCCGTAAAAGCGCGTTACTTGCAATTGGAATATTTTCTTCTTCTATTTCAAAAAATGCACATACTCAGTGGGATGCCGTAAAAGCGAGTTAATTTTTAGGAAACTAGCTAAAAGAAGACGATTTCCTTGGCATTCACCCAATTCGTTATGGTATCCAGGTTGTCATAAATCCTTTTAATAAAACGTCTTATAGTATTGAGAACCATGTGCGTCAAATCAAAAACTTAGAAAGTACAAGCGAGATTTATTTTTCTCTAGTACCAGTGTCCGTCACGCACTTTGTAGTGAATACATTTTCTAAAGTAAAATCAGATACGAGTTGTTAGTTGAATTGATTTCAATTCAATGGGTTATACTCTCCGCATCAGACGTCTTCTTTAAAAGAGGTGTGGCTTGAGGAAAAACGTAAATTAATCGTGCGCACCTTCTAGATCACATCCTTTTTGCCCGTGGACTTATAAAGGGCCCATTAGGTTAGCTTCCTCACCTCATTAAAAGACCGCAGTTTGAATGTCTTTAAGCAGGCGATGTGGTGGCAGCAGGTGAATTAACGTTGTTTTGAACTGTAACGATATTAACTTCACTGTCAATGAGGAAGTGAGGCGGGCGAAGGGACAAACTATGACATCGTCTTCACAGACTGCCACAAAGTCAAAAAGGAGTGAAAATTCACACGTGGTATGTGAATCTTAAATTTCGTAAGTGAATGCCCCCGGAATCCCAATAAAGACGGACAATAAAAAGCCTGGTTTGAGCCCATTTTCCAATACAGAACAAGAACGAACATTTCTAAGTTCTCTTCTGCGATTTCCTCGATCAAGGAACAATTACCCATCCATGATCTATGTCTGCCGCCGCGGGAAACAACAATTACACATTCGGAAACTGATGGGCTTAAAAATACCACCAGCAAAAGCTTATGTTTTGAAGTGACTGCTGGCAGGGACATATAGCCCACAAACCAATGTAGTGTTCGTTAACTAAAATCTAAAAAACTCTCTTAAAAGAAGCAAAGAATTTTGATTTCCAATTTTGACAAAGTGAAAGTAGTGGTTAAAGTTGTAAAATGCTAAAGTTAGACAAACTGTACGCGAAACATTTTAATAAAATCTAGAGATGACCTGGTTCTGGCTGAGTGTTGCATCGAATTTTTTCAGTAGGGTCGCGTGGTGCGGGCGAATAACGAGTCTCTGAAATTAACTGTACGTCTGACGGCGAGCTATCGGTGAGCATTCCTAGGGGGCGGGTATTGCGGCTGATTTCTTGAAGGGGAGGAATGTAGTTGGCTAACTCATTAGAGCATTTTTTGTTGAAATAGCGATAAAATAGTGATAGAGACGCAACATATCGTCGATGTTCTAGCGAGTCTATTGACTTCGCAGCATTGTTATTACTAATAGCTTTTATCGCTCGCTGTTGAATTCTGTCTAGTAGGTGCAGATAGGTCTCAGGAACACCAGACCAGATAGGAGCGTTATGCTTAAGCTATGGGCGGATGTACGCCTTATGTGGTATATGCCAGTTCAGAAGGGGTGAAATATTTCCTGCATCGCTTTAAAAAATCTAGACATTTCGCAGCTTTTTTGGCGATCTTCAATATGTGATCATTCCAACTTAGCGTTAAGTTGATACACATACCGAGGATGGGAAGTCGTTCGGTTTCAACAACGCAAGAATCATTCATATGTATATAGTGGCTGATTATTTTGGGAATTCTTGAGTGACAGTAGACATCACTGAACTTTGGGAGCTTTAAATTAAAGTTTATTCTTTTCAACGCTATTAATGATACTGTAAAGATTGTGATTTAATGAGTTTAATATACGCTGCCGTTCTAAGTCTATGGCCGAAGAACAGCGTCGAGAGCCAAGGAAAGAATATGAAAAGCTGATTAGCAAAAGAGTGAAATAGATAAGAGGTGATAAACAGAAGATCATTTATGAAAATAAGGAAATTGTCGGGGACAGAACGGAGCCCTGGGGAACATCAGCGTTAATATGGTCAACATCAGACTTGATCTCATCCAATACTTGTATTGAACGATTCGAAAGGTAATATCTAAACCACTGAAGAAGAGATTCATCGACGTCAAAAGCACGCTTTTCGACAGGAGAGCCTCTTGCCAGACTCTGTCAAATGCTTTTGAAATATCCAGCGCAACGATATTGCTTTCTCCTTATTTGTGCAAAGATTAGTTCTTCTTTTCGGTTTGATATGCCATCAAATCATTAGTGGACCTGTTGCTGCGGAAGAAGTTGCCGGTCATTAAGAGGCTTCCGGGTTTCAAGATATTTTATAAGTTGACGATTTATCAAAGTTTTCATGACCTAAGAAAGTAGGGACGTAAGTGCTATGGATCAGTAGGAGGTAGGTGATGACGGTTCGCTCTTTTTAGGCACGGGCTGGACAAATTAGGTTTCTCACTTACTCGGAAAAAGCCTTAAATAATAGGACAAATGGTTTTTGTCCAGCGTAGAATAACACCTCTTCAGATGAACGGCGAGATACAATCCAGGCAAGCGGATTTGTTCACGTTTAGATTTTAAAGTAGTCTTGCAACTGTACGAGTGCGAAAATGGACTTGTCCCATGGAAAAATTTACGCACTCGAGTATAGGCACGGACAAAGCACAATATGGATACCAGATTTGCTTTGTCCAAAGAGCTGACAGTTGAAATGTTATTGCAAATGAGCGTTGGTATTGAAGATGTGGCGGAATTCTTTATTTTCGAATGACCAAAAGTTTTTGCTGCCTTTGCTGCAGCACTTTTTAGCTCAACTTTTGATCACAGGACTGGCTTTGAAAGTCCGAAAGCTTATTCTCTCAACTGGATAACCTCTTTGCAGCTTCAGTCATACCACGCGTTTGTCTAAGGTTTGATACTCTTCACTCTGTGAGGAATGAAGGATTTCATAGCCGACAAAATTATTTTTGTAATCATATCAGCAGCGGCATCCACGTCACTTCAGAGGAAACATAGTCACCACTTAAAATCCCTAAAGAAGTTGTTTGGGCCGCTCCAGTTGGGTTTCTCACAGAGCCATACTGTTCTTTTAGGAATTCGTTCTCTAAGTGATTGAAGCGGGTATGGGAAATTGGCTGATACGACACAGTGGTCTGACGAGCCTATTCAGTTGACAGTATGTGAACTATATATAAGATGTCATTCATGAAATTAAAAACAATTCCGACAAGTGATTTTACAGAAGTCCTACTCGCAGACTAAGTTGCTTTTTTCAATCTCGTTCAGGCGGTTATGCCTTCTGCATTTTATAAGATTTCGCTATCTTCACAAGATTTCTTCCCAATCTACCAATCGCATGAACTCAGTCCGAATTGGTTGAAAAATATTGTATGGTGGGCAAAAAACACGTGCATTGAAAAAAACAATACAACAACAATATTTCCACATCCTCTCACGTTGACAGATTTATTCGCATCGTTTTAAAAGCATCCCTCCATCAACATCGCCAATATGTCCATCATTAGGTCAAATGAGATTGCCTCCAGCCACGTCGGATCCCACTCCATATGTTCCATATTAAAGTGATTCATCTTTCCACTCTGGCCGCTAATTAACATACCGTTCGCATATCAAAGAATGTCATCCGCGACGAAGAGATGTAGAGGCCTTCGTTGACTTCGTTATTTTGGCACGCATCCCAAAAGGATCCTCCAGAGATCCAATCAAGTGCTCCGGCTCCCAGTTCGCACAAACATTTTTCGGTCGCCATTCGCTAATGCAAATGCAATTAGCTTCCGGTCGAGCGAAAACGTGAGACGCCATAACCGCTGCAGCAGCTCGCTTTCGATTTTCTTTGAACTTCTGCAATGTCTACCTCTAACGAGATCTCTAATGGCAGAGTACGGTCGCCCTCTAAAAATATACCGTAGCCGCTTCCTCGTGAATCCATCAAGCTCCTCGTCGGTTTTGTTGCCTTTGTCGACATCGACGCCGCCTCCTCTTCGATGTCGTGTCGCCAACATTTGCGCCGAGTAACATCAACCCACTAACTCTTGCCGGTGCGGCCATGAAGGAGTCTATGAACCCGATGCCGTCGATCTAGACGCACTTCCACCGCCCGCAGCCGCCTGTATGACGAAACTTAGAACTATGTGATTCGAACGAGTCTCCCCGGTATTTGCGTGGCTTGCGGTAGAGGTAGAGGACATTTTCCACGGCCTGTTGGGCACTTCAACTCATATTTGCATACGAATTCATCACGCTGCCGGCCTTTCGTGCGTTCCGTTCACGGCGGTTGCCAGTGGAAACATTGTCATTGTGGACATGACAGCACTGTGTCTCTGGGCACGTTGCACCATCATATTTGTTGAATCGGTGATGTTGCAACTGGTCAAGTAGTGGCGTGTCTGAGAGGAAAAGTCAATAAGATATTTTCCGTGCGGCTGGGTGTGGACTGCGCAGATATGTGGGTTCGCCGGCACTAGGCAGCCAGGACAACACGAACGGGACGCGCATTTGACTTCTCTGAACTGCTAACCGTGATCTATGGGTTTCCTAATGCTGTGCACTGCACCAGATACACCAGTGAGCCGATGAATTATGACAAATTAGCACCCGGCTGCAAAAGCGGTCAAACTGATGAAAGTGCAAATTGGACTGGAGCCGGCTCTTAGTCATATCCTCTGAGGGGGATTTTTAAATTAATTTCGTACAGCTTCCTTTGGCTGGGGTCATTAATTTGAGTGCAATGCTTGCGAGCATCGAAAACTGACGCCGTATCCAGAGGATGTGCAATGAATTGCTTTTATCATCGAGAAGAGTTCTCTGCAGAGTTGCCGGGAGCGAAATTGATTGATTCTGAGAGTGCAGAGGAGTTTTGAAATTTGACTGGGTGCAATAAAATTGTTTAGGCCTTGGTGGATGTCTATCCTATTTGGATGTATTGTTTCTTTGACCGTTTGTATATAAAAAGTTCCAGAATGAAAAGATGAAGTAAAACGGAAAACGGGCTTTGAAGTTTGCTGCACAGTGCTCTGCACAGAATTCCACTTAGCCTTCATAGATAAGTTGAATTCCCATTTTAAAGATAAGCCCGGGGCTTGCACTGATTTTAAATAATAGTCCAGGAGGAGAGTTTATAATGAAAGCGCACGGTTAAGATTTTTTGTATGGTAAAATGTTTTACAATATATGCCTGCCGGGACATATTAATATAATATTTATTAATAGTTTTAGTTAGTGGCGCCTCCTATATATCCGGTGACTTATTGGGTGATCTGTTATATACACAGCTGTACAAAATAAAAGGGAATATCACTCATGATCGATCCTTTGTTTCTTCTCGCTTTGTTTTGTTGCTTATCGGAACAGTAATTAGTACTGTTATTTGCACAGCTGCATTGTCCTTCTTATGCGAGATTATCTCAGTTTGTAGCATTCATGTGAGTGGTGTAGTGGTGTACGCAACAAAAATAAGGGTTTTTTTGGTTGTTCATAATAGTAGGGAATTTGGCTTCATTTTGAATTTTTATTGAAAATTTGTGAAAAGGTAATGTTTTTTTTGGTTTGTAATTGAACATTTTGTAAATATTTATGAAAATCATTGTAAATTTATTAGGAATGTGGCATAGAAAGCATTGTTCGGAAGAAGAAAAGAAGATTGTAGAAAAACTGAGAGAACAGGGAAAGACTATCAAATTTATATCAAATTCAATTGGGAGATCAGTTAGTATTGTCTTTAGTACACTCTCAAGAAAGCCAGCAGAAGAAATTCGAGGAAGGCCAAGGAAGACTACGCCTACCGATGACTCTCACATTGTTTTACTGGCCAAAAGAGATCCTTTTATGTCATCCAGAATAATTGCTAGTGAACTTGACGACTGTAGTAGTGTCGAGTAGTATGACGTTACTACCCTCCCTTAGCTCTAAGTTAATCGATGTAATAGAGAACGACAGCAACAAACTCTCTTATACGTTGTTGTCGGCCTCTCATAATATGATACATGTACATGATAGTGAAAATAAAGGAGCATTCTCTTGGTGACAAGCAAAGCAGGCGGACGTGTTTTTATTACACAACATAGTCAGTGCTCCAACTATGAGAAGAAGATTACTGCAAACTAATCTTCCTGGATGGATCGCCCGAAAAATTCCTCTACTAAGCAAGAAGAACATTAAAGCGAGAAAGCAGTTCGCTCTGCAGTTCAGAAACCACACTAAGGATAAGTTTCGAAACATTGTATGGAGTGACGAAACAAAAATAAATCTTTTTGGTTCTGATAGTGCCAGGAGTGTTCGTCGGCCCGAAGGAAAAGAGTTTCACTACCGATTTCAAAAAAAAGCGGTGAAACACGGAGGTTGGAGTGTCATGGTGTGGGGTAGTTTTTCTTGATTTGGTGTTGGCCCTATTATACAAATAAAAGACACCATGAACAAGGGAATGTATCGAGACATATTGAAAGATGTTACGCTGCCATACGCGGAGGACAATATGCCGTTGAGGTGTCACTTCCAGCACGACAACGATGCCAAGTACTCATCAAAATTAGTTAGTGCTTGGTTAAGTGTCGGTTCTACCATGGCAAAAATAATTCTCCCAATCTCAATCCTATTGAGAATTTGTGGGCGGAGCTTAAAAAATCGTTGGCGACACAATCATTTCAAAACAAACAACAGCTATGGGACGCGATTCAACACAATTGAAAGAACATTCCCTCAACAAAATGCTAAAAACGTATAGAGTCAATGCCAGGTCGAATAAGTGCGGTAATTAAAAACAATTTTCTATTATTTTGAACAAAGTAAATAGGATAATTTTCACAATTTGAATCTTAAATAAACAGTAACTATTAGTTACGGATTAGGTTTCATATCGTTCTTAGGTTTTTTGAAAATTGTTTGGTTCTTCCCTTTCCCTATTATTTTGCACACCTCTGTATCTATGGTCAAGACCAGTACCGATAAAAGAAATTTTTGTAGCTTTCGATCTGTAAGAGTTTGGCCATAAATTAAAAAAAAACATAGCAGTGAATTTTTTCAACTGAGACATAGAAAATAAACAAGGAATGAAGACTTATCTTGAGTTTGGTTGGTTTCCCTTATTAAATTCGTACAACTTTTGAAATATTTAAGTCGTGAAAAAATAGCCTTAGTTGATTTGAGTAATTGAATTTTGTATTATTTTTGTAAATCGAATTGACGACTTCAGCCCATTTATGTGTTAATTTGTTAAGGAATAATTCATAAAACAAACGCAGCTTAGCATTTATTTCACAATGAAATTCGCCTTACTAAGAACCTGAATTAATTTGAATTTGTTATCTTCGGAGAGTTAGTTTATGACAACCGAATCTCAAGTTTGTTTTTTTTTTCGCAAAAAATAAAAAAAGGTGTTTTTTTAATGTATTTTTTTAAATAAAGGAAAATAGTGGTTGTGTGATTCAAAACCGTGGATAAGAGTAAATATTCGTTAAAATTTTGTTTGTATTCAAGACAAGTTTGGAGCATATTTTAAAATCTGACCTACATATGTATGTACGTGTTCACGCTAGTAATCGGCCGTTTTCGTTTTGTTGCTTATTGTCACGAACATAGAACTAGATTTTTCATGTATAACTTAAAACACGTCTTTGTTATTTTTATTTCATAATATTTTATGAGTGTATACCCTTTAATTTTTTTGGAGGGAAGGGAGAGAGAGAGAGAGAGAGAGAGTTATGAGAAAGAACAGAGTCTTGGTATAGATTTAATTTCTAGAAAGCTTCTAAGGGTGAAACTTTTCTTGGTAAATCAAAATTCACTCATGTGGACAGCATTAACAAAGCCATTGACAGGAACCTCGTTTCTTAATTTCGCAGTTCGCATGCGTTTTCTTGATTAACTATATGTTTCAAAGAGCGATGAACGTCCAGAAGTTGGAGAACATTTTTTAACAGAAATAAGTCCGTTGACTCTAAGGCAAGAAACGAAAGGTCACCAAGAGTTTTATTTTTAGTTAAGAAGAAACTAAGTAACTGATGGGTTAAGTTGAATTTATAGGTTTACTGACATAATCGAAATGTGAAACACATTTTGTTATTTGATAGTTGGTACTTTAACTGTCAATCAGTAATTTATTTTTTTAATGGTTGTGTAGTTTTTGTTGGGCGTCTGTTAAAAATTCGAAAATCAAAATGAAGGTTTTCGTCATATTGTGCTTTACTATTTTCGGTTAAGGAAAAAACGCATCACAAGCTCACAAAATGTTATGTGCTGTTTATGGTAACGTATAGAACGGCAGTGTCAAAATTATAATAACAATAACAATAATTCTATGGCACAACAGTCCACAGCGGGATCAGGGCCTAGCTTGCTCTTCAACTACTCCTGTTGTGCGCGCTAATGTTCTCTCACGAGTAGAAGGGACCTACAGTTTTTTGCCGACTCCGAAAGGCGAAGTTTGATATGCGTTTTCTTCGACATTAATTACTCTTTGAGTGTTGTCAGCAACTCGAAAGAGGTGGTGCCGTGAAAAATTCGAGGTGTTTAGCCGGGAATCGAACCAAGACCTTCTGCTAGTGGGTGTCGCACTTTACTCACCACGCCACGGCGTCCAAAAATTGAAACAACTAACAAGCGAAATTTCATTTGAGCAGATAAAACAACTATTGAAGCAGTATCTCTCTCTCTCTCTTTTCAATTCATTTTTATTCAGTAATTCATATCAAACTTACATACTAGACAAAAATGTTTAAAACTAGTTGGACGAACAATGTTATTAGTACTAACTTACTGGCCCTAGACGGGCACTCTAAGCTAAACTTAATCTTTAACTATGTCTTTCGACTTAACCTAACAATTCATATGTAAATTTAACTTAAATTTAACTGTAGAAATAAAGATTAAGAAAATTGCAAAAAACTTAATATCAGAACTTGTTTACTAAAACTTATATACTAACTTACACACTACCTTAAAATAACTTAATGTACCTAACAAATACGTACTTATAAGCATGTATATATATATTAATATACACATGTATATATACTTCCATTAAAATATGTACATTAGATTGGCATACACATGAGTACACACACAGGTGTACATATGCGCATACTTTGTTTTTTTTTTTTTTTTTTTTTGTTTTATTGTTTTTTTTTGTTTGTCTTTTTTTTTTTTTTTTTTTTTTTGTTTATCTTAATACTACCTTAAAACTTAAAACTACCTAAGATATGTAGGTCGGCCATAGGTTGCAGAGACCGACTGCATCCCATAAGGGGATCTGGACTACACTTTCTACCCTTTTTACAGCGGGTCTAAAGGGTTCGACGCTAGAGTTCTCTCGCTACCCAGCCACCAGTATTTTCGATGCTGCATTGCAACATCCCGAATATCCCGCCTTGATACCGCCGTACTGAAACGGAGAAGACCTTCCTCAACTCGTTGTGCGACGGAACGGTCGTGGTTGAGTCGCCCATCCATAGTTGATCGGGCGATGTGGAAGAGGAGCGGCACCGCATTTATGTCTTGTATCAGACCGTGCTTATCGAAATAGAGAAAAGCTTCTGGTGGGACGAAGCCACTGTCACGTACCCTTTCGTGGTATTGTGGATTGGGGTAGTAGGCCCCAGAGATCAAGTTATTGACCGAGTTCATCGCTCTGGCAATATGGCCTCGAATCAATTTCAACAGGAAATTGTCCACTCGTATCAGGTCCGCCCTGTTGTATAGGAACTCATTGGAATAGAATTTTTTGTACTGGGACTCTGGTGTTCTGTAAAGGCGAAGGCAAGCCCTAAGACAGGCCCTCTCAAACAACCGAATCTTTTCCATCAAGCTTGCACTCACGTTGAACCACACGGGACAACCATAGGTGAGCATTGGCCGGATGAGGGCCATGTAGCAGATTACCTTCACCCTCGCATCGAGTTGGCTGTTGTAAAACAGTCTCTTTGTAAGAGCGAAAGCGCCTCGGGCTCGGGCCAGAGCAGCATCTACATGTTTGTTAAAATATAGATATTGGTCTAGCCAGATCCCCAGGTATCTGACTACAGTCCTTTGCGCCAGTGGTTGTCCGTGTCGCCCAACAATTGAGAACTTTCGCCAATTCTTTTTGGTATCCGCTGAAGCCTTATACAACGGAGTCCTGAACAGTATGGTTTCCGACTTCTGAAAGTTGATATTCAACTTCCAATCATCGCAACTTCTCATGAATGAGTCGAAGTCACTCTGCACTAGCGTAGTGATGTCCCCGATCTTTTTGCTTGATCTGTACACGATCAAGTCGTCGGCGTACGCAATTACATGAGGAAGAGAGCTTATCAGATCGCTTAAGAAAATGTTAAACAGGATCGGCGAATTGACGGCACCCTGTTGGAGACCATTTTTTACTTCAAATATACCTGCAGAGGTCACGTTGCCATTCTTCACGACGAACCTCCTACCGGTAAGCATGTTACACAGTAGGTACAGTAGTGGTTTACTAATGCCTAGCCCATTGAGCTTGTAAAAAAGTCCTTCTAACCATACGGTGTCGAAGGCCTTCTCCAGGTCAATCAGGCACGCGCCCGTACATTGTTTCTGGCTCTTGTTCCATTGGATATCCGACACCAGTTTCGACGCGGCATGAATAGTGTCATGCCCCGCTTTGAAACCGAATTGGTTATCCGGAATTATATGTTTGTCCTCTGTCCAGTTGATCAGAGCTCTATTTATCACCTTTTCGAATACCTTGCTGATGTTCGGAAGGAGACTAATTGACCGGAGGTTGCACGGATTCGAAGAATCTTTACCTCGCTTGGATATGGGTTGCACAATCGCAGTTTTCCAATGCTCCGGATAATGTGCATTATTTAGAGCATTGTTAAACAGGATAGTGTACATGTTAACCACATCTAGGGGGAGATGTCTTAGCACAATGTTCGAGATCCCATCAATTCCCACTGACTTTTTCTTCTTTAGTGATTCAAAGACCGCATGGAGCTCTGTCTTCGAAATGAACGGGGGATGAACCCCTTCAACGGCGATGACATTATCTGCCATGTTAACGTCATTGAACACGACAAAGCCGATGTTCTCAGATCGCCATTGTTGCATATCTTCTCGAAGTTGTGAGTTGCTAGATTGTACATGATTCTCCAGGTCGTGGTTCTGGCGAATAGTCACATTCACCTTATACGATTCCTGGAAGACCGCGCCTAGTACCTCCATTTTTTCCTGCGGGTCTTCAACCACAAAGAAGTTATCGTCGAGTATTGCGTTATCTGGATCAATACCTGCTGTACTCAGTATTTGTTCGTTGTCCGTCGTTCTGTGGAGCTTAAGACACGGAAGATCGCTATGCTTACTACGAAAGAACTTATTTATCTGCGGGAACATGCTCGGGTTGTTGGATCTTACTGCCCGAATCTTATTGTTCCAATACATGTTAACAGAAAGTCTGTAGTTCTGAACTATTAATGATTGAATGTTTTTGATGAGCGATTTCAGTGTCCTAATTTCCTCATCTTGTCTGTCGGTAAACCGTCTGTACAAGGTTTTTAATCTTGACAGAAGTCTACTTTTTCGCTGGTGTAGTGCGTCAATTGTCGCATTGCGGTAGAGGTTTTCGTTGTTTGTCCGTGCAAACCGTGGTATCGTGCTGTCCATCGTTCGTTTTATTGTCTCGTCCAGTTGTATTAGATACATGTCAATCTCCTCATTTGACAAGTTCCTATTGGACGGTATGTGAAGCGCATTCGAGGAGACTGCTCTCGTCATTTGTCTGGAGAAGCGTGTCCAGCGTGTCCTACTGTAATTGTAGGGATACGATTGAACGAACTCTCCTAATTCCGCAATATCGTTGGGTATCTTAATTTCGGCACTAAGTCCGCAATGGTCACTGATATACACGAAGGTGTTCAAACAGTTTACCGTGTGTGAATTTGTGTCTGTCAGCTGGAGTCTTGCGTCAAACAGCAGAAGATCCAGATAGGAACCGCTTCTGGGGAAGGACGAGATCTCCGTTGCTTTCAAATCGAGTCTATACTCGACACTGTGCAAACAATACCAGCTGTAAAGCTGGTCCCCTCTACTATTGGAAACTATGTTTCCCCAATATCCGTGACGGGCATTTAAGTCCCCGGCCAAAATGAAATAGTTCTCCTCCGAGTCCAGTCTTAGACATCGAAAGAGCGAATCGAGCTCTGATATAGTCGTTCTGGAACTAGGGGGGCCGGAGGAGTAGACTGACACCGCATACAACTTCCTTCCACTGCGGAGAGAAATGCACACGATGCAGGCCTCCAACTCCTGAAATCGTCTTACTTCACTACTATACACTACTTTATGTTTAATGTTATTTTTAATGAAGATCGCAACACCGCCTCCACCATTGGAGTTGGGCCGGTCTCTTCTAATAACATTATAATTACTGTGCTCCAATATGCCTCTCTGGGTTAGCTTGGTCTCGCTAATCAGAAGTAGGTCTGGGCTTTGATCGTCCAACAATCTGTAGAGCTCGTTTTTTCGCGGGATCCCTATTAATGAATTTGCATTCACTGCAAGGATCTTGTAAGTACTCTCTGTCTGCGCAGCCATTAGGACTGGGGATGTGCTTGGTTCTGCAGGAGCGCCAGAATTTGGCTTACCTGCTCCTCTAACCGATCCATACGTCTTTCAATGGAGGATTTCCAATTGGGCGTTGGATCGTGTGCTCTTGGCACTGAAGGTTGCGGCATTACCTTTGGTAGCTCCTTTCCCATGCCCCTCTGACCAGACGCCATTTGGGCGTAGGTCACATGAGGGGTGACGGTTACGGCTGCCCGGAGTGAATTTTTCACTGGGGGCTGCTTCTGCAGAACTGTTTTTGTTTTTAGCTCCTGGAACTTAGGGCAACCCCGATAGTTAGCGGTGTGCCCCGCGTTCCCGCAAAGTACGCATTTCAGCTGACTTTTGTTAGCTGCTCCCTCTTTCCCCAGCGGGCAGTCCTCCGCCTTGTGGTTATCGCTGCACTTCACGCATCGAGGCTGCATTTGGCAGTTCGACGCGGCGTGGCCAAACCTTTGGCAGCGAACGCATTGGATAATGCCGTCGCGCCTTCTTATATTTTCCCAGACGCATTTCAGATAATCTAAGAACTCGATTTTCTTTAGATTGTCTCTCTTGCTTGTGGGTGACAGCTGAACAATATACATTGGCAGTTTCCGCCTTTCTCTCCTTGCCTTAGCTGTGGTGAAGGGCTTGACCCCGACGATCTCGACACCATCACACACTTGCTCATTGAGCATTTGGAAGACCCTCTCTGCATCAAGCGGCACGGGGAGCTTTAAGAGCATTGCCTGGCTTTTTTCACTTTTTGGAGTGTAGGAAAAGAACTCCAACGATGAAATCTTTAAATATTCTATAATTTTATTATATTGGTCCACCGTCTTGCAGTGGATTGAAAATTTTTCAAAACCTTTGTTTTTTTTTATAATAAAATTACCACTACCTATGGCTTCCTTACATACCTTAGCAGTTTGTTCTACATCGGGCTTGTAGAGATTTATTGGTGGAACCTTCTCTTTTTTTTGTGGCCGCTGCTGTTGCTGGTGAACTGCTGGGTGCTGATGTTGCTGGTCTGCTGCACTATGCAGCTGCTTTTGCTTCGGTTGTGTTGCTGGCTGTTGATGCTGTTGCGCTACTGATTGCTGCTGTGCAGCTGGTTGCTGCTGTGTTGCTGGCTTTTGCTGTGCTGCTGGCTGTTGCTGTGCTGCTGCCTGTTGTTGTTGCAGAGCTGCTGGCTGCTTTTGTTGCTGGGTTGCTTTCTTTTGCGGATATGGCTCTTGTTGGCGCTTTTGTTGTTGTTCCATCGCTCGCCTAGCGATAGTTCTAGCTCTCAATATTCTTATTTCAGAGAGGAGACGCTTCTTTTTCTCCTCTATGTCAAGAATTTCGTTTTCTTTGGAACGAAGTACTCGCTCCACTTCATCTTCTGTGTCCGAGGCCAAAGACTCGAAACTGTTGCTGCTGATTGCAAACAGGCCTTCCCCTTCGTCGGACACATAATGGACATTGTCATCTTCCTCTGTGTCGGCTGCTGCTGCTTCTGACGTTGCAGCCTCTGCCCTCATCTCTCCCCCCAGGGGTGACGCCTTGGTGTTGCGGCGTTTGGAGCTGCTTGGAGAAGTTATTTTTTTTCTTCTTCTTTTAGCAGTGCCTTCCTTGGGCACCGTTGACTGATGGCCTGATTCTGCCACCTGCTGTTGTTGGTTCGTTTTGTCCGCTTTAAAGAGCGCGGACCGCTCGTGGGATTCCATTTCCCTGCACTCACTCAATTATATGAGTATTTCCTTTTGGAAATGGAAAAAAAAAAGGATTGTACTGTCCCCAGCGGGGATCGAACCTACGCCTGTGGAGCCAAGAGCACTGACTCTACCTGTTCGCCCAATCGCTTGTTAAATGAACTTGAGGCAATTGCAGTACTTAATTAGTCCGATTAACGTTCCCCCTCTCTTTTCTTTTTTTTTTTGTTTTTTTATTTCATAGAAGTCGAAACATTCACGCACTATCACTGCACTACTTGAAGGTTTGTGAACGACAGTTGTGACAGACCATTTCTTTTTAGTCGAGAGATGGCCTTGATTATGCATCCCACGATGTGGATATCAAGGGGAGGGAGATTGATCGGTGCATTAAGAGCAGAGCCAGGCGTGCTAGGGAAAGCCTTGTGCAGTATTTGAGGGAAAGCTTTTTCCACCAAACGACTGATGCATATGAGAGAAAAGGTCTTAACACTTCTGTGTAGACCCATACAGATCTTCTTGGTGATATGCCCCAGGTAAAAGCTCCCTTACACTGCAAGATGGCTGACAACGCCTTGGAGGTTTTTGTCTCAATGTGTTTTTTCCAAATCACTTTTTTATCCAGGATAACACCTAGACATAAGGTTTTATTGGAAAGTGGAATGGTGACACCTTTAAATACTAGTTGAGTCAGAGACCAGTCAGATTCCTCCTTTTCGTAGAGAGAACAAACTTAATTAAGAGAGCTGACTGAAAGCTTATTCCTAGTCCACCAGTCATTGATCATATCAAGAGTTGCATGCCCGCTTGCACAAACGGCCGCAAGGCATGGTCCGGTGTCATCATCCGAAAATTGCAAGCGACTCTTATGCACAATCATGCACAATTTTTACAGCATGAAGGCCCCAATAGCTGTAG
Organism: Eristalinus aeneus; assembly: GCA_955652365.1. Lineage (NCBI taxonomy): Eukaryota > Metazoa > Arthropoda > Insecta > Diptera > Syrphidae > Eristalinus > Eristalinus aeneus. The sequence goes on along the minus strand of OY019130.1, from coordinate 64,919,654 downwards.
TTCTATGTTGAGAAATGACGCTTATGATCCTGTTATCTTTACCAAATATAAAACACTGAATTTAAAATACAAAGCCCGCAATCTGTGCAATCTGTAATGAATTATGTGAAGAAAATTGATTTTCTGTTTTAAAAATAAAACTAAAGAATAACTTATAACTTCATTGAGCAATGTCCGTAACAATATATTGTTACATAATGTTAGAATATACTGTTGGCAAACATCATGACATTTATCTTCTGAACATACGAATATTATATAACTAAAACCCATAATGCGTAAAGACAAAGTTTTCTGAAGAAGAAAATTTAATTAGAGTATGGATAGTCTTAGACGAATTTTGGAGAGGTCCAAATTTTAGAACCGAACCAGCTTAGTAATCGCTTTTTACATAGAAGGAAGTGGTTATTGGGATGGGAATCTTTAAGGTTGTATTTTATTATTGACGTATTCCGTTTAAGTTCGTTTTAATTTCTGTAGATATTATAACGGATTTTGTTTTACGTACCGAAATATACAAAGGTTAGTTTAAAAAGACTCTTTACATTTCTGATCCTAAGTTTCTTCCGAATTTTAAAATTTTATAGCATTTCTAATAACTTCCTTAGAACAAGAAACGTATTTGTCAATATCAATCTTTCGGTTATCAGTTGATTTATTGTATTTCTTAATTCTAACAAGCAATGGGTCCCATGCGTTTGACCCATTTTCCATTAAAAATGCATATATTAATAATTGTTAAATTAACTTTTTTATTTTAGTCGTTGTTACTTATAATAGAAAAGTACGCAAGGAGAAGTAATATTTTCTATACTCACCCTCTCTTCCACAAACCACAAAAGTTTTCATAGTATCTACTATTCACTCTTATTTTAGCCGACTGTGTGCGAAGGTTGCCTTTTATATTTCGGGATTGGGCAACTCTTTTGTTGCAATCTGGTAACTGTCAGCTCTATCGTACAGTTTGACATTTTTGAGGTTACACGTACTCAGAACGTTTTGATGTTCCATTTGTGTTGTTTACAATAAATTAAACAATTTATCTCGCCCAAAAACTGGAATTAAATCTTAAAAATTTTCGTGCGATTATTATTTTACAACTTTCGAAGTGGATTAATTCAATAGCAGTCCATCGATGAACATTATTCAATTTTTGGCGATGAAACTCCATCAAGGACCAGTGTTTATCGATGGTATGGTGAATTCAACCGAGGTCGTAGTTCACTCCAATATGAATTTCGTGAAGGTCGTCCAAAAACAGTTGTTGTTCCGGAAACCATTAATGCTGTGCGCCGACTGATATTGCAAGATCATCATGTGACCTATCGTGAGATTGAGACAACCTTGGGCATTAGTGGATCAGCATACATTTAATATTGCATGAACATTTGACCGTCAAAAAATTTTTTCGCGTTGGATCCCACACAATTTGTCAATCGCTCAAAAAAGGCTCGTGTCCATTGGTCGAAAGAAATGCTCCAAAAATACGATCGCGGTTCTTCGAAACACGTCTATGACATCGTGACAGGTGATGAAACGTGGATTTTCGCGTATGAGCCCGGAAGTAAGCAGCAGTCAACTGTATGGGTGTTTCAAATTGAGCCAAATCCAACAAAAGTTGCTCGCGCACGAAACACTTCCAGGCAAATGGTCGCCTGTTTTTGCCAGAACAGTCAATTCTGAGTGGTACACAACCATTTGTTTGCCAGTTGTCCTCCAAGAAATCAGGAAAATCAACCTCCGAAGACGGATCACTCTTCACGACGACAATGTGAGCTCTCACACATCGGCTCAAACAACTGCATTTTTGAGCACTCAAAATATCGATTTGATGAGTCCTCTGCCGTATAGTACTGACTTGGCACCGTATGACTTCTTTTTATTCCCCTACGTAAACAATAAAATAAGAGGTCAACGTTTTTCGCCACCTGAAGAAGCGCTTCATTCGTTTAGAGTGCATGTTTTGGAGACACCTCAATCAGAGTGGCAAAAATGCTTCGACAATTGGTTCAAAAGCCTGCAAAAGTGTATAGATCTTAATGGGGAATATTTTGAAAAGCAATAAACCTATTTTCAATGATTAATATTTGTTTTTGTTCTTTAATCCCGAAATACAAAAGGCAACCCTCGTATATATTATTTGTACCATATTTTATGATCTTCATGTTAACTATTGTCTAACTTAATTGCTATGTTGCCTGTGAATGGCATGTTTCCGTCCAGTCCCACATACTTATATCCCAGCTGGTTCTCGCGGTAGTCTATCTGTTATCGATATTTTTGTCACTAACGTATCTGGTTATATTTCCCAGCCAGTTTCTATAAATGCTTCACCTTCTGACCATAATCCAGTGCACTGTCAGCTTCCGTGGACTGTTGAAAATCAGATGCAATATTTCTATGATCTGGCTCATGCAAATTGAATTATTTTCCGAACAGAGCTCAAATCCAAATTAAGAAAGTTTCTACTAGCCTTGACAATGTATACAGCAATGATGATAATGACAACATTGTCAATCACTTTACCGAACATATCCTGTTGGCTGTTGGATTTAGCATCGGGGCGGAACCGTTCTGAAGCTATCACGCGGTTCCCACACCTTAACATCCACAAAGGGACCTGGCGATCTCCTGATCAATCCGCCGTCAACCAGATTGATCACGCTGCGATCGACGTCAGACACTCCTCCAGTATTGTCGATGTCCGAATCTTCCGCGGTGCAAACATCGACTCGGATCATCATCTTGTTGTAGCCAAGGTAAGAGCCCGGATATCGAAAGAGCGACGGAGTCGAGACAGGCCAAAACGGTTTGACGTTGGAAAGCTACAAACGCAACTGATCGCTGGGAACTTCGCCGGCCGAATCTCCCTGAGACTCGCTCAGAGCCTGGAAACGTTGTAAAGAAGCCATCAAAGACGCTGCCACTGATGTGCTGGGTTTCACGTCACCACCCATGGTTTGACGACGAGTGCAGGCAAGCGCATGCAGCCAAACAAGACGCTTATAAGGCGACGCTGCATCGAACAACGAGGGCTGTTTGTGAGCTCTATAAACAGAGATCACAGACTTCTCGGAAGGAAAAAGAAGAGCATGAAGCTCAAGAAGTGCAAATCGACACTCTCCACCTATTCGTCGATTTTAAGGCTGCATATGACAGTGTGCATAGAGACGAGCTATACAGTGAAATGTATAGTTTTGGCATTTCTACCAAACTCGTCAGATTATGTAGGATGACGATGGAGAACTCTCGCTGCTCCGTCGAGGTCGGTAACGAACTCACCGATACCTTCAATGTCAAGAAAGGTCTTAGACAAGGCGACGCACTGTCATGTGACTTCTTTAACATCATCCTTGAAAAGATCGTGCGTAACTCACAAGTCAACACCAGAGGTACGATCTTCCAGAAGTCAGTTGCTAGCTTACGCTGATGACTTTGACGTGATTGGACGAACACAGCGAGCCGTCACTGAGGCGTTTGCTGGCATTGAAGCGGAAGCCGCTAAAATATGTCTGGTGGTAAATAAGGGCAAAACGATGTACATGCTGTCTTCAAGAAAGGACACACAACATCGACGTCTCGGACAGAGCGTCACACTAGGCAGCAAAAACTTCGAGGTAGTCAAGAACTTCGTCTACCTCGGCTCCGCGTTAAACAGGTACCGAAATCAAACGCAGAATCACTCTTGCCAATCGCTGTTTCTTTGAGATAAAGGGGCAGTTGAGTAATAAAGCTCTCTCAAAGGACTAAGCTCGATTTACATAACAGCTGGATCATCCCAGTCCTACTCTATGGCGAGAAAACCTGGACGTTATCAAAGTCGGATAAAGAAGACCTTAGTATTTTCGAGAGAAAAGTTTTGCGTGCGATTTCTGGTTTGTTTGCGTTAATGGCATCTGCACCTACAGCGACATGCGTCTGGTCAAGCGTCTACGGATACAACGCTTAAGATTGCTAGGTCATGTAGAGCGTATGGACATCACTGCTTTTTGGAATCTGGAGGAGAAGATATAATGACGAACTCTATGAGCTGTACAGCGACATGCGCCTGGTCAAGCGTCTTCGGATACAACGCTCAAGATGGCTAGGCCAAGTAGAGCGCATTAATACCACTGCTCCGGCCCGAAAAGTCTTTGAATCCGAGCCATTGGGACAACGCAATAGAGGACGGCCGAGAATAAGGTGGCGCACACAAGTGGAGAAGAACCTCAACCAACTTCGAGGGCGCAACTAGAGGCAGGTGGCGAAAGAAGAAGAACCTTTTCATAAATAGAAAGTCTTCACGTTCAAATGACAGTAAAATACTTTTGCATACAGTTATTTTGAAGGCAATTTTGTTGTTCGTCTGTTAAGTATGGGGTGATAGCGTTGAGTCTCACATGAAAAGATTGCATATATAGCAAATCAAAGTACTAAAATTTACGCTTAACCTCCCCTGGCATCACTCTACCCGCGATTTGCACAACAAAGCTAATGTTGAATTGATCTCTGTTAGGATACATGCGGTTACTGAAAGATTTATTGGCAGATGTATTTTAGCCTATAATCACCTGGTAAATGAACTTATTAATTAAAAACTGATGTTACATTACTTCATAGATATATATATAGCTTACCATTTTACCCATTTATTTATTCACATAGATCCTTATATATTCTGGTTTTTGTCTGCCTATCTTAGTTATTTTTGTGGTCGCCGTGGCGTAGTGGGTAGAGTGCGACGCTCACACGCCGTAGGGTCTAGGTTCGACTCCCAGCCCAACATCAATTTTTCGAATTTTTCACGGCACTACCTCTTTCGAGCTGCTGACAACACTTAAAGAGTAATAACTGTCTAAGACAAATTTCGCAGTTCGGAGTCGGCAAAAAAAAACTGTAGGTCCCTTCTACACGTGAGAGAACAGTAGCACGCACAACACGAGTAGTTGATGAGCAAGCTAGGCCCTGGTCCCTCTTTGGACTGTAGCGCCAACAATTTTTATTATTATTATTATCTTAGTTATTTATTTAAATCAGTATTTATTTATTTATTTATTTGTCTATTGCCCTCTTTAAAAATATATTTATTTATTTATTTTTCTTTGTTTTGTAATGAAGGGTTTTGTTGTTATTTCCCTTCGCACTGAACAATTATTTAATATGTTTGTTGTTTTTTATATTTCAAGTAGAAAGATATACCATGAATCAATTTATCAATTCTCTGAATTATAAATTGCGCGGTGGATTGCTTCGTAAACTTATGAATAAAATAAAACCTACTACCTACTACCATATTAACTATTTATTATTGTTTCACTTTTAATTCACATAACAATTAATTACATTTAGAAATATTTAAATTAATTTAGAAAATTAATAAACAAATATATGATTGTATTTTTAGGTCAAACTTCTACCTACAAACTTTTGTTTCGTTTTTTAACTAGTTATGTCACAAAGCTGAAACAAAAGTGAATAGGACTACATCTGTTCTTTGCACATATGTTAAAATTGTTTGCTAAAGGTTGAAATTTGATAAATCGAACATAGCGATCGAAAAGTAGTAGATCCATCATCAGATCCAACTACAGATTCAATAACGAAATATATGGGCTTTAGGGCGACATGAGAATTGTGTTCAACATCTAAGATGCTTAGGCCCATGGACAACATGGCTCCAGCCCAATGAGTCTCAAATTCTGAAGCAGTGTAATATAAGGACGGCCGTGGCCAACTTGGCATGCGAAACTTTAGGCAGCTTTTCAAAGACTATGCCAGTTGGAGAGGCTTGTTGGTTGAGCATCAAGCCTACCCTTGATCGTTACACCAGTTCTGTACTGCAGCATAACAAGGAAGGAGGGTGCTAAATTAGAATCTAATACCAAGAAAGCGTGAAATCCTTCCCCCTTCTTGGAATCTCTGAGACGCAAATTACTCATCATTCACAAAGCTGTCAGTAATAAAAGCGACTGCGTTCGCGCTTTACACAACTCTCAACACAAATACCTCATGTCTTGTTTCATCCGCAAGGCATAGCTCTTCCTGTGGGTGGAGTTGATGGCTGTCAAAGGCCATACCGAAAACTACACAGAACAAAGACCCAATCACCCCGATCTCGGATCGCCCTGTCGGCAGCGATCGCAGCCTTTAATGCGCCACACTTCTAAAAAACTACCAGTTTGATTTACCATGGGAACTCGCCGATAACACTCCGTCCCCAGCTCTATCTCTATCTCCACCCATTGATGCCCCGTTGACGACCGTCAGCTCATGTGTGCGGAGCATGCTTCTGTTCCCCGTTGCCCCCAAACTTCCTTTAACACAATTAATTCCCCACCGAATGACATAAATTAATTGCGACATAAATCTTCCAATGAACAGAAAAGCGAACACGAACAAGAAAAAAAACGAAAGCAAGAATAAATAAAAATGATCTTAAGACGGAAGAAGGTCCCCCCAATATCTGGCCGGACCCCATGCCGTCCGTACATTTGAATACAGTAAATCACTCATTCATTCGCCAAACGCACACGGAATAGATTCGCCAATTTAACCAAATTGTGCCGTGGACCCATATGGACCCGGGCCACTCGGCCAAGTATTCTCGCTCTCAACGGTTTATCACCCCCGCGACCGACCGATGAATATGAGCAATAAAAGAACAAAGCGCGCCGCCTTTTCGACGCTGACCCTTGGCGGCCGAGTGCGTACAGCATTTGCATGGGAATCTCAACTGTTTGGCCGTAATGATTGAGGAAATCTGGAAGACCGACATGGCGGTGGCTCCTATCGCGCTGTAATCCGACTGACCAAGGTTGGAGCACTCGTGTGCGGAACATGCGTCCACATATGTCTGCAGCGTAAACAAAGCGGAGCGTTCCGCGCGTGATGGACGGGAAAAGAGCGAGTCTTCTCAGAAGAGGAGACTTATGAAACCTGTCAATCACGACACTGATGAGCTCTCAATTGACTTCTATTATTGCTTTGAGTCCATTTCTCCTCACCCCCCATGCACCATCAAGGCTGCACGATGGGGCCAAAGTTCAGCGAATTTAAGGGCGGCTAGCAAATGGTTCATGTTCCCACTGTCCCGCACTAATGAATCTCTGCTGCGTCTTCTAGGAATGTCGTCTTTGTTTCTGCTCTCCAATTAATCCTACATCGGTCCAAGCATAATATTTACATACAAACACCCAGCCGCTTGTGCGCGAGGTTACAGAATCTTACAACGAACTGTCTGTCTGCACCCCGACCCTCGCTGAGACAACCCGTGCTCTTGTTAACACGCCAACGGGGTACAGTTCCATCTGCGAGCTGTGGTTGCGAACGCTCATTATGGGGATACCCAGGAAGTTGTGCAAAGACAAAGTGGCTGTGTCGGCGAAATCACTGGAATTCTCTGAGGAATTTTGATTTATGTTCGCAGACCCAAAATAGTTGAGTTTCTAGGGAACGATTTGACTCTGTCTCCTCTCGCTATCGGTAGTGTAGTGTGATCATTCTGGTTTTTGGTAGTGTTTGCTGGAAGTGGGGAGAGTGTTTGGTTTCCGATTCCGTTAATTTGAATCCGTTCACGCTCAACATAGTCTGTTTGCATTGACTTGGGACAGCGATGTATTTTGATAAGTTCGGCATGGTTTGCGTCAACCAGCGTTTCTCCAACGGAATGGGGACACAGCCAGCCGCCTTAAAGAAATAATGGATTCGGTTAGGGGGACTAGATATGGATTTTTGAAGGCCTACAATGATTTCAACATTCTTGTGAGTTGTTTGAGGATGAAAGCTTGTGCAACTGGTATGGACGATCTTGAAGTTCGATAAATTTTCAATGGGAAACGGATTTGTTTCGGAGATTTGTGACTCGAATAAAATATCAATTGATTTTTCCGAAGATAGACACAGTCCCTTACCAATTTTCTTCTTACCTGCGAGCTATGGAAATCGTAATTCAGTCAACCGCATGGGACTCAGAGGAGTCCGTTCGCGTGTTATTTACTGAATAACTGAATGAACGGTAGACCTTGGTAAAAGTGTCATCTGCAACACTCCCACAGAGACAAGACAGATATAAACGTAAATAATTCCGCCTTGTCTTCGATCCCTCACAATGTTGTTCAAGCTGCCAGTTCTTAGGACAAAGCAAATCTTCTAGTTGCACGTTTTGCAACCAACTGAACACTCCCGGTTGTGATTTGTCGCCTGTACTTGAGAGCGTACATTTTTCCATGCAATAAATCCACTTTGCACTCTTACTATTGCAGGAATTCTTAAAGATCTCAACGTGCACACAGACCAGGGTGGTATACCTTCTGTTCTTTCTGAAGAGGTGTTCTTTCACATCCGAAAAATCAACACGTGAGCTTTTCCCTTTATCCTTCTTTTAGAGCTCTTCTCGAGTAAATGGATAGCATTTGTCCAGCCCGTCCCTAAAACGTGCGAATCGTCATTACCCACCTCCTACCGACCCAATATCCCTCCACGCAGCTATTACAATAAATATCGTGTCTTTACATCAGCATGGAGAAAAATAATTAGCATCCAAAGTACAGACCTCAACGTGGTGCTATTTTTTCGCACAGAGCTGTACGTTGTTTCGAAGGTCATGGAAACCTTTGCACTCACTTTACGAAATATCTTAAATACCGGAAACTGCTTAATGACAGGCTGTATCACTTCAGCAGCAACAGGACTCCTGATGACCTGATGGCATATCTCACCGAAAAGTGGAACCAATCTTTGCACAATGTAGGAGAAAGCGAGATTGTTCCGCTTGATGTTTCAAAGTTTTTGACAGAATTTGGCATCATGCTCTCATATCGAAAATTGAGAGCTCTCGGTGTTGATGAATCTATTCTTCAATGAATTAGAACTGATCTTTTCAACTGTCCAACTTGTATTGGATGGGTTCAAGTCTGATATTCCCCATATTTATGCTGGTATCAGGGCTCTGTTTTGTCTCCGACACTCTTCTTCATTTTCATAAATGATCTTCTGTTTATCACTTCTTATCTAATTCACTCTTTTGTTAATGACAGTACATCCAGATTTTCGTATTTGTTCCTTGGCTCTCGACCTTGTTCTTCGGCCATAGACTTGCTACAGCAACGTAAATTAAACTCATTAAATTACGATCTTTACAGTATTATCGATAGGGGTAAAAATAGTAATTGGAATTTAATGCTCCGAAAGCACAGTGCCCAAATAATCAGGCATTATATTATGGCTATTGAGTTGTTGAAACCAAACAAATCGGTATGTGCACTAAGTTGGAATGATCATATATTTTAGACCGCCAAAAATGCAGCAAAATGTCTAGATTTATTAAAGCGATGGAAGAAATATTTTACAACTTTTGATCTAGATAAAATATACAAGACGAATATTCGCTTAAAGCTTGAGTATTACGGTCGTATCGCGCTCCACCCCTTCGCCAACTAGATGAAATCCTTCAGCGATTACAATGCTGTGAAGTGTTTCGGGAGAAAGAAACTATTCTCATTAGAACTCCGCTATCCAAGAGAGTTCAAGCCTCAAGACCCGCAGGGCCAGCCGTTTGCTGTGCAAACTGTAGTCAGATATCTTGGTATATGGTTGGGCTAATATTTGTACTGCGGTAAGCATGCAGATACAGCTCTGACAAATGCTAAGAAAGCCTTTGCTGTGGCAAGTTGGTTGTTTTACAACAGCCAACTTGATACCAGAGTAAAGGTGATCTGCTACATGGCTCTCATACGGCCAATCATGGTGTACAGCTGCCCGGTCTGGTGCAATCAGAGTCCTTCCTAGATTTAAAAGATGAGGGTGTTTGAGAGGTAATGTCTTCGGGCTTGCCTCCGGTTGTATCGAACACCTGAATCCGATTACAAGAAATTCTATCTCAACGAGGTTTTGTATAACGAGGCAAATCTAATCAGGATAGATAATTTCATTATTAATCTGACTCGAGGACACATTGCACGAGCGACGACCTCATCCAACAGTCTGATCTTTGGGGCATATTACCCCAACTTCATGGACCATGAAAAAGTGCGTCTGAATGGATTTATACCTCTTGAAGGGTTTCCCTCTATTTAGACTCCAAAGGGCTGATTCAGAACACGGAAGGATGTCATATCATCTTCCATGTCACCCTACAGTGGATAGGCAACTCCTATCCGAACGGGACGTCGCTCGTAGCCACGATGAACTTCTTCGGTTCAGTTAAGTGATCTCCGCCCGAGATAGGGCACAGTCCCCCAGGGAATGTCACTTCTATTGGTGGTTGCATCAAAACCAGGCCCCGCCACCGCACGAAAGTGTACAATTTTGAATTTTAAGTTTCTCATGTGGCCAACTGACATAGTTTTTAAGGTAGTATGTAAACGATAGTTTAACTTAAAAAATAATTAAAATAATAAAAAAAAAAAAAATTAAAAAATAAATAGGGGCTCCCAAAAAAGGTGCATCATGGCGTATTAAAAATAAATAGGGGCTCCCAAAAAAGGTGCATCATGGCATATCAGCTATATATGTTGAGCATATAAATTCAATATATGCCATGGTGCACACGTCCGAAATGTAATATGGACATAGTTTAGTTTTATTTGTTGATAAGTGCAAGTTGAGTTTAAATTTAGAATAGGTTCAGATAGGTTAAAACAAACACAAAGAAGCCAAGTTTTGCAACCTTTTCCAGAAAAAAAAAATACAAATTATTATATTAAACATTATTTAACTATGCCCAAAGGCAATTTAAAATTTGACATAGATTAGCTTAGAGTACCTGCTTATGGCCAGTAAGTTAGATTTAAGAACTGTTGTTGAGATAATTGTAAGCTAGTTTAAGTATTTTTCTAGAATTAAGACATGATTTTATATATTTAATAAAATATGCCGAAAAATGAAAAAAACACTGCTGCGAAGTAAAATGACTCGCTAAAACATTGACTCAATGTTGCGTCTCTATCACTCTTTTATCGCTATTCAAACAAAATATGCTGTAATGCCATCTGCATTTCCTTCATTCAATATATACCCGAAATACTTGACTTACTAGGAATTCTCACCTCTTTAGCCTTAATCCCACCTTCGGACTACCACTTAAATTTAAATAATAAATTTAAATACTATATTTAACTACTATATTTAAATACTAAATTTAACTACTAAATTTAAACTTCGTCCTTCTTTAAATACTCGTTCAAACACACAAATAAGGCATGCTCTTTCCAATTTAATTTCCGCCCCCCCTCCCATCATCTTAATCTACAGGTGTCTAAAACCAATGTGAACCTGGAACTCCTTTACCTCTCTTCCTCTATACATTTGCGTTGTGCTGTGATTTAATCCCGGTCATATAAGGGCACGAAATAATTCCTTTAGCGCGAGCTAATTATACAAAATAACATAAAGTTAACTAAGAAGTGAACTTCTTCTATTATCGCCTATACCGACGCTGAAGAAAAACATCCACGGTTCAGACGCAGAGGCATTGCTCTCCATATGATAGAACCAAACGGGTGTGGTATTCTATGAGTTGCTAAAATCAGGCGGAACCATTGATAGGAAAGATTATCGATTACAACTTAAGCGTTTGAGCCGTACATTGCGTAGAAACGACCAAAAAGCATGACAAGGAGATTTTGCAAGATGATAACTCTCATAACTCCCGGCCCTACGTGGCTGTACCGATCAAAAATTACACGGAGAGGCTGCAATGGAAGTTCTTACCCCAACTGTCGTATTTTTCAGACCTTGCACTTTCCGATTACTGGCTTCTTCGACGAATGCAAAAGAATGTGCAAATTAATTTATTTATTACATAGCAATAAATTTATTACATAGTACATAATATAAAAAAATTATTTAAAAAAAACAGTACGGTTATATATATCAAGTATAAAATGACGAACACGACTAAGCCGAAGACTAGACCGTTCGAGGACTAGACCGTCCGACGACTGGATCCCGATTGCTTTTTGTAGGATGCTACTCGGAGAAAGCCACCTCGGTATTCTTAATCTGGTGGTGGTTGTGGATGGCGGTTGAAATGTGAACCGATGCATATTTTTGAAAATCAATTCGATGCTCAAGTGGCTTCTTGGATTTAGGGATCGCTTGGGTCATAAACCATAATGTTTTTGAATTCCAGATGTATTGTTTGTCCAGTATTGTTTACCATTGGATCGAAGTGTTAGCTTGCATTTGAAGGAATCAAAGGAATACCTCAATGATTGAACTGATGCCGGAGAAGACTCATTTTTTAGGAATGGTATTTGAAAATAACCACAGATATGGTTAAGAGAGCTTTTTTGATTATCAGCAACACATGCCGGTTTGATTCTTCCTACAATGTTACATGTCATTATCACATGTTTTTTTTTATTTCACATCTCCATCTCCTTCGTATAGAAGTTGTCTTAAAGACTATATCAGTAAACTAAAATAAAAAGCGCTTATTTTACTATATTTTAACTAAATATTTACTTTAATATGCGAGAGCAACGTTTCTTTCAATCATCAGTTTGTTTTTTTTTTCTCGCAGCCAAAATCCTCTCTGCAAAGAATTCCCACATACCTCCACAGCACACTGCTAGCTCCAATAAATCGGGCTTCTCAATCACACCCACCAATGCGGACTTGTTCTGGAGTTAGTGCAGATGTCATGTAGTGCCAAAAGCAATCAGTAAACGCCACAAAGGATATCCACCCCCAACCGCCTATTCCTGGTAAAACACTGCGGGAATCTGTATCCCAACACGCATTGCAATCATTAACAAGGGGCCCCTCTGCAGTGCCTTCCGCCTCTCGGTTGACGATCAGTACTTAGCAGTCAAAGAAGTGCATTGCGTGAGCAAATAAACCACACACTACCACTGGCAGCGGCACCGCCGAGTACACCCATTCGATGTGCCTGTGCACTCTCCACGGTGTCTCACAGCGTCAAGCCATGCATCAAGAAGCTGTCCCAAACATGTACTTTGCAGAGTCACCCATTGTTGCTGTCGACACACACCCAGCCGCTGCTCGTACAACAAGAGGAACAACAAAAGGGCGACACACAAAGGCCAAGGAGCACCATAAAATGCCAGCCCAAACACCAGACGCGCTCATGGAACACATTTTACCTACTTTTGTGGACGTCTGCCATTCTGAAACATTGTCAGTCGGGCATCCGTTGCAGCGGCCCAGAGTACGCCACATCTTCCCGCCTGTACGCCCCTGCGTATGTATGCTAGGAGGATAAAGGCTAAGGGTATAGCCATCATGCAATAACTATTAAAATGCGGTTACATGACCAGCCAGGCGTGTTGCTGGTCCCGGCAACTGCATCTTCCAAGAGCTGGTGGGCAGCGTGAGGATATCTTTTATCTGAAACCAGTCGGCCGGAGAGGCAGCGTGATTCTTTCATTGGCGTGCACAGTGCGACGTGGAATGAGTTGGCCGCGGGTGACGGCCGATGGGACGAGGTGCCACGTTTGTGCGCTGCGGTGGTCGGGAACGTTTCTGGATGAGGTATGGGTGCATGAATGGGTTAGAGACCAGGGTTGGAGCTCGAGGTGGGGATCCATCGAAAAGACGAAGAAACAAAATAAATTGGCAAAGAGTATGTTTATCGGTTAGATATATCTAGGCAGATAGTCGTCGGTGATGCAGGCGAGTGTGTTGCACAGCTGAGCATGTATTGAAAACAGTGGGGTGCAAATGTTGTAATCATTTTAGACGTTAGTTGTAGAGTATTAGTTTCGGTGTGTCAAAAACTTGAGTGCGTTTCGGTGTGACAAAAACTTGAGTGCGAACATGGGATGTGATCCCATTGCCGTGGTCCCTTGTGAGAAATTGTAGACATATTTTTATCACAATTGGGCTGCCGTGTTAAGAACTATTCGCTTAAGTAAGTAGGTGTGAAAATGCCTAGAATTGAAACAACAGCAACATTTGAGTTGAAGTTGAAGAAATTGAAGAGTCAACCAACTGACGCCAATTTGTTTGTTAACGTGGCGATTAACTTTCAACTGTCGGATTCATTTAGACCTTAGTGGGGTCCATTCTCCTGACTAGCTAGTGTTCATCCGCTGCTCCTAAAACCAATACATTTTCTTGTTAAATTGCTTTCGACTTGGAATATTTCTGGTAACACATTGATTAACGTAAGCTAAAACTGAATAATTACAAGGATGATATGCCAGAAAATGTTCCTTTTTTTCGTCCAAACACATCCTGCAGAACGTTTTTCCATATGAAATCCAAGCGTCTGGGGTGTCTTTGTAAATGGTAAAAAGAACGCCTATCCTCTTCAGTCCGTTGGTTAAGCATATGTGCACACATCACATCACCCAATTAGTCCCAGGACTAACAAATAAAAACACATTTTCAAGGCCCAATGGTAGCCAATGAGTTGTGACACGGTGCATTGTCTTGGTGGAAGGGAATTTTTTTCTTCATCATATGGAACCTTGTTTTTGCAATTTCTTCTTTTAAAACCACCAATTATGGCATGTACGAGTAGTATTCGCTGTTGATTCTCCCAAAATACGGATGTCATAACCTTGCCAGCAGACCTTTGTGTCTATGGACGCTTTGGGCGTAGTTCACCGGCTGCGGTCTACTCCGCTGACTTCCGATTTGACGCTGGGAGACAGTGGTGGATCTATGTAACATACCAACGCAAAGAGTCCTATTTATTCTGGCGAAATAGCTCCAAACAGCTATCAGAATCACCGATACGCTGTTATGTTTGGTAAAAAGTGAGCAAACGCGGCACCCATTTCGAAAACAGCTTTCTCATGGACAATAGTGTACACATGGACTGATTCCTGATATCTTTAAGGCGTGCGCTATCTAACGCAATTTCACTTCGCGGTTTCCCAATACGATTTTGTGTATGTTTTTGACGTTTTCAGGTGTAACTACCTCAATTGGCCTTCCATAGCGTTCATTATCCTTGGTGTCTGTATGGTCATGTTGAAAATGCGAACTTTAACCACCGACAAATAGGTGTTTTTGATGCAGCAGAGTCTCTGTAAAACTTTTCAAGCCATTGCTGAGCTTACATGGTATGTTTTCCTCATCATAAACCAGTGTTTAATCAACACACGAAATTCTGTTTTTTCTATTGTTTTAAAAATCGCAAAAGTAGCGTCCGAAGTCTTGAAGCACTGTAACTTTTAACCTCATAATCTGATTGTAATGAAAATGTGACAAGTATCGTTTGAATATTTGTGCTTCCTTAAAATAATATAAATTTTTGTTTCTGGCGCCCCCTTTATGTTAGTCCCTTCAGTTAGATTAAATTTTTTTGTGGTTTTAAGTTGTTTAGTTTTTGGCTTGTTGTTTGCCGGCGATGATGAGGAATATCTGCCCCTAAATACTGCCAAAATATACTGAAGAAATTGAAGAAAATAAAGAAGCACCGGAGGTGGATATTGAAGACTAAGTTGGAAATTCTGGCGCACTAAGGAGGCATGAATATGTCGATGGGCATTGTCAATTGTTAGCAAAGGAAACTCTATTGGAATATATAGATATAGCTTTTTTAAATTACTTAGTTATGTGTACTTCGAAGACTTAAGCCAACCAAATACTGACGACAAACTGTAGAAAACAATGCTTCTAATAGATTCTATTTTGAAAAAATGCCCGAGCTTGTCACGGTCTTAGCATATTGCAAGAGATGAAAAAATCATCTTATTTTTTGGAATATGTCCCAGCCATATATAATCCACTTAAAATCAAAAACTTTGTGTAAGCTTCTCAAGGCGGGGTGTCACTGAATTTTGAGATTTATATACACGTAACCCTCCTGCAACACGGGGATAGGTTCCCAAAAAATGCCACGTTGTAAGAAGTCGTGTTGTAGGACATATAAACTCAATGTAAAAATCAGAGTTATGTTCCAATGTAAAAAAATTTTCAATAAAATATTGGAATTTGGACAGTAAAGATATATAATATATTTTTGTGTATTTATCTTTAGAGTCACAAAAACATACATATTATGTAATTAAAAAAACAAAAACTGTTTCACAAATTTTTTATAATTTAACTGGAATTAGACTGAATATTTTTTCGCAATTTTACACGCGTTTTTAGATTGATGCTCGTTTTGCAATGGCGACAACAAACTAACACAAAATTTAAAACCGTTGTGTGATGTTAGAACCGCGGGGAAACCCCTTTTTTTAATTTTGTCAATGTAGAACATTATTTTGACAGCTCCTAAGATAGGTATCAAGGTATGAACAAACTGCAAAGAATTTTATTTTTCAAAGAAAACCTTTTTCAAATTATGATAGTAAATATTTGAATAAATGCTCGTACATAAAAATTTTCGTAAAAATCGCATTGTAAGAGTAGCGTTGTAAGAAAATATCCGCATTTTGTGAACCAAGTTGTTGCGAAAACGCGTTATAGGAACCCGCGTTGTAGGAGGGTTACCTGTACACTACATAAAGATTTACTGATCAATTATGGATTGGTAAGGGAATCGTTGAAAAACTATTGAATGCAGCTATGGTTTGTATACAAACAGATTCCTTACGAGTCTGAAACTAGTCGAAGACTTGCTAGGCAAATACTGAAACGTTTCATTGATAGGGACAGTAATGACAAATAGGATTGGAAAAAATTTATGTCAGATAAGGCACAAAAGCAGGGACAGGGAAAATTCATGTTGTATAATGACCATATACATTCCGGAAAGTGAATGCACACAAAGCTGTTAAAATTGCTCTCCACTTGTCTAGAAAGCAGTCCTGTCGATACTTGCAAGAAGGAAAACGGACATAGATCGTCTATCACTAGTAAGATTTGACAACATCCGCATTGGTGGCATTGCTTATAGCCGAAATTAACGAACTTGCGACTAAAAAAAATAGATAGTGCGAACGATTTGGCATTTTCTCGAACTTGTACTCGAAGACGTACAACGCAAATACAAACAGAAATTACTGCATTATATGCTAAATTTGAGAGAAGCAATCGTACGATGGGGAAGTTATATATTCTTCTTCTTGTGGCGCTACAGTGCGGGGTGGACCTGGGCCTCAACCAACATGCCAATCCAGCCAGCGCGATCTTTCGCCAGCTGTCTTCAGTTGCGCACTCCAAGTCGGTTGAGGTCTTTCTCAACTTGTGTGCGCCACCTTAATCTAGGCCGTCCTTTGTTGCGTTGACCCAATGGCTCGTATTCAAAGACCTTACGGGCCGGAGCAGTGGCATGCATGCGCTCTACATGGCCTAGCCATCTTGAACGTTGTGACCAGGCGTATGTCGCTGTACAGCTCTTAGAATTCGTCATTATATCTTCCAGATTCCAAAAATCGCACAAAAAACTCGAAAAGACTATGGGCTTCCTCATCCGCCTTTGGTAACGTCCAAGTTTCCGCACCATAAGGAAGAACTGGGATGATCACGCTATTATATAAAGCGAGCTTAGTCCTTCGAGAGAGTGCTTTATTACGCATTTGATTCTTGAGCCAAAAGAAACAACGATTGGCAAGAGTGAATCTGGGTTTGATTTCGGTACTGATGTTGTTGACCCTGTTTGCCGCGGAGCCGAGGTAGGCGAAGTTCTTGACTACCTCGAAGCTCCTGTTGCCTAGTGTGACGCTCTGACCGAGACGTCGGTTGTGTGTCCTTTCTTGATGACAGTATGTACATCGTTTTGCCCTCAATTACCGCCAGACCTATTTTTAGCCGCTTCGGTGTAAGCTTGCAATTGAAATAACTTCTGGAAGATCGTGCCCCTGGTATTGGCTTGTGAGTTACGCACGATCTTCTGAAGGATGATGTTGAAGAAGTCACATAACAGTACGTCGCTTTGCCTAAAACCTTTTTCCAGGATCTGCAGCAAAGTAAAGATCTGGTCTTCAGTGAGCTTCCCTGTCTTGAAACCACACTGATAGGGACCAAGCAGGTTATGGACAAACAGTTTCAGATGCTCACACAATATGGCAGAGAGGATCTTGTATGCGATGCTAAGGAGATTAATCCCTCTGTAGTTGGCGCAGTCAAAGGGGTCTCCTTTCTTCTGAACCGGGTTCCCAAACTGCGACTGAAATAATGTTTGACAATATTGGATAATAAGGCTTGACAATTTGTAAGCAACAAATTTCCCTCTAAATGTCGTCATCCAATGAGTTCCTAAGTACCTATGCATTTGAAAAATTATTAATTTGGGACTTATCAGAATTTTAAAAATCCAAGGTACATATATATTTTCATAGCTTCAAATAAAGTTACGAAAAAAAAGTCTTGGTTTAACTTTGATTCATTAACATGATTCATGTTTTTTTATAATAATTTTGCGTGTTTAGGTTTCCGCTTGCTAGCTTTGAAATTTGCTCTTAAGTGCTGGAACAAATGGATTATTTACATTCTTTTAAATTTGTCAACTTCACAGTTCATCTCTGTAACCCCTATAATTTAGCACAGCATATGATGCAAAAATGTTTGCTTTACAGATGACGAAATCATTATATAAGATTAAATAAGTGTTGATACAAGGGCTCTAATTGCGTTTGCCTATTGCCGTAGGTAAAGATCATCTCCTGTCAGTCAATTCTTTATGCAGTGCCGGCAAAAGACATCAGTAATCTAGACATGTGTCACATGAATGTGCCTAAAGTCAGAATCAATTTACGAAAGTGGAAAGTCGAGGTACAAAAGAAAATTCTTAAATTTTATATTTTTTTAAAAACTTGACTTTTATGGATTGAGTACCAAGCTTAATAAAAAAGTGTACAAATAAGTTAAACCTGTATTTTTATTGTCATTTTAAAAGAAATGAGTCCACCATCTATGAAATTTTACGAATTTACTTTAGAGTTAAAAGACTACCACTAGAATGATGAACACGTTCAAGAAAAATATGTCTCACACTTTCAACACATGAATCTTCGTACAGTGTCATCGGTTTGATGATATCATCTTGGCAATTCCCAAAGTGGTCGCCGTGGCTTAATGGATAGAGTGCGACGCTCACACGCCGAAGGGTCTAGGTTCGATTTCCAGCTCAACATCAATTTTTCGAATTTTTCACGGTACCACCTCTTTCGAGCTGCTGACAACACTCAAAGAGTAATAACCCGTCTAAGAAAGCTTCTCAAACTTCGCCGTTCGGAGTCGGCAAAATACTGTTGGTCCCTTCTACTCGTGAGAGAGCAGTAGCGCGCACAACATGAGTAGTTGATGAGCAAGCTAGGCTCTGGTCCCTCTTTGGACTGTAGGGCCAACAATTATTATTACGTGCCAAAGTTGGGTGTTTTTCGGCGAGCCACAACGTTAGTCAAACGCTTGCCATTTATTTTAAAGGATTTTGATATTAAATCTTTTCTCATCTTCTGTTGTTAATTTTCCAATAAAATCCGTGTACATTGCTCTCCTCTTTTTAATGGGTTTTCACGATGTTCACAACTAAACAGTGCCTTATTTTTCTTCAAATATCAAGTGAAATACAGTAAGAACATAATTCGGATTTAGTGGCAAGTGTGTGAATGACGAAGAAGATCGATATATAATACTTAAAATATTGACAGTACGAAAGACAATACAAGGAACACTGAAACGGAAAAGTTTTTTGTTCGAAATGAGGAATAACACATTTCAGCCTTAGGACATAGGCCTTTCAAACGACATATCAGCTTCGTTAAACATCTTTTACTGGGCAAAGTAGACGTTGAAAGTCCTCGCAGGACTTTAACTTTAATAATGATTTGTGCCTTCAAATGTGCGAATACTTGCAACAACCACTGTTTGCAATGGTTTTCCTGAGCCCCTGTACACAACCCTTTGCACACAAACTCCAACTGCATTTCAATGCACATTATTGCGCGCTGGCTGTTCCGGTTCTCCATGTATGTAGCTGCCCAGTCCCTATAATGGGACAATATTTGCACTCCTAGCACGACTTGTAGCTATAAATAAACATCAAGAAATTTGGCCTTGAAATTCTCTTTTCATCGCAAGAAGCGATTACGTGCATTCGTATAGAGATACTCGCACACATCCACTCCAACGTGCGGATATGGGTGCGGGGATAGCATGCACATTGCATGGGCCTCCTATTATGTGTCGGATGGGGATGGCCGTCGGACAACGACTACGACGACGATGATAATGTCGATGGGCAAGGCAATTTGAAAACAGGCTCTTCTTTCGCAATCTCTATGGGAACCCTCTGCGACTCGTCCAGCGGCGGCGGTGATATAATAGCTCGCGTGTGTGGATGTGTACAAGATTGAGGATGGCAATATGTCTGAAGGGCTATCGGGGAAAGTTTGATGACAAAAAAAAAAGAATGGTTATGAAACTCAACTTTGACTGTGTGATAAAAGGAGTATGACGTCATTTATACTCAAGTGGAACTCAGTTTGATAGAGATAAACAGAAGATTGTTTATATACTCAGGGAGCAGGAGAGAAAGTGATGTCATACAAGGTAAATTATGGGGACCTCTGTTCGCTTTAGGAGTTAAGTCAGAGTCTTGAAGAATGTTTAGTTAAACTACTTGTATGTACTTCTGCTCTTATGGAACTACGATGAATTAACAAGTTTTCTGCAATTTTAGAGCCATTTTAATTTGTCTATTTTTTTTATTACAAATGAACCACACTCATAGGAAGTCAAAAAGCATTGGTCAATGAAAAGAAAAGTTTGGGGGAATTTGCATAAAGCTTGGGAGAGTACCTAATCCAATTAGGATGTGTTTTTTATTATACGAGTGTTATATATGTAAAAGGTTGTCAAATATCTCCCTTCTGTCTTATTGTCTTTGGAATTTTCCGGCTATGTACAAAGCGCTACAGAGCTCGTATCTGGCAATACTATACATCATTTGAAAGATCTTGAAATAATCTAAAAAACGCTATGCACTATTAGTTTGGATATTGCGTTCAACAGTTATAGACGTGAAAACATGGAGTTCACTAACACCGACATAATAAGATTTTCCTTCGTTAAAGGCAAATTCAAAGAAGGAGAGGGGCTTTTACGTCTAGTTGCCGCTTAGATGGAAACAAAACAGCACATAATTGAACTAAATCCGATCACTGTAATACTTTTTATGAAGCATTGAATGAAGAGCAAAAAAGCGGAAGGGAGATATTTGACACTCTTATATTATAAGATATTAATTTGGAAACATTGCAAAATCAAGAAGAAGTACTTGAAACTGGTAATTATAAATATGACAAGAAACGTCTTGTCTGTACGAGTCTTACATTCCGTAGAGGATGGAAAGAATCGAAAGACAAACAAAGTTATGGAGTACTGTTCAATTAAATATGTTAGAAAAAATTGTGTGGCAACCATTCCAGAACAATACGTTGTTGTACTCCTCGGGGGCTATATTTAAAATTGCAGGTGAGTGAAGTACGGTTATACCACACAACGAAAAGTATTATTTTTTCTTCATGAAATGCTCATGTGTGCGTGCAATTGTTCCCACGAATAGAAGTGACCTTTAGTTTTTTGTCGACTCCGAATTGCAAAATTTGGGAAGCTTTTACGTAGACATGGATTATTCTTTGAATGTTCTTAATAGGTAGAAAGAGTTTTAGCCTTTAAAAAATTGTAGTCTAGAAATCAAGTCTGGGACCTTCGACCTGTGAGTGTCGAACTCTAAACGCCACCTAAACGTTGTGACCGATTTTGGAAGTGATTGTCTACTTCAATGAAAAGGTACGACATTTGGCAGCAATAGTAAGTGTGCAGCAGTGTCTGCTTTACAGAAAACGAATATTTTTTGTCTCTTCGAAAATATCCGCATTTGTGGTTAATTCTTAGCATTTTTTAAATGGAAACAGAAAGGCAGTTGAATGCCTTCGAATTCTTTTAGAAGCTTACGTTGAATCTGCTGCAACTTATTATTAGATATTATTAATGCGGAGAGTTGGTTTGACGCTTTAAGAAGACAAAGAGCGTTTGGCCAGAACGAGAAGTTTCAAGATTAGGAATCGGAGGCCTTATTGGATCAAGCTCCATGCCAATTAATTCGTAGAATCGTTGACAGTGGCTTAGCACAATTTTCGTTCGATGGAAGACATTTTTAATAAGGAAAAAATAAAGAAATTTCGTACGAGTTGAAATCCAGAGATGTCGAAAAATGATTTGTTTCCTTGGAATTGCTTCTTGAAAGTAATATTGGGTTGGCAACTAAGTAATCACTCAAAGCTGGCTTAAGTCAAATTTTTAAGTTTGCTGACGTAATGGTAATGTCCAATACATTTTGTTACTTGATTGCTGGTACTTCAACTGTCAATTAATAAAAAACCTTTATTGATCGGTTGTGTAGTTTTTGTTTGGCGTCTGTTGAAAAATGGAAAATCAAAACGACCATTTTCGTCATATTTTACTTTTTTATTTCAGGAAAGGAAAAAAAGCATTGCAAGCTCACAAAAAGTTTTGTGCTGTTTATGGCAACGAAGCTTTAAAAGAACGGCATGTCAAAATTGGTTTTTCAAATTTCGTTCTATTCACTTTTCACTCAAAGATGACAAACACTCTCGTTGTCCATTTAAAGTTGATGTCGACCAAATCAATGCAGTAATCGATTTCGATCATCACAGCACAATACGTGAGAGTGAAGCTTCATGTATCACATACAAGCATTGAAAATCGCTTAAAACTACTTTGCTGTGTACGAAAACTCGATGGGTTCCTCATGAACTGGAAGAAAATTATTTAACACAACGCATTAACATCTGTAATTTGTTGAAGAAACGTAAAGGAAATTATCAATTTTTAAAACGATAACTGGTGATGAAAAATGGATTCTTTACAACAATGTTAATTCATCAGAATTAAGTTATGTTATGCGTTTGGTGGGATTATAAAGGAATTGTCTACTTTGAACTTTTACCACCCAACTAAACGATCAATGCAGAAGTCTGCATTGAACATCTAACCAAATTAAACAATGCAGTTGAAAAAAGCGGCCCGAATTGACAAATCTAAAAGTTGTTGTGTTTTACCATAACAATGTAAGGCCTTACACATCTTTGGTTACTCGGCAAAAATTATTAGAATTCGGTTGGAATGTTTTGCCACATCCACCGTATACTCCTTACCTTGAATCATCTGATTATTTCTTGTTTCGATCTTTGCAAAACTCCTTAAATGGTTAAAATTTCAATGATGATGATGATGTCAAATCGTACCTTTTACTCACAGAAATCAGAAGTTTTATGAATGTGGAATTATGTTACTGCCTGAAAGATGGCAAAAGGTCATTACTCAAAATGAACAACACATTACAGAATTAAGCTATTTTGTTTCATGAAAAAAATCGTTTTCTTTCTAAAAGAAAGCCCTGGTGGATCCATTCCATTATCTTCTAAATTAGCGCCAAAGAAAATATTCACGGTTGAATGGTTATGCTCTCTGTATGGTTGAACCAGACATGTGAGGTGAACTATAGGCTACTAAAACCAGGCAAAATAATGGATGGGACACGTTACCGACTACAACTAGTGCGTTAGAGCCGTGAATTGCGTGAAAAAGGTCAACATGTTAACATGAGTGATCAGCGTCTGTAAACATAACAACAACGTCTGAACCTGCCCTTTTAACACCCAATCTTTTGGGTTCTTGATTATACTTTTTGTGTCCTTAACCGAGAACTGAATTGAAATCACAAATCTTTGCACATATTGTACGACATTTTTTTGAACAGAACAAAAATGTGATTTTTCGTCTGTCCTTTCAAAATTAACATTCGTCCCTAATAGCCCACGAAACGAATTCTTCCCCATTGAAAATAAATGTATTTCATCAAATGTGAATGATTTCAGTGCCCAGAAACTTTAGCTCTGTCAATCTGAGTAGTGATCTTATTCGATGTCACAGTGTCGCCTACGACAACAAAATCCATAAGGATCAGAATAACCCATTCGCCACTCCATGGCGAAAGGTTCATTTGAATTCCCAGCACGTAGTGTACATCTTCCGAAATGTCAATTATTTTATTAATGACAGCGAAAAGGGAACAAACAGAAAAGCAAAGCAAACACATCGACGACAGGCAACAGCAAATAAAGCCAGCCAGAGCCAACAAAGCAAAAATAAGAAATACAAAAAGAATCCAAAACGTTCGCCATTAAAACCCACAACTTCCTCTGTTCGGCGCAGTTCTTGCCTTGCCCCGTTCGGCTCATTTGCAATTGCAAAACGAAGCTCGAGTGCACAAAAAAGAAAAACGATAAGAATCAGCCCGCCGTTGAGCGAACGAAGGCGGCCAAAAAAGAAAATAAATCCGTGACCGTGACTGAATAGAAGCCAAGGTCTACGCATACACTTGCAGACCGTACAGAGTGGCAGATAGCTGACGACTTAAAGGGTCCTCCAATGGCTTACTACTCCCCACACAGTCCGCCTGCCGCAGCGCAGTATGCTCTTGGCAAAATTTATGCCAGGCATGCATGGTCATTAAGATCCTCACTTAGCATCGTCAGCAATGCACTCGGCTGGGGCCAGAGATCAGGAGGATCCAGGCAGCGCGAGAGGAGCTCGACGAAGTGTTTCACACATGTCACTATAGAGTGAAGTGGGAACTTTAGAAATAAGGCAGGAGGTCTGTCGGGAAGGACTGCTGCGCGCAGAGCACGAGAAACTCCGTTCCTCCTCGCGCCGGCCGTTTAATTAATCCGTTTTATTAGTTTTGCTTTAGTGGGGATTTTCTTTGATGGAAATGGAAATTAAAAGCGCTCTTCGCCACGGCATCACGTTGCTAACCTATGGCTCATGTGTCCGAGGACGGATGGGAGCTGCTGTGGAGCGGACGGTCGATGGGAATTGCTGGGAGGGAATTCACTCTCCACTGCCATTGTGTCTAGGGTCTGTGCCGCTCGGTCTGTTGGTCTCGTTAAGTGGCACAATTGTGTGCCTGTGCTCGGCTGCATGTTGGCATAGTTAAACCGACTGGCTAATAAGTGACTGTGTGTGCGAACGTATGTCCCATCAGTGTAACTCAAGGCTAATTGGGTGACAATTGTTAAGCGCCCTGTAGGAGTACACAAAAATGTAAATCGTGCTGTTGTCACATTCAGCCAGGAAGCTTCCGGCAAGTTTTAGTCGGACGAATTAAACTGATTTTTGATTTTCGTTCAGTTTCTGTTTTCCTTTAACTGGACATATTATTAGATTGTGGGGACATTTAAAGACAAAGTTTCCATAATTTCAAAATGCATGTCACTGCAAATTAAAGAAGTGTTGAACTTTCGCAGCGAATTCATTATTGTGACTGGAGAGGTTTTTCCATTTTCAATTCTTAAATATGCCTATTTTGTGGAGACTTTAGTCTATCTGCTTGAAAATTGGACATATTTTCTTGATTTGTTTTTAAACTCGAGCACGCTTTAATAGAATAGAAGAATGGTTGAATAGAAGAAAGGAGGATGGTTGCGATGCATATTTGTAATTTGTTCAGAATATTCCATATGCATGTAGAACGGCTAAGAACCGGGAATTAAACTTGACAGTGCGTCCGAAGGAGGTTTAAATGTTAAACTGATGAGCATTCCAAGTGAGGCTTCGAATACTAAGTGAATTTTTGCAAAAGGGAAGTGCAAATGGTTAATTCATTTGAGGATTTCTTATTCAACAAACTACAGAAGCGACAACACCATAACTTTTTATATTACCTTATTTTTAGGAGGAATTGGAAGCATCCAAAGAGAATGTCCTTATACTCAAGCTTTGGCCAAACATACGCCTTGTATAATGTAGGCAGATCATAATGATTGAAAAACGTCCTCCGTCTTTTAAATAATCTAGAAATTTTGCTGCATTTTTAGCGATCCTAAATATGTGATCGTTTAATCTACGTCTGGTTCTTTGTTTTCTGGTTTTGGATGCAGTTCCACTATATTCTTACCTGAATTGAGTATGTTGTCAAGATCGGAATTCAATGTGCTTAACTCTTGAACGAATGTGTAGAGTTGTGGAGTGGATTGGAATAGAAGTGACAGACAGGAATTATTAATAAAAATCAACAACAACAGAACAAATATATAACAAAGAACTGGAAAAGCAATTAATTATAATAAAAATAATTGGATGGCACGATAGTCCATGGAGGGACAGCATCTAGCTTGCTCATAAATTGCTCGTGTTGTACGTACTGTTCTCTCACGAGTAGAAGGGACGTACAGTTTTTTGCCGACTCCGAACGGCGATGTTTGAGAAGCTTTTTCTTAGACAGTTAATTCTCTTTGATTGTTGTCAGCAGCTCGAAAAAGGTGGTGCCGTGCAAAATTCGAAGTGTAGGGAAAAGTTTATAAAGTGGCGCGAAATTCATTGGGGCGACAGTTCACAGGGAGACCGGTGCCTTGCTGGCACATTAACTACTCGTATTCTCAATTTCAAACATAAAATCGAGCATATATTCCTTTCAGTAGTGATGTCGAAGTTAATTGGGGATAATTTATTGACTGTCCTAATATATAACTTTTAATAATTTTCTATTGTTTCCTTGGAGTATGCTTATAACCAGCAATGATATTTTTAGTAATCCTTGTCACTGAACGAATTATTCTGCCATTTAATCATCGATTAAGGGAAACTTATACAGCTTGTGATCGTGTTGATTTTTATGTTTAAAGATCAGCAATCAAAAAATAATTTGCTATTAATTCCTAGCACTATTTATTAATAATAATATTATTTAAATAATAATAATTTTTGGCGCGACAGTCCACGGGGAGACCAGGACCTAGCTTGCTACTGTTCTTTCACGAGTAGAAGGGACCTACAGTTTTTTGCCAACTCCGAACGGCGAAGTTTGAGAAGCTTTCTTAGACAGTTATTACTCTTTAAGTGTTGTCAGCAGCTCGAAAGAGGTGGTGCCGTGAAAAATTCGAGTTGTTCAGACGGGAATCGAACCTAGACCCTTCGGCGTGTGAGCGTCGCACCCTACCCACTACGCCACTGCGGCCACATTTTTATTATTGCTATTATTTATTTTAATATCTTGTTTAATATCATTTTGTAACGTATCTGCCATTCCTATTAATTACAAAATCATTGCATTTTTGTTTAGTAAAATTAAAATAAATTAGTTGTATTACATGGAGAGTGACCCTTTTTTCTCACTTTTTTGTAACAGAATGGGAAGAATATAAAAATATAAATATCGGTCATATAGACATGTACCAAATAAATACGAAGGACCGGGCATTATGAGGCACAATAAACAAATGGTTTCTGAAGTACAATGCAAGAAATTGATGTAGTCTACTGCCTGTTCTACTAATTTAATTAAGCGAGCTTAAACCAGAGCATTTTGAGTATCTTGCTACTTGTTGCCCTCTTCTAATTTTTGGGTTGAAAGTGAAAAGACTAACTCCTTGGTACGTTGAATTGTGCTAATTTTTTAGCAAGACTGATTGCGTTAAGTGACCGATTTGAAGATCAGAAGGTTCCAATTGCCAATTAAGGCACGTTCCTATGTCAATTGAGACGAAGATATCTCGATACGAAGCGTTTTTAGCATTTTCATTCGCAAGTATATTTTCCAGCACTTGCATCTCTCAGTACAGTTTGCTCTTTTACCCTGTTTAGAAGTGGTCCTGAGTTAATATTATTGAAAAGTGGCGGAAGAGCGTAGACAATTGTGAGACAAATTTCATCGGTGTTATTCTGTATGCTGACGATGTTGATTTAAAATCTTTGTATGAGTTGCGCTCAAGATGAGCTATCACGTAAGATAAGGTAATAAGCCTTTACTGCCATTCAATATTTCCCATGAAAAATTATTTAAAAATTCTATTAAATTGTACTTCTTTCTTCTGAAAGGTCGAACAATTCAAACTTTTTTTTCCAATTTTCACAATTTGCTGCTGGTTTTTTTACTGCATCTGTATCAGTAAACAACGTCAGCTGTGTACTTGAGGACGAGTATCCCAGATTTAAAATGATTTTTTAATCAGAATCTTTAGTAGATATCAGCGGGAGTAGTGCCCATTCGGAAATAAGCCTACATTCATGTTTTTTCTCATTAAAGGAAATCATCACTTTTCAATAAATGTTCGTTTGTCCCTTATAAGTTTATTGGCTCAATCTCGTAAGGGATATTTTCCTTTCCCATTTAATAATGTTTGAAAGGTGCAGCCCAGCCCAGCCGTTGAGCAGTGGTAAATTGTTCATGCCCGAAATTTGTGATAATGTTTGAAATTGCCACGATTACAAAACTGACATCAGTTACTGAAAATTACTTTTGGCGTAATAGGCTTGCTCGTTCTGCCGCATCGCCGGACATAACATACAAACATACAATCCTCTTCGATCTTGTTCACTATATTCACTAGCGATCTTATAGGTTCTATGCCTAACATAATAGCGTTTGTCGATGATCTAATCGCGTACAGATCAGGTCCGAAGGTAGAAGAAATAAACGGTTTGTTGCAGAGTGACTTCGATGCAATTCAACGATTTTGCGACGACTGGAAGTTGAAAATCAATTACCAGAAGTGTGAGACTATCCTTTTCAGAACCCCGTTGTCCAGAGCCTCAAGGGACACGAAAATGAACTGGCGCAAGTTCGGCATAGTTGATCCACTGGGACGGCCGTTGACCGTGAAAAATGTATTTAGGTATCTAGGCATCTGGTTGGACCAGTATCTATATGGTGATATCCATGTAGATACTGCTCTGACCAGGGCTAAGAAGGCCTTCGCTATGGCAAGAGGACTGTTTTACAGCAGCCAACTTGACACCAGAGTGAAGGTAATCTGCTACATGGCCCTCATCCGGCCAATCATGATATATGGTTGTCCTGTGTGGTTCAACGTGAGTCCTTCCCAGATTGAAAAGATGAGGGTGTTCGAGAGGCGGTGCTTTCGAGCCTGTCTTCACTTATATCGAACACCAGAATCTCAGTACAAGAAATTCTACCCCAATGAGGTTCTGTACGACGAGGCAAACCTTATAAGGATAGATAATTTTATTATTAAGTTGATACGGAGTCACACTGCTCGAACCATGGCTTCAACCAACAGTCTGATCTTTGGGGCTTACTACCCAAATGAAATGTACCATGAACGGGTGCGTCTTAACGGCTTCATTCCACCTGAAGCTTTCCTCTACTTGGACACTAAAGGCCTGATTCAAGATAGGGAAGGCTGCCCTATCATCTTCCATGTCGTACGCCGAACAGTCGAAAGGCGACTTCAATACGAGCCGGACGTCGCTCGCAGCCACGAGGAACTCCTACGGTTCAGTAGAGCGATTTCGGCCCGCGACAAAGCAGTGTCGGCAAAGGAACGGCTTTTTTATTGGTGGCTACACCAGAACCAGCCTTCGATGCATAAAACTTCTTAAGGCATATGACGGGGTAGTTGGGTTAGTAAAGCCAACTCACGTAGGTTAAGGTAGTTTTAAGGCAATTTATAAAAAAAAAAAACAAATAAAAACAAAAAAAACCAAAAAAAAAAAATAAACAAAAAAAGGTGGACATATATGTTAAGCGTATAACTATACGGACATAGTTAACATTATTTATAGAAGCTAAGTAGAGTTAAGATTTTAGGTCTATATAATTCTATATAGTTATAAGTTTTAGTGTAAATACTTTTTTAGGTATAAAGTTAGGATAGATAGTTTAATAAGTTAGGTTAAGAATAAAAAAATCCGAGTTTTTACAATTTTCTTGGATAAAGTCATTAAATATATATATGTAGATTTTTAATTTTAATACATGAAGCCGAAAGGCAAAAATAAAAACCCTAGATTAGCTTAGAGTACTCATGAAGAGTCAGTAAGTTAGAATTAAGATCAGTAGATTACTCTGGTAAGCTAGTTTTAAGTATTTTTGTCTAGCATGTAAGAAACTCAATTGAGATAAATAAAAATGCATTATAAATAAAAAAAATACAATCCTCTTCTTCTTTAGTTTGCACTACAACCCACGCTGGACCTTGGCATGTTTTAAAGTTTTAACATTACGAAATGAAATTCGGTTTCAAAAGCGTCCACATTCCAGTTTCATAGTACCGAGATGTTCTAAATGTTACAAAGCTTGATCCTCCGAAGAACTTTCTGTTGGCCAGAGTATGAGTGAGTTTACTGTGAACGGACGTCGCTTTGAAAGCTCTTAACATTCAGCTTATCCGTTAATGCCAACCGATTAATACAGCCAAATAAGTTTCTGTTAGATCATGTCCCTCTTTTTGACTTTTTCGCACCATATTCTCAGACACTGAAAAAAAATCACTTTTAATATTCAACGCCACACTGAGTTCGTTATCCAACATTACGGAGTGGCCAGTGCTCTGCATCGTGATCCAGCAATATCTTATTTTTTCTGATGCGTAGCCAGTCTGATAAAGAACTATTAGATAAATACGAAAAGTTTCAGATGGTCGGAAAGAGATGCTCTTGTATGCGATGCTACGGCGATAGTCTTCTGCACTGCTGGTCTTACTTGATGATTGATGACAGTGTGCATGATTTTGTTATAAGTGAGTTCGTTTACAAGCCCAACCACGTCATTTCAACTGATGGATTCATAGTTCTTCTGAACCAGCAGGCTTGTTCGACTTCAGTCTCGATACTACTATCATCGTGTAGGTCGGGTTAAAAGTGAAATATTCAACTTGGCATCGGTATTTATTTTGCTTTTGCAGAGTAATCGTCTTTATAGATGATTTTTTCAAAGTCGCAGCATCGGTGGCGATTTCACTAATAATTTTCTGATTTTCTTCGCTTTTAATTTCACCTAAGTACTTATGTCTTTTGAGAGAGTAGTGTGCTTCTTATCTGCTCGCAGACCTTAAGTACACCTCTTCTTTTACGTTGTAGCACTACCTTGTACGCCTGGTAACGCTTTCCGTACTCATCATGAAACGATTGACTCCCTTCAGACGGTTTCACAAAATGCGCAAATCAGTGCCAACACCTTCAAAGCGCCTTGACAACGTCTACATTTTTCTTTTTTTTATAATTGAAAGTGCCGTCAAAGTTGATTGCAAATAATGCTTTTCGACGTACATCTGCGCTGTTCTTTTCTAGTTTTCGTGTTCATTCGATGTCTTGGTTCTGTACACACCGTTACTGCCCAAACAAACACTGTCTTCAGTGGAACTAGCCCGTACCTACTGCCATTTTATCAGTTTCGCCACTAGCCTTGTAGGTTTATCGCTCTTTTCTTTGTGTTCGAGTCAAATATCTAAAAAATCTTCAAAAAACCAAACCCACCTTGCCATGCACAGAAATATAGTGCTCCTATTTGAAAAGACTAAAAAAATATTTCGGAGCCTTAAATGTGTCCAGGATCAAGATGATTCACGCTAAGTTAAAGTGCCCAATTGCAAGTAAACCGAATTTGTTGATGTGACAACACCATGCAAAGTCCCGTTATACTCCCCCTCACATGCAGGTGAAGTGACTCTGCAAAATATTGAATTAGATCCCATCACTGCCAAGCAAGCACCTTGCCCAAATATCTGCTTATTCACTGCATAGCCGGCCCTCGTATCCGCCCACGAAGAACCAAACCAAAAAAAAATTAAATTAGCAATTAAAATTCAGCCGAAAATAAAAACTATTAAAAATGATATATCCCTCGAAACCCCAAGGAGCCGTATGCGTTTTCAAATAAATTACCCTGCTCGGCGAAAGGCTTCGCGCTGCCTACTCCCAACCCTTCTATCACGTTTCTTCTCTCAGTTTTTTTTTCGTTTAACCCCTTAATGACGTCAGCTGTTTTTATTGTTTAATTGCCTTCACCCAGTTCTTATGTTCTCCTGTGCTGCTTTCCGGCCACATGCAAATTTCCTCTTTCATCCTTTAGCCGCGCTCAATTTGTGTATGCGTGTTGCTTGCGTATTTTGATCGAGTGCCCACGGGGGACAAATAAACCAAAGAAAAAACTCTTCAAACAAAAACTCAAGAAATTTTGGTAAAGGATGCAAGGAAAACAGAAAAACTGAAGCAAAAAAATGAACAAAAGAGAAACAAAACTGACACGAGTCCGCCTTCAAAACAACGTGTGTCGTTATGTCCTGCAAAGGATTGGTATTAGAAAACAATTTAGCCTTAGATTCGCAGCATGAAAAAAAATTAATTACCTCTGGCCTTTGTATCCTTTCTGTGTCGCCATGCGTTGGGCGTTTCGAGAAAAAAAAATTGAGAAAAATAAATTAAGGATAATTCCCGCGGAAAAAAGAAATCAATTTGGAACCGGGGTAACCGAGTCAGCGGATTGCGAGCGACGGTGGGAGGGGATGGATGTTGATTGGATTTTCAAACGGAATTCAATTTTTTTCTATCGTTGGTGTTGTAAGTTGGGCGGGCGGCTTATTCTTGTTTTGGGGTTAAATGAAATTTCGGAAATTAGTTTTGCAATTTATGAAGCCAAAAAGGGGTGGAATACATTTTCGTGGAAGGCAATTGGGATGCACTGGGCTTCGGTGGGTGGTCAGGAGATGATTTAGAGGAAAGGGCTCTCATAAATCCTTGGACTTGACATTTAAATGTGCCTAGGTGTGCGTTTATGTTTCCTGCTGAAGTTTTTTTTTTGACTAGGTGGCTATTTGTGATTAACTTCTGGCAAATATATGCATTCCATATACTCGTATTTCACCGTTGGAGATACGCGCTGATGCGTTTTGAGTGATGTACCAGGTATACCGGTATGAAGTGTGCGTCAAGATACAAATGCCTCGATAGGGAACATTTGTTGTGAACGAGCCCTTATTTTTTCTTGTTTGTTTTCTATGACATATGTTAAAAATATTTAGTATACATCAAGTCATTGAACAGACAACATCATATTTTTTCATCGTGTTAAAAATGTCGAATTTTGTACCAGAAAGTGATGATTTGCGGAAAGCATTAATTTTTTGTTTTCATTTGAAGAAAAGTGCTGCAGAGTCGCATCGAATGCTTGTCGAGGTATATGGTGATCATGCTCTATCAGATGGTTTCAACGGTTCAGAAATAATAATTTTATTTTGATGTGAGAAATGAAGAACGTGGAAGACCACGAAAAAAGTTTGAAGACGCCGAATTGCAAACGATATTGGATGGAGATGACGCTTTGAGTCAAAAGCAAATGGTAGCAATGTTAAATGTTGCACAACAAACAATTTCTGACCATTTAAAAGTTAGGGGAAAGATCCAAAATTGTGGAAAATGGGTGCCACATGAATTGAATGAAAGACAGATGGAAAACTGAAAAAACACTTGTGAAATTTGCTTCAAAGACACGAAAGAAAATCGGTTTTCCACCGGATTGTTACTGGCGATGAAAAATGGATTTATTTTAAGAATCCTAAATGGAAAAAAATCATGGGTTAATCTGGGACAACCATCAACATCGACTGCAAAATCAGATCGATTTGGCAAGAAGACAATGCTGTGTTTTTGGTAAGACCAGAAAGGTGTGCTGTACCACGAGCTCCTAAAACCTGGTGAAACCGTTAATACTGATCGCTACCGACAACAAATGATCAATTTGAACTATGCATTGACCGAGAAACGACCAGAATGGGCCAGAAGACACGGTAAGGTAATTTTGCTCCATGACAATGCACCTGCACACAAAGCAAAACCGGTTCAGGATACAATCAAAACTCTTGGCTGGGAGCAGCTACCTCACCCGCCGTATTC
Source organism: Eristalinus aeneus (assembly GCA_955652365.1). Classification (NCBI taxonomy): domain Eukaryota; kingdom Metazoa; phylum Arthropoda; class Insecta; order Diptera; family Syrphidae; genus Eristalinus; species Eristalinus aeneus. The sequence continues at coordinate 64,886,090 of OY019130.1, read as the reverse complement.
ACCAGACTTGGCTCCTTCCGACTCCCATTTGTTCTCATCGATGGGACACGCATTGGCTGAGCAGCACTTTGATTCCTACGAGGAGGTCGAAAATTGGGTGTCTGATTGGTTTGCTTTAAAAGACGAACAATTTTATTGGCGTGGTATTCACAAATTGCCAGAAATTTGGTCAAAATGTGTAAAAAACAATGGCCAATACTTTGAATAAAATGTTTTTACCTTCCCATTAATAATTAATGTTTTATTTCAAAAAAAAAAAAAAAACGCTCATTTCATACCGGTACACCTGGTACAATATTCACAAAATGCTGATACAATTCTTATGGCGTAGACCTGGAAGGCCTAAAAATGATTCTATAAAGTTGGCAATCTTCTGATTGTAAAGCTGATGAAAGCTGTCTTCCGTTGCGAAATTTCACGGAAAATGTTATAAAGGGTGAGTTTTTAGTTATTATTTTTTTGCCAACACTGGTTTAAACAGCTGACGCACGTTTCGTGTTTTGTTTCACTGGTTTAAACAGGTGACGCACGTTTCGTGTTTTGTTTCACTGTCAAACATCTTCAGTTTGGCCTATAATTTAACCATGAATCGTCTTACAAACGAACAACGCTTGCAAATTATTGAATTTTATTATCAAAATGCGTGCTCTCAAATGAATTTTGAATGCGTCAAAAATGAACGAAGCTCATTTTTGGCTCAATGGGTACGTAAATAAGCAGAATTGTAAATTTTGGAGTGAGTATCAGCTAAGAGCTACCAATGCATCCGGAAAAAGTCACAGTTTGGTGCGGTCTATGGGTAGGTGGCATCAATAGACCGCACTTCTTCAAAGATAATGCGAATCGTAATGTAACTGTTTATGGTGAGCGCTACCGTGAGATGATATCCTACTTTTTTTTACCCAAAATGCAAGAGCTTGACTTGCATGACATGTGGTTTTAGCAGGACGGTGCCACACAGCACGCACAACAACGGACTTATTAAGAGGTGAGTTCGGTAAAAATTTTATTTCACGTTCGGGACCGGTCAATTGGTCGCCTAGATCGTGCGATTTAACGCCTTTAGACGTTTTTTTGTGGGGCTATGTAAAATCTCATGCCTATACAGATAATCCCTCTTCAATTGACGCATTGGAAGATAACACTGAAGCATTTATTCGTGAGATACCGGCCGAATTGTTGAAAAGAGTATGCCATAATTGGACTAAGCGGATGGACCATTTGAGGTGCAGTCAAGGACAACATTTGCATGAAATAATCCTTAAACATTAAATAATATGGACCGTACTATCAATTCAAATAAAGATTTCATGTATTTTTATGAATTTCATGTGTTTTTTTTGAAACACTCTCCTATAGCTTTTAAAAAATCACCTTTTAAATGTAATTCGACAGTGAGGGCTGTGGACAGAAAGTAAGTTTTGTCAGAAATAAAGCGCTCGTGAGACAGGTATGTACGTTCCTTGTCGAGGTACGGAGTACGCAGGAAATGTGTGAGTGTGAGACTCAATTCGCCAAAATCAGAGCACCGTCGATCTCAAGCACAATCAATAGAGGAATTTTGAACAAATCTCTTACTATCACTGAAGCTGTAGAACAATTTTCATGATACGAATTTTTCGGGTAAATAAACTGGATCAAGTGGCCACTGCTTTTATAGGTGAGCTAAAATAAGACTCATTATTGGTATTCACTCCATTGGTAAGCATAGTGATGATTTTAAATCAACTTTGTAAATTTAACCTCTGCCTCCTTCGACGTAGTCAAAAGGATGTAATACATATATACTCTATTTGAATAGAAGCCAGTCGTCGAAAGTAAATAAGATTGAAGAATACAGCTAGTGGTGTAAGACTTCCCATTACAGAGTTTCCATGGAATTTTTGGCCGCTTCAGCCTAGTTTTCAATTTTTAAGATCACCTTGTCATGCCCCTCGGTCGTTTCTGGCCACTTAGCAAACAATGCGCGGTTATAGCGAATTCGTTGTAGTCGATGACGTTGTCCATAATTTATTTTGTCTTTTTTTAGCAGCTATTAGAACATAACACTTGTCTGGTCCCACTGTTGCGTGACCTTTGAACCGTCAACGTTTTTGCTTGTCGTCGATTTAGAATATGATGGAGAAGGTTCATTAGGCCTTATACACTTTTCATCTCCAGCCAAGATCGTTTGCTTTGATTTCTTTTAAGAAGAATTTCGACATCTGTCGGTTTCAACTCATACAGCGCCCAAATTAATTTTTATCAAACATAAATTGTTTACCGAGCTGCTCCCAACGGTTACACGAGTTCAGTTTTGCTTGTAGAACCTCTGATTCCTTTTCTTCAAACATTCGGGCTGGCCAGGGCGCTTTTTGACATTGAACCTAAAATCACCACTTTTAAACTACTCTCAGCCTTATTTATCAGTTGGAGTTAATTCACCATAAACTTCTACAAGCATTCGATGGGCTTTACTTCAATTAAATAGAAAGACAACGCTTCCCGTAAGCGCTATTTATTTAGAACTAATCCGGGCATCATCAAAACAATGTGTTTCTCTAAAAGAGAGGCTAATGCATACTTATAGCTGACAAATGCCACATCTACCTAATGAAGTAGATAATCGCTTCCAAGATCAGGCATCACCTGCAGGTGGCGACATCTTTTGCAAACAGACCCCCAATTTAAATATTAGTCTTAAATTAAAGCTTCTGTAACTTAAAAATTAAAGCTGCTACGGAAAATAATTTTGAGATGTGATTTGTGTTTTGCTTAGATCTGGTAATAGACTTTTTCTTTTTTTTGTTGAAGGTTGGGAACACCGCATTGTAGCGCTAAGACCCTTGCTGGCGTTTTGGAGCATGCACGTGAAACCCGCATCCTGGAGAGTTATGTCAAATATGTTCAAGGACACGGGTAGCCCCTAGTTGGGTTCGGACCCTACGATTGTCTCTTTTGATTCCCGCCTAGCAAGTTCATCTGTAATCTCGTTTAAGATGATTCCGTGATGTCAGAGGACTCAGACAGATCTTAGCAAATTTAGTCTGCAGACCAAACTAGAGAAATTGACTTAAATATAGAATTGCATAGAATGTTGTATTAATATAAAACGGGTTATGGCGCTTTGGCCCCTTATTTCCCTCCACAACACACGCATTTTGATATAAATTATAAACACACATTAACTCTTAATCAAAGAAGCAAGTTTCCACAGAACCTATTTGCTGGTGCATTGGCGAATCATTTTACATAAAAAATATCAATCTTGCCTGACACTTACAAGCACCATGTTCGTCGTAGCTTAAGAGCACCGTCGTCCCCCGTTTTAAGTTCTGACTTTAATTATTCCGCTTTTCAAACAACATTAAAGAATAAGTGTATCTCTTGCATTCCGCATGTCTGGTCCATAGCTCCATTGATAAGCTGAATTTGTTTGGTTTGGCTATGGTTATGACCTTCGAAGAAATTCATTGCCTTCCTCAGCCCCAAGACAGAACATCCCACGATCAATCTTTTAAATTATAACCGCCCAAATACACATATGCGCAAGACAATCTGTTTGTTTATTTTTCAATTTTCGGTTTAATTTCCCTCAGAGATAGATGGAGCAGAGCACACATAATTCATTGGATGGAAACTGGCAATTCAGATGACAAAATTAATTCCCTCCCGCGACGACCAGATCACAGATGTCTTTGCTGGCGCTCGCACGAACTATCACAGAAGAAATGTCACATTTGGCTTAATGGCGTGGAACAAGCTAAATTGAACTCAGACGGAGTTCTGCGAAATGGTAATTAAACTGAAAACAGATCGAGAACATGTTAGTTAATAGAAATTCTAGCTAATATGAGGCTCATCATACATTATGTTGATGAATTCGTGCGTGGATTTGGGATTTCTTTAGGAAAACAAATTTGCGTTATACGCAGAGAGTACAAGGCGTGAATGCTAATGGTGGTAGATTGGAAAGATGAGAAGTGCATATCATTAATGATTAGTCCAGAAGTTGAAGGCTTACCTCTTGGAAAATAATACTCAACAAACTCAATAAAAAAAACTCTACAACTCAATATCATTATCATCATCTTTTACAGTGAATCTGGTGGAAACGCACTCAATTCTCCGCCATCGATCTCTTACTCATCAGGAGCTGCTTCCAAGCACAATGAGGCAAGTTTTTGGACAAGATGAAACCACATCGACCTGAGTTTGCCAAACAATCTAGTTGGTGGAATCGTTTCCTAGTCTACTCTAGTCTAGTCTAGGTAAAATTTAAAAAAAAAACCCTAGGACGAGATAGAATTCAAATCCGTTTGAATAAATTTCACTCTTCTATCAATAACTTCATTCATTTAATGACGTAAGGTGATATGTCTTAAATCTACAATCTGGGAGTTTTCATAAGTTAAGACTATACTATTAATAATACATTACCCTTATTGTACTCAACAACAGGATGCCGATGGACGAACAATTTACATAATTTTGATTTTGTGCATCGGGTTGTTAAGACACGTGAGTCAATGGTGTTCCAATGTGGTATAGGATTGTAGTTGCCTGTTCAGCCTCGATGGTAGTTTATTTCACTACTGCAGTGATACGGCTTGTAACCGTTGGATGCCGGGAAAAAACTCGTCACTGCTTTGCAACTAAACTCATTAAGTTTCCGATGACTGGGTTTGGATAGGTTCCAGTTTCGTTGCACAAAGCACTGTTACAGGGAAATGATACGCAATTCTTCTTAGACCTTCTTGTTGCTGTAGTCTTTCATCCGGTTCTTGTCAATGATGAAACTGGTGCAGATGTGTGATATCTTCCTTTCGATGATTCATAGTAGATGTTACTAGGGTTGCCTTTTATATTTCGGGATTAGAGAACAAAAACAAATATTATTCATTGAAAACAGCTTTATTGTTTATCAAAATATTCCCCATTAAGATCTATACACTTTTGCATGCATTGAATCAATTGTCGAAGCACTTTTGCCACTCTGATTAAGGTATGTCCAAAACATGCATTCTGAACGCATCAACAGCTTCTTCAGGCGTCGAAAAATGTTGACCTCTCTTTCAAAGAAGTCATTCGGTGCCAAGTCAGGGCTATACGGCGGATGACCCGATGTGTGAGAGCTCGCTTTGTCGTGGTGAAGAGTGATCCGACTTCGGCGGTTGGTTTTCCTGATTTCTTGCAAGACAAATGGCAAACAAATGGTTGTGTACCACTCTGCGTTGTTCTAGTGTTATGGTTGCGACACGTCCAGATTTTCCGAAAAGACAGGCGATCAATTGCTTGGAAGTGCTTCGTGCGCGAGCATCTTTTGTTGGATTTGGCTCAATTTGAAACACCCATACAGTCGACTGCTGTTTACTTTCGGGCTCATCCACGATTCACCACCTGCCACGATGTCATAGACGTGTTTCGAAGCACCGCGATCGTATTTTTGGAGCATTTCTTTCGACCAATCGACACGAGCCTTTTTTTAAGCGATTGGCAAAATCTGTGGGATCCAACGCGAACAAATTTTTTTGACGGTCAAATTTTCATTCAATATTGGATGTGTGCTGGTCCCACTAATTTCTAAGATTGTCTTAATATCACGATACGTTACATGACGATCTTGCAATATCAGTTGGCGCACAGCATCAATGGTTTCCGGAACAACAACTGATTTTGGACGACCTTCACGAAATTCGTCTTGGAGTGAACTACGACGTCGGTTCAATTCACCATACTATGGATAAACACTGGTCCTTGATGGAGCTTCATCGCCAAAAATTGAATTAAGTTCATCAATGCACTGTTGTTGAGTTAATCCATGTCGAAAGTTGTACAAAATAATCGCACGAAAATTTTCACGATTTAATTCCATTTTGTGGGCGAGATGTACTGTAAACTTGACAAATAGCGCTCGTATGTCAAAACGTTCTGAGTACGTATAACCTCAAAAATGTCAAATTTTACGATAGAGCTGGCAGTTGCCAGATTGCAAACACTCGGGTTGCCCAATCCCGAAATATAAAAGGCAACCTACGTAGTAAAAGTAATTTTCAGTGCTGCGATTTGTGATGAGGGCGATGTGGAGTTTGTCCGAGCATAAGTAACAGTTAACAGATGGAGATAATAGCATTTGGTTGGTACCTTGAAAAAAAGGTCCCAGTCGGGATTCCTGTGCAAAGCCTGCTTGGATGTTCCTTGTTCCAGATCTGCTTCCCCTTGTCCCTAAATATAACCTCTTCGCCATTTATTCATATTCATTTATACTCTTCTTCACCTGGCGTGAATCTTATCAATTTGATTTTAAAAATGAGCCCTCTATCCAAACATTCACGTTATTCAAGAAGCCATGGTGACAAGGTTATTGTTCAAGCCAAGGGGGAGGTGATATGTTTCTCCATTCTTCAGGAAGGTACAGCGTTATTGTCATCACTGGACCTAACCAGTGCGGTCTCATCTTAGTGAAATCAGATCATCAGTCTTGAACATATGATGACTAATGTCTTCAATTGTATATTTCATTGCAACACTAGCATTTTAAAGCCGACTTCGATGGCAAAAGTAGAGTAAAATAGACTCTTAGAGAAATCCCCATCTCAATTTAATTGATAGGACAATGTATAGGGTGGATTCAGATGTAATTTAGGGACTTAAGATGATTGTTCAGTGTATATGAAGGATCACCGATCGATCACTGAACAGACACGCAAAGTTTAAAATAATCGCTTTTTGCGAGAAACATTGAGAACACTCAAAAACGTCAACTATATCGATGAATTTACTGATATTTGCTATCATTTGGGCAAACACACAAAAAGCCATAAAGATAGAGCCGAACTACGACTGCAGCTGCATCCTTCCTCTAACGGTACGTTTTCAACATGTTTCACAATGCGTAGTTTAAGTTTAAAACTGAATTTTATTTTTGTTTTACTAATGCTTTCTTGAAACTAGGAACAAAATGCTTAACCTAGGTGCGACTTGATGATGTCTAAAAGTACTTGTTGGTCCTATGCAGGCGCTCTTAACTAATCCTGTTTTACTGTCAATCCTTTTTTACTGTTTAAATTTATTAATATTTTTTTTAAATAAAAACTCAATCTAACATAATATAACCTATTCTAACTTACCATAAATATAAACGACTAACATTTGTTTTGAATTTTTTGTTTTTTTAACGTTCTTTTGGTTTTTGTTTTTATTCTATGTAAATTTTCAATTTTTTCTTATTTCCTAACCTTTTCTTATTTATACTAAATGCAAGTTGGCCGTGGGGGACCAACTTAAAATCTGTCTAGGTTGACAACAGCTGTGGCTCCTGGCGTGGCTCCAACCAAGTGTTGATACGCACTTGACCTAGCGGGTCGTGACGAAAGGACTGGCTCCATTCGCACCAAACGCTCTTCAAATCGCTCAATATTGGCTATCATTGTCGACACAAGATTGAACAATTTGGGAATTCCCATATTTGGAGCCCCTACTGGTGTTTGTGTTACTGCCGGCAATGTCTATTGTGCCGGTCGCCTACCTGGCGTAGAAGAATCCGGAACTTTTGTTTTTTTGTTTAAGTTTTTCTTAAGCAACTCTCTATGTAGTTGCTTGACCTTTGGACAGCCCCTGCAGCTCGAGGGATGTCCATCTGTACCACAGTGCACGCACTTCAAGCGCGCCCTGTCCTCAACCCTCCCCTCTCCAAGGGGACACTGCACAGACAGATGCCTCTCTGCGCATTTGCCGCAACGAGGCTGCTTGTTGCATTTCGCCGCCGCGTGGCCAGAGGCCAGGCATCTTGCGCAGAGAAGCATCTGTTTCGTCCCCCTGAGCCCCTCCCAGGACACCTCCTGTTTGTTGAGGAGCTTAATTCCCCTCAGGCATTCAAGTCTGCTCCCCGGAGAGACCTGGACTAGGAAGAGGGGAAGCAGATGCACAGGCGGCTTTCTAGAGTGGACAGTGGAGAAGCGACGAACTGCCAGCAACTCCACGCCTTCTATCTTCAATTCCTGAAGAGCCTTCAAGATGCTCTCCTGCTCAGTAGACGCAGCCAAACTCTTGAGAAGGACCGTTTGGACCTTCTCGCTTTTTAAGATGAAGGCGGTTAATTCCATCCCAGCTGTCGTCAAAGATTTCTTGAATTTTTTGAAGCTGTCCTCAGTTAAGCAGTGGACAGCTTGCTTCTCGCTTCCTTTATTTTTTATATAAAATTCATCCTCTACAGACAACTCACATCCCTGTATGGTATCTGCGGTTTACATGCCGGTGTGTTTATCGGCGGCACGCTTTATTTCCTCTGTGGCTTCTCCTGCTGTTTCTCTGTCTGTTGCTGGTGTTACTTTAGTTGCTGCTTCTGCTGATGGTGTTTTTGTTGTTGTTGTTGTTGATGCTGCTGCTGTTTCTGCAGCTATAGCTGCTGTTGTTCTTGCTGTTGCTTTTGTTGTTGCTGCTTTTGAGCCCGTTTGGTTTCGAGCTTTTGCTGGACGATTTTTATGAACTCCTCCAGCTCATGTTAATGCTTTATTTTATCTGCCAGCTATTTTTCAGCATCAGCAAGTTTATCCGCTTCAGCGGAAGCCAGCTTAGCATAGCGATTTTTTTATCGCTTTTTGCTTGCTCTTTTAGCTGCTTTTTGGAGCTTCGTTTAGCTTTATTTGCCGGTCAACCAAAAATGGTTTCGGCTACAGAGTCTTCCTCTTTTTTGCACTGTTGCTGCTCTCGCAGTCAGATGATATGGAGGAATATTCCACTCTACTTCACCACTCACTTCTTTTCGGTTCCCATTTCTGGGAAATTCCGAATTTTTGCGTTTTAATATTATAATTTTATATCTGTACTGCTATTTCTATTTCTCAGCAAAAAAAATGTTTCCGCATCGAAATCGCACGCTTTATTTTTTCGGTTGCTAGGTAACCATCCACTACATCCGAATCACATCCTTCCGTAGCGAAGGATATGTCTGTGAACCACTGGTTCACAATGCGTCCTCCGTGGCAGTATGAGCAGAAATAATTTTCTCTTGATTAGTGTCGATTATTTCCTGTTCGAGTTAACATTTTCACCCCTTCCTTTCTGGATGCCTTGTCGCGGCAGAAGGGCTTAAGAGTCAATGAACGTCGTTCCGAAAGATCCCAGGTGAGACGTCGAACTATTCTCCAGAAACGTCTTGTCCTTGGACGTCCTAAATAAAGACTGTATGCAGGCAAACGCAAAGGATTTGACTACTCCAGGTGGTACTCGTGACTGCGATAATTCACCCGATGTCTTTTCGACATCGGCCGGGGCAAGGATTTTTGAGGCCCCAACCACCATACTTAAAACACCCTCCGCCAGCAGGGGCACTGAAAGCAATGATTCTTGCCACTCACTTTACGATGCCTTCAGTAGAATGAGTTGGAAAACCAGAGAAAGCGGCGGACAGGCTCAGCGTGATACGCCTAATATACCGGCTCAGGGTCAGGAAGCTAGCCAGAGTTCCACCTCTAATGGCGCGCCTCAGAAATCCGAAAATGAGGAACGAGCCCCAAAAGATCCGGCACATTGAGGCTCCTGACTAAGAGCCAAAGGAATAGGAGGAGATGGAAGGTTGTCACCAAGCGGCGCAAAGAGATCACGAAAGTGGTTGAAGGCGCAAGCGTCGAAGGCAGTATCCCTTCAATTTCGAAGGCAAAGAGGATTAGGTCAGTAGAAGTATCACCAATCGAAACTGGTCAATCCTCCGAAACCAACGCCGCCCCCTCTTCCTCTGGCTCTGAAAGAAAAAAGCGAAAAACGTCTTCACACGCTCCCGTTGGCAGCACTCTCCGCACGCAAGGTCCGCAAGATACCGGTGCCGCACCTAGTGTTGGCTGCGGCTCGGATAAACGAAAATTGACTGCTGCTGGAGAGTCTGCTCTGGAAAACGGAACCTTTTTGCTGAAAATTCCCTCCCTGGGAACCACAAGTTTTGAGGTTCTCACACACTTAAAACTCACGCGCGCCATCTGCTGGATCCCGGGGCCACTCAGGAACACGGCGGATGTGCTGGCGCGTCTCCGCATCCAGAACCCTGGTCTCGAAACCAGAAGGTGGAAGGTTTTCTCCCACAGACAGAGCAAGAACCGGGAAAGCAAAGACGGTTCTACTCTCGTTGTGGGCCTAGACCGACCTTCGGTTGAGACCATCGTCTCCAGATACGGCTCTCGTCCCTATCTGCATTTTGGACGGATTGACTTCCGCCTCATGTCCAAGGTTTGCGAATAAGGGATGTTTTCCACGGTAACTCTGCATGCCACTGTTTACCCAGATCAACCTTCATCATTCTAAGGATGCCACTGCAATTCTATGTAGCAGACTTTCCATGATGAAGACAAAATCACACATCGTGTCTATCCAGGAACCATGGGTGTACAAAAATCGGATCTGTGGCCTTGGTAGTCTACGAGGCTTTTCCCCACTCTTCGACGATCGGAAAGACCGAGAGCTTGTCTTATTGTGCCAAATCTTCTCCCAGCAATCAAGCTTGGACAATTCTGTGGGCAAGATTTAGTTGCTGCGGTTATAAATTACAAATCAGGCAGTTCATGACATAATTTTGTCGTGGCTACGGCCTACTTCCCCTACGATTCCGTTCTACCACCAAGGGATGTAGCGGAACTCGTAGAGTACTGCGAATCGAAAAAGATGGGTCTCGTTATCTGTTGTGACGCTAATGCTCAGAACATCTTCTGGGGCAGCAGCAAATGTAACAGAAGAGGGTCGTATCTTCTCGATTTCGCACTTTCGTCTGGCTTGACCATAAACAACGTTGGATCGCAACCAACGTTTGTCACGACAAGAAGACAGGAGGTGATTGACTTAACGTTATCAAATAGATATCTCAAGGAGATCACAGACTGGAAAGTTCTGTCGGAAGTGTCCATGTCGGACCATAGATACATAGAGTTCCGAATCGAATGCAAAACCAACGTGTTGAAGAGGAGCAGGAACCCTAGGAGAACAAACTGGCCAAAGTTTAGGGAAGAGTTAGCAAGTCGCACGGTGCCTCTCCCAAAACTCAAAACGACGCGTAAGGTTGAGGTGGCAGTTCGGAACCTGAACGACACGCTAACTAAATGTTTTGAACTGACATGCCCAGTCAACACACACTCCTGCAGAACCCCTGTTCCGTGGTAGAATGCGGAATTGCAGAGAAAGCGCAAGGAAACCAGAAAACTTCTGAATAGGTCACTCAAGGCCAATCTGGAAGAGGACTGGGACCTGTATCGATTTTAACAAAAAGAATATAAAAGGCTAATTCGAGCTTCGAAAAGTGCCTCTTACAAAGACTTTTGTGTGAAAATCGAAACACTCAGTGAAACCAGCATACTAGTGAAAGTCCTCAAAAGGGACAAAGCAGTGAGGCTGGATACACTCAGAAAACCCGCCGGTACTTATACCGAGTCTAAAGCTGAGACCCTCCAACTCCTGATAGAGACTCAGTTTCCTAGAAACCAGTTCACAGTTGGCTCAAAATCAGTGCCGATTTCCGAAACTGGGCATGAGCAGACAAATACTACACGTAGAGGCTGGTATATTTCATCGTTCGTGGCAACTGATGAGGACATCACGTACGCTGTTGCGTCTTTTGATGGCTTCAAGTCACTGGGCACCGATGGCATATATGCAGAATTGCTGCAAAAGGGTATAGACCCTCTACTACCCGCTCTGAAAAGAATTTTCACTGCCACCCTTGAGCTGGCAGCTACATTCCAAGTACCTGGCGTACAGTGAGGGTAGCCTTCATACCAAAACGAGAGACTACTCTCTCGCCAAAAATTTCAAGCCTATCAGTCTCATTTCCTTCATGCTAAAAAGCTTGGAGAGGCTGGTCGAACTATATTTGTGCCACAACGCTTTGCGATCACACCTTCTATCTCAGATGCAAGATTACCAGCGCGGAAAATCTTGCGAGACTGCACTTCAAAATGTCATCGGTAGAATTGAAAGTGCGCTCGACAGGAAAGAATACGCAATGGGCATTTTCATCGACATAGAGGGCGCTTAATAATTCGCTTCGATAATGCGAATTTTATTGGCATTTGTAACGCTGCCAGGGAACACGACGTAGAAGAATCATTGCTGTTGTGGATAAAAGCAAAGCTATCGAATAGGGATATAATCGCGGAGGTGGAGTGTGTCCAGTACGTAATGTAGGAGGTCAGCAGGGACTGCCCCCAAGGCGGCGTCCTGTTACCTCCCCTCTTGTGAATGCTGGTCGATTCTTTGCTTTGAATAGATCTAAAACTAAGACATCTATGCAGATGATGTACCCGTACTGGTTACGGGACCATGACATGCGGCCGTTAGTGCTGATGGGCAGGCGGCTCTTGACATGATCGATAACTGGTGCACTAGGGCTTTAAGTCAACCCTCTTAAAACTGAGGTTATTCTCTTCACGAGAAGGAGGAATCTGACTGGCCTGACTCAACTAGTATTTAAAGGCGTCACTATCCCACTTTCCAGTGAAGCCAAATATCTAGGTGCTATACTGAAGAGTAAACTTCTCTAGAAAAGACACATTGAGACAAAAACCTTCAAGGCGCTGTCAGTCTTTTGACAATGCAAGGGAGTTTTTGGCAAAACCTGGGGTTTATCACCCATAAGATCCCTTTGGATCTACACGGCAATGATAAGATCACTTCTCTCTTATGCATCAGTAGTTTGGTGGAACAAGCTTTTGCGCAAATACGTGTCTGCCGCTTTCACCAAGTTTTAAAGAACAGGGACTTTCCCCAGCACGCCTTGCTCTGCTCTTGATGCTCTGATTAATCTCCCCCCCCTTGATCACCACACCATGGGATGTACACTCAAGGCCATCTCTCGATTAAAAAAAGGAATGGTCTTTGGTTCCACTCGCACTGGAGCTTTGATGACCTCGCACACCGCATCCCCAAGATACCACTCTCATGGACATGCCGTCTGATGCGAGGTCGCCAATAATACAGCTGCGACGCTCAAACAAAGTCGACTTCTGGACTGGGCTGGCTGTGACCAGAAACTGAACCGGGAAAGGAATGTAGTGGGATTTTCACGGACGGCTCCAAGACGACGCAGGGTTCTGGAGCTGGGGCTTTCGTGGAAAACGACAACATTAGATTTCACGCCTCCTTAGGTAATTTCGCATCGGTCTTCCAGGCGGAAGTCTTAGCGATCCTAATGGCCACCAACTATATTGTGAAGAATAGGTAGAATGGAAGAAATATCTGCGTCTGCAGCGATAGTCAAGCTGTGCTAAAGGCATTACTCAACCCTTTAAACACTTCCAAGATAGTTCAAAAAATGCAAGTCTTCCCTTAATTTGGTCGGCAGGCTGAATTCGCTAAGACTTGTCTGGGTACCGGGTCATCACGGGATCCTGGGAAACGAAACTGCCGATGAACTAGCTAGGCTAGGCTCAGCAGAGGCATTCGTAGGACCCGAACCCGCCTTGGGATTACCCGCGTCCCTGGTCAGGGCCTCCGACGATGGTTGGGTCTCTCTACAGCATAACCAGAGATGGCGTGACTCTCCAGGATGCAGAGTGACCATGATTATGCTCCCAAACGTCTGCAGGAAATCCGCTTCTTTTTGGCTATCTCTAGACAGAAACAAGCGCAGACGATTTATCGGTGTTCTAACGGGACACTTTACCTTTGCTATGCACCTGAGTCGGCTTGGGCTTAGTGATGTCACTCTCTGCGACGGCTGTGGAGAAGGTGAAGACACTTCAGAGCACTTTCTCCGTCAGTGTCCTGCTTTCGCTCGTATCAGGTGGCGGTTATTTGGGACTGATGTGGTGGGAAATGAAAACCTAAGTAGTATAATGGACCAGTATTTGAGTCTGGGCGCTCCAGTGTAGTTTATCCCAACCTTCACCACAAAAAAAAAACAAAAAAATACATCATATACAAGTATATAGTGATATTTTTATGCTAGGTCATGTCCTCACGGACGAGTCTTCTCCTGTACTCTTGATATTTTGTGAGTCATTTTAACCTCAACTGATGTGGATCGCCGATCCTTAATATAGTGTTAACATCAGTCTTTGACCTTGTTCTCTTAAGAGTCCCAGTTTTTTAAACGAAACTTGTATATTCTAGCGACACACCTTACTATGCCAACATTTAAGCCGAGTTTGCGAAGGCGTTTTGCTTTCAAGATTTCCGGTGCGTCAGGATTCCCAGATTTGTTTTGGGGAACAGGTGTGACGTAAAATAGAGCAGATAGGCAGATGTAAAAAATGTGAAGCTACCTTTTGCTAGTGGGCAATGTTACTATATATCAACAACAAACTATGGGCTAAATGAGACCACTCTACGACGAAAAAAATTGATCAGTAGAGTATACTTTGAGAATAATAAAATATATAAAACTCTAACTGACAGTAGCATTCATATAAGATTCATACAAATAAAGTGCTCAATATATTATGGCTAGAGAAATATGGTAAGGACTACCGAGAATAAAAGATGTTTTATCTCAGTTTGTCCTGCTAGTTTGAAGTAATTTCTAAAGCTGGTGTGAAAGATAAACTTTTGAATAATCAAAACTTCCACCATCACTCCCTAACTTAGAAACGTCGATAAATCGTGAACGAATAAAATAAAATTTTCTTCTCTTATATTTGTAGACAGTCTCCTATGTCATCAATCATTTTTGAGTCCACGCGTAGTTCGTTTCAAGTGTCCGCGTGCATATCCCGGCACACACTCAATTCCAGCATGGAAGTGTTTTCACCGTATTTTGATGAATGTACGAGGGTCTCTATTGCCGTCTTCCGTTTTGAACAGTTGAACGCGTCTCTAATTTATTCATCAACAGGCTTTCGACATCAATTGCTTTATTGAATCATAAACCGCACCAAAGACACTCGGGACGATTGTGATGAAATATTCACCCTCTACCTGATCTATTTAAGAAAGCAGATCTCGAGAAGATAGGTCACAGCTCGCCATCGGAATTGCTGTCCCCTCATTGGTGGCACAGGAAGCCTGCCAAGCGGCACTCAAAATCCGAACCTCTCATTGACTGGGAATAGCACGAAACGCGCATAAAAATATTCCAATCTGCGCAGCAGTCTCTCCTTGAAAGGTGATAATCTATGTTTGTACATCTGATTGGTAATCTGATTAGTGACAGGAGCATGCCTCGTTTTTCGTGAAGCAATAAAACAACCCAAAGAGGAACTCACATTTCTACAGCGAATGTGTCCTACCCTCCCCTCTGTGGAATCTCATATTCTGCGTAGATGTGCAAGTGGAACCGGTTTCTGGGCGAAAGGAAAAAAGAACACACCAAAAATCTGGACACTTGATTGCTGCATTCTACTTCTACCTCGGGTTTGAATCCTGCCCGAGGTGGTTACCTGCCTTTTTTTGTTTGCTTTTGTTCGTCTTTTCAAACCACAAATTCAAGTTCTTGGGATTCCTTTTGAGGTTTTGTTTCTGTTTCTTCTCCGCTTCGTAGAATTGAGTTGCGAAAATATGACTTGAGCTCGTGGCCATGAGGTTGACGTGTGCAAAAAATCTAGTATTACGCAAAAGGATCTTTATAGGTCACATGGACACGCAAGAATAGTTCGATTATCTTTTATATCCCATCGCATGATGCGCTCGCAGGTTAATTAAAGATGTTCACTTCCGATTGTTTTTGCTTTACAGTTATATAATTTTATTTTTCTTCATTGAAAATGTGACTATTGCGTTTCACAAACAAAACTTCCATAAAGGACTGAAGAAGTCTTAGAAAGTCTTAGAACCGAGGTTGAGATATTTCCTGGCGAGTTGAAGGGACTCAAAATTAAACTTTAACTCTGAACAGGAAAAAAGAATTAAATACATTCCGTCTAGCAATGAAATTCTCTTACGACGATATATATTTTAAAGATGTTTTTTGAACAATTGACCAAATTTAGATTTATTATATTTTCGTGTTCAGCTGCCGTCAAAGACCATCTCAATCTTCAGCGATGAGATTTATTTCTGAGTGAATGGGTTTGTCAAGAAGCATAAAATGCGTTTGACAGCAATCAACACTTACCTTGCGAGACACCTTTCCATTCCGAAAAAAGCACCAGTTGCTGTGTAGTGCATGCCGAAGGCGTCATTAGATTAGTTTTTTTTTAGATTGTGCGTATAGCCATGTTTCTGATGATAAGTGACTATTTTCGATCAACAATTTGTTTTAACGTGGTCGCCGTGGCGTAGTGGATAGAGTGCGACGCTTACACGCTGAAGGGTCTATGTTCGACTCCCAGCTCAACACCAATTTTTCGAATTTTTCACGGCACCACCTCTTTCGAGCTGCTGACAACACTCAAAGAGTAATAACTGTGTAATTTCACCGTTCACAGTCGGCAAAAAACTGTAGGTCCCTTTTACTCGTGAGAGAACAGCAGCGCGCACAACACGAGTAGTTGATGACCAAGCTAGGCCCTGGTCCCCATTTGGACTGTAGCGCCAACAATTATAATTATTATTAATTTGTTTTAACAGAACGGTGTACTGAAGTACAAGCTGCAAGTTCGTTATATCAAAAAATACACCCTTCACATGGCTGCCTTGTTCACGTGATGTCTTTGTACTTTTTTCGGCAAAGGCTTATTAGCTCAAAGCAAATATTGAACGTGAACTTATTAACAATTTTTGCAAACTATTTAGTAATAATGAACAAATAATTAACTTTGTTCTGGATATTTTTAATCCATTTTGTTTTATTTAAAAAAAGTTAAGTTAAGTTAAAAAGAAGGAGAATAGAAGCTATAAAATATAAAGTATTTCTCATAAATAACACGTCTTAGCTACCCAAACTAGGCTGCATTAAAATAACGATTATTTCGACCTTTTTCTTTTTACTGGGCGAGTAAAGAAACGCATACAGACATTTTTTAAATACTGGCATAATACAAAAAATACTAAAAAGTTTTTGAATTTAGAAAAAAAATTTTTACTGCGTAAATCGCACTGGCAAAGTTGTAGTTCTTCTTCTCCTTTTTCTTGTGGGGCTACAGTCCGGGGTGGACCTGGGCCTCAACCAACATGCCTCTCCAGCCAGTTGCGCACTCCAGGTTGGTTGAGGTCCTTCTCCACTTGTGAGCGCCACTTTACTCTAGGTCGTCCTCTGTTGCACCGTCCCAATGGCACGGATTCAAAGACTTTTCGGGCTGGAGCAGTGGTGTTCATACGCTTTACATGGTCTAGCCATCTTAAGCGTTGTATCCCTAGACGTTTGACCGGGCGCATGTCGCTGTACAGCCCATAGAGTTCGTTATTAAATCTTCTCCTCCAGTTGTAGTTGTTTTTGGCAATATTCAGGATCGGCTTTCACGGTGTACAGGCTGTTGTTGTTGAAGTTGTAGAAAAATTAATTTTAATACAAAAAGTCAGCAGTAAATCTTTGAAAAATAATTGTGAACCAGAATGTAGAAAAGATCGAACACTGTCTTCGCCGCAAAAATATAAAAATTTTTGGATGGGTCAAATATGACGTCATTTTTATATTTCGATAAATGAATACACACGATCTTACACCTCAACAGCCAGGAAGATTTCGCACTCCATGTTGATTGTAGTCTTTCTCTTCTTCTTTGGGCCATGTCCGCCTCGGCCACCCTCTATTGCGTTATCCCAATCAATAATTCGGATTTAAAGAACTTTTCGGATTCAAAGATTTTCGAAGTATAGATGTCCATGCTTGACTAAGCGCATGTCACCAAAAGTCATTAACGCAAACAGAATCAAAAACTGAACCCAAAAAGACTAAGGGCTTTCTTATGAGCTTTTAGTAGCGTCCATGCTTCTGCACCGTAAAACCGGACTGGAACGATATAAACACAGCTTAGTCTTTCAAAAAAGGCTTCCATTACTTATTTTCTTACTTATTTAATTTCCCCTTGAACTTAAGGAAACAGGGGTTGTGATTCTGCTTGTAATTTCGGTAGTGACCTGGAAAGTATTTGATCTCTAAGATTCAGTCCCCAGTCTTTAGGACTTTTGGCAAATGTTTTCTTCTTCCTCTTTTCTTTTACCCGCCCGAATCAACTACACTTCATTTGTACAACGAGTGGTGACAGTTTAATTTTTTCACCATTTCAGGATCACATTGTTTTAAAGGATATGCGAGTTTTTTTTAGATAGATGGATAGTTTATATTTTGTAAAATATGTTTACATTAATATTAGCTATCGCAAGGTATCTATTTCAGAGATTTGATAGGAATTGAAGCAAACAAACTGAAGGAAAATACGACAAGAAACCTTCAATGAAAATAAGAAAAAAAAAATAAAAATAAATAAATAAATGATTAAATAAATCAATATATAAGTAAATAAATAAATAAATACATGAAAAAATAAATAAATAGATAAATTATTATATAAATAAACAGGTAAATAAATAAACACATAAATAAATTTATAAATAAACAAGTAAATAAACAAGTACATGAATAAATAAATAAATTAACATATTAATATTTAACAAGTAAGATAATGACATACGAAAAACGTTAAACATATTGAGGAATACAATCAGTCAACTCATTGACTAGTGGATTGTCAGCAAAAGGACATGAATTATAAAACGTATCCGTCAGTTTTAATATTCGCTTATAAACCAGCTCAACACCCGCCCTTTTGTGCAGTTTTAAGGTGGACTATTCCCGAGTTAGGTCTAACATCAGTTTTAGAATTATGTTCTGAGCTATTTGTAATTGCTTGATGTGGCACAGTGCGACTTTTCCCCATACTGGGCAACCGTAAATCATAATTGCTTGGAATATGGATTTAAAAATGGTTACTTTGTTGGTGAAGGACAAAAAAGATTTTCTGTTGATTTAAGGGCAAAGCATTTTTTTGCAATGCTTACTTTCTTAAGGGTTTATTTGATGTGCTCATGAAAATTCAATTTGCTGTCAAGATTTATACCAAGATACCTTACGGAGTTCTTCCACTCTACGCTGATTCCATTCACCCGCAAGCTAGTACTAGGGAGAAAACAAGATTTCCTTTTTCGTGTGAAAAAGATCGCTTGTAATTTATCTTCATTGTACTTTGTCTTCCATTTATCACAGTAACTAAAGACAACTTCCATCGCATATTTGACATTGCTCTCAATGTTAAGAGCGAACACATGTGATGTAAATATAGCTGTGTCATCAGCAAATATAGCATTTTCACATTCAGGTAGTTCAGGAAAATCCGATGTATACAAATTGTATAGAATTGGCGCTAAGACAGACCCTTGGGGTACACCTGCATTATAAGTTATCAAATCTGATACACCACTATTAACATAGACTTGGAAAAAACGGTCAGACAGAAAACTTAGAACTATTTTACACAAATAAGGTGGAAAGTTGAAATTGTTCATCTTGGAAAGTAGCCCATTATGCCAAACAGTGTCAAATGCCTTCTCTATGTCAAGTAAAATCATTCCAGTCGATTTACCATCTGCGCGATTACTTTTTATATGATTACAGATTCTCTTAACTTGATGAGACGTGCTGTAATAACGCCTAAACCACGAGTTTTTTAATTTTCAGAGTTTTAATACTATCTCTGTTCAGGTCCCCAACACGGTGGTAAGAAAATGATAATCCAAAATAGGCGGCGCCAAGTCTTTTCAAAGTTCTCTCCGGATAAACATTTAAACAATATCAGTTTGATGATACTGGCAATGGAGCTTAGTTCGAGAGTTTTGTGGGTTGTAAATAATATAAACATTCCTATGAAAGAGCCAGCAGTCTTCATGTACAAATGGAACCTTAGGAAAGATATGGAATTAAAACTGAAAATGATATTCGATTGTGCTCCGTATTCCAAAAGAGAAATCATGTAACTTGAAAACGTCTACTGCAGTACAAAATGGAAAAACAACAAATAAAAATTAGTGAATTATATACCACAGCTGTGAAGAAATGTTGCATGGTGAAGGATATGTACCCTGAGGTCGAAGAAAGTCGGCTTCATGTCAACAAGTTATTCTGTGATCCACATGCAGGGCAGAATTATTAACGAATACCCTTGTAGTTACCGACTACATTGAGGACTCAATTAAAAAGATTGCGATGTTTTGGGTGAAATACGACAAACAAATCGTATCATTACAAAAATCTGGAAGAAAAACAAATTTGACGAAGTTGCCAGATAGTTCCGACTAGAGCACAGAAAAAGGTATCGGAGCACCTGATTAACGGAGAATACATAGTCGGAGATCAAAGGCTACCTTGCAAAAGAATTTTCAATTTTTCATTTCAATTCAATTTATTAAAATTGGTAAAATAACAAGTTCATAACTAATAAGTAGGTTGTAGAAATAATAATAATAACTAACAACAAGAAAATTAAAGAAAATAAAAAGTACAAGAAAAGGAGGAGAAGAAGGAAAAAGAAGCAATGTAAAAATAAAGCAGAAAATTTTATTTGCAATATGCGATAATAATTATAAAGTGCAGCTTTCAAGTGTACCGCATTTTGTATTATTTTGATAGCTACTAGTAAGGAGTTCCATAGCTTAATAGCGTGTATAAAGAATAGACGAGGCGATTTAGAATATTCATGTCAAGGAGTATTAATGTCAAATGTGCTTTCAGACCGAGAAAATACTAATTTAGAAAAAAAGTAACTAGGTTGTTTACAAGTTATTAGCTTATGTATAAAAATACAGTTCCGTATGCAGAAATATTGGTTTGACGGAATGCCAAGGAATTTAATAGAGAAAGCAGAAATGCTGTCATATCGGCTGTGCATATATATATATATATCTTAGTGCATCATTATAGGCAGTTTGAAGTTTCTGAAAAGACAATGAAGCCAAAGAACTGTAAACTACTTCACCATATGATATAATAGGCATAACAATAGGCATAATAATAGGCGTAATAATAGGCATAATAATTGAGTTTGTTTTCGTCGTGC
The DNA here is from genome assembly GCA_955652365.1 of Eristalinus aeneus. NCBI lineage: Eukaryota > Metazoa > Arthropoda > Insecta > Diptera > Syrphidae > Eristalinus > Eristalinus aeneus. Next base: position 64,865,205 of record OY019130.1, on the reverse strand, counting down.
CTCAAAGGGAGTAAAACTTGCAAATATCCACAGATTCCGTAGGCACCCATAAATAAGACTTATTATTAAATTCATATGATTCAGACACGATAAGTTTCGACAAATGACAAAACCAAGGCTAGTTGCTGATTCAACCAGCTTAAGTCTTGTCCCAGAAATGAAGATATCAGGAATATGTCCAAACACAAAGGATTTATTAGCGATACGAATAACATGACACTTAGACGGATTTAGTAAAAGACCATTTCTGGAGGCCCATTCACATATCGCCGATAGATCCTCGTTAAGCCGGCAAGTGAGTACATTGACATTATCAAATGAAAGCTATAAATACAGTTGAACATCATCTGCGTTGAGGTAAAAACTTCCATGTTTACACATACAAGGCAGTTCATTAACATACAAACAGAAAGGTATTGTACCCCAAATGGAACCTTGTGGAACACCGTTAATAACAGACCTAGGATTGGAGTTAATGGTTTTAATGGTAATTCTCTATGACCTGCCAGCCAAGAAACTTTTTATCAACTTGGTATCTGTATTTCTAATTAAAACCAAAATAGCGTCTAATCTTCCAACATATAATTACATGGTTGACTTTGTCAAATGCTTTGGAAAAGTCAAGAAGACAAAGAATAGTCAGCATACCCTCATCAAATCCCTGTCGTATATCACATAAGACTTTCAACATAGCTTAAGTACAGCTATGTTTTTGCCTAAAGCCCGATTGGAAGGCATTCAACAACAAGTTTCTTTTAAAATGTCCTTGGATTTGCTCAGCCAAAACTATTTCGAGAACCTTTGAGAGAAATGGTTGTATACTTATCGGACAGAAATCATTTGGAGAAGTAGCATTAGTTGCATTTGATGCATTGGCACTTTTTCAAACGGCTGGAAAGGTTGATGTAACGATTCAGTCAGATTCAGGTTTATAACATGCGTAAGGGGCTTCAGCATACTAGGTAAAATAAGTTTAATAAACGAAGTTGGTATACTATCAACACCAATTGCATTTGATTTTATGCTAATTTCGTAACGAGCCACTTCATTTTCATTCTTCTTCTTCTTCTTCTTTTTCTTGTGGCGCTACAGTCCTGGGTGGACCTGGGCCTCAACCAACATGGTTCTCCAGCCAGCACGATCTTTTGCAATTTTCGTGATTGCTCTTTTCAACAGTCCATTCGCTGTTTTAGCACAAATCACTCGGATACAGCCGTCCGCTCCAGGAAAAACTTGAGTGACCCTGCCTATTGGCCATTGCAGGGGTGGTCTGTTGTCATCTTTTAAGAGCACGATATCTCCAACTGCTAAATCGGCTCCTTTGCGATCCCACTTGTATCGTTGCTGGAGAGATGTCAAATATTCTCTGGTCCACCTTTTCCAAAAGCTCTGCATCATGTGTCTAACCATTTGCCATCTTGTCAGTCTGCTTATGTTTAAGTCCGCGGTGTCAGGCTCTAAAGTTGCTGTGAGAGGACTTCCGATTAAAAAATGACCTGGGGTTAGAACATCGATGTCAGAAGGATCATCTGAAATTGAACTTAAAGGACGAGAATTAATTATAGCTTCAATTTGACAGATTAATGTATGCAATTCTTCATACGACAAAAATCTGTAACCGACAACCCGGCGTAAATAGGTTTTAGCTATCTTTATTGAAGACTCCCAAAGGCCTCCAAAATGTGGGGAGCGTAGTGGTATAAATTTCCACTGAATGCCATCGTTCAAACAAGATTGGTGAACCAAATCTATGTGTTGCTGCGAGTAGAATAACGACTTTAATTCATTTAGCTCCTTGTTTGCTCCAACGAAATTTGTTGCGTTGTCCGAGTAAATTGTTTGCGGTTTGCCGCGTCTGGCGACAAATCTTTTAAGAGCTGCTAAAAATGCTTGAGTTGAGAGATCAGCCGCTATTTCTAAGTGAACAGCTTTTACTCTAAAACATATGAAAAGGCATATGTAAACTTTATTAGGCCCCCTGCCACGAATTCCTGAGCGGGTATAGAAGGGTCCACAATAATCTACACCTGATGCATTTATTGATGACTTTCCTTACGGTATGTTTTCCTCCAATAGGCCAAAATCGGGTTCTTAATGCAACAAGCAGTGCTTGGGGCCCAGCATGCATGTTCTGAAGATGATAATAAGTAATAATTGTTGAAGTGAACGGATGAGTTTTTGGGAGGATCATGGGGTGCTTGCTTTCGAAGGGTAAAGATGAGTTTTGAATGCGTCCCAGGTGTTAAGGAACTTAATCTACCTGTTCTGTTCAATTCTTTATGATTGGATAGCATTTTGTATTCATCAGAAAGTTCACTGATTTGTATCATCCGTACTATATACTTTAATCCACGATCCAATTCTAAAGTGGTTAAGGCACCTCCCTGACGATTCGCAGCCTTTGACGATGCGTTCATGAAAAAACGATAAACATAAGCGAATACTTTCACCATCTTTGTGTGCGTATTGAGATATTTGCAACGTATCAATATATCTTCGTTTTCAGTAATCAACAAAGCTGTTTGTTTAGTTCTCCGTTTTTCTGGAGGATTTTCTTCAAATTTCCTTGAGCATAACGAAGGCCATTGCACTTCATCGTCGAGCAGAAATTCCGGACCGGACATCCATAGGGTACGTTGTATTTATTCGGTGGGAAATACACCTCGCGATAGAATGTCAGCAGGATTCAAGTTTGTAGGTACATGTCGCCAAACAATGGATTCTGATAAACCTTGAATTTTGGCTACCCTGTTCGAGACAAAGGTGTTCCAATTACAGGCATCGGAATGTATCCACGATAGAACAACAGTAGAGTCACTCCAACAATACGTTTTTTTTTTTACAGTTCTGTAGGTGTAAAATCTGCCGAATACGTTGTATTAATTCTGCCAAAAGAAGGGCAGCACATAACTCCAATCGAGGTATGGACATGGTTTTTACCGGTGCTACTCGAGATTTCGAATATAGAAGATGAGTACGGATTGAATAAGCCGAATCTTGACTATGTAGGTAAATGCAAGCTCCATAAGCCTTTTGGCTAGCATTGGCGAATCCATGCACTTGAACTGTAGAATTTGGCAGCAACGCATAACGAGGGAATTTAATAATTTTGATGTGTGCTAACTGTCTGCAAAACTCCAACCAATTGGAATGCAAATGTTGTGGAAGCGATTCATCCCAATGTAATCTTTCTTTCCATAGCGCTTGCATGAATATCTTCGCCTTTACCACAATTGGACTGATGAGACCGAGCGGAACATAAAGCTTAGAAATGTTGGAAAGTATAACCCTCTTTGTCGCAATTTGAGAAAACACGACTGGTGCACAAGAAAACTGAAATTCATCCGAATCAGGCTGCCATATTGAACCAAGAGTTTTCGTCACTTGTTTATTGTTAATTTTTAGGAATTAAATTTTAGAAAGGTTCTGTCCTTCTCAGGAATCTCCTGAATGAATTCGGAATTGTTCGAACACCACTTACGCAAATAAAAGCCTCCCCCTTGTAATAGAACAGTTGTCTGATGGGAAATTTCTCTAATTTCATCAAGGGTATTGGCACCTGATATCAAATCATCAACATAAAAATCCTTTTGAATAGTTTGAGAACCAATGGGATACGGCGCACTCTCATCTAATGCTAGCTGAACCATAGACCGAATTGCAAGAAACGATGCGGGAGCAGTTCCATACGTTACGGTATTTAACTTGAAGATGTTAAGGTCACTCCGCTTATCCCTCCATAGAATTAATTGTAAGTTATTGTCAGGTGGCTGAACCTGTACACATCTGTACATTTTCGAGATATCAGCTGTGATACCAAATCTGTGCATTCGAAATCGAAGAAGTATTGTAAATAAGTCATCTTGAATAGTAGGTCCTACCATAAGAATATCATTGAGTGATATACCCGATGACGATTTCGCTGAAGCATCAAAAACAACACGTAACTTGGTTGTGGTACTATCCACCTTTGTGACACAATGATGAGGAAGGAAAAAGTGTTGCGTTTTAAGAACGTCAGCATGTACCTTTGTCATATGCTGGAGCTGAATGTACTCATTAATAAAACTGGTATACTGCTGCTTTAATTGGACGTTTCGATCCAATTTTGCCTCAAGATTGTAGAAGCGCCTTTGAGCAAGCTTAAGAGACTCGCCGAGTTCATTGCGAGATTTTTTAAATGGGAAGCGTACCGAAAAATTTCCAGATGAAACACGCTGATAAGTTGTCTGAAATAGGTTTTCACACTCCTTTTCCTCCGCGGTGATTCCACCTCCCAAAAGGATTTAAGAAGACTTTCTATCGTATCGTTTTCTCCCGTATTATCATTGTCTAGAGCTACTGCACAGAGACTATAGTGATTCGATTGTTTTGGACTAAGTTCTCCTGCAACTATCCAGCCTAGAACGGTTTTTTGTAGCACTGGTAAGTTATTGCCCAAACGAATCTGTCCCACGGATAATAAATCGAAAAATATTCCTGCACCTATTAGCAAATCAATCTTTTGAGATTTGTGGAAGTAAGGATCGTAAAGTTCAATGTTCGATGGTAGGTGTGAAAGCAAATCAATATTTTTTAGTGGTTTTTCTGGCTGGTTGCAGGTGATTGATGGCAGAATGTGAGCTTCAATATTTGCAGTATAATCATTTAAACGAGATCTCAAGTTTAGATTTGTTTGTATCTTGAAACCGTACTTGTTTCTCCAATACCGCCAATTGGATTTGTAGATCTTGTACGTTTTAAATCAAGTTGCTGGACTAAACGCTCGGTAGCAAAATGAATTTGGGAACCTGAATCCAACAGTGCCCTACACGTAACGTAAGAACCGTTACAATCTCGCACCAAAATCAAAGCCGTCGCAAGAAATATGAATAAATTCTGTTCTTCATCTTTGACACAAAATTCAGTTATTGACTTTGATTTAGAGAGAAGTGAAGTGGTCGAATTATCCGTTGGCTTTAAAGAACCTTCAGGTGTGATTGATGTTTCAAATGGACTATTGAGAATGGGTTTCAAGTGAAGCAGTGTATTGTGACGTTGCGAACAATGTTTGCAGGGATGTGAATTGCAACTACGCACTTGATGGCCAGTTCGGAGGCAATTTATACATAATTTTTTAAGTTTGACTTGCTGATATCGATTTTCAGGCGAAAGATTTGCGAAAGCTTTACAGATGTAAATATTATGATCATTTTTATCGCAAAAGTGGCAGGTAGTATTAAGATTTTTCGATGTAACAAACGTCTTATGTACTATAGGTTTAAATGACTTACGATTGTTATTGAAAGTTGATTGTTGATACCTGGTGCTGGTGCTTGTCGTATTGTCCATCGCTTCTAAAAGTTGGCACCGTTTTTCGATGAATTCTGCAAGTTGATTCCATTTGGGCAATGAGTTGATAGTTGTTTCCTCTTCCCACTTTGTGCGATTTTTCGAATCAAATTTGTTGACTACAAGATGAACCAATAATCCATCCAGAATATCTTCCTTACTTCCAAGAGTGTTTAGTGCTCTCAGATGAGAATTGATGCTGTCACTCAGATCACGTAATTTGGATACCGATCCCCCTTCGACGTTTGGGAGCTTGAAAATTTCCTTTATATGTGCCTGAAATATTAATCGTTTATTATTGAATCGAGACTTTAAAAGATCAATAGCCTTGGTGTAGTTTCCGCTGGTGATTTCGAGAGACTGAATCGTCTTGAAGGCGAAATCCGACAAACATGAGCGTAGGTGCTGGAACTTTTCAATAGCAGTAAGTTCATCATCTGCATCCACTAATGTCTCAAACATAGATAGGAAATCCGGCCAGTCCGTATATTTTCCAGAGAATTTCGTTAATTCCAATTTAGGTAATCGGGCACCTTTGGGCTTTATACCCAGAAATGTTGAATCATGTGCAATACTAATTCTGCTTGTAGACTTCCTTTTACCATCTATCAGCGTCAGAATTTTTGCCTTGGTGTCAGCGTACGTATCTTCAAAAATAGCTCTTCTATCGCCTTCCAACTCGCCTTCATCCAAGATCTCGATACTGGTCTGTGCATCGTCGAACTTCTTAAAATATGCTTCTAAAAGTCCCAACTTCACTTCCCATTCGTGCAAAGAAACACTTTCATTTGCGCCTTCAACGTATTTTTTAAGTTTCGTAAGCTGGCCAGTGGCTGATGATCTTTTTGTTTTATAAGATGACAGCGTGAATACAGTATTCTCGGTCATATTGAGATTTCAATTACTCAAATAATTAGTTAGATCTTAATTTAAGAAATGTTGATCGCACTTATCTTCAACAGCGAAATTGAACAGCCAAACCAACGTAACAGCAACAGCAGCAGCAAATAATCGCCTTGGAATGTCCACTAATCTTCTCTCTGATATCACTTCAGTTATATCCAATAACACTTGCAGCACAATTGCAGTTTATTATTTTATTTATTTTCGAATCGATAATATTAAATTATTTTCTGTCCTGTCACGGTCGCCATGAAAGATAACCCAAGCCTTTTTGGGTTATATAAAAAAGAACGAACTATATTGCGAAATTAAACTACGAAGAAGCGAATACAAATCGAAACGAAATTGTCTTTATTGCTTGACTTCCAAAATTCGAATGAATGTCACATAGCTGATGCTCGCATGAGTAGCGGCTCAGACATAAAATCAAATATGTTGGTACTTCAAATGGCATGATCGATGCTGCATACAATTGCATTCTTATACATTTATGTTACTTCTATTTTAGATGATTAAGATAAGTTGTAATAATGAAATTCAGATAATGATGTGTAAGATAATGCAAATAACATAGTTCAGTTACAGTGGCTTTCAAATTTAGTAGGCTGAGTTGACATTAAGTGGTTGTTGTCTTGGGTTATTCCGAACAGTGTCCATAAGCTCTACATGGCCTAGCCATCTTAAGCGCGGTATTTGTAGACGCTTGACCAGGCTCATGGCGCTGTACAGCCCATAGAGTTCGTCGTTAAATATTTTCCTCCAGATGCTATCAACGCAAACAGCACAAAAACTTGCACACAGAACTTTTGTCTCGAAAAGACTAAGGGCTTCGTCATCCACTGTTTGTTTTTGCTAACGTCCAGGTTTCCGCGCCATAAAGTAGTACTGGGATGATCAAGCGGTTATATAAAGTTTAGGCCGTCGAGAGAGAGCTTTGTCACTCAATTGTCTCTTGAGCCCAGAGAAACAGTGGTTGGCAAGAGTGATGCTGCGTTTGATTTCGGTTGATGTTGTCGTCCTTATTTATCGCGGAGCCAAGGTAGACGAAGTCCTTGACAACCTCGAAGTTTCTGCTGCCTAGTGTGACGCTCTGTTTGAGACGTCGATGTTGTGTGTAATTTTTTACTTTGTTTTGCCCTCATTTACGGCCAGGCCCATTTTGGCCGCTTCCGCTTCAATGCCAGCAAACGCCTTATTGACGGCTCGCTGTATTCGTCCAATAAAGCCAATGTCATCAACGTATGCGAATAATGAACGTTGCAGAATTACGAGTAAAAGTGCTGTTACTTTTTTATTTCTTGTTCTTTTTCTTTGTTTAATAGCATGGATGACATCATCAGTATACCATGGGCAAGAATCCGCACAGTACTCTGGCTGATACGGGATGTCCAATAGTCAAATTTTAATTGGCGCGTGGTATGTGCAAATATCCCTAATACCAAAATCTTAAAGAGGTTAACGTGGATCAGAGCCCTATTGTATATTACCAAGGTCTAGTGACAGACAACAAATGAGAGTTTTGGATGCTTGGAGTCCCTCTGTAACGACTATTTGTCTTGTGCGTGCAACTGATGACTCAAAATTGATTGCCGGTTCTGAACTCTATTTAGATCCTTTTCTGTGACGTCATTACTGTGTATTGCGAATGCAAGTAGTAGAGTAGAGTTTTGATAATTTGGAAAGATGGTTGTTATTTAATTCTCACTGCAATCAAACTATTGACCCAGAGATCATAAACCTTCACATCTGAGATTTCTTTGCCTCAGAAACACACAAAGCTACAGTCTTCCAGCGAAAAAAACCTCTCTTCAGTAGAGAAATGCAGTTGAAGTCTCCCAGAAGCGATTTGAATTTTAAACAAATGTTAGTTGCGTTTTCTTTCGAAAAGGCTGTCCTTGAAATCCAGTGAACATCTTAGCAGAGCCAACACATGCACATCCCAAAGTCGATTATTTTCGTTTTCATTGCGTGAAGTCGCCTTTTCATGCTCCGTTGTTTTCTTTTTGTCTTTTCAAATTTCATTTTCTCCAACCGTTCGTTTATTCAGGTTTTTCATGTTTTCAAATGCATGTGGTTGCTTCTTTACCTCCTTATCCGTGCATGCGGATTTTTTTTGCTTCTCAGACCTTGACCATTAACATAGAAAAAAGGTGATTGCATAAACCAGCTCCACACACAACCGGTCCGCAACGAGATGGTCCTTTTTCGCACCACTCTTGTGGTCGGTAGCGGGGCAGAGCGCAGTGAGGGAGGTTAAGGTATTTTTAAGACGCGAACGGAATGAAGACGAATTGCATTACAAGCACGGTGGGTGAAGCGGATCGGCGAGCTGTGGGGAACGGCCGCGCAAAACAGGAATACACAAGTTGTTTGAAATGAAGTCCTTAAACGGCAGGAACCACTTACTTTGAAATGCAGTTTCGTTCGAAAATGCAAGTGGATTGTTTTATTTTTTGCTTTGTTTTGTCTTGTCAAAGAAACAAGGAATAGAGATTGGTTGTGTGGATTCTTGGTTGAGTGAGGACTGAAAGGGATCCCTGGGCTGTAGTGTTGCTTTTGCATGTTTCCAGAGCGCGGGGAAAGTAGGATCATTTTTGTGTATCTAATAAATTATGGTGCTTATGTTAAAACTCTGTTCGAAACTGGGTAGTCTTTCGTGTATTGGACGCCAAGAACATATCGATTATTTCTGTTCATAAGAGGAAGGTATTCTTTGATTTCATGATACCAACTTTTTATAAGGAAGTCAGTTTACATATGATATCTGCATGAAACATATAGTGTATATAGCTCTTGCAAACTGAAATAGTGTAAGGGAGTCCTTAAGGACTCCCACAGATTTATGCTCTGCGAGAAATGGGTTTTTGCTATAAATTCAATTTCTTCAAATCATATTTGAATTAAATGGTATGTTTTGAATATAATTGGGCTAAGTGCAGCTAAATAGTGGCCGCCGTTTCGTAGTGGGTAGGGAGCGATGCTCACACGAAGAAGGTCTAGGGCCCATTCCCGGCTGAACACCTCGAATTTTTCACGGCACCAGTTGCTGACAACACTCGAAGAGTAATAACTGTCTAAGAAAGCTTCTCAAACTTTGACGTTCGGAGTCGGCAAGAAACTGTTCCCTTAAACTCGAGAGAGAACAGTAACGCGCACAACACGAGTAGTTGATGAGCAAGCTGGGCTCTGAGCCCTTGTGGACTGCGGCGCCATACAAATATTATTATTAAGTGCAGCTAAATCGGAGGAAAGTTTCGAATTTCTATATTCAGCATGCAAGCAGAATGCTAAGAAAACTGAATCCTGGGCATTGTATTGTCTATATGGCGGCAGTATTGAAATGCAAAAATAAGATAAGAAAACAATACATTTTGAGGTGAGAAAATTTCCGTTTGGATAAAAACAATAATCTCAGGTAAACTTTACTTTATCCTTAAGCATATTGGATGTCTCATAATGGACAGTAACAATAATCATAAATGGAGGGTTCACAGTGGGACCAGGGACTAGCTTGCTTCATTGTGGCCACGGTGGCCACAATAATGTATGTCTTTTCTTAAAATTTTTAATCGTTGCGTGTTTGCTGGAGTATTTTCTGGCTATCTCAACTGCACAGATGTCATTCCACTATAGTCAATTTTAGACCCATTTCACTCAATCGAACTATCCGGATAGTTATTGAAAAAGTGATAAAAAAAAGGATTGTGATTTGTGATTGCGTCCAATGTGGATTTTAAAAAGGAAAGTCGACGATAGATGCGCTTTTACAGTGTGGTTCGGAGCATTATCATGTTGAAAATGCCATGAAAAATAACCAAAACGAGGCATAACTTTTTCAGGTACGGTTTTGTAGTTTTTTGCGTTCATATTTTTTGTCAAAAACTGTAACTCACCTGCACAATAGAAGGAGATGGCTCCCCATACGACCACACCCCCTACCCGACTTTGAAGGCGATACAAATGACGTTTCTCGTTACAAGGTTCGTAAAAGTAATAGTTTTATCCGTCTGGACCTTCCAAGTTGAATTTGTTTTCATCTGAGAAGAAAACATAACGCCAATGAGAGTTCTATGTCCGTCCGTGCGTCCGTGCAAAATTCAACCGCATTTCTTTTGGAGTCACATTTCTTTAATTTTAGCCTTTTTAAGTGTCGAGCATTTATGATAACTCTTTGAATTGTAGATAAACTTGCTTTAATGCCAACGTTAGCGCTGATCTTTGCGGCTGAGTCATGAGAGTTTGATGTTTCTTTCAAAATCGCTCTGTTATCAACATTAGAAAATACCTAAAACTTATTGGACAGGGATGCAGATACAAATGTACGACTTCTACCTATTTTTTTCGAAATTGCACTTATTGACTGCTTGAACTCATCAAAAGCTTCAATTTGGGTTTTCTCTTCAATCGATAGTGGTTTTAATTTGCCCATATTAATTTTAATACACTAATTTTAATACACTACTTGAATAGAATTAAAAATGGTTGCTGCATTCAAACTATAACAACAACAAGATTACTTATATTCAGCTTTCACTATGCAGTATTCAGCACCCATGATCGTGGATTAATTCCTTGACTTACCATTTACCACCGCAGAACTAAATGTTGCCATCGAAAACTCGAAGAGAAATAAAGCGCCAGGAGTTGAACGTATTCCTTGTGAGTGCTACAAAAATTGTTCACCAGATTTCTTGTCAGCTCTTACAGTAGAATTCAATAGAATATTTGTAACTGCTGATGTGCCCGAATCTTTTCAGAAAGCTATAATTTTTTCTCTCCACAAGAAAGGTGATTATGATGATCCGGCAAAATATAGAGGAATATCTTTCTTGAACACATCTGCTATGTAAGTTGTTTGCCAGTGTGCTCTTCGATAGAATCACGAAGTGGGTGGAAAATAGAGACTTTTTATACGAATTTTAAGCTGAGTTTCGTAGAACTATTCCACCATAGACTTGCTGATCAGAGTCGCTGATCAGAGATATACAAAATGATGAGTTCTACAAAATGAAACATAAGAAATTATACGCTTTTTTCGTGGATTTTCGTGCGGTTTTTGTCAACATCCCGCGGAAAATTCTTTTCTGTAAGTTATATAATATGTAGTAATAATTAATCATATATCACAGATGGTTGCAATTTATCTGAGGACTTTGAGATCTCAATATCCTGTACATATACGATATAGCGGATGAAGTCAGAGGTGGAATAAAAGTTAGTAAAATTCAAGATGATGATTTTCAAAGATGGAGGAGGGAGGAATGCTCGAGGCAAAAAATTGAAATTTCAAATCCAACAGATTGAGATAGTTAAGCAGTATAAGTATCTCGGTGTTTTGATTACGTCAATCTCAAATATGAACAATCTCTTTAAAGCTAAACTTGCTGAAGCTAAGCGTGCGATCTGTGCGGTTTGGGGAAGCTGTATTTAAAAAAATGTTTCGAATGAGTCAAGAGCTAGAATATTCCGTGCCACAGCGTCTTTTGTCATATTGTATGCAGCATAAGTTTGGGGTTACAGTGCTTTCGAAACTGTGGAAAAGTTCCTTATAAATTTTCTTATGCGGATTTTTAAGCTTCTTAGTAATTCACCTAATTACATGTTGCATTTAGAGACTGGAGTTACCTCCTGTTCCTAAACACCCTTAAAATACATTTATATTCTATTTATAAAGTCAATGCGATGGGACAAAAAAAATCCGAGGTTGATACTGGCGCAAATGCATAAATATAAGGTGAAGTGTGTCCAAGAATGGGAATCCTTTGGATAAGAATGCGGTTATAGCTTCTATTTTATACAAAGCAAACAACAGGAATTCTTAAAACAAAAAATCAACAATTTACTTCAGAAAACTGGTCATAGAATTTTCGACAAATCTGTATACTACAGAAAAATGAACCACAAGCTATAAGAAAGGAATACTTTGTATGCTAAATTTCATACCTCATCGCCCGGAACTTCCAATCTTATGCGACCTGTGCAATCTTAGAGAACGTGAGGATGTGTTGCACTTCATCGCGAAATGCCCTATCCGCATTCATTTTTTCGGTACTCTGACACTTGAGTTAAAGGAAGCAATAAATATGTTGAATGGTGGCAGATGTTGGGACTTACTCTACAACTACACAGTCAACGCATTGCGTTATTGGAACTGCATAATTGATGAAAGTTTTTAAATAATTGGTCAACATATAATAAAAGAAACAGTATATATTTTTTCGTTTATATAAGTATTTAACGTTTTTTTTTTCTTTTAATGTCAATCTAGTAGACGACCTTTACGCAAAACCATTTAGACTGTTATAATAAAGAATATTATAAGCAATCACATTTTTTTTAAATCAAATAGTTTAATTAAGTAACTAACTAACTAAACTATAGCTTTTGGGGGTGTGCCAACCTGAAGGCGCGTAGTGTATGTACTTCCAATCAACTAAGTTGTCTAAACTGCTCTTCTGTCTCTCCCACTTTTTGCAGTAGTCGACACTGTAAATGTTTCCTAATAGAATTTCAGCCTTTTAAGGTACTTTTTTGACCCCAAAGCCATATCGGGCAGACCAAGAGTTTTTGCGTGACTCTGATGTTCTCAGTTTAATATATATTAGGGTTGCCTTTTATATTTCGGGATTAGAGAACAAAAACAAATATTATTCATTGAAAATATCTTTATTGTTTTTCAAAATACTCCCCATTAAGATCTGTACACTTTTGCATGCGTTTGGTATTCCTGATTGCTTGGAAGAGAACTGGCAAACAAATGGTTGTGTACCACTCAGAATTTACTGCTCTGCGTTGTTCTAGTGGTACGGTTGCGACAGGTCCAGTTTTTCTGAAAAGACAGGCGACCATTTGCTTGGAAGTGCTTCGTGCGCGAATAACTTTTGTTGGATTTGGCTCAATTTGAAACACCCATACAGTTGACTGCTGTTTACTTTCAGCCTCATACGCGTAAATACACGATTCATCACCTGTCACGATTTCATAGAAGAAGAAGAATCGCGATCATATTTTTGAAGCATTTCTGTCGACCAAGCCTTTTTTTGAGCGATTGACATTGTGTGAGATCCAACGCGAACGAATTTTGTGATGGTCAAATGTTCATGCAATATTGAATGTATGCTGGTCCCACTAATACCTGAGGTTGTGTCAATCTTACGATAGGTTACATAACGGTCTTGCAATATCAGTTGCGCATAGCATCAATGGTAGCCGGAACAACAACTGATTTTGGACGAAATTCACGAAATACGTCTTGGAGTGAACTATGACCTCGGTTGGATTCACCTTACCATCGATAAACACTGGTTCTTGATGGAGCTTCATCGCCAAAAATTGAATTAAGTTCATCGATGGACTGTTGTTAAGTTAATCCACCTCGAAAGTTGTAAAAAATAGTCGCACGAAAATTTTCACGATTTAATTCCATATTTGGGGCGAGATGAATCTTTTAAGTTACTGTAAACAACACAAATAGCGCTCGTATGCCAAAACGTTCTGAGTACGTATAACCTCAAAAATGTCAAACTTTACGATAGAGCTGGCAGTTTCCAAATTGCAACATTAGAGTGTCCCAATCCTAAAATATAAAAGGCATTAAGCTCATTTATGTTGCGCATATGTGCAGCGGTCTTTCAACAATGTAATGTAAACTGAATTGTGTAAGTTTACCTTTTAAAAAATTACTTTTTGTCAGCAAAGGTGTGAAAAACTCGTTCGCCTCTCTAATCTGTTTTGCTCTATCTTGGTACTTTTTGGACCTCTACAGCCACATGGGGCAGAACGTTTCCAATTTGCAAAATTACTCTGTCTCTGTTTCTGGCCGTTTTTAAGCGATGCACGGATCAAACGCATTATTTGTTTTCCATAACGTTTCCCATCTATGGTTTCGCCGAGTTTTAGTAACTCACAGTGCGCCACACCCATGATCCGTGTCACATGATTTTCGGAGCATGACCTTTGAATCGTGGATGTCGTTGTAAACGACCATGGAGCGGATTTACCAGGCATTGTATGGTATTTTTTCTTTTCGGGCTTATATTGGAATATCCAGACATCTCTTCCGAATTTCTACGGGGAAAGATCACCTTTCGAAATCTCTCGGTTTTAATTCGTGCGTTTCCTTCCTATTGGAGGAATTGTTTGCTGAGTAACTCCCAATGATACTGCGATTTTTCTTTGCATTTGTCGCAGATCTTGATACTGTAATACTCAAATTCCTCATCTTCAAAGTTTTTGCGTTGACCGAGATGGATTTTACCTTCGACGCTTATATCATCAGCGTCGAAACCACTGTCTGCCTGATTTAACGGTTGGAGAAGATTTACTATTAACTATAAGCACTCGATGAGCTTTAGCTGCAGTTTTCTTCAAATAAAACCAGAACTTCCCGCAAATGCTATCTATTTAAGACAGGTACGGACTTTTGTTAGCGTGTATGTATCGCCCTTTGTCTTCTACTAACTTTCAAGATATGTTTCGCTTCAGAGTCAAAAATTACTAAATCTTTTACCTAATTTTAAAATTCTAAAGGGCAGACTCAGTGTAGTACTTATCACTAAGGGAACAACCATATGCACGTGGCTGCTTCTTTAACTGTTCTCGAGAAGGTGAGCAAGAAAACAAATGCTTCCTGCTTCCGGGAACAACATTATTGGGGTTGTGTGACCTACTTCCTTATTGCACTTCTTCTTCTCTCACTCGCCGAAAAAAAAACCACACATATACTTTCCTTCGGCAATGTAAAGAGATCTGTTTACCCTTGCCGTAACTGTAATTTGACTCCCCAATAATGATCATAATCGTGTGGAATAATGCAGTCGAAAAAAGAAATCCTGCTGCGATCGAATTTCACTTCTACGACCTTGTTCGAGGGTCTTCAGTTACCTTTGTTCTTTGTCTTTGAACCCATTCAGAGTAACACATTGTTCTTGAAGGAACCCTGGAACGGAAGCCTCCTTTGAGTGTGACCCAGTTTTGAGTCATGTTTGGCAACAAACTGTTGCACAATAGTAGAAGGAGGTACAATCTTATATTTGGTTTGATGCTTAACCATTTCAATGTACCATATATACTTGACCAGTAGAAAATAAGGTATGTATGTATCGCGGCATGAATTATTCCAATTACAAAGTGGACTTTGTACGACCGGCTCCAAAACTATTAAGGGATCTGAGGTTGCTTTTAAGAGATTGAGGTTTCACACTTCTTGAGGTTACCTTGCGCAAGTTTTCCAAGCAGAAACCGATGCGAACTTAATGGTCGATGGACTAAATTCTGTAAGGTTTGTGTTGCGACACCAAGGGACAATAGGAAACGAGAATGCCAATGAACGTGCTATACGAAGATCAAAAGAGGCACTCATAGGGCCCAAAACTACCTTGGGACTGTCCGTGCCTTTGGTCAGAGCTTTCATCGAGATCGAGGTTGATCGAGCACAACCAGAGATTGCATGATTCTGTAGGATGCAGGCTGACAAATTTTACGCTCCCAAACTTCAGTAAGAAATCCGAGGTACTTCTGCCACAGGCACACGTAGGCTCTTAATCACAGAAGCGCTTGATGGTATGCTTCCAGAAAAAAAGTACATTAAATGTACGTTACTGCCTGGTAGTTCAGTGGATCTGAGTGCTCCAGTGTTGTGTTTTCTAAAATAGCAAAAAATGTCTGAGTGTCTCTGATGCTCTCCGTCTAATGCATACCAAGCTTATGTACGTATGTGTGCAACGGACTTTCTACAATACATGCGTATGTCTCAACTGTATCAGTTTATCATATCAGTTATCATATAACGGCGTTTTCTTTAGAATTGTTTTGAAAAGTCGTTTAGATTATCGGGCCAAAAACTCCCTAATCTATTTTGTCACGGACCATTCTTAGGATTCCAAATCTTACATTCAACGACAGAGACTACGACTTCGCTATGTTTTGAATTCTTGCAGAAAGTTTGGACATCAACATGTTTCCAATATGTATGCAGATTATAAAGAAAGAAGATGAACCGAATTTCGTGACTATGAATAGGCAAAAACGAAGAAATTTTCCCCCGGACATGTGCTGAATGCGAGCCGTATCACTTCTACTCCAGTAGTGATATAACCTACCATCAAGGCTGAACTGGAATACAACCCCTCCCCATACAAAGGAACACCAACGACACACGAATCTGAATACTCCGATGTTAAGACAGGGCATCGCTAAATTGTAAATAATTTAAGTGTACACATTCAAAACTGTGTAAGACAATTGTTTAACTGCTTTTAAAGGAAATCTATCTGGAAAGTTCTCAGTAGATAATTCATTCCCTATTCCAACCGTGGAATGAGAACAGGTTCAATTGATCAGCAACATTTCCATGACTTAGCAATGTTACGCAAAATCATTCTGAAATTCGGAAAGAATCATATAGTGATGCTAAAAAACATTAAGAAATGAGTAGAGATGTGTGCTCTGAATAGAGACAACGTGCGTTGTGCCACAATTAATTACTGTCTTATTCGTGGTAGATAGATTGACGATGCCATGTGTGTGAAGGTGGAAAACGGCATTGTCAAAATAAAGACGAGTGAAACACATATTTAAATTAAAAAATCTAAATCTAAGTCTAAACCCAGCCCTAGTTTCACTGAGTCTGTCGCAGGGACTTTAGAAACTTTCCAAATATGTCAACCGAAAACACATTGGAGTATATCAAAAAAGAAATCAAAATAGGCCCTAGTCCTCTTGTGAACTTTCGCGCCATCTAATATAAATATATGTGTATAGACATATAGCACATACGCTCTGATTCATGCGCCCGTAGCATGTTACGGACATATATTAAGTTTATTGTAAATAGCGAAGTAGAGATAAGTTCACATTTAAGCTAGTCTAATAGGTCTTGATTTTATTCTTAGATTAATTTATGTTAAGCACTTTAATAACCAGGTTTTTCAAGTTTTCTTTGTTGAACATTATATGCTTCACATGTATGTATATCTAATACGCCGTGGTGCTCCTTTTTTATTTCTTAAAATTAAAAAAAAGGTTTTGTTCATTTTGTCGTTTTTATTTTATTTTTTTTGTTTTTGTTTATTTTTACTTGTATATTATTTGTATCTTATTTTGTTTTTTGTTTGTTTTTTAACCTTAAATCTATCTTAACCTATGTGAATTCGTCCTAATGACTCAAGTACCCTATCTTTTGCTTTAAGAAGTTAGTTGCAAGGAAAGCTGATTCTAGTTGATCCTCGTGGCTGCGAGTGAGGTCCGGCTTGTTTTGGGGTTGATTTTGTACTGTTTAACGGGCAACATCGAAGGCCTTTCGCATCCAGATAAGGGAAAGCTTCAGCTTAAGCTTATAAACACTTAATAATAAAAAAATCTATTCTTATAAGGTTTGCCTCGTTGTAAAGTACATCGATGTGATAGAATTTCTCAATCAGATTCTGTTGTTGGATTTAATAAAGACCCTTGTCTTTTCCATTTGGGAAAGACTCATGTTGAACTTCACAGGCCAAACATATACCATGATTGGCCGGATGAGCCATGTACCTTCACTCTGTCAAGTTGACTGCTGTAGAACAGACCTCTTGTCATAGTGAAGGCTTTCTAAGCCCTGGCAAGAGTTGTATTTACATGGATACCACCAAATGCCTACATATCTTACGTAGGTTGCCTTTTATTACTGTTGCAATCTGGCAACTGCCAGCTCTATCGTAAAGTTTGACATTTTTGAGGTTATACGTAATCAGAACGTTTTGACATACGAGCGCTATTTGTGTTGTTTATAGTAACTTAAAAGATTCATCTCTACCAAAAATTAGAATTAAAACGTGAAATTTTTTGTGCGATTATTTTGTACAACTTTTGACTTGGATTAACTCAACAACAGTGCATCGATGAACTTAATTCAATTTGTGACGATGAAGCTCCATCAAGAACCAGTGTTTATCGATGGTATGGTGAATTCAGCCCAATTTTTCCTTCCCATTACAATCCACAGGCATTTATAATCAATGTGCATAGGTACCACCTTTCCCTCTAGCCCTCTTTAGCTTCGGCCTGTGCTGTGACTTAATTCCAGTCATTTAAGGGTATAAGCAATCCCTTTAGTGCGTCGTAGTTCACTCCAAGCCGAATTTTGAGATGGTCGTCACAAATCAGTTGTTGTTCCGGAAACCATTAATGCTGTGCCCCAACTATCGTGAGATTGAGACAACCTTGGGCATTAGTAGGACCAGCATACATTCAATATTGCATGAACATTGGACCGTCAAAAAAATTTTTTCGCGTTGCATCCCACACAATTTGTCAATCGCTCAAAAAAAGGCTCGTGTCCTTTGGTCGAAAGAATTGCTCCAAAAATACGATCGCGTTTCTTCGAAACACGTCTATGAACACGCCGAAGACAGATCACTCTTCACCACGACAATGCGAGCTCTCTCACACTTCGGCTCAAACAACTGCATTTTTGAGCACTCAAAACATCGATTTGATGAGTCACCCGCCGTATAGTCCTAACTTGGCACCGAATGCCTTTATTTTTATTCCCGTACGTAAAAAATAAAATGAGAGGTCAACGTTTTCGACGTGGTTGATGCGTTCAGAATGCATGTTTTGGAGATACTTCAATCAGAGTGGCAAAAGTGCTACGACAATTGGTTCAAACGCAGGCAAAAGTGTATAGATCTTAATGGAGAATATTTTGAAAAACAATAAAGCTATTTTCGATGATTAATATTTGTTTTTGTTCTCTAGTCCCGAAATATAAAAGGCAACCCTCGTACTGCACTTTTCACGGTAAACGGCTGTCACAGTGGGTCAACTATGCATTTTCGAGTCTCTTGAGGATCTGGACAGCGGGGTTCTGAAAAGTATAGTTTCACACTTCTGGTGGTTGATTTTCAACTTCCAGTCGTCGCAAAATCGTTGAATTCCATCGAAGTCTCTTTACAACAAACCATTTACTTCATTTTCCTTTGAACATGATCCGTATAAGAGCATCGGCAAACGCTATTATGTAGGCTGCCGTAACGCTGTAGATTAGTATGAAACTCACAAACTGGATGTCTCAGGTTCGATTCCAGGCATGGCATTCAATATTCAAAGTGTAAAGTTTGCAGATTTGGCTGTAAACTGTATGCCCCTTCTCGTGAGAAAACAACGAGAACGCACTACACGAGTTGTTGGCGAACAACCAAGGGCATTATCCCCTTGGGGGCTGTTGCGCCCATCCAAGTAATATATTAAGGATTTGCAATATCAAGAGGATGGGACCCACGAGGTAATGTTGTTGATCATGCTCGCTAGTTCAAAGGTCAAGTTGAAATACAGGCTCAACGCGGCGCCCCCTGGATCACCACCCTTTGAGTGGTGAACCAAAGTATGCAGCGAACCTTTCTTCCCGAGGGTTAAATAATGGGTCTGGCCTACCAGTCACGGAGAAGGAGGAACCAACTGTTGGTAGTTTTAAGGGTAGCGATTTTCAGTTTTGGACGTGGAATGTTAGGTCCCTTTACAGACCTTGGAAGAACAGCTTGGGGATGTCCTTGAATGCTACAAGGCAGACATCACCGCCGTCCAGGAAGTGCAATGGGATGAGCCCGGCAAAAAAACGATATACCATAAAACTGCGACATATACTGCAGCGATTGCTACAGAGACAGAATTCAGCGCTTATTCGGATGCGGATTTGTTGTTCCAGGTAGACTTATGCAAAAAGTCTAAAGCTACGACCCCGTCAGCGAACGTCTCATGACAATCCGCATCAAGAGAAAAGTTTTGCGTGCGATTTTTGGTCCTGTTTGCATTGATGTCACCTGGAGGAGAAGATTCAACCACGAACTCCATTGGCTGTACAGCGACATGCGCCTGATCAAGCATATTAGGATAAAACTCTTCAGATGGCTAGGCCATGTAGAACGTATGGACTCCACTGCTCCGGCCCGAAAATTTTTCGAATCAGAGCCATTAGGACAACGCAACCGAGGACGGCCTAGGCTAAGGTGGCGCACATAAGTGGAGAAGGACCTCAACCAACATGGAGTGCGCAACTGGAGGCAGCTAGCACTAGATTGTGATAGCTGGCACAGTCCACCTGGACTGTGGTGCCACAAGAAGAAGAAGAATATGAAGGGGAATCTTTTGTTTAAGAAACTGTCGCTTGGAGGAGACGAATCAACCGAGAATTTTATATTGCATCAAGTCGAGCTTCTGCTTATATTCGAGCTTCTGCTTATATTCGACAGAAAGACGAGCAATTGAGGTGGCGCAGTAAAAGATGTCCGTTTTGAAGTAGAGAAGGGCCTCAATGAACTAGTTTTGCAACATTGAAGGCAACGGCACTAATATCACCCGCAGATGAACTTAATAGGTCTACAATTTACTACAGTGCCTAGTCCTGGCTGTATCGGGCAAGCCAAGTCAAAAATTATTAAGTCTGCTTGTTCTTTGATAGACGGCAGTGTATGTATCCGCATAAATTCAAAAAAAAAAAAAAAAAAAAAAATACGGCTGCGATACATACAATGACACCCAAAGAACTGATTGACGTCCATTTAATACTACTACATGAAGACGATACACTACTGGTCCAATATCGTAAATCACCAGAGACAATTGTATTCGACCCTCGATCCCAGGTGCAATACTCTTAACCGTGTATCCAACTAACTCATTATAGGACATCCCGCAAAGCAATGTCTCGTTTCCCTTTCTAATTTCAAAAAGTACCGAAGCTCGTAAAAGTCCTTCGAAAGAAGAAGAATGAAATGCCAAGAGCGGAACCCCTCTGCTCCCGTGCAAAGAGCGCAGCACTTTGCACAAAAAATTCGTCGCGTAATAAACTTTAGCTGACAAAAAGGACCCACCCCTCCCCACCACCTCTCACCTTCACGGCACAATGAGACGTCATAAAACCATCATTTATCCATCCGCTCTTCCGAGAACCGGACAAAAGCATTTTAAAGGGAATACCCCATTGCTAAGTGAATACCTTGTAAGTACGCAATAAAAAGTTTAAGGACACGACGTCGCTGTTGTTCGGCAGCTCACATAAAGGCTCGCACTGGGGTTGCGAAACTAATAAAACTCGAATTATTATCTGATTTTTGTTGTTGCTGTTGTTGTTGTTGTTGTTGGTGCTTTTATTGATGTACCTGAAGGAAAGGGAGAGAGAGTTCATCACCCCATGGCACGGATCTATTCACCTATGACTTTATTTCCTTCTCCTCGTACGCCATAAAAAAGGAGCGTCTGAAACGGAGACGACGCCAAAGAGAAAGGACTCCCTGCTAGTTCCTTTTTTAATTTCTTAACACGGCCATGGATGGGTATTGTGATGTGGAAGTTCTATTAACAGGAACTTTCTACGTATCTGGATGTTTGATTATATTATTCTTTTGATCCGGTCTGTGCGTCGCGTCAGTCGGTCCGGGAGGGTAGGTGAGCAGCTGGCTGCTCCCTTTTTACGCAGAAAGTTTTGCCAGCAATTGCGATGCGACGAATGATGACAATAAGTGCGGGCTGTCAGAAATTAAATCAGATTATGTTGGTTTGTTGTTTTCCTGTTAAGATTCTGTATTCGGCCAGGAAGTCATTGTTATTGGGTTCGCTGTCTACTGTAAAATGGATGCACTTACAGCCTTATTGATTCTTCTTCTTCTGGGCATCAACCAATATGTCTTTCCAGCTAGCACTGGCTCTTGGCTGCTGTGTTCAATTTTGCACCACATCTCAGACAAAGTCATTCTCTGTTGTGTTTTTCAAGTTACTCGGATACATCTTTACTACGGGAAATTGTCTCATTTGGTCTTGCGTGTCAATAGCATGTAGCACACAGAAAGGAATAAAAAATCGCGCGAAAACCAACGTCTTTTGGTTGGCAGTGTTGACAGTGATTGGTGATACGGTCAGTGTCTATGCGGATGTTATTTTCGATATTTATTGCGAAAGTAAACGATCTTCTTGGATATCTAAAAGTTTGTGATGTCCGTTGAGACATTCTCTATACGTGTTCTGCCTTAAGCAGTAAATGAGACGTTTGCTGAGCGTGAATCGAAAGCGGAAAAATGGGTCCGGCGGCGAATGAGGGCGAAACAAAGTACACGATGTCAGCAAAGAAGGGCACACATCGATGTTTCGGAGAGAGCGCCGCAGTGGGCAGCGAGGACTTTGTGGTTGTCAAAAGCTTCGTCAAACTTTGCTCTGCGACGAGTAATAACAACAACGGCAGTACCAAAATCAAGCGCACGATCATTTTTGCCCATTCTTGTTTCCCTGGCATCAAAAACCAAGGAAATATCAAGTTGGCTAAGTTATGGAAGAGCATCTTGATCCTTGATTAAGTGTTGAATGGCACAGAGACTTGGACTTTATTCAAAGAGGATGAAGATACCCTCTGAGTCGATTATTTACATTTCGGGGTGTAATTTTTGGTTTTGTTTGTACTGCTATAAACTGATGTCTCGTTAATGGGATAAATTGTCTCTTGGCTACGGTGTCTCTATGGGTCGTATGTTTAGCTGAGTGTGTCAGCATCACAACTCTAGTTCAGAATCTTTATATCGTAGGCCTATGGACAATGGAATAGAGAACATGCTCACTGCAATAAGTCATCTAGTTAGAAACGCTGCAAGACATAGAAAGTTGTTGGTTGTGGTTATGTCTAAGAATAACATCGTCCTTCACAGGTTCAGAGTTATTTAATTTTCTACCGAAAATTTTCTATCGAAATATCGGGTTGAATGTCGCCCCTTTTACACCTCAAAATGCGATCTTCCGCGTCTTAAGTAACCAGGACGACAGACAATGAACAGAGACTGATTACAGCGGGTATTGATCCAAACAACGCCGTACTCGACGATAACTTTTTTGTGGTCGAAGATCCGCAAGAAAAAGTTGAAGTACTGGGCATAGTTTTCCAGGAAGTGTACAAGGTAAACGGGAGTGTTCGCCCGAACCACAACCTGCGTGCACTCTAGCAACTCTCAACTTCGAGAAGATCTGCAACAATGGCGATCAGTGAACAGTGGCTTTGTCGTATTCAATGACGATAATATGGCAGATAATGTCATCGCCGACGAAGCGGTGCATCCCCCGTTCATTTCGAAGGCAGATCTTCAAGCGGTCTTCGCATCACTAAAGAAGAAAAAGTCAGTTGGAATCGATGGGATCTCCAACATTGTGCTAAAATACCTTCCCCTGGAAGTGGTTACTATGTACACAATCCTGTTAAACAATGCTCTGAATAATGCACAGTATCCGGGACATTGGAAAACTGCGAATGTACAACCCATATCCAAGCGAGGAAAAGATTCTTCGAATCGGTGCAACCTCCGGTCAATTAGGCTCCTCCCGAACAGCAGCAAGATATTCGAGAAGGCGATAAATAGAGCTCTGATCAACTGGACAGAGGACAAACATATAATTCCGGATAACCAATTCGGTTTCAGAGCGGGCATGACACTATTTATGGTATAAAGGCCAGAAACAATGTACGGGGGCTTGCTTGATTGACATGGAGAAGGCCTTCGACACCGTATGGTTAGAAGGACTTTTCTACAAGCTCAATCGTCTAGGCATTGGTAAACCACTGCTGAACCTACTGTATAACATGCTTAGAATGGCAACGTGACCTCTACAGATATTTTTGAAGTAAAAAATGGTCTCCAACAGGGTGCCGTTAATTCGCAGATCCTGTTAAACATTTTCTTGAGCGATCTAATAAGTTCTCTTCCTCACGCAATTGCGTATGCCGACGACTTGATCAGGCGAAAAAATCGAGGACATCACTACGCTAGCGCAGGGTGACTTCGACTCATTCATGAGATATTGCGATGACTGGAAGTTGAATATCAACTTTCAGAAGTCGGAAACCATTTTCTTCAGAACGCCGTTGTATAAGGCTTCAGCGGATACAAAAAAAATTGGCGAAAGTTCTCAATTGTTGGACGACACAGGCAACCTGGGATACCTGGGGATCGGGCTAGATCAGTATCTATATTTTAACAAACATGTAGATGCAGCTCTGGCCAGAGCCCGAGGCGCTTTTGCTCTTACAAAGAGACTGTTTTACAACAGCCAGCTCGATGCGAGGGTGAAGGTAATCTGCTATATGGCCCTCATATGGCCAATGCTCACCTATAGCTGTTCCGCGTGGTTCAACGTGAGTGCAAGCTTGACGGAAAAGATTCGGGTGTTTGAGAGGGCTTGTCTTAGGGCTTCCCTTCGCCTCTACATAACACCAGAGTCCCAGTACATAAAATTCTACTCGAATGAGGTCTTATACAACAGGGCGAACCTGATACGAGTGGACAATTTCCTGGTGAAGTTGATTCGAGGTCACACTGCGAGAGCGATGAACTCTGTTAATAACTCTGGATCTCTGGGGCGTACTACCCCAATCCACAGTACCATGAAAAAGTACGTCAACTGGCTTCGTCCCCCTGGAAGCATTTCTCCATTTGGATAGGCATGGTCTTATGCAAGACATAAATGGGGTACCGCTCCTCTTTCTCATCGCCCGTTCAACTGTTAATTGGCGACTCAACTACGACCGTTCCGTCGCACAACGAGCTGAGGAAGATCTCCCCCGCTTTAGTATGGCGGTGTCCAGTCGGGATAAAAGAGATGTTGCGTTACAACATCGAAAGTTTTGGTGGCTGAGAGAGGGAACTCCCTCGTCGAACCATTTAGGTCCGGGGTAGAATGGGTAGCACAGATCTCCTTCAAGGGAGTAGTCGGTCTTGCAGCGGATGTGATCCAGTTACCTATGGCCGACTTACAGACTTAGTGTAAGAAAGTTGTAAGTTTTGTATATAAATGTACATACAAAAAAACAAAAAAAAAATCTAAGTATACACATTTGCACATTGAGTGTACTCATGTGTATACAAATGTACATAGGTTAGGTGCACGCATGTATATATGTGCGTATAGTATTATACACGCATGTATATATGTGTGTATGTTTAGTTAAGGTAGTTTTAAGTTAGTTTAAGGTAGCATGTAAGTAGCACATACGTTTTAAATTAAAAAAAAAGGTTCAGTTATTAAGTCTTTTCTTTAAAATTTTTCTTAATAATAAGTAGTAAACATAATGATAGTGAACTCCATAAATATATGAAATGTAAGGTTAGGTCGAAAGACAATAGATTAAGGATAAGTTTAGCTTAGAGTGCCCGTCGAGGGCCAGTAAGTTAGATTGTAGGAAAAAGAAAACAAAGTACGTCGATTGTCTAGTAGGCAATGAATTGGAAATAAAAATGTATTAAAAATGAAAAAAAAAACACCTCAAAATGAGTTTTCTTATTACGATGTGGCACATATCGACAACTTCTGACAGCTGTTTAACTTGAACGAATTTCAAATTCCCGCTTCACAAGTACTAACATTAGCTTCAAGAATAATCGAAGTGCAGATGTTCAGACAAAATGTGTCATTAAAGGCAAGAAAATAAAAGAATAAAACAATTTTACAGCTCCAGGTAATCCTGGAGCATTAAATTCCAAAGCGCCCAGTAATTAATGACGACATGGGAAGAATTTCAATCGGAATCAAAAATCCCAAGAAGAATTCGAAAGCTGTGTTACAGAGATCTCGAGACATTTCGTACATCCAAATAGAGATGTTGACTAATAAAAACTTGAATGGCTTTACTTGCAACAGATATTCCTGGCGGAATGACACTGAGTTCTTCCCGACCCGATACAGGTTCATCGCCGCAATGTTAGATAAAGAATCCTTAATTACTCACGAAATAGCGCAGACCCAAAGAGAACATTAACAAATTCCAGAAGAAATCTGCTCCACCACAGTCGCGACCGAACCCATAAAGCATACTGAGGAGCGAAATCCCAGGCACAAGGACAAGAGTCAGCTCCGTAAGAATTTTCATAAATCACATCATGGAATTTTATGCTTTTCCTCGCAACGTGACTTCAGAAAAGACGTTGCCGGGATGAGGCACTCGACTGGTGCCCCTAGAAGGAGAGGAACTCCTCTTACAAATTACTCTCGCTCTCCATCCATCGCAGGCTGCCAACTGGCAGGTTTGAGTTGTTGGAAACTCATGTTCCCGTGGCGCTTATGCACACGGCTGCCCTGTGCGGGGGCGGTAAGTGAGTTACACCGATAGTGTTCACTGTTTCGCTTTAGCGATTTAATTGTGCTCCCTTGGCCGTTGTGTCTTCCATGTCCTCTGCCCTCGCTGCAAATGAATTCAACCCTAATTGCTCCTTTGGTGTTGAGCAAGGAGATTTTATTGCAACACCCCGCCACTCTCGGTCGGCGGGCTGGGTCGAAGGCCAAGTTCACTGGTAAACATTTGCTGAGTTTCTCGAGACGATGCCCACGGGCGGAACAGCGGTGTTGGCGGCGGTGGCGAATGACTGGCTGCGGTGGATGCAATGGAAGGGGGCAGCAAACAAAAGAGTTGCACTGTACACAACTCTGGTGCGATTTATCGTGTGCTTTTATGTCCTTTTTTGCAGTTAATTGCTAATTTCTCTTGATTCCTTGTTGCTCGCTTGGCGATGTTATTTACGAGTGAAATGGTGGCGAGCTGTGGAGCGGGTTTTAATTAGTTGCCAGGATCGAGCTATTTATGGCAAATAATTCCGTTCGTCGGGCCATTCATAATGCTCCTTATGCTACAATCCGATTCGGCTCTGCCTCGGGCTCCTGCCCCGTGTCGCTGATTCCGCTGTGGCGATTGTGTGCGATTTGTTCGGGCATATGATTTGATTTTCGGTAAAATGTGGATGACTTATTTGGCGGAATTTAAAGAAAACGAGTTTAATGCTCTGACTGGAGGTGGGTGGTCGGCGAAGGAGTTTCTTTGCAAAATGTTGAGAGCTCTGCTCAGAGACGGTCTGTTACGTTCATGAAATCACATTAATGAGAAGAACCAAGGAACAGGGAGCCCTTCTGAAAAAAAAAAGAATTCGTAGAAATGCCTAAGAAGATTTAGAAAACAGCTCCAAGAAGGATAAGAATATAATTCGATTAAAAATACTTTCATTTCGCCTTATGCGAAGTTTGGGATAGCATTTTATTTTTGAACAGGCGAGTGGGAAAAAGCAGCTTAATTTGATCATTGTCGTTGTCATGGAGACCAAATTTGCAACTGCAACGGCAACTGCTTCCAAAGTATTACGAAAACCTAAATATTAAAAGAACATCATCGTATACCTCTGCCTCTGCCTGCAACACTGGAGAAGACAAACAAATATTTTCTGTGCTGGTATCACTCGATATGGATGGAAAACAGGAACAGAGCTTATCCATCATGTGATTTCCGTAAGAGGCACAGATTCGAATTAATCTAAACCTGCACTGTCTGGTTTGTGGAATACATACAGTGTAGGAAAAAATAATAGAAACAAAGGCAAATACAATAGTAAACAAGCACCTGTGGGTTATAAAAACATTTCACATTGATACCACTACTGCATATGAATGCTACCTAATAGTTTGAAATGTTGCATTCGTTTATTTTTTTTTTCAATATTTGATTTAGCTTGAACAAAAAAAAAAAAAAACAAAGAGTCCTTGCTGCTGGAAAAAATATTAGAAACAAATGATTATCGCATTTCGCATTAGTGTTTCCTTAGAGAATGACGGTTTATTTTTATTGGAAATAATCGAAATACGTTTTATCCTTTATTAAAGTGTTACCAGAAACTAAAAATAAGTTGTCAAATCTAAAATTCTGTAAAAATGGGTCGCAGAGTCCACTGCACTGATTCTGAAAGGAAATTAATTCAAAAGTTAAGAAATGACGCTTGTACAATGGACAGAATAGCGCATATAATGAAGTGTTTAAAAAAAAAGTATTTAATGCCCATTTTGATCCCAAAGAAGAAACAAAAGGCAGAAAACGAAAAACAACATCTCGGTTCGACCATCTTCTTGTGCGTCATTGTAAATCTAAGCCGTTTTCTTCTTCGGAGGAACTTAAAAATTAGTTGAAGGCACCTGTATCAAGTCGAACAATTAGGAACAGGTTAAGTGAAGCAGGTTTAATGAAGCCCAAGAAGAGTCCCTTTTCTAAGTAAGAAAAATTTAAAACAGAGGTTAACTTTTGCTAACAGACACCTCTACCGTGAAAACTGGAACAATGTCTTGTGGTCGGATGAAACAAAGATCAATTTGTTTGGATCTGATGGGAAAATGCACGTGAGACGACCAAAAAATTCCGAATTCGACCTGAAGTACACAAAAAAGACAGCACGGTGAAGGTAACCTTATGATTTGGGGCTGCTTCTCATCGTCTGGTGTTGGACCACTTTTCTGGATAAAGGACAAAATGTGTGCTGTGGACTATGCTAACATCTTGAATACAGTAATGCTACCATTTACCGAAGAGGATATGCCGCTAAAATGGGATTTTGTGTAGGATAATGATGCCAAGCATTCCTCAAAACTAGCAAAGCAATGGTTCCAAACAAATAAAATTGCTGTGATGGAATGGCCTTCACAATCCCCTGATCTAAATCCGATAGAACACTTGTGGGGCGTTCTAAAACGTAAGATCGGGGAATGTAAAGTCAGAAATAAAGAAGAATTGTGGTTCAAAATCCAGGAAGCATGGCACTCTATACCTGGCGAAACCTGTGCCAACTTAGTTCACTCCATGGGACGAAGATGTGAGGCAGTGATTAAAAAACAAAGCTGCTACGAGCAAGTACTAAAAAAAGGATGAGAAGGTAAAGTAATTTACTAAATAAAAAAAATTACAATTTTAATTTTGTTTTTATTATTTTTTCCAGGCTTAAAATCGACAAAAAACTGAAATTAATATTCTTATTTTTTATTTTGGGTATTTAATAATCAAATTTATATTTGATCATATTATCATAATCTAATGAACATTGGGTCGTTCATCATATATTTCATTTGTGTTTGCCTTCATTCATTATTTTAATATCAAAAAGCGCAAAACAAGTTTGTTTCTATTATTTTTTCCAACACTGTACTTCTACTAAGGCCTATTTGACAAGAGAAGCATAGCTGCGGCATACTCTTCAAAAGAAAATTTACGATTTCCTTTTGCTTGATGGATGCTTTTCTCAATTGGCTTTTTGAATGTGTAACAACTGACTAGTGTCAGTTTTAATTTGGTACTTTTTGATGTCTCTTCTATGTGTGCCGCTACAGTTCGTGTGGGACACCTTAACCCGGGCTATCGTTTGTTGCTATTCGGATTAGGACGTATCAGTCCGGAGAGGTGGTATCCATACGATTGGCATGACAGTCTTAGCGCCGTGTCCAAAAACCCTTGACCAACCCATGCAGCCGTATAGCCCTAATATACTATCAGATCATCCTATACAATCTGACGAGCTTGGTAGGAAAGTCTTATTTATTTATTCATTTCATTTCATCAAACAAAGATACAATGCTTTAATGATTACTGGAATGAACAATGTTACATAATAGAACACAGAAGATATTAAAAAAAAAATATGTATATATATAAAGCAATAGTATCAGTAATAGTAAATATAAAAGTAAAATAAAAAATATATTACTATTCACTAGACACTGTCAACATGAATATTGTTTAGAACTAACAACAAATTGTTTTTGAAAGCTGACCTGTGTTGACATAAATCAATATGAACATAAACTGTATTAGTCTCACTAAGACACCCAGTCAATGGTTCATTGGCAGCATACTTTGACCTGTGATGAGGAACATAAAAGGTAAGATTTCGATTTCTAAGGACTCTGGTGGGAACGTTGAAACCTATTAAAGCTAAAAGATTGGAACAATCAATATGATTTCCTATTATATCACGAATAAACATCACTCTATAGAATTTTCTTCGAGTTTCTAGATGCAATATTCCAAGTTAAGTTTTTTTTTTTTTTTTTGTACTTCAATTTCCTAGTTAAATTTTTTAAACAAGGCTTTTGTAAAACGTTTTTGAACTCGTTCTATTCTTAAGGAAAGAGAGAGTTCCGTACCACGCAACAATATTCTAAAGACGATCTAACATAAGTTAAGAAAAAAAATGTCAGAGTATGTGGGTAGCGAAATTCTTTGGAATAACGTAAAATCCAACATTTAACAACCTTTAGTGACTAAAAAATCAATGTGACTTATAAAATCAAGCTTTTGATTGAAAATTATCCCAAGGTAAGACTTCACAATTGAAAGGGGTATATTGTTGATTTTGTGACTGAAATTACCAGGCGATCGAATGCGACAGAAAGTTAATCTTTGACACTTGGCAATATTAAAATATAGTGAATGAATTTCGCACAACTTTGATAGCTTTTCGAGATCTTCTTGTAGTAAAATGCAACCTCGGGCGCCTTTTATGCTACGATAAACTTTCAAGGCGTACATCAAACATTTGGAATGTGATAGTTAATTAGGGATGTCATTAATGAATAACAAGAAAAACATGGGGCCAAGGTGACTACCTTGAGGTACACCTGACGAAGCGTAATTACCTGAAGACAGGGTATTATTAATCTTATTGAGTACGGTCCGTCAAATATCCTTTTATCCATTTTAAAAAACTCGAATGAAAATCTATTTTATTCAATTTCATGAGTAATATTGAATGATCAACCTTTTCAAACGCTTTTGAAAACTCCGTATAAAAGACATTCACTTGGTAAGCCTTTTTCAATTTCGTTCATAACGAAATTAGTAAAAGCTGTAAGTTTGGTACAGGTAGATCTATCAGAAAAAAAACCATGTTGAAATGGTGAAATGATTTCTTAAAGAATTGGAAACAATCTGTCATATATCAATTTTTCAAAGATTTTTGTAATTGTGGTGAGTTTACAAATCGGACGATAGTTAGAAACTTCATTTCTGTTTCCTGATTTATAAATTGGTCTGATTGTCGAACACTTCCATTTAACTGAATATTCCCCACTTTAATGAGAGCGACTAAAAATCAATTTAAGAGGTAGCGAAAATACTTCTGAGCAATTTTGTGAAATAATAGGGGCAATTCCATCTAAGTCAGGACGAGTGTCTAACTGTAAGTTAGATAAAACTTGCTTTATCTCAAGGGTTGAAAGATTTAAGTTACCAAAATTTAAAGGACCATCGATGTGGTAATCAAAATGTTGAAAAGATGAACTCTTACTTGATTGAAAATGTTTAGCGAAGAGGTTGGTTACAACTGACAGATCAGACAATACAACGTCACCAAGTCGCATTAGGTTAGGAATTCCATTTGATTGTTTTTTTAACGTTAATAAATTTCCAAAAATATTTACTATTTGTTTTAAATCATTTTCAACTGATAATACATATTGAATATATGAGAACTTATTTAAAGTGTTAAATTGTTTTTGAAACAACATATAAAGTCTATATAGATTACTATGACTAATTGATTTTGTCAAAACTATAAATGGCACTGCATAGCTCGTGTGCTGTGTTGTGCAGATCTTGTCTGTTGTGGACTTCCCTGGCCCGAAACTGCATTGAACTTATCAAGTAACAGCATTTAGCTTATGGGGCCAAATGTGAGTCCAAAACTTACACCGGTTTGGTTGTCGTAAGCTAATTATGCCTTTCGACATATATTATATTTTTTTAAATTCAGTACTTAAAATTGGTTGACCTTTTCATTATTGAGGTACCATGTAGCGAAAAAACTTCACATCTTGTTTTGAATTCATTTTAAGATTATCACATTAAGATATCATATTTCATCATATCTTAACTGCTTGAAAATAGTTCCTTTGGTTCAGATCATAGTTTAGTTGACTTTGTAATAACCTGCTTTCTGACTCTCGAGTCTTTATTTTTGAATTATTTCGGGAGTTGTTTTCATTTGTTTGGATAATGCGGTAAAACATGCATACCAGGTATACCGGTACTGCCAGCTCTATCGTAAGGTTTGACATTTTTGAAGTTTTTATTTATTTATTTATTTTATTTGGGATCATTTTAACAATTTCTATAGTTTCTATATTCATAAAATTGGTTACAATAATATCACAGATCTGTTTATACATTTTGAAAAAAAAGCCATTATAAAAAACCTTCATTGAAACATAATCAAGGTATTTGTCCATTCCAGGGACAAGAGAAGTGGTGTTAGGACTATATAACATTAGTTTTGAAGTCGAACAAAAAAGTATATATGTATAATATGCGTAAAATTATAAAGGAAAGTAAGTACCTTCATAATTATACTAATGGCACAAATGAATTGTAAAGATTTATACATATAAAGGAAGAGTATGAAAATAAATATAATCATAAGAAAAATAAGTAATTGCACATATGAGTAAGAATAAATAAAATTTACGGAAAATGATTCATTCTATTATTAAATAAATAAATAAATAGGTAAATACATAAATAAATAAATATATAAATAAATAAATAAATAAATAAATAAATAATACATAAATAAATAAATAAATAAATAAGTATATAAGTATATAAATAAAGATAATTATTAAAAATATTATAAATAAATTAATAACTAAATAAATAAATAAATAACTAAATAAATTAATATATATATATACACATAATAAATACAAAAATAAATAATAAAGAGTAAACAAATAAGAATAAATAGATGTAAGGGAGAAGAATAAACATGAAAATATAATGCTTACTAGATTGCGCAATAATTAATTGCGTCAAATTGGAAATATAGGGATTTTGAGAAGACAAACACGAGAAGTTATATTTGCATCTTAAATTTTCAAGTCTTTCTGCTACCATATCAATGCCAGCCAGTTCATGTAAATATTTGCTAGGGAAGAACCATGGGAGGTTTAATATTAATTTAAGCAATTTGTTTTGTGCAGTCTGTAGCTTTCGCAAGTGACTTATCGCGCAATTACCCCAGACGCGAGTCGCATAAAGCATAATGGGCAGAAAGATCGCTTTAAAAATTAGAAATTTGTTTGCATTGTTCAGTCTCGAATTTCTGCAAATAAAATGATAAAGGATACGAATAGTTTTATTAATTTCTTTTATTATATATTGCACGTGAAAACAAAATGTAAGACGCTTGTCCAAGTAAATGCCAAGGTACTTTACGTTAGGTCTCCATTCCAACTGAATTCCATTGATAGCAGGTTTGTTGCTTGGTAGTAGACAAGCTTTCCTTTTACGATTAAAAAAGATAACTTGTGTCTTAGAAGCGTTAATTTTGATCCTCCAGTTTTTCCAATATTCTTCAATTACATTTATGGCAGATTGTAAGTTGGTTTCAATATTGAAAGCAAGTACATCTGATGAATAAATGCAAGTGTCATCGGCAAATAGAGCGATGTTACAGTTAGTCAAACTGGGAAAGTCAAAGGTGTACAGGTTGTATAAAATAGGACAAAGAACGGAACCTTGAGGGACTCCAGCGTTAATTAGTTTGTTTTCAGAAGAGCACGCATTAATGGTAACTTTAAAACTTCGTTGAGATAGGAAAGACTGAATGACTTTTACAAGGTACATAGGGATGTTAACACTTACTAGTTTGTGAATCAAAGCGTCATGCCAAACGGTATCAAATGCTTTTTCCATATCAAGTAAAACCATGCCAGTACTTTTACCACCCGACACATTAATTTTTACATCTTGTGTAATACGATGCACTTGGTGGGTAGTGCTATGAAGAGCTCTAAAACCGAACTGCTCTGGAGGCAAGATAGAATTGGTCTCCACAAAGGAGATCAGTCTTTTCTTTATTAACTTTTCGAAGCATTTACTAAGAGAACTAAGTAAGCTAATTGGTCTGTAGCTTGAAGGTAGATTTGAGTCTTTATCGGGCTTTAGTTGTGTTGCAGTATTGTATGGGTGTTTCAGATTGAGCCAAATCCAACATAGATTGCTCGCGCACGAAGAACTTCCAAGCAAATGGTGGCCTCTTTTTTCGGAAAAACTGGATATGTCGCAACCGTAACACTAGAACAACGCAGAAGAGTCAATTCTGAGTGGTACACAACCATTTGTTTGCCAGTTGTCTTACAAGAAATCAGTAAAACCAACCCCCGAAGTCGAATCACTCTTCACCAAGACAATGCGAGCTGTCACACATCGGCTCAAACAACTGAGTTTTTGAGCACTCAAAACATCGATTTGATGAGTCATCCGCCGTATAGTCTTGACTTGGCACCGAATGACTACTATTTATACCCGTACGTAAAAAATAAAATAAGAGGTCAACGTTTTTCGACACCTGAAGAAGCGGTTGATGCGTTCAGAATGCATGTTTTGGAGATACCTCAATCAGAGTGCCAAAAGTGCTTCGTATAGATCTTAATGAGGAATATTTTGAAAAACAATTAAGCTATTTTGGATGATTAATATTTGTTTTTGTTCTCTAATCTCGAAATATAAAAGGCAAAATGTGTTGAACAAAACTAAAGCCATCTATAAATGAGATCCGCAACTACTTTGTTGTCAACCCAATACTATCTGGAAATTCTGAATGGGATATATTTCTCCACCAGTCGTATTCTCTTTCCAACTACTTTCTTTATCAACGAATATTGAACGAGGGTCATAGGCTTGGATCTTTTAAAGAAATCAAAGAATGGCTCAATAATTGGATCGACTCATTTTTTAGCAATGGAATTTGAAATAAAAAGTGGGAAAAAGTATTCACTTTCGACGGATAATACTTTGAGTGATGTGCTTTCAAAAACCAACTTAATTTGTAATTCCAGTCGGTTAAAAAAAGTTTATGTTGGGTGGGGTGACATAAATACTTCTATTAAAACGAAGTTATACTGCAGTGATTTATACTCGAAAGTATCAGGGTAGATAACTGCATCTTTTGTTCTTGTTGAAATTGGCAATATGATGATTGCATAATGGAGTAGTGATGTGTTTTGCAGATTGAAAAACTCGCCACAAATAGAAGGCGAATTTTTGGCTGCATATCACTTTTCTACAGCGTCATATTCGATTGTTTATGTAAACCCGGACACATCCGACAGATGGAAATCTGTGGTCGCAGAGAACAGTGAAGAAAAAACGATTCTTGTGGTCAAAACAGTCCACAATGTGCATCGAAAACTAAACAACCGCAGTCGCGGAAATTTGAATAACTCCTGTCACAGACAGATTGTACTCAACCACCGCGACAAGAGTACACCTGCATCAATAAAGTTCCAACTGCTGCTGGCCGAGTGCGTCAGGCGAACGTGTCGAGGATTTTAATTTGAGTTTTATTGCCCTCTCCAACTTGGACAGTAGGTATGTTCAGACACTTATGACATTGCCATGATCTCCAGGAAACTCCCTCATTCGCGACATCTGTCGGGTGAGGAGATGAAGTTTCTCGCTTAAAAGGTGATCGCAAGAACCACTCATCTAAGAACCGAAATTCATTTCCTACTCAATTTTTTGGCAGTTGCATTCACATACAACGGCGGGGTTCATCAGGTTCAGTTAATTTGTGTCGCTGTTGGACGCAAGAAAGAGAAAAAAAGTCGCACCGACTTTCCCTTGACCAGTCATTATGTTGGCAAGTTTATGTGAATTTTATATCATTTTGGCGTTTTATTTCCGCTACATCTGCCGATATGTGTTGGGCACAATTGCCAAAAAAAAACCAACAAAAGTCAGAAGGGTTGGCCGGGCACCAAAGGACGTGAGGGAAGAGCATTGCGCTTTGTATTCGTCGTTAAACTTTGCAATTTTCGTGTTTCACTTTTGGGAAGACTAACCCCAGAACATGAAGATACTCAACAGAGAAGCGTTGCAACCTGTCAATGGCAATGGAAGCCACACTTAATGATTATCATTGAGTTTCATAACTTGAGCAGTGAATATTTGGGTTTCCGATGAAGTGGTAGAGGTGATGTCACTCGAACGGAAGGCAGTCTCCATTAGAGTGCAGCCAATTCTCAGGTTTATTTAGGGAAGTGAAATTCTATTTTACAGCGCGTCGATGAAGTTAATCGGCATCACTGTAGGCTGCGTTATAGTCTTTGTGTGTTTCTTCTTCCTATGGTACTCTACAGTGAATCGCTTTCCTTGGCAAAAAGCTTTGAAATTCTATTGCTTTGTACAAGGCAAACCTGATCAGAATAAATATTTTTTTTGTGTATATATTATTATTATTATTATGAGCGATGACATCCTCCAACAGTCTGACCTTTGAGGTTTCCCCATTATTATGTACCATGAAAAGATGCGTCTTAACGACAATATACTCTATGAATTCTCTTCTCTTGAATTTTTCTTCTCTATTTAGAGATACAGGATACGGAAGCTTGTCCTATCATCTTTCATGTCGTACAGCGAACTGTGGACACGTGATTTCAACGCGAACCGGAGATCGCTCGTAGCCACGAGGAAGTTCTTCGGTTCAGTAGGGCGATCTCCACTCGATATAGGGCACAGTCCGCAAGAGAACGTCACTTCTAGTAATGGTTGCATCAAAACCAGCCATCGCCACCGCCCTTCTTCACTAAAATCGAATTGGAAGTTTCCCTTGTTTCCCAGCTGACACTTTTGCACTTTCCAAAAAAGCCATATATCTAGGTGTTATTCTGGACAGAAAACTTCGTTGAAAAAAACACATTGAGAGAAAGCCTCCAAGGCTTTGTCAGTCTTCTGGCAGTGTAAGGGAGTTTTTGGCAAAACCAAAAAGATCTGTTTGAATCTACGTGGCAATGATAAGACCGCTTCTCTCAAACCGCAGTGTAAGGGAGTTTTTGGCAAAACCAAAAAGATCCGTTTGAATCTACGTGGCAATGATAAGACCGCTTCTCTCATATTCATCAGTCGTTTGGTGGAACAAGCTTTCGCGCAAATACGTGACTGCTGCTTTTACCTAGCTTCAAAGAACAGTTGTCTCGGCTGCACAGGGGTCTTCCACAGAACGCCTTGCCCTGCTCTTGATGAACTGATCAATCGCCCTCGCCTTGACCACCACATCCACATCTCGACTAAAAAGGATTGGTCTTAGGTCCAACTCGCAGTGGAGCTTTGATGACCTCGCACACGGCATCTCCTATGACACTAGCCTTATGAATATGCCGTCTGACGCGAGGTCACCAATAATACAGTAGCAAGGCTTATACAACGCTTTTCCCGTGTCCTGGACTGGCACGAAAATGAATCGGGAAAGGAATGCAGTCGGATTTTCACGGACCGTTCCAAGACGACGGAGGGTTCTGGAGCTGGGGCCTCCGTGGAAAATGACAACATCAGACTTCACACCTCCTTAGGTAATTTCGCGTCGTTCTTCCAAGTAGAAGCCTTCGCGATCCCAATGGCCACTAACTATATTGTGAAGAATAGGTGTAGGGAAAAAAGGATATGTGTCTGTAGCGACAACCAAGCTGTGCTTAAGGCCTTACTTAACTCTTCAGCCACTTCCAAGGTAGTCCAAGAATGCATGTCTTCCGTTAATTTGGTCGGCCGGCTAAGTTCGCTAGTACTTGCTTGGATCCCGGGACACCACGGGATATTGGGAAACGAGATTGTCGATGAAATAGCAAACAATGGCCCAGAAGAAGCATTCGCAGTGCCCGAACCTACCTTCGGACTACCTGCATTTTTGGTCTCGGTCGAAGGTTGGCTCTCCCAGCAGCACAACCACAGATATCGTGACTCTCCGGGATGGAGAATGACCAAGAATATACTCCCGAACGTTAGCAAGAAATTCGCTTCTTTTTTGCTATCTCTAGACAGAAACGAGTGCAGACGACTTGTCGGCGTCCTAACGGGACACTTTATCTTCGCTAAGCACCTAAGTCGGCTTGGGCTTAGTGATGTCACATTCTGCGACGCCTGTGGAGAAGGTGAGCGCACTTCAGCGCACTTTCTCAGGCAGTGTCCCGTCTTTGCTCGTATAAGGTGGCGGCTGTTTTGCGCTGATGTTGTGGGAACTGAAAACCTAAGTTCCATATTACAGAAGTGCCTCTTGGATTTTCGTCGGAAAACCAAGAAATTATATTAACTCTAGTTTACTGCCTGGTAGTACAATGAACCAGTATTTGAGTCTGAGCGTGCCAGTGCAGTATATCCCTACCTTCAGGAAACAAAAAAAAAAAAAACTGGTACAGTTTTTAAAGTTGCGTATACGAAAAAAAAAATTAAATCAAATTAAAAAACAAAAATAAAAAAAAGTAAAAAAAGACATTTATAAGCCCCCCAAAAAATGTCAATCATGGTTTATAAGCTATATACTGCATACTAATTCGATAAACATCATAACTTTTGTTAGGGATGTAGCCAAGTTTTGCAGCTTTTAAAACTTTTACTTAACTGTAAGTGAAAATTTATGATAGGTTATGTTAGGGTAAAAAACATAGAACCAAGTTTTCCTATCCCTTTTCTTGGGAAAATATATTACCATTATATATAAAATTAAATTATTTAACATATTTAAGGCTATTTTTAAACCTGATATAGATCAGCTTAGAGTACAAGCCATTGTTACGATCAGGTAGGTTGTTCAAAAGGTCTCTCATTTCCTTATTTAAATTGAAAAATATTTCCCTGCAATGCTTTGCTCAGGTCTTAAAGGTAACTTATGCGCTTTAAGTATACTCTGGGTGAAGACGTGCGTGGATGCAAAATATCTCACAATACCCACAGAAGGAAACGCATACGTGTGTAACACTTGCTTTTACTGCATAAATTCAAAAATTGAAAGCCACCCATGACATCTAGCAAATGATTATGCAACATGTGGCATACGCCCTGGACTCCCCAGCACATGAACAACCTATGAAAATGTAAAGAAAGTGAAGAAAATTGTTTTGGAGAATCATCGAATCACTATTAGAGAGGTTGCTGCAAATGGCGGCAAAGCGAAGTTTGTTCCAAAGTTGCTGAATTTTTACCAACAAAGGTGTAAAAAAGTTGGTGACTAACCATGGGGATATAGATATGACATTGAAACCAAAGTTCAATATTCCCAATGAAAGAATCCAGGAGAGCCAAGGCAAAAATACCACACCAAGTTCGATCAAACGTGAAGATTTTGCTGATTTTTTTTCGGCTACCGGGGCGCAGTACATCGGGAGTTCTTACGACGTACGATTAATAAAGAGTATTATATTGCCGCTTGCGTCCGCTTGTTCGTATATTTTAGACTAGAAAGAGTTCAAAAGCATACCAGAAAGTGCATACCAGAACTACTTCGAGGATTGAAAAAAATCTTGCACAAGTGTATTATATCTACGAGTAAGTGGAAAATTAAGCGGAATGAAATAGAAATTGTTGAAAAGAAAATATTTTTTGAGATGACGTTATTTTTTTGAACAGATCTCATATACGTGCAAGAGTTTTAAGTGAAATTATGTAATTTTTGTTCGTCAACCGCTTTTTACGGATGTCTTTGTCGCCGTTAATATGATGAGAATATTTTATTTGACGTAGTATGAGCCAGCAGCATGTTATAAGAATTAAGGGAAAGGATGTAAGATAAGAGTTTAACACTCAGTGAACCAACAAGGATTGTTATTTTTCTAAATTACCAAAACCCTAAAAAGGGTGATCACATTTCCTCTGCTCAGAATTACTCAGAATAACTCAAAATAGGGCACATCCTGTCCCCAATTTGTAAAAAGTAAAAAGTCAAATTCAAAGGTTGTTACATAGTCTTAGATAGAAAAAAACTTCTTTGGAAAAAACATATTAAGTTGAAAACTTTTAAGGTTTTGTTAGCTATCTGGCAGTGTAAAGAAGTTTTTGTCAAGGCCTGGGGTCCAGCACAAAGAATAAGACCCCTTCTCTTCTATGCGTCGATTGTCTAATCCAATATGCTGCTCTCATCAACTTCAAAGGACAGTTTGTCTTATTTGCACAATGGCTTTTCCTATCGCGTCTAGTTCTGCTCTTGGTGCATTGATAAATCTTTCACCCTTGATATTCACATCAAGGCATCTTCCGACTTAAAAAAAGAGGTCTTTAGTTTTACCCGCACTAGAGCCTTCATGATACTGCGCACCGTACCTCCTATGGTACTAGATCTCGGATATACCATTTTATGCGAGAACATCATAACCCAGGTGCGATGCATGTACAAAGTTGAATTTCCTTTTGTCCAGGACTGGCTCTGACCAGAAACTGAGGCAGGAAGGAAATGTAGTTGGATTTTTATGACACCAAGACGATGAAGGAATCTGGAGGTGGGTTTTTTGTGGAAAACCACAATCTTACATTGCACACCTCCTTAGGAAACTATATGACAATTTTCCAAATGGAAAACTTTGCGATCTTAACAGTCACGAATAGGTTTAGTTCAGCTGCCCAACTCATTTTCGTTTTCAAGTTAGTTCAGGAATGAACGTCTCTTCACAATTTTGTCGGCAGACTACACTTGCAAAGAATTGTTTGGCTCCCGGAATACACCGGGATTTTAGGAAAT
The DNA here is from genome assembly GCA_955652365.1 of Eristalinus aeneus. Taxonomy (NCBI): domain Eukaryota; kingdom Metazoa; phylum Arthropoda; class Insecta; order Diptera; family Syrphidae; genus Eristalinus; species Eristalinus aeneus. Next base: position 64,824,664 of record OY019130.1, on the reverse strand, counting down.
GAGATTGGTGATGAACTTGCTAGGTAAGGATCAAAAGATATACATAGGAAACGAACTCACTTTAGGCTTGTCCTCGTCCTTGGTTAGGGCTTCAATCGACAGTTGGGGTCGTCACCAAGAGAGCATGACTCTCCAGGATGCAAGCTAACCAAGTGCACTCTTCCAAACGTCAGTGAAGAATACGCTTCATTTCTGCTATTCCTAGACCGAAAAAACTGTATATCTTTTTGACCTTCTCTAATAATAATAATAATAATTGTTGGCGCTGCAGTCCACAGGGGGACCAGGGCCTAGCTTGCTCATCAACTACTCGTGTTGTGCGCGCTACTGTTCTCTTACGAGTAGAAGGGACCTACAGTTCTTTGCCGACTCCGAACGGCGAAATTTGAAAAGCTTTCTTAGACAGTTATTACTCTTTGAGTGTTGTCAGCAGCTCGAAAGAGGTGGTGCCGTGAAAAATTCGAAAAATTGGTGTTGAGCTGGGAGTCGAACCTAGACCCTTCGGCAAGTGAGCGTCGCACTCTACCAACTACGCCACGGCGACCACTTTTGACCTTCTCTAAGCACTTATAAATACTTGGGCTTATTGAAGAAACCCTATTTGACACCTGTAGAGATGGTAATGACTCTGCAGAACACTTCCTCACTCATTTTTCCGCCTTAGTTCAGATAAGTTTGCGGCTTTTTGGTGTTGAGGCATCGTAGTTGAAAACTTAGGATCTTGCTAGTTTTCCTCGGGAATACCAAGAACATACACTAAATGTAGGTTACTGTCTGATAGTCCAATGGATCAGTTTTCCAGTTTGAGTGCTCCACTGAACATCCAAAAAGAAATGACCAATGGGGGTCAAAGATGAGATCTTGAAGCAAACATTTGCTCTTCTAACACGTTCTGGGGGTCGAAAAAAAAAATTAAATTTTATATTATATTTAAAATACAATGTTGAATAGAACATGTTTCGAAACTGCTTCCTTCACTGCAAATCCAAGTAATACTAATACCAATGGAGTGGCGGATTGTTAAAGCAAAATAAGTTCAAAAAATATATACACCTAAGTCTGTTTTTACACGGTAGATTGGTTCCAGAAGAAGCCGTGTAAAAAAAAAAAACCGTGTAAAAACAGACTTAGGTGTATACTAATTCAGATAAGAATTCGTTGCATGTTTCGGAACTCTTACTCGTTTTAAGGATAACTGTACTAACCAAACTGTCAGTCAAATATTCAGTTCCTTAGATTTAGTCCTTCAGATTCCATTAGGGGAGCAAAAATGTATGAAAATGCATCTTAAAATGAGTCATAGTTGTCAATGATTTGTTTTGTGGGCTTTTACCATGACCCTGCCCATATACAATTCAGTGTAGTTGGTCCGCGTCACCGCGGATTTGGTTCTAGAAAAATTTCTCTAGTTCGAAGATTTCTGTAGATCTCCATACACCGCTGTAGACTTCTGTAGATCGCCATAAGCTTTCTGCACACTAGGAGTCATGCAAATCGTATGTGTTCCCCTAAAACGATGCAACACACATTGAGCGACTTCTGCTCCGCCTACTTGTTCACCTAAAGCTTTAATCACCAACCAGCTGAAAGCTTGTCGCTGCCCATGAAATTCAGTTGCCCCTTATGTGTCACACCAACCCCACCAAAAGACTTCCAAACGAATGTATGGGCTTGGGTACTGTGTCAAACAGTTTCGAATGAATCACCATACGCTACTAATTGAGATTCATTGAGAAATACTGGTGTCCGTCGATTCGAATAACACCCGAGGAAATTATTCGTCAAGAGGCAGCGTGGCCGAGCGGTCTAAGGCGCTGGTTTTAGGCACCAGTCCGAAAGGGCGTGGGTTCGAATCCCACCGCTGTCACATACTTTTTCTTAATTTTTTTCCCAACATTTCTTCCACTTGATGACTCAATTGTGTTTTTCGAGAGCATAACAAATCCGATTCCTTCATAAATAAATCATTTTTGTTCCGTTTGAGTGACAAATCAGTTAAAAATTTCGCTTTCAAATCCTATTTCATCCCCATGGCGGAATGCAGGAATGTTTGAACTTGAGTATTACCCGTGTGCAATTCAGATGCTTATTTTAGTGAAAGGCAATTAGTGTTCAATTTGAAACTGGTTCACAGTCCGATATACGATTGCATGTGACTCAGATTTTAGTAGAATGAGACATCACGCCTCCCGACAAGCTCCTTGGGCTGTTGAATTGAACTTTCACACGATTAAAGGCCATTAATCAGAATTTCAAAATCTTACCATAGATAGGGGGTTTCATCGATTCCCAAAAGTAACCGGCAAAACCATTTCGGGTTAGCCGTGCTCTGGGGTTTGGTCTTTTTGGTTAATTACTAAGCGCGATCTCGTTTTGGTTAATTCCCTGATCAAAGTCATGAACTTTTAATAGGATCTGGCACACACGCCGTTGTTATTGTTTTGGTGTTCGAAAAGGAAGGGAAAACCTGTCTTTTCAGTTTCGTCTGAGGAGCAGGTTCTTCGCAATCGAAGAACATCTGATTTTGATGGGCCATATTCTAATGAAGATGTCTAGCCTTCAGTTAATGGAAACATATTATTTCACAATGACGTAATCATGTTGATTCAAATTATTGAACACGCTTAAATGTAACACGTCTAGTTGGTAAACACGGCATTTTAGCGGAAATGATCAAAACGGGTTTCTGGTGGTAGTTCCTGCAAAAATAGTTCATCAATGCTAACTGATTTCTAGACTGTGATACACTTTGAACCTTATTTATTTTGGTATTATAGTCTGAAGGGATGTTTGTTCCAATGAATATGCCTTTCCAGTTGACACGTTTTATTACTAATTGCTTTACATTTCATGCAGTTGAGATCCTGTGTCCTTTGGGTTATCCAAGTGGATCGGATTTAATTGAAGTTCTGTATCCTAGACGCATGCTGCAGTAGAGATCTTCTTTGAAACTTTTAATCCAAAAGCTATTAAAGCAAGTATTATCAGAAATTATGGTAGAACTTATCTCTAGAAATGACCGTGCGTGGGCTTCCCTATTCGTTTTTAATAGCGCACAAGTTTTTGCGACATGAAGCAGGCAAAGATGATTAACCCTTTGCTGTCGGCTGTCCCCTCTGAGGGGCATGATAGTTTAATAGCGTTTCCGCACAATGTTCATTATTCATTCAACCACAATGTTTTGTGAAACACGTGTTCTTCGGTAGTTTTATTTAAAAATGAAAAAAACAAAACAAAAATAAATGGAAATATGGCAAAATTTACAAAATACGAGGGGCGTTCAATGTATTTTCGGTATCTATATGAAGGAAAATTGGAATTCAATTTAAATTGTTTTTATTTTTCAATATAATCTTCTCTAACATCAATGCATTTGCAATGCAATCTTGAGATAAGCCTTTTTAAACCCTCAAAAACTTATTTTCATCTTTCTCTGCAATATACCCATTTATTGCCGACTTGAGTTCTTCATCATCCGAAAATCTTTTTCCACGAAGACTAGGGGCAAGGTCTGGACTGTGGGTGGGTGTTGGATTTCTTCGAAACCACAAGCCTTGGAAACTCGCACCGTGTGAACAGCAGCATTGTCATGAAGAAGCAACGCACCCATTGTGAGTTTACCCCGTCTTTTTTGTTAATTTCTTCCCGCAAATTATGCAAAGTGGAAGCGTAGGGTGTGGCGTTTGTTGGTTTCATCTTGTTTTTTGTACTCAATGAGCAAGATTCTTTTTTAGTACCCAAAAACTGTGGCCATGAGCTTCTCAGCAGACGGAGTTACTTTGAACTTCTTCCGGGCGTCTGTTCCGTTTTTATGCTACTGCATGATCTCTTGTTTGTTTTCAGGGTCATTGTGGTGAAACCATGTTTCGTCCCCATTAACAATTTGATCCATAACACCGCCTGCGTTCTCACTACACATCTCCAAAAGCTCTCTACAGCATGCGATTCTCACTTTTTTCTGAGGCGCTGTGAGCATTCGTGGCACCCGCTTTGCACTAAAATTTGAAAGATTAAGATGTTCATGAAGAATGGTGTGAATGGTACCAGTTGAAAGCTTGCTGATCTCTGCCATCATTTTCAGCTTTATTTGGGCATCCTCAGGAACAAGTCTTTCGACTTCTTTGATGCTTTCTCCCGTACAAGCAGTAGCCGGGGTGTCGGAGCTGGGATCGTCTTCAGTGCTCTCTCTGCTTTCTTTGAACTCAATTGACCACTTTTGCACGGTTGATAATGCGGAACCTTGGTTAACAGCCACCATCTCTTCATAAATAGTTTTTTGACCTTTTCCCTGTTTAGTGAGAAATTAATTACAGCGCAATGCTCAATTTTCACCATCATCCTCTCAGTTGACATTATGATTCTGCTTAACTAGAGATAAAACGCGAATTAATAATCACATTTATATGAAATTTTACATGAATGCACTAAAATAATAGTATTACTTGATAAATAAGTCAATTTAAATATATAACCACAGTTTCACCCCGATACCGAGAATATATTGAAGTCCCCTCGTACATGGTAAATAAATCAATACACGTGCGTTGATCCTTTGAGCAAATTGTAAATATAGTGGATTGGGCGTACAAAGCTATAGGAGTATGGATCGATGAAGTGTGGAACTTGATGAGATAATAAAAAATGTCGATAACCGAGAGAAGAAATGTACAAGATCTTAGTTCATACTGAGCGTAGAGAAGATCTTAGCAGTAATAAGACAGTTTTACCATTGATAATTTTCAAAGCAAAAAGTTGTGTAAAGCAGTTGAGAGGTGATATTCGAAAATCTGGATCACCTCTATCTACATTGTTGTTAGACAATAGACTGAATAATAAGTTGTATATTCCAAATTTAAGAGAAAGAACACAAAATTGTCTGTTCTGACAAAAAAAAAAAAAAAAAACAAACACGTTAAGTGCTAGGCCGCAAACAACGCTTTATTGTGAATTGGAAATTTCTTTAAACATTTGACACAATGCAAAAACTCATTAAGAATAAATTTAAGTTTGCTTTTCATTATTTTTAATTATAAATATGTGTATTTAAATGTACAAATGTACAAATTCAAATAAACCACATATAGTCACAAAAAAAAAAATAAATAGTGGTTAGCAACGGTATCATGGTACGACGGACGTCCAAGTATGCTTTGTCATTGTTGAATAAGCTGTCACATACCCAGAAGCTCAAGAAACTCCATAATTGAGCACTGAAGAAGAAAGGCGTACGTAACCAACACAACGTTCAGAAGTACGCTTTTACGCTTGTTTTTAGTTCTTAGTTTTTTTGTCCTTTATTAAAATAAATCATCAATATCATCAAAGTTTTTGCTGTCCATTGAGTTGCTTTGTCAAAGGAAATGTTTATTCGCAGCTTTACTTATTTACAGTGTATACTTAGTTCTGCCCACCAATCTTAGCGTCTTTTACGAATTCCTGTCCAATCACGGCTAAAGTCTGAAAGGACTTTTGAAAGATCAAGCTTTTGGGGTTAATTTGCAGTTTGGAACGATGTTTTTCAGAATAATAATAATTGTTGTTATTCGCAGCTTTACTTATTTACAGTGTATACTTAGTTCTGCCCACCAATCTTAGCGTCTTTTACGAATTCCTGTCCAATCACGGCTAAAGTCTGAAAGGACTTTTGAAAGATCAAGCTTTTGGGGTTAATTTGCAGTTTGGAACGATGTTTTTCAGAATAATAATAATTGTTAGCGCGACAGTCCACAGAGGGACCAAGGCGCTTGCTTGCTCATCAACTACTCGTGTTGCTACTGTTCTCTCACGAGTAGAAGAGACCTACAGATTTTTTCCGACTCCGAACGGCGAAGTTTGAGTTTCTCAGACAGTTATTTCTCTTTGAGCGTTGTTAGCAGCTCAAAAGTGGTGGTGCCGCGAAAAATCGAGATTTTCAGCCGGGTAACGAACCTGGACCCTTCAGCGTGTGAGCGTCGCACTCTACCCACTACGCCACGGCGTTCACTATTTAGCTGCGCTTAGCCCAATTATATTCCAAACATACCATTTGACTCAAATAAAATTTTTTGTTTAGAATGGTGTCAAAAAAAAAAAAAAAAAACAAATAAGAATACAAATAATAAACTTGATATCTCCATATACTCCTAAAAGTGGAAAAAAATGTACGCACAATGGCAATCTAAAGGGTATTAAAAAATTAATAATAAAATTCTGGGGAAGAGGTCCGAGTTTACGTGAAGTAGCAGATACTGTTGAAAGAACGCATTTGTACGTCCAATATGTGATAACTTAATGTAAGATCTTCAGGTTCTGTGGAAATGGTGCCAGGCAGGGGGCGAAAAAGAAAGGATACTTCTCAAGTCCAACGTAAAATATTGCGAGAAATCAAAAAAAAAAAAAAAAAAAAAAAAAATGAATGCCCTAGAAATAAGATCAATGAAGACTGCAATATTTATGCAAAAAACACTCAGATATCTTGCATTTACATAATTTTGTGGCTTATGCACCTCGTAATAAACCCTTACTATCCTAACGGAATGTGCTAAAATGTTTAGAGTACGCTAACACATTTGTCGAAAAGCCTCTTAAGTTTTGGAACCGTCTTCTCAGATGAATCCAAGTTTGATATTTTTGGATCCGACAGGTGACGTTTTGTTCGGCGTAGGAGCTGAACAGCACTGACGGATGGCAACATTAATCATACTGTCACGCACGGTGATAGTAATGGTCTATAGTTCAATGGGATCTTCTGGAGTGGTAAATCTTGTGTTTATAGAGTCGACTATGAACAAAATGCAATATTTATAAATTTTTAAAGACAATTTAAAAAGTTCCGCCCAAAAATGGGTGATGAGTATGACTTTGTTTACGATAACGACCCTACACACTCGTCAATGATTGTACAAGAGTGGTTACTTTATAAAGTTCATAAGGTTCTTCCCCAACCTTTCCAATGTGCAGATCCGAGGTCTACAAAACATTTTGGGAATAAAACTAAGGGAAAAGATTAATAGAAGCAAACAAAACTTAAAATAACTTTGAAAATTGTTTGGCGGGAAACATCGTCCGAATATATCGAAAAGCTTGCATTTTCTATGAAGAATAAATTTCGTGCGGTAATTTAAGGAAAGGGAAAGCAAACATCATATTAATGATAACTTCATTTGAATGTTATGAGTGGTTAAGCATTTCTGCCGTAAGTGTTCCGAGAATGTTTAAGTGTAAAACATGAGGTTACCTAAGATCTTGTTATTTATTAAATATTTTTTTATTTTCGTTTGTTGTATTTTGTTTGTTTGTTCGTATTGAGTTTCCTTAATTTTGAGGTTAAAATTGGATAAGTACTTACAATGTTATGCTGTTTTGACTTAAAAAGCTGTAGGACGGTTTTGGGTGTGTTTATCTATAAAACACAACTGCTCATTGGCCATGCTTTTCTTTGGCTGCATTCTTATATACTATAGATGCGCTACATGCACCCAATAAAATAATCTGTGGCCGCCTCAAAGAGATGGGTCAATAGTTCGTAAGCCTTGCTTTTTCAAAGACGGAATTCATGTTCATCGTCGTCCAGGTTAAGTGGGATGTAGCCATTTGACTGACATAAGCTTTGATCCCCTTAACAGAAGAATTCCACACAAAGGACATATGCAGCATACACTTCTCCAAGCCCAAGCAAAACGCAAACATTTCTATATTCTTCTACCGTCCGTATTATGATTCTCATCATGAACAGCTCGGAGTCCCAAGGGTCCTCTTCTTAAGACAACCACTCATGACTTGAATCACTTTCTCCCTCTCCGAGCCGTACTATTCGAAGGACATGAAGGTGAACTTTCTCATGTATAATTAATAACTCGCATCGTATTCCAACTGTTGACCGCCTCTAGAATCGAAAAACCCTTTCACTTAATCGCAGCCTTCGTAACCAAAGTCCATTTGAAACCCACATCCATTAGTGGCACCATAGTTACCCTCGACCGATTGTCATGGTGACACGATAAGATGAGCTTCATCCATCTGACAATGGCTTCACGTTGCCGACGAGGACAAGTGAAAGCGGAATCCTTAAAAAAGGACACATTGCATGATTTTTAATAATTAAAACCCTTTCTCCACCCACAAGCATCGGGCATTCAGCATAAAAGCACCACAAATTTGAAATTCGATCCTTTTGCTGCTATCACCAGCATTCGAGCAGAACCACTCCGAGCAGGCGGCATCCCGCAGCAGGAGCAGTTCAAGGAAAATCCTTTTAATTTCCTTTTCGACAATAAATTTGATGTCTTAACAAGGCGAATACCCATGAGGGCGGTAGATCCAAGGATCAATTTCACAGCACGGCAACGACGTCGACGACGATTTTGCTCAAAGGGTTGCGTTCGGGGGCGGACCGTGTCTGCGTCGCGTCGTCTTTAACCCTTTCGCCGACTGTCGTTCGCCACGGATAACATCAGTGTTTATGGCAGTTGAAGGATTTTTCCAGCTACAACTCCAACTGCGCGACATGTCCTGCGGCAGGGTGGTTCGCTTTGCCGTGTCTTCGATTCGGTGCGTGACATCATCGTGTCCTGGTGCGTGATTTTTAATTAGTTGCCAACGCATTACGCCACCCAGCGGTGGGAGGGACGACTGAAGCGTGATTTATTTTTATTTGCATGTGGTTGTGGGCGCGCTTCGCTTTCCCGGGAAATGGATAAACTCTGTTTGTAATTAAGATAAGCGACGCAATTGCATGCTTTTGCTCAAGTCAGCGTCGTAGAAGGGGTGAGTTTACACAATTAGGGGCTCGATTTCGGTTATCGTTGGCGGTTGTCGCGTGCGCTGCAGTTGGAGGTGTTAAGCGTGTTCGTCTTTCGCGTGGCCTTATCGGTGACTGTTAAATGAGGTGATTAGATGTCATTTTTCGTACCGTAAGACGGTTTAATTGAGGTTAAGATTGCCTCGAGGAGGGCATAAAATTTGTGCTGAGTGAGTGAGTGAGCTGCTGCCCATGCCGCTGACAGCTGTCAGGAGCGATTACGGCAATTAAATTGGCTTACCTCCGGAAATGAATGTGGAAAAGGTTAACGAAGAGGATGCCAGACAATAAAATGGCGAGGATTTGTGGGGATTCTCATTGCCTCTGAAGGGTGTTGGAGTAACAGCGATTAATTGTGGTCAACTTTGCTTTTCAGACTGAGCACGTGGATATTCCCAAAACTATTTGGCCAAACCTCCAGAATCCGGGAGGTGATTCATTAAGAAACTGGTTTGCAGCATATCGTGGTGTATTCACAATAAAAGTAGAAATGAATTCAAAACAGGTGCTCTATCGCCACCTCTTGACGGGACGTCAGTCCAAACATATGCTGTCTGTTTACATCTGTGAACGTGTGCCTGCGTCTGATGCCAGCCAGCCAACAGCACGTACACAGTTTCGTTTCATAGCTGGGGCCTGATGCCGATTTAATGGCCAACTTTGTTCAGATTCCGCCACACTCAACTGGAGTAATTATTTCCAAGGACAGGTATAAAACATCAGCATTGCGGATGCGTGCAATACAGAGAAGTGGTCAAAGACAAGGTCAATGTTACGTGGCGTACGTCATCGACTTGACGTCCGTGATCGTTTGATGCTTGCACACAATCCGACCGACATTGCGTGAGTTTTGAAAAAAATCCGATCAGTTCCGATGCCAATTATCCAAGTGAACCGCGTGACAATTAAGTATTTCCGTTGCCAAGTAAAATGAAATGAAGGCATTAATGCGGTCTTTTGACTCATGCCGACAATTTGTGTGGGACTTCACTGCGCTTGGCAACAAAATGGTTCAAGATTGCCGATAGGTGCCCTTGCGTGTGCTGAATCTTTGTCACATGATTTGCACCACAGAGAAGAACGGCGAATCAATTGGGGAATTTCGGAGTATCGGTAAACTGGTTTTGAGGGAATAGTTTAAGAGAAATTGGAGAATTCCTAATGGATTCTGTAGTGGGCTAAGGGTTCACCAGTGGATCCCCTAAGCTGTGCTTTGACTTTTTTTAATCTTAGGAAATTTACATGTGGTTACAAGAGTGCTATAATTGTGAGTGTTTTTCGCTAATTACCCGCGAAAGTCATAGAAATCTCAGTCCGCTAATGTCTGCTCTCGGTCGTTATAAGCGAGAAGGCATTTCAAATAAACGTTTGATGAATCAACTTTGTAATGGTATCGATTTTGTGAGTCATCCAGAAGTTGATTGGCTTAAATTATACACCTGTCTTGACGCACGCTTTGTTCTCTGAAAAGAGAAGAAACCTAACGTTGTTTTCGATTGAATGCAAATGCTAAGCGTTTGGCTCTTTAAAGTGATAAGCGTTGTTTTTAATAAATATTTGATGAGTAACCAATCGAGAATCTCTGATACATTTCAGACGAAAACAAACTTGTGTTCGATTGCAATACAGGGAATCCGATAAGGGCCGATAAGATCCTGTCGAACGTTTACAGCGTCGTTGCACTATTATCAGCGTCAAATATAAGCAAAAGAGATTTTTGGTGCAGCTTGGGTAGGGTTGATATGATTTTAGCCCGTTGGATTTATTACGAATCCATATAATTTTAGCATGACTTCAGATTCATTTCATCTCTACAAGAAATTTTTTTTATTGCATATAGAGTTTTAAACTCGTATTAAAAAATGCTTGATGAATGTTGGGCTATTTTGAAGGCCTTGTTCGAAAATGCGTGTCTATTCCAAACGTTGCGTTTTTGGGAATGTTTGATTCTCAATGCAGCACAAACTACGGCTGATGCACGCAAGTTTATAAAAAACACATGCGATTGATATGCTTTTGGACAACACTGTAACTTCTTCTCATCGCACGCCACCTGCAAATGAGATCATGGCTGCAGAGTGTGGAACTAAATTTATGAACGTCAACTCAACATTTTGCGAACAATTGACACAATTGACTCTTACAGTTCGCTATCACATCCCAGGGTCTTGACAAGCAATTTGGACGAAGGATTACTTTTTTTTTTTATAATTGACGCGTGCAAAAGGGGTTGCGAGTACCCTTAAGTGACCGGATCAAGTCACAGCACGGGCCGAAGGTATAGAGGAAGAGAGGGAGAGGAGGTACCGATGCACATTGGTTTTAAATGCCTGTGGATTGTAATGAGGAGGAAAAATCGAGCTGGTAAGAGCATTCCAGATTCGTGTAGTGCGGCTAAAGAACGAGTCTCTGAATTTGACTGTACGTCCGAAAGAGGGCTTGAAGGTGAATTGGTGGGCATTCCTAGCGAGGCGTGTATTGCGGGTGAATTCTTGAAGGGGAGGAATGCAACTGGCTAATTCATCTGAGCATTTCTTGTTAAAATAGCGATAAAAGAGTGACAACGACGCGACATTACGTCGGTATTCTAACGAGTCAATCGACTTCGCAATATTACTGTCACCTATAAGTTTTATCGCTCGCTTTTGAATTCTATCCAGCAGGTGCAGGGAGGTCTTAGAAGAACCTGACCAAATAGGGGGTGAAGTACTTCTTGCATCGTTTAAGGAAGCCTAGACATTTCGCAGCATTTTTGGCGACCTCAAATATGTGATCGTTCCAACTAATTGTTAGGTTGATACACGTACCGAGGATGGAAAGTCTTTCGGTTTCAACAACACAAGTGCCGTCCATGGATAACGGCTGATTATTTTGTAATCACTTTAACGACAGTAGACAGCACTGTGTTTTGGAAGCATTAAATTCCACTCTATTCTTATTTCCCCAATCGATTATGCTGTCAAGGTCGGAATTTAATGTGCTTAACATACGCTGCCGTTCCGAGTCTAAGGCCGAAGTGGAGGGACGTGAGCCAAGGAACGAATATGAAAAGCTGAGGGTACTGTCATCAGCGAAGGAATGAATAGGATTAGAAGACACTCTTTCTCATTTATAAAAATGAGAAAGAGTGTCGGAGACAAAACAGAGCCCTGGGGAACACCAGCATTAATATAGTGGATATCAGACTTGAATCCATCCAAAACGACTTGTATTGAACGATTCGAAAGGTAATTTCTAATCCATTGAAGAAGAGACTCATCGATCCCAAAAGCACGCATTTTCGACAAGAGAGCCTGGTGCCAGACCCTGTCAAATGCCTTAGAAATATCAAGCGCAACAATCTTGCTTTCTCCTGCATTGTGCAAAGATTGGTTCCACTTTTCAGTGAGATATGCCATCAGATCACCAGTGGAACGGTTGCTTCGGAAGCCGTACTGCCGGTCATTAAGAAGCTTCCGGGACTCAAGATATTTCATAAGCTGACGGTTGATCAGCGTTTCCATGACCTTGCAGAGAAGGGACGTTAGTGCTATGGGTCGGTAGGAGGTGGGTGACGAACATTCGCCCTTTTTAGGGACGGGCTGGACAAATGCAGTTTTCCACTTACTCGGAAAGAGCCCTGAAGAGTAGGACAGATGGTAAAGCTTACGCAGTGGTTTTGCCAGCGTAGAAGAACACCTCTTCAGAAGAACAGGGGGTATACCATCCGAGCCAGCGGATTTGTGTATGTTTAGATCTTTAAGTACTCTTGCTACTGTACGAGTGCGAAAATGGATTTGCCCCATGGAGAAATTTACGCTCTCAAGTACAGGTGGGGACAAAGTACTATCTGGCAGCGTTGAGCTAGCTGCAAAGTGTGCAGCAAGCAGATTAGCTTTGTCCAAAGAGCTGACAGCTGGAATGTCATTGCAAATGAGCGTTGGGATCGAAGACGAGGCTGAATTCCTTATGTTTTTTACGAGGATTACTTCTTCTGATGGCGGCTGGGATAAAACCAATATTCTGCACCCATGCAGACTCTGACGATTTGGCAGAAATTGTGGGGTCGTTGGAAAACTGGTAAATTGATGTTTTAAACTAAGGATGGAAGCAATCATTCAGCTAAAGGTGAGCGATGCGCAGTCATAGAGGATTGTTGTTTTGCCGAAAATTCAGTAGTTAATAAGACATCCGAGACCATTGTCATCCTTGAATAGAATGACAAAGACTTAAAGAAGATTGGAAGACCAACATATATGTAGAATAAAAAGAGCAATGATCGTAGAGGAAAAGCATATTAAAGACCTTATAACAATAAAAATAAATTTTATTATTTGTGGATCCATTCTATACTTTGCAACTCATTATAACTAGCAACAAAATTCTATTAGATTCTGCTCCCTGAAATGCAGTTTTCCCAAAAATTTCCCTTCTATTTTTTATTTTTGATTGAATAAAAATTTAAGACTTTAGCATTGAGTGTATTGTCAGCAACTCCAAAGCTTTATAGAGTTGCTGACAATACACAAAGAATAATGAATAATGCTGTTTTAAAGTAAAAGAAAAATTTAAATTTCTCCTTTTGAAGTCTGCATGTAAAGCCTTTCATACATGAGTTGTTAAAAAAGCGAGTTCCATGTAGAATCTAGTACGTACCTTACGAAGAATTCCTGAAAATTAATATTCGAAGAAAGCGGTGCATTTTACATGAAATCAGTTTGAAATGCTTTGACGGACTATTTGTATCAATTTTAGAAATAAAAAATTTGAAGGTTGGATAGTTGCTATTTCGCAGTTTATGTAAAGAGGAATAAGTCTTACTTTAATCGACGTCTTTTTACCTTAGAGGATAATCCCATCACATCTCGTGTCCCAACCTGATTTTGTTTTAGAAAGCCCGACATGCCTCGGACAATGACTGTGATTCTAAGCAAACCTTATAATGCTAAACTTTTCATGTGTACACTAGACTGTTGCAATTCAAGTCAACAATATTTGCATTCTTTGTTTCTGTCGACTTAGATTAGGTGAAGATAACAATATCGAAGCTGAAGTCGAAAAAAGCTGCTGGAGCGGATGGACTGTCCGCAGAACTATTTAAAGCAGCTGGAGATGACCTGGATGGGCGCATGCACCAGCTCATCTGTAAGATATGGTCGAAGGAAAGCATTCCCGATAAGTGGAATCTTAGCGTCGTTTGCCCGGTCCACAAGAAAGGAGACCCCTTTGACTTCGCCAATTATCGAGGGATTAGTCTTCTTAACATCTCCTACAAGTTTCTCTCTGCCATATTGTGTGAGCGTCTGAAACCGTTTGTCCATAACCTGATGGGTTCCCATCAGTGTGGTTTAAGGCCAGGGAAGTCCACGATAGACCAAATCTTGACCTAATGACAGATCCTAGAAAAGACTCACGGAGTGCAAAACGACCTTCAACACCTATTCGTCGATTTTAAGGCCGCATATGACAGGGTATAGAGACGAGGTATACATTGCCATGTATAATTTTGGTATTCCTACCAAACTCGTCAGATTGTGTAGGATGACGATTCAGAACTCTCGTTTCTCCGTCAAGGTTTGTAATGAACTCATCGAGACCATCAATGCCAAAAAAGGTTTTAGACAAGACGACGCACTGTCATGTGACTAATTTAATCTCATACTCGAGAAGATCGTGCCTAATTCACAAGTCAACACTAGAGGCACGATCTTCCAGATGTCAGTTCGATTGCTAGCTTACGCTGATGACATTGACGTGATTGGACGAACACAGCAAGCCGTCAATAAGGCGTTTGCTGGCATTGAAGCAGAAGCGGCTAAAATGAGGGCAAAACAAAGTATATGCTGTCATCAAGAAAGGACGCACAACATGGACGTCTCGGACAGAGCGTCACACTAGGCAGCAGAAACTTCGAAGTAGTCAAGGACATTGTCTTCCTCGGCTCTGCGGGACAACAACATCAGTACCGAAATCAAACGCAGAATCACTCTTGCCAATCGCTGTTTCTTTGGGCTCAAGAGGCAATTGAGTAAGAAAGCCCTCTCTCGAAGGACTAAGGTCTCTTTACATAAAAGCTTGATCATTCCAGTCCTTCTTTATGGTGCGGAAACCTGAACGTTAAAAAAGGCGGATGAGAAAACTTTAAGTCTTTTCGAGAGAAAAGTTTTGCGTGCGATATTTGGTCCTGCTTGGATTAATGGCATCTGGAGGAGAGGACTTAACGACGAACTCTATGGGCTGTACAGCGACATGCGCCTGGTCAAGCGTCTACGAATACAACGCTTAAGATGGTTAGGCCATGTAGAGCGTATGGACACCACTGCTGCGCCCGAAAAGTCATTGAATCCGAGCCATTGGGACAACTCAACAGGGGACGACATAGACTAAGGTGGCCCACACAAGTGGAAAAGGTCCTCAACCAACTTGGAGTGCGGAACTGGAGACAGCTGGCGAAAGATCATGCTGACTTTTCTGTAGCGCCTCAATAAGAAGAAGAAAATATATATTATTATTTCATTTACAAATGTTTGTTCTTATTTTGTGTACTTAGACCCGTGTGTCGATTGTGGTGTGGCTGCTGTTCTGCAAATTCCTGCCAGTCTGTTCGCGTGGTTCACCCATTCCTCGTCATGCTCAGGTTGTTGGATTTGGAAGACAAAAATAGCACTGAGGAGTGAACCTATTTACATTAAACAAACATGTCCGATGGATGTATTTTATTTAACTTTTTGTATTGCAAGTGCCCTACTAGGGCCCACTTGTCCAAATGCCATGAAACACAGACACAGTGAGACTGAGATTTATTTTGAAAAGAGATTAAAATGTTGACTGGAGCGCCTATTTTGATTTCTTTTTTGACATACCCCAATATTTTTTCGGGTATGTCTAAAGTCAACGCAACAGACTCAGTGAAACTAAGACTGGGTTCAGACTTAGATTTAGACTTTTTAATTTAAACATGTACATTTTGAGATCGGTTCACTCGTCTTTATTTTAACTATGCTGTTTTCCACGTTCACACCCATGGCATCAAACTACCTACCACGAATAAGACAGTAATTAATTATGGCACCCATTGGAAACGTTAAATGATTTTCATTATCGCTAAATAAACGCACACATCTCTACTCATTTCTTAATGTTTTTTATCATCACACTATGATTCTTTCCGAATTTCAGAATGATGTTGCATAACATTGCTGAGTCGTGGGAATGTTACTGATCAATTGAATCTGTTCTCATTCCACGGCTGGAATAAGGAATGAATTATTAGTTATCGGTAATCACTGAGCTGTTGAAAATTGTGTACAACAATTCAGATTCAATAATAGTCTGCCAAAAACTGCTTGTGTCAATGATTAAAAAGCTAAATTCTTTCTAGACTTGGGGACAGACAGACAGATATACTCCAAAAAATAAAAACAGGTATTTAAAAACAAAATCCAAAATAATCACGAGATCTCGAGGTGAACTTACAGGAGATACGCTGCCCTTTAAGTGCTTAAAATTTATAATTTCGGAAATTTGGCCTTTCCGCACTAACAACAACCCAAAAACACAAAATAAATTATAAAACAAATATACGCTGCTTTCTGAGTCCCTAGTTGTCGCTACTGTCGGACTGACAGATGTCGCTAATGAGAAAAGGAAGTGTTAAATGGCTTGTTTGGCCACTAATTAGTGAATGATTTCCTGTGTGTCTCAAAAACGTGCCTTTGCGACCGTTGTGGTTCAATAAATGAGCGTAAACTCGGCGGACAAAATCTTCAAATTAACACTAACGAGTGTAGTCGGAAGGACTCCATGTTGACATGGAGGTTTGGTATCTATTCTTGACACAAATCTCCACTATGGTAACTTCCGAAAAAGACGTATAGTGCAATGCACACAAACACAAACAAAATCATTCGAAAGGTCCATTACCACTGTTGATCTTGTCGTGTGCCTAATGGATTAACGAGTTTTCTATTTCAAACTCCAGGAAGTCTGCCCGTGATTCTGGCCATCTTCGCCAGGTCAGTATCGACACCAAATTTGACCTTTATTTTAACGACTACATGTATTCCTCTCTCCAGTCACGATGGCAAGACAAAAACCCGTACTGAAACAATGAAATCCGCTTGAGGAACTTCCGCGAGTGAAGAACCAGAGCCTCATGAATGAGAGAAGGTTAAAACGATAGCCGTGTCCGAGGGGGCAATCCGAGCTTGCGGCCGAACGCAACTGAGTCACGGTATGATATAGATCAACACACTCGTCGCGGTCAAGCGGCAGCGACGCTAACATTGGGGGATTCCCTAGCGTTACACGCGAAAGAAAGCGCACAAAACTCCGCTGTGTGCGCATCCAGATCCGTATGTTCGAAGCAGTGTTCTAATAGTAGATCAGTCGTTGCACCGCAGACTCACTGTCCAAGAATTTCAAAGGGCGTCAAGCGCCCCGCCGTCGGTCGCTTGTCCCCCTGGAGGGGGGAGCACAATTAAAAAGTTGTTATTTTCGGAGAACCTGTTGCCATACCGTGTGCGGTGACGATGACGAAGGCGACGCTGATGGCTGTCCACCGAGCAAAACTGGAAGCCGGACTGACCTATAGACCAAGATTGACAACAAAACCGCGACCAACGGGTCGTTCAAGTGCGAGATGCTAATCAAGTTCGAGTTCAGTCTGTGAAGTGATTGGGTCTAGAGCGGTTCGGAGTTCCACGTTACAGTCGGCAGACCGGTCTGTGCATTAATTTTCGTTTTGGTTTTCGTTGCGCGTTTGTCTTCGCATTCGGTGTCCTTACCGTGATTAACTTAATTTTTACACGTCAAGGAAAAACAGTGTGATACTCGATATCAGCAAGATGCATATCAGTGGGGGACTAAGTGTGGTGGCAGTGATTTTGGTGGTTTTGATGTGTTGCGTGTCTGATGTCGCAAGGGCGCAGTGTAAGTGAAAACAGGCGTCCAGTTATTTTTTTGCAATTCAAATTTCGTTTTCAGCTCGTTGCTTGAACCCCAATCAAAGGTCCGGTGTGTGCCTTTCGATATACGATTGCCCGCCTTTGTTGGCGGTTGTGGGTCGCAAGCCACTGCAGGATCTTGACAGGCGGTTCGTCCTGGATTCGCAGTGCCGCGACGGTGTAGGACGAATGCCACATGTTTGCTGCACGAGCGACATGGGATATCTGAGACGTCAGCCGGGAGAAGGGCGATCTTCGGGGACGGTCCTATTTCCATCGGCGCCAGGAGTAGGACGTTCATCTGAACGGGGCGAGATTCCTGGACCTCCGGCTTGTGGCGGAGTGATGATTCAAAACAAAATTTACGGTGGCGACGATACGGGCCTTTTTGAGTTTCCGTGGCTTGCCCTCCTCGAGTACGGCAGAAGTGAGTACGAACAATCGGCGTTGCACTAGTGACTAAAAGTGCTCTTTTGTAGGATCTGGAGGACGCTCCACCAATTGCGCGGGATCGCTGATCAACCAGAGATACGTAGTGACAGCAGCGCATTGCGTCACCGGTGCTATCGAGAGACAAGTGGGACCACTGTGAGTATCTAGAGCTAAGTCGTGCGTCCAAGGTTTTGTTTTCTGTGAATCTTCTCTGCGGTTGTTAGTCACTCGAAGCTGGAGACAGTAACTGGTTAAATGATTATTTTGGGTTAATTTCGTGCGCCTCATAGCGGTGACGCGAATGGAAACGAAACAAGTTCGTTGGTGTTTTGTGATGTGTTTCTCTTGCGTCTTTCAAGGCTGCCGCTTAGTGTTTTTTGATCTCAAGCATCAATTAATACGTATACTGCTCGCTTGTGGAGGGAGACACACGTGTGGTAATGCGAAAAAGATGGGTTTCTTGACGGTCGCTTTGAGCAGAGATCGTTGTCTGAGCGAATTCTAATTTCTGATGCCTTTGTGGGGATTTCCGAATTTTCGGCTTAATGTGATCGTTTTGAGCGCAACCGCAAACTTACTGCAGTCCAGCTTAAGTGCCTTGACAGTTGATTGACCCTCAACATAGTTCAACCTGCGGTTGACCGCTTTATTGCTTTTGGTGCATTTCAAGGTTTGGTAAAACTTGACTACGTTCTTTAGTCCATAGGTGCATAGGTGGAGTATGTTTCACGGGAAAGTAACTACATACTGCTATTAAGAAGTCAACGACATCTGTTCAAAATCAGATTTGTGTTACTTTAAATTGAATCGGAAAGAACGACAAAGTTGAAGGTGTTCGTCAGACAGACAAGGGAAATGGGTTCTGCGGATCTTGAAGTAGCGATTCTCACTGTCATGATTGAGACGGTCAACTCTAATGTGGATTAGATATTCCACCCCCACCAAAGTGGTACTCCGAAGTTACTTAGATGCGGGTCTGGAAGTAACACGTTGGACTGGGGTTTTCTCAAAATTCGAATGCAAAAAAGTTTCTCAGTTTGTTACTTTTGCATCTTAAAGGAAAGTAAGAAAAATTAAGTGATTTTAAGCAGGAAATCACTTTGTTGGCGGTACAAACTTGGAGCAAGAGTTGGTCTTAAACGTCTGTTTGTTGATAATTTGGTTGGCAATTCGTTTGGATCAATTAGATTACGAATTTCTCTCAAGCTAGATGTATCTTCAGCTTGAACTATGGAAGACTGGACGCAGCTTTATTATTCATTTGATCACCTTTTGTCGACACTGCGTTTAAATAAGACAGTTCATGGGTGCTCTGTAGAGATGGTCGACTTAACAATTTTGCTCCTTGGATTCTATTCAAGAGTTGAAGAAAGGTCCTTTGAGCATCAGAACATTGTACTTCTTGGGCGATGAGGTGAAACATTTTTTGATCATCTTAAAAAACGAATATAATTTTTAAGAAACTCAAATGTGTCATCGTTCAATCAGGGTGCCGGATTATTTGCCACCCATTCAGTCCAGTAAGGGCACTTAAACTCCCACAGAAATGTCTGGAGAGAGTGAACTCTTTTAAAGTAGAAAGTTGTACATATAGCGTATCTATATTTTCACCTAAATTATTTTTTTTTTGTAAACCAAATAAGGCCAGTTTAGTATGACGTTCTTTCATAGGGTTAATGTGGTAAAGCCACATGTGTGAGCGAGTTTTGTGAGGTCATTGGAAGGTTGAAAAATCTAAAGTTCCGAAATGCCAAGAGTAATTTAAAAAAGAGCGAGTTCCTAGAAATGTTTTAAGCTGAACTCCATAATATAGTTAGTAACTTACAATGGTCGCCGTAGCGTAGTGGGTAGAGTGCCACGCTCACACGCCGAAGGCTCTAGGTTCAACTCCCAGCTCAACACCAATTTTTCGAATTTTCGGCTTTTTCGAGCTGCTGACAACACTTAAAGCGTAATAACTGTGAAAGAAAGCTTCTCAAATTTCACCGTTCGGAATCGGCAATAAACTGTAGGTTCCTTCTACTCTAGAGAGAACAGTAGCGCGTACAACACGAGTAGTTCATGAGCAAGGTAGGCCCTGGTCCTGTGGACTGTCGCGCCAACAATTATTATTAATGCTCTGTAATTATTTTTTTCACTAATTGGATGATACCCTAGTTAAAGATGTTATAGTTTACAAGCAATCATTTAAGCCAATTTGATGACGGCGCTTGGCAGTGACATTGTTCACGTTTTTCTCATTGTAATTTTTTTGTTGGCTTCTTGAATCGAATCAAATTGATGAAAGGTAAGTTTCTTTCAAGAGTAAAGCAGCTTATCTCTATTCACAGAATACAATTAGACAAGACACTTATTTACGCTTAAAGCTGAGTTTTGGCCAAGGCATTTTCCCGAACCCCAAGGCGTAATTTAAACCGACTGGGTATGATTGTGGCTTTTCTTGAACACCGTCTTTGAACATTTTAAGGGCGAATATACCATATGTATATCTGAATTAGTCTGCTAAAAGGTTATAAATTCAACTGTTACGAATGAATAGAGTTGCAAGTTATAATAGATGTGGATTGTTTAATTGGCGACACATCTGTTTACGAGATAAATACAATTTGTAAATCATCCAATTTAGTTTCGAAGCAAGACGTTTGGATTGGACGTTTGGATTGGACGTTTGGATTGGACGTTTGGATTGTATTTTGCTTAACCCTTTGAGTGCCGGGAGCCGATATATCGGCCCGCGCCTCGTAGCGCTTTACTATTCGCATTGCGGGAGAACTCTATCTCAAAATAAATTTGTAATACGTTATAAATGATCTAATTTCACTATGAGAGAATTAAAAAAAATAGTTTTTCGTTTTAACTCTTTGTGGACGACGACCTTTTCCTATCGCTTGGAGGTACCGAAGTCTAACATAAACACCGATGGTCGCCACTCAGGCGATATTCGATCAGCGGTACAACTTATCGGTACTTGTCGACAGTGTTTTATATAACACAAAATAACATCGCATTGCCGCAGCGAAACGTAGGATCAGTTAGTTTCTCCACGATCGTTGATGTGAACAGAACAGAAGAGAACAGAACAGAACAAATGAGTACAAAAAAGCTAGTGTCATTGTTTCGTTCTGTATTTCATCTATAATACGCAGCTTTTTGAATCATGTAAATATCGTTTCTCGTTTGGTTTTTATAAGCATTTTCCCGAACCCTTGTAAAACTGTGAAATTCGGCCGGTTTTTCTCGCATAGGCACCTCCATTTCGCCCGGCACTAAAAGGGTTAAGAAATATTTCGGGCTTGCCCGTAATGTCCTTATTTTTAAATTACGTTTGTCACTTTGAAAGCTTTGTGTGCTTTATAAGAGCCTATTTCGTGCGAACAATGGTATACTCATGATGAAAGAAATTTCAGCTATGCTGGTATCTTTCCAACATTTTGTAAACTAATCGCAGTTTGAAACTGTGCCAAGAACAGTAATTAATTTAAAATGCGTTCAGACAAATCGTTATCGGATGGCACTGCGAAGTAAGATTACTGGTACGATTGACTGCATATATCAATACAACATCTTGTGTAAAAGTTGGCTATATTTTGCTGGAAGATAAACAGAAATATGATTGGACAATATATTGGGGATATCCGTTTTTTATTGAATAAAAGTTAAAAATAAATCTTGCAAAATACTGTCTGTCGGAAGCGACTCCTTTTTTAATCTCTCAGATATTTTTGCAACACGTTTTGCATCTGTAAAAAAACAATAGTGAAAAGAAGAAAGACCTGCTGAACCCGCTGGTGGGGTAGGATCTCCCATTTTAGCGATTTCGGGTAGTATACTTGTCTCGTCATGCTTTTACGTCGTTTCTGGCCATTTTTCACACAATGCACGGATTCACAGTACACCACATACGATGGTCATACCATTTTCAGAGCATTTTATGTTTTTCTATGGCGCCAATGTAGACGATAATGGAACGGGTTCAGCAGGCTTTGCATAGTATGTTTACTTTTTGGGGTTAAAGAAATATATTTACTTTTCATCTCTAGTTACCATCCGTTGAAATGTTCTCTTCATTTGAAGTCTTACAAAAAGCAGTTTCGATGTGAAAAATCGCCTTTTTCGGTACGACACCTAATTTACCTACTTTTGTATAAATCCAAATTTTTCTAACCAAACGGAAAGTGTTTGTTAAGTCACTCTCAATGGTGCTGCAAATTCACTTTGCGATGACACGGAGTTTGATTCAGTAATGCCTCCAAGTCTTTATCTTCGATCTTATTGGGCTCGCCAATGTTGTACTTAGGACAGATCCGAAAACTTTCGAAAAGGTAAAAAAAACAATGTTGTTGTCTGAAACAGACGCTGATACACATAATTACTGCTGCCAAATGTCACACTTTGCAACTTCAACGTTCAAGTGACACCTATTTTAAGAATTTTTACTTACTTTAGTCACAAAACGCGTTAAACTTTAAAGTTTACAACATCTTGTGATTTAAAAACAACTTCCGGCAATTTTATGTAATTCTTGTTTTTTCAACAATTTTATAGAAACATTTCCACAGTGGGGTTGATCAAAGCAACATTCATATTTCTTATAAACATATGAAGATGTCTAGTCGATTGCCACATCTGCAAAATTTTTCAGATCTGCAAAGCATTAATTCTGCCAAATATCTTAAATTGTCTCAATTCAACAATATTTGCAGAAAACATATTGTCAGGTCATTGATAACTGCTGGAAAAAAATTGGATCAATTTTTGCGGTGGCAGACCTGATAACATTTGCCGATCTGGTAATCGTCTGAACATTTATGTTTTTCATTCTGTTCTGTTCCTTTGGAAGGGTACGATGCAAAAAAATATC
Source organism: Eristalinus aeneus (assembly GCA_955652365.1). Taxonomy (NCBI): domain Eukaryota; kingdom Metazoa; phylum Arthropoda; class Insecta; order Diptera; family Syrphidae; genus Eristalinus; species Eristalinus aeneus. The sequence continues at coordinate 64,801,668 of OY019130.1, read as the reverse complement.
TTTATTAATTGACTGAGGAAACCTTAGAAACGGCTATTATATATATGTATCATTCGAAGAAAATGAATAATCACTATAATGCTGATTTTCATCAGATGTCAGAATGCGCTTTGCACAGAAATTATTTGTCTGTTTGGATCTGTATGAAACTTTTGTATCAGTTTAATACTAGATTCACCATAGCAGTCAAAATGATTGGTTTCAACTTTTATTTCATAAATATTTACTGTGTGTATGTAGTTTTTTCCGAAACTATCATACGACTTTTATAACAACAATTACATACGAACAAGTTGATTTGATTTTATGTTCATAAGAAAAAAAATATTTTTGTGTTTGGTACTTATACCGAAACCAGTGATCTAGTACACGTTTATGTAGTATTATGTACATAATACATCGCATTATACGCAAAACTGAAGATGCGGCTTTCCTCGAGTTCTGAAGAGGAAAACACAAAATATGCAAACTGAAGTTCCTGCTAATGGAACAATTTGGACAAAAAATAGAAGAAGGAGGTGCCTTTGGAAGGTTACCAAGTCATTGTTTATTCAAAGAATTAGCTGGACCTACAGCACATGCTAGAAGAAATATTATGGAAGAAGAGATAAGCAATGCCTTCTTACTATTGATTGATCATCTTATATTAGAACATATAAGAAATTGCACTGAAAAAGAAACCCCTCCAGTTTTAAGCAAGTGGACGCTTTCCCATGAAAAACTGAATGCTTTTATTGGAATATTGTATGCCCGTAGTGCATACGAAGCAAACGGTTTGAAATTATCAAATGTGGGGTCCTGATTTTTTTACCAAAAATATGAGCAGGAATGACTTTACGGACAGTTTACGTTTTCTTCGCTTTGATAAAAGAAATGAGAGGAGTCAACGCTTGTAAACGAATAAATTTGCGCTGGTTTGGGATAAATTTATCGAGAATATTCAAAATTGTCAAACTAGGAGCATTTATCACAGTAGATGAGCAACTGTTTCCATCGAAAGCTAGCTGTCAATTTAACCAAAATATACACAAAACAAACTAGACAAACTTGGGATAAAATTCTGGCTGGCTTCTGATGTTGAAATGAAGTATGTTATAAATAGCTTCCCTATTTAGGAAAAGACGAAAAACGAAATTCGTCAACTCCTCTCAGTGAATTTGTTGTAACGAGACTAATAGAACTATAATCATGAAAGGAAGGTGTGTGACAACCGACAATTTTTTTACCAGTCTCCCTCTGGCTTCAAAATTATTGGCTTATTTTTAGCTGCATTGGTTGATACAGTACGCTGCAACAAACGGGAGCTCTTAAAAATTTGCAAAGAAAGAAAAATATGTTATGAATGCACACTTACTGTTGTGTGTCTAACGAAAAGCTTTTTCTATTGAGTACTAAGCACAGAGCCGTCAAAATTGATACCAGTTAAAAGAAACTGTCTGAAACTATACCTTTTTATAATGAAACCAGATTCATAAATAACCGAAATATGAAATCTCTAAATTTTTAATTTCAATGTTATCAACTTGGGGAGGGGGGGCCTTGTCCCCCACACCCCCGCTCATTGGAAATAAACCTTCGCTTCGTCTTAGAACCATTTTTTTATATTTCTCATCAATTATCTCAAAATATAAAGCATTATAATATAAATGAATAAATCTTGTCATATACAGTCAAATTGACTGGCTTTGGTATAAATAGGTATGCAAATTTGTTGGTAAATCTAGTGTTAAATATTTAGAATCAGTAGCTTACCGTGTGGTTTCAAATGATGACTAGGTTTATTAACAAATCGGTTCAGTTTATTTGACAAATTGTTAATATTTGCAATTTGTGAAAATCGAAACACCGTACTGAGGCTTTACTTAAAAGGAAACAAATAATAATTTAAATCAAAGAATTAAAACTCCAAGAAAGATGTGGCAACCGGATGTATGCATCCGGCGACGAATCCGGAAACTTCTTGATCAAGACAATGTACTGATTGGAGAGCAGTGTCAAAATACTAAACTAAGGTTTAATATTAACACTCTTGACAACATGGCAGGTGGTCTGCATCACCAAAATTATTGCAATCTCTCACCTGTTAGAAAAAAAAACACAGCGACTTGTATTATAGTTGACTGGTTTATTTCTATAACAAGATTCTACAAGTATTCATGTCGTATGCAAATTCCTTGAGAGTGTCTTTTATGATGTGGCTTAGACCAGTCTGTGAGAGACCATTACTTCTTTAAATAAATATTCTGCGATTTCATTAGCAGACAAGATAAAATAAAAACTATTTGTGAGCACTTCTTCACCTCAATTTCATTTCTTGGAATAATCAACCATTTCGAGCACATTTCATATGCTGACTCACTTTCCATTATTTCTGCATTAATTTGCCTCAGCAATGTCATCCGGAAATCTCTTCCGTTCCGGGCTTTGCATTAATGATTTGTTCGTGATCAGTTCTGGGTTAGCATTGCCCCCATTCATTCATTTCTAATCTTCTTGTCAACTTGATTCTCCGATCACAGATGTGCAGATCGGCCATACCACAGCTGCTGGACAATAACTGGTTTAATTTAAGTATGTCCAAGTACGTTAACAGGTCAGTAATAAGATCCCACTGGAATGCCAGGTGTTGCACTTTGAGTGGCGAATATTCATTAGCAGCGAAGTGTGGCGATTAAACTCGTTTAAGCTAAGTGTGCTAGGTGAGCACGTTCTCTTGGAAGAACGAGGCAAGGGACGTATTTTCTCAAACAATTAATTAGAAGCTTACATGTAACATTTAGTCGTGTTGTTAAATATTATAGATGTTGGTGCCCATTGTGAACTGAATTTAGAGTAGATGCATGTACTCTCAGTTTAAGCTGATTGTAAGATTTTCTAATGCGGAACCTTCCACTCAAATCATTTAGTTTTGGGTCTCTTTAATTGTAAACCAAACTCCATGTCTCGGCTGCGTAGTTATTAATATTGTCAGATGTTTTTGAAAGAGGAAAGTCTGTAGTAGAAAGTAGTTACGTAAGGTTAAGGTGGCCGCTTGGCACGTTACTAAAGCACACTTAGTTCACTTAGGGGACCACTACGATGACACACGACCCCAGAGATAACGTGGTCAGGCCAATTGAAATTGCTTTAGCTCAAACTTTCTATTATTCTTGCCTTTAAGCTTTGATAAGGGTTTTCTTGATCTTTCCTACTATTACGTAAGCCAGTACAATCGGAGACTGCTGTGCAAAAATTATTCGATCTTCAGTTTCCAAAGTAATGGAGTTTGGTTTCTCCTTTTTCTTCAACTCGACAGCTTCTGCAGAATTCTTTGTATTGGATGTCTACCCTTCTTTCACTGTTCCCATCAGTCAGAGACCAGTGAGCAATCCGGAAATCAGACCTACATCACTTTTGCAAAGCCCAGTTCTTTGTTCGTAAAGGACCTAGCATTGGCCATAGAAGTTTTCAGGTGCTACCAGTTCTATTTCTAGTTCTATTTTCTTTTCTTCCGCACATGCTTTCCATAATTTTGATGACCCTTTATGTGATTAAGATTTTACAACTTAAAATAGAAGAACGCTGTTTTCTGATTTTCTTTTAGTTTTACTTTACTCTTTGTAATTTGTCGGTTCTTTCATTGCCCAGGAACCTAACATTAGGAACCTTTACGCCCAGGAACTTTACATAAGGGTAAGTTGCATGTAACAGTTATCTCCTCAAAAGGTAGTCGGCAATGTTAAACCATCTCCGCTTTGGCTGCCCTGGCATTCTACTAAGTGTAAAATAAAAATTCATTGGCAGGCAGAGCGCATCAAAATGAAGTTTTTACTTTTGCTTGAAAGGCACTGAAACACCCAAGAAGACGAAGTGCTGTGAGGTTTTGCGGAGAAACCCAAGCTCTCTTCTGCTTTGGAGCCATCCTGTTTTCTCTTTACCTGCGCTGTTTACGTCGCCTGGTATTTAAATGCAAAAACGTGCCCAAAGAGGCAGAGGAAGTAGAACGGAGGACCTCTGGGTTCGTTAGGTTTAACCTAATTTCATAAGTTTTGTTTTGTGACTAATGCTGGTCATCGCGCATATATGGCATGAGAGACTAGGCCTTACTACCGCCATATATTCCAAATAACAAGCCTTGGCTCATTTATGGTACAAGGACTATTTATAGGTAGTAATTGCAGCATTTACTTGCGTTTGACATTATTTCGCATTCTCAGGTTTATTATTATAAACATTCTGGTAGACCCCATTCTTCTTAGTGTGAAAGACAAGCTTTAATTAACTCTCGACATATGCTACGAAGAGCTAAAGATTAAGTGTGGTACGTATCATAGGCGGAAGTATCTTGAACTGAGCTGATGCGCACGGCCATTCTATGTTATATTGCAGACAGTTCTGGTAGGATCTTTCTTGAAGTTGATGTCCATACATCTCGAACTTTCAAATCAAATGAGCGCTGTAATTATCACTCTGAAATTCAAAGGAAGTATTATTTCCTTTTCTTAAATAGATCGACATTTATCCATAGATACCTACAAATATCAATGAGTGTGTGGGGATTTATGTGGATGATAGCCCATTTCTCGAATGGCTAACGAAACCAAGCAAATCGTGTTTCTTCAGTGATTTACCCGTAAATGACATTCAGCTGATATTAAGTTTTCTCATAATTCACCCCAAAGTCCTTCAGTTTTCTTGAAAAACGTTTTGCAACCTATGAAATAATTTCTTATGCATAAACAGCCATCCGCATTTAAAGAGATATCCTCAACGATCCCATTAAACCCACTGTGCGATGCACACCTCAATCCACCAATGAAAGCGAATTAAAAGAAAAAACTCCTTCGAAACCGCAATCGACAAACTTTCAGTTTCATTTCTATTCAAGAGCATTGAATGGAAGCTCTTGTTTGGGTAGATTTTCATCAGTACCAGCCGTTGATAGTTTTCAACACTGCCGCCGCCGCTATCAAGTGTCTTTCTCTACTCGAGTGTCCAGATATTTGAATAATAATGCATAGAGAGAAAAAATAGACTTCCATAAATTAATTACTACCATATCGTTGGCGTTTTATCGTATTGCTGTCTGCTATTGAAATCGATAGTGGAACTGCAAAATTTTCAATTCAAAGACCCTCCGGGGGTGTGCAATGTTCAGAGAGGGGAGTGTCACGAGTTTAACCGGTTTTATGTGAAATTAGTGGTGCGCACTGCAAGAAGTGTGTGTAGTCTTCAGTCAATGAAATTACTTAACCTCCGTGGCGTAGCTTTTGCGGTTTTGAAGTGAGCTTTATAATTCGTTTCCACATTTATTCAATGTCAAGGCATGGTTGGATAGTCTGCGGCTATTAAGCTCTGTCGGGGTAATGCAACGATTAACACTGACTTATGGTTAGCGGTACACAGAGGCTTTGTTGGGCTGCCTCAGGTAGGCTGCGACTGGTTGCCATTGTTGACGCATCGGTTTGTGGTTACTTTTGGCAAGATTGCTTTCAAAAAATTTTGATACGAAAACTTGTTCATTGTTTAAGAACTCAATTTCCGTTTCGTCGCCGTATACAGCAATTTGAATTTGCTGTGGTGAAATTCTTTTCACGACTGGAAGGTCGCGGGTAGATAGAAGGCATTGTGAACGGATGTGGGGCTCTTTGAAGTGCTTTGGGAAATCCAGGGATTGAGATTTTGTCAATGACTACATATAAGACACCATAACCGAGGCTATGGGCGGGTTAAAACCTACATTACTTCCTCTGTGCTGAAGACAGGCATTTTGAATTGTTTATTTTGAGAGTAAATAGGCGCTAATTTCCCGAATGCGCTGTCAATTAATCGGGGAAAATTAAAGTAAAAAAAATATCAACAAAGAGCTCTACTTCTCGACGATTTCTTAAAAATATGGAAAATATTATGTTTTATAAACATTTGAAGTAAGCGTTACACTCACGCATATGGGGTTGTGTTTTTCATACTTTTTGAAATGGGCAAAAAAAATACTAATTAAAATATAACGATAAACACATATACTCGAGGATGCTTAGACGTTTCATTCTCATTCAACTTTATGTTGTAAACATACCAGTATTCTAGTAGTCAGGCAAAGCTTAGCTTGTTTGTTTGACAAACTGAGCTTATTTGTTTGACAAAACTGAAACCACAGGCTTGGCTATCAATATTGTTCGTTTTTTAATGCTAGGGTTTGCTATGTATTGTGTTATCTATACTATATTTAATTAACTAATAAAAACATCATTACTCGTGGAATGTAGCCATACTCTAAATTCGGCCTTAAGCTTAACTATTTATATATTTGCTTTAAGTTCTAAGGATGCTTGGCAATATGTCTCACTATTGAGTTGTTAGGACAATTATTAGGGACAAAGTAAAAAAATGTCTGTAAAGAATAAATTCTGCGCGTCGTTCTGGTTTTGGTGAAACCGGCACAGTGTCAGTTTCAACAGCAATGTGCTTCATATGTTAACAATCTTTAAATATGGGTTTCTTTTGTCGGGGAAACATAATTCTTCTTTCTACGGGGAAAGAAAATGTGTTGATATCAGAAGGATGGGAAGGGTGCTTTACACAATATCGCTCAAGAGTAATTATTCCAGTTCTTTTGTTCCTCAAAATATGATTGAGTTGCAGTCCGTTTATCTCCTGTTATTTTCGAAAACCATTTCTAAAAATAAGTCCTCTCTGGCATCAATACAATTATTGAGCCATTCTCTGATTTCTACAAACGTCGCAAACCGGTAAACCTTAAATTGTTTTGCATCAGTCAAAGAAGCCAGTAGTCGTAAAGTAACAAGTTTAAGAGAATACGGCGGGTGTAGTCTGACCTCCTATTTCAGCGTTTCCAGATATTTTGTTTTTAGCGCCGATGTTGTAGATGATGGCATATATTTTCCTTCCCTTGGAATAAGTTCAAATTTCCTTAACCGTGTTTTCCTTGTTTGCTGAGTCACTCCCCCTCTTCACTAACTCACAGCTCCTCACCTTCAAACATTTTGGGGCTGATCAAAACCGTTCTCTGGTTGATTTTGCGATCACAGTCCATTTAACACAAGCTTCTTCAAGAATTCAGTGCACTTTTGTTTCAATTTAAAAAATTAAGCCTCTAGCAAAGATGAATCTGAACATTTCCCAAAAGACTATGTTTTTGTCCAAAATAGACGTTGTTGCAAACTAATTTCTTTTGTCAAATGTCACATCTTTCCAAGTAAGTAAGTAAAGACTTTAAATATCAATCACAACTTGCTGGTACATCTTTTGCTCTACCTTTTGACATATGCTTATATAATTCATTCAGAAAAATTCTGAAAATAAAGCTTCTTCTAGTCTGATCTGAAATTAACTTAATAAGCAATGGATGAACATTAAAATTTTAGAAATTTTATTTTGCACGGGTTAAAGAAATAAACAATATTCATTCAATAAGAATTCTAAGCTTTATCGCCAAATTATGTTTTCTCTTGCATTTTGTGTAAGGAAGCATTTTTTAAATCGGTTGTATCTATACGCTTCAGAAAAATTTTACACAAATAGCAATTCGTTTTATTAATATTTTTCAGAACACGATCTTAACTGTTTGATCGTGGTTTCTGTGTCATAATTTCTATTAATTAGTCCGCTTTTCAAGCGATCAGAGCGACATTTTATGATATTTTCGTTTTCAATAAAATCTCGAAACCGTCCAAATTTACAGGTTAGGTAGTTATTTGTTGAATGTTACTGAAAAGGCGTATGAAAGAACAGTTTATGGACATCCATAGATCAATTAGAGATGTATTCAATTAGTCTTTTTATTCCAGTAAGTCCCAGTAGGAATGACAAATTATGTTAATCCGGAATTATAAGCTCTAGTTGAAAAAAAAAAGAAAAAAATCTTCCCAAATTTTAAATACTTGACCCGAGACAGGAGTTCACCCGCACAATGTATTCGCCCAACGAGTCATAACTTAATCTGCGGTTTTGGTTAACTTGAGTGCAATTATCGTCTCTGGTCAATTAGAAAGGCGTCGCGCTTGAGAGAAAGGGCAATCCAAGGTGTATTTGTCGTTTTTTCTTACTCAATTGTGGCTCTCAAATGTGCTTGGTGGCTTATCCCTACCCGTTTCCAATTGGAATCCTGTTTTCTTGAAGCAATGCGCTAATAAGACAGTGATCCCTGAGCTTTAACCTTTCAAATTGAATATAAAGGTACTTTCGTGGTCTTTTTATCTCGTGTATAGTAAGTAATGTGACCAGTTGTCTTGAGTGCAAGTACAGGTTGTGTTTTTCAATTTGCTTGCACACTTTTGTCGTCATTAGTTGCGACTGGTTTGTAATGTAAGACACGTGTGGAGAGTCACAGTTGAATTATGTGATGATAAAATTTAATCTGTTCATAATGTCGTCGTTTGTGTAAAAAACAGGAGGGATAAAATTTGCTTGAAAGCCCAACATCAAATTTTAACTCATATGTTATGACCTTTTCAAATGCGTCGACTTATTCTCAAATTAAAAACTTCAAAAAATGTATGCGTTATTAAGATCTGAAAATCTCAAAATTTAGAAATTTTAAAAATCTTTCAATATATAGACAAACAATATTGTGATAGACTGCATCCTCTGAATTCAAAGTCTATAAGTTGTACTTCAGTCAGGAAGTTTCATTACCGTCTGAATGTAATTTTTGGATTTCGAACTACTTTTTCGACTAATTGATTGTGATTTTATTTCAGACTAAAGTCGATTAAATACGTAGTAGTACACAGATCATTTTGACAGACTTGTGTCATCTGTATCGGTATCTGCTGCAAATGCTAAGTTTTTAACTTCCCGAGCAGATCTAAATTTGCAAACTGTTTCGTTTGAAGATTAAATTTGGTTTCTTCTGTCCACCTTGCCGCCGTTTATTTGCAACTAGTTCTTTAAACCGATTTTTGCTCTCTTGGCTTAAGGTCGTGTCTTTTTCAGCATGCACAAATTCAATTATAGCGTTTACATAACACTTTTTTTCAAAATATACTTACTACGAATTTTGCCTAAATTTTGTTGTAAAATCCTTAGAAAAACGTTTTAAACGGTCAACATCTATATTCCTAATAAACTATGCTTATTGTCTTGTGGCGTAGTAGGTAGATTGCGCCACTCACACTCCAAAGGTCTAGTTTAAATGTCCATCTGAACGCATCGAACTTTTTAGAGGACGACCTCTTTCGAGCTGCTGACAACACTCAAAGAGTAATAATTGTCTAAGTAAGAGCTAAGGTTGGGGAACATAACACTGAAGTACTCAGACTCAAAAACTGTTTCATTGCAAAACCAGGCAGTAACTTTCATTTGTTGTACATTTTTGGTTTTCTAGAGGAATACTAGCAAGCACTTCTGTAACAATGAGTCTTAGTTTTCAGCTTCATCCACAAAAATACCAAACAATCGCCATCTGATCGAAGCAAATGCTGGACAATGACAAGGGAAAATTCTGCGGGTATTCTGCTCTAAAAGAGCCTGCATCCTGCAGAGCTATGAGGTCGAGAGGCCCAGCTGTGGAGCCTTGACCAACAACACTGGCATTCTCGAAATGGTTTTGGTCTCTCCGAGTGCCCATGGGAGGTCCCGAAATAAGTTTTAACGAATTTAAGGAAGACTTGCCAAAGAAATAACTTGGAAATGGTAAGAGAGTTGAGCAAGGCCTTGAGCATAGTTTGGCTGTCGCTATAGTCGCAAAAGCCCTTGTCATCAAAATATATATCGTGAGCATAAGAATCGCAAAGCTTTACGCTTGAAAACCGACGCAGAGTTACCTAAAGAGGTATGAAGTCGAATGTTACTTTCTTCTAAAAAGGCCTTCACCTAGTTCCAGATCACCTTATTGTCTTGGAGCCTTCGGTAAAAGTTTTAGTACATTTCCTTTCTATAAAAGTTTCTAGTTTCCGGCAGTTTAAATTATTAAAAGCCGATTTTGTTCCCGCGTCGAAGCCGGATTTTTGGTATGTACCTCACGTCAGACGACATATCCGTTTAACTGGTGTCACAGGAGATTTGTTGCGCAGGGTCATCAAAATTCTTGTGCGAGTTAAACCAAAAACCACATTTTTTTTTTTAAACGAAAGATGCGTGTATTGTCCCAGGAAAAGCCCCTCTGCAAACAAGACTAATCGTGCTTAAAGAGGTTAATGTTGTATATAAAAATGTTGACTGCCTTCTTCCGTGATTTGAAAATTGCGACTAATGGCTTCGTATCATACTTTAAAATTAAATTTTACAAATTGTAACAGAATGAGTATAGACTATGATACAACAATGCTCGACCTTAATAGAGAAATGTTTTAGAAGCGACGGCGGTTTAAGCAAGGAAAAAATACATATTTTTGTTTTGGGGTCATGCAGTCTGTCTGTGTTCTGAAAGTTGGTATAACGATAAATTGCTAAAGGAATTTGACGTATTGCTTATTTGATAAGTTGATGATTTCGTATTCTAGATTCATCGCTAATACCTGTTAAAGGGAGATATTAAATAGTTTTAATCTAACTTCATATGCAAAGCTGGTCCCAAGGAAATGAATACATTAGTTCTAGGAAGTTTCAAACAGAATTTGGGTGATTAAACGTGTTACAGCTTTGGGCAATCGACGTCTTACGCATGGAGCAGGTTTTGTTGATAGTTGTTTGCATATTTCTTACAAACTATTAAAATAAAAACAAAAGACTTTTAATAAAAATTTCAAATTTTTCTCTTTTGCCATTCCACGGACCGAAAGTAATAAAACAAATGATGCAACTTTATGAGGGCGCGGAAGAAACAAGAAATAAAAAATGAGCATGCTAGTGGAAACAGCAACCAAGTTACTTTCGAAAAGCGGACAAAAGATTTAAAAAACAGTACCAATATCGATGAAATTAATAATAGGAACTTAATTAACAACTTTCGTGTTCAAAGGCTGCCTTAGCCAAAGAACTCAGGATTCCTTAAAGACTAGTAAAAGGTGAAAAATATTTGTGATAATAGGCGTACTTACTGGTTACAGTGTAATGAAAAGCCAGTAGGTAAAAGTTAACCAAACAGAAATTATCTTTGGGATTGCCAAGATGGGATTGACCAAACGACCGTATTTCGTAGCCGTTCTCTTTCAATAATTAAGAAAGAAAACAGGTTTGAACGGATTACAATTGTATCCACCATGCTCTCTGGATATTTTTTGAGGTTATATATCCATTGACTCCAGACTTATTTTGAAAAAGCGAGAGAGAAAAAAACTTAAAATAAAAAAATGAATATAGTCAGGTGTAAAAGATTAATAAAAATAATTATTGGATGACGCGATAGTACACAGGAGGACCAGGGCCTAGCTTGCTCATCAACTACTAGTGCTGTGCGCTGTTTACTACTGGTTTTTTGCGTGTGGAAGAGACCTACTGTTTGTTGCCGACTCCAAACGGCGAAGTTTGAGAAGCTTTAACTTAGACAGTTATTACTCTTTGAGTGTTGTTAGCAGCTCGAAAAAGCTGGTGCTGTGAAAAATTCGAGGTTTTCAGCTGGCACCTTCGGCGTGTGAGTGTCGCACTTTACCCACTACGCCACGGCGGTAAAATAGTAGGCTCAATTAAACCTTCCTTGTTTCTTATTCAATTTATAAAACCAAACCTAGTTTAATTCAATTATTTAAATAACTAATTCTGTAAAAAATAATCATTTTTGTTTTAAAAAATGTAGGCTAGATATCAAGCCTATTTCTATTTCTCGAAAACTTGTTTTGTTTTTTTTTATTCGTTTTGATTCCTATTTTAGTTAAAATAGGTGGGGTTTCAACATCACATGTAAGACAAAAGGAAAAAGGAACTGATATTGTAACGCTTTTACCAATCCGAAAAAGGACAATGAATAGAACCATTTGAAATTGGTTTAGGTTATAATCATTATCAGGCCAAACATGGGACGCTTTCGAAAATGAAAATGTGAAAAAATAGAAAAGTGCTATAACTGATGTCAGAAAGACTGACAGGAGTTTTTTTTAGTAACGAATCCAAATTCAATTTGTTTATGACGGACATTACGAACGACCTCCTACTGAAGAGAGGTGCAACACAGATATCATATTTTAAAATATGGTGAAGAAAGATTGTTGGTTTTCAGAGCATTTTCAGCAAAGTGCTGAACCATTATACAATCTCAGTAGTCAGTGTGGTATATAATATCTTGAAAATATTCTACAGATTGCTATTCTGTATGTTAAAAATGATTTAAATGACCGATTTATGTTCCAATGATAATGACAATGACCAGAAGCATACGGTCTATCTTGTCCGCGAATAGGTTTCTATTGTAACAGAAGAAAAAACTTAGCCAGCTCAGAGTGCGGAACTAAACCTCATCCAATAATTAACGTGTATGCAACAGAACATTCCGACTAGACTGAACTATACACATTTCTATGTGTAAGACAGAGAAAAATGAATGATGAATACTGGACGCTCCCTTTATAATCAATGTTATGATGACGTTTATTTGCGAAGAACTTGGACAGCCACTTTTCACAAGGCTCTTTTTAGTTCAAATTCACACCACCAAGGGCGTTCGCCATGGACAGAAACAGGTGGTAATCACTTGGCGCTATGTCCGGGCTATATGGTGGATGCGATAAAACCTCCCATCCGAGCTCCCGTAGCTTCTGACGAGTCATCAACGAAGTGTGTGGTCTAGCGTTGTCCTCGTGGAACACTACACTCTCCCCGTTGTCCAATTCTGGACTCTTCTGTTCGATCGCCTGCTTCAAGCGGTTCAGTTGTTCACAGTAGATGATAGAATTAAGCGTCTGACCATATGGGAGCAGCTCATAGTGGATGATTCCCTACCAATCGAACCAAACACACAGCAAAACCTTCCTGGCCGTCAATCACGGCTTGGCCACTGTTTGGGACGATTCACCGGCCTTCAACCACGACCGTTTTTGCTTGACATTGTCATATGCGATCCATTTTTCGTCGCGAGCCACCATCCGCTTCAAAAATGGGTTGAGTTCGTTCCGTTTCAGCAGTATATCGCAGGCGTTGATTCGGTGCAGAAGGTTTTTTTCGCGTCAAATCATGCGGCAGCCAGACATCAAGCTTTTTATCTATCAAGCCTTCTGCAGATAGTTTAAAATGGTTTGGTGACTAACTCCTATCTCCTGGGCGATGTCACGAGATGTCACATGCCGGTCTAACTCGATGATTTCCATGATTCGATCGGTATTCTTCGTCACAGGGCTTCCGCCGGCTGGCTTATCCATGGTGTCATTTTCACCGGCTCTGAATCGTCGAAACCATTCCTCCCCGGTTCGAAGTGATAAAGTATCATCCCTCAAAACACCATTAATCTAAACGCAACGTTTCTCTACCGGATTTGCCTTTAACGAAGGAAAAGTTAAAAATAGCGCGAATTCCGGGGTTAGTGAACTCCATGTTTACACGTCTATAACTGTTGAACGCAATATCCAAACTATTCATGCATAGTGTCGTTTTGTAGGTTATGTTAAGACTTTTCAAATCATGTATAGTATTGCGTATATTGTATACACGAGCTCTGTACATAGCCGGAAAATTCAAAAGACAGAAAGGCGAAAGAGATATTTGGCAACCCGTTACTTTAATAAATTCAAGCCCGTTTGCTATTCTTTTGTATTTGCTCTAAGATTCTGAACCATTTTTAATGAAGTTTACAAAATTCAAATTAAAAAATAATTTAATATTCTTCGTGTTAATAAAAAACAAAAATATTTTTGTCCACGAAGATATGCATAATTGAACAATGTGTGCTTTACAGTAGTGGATAAGTACGTTGTCTTCTGAATTTTACCTCCTTGCATCTTTCATTTTCTCTTCAATTAAGTGACAAGCCTTAGAAACCAATGGTTCGGTGTTCTATTTAAACTGTTGGCTCCTTCCAGTCTGAAAATATATTGTACTCAGTCTTTGTGTGATTGCGTTTTTCGAATCTCCTAGATTACTTTTCAGAGATGTTCTGTTATCTTCCTATCGATTTCTTCACTTTCCCTTACGCCTGCTATTTGTGGTGATAATCAACTGTAGAGGTCTAGCAACCATTTATTGTCAAGGACGCCTTTCTTTATTTGCACACATACTACGTTGACTAACTTTATAAAATTGTTTTCCATTTCAGAATTGGAGTAGTTCTTGGCGAGTATGACATTTCAAAGTCAGTGGATTGTCAAAAGGGTCGCTGCTCAAATTCAGTGGTTCGCACTGGGATAGAGGAAGCCTTGCCCCACGAATCGTACAACGACAATCAAATGCATCGGCACAACGACATAGCACTAATCAGAATGGACCGTAACGTCGTATACTCGGACTCCATCCGGCCGATATGCCTGCCTTCATCGTTATCTGCAGAGCAGCCACACGCGGGAACAAAACTCACTGTTGCTGGCTGGGGTAGAACACTTGACAGTAAGTCCATAAATTCATCTCCGAATGTGCACGTGAAAAATTCCTTCCTTTTTAGATCCCAAAAGTGCTGTCAAACAGAAAGTTCAAGTTCCGTTCTTCGACCAAAATCAGTGTCGTCAGAAGTACCTTACACGGAAAGTCGAAATCATAGACTCACAAATCTGCGCCGGAGGCGTCTACGCCGAAGACAGCTGCGACGGTGACTCCGGAGGGCCCTTGATGAGCTTCAATCGTGGCATTTGGGTCCTACAAGGGGTTGTCTCATTCGGCGTGAAGTGCGGCTTTGATGGTTGGCCAGCGGTGCATTCACGAGTAGCCAGCTACGACTCATGGATACGAGAACGTGTGCGAGCGTGAAACCCAACTGTAGTTACCGCCAATAGTTTAGATTCTGTTTTCTTATTAAGAGTGTGATTCATCAAACTTATTTAAACAAGCCATACTATTTATAATTTGACAAACTGAAGGACAGCAATAGGTTAAGTCAATCGCAGCTGCTGAGAAGTGTGAAGTATTTATAAATTAAAGAAAGTAAAATGACGCTACTGTAAGAAATGTGAGAAAATGTTTTTATTGTTTGCCGAAGAACAATTGTTCTAGAAAAGGTTAATGGGATGGGGGAGAATTCACTGAACAGACCTGAGGATATGAACATTTTTGATTCTGTTACCGTTGTATGTATATGGCATATCCATTACACGCATAGTGCAACAGTGCACAGGGGGATCAGTGCCCAATCTTTTCAGCAACCGCTCATGTAGTGCGTTCTTATTCATTTCCGTTTTCAAAAAACTGCGCCACCTGCAAGTTGTGGCTAATAATGGAAACGATTCGCTAGAAAGGTTTGACATTTGAGCACTTAAGTGTGTATGTGGGTCTGTTTATAACAACAACATTGTTTTTTGCCCTTACGGGAAGTTTTGAATTTCTTCTTCAAGAAGAAGGAAAGTGCTGCTGAAACCCATAGAATGCTTGTAGAGGTGTATAGTAAATCTGTTCTGAACGGTACATCATGCAGAGTGTTTTCGACGCTTGAAAAGTGATGATTTTAGCGCCGAAGATAAAGATCGTCTTGACCAGTCAAAACAGTTTGAAAGTGAGAAATTGGACGCCTTACTGGATCAAGATCCGTGTCACACGCAAAGTGAACTCTCAGAAACTTTGGAAATGACTCAGCAAAGAACATTCGTTCGGTTACAGACATTTGCATATATGGTATTAAAATACAAGAAATTGGAAACGAGAAATGACAATGACGTAAAGACGTCGTACGAACTGAAAACGAGAAATGGGAAAGACGATTTTCAAATCTTAATATGTTATTTTACTAGCAGAAAGGACACTGCTATGATAATTTCAATCAGCGAACTTTTAGAAGCCTTTTCATTGACAAACAGTACTCTTAAGGTGTAATCGTGAAATCGAAAGAGATTCTGATGTGAAATAACAAGAGTTCTTCATTTAGGGAGCCGAACCTAGGATGAATGCTTGGCACACAAAAATCAAAAGAATAAACAATACATACATTGATTCGAAAACGCAAGACCTGGACAAGTTTTGTTTAATTATAATGCGTTGATTCTATTTTAGGGGATGAGTAATCAGGTAAATTTCGATTAAAGGTAAACCAGTCCCATACCTGACTATTTTCAATATGTTATTAAAAATGTTGAAACCATTTTGAACCGATTGAAATGAAAAATCAGAAGTGTAGGAATTGTTGAAGTAATACTCTTGTCACCCCCAAAGTACTAGAAATCATTCTACAAAGGTTCCCTTTTACATTTTTGGTTAGGCCAACCTTGGTGTTGCAATCTGGCAACTAACAGCTCTATCGTGATGATTGACATTTTTGAGGTTATACGTACTCAGAACGTTTTGACATACGAGCGCTATTTGTGTTGTTTACAGTAACTAAAATGATTTATATCGCCTATAAAAATGGAATTAAATCGTGAAAATTTTCGTGCGATTATTTTTTAAATTTTCGACGTGGATTAACTCAACAACAGTGCATCGATGAACTTTATTCAATTCTTGGCGATGAAGCTCCATTAAGGACCAGTATTTGTCGATGGTCTGGTGAATTCAACCGAGATCGTAGCTCACTCCAAGATGAATTTCGTGGAGGTCGTTCAAAATCAGTTGTTGTTTCGGAAACCATTGATGCTGTGCGCCAACTGATTTTGCAATATCGTCATGTGACCTATCGTGAGATTGAGACAATCTTAGGCATTAGTATTCTTCTTCTTCTTCTTGTGGCGCTACAGTCCGGGGTGGACCTGGGCCTCAACCAACATGCCTCTCCAGCCAGCACGATCTTTCGCCAGCTGTCTCCAGTTGCGCACTCCAAGTTGGTTTAGGTCGTTCTCCTTTGTAAAGATCTGCATCAAATGGCAAAGTAGAAAATATCAGGAATCACTTGGGGATGCAAACGGGATAAACCGCAAGGATTTCGAGGGATGTCTTTTTTTTATACAGACAGGTCTTGGTTAAAGGATCTTGTAGTGAACTTTCAGTAATTAAGCTTAAGCAGCCACATTAACATATTGGGGCCGAATTTTCTTAGGAGAGAGGAAGTTTAAAATTGGAAATCAGGTTATGTGGCAGGAGTGTCACAATCACCACAAATTGGAATTTAATTACAGAGATTATCGTCGTGTTCCAAACCATGTAGCTGGAAAAGGCACAAACACTTTCTTGGTTTTAAGGGTTAATGGCGGAATGGTGGTTTATGGAACATATTGTAGTCTTCTTCTTCTTCTTGTGGCGCTACAACCCGGGGTGGACCTGGGCCTCAACCAATATGGCTCTCCAGCCAGCACGATCTTTCACCAGCTGCCTCCAGTTACGCACTCCAAATTGGTTGAGGTCCTTCTCCACTTTTGTGCGCCACGTTAGCGTAGGCTGTCCTCTGTGGCGTTTTCCCAATGGCTCGGATTCAAAGACTATTCGGCCCGGAGCAGTGGTGTCCATACGCTCTACATGGCCTAGCCATCTTAAGCGTTGTATCCGTAGACGCTTGACCAGGCGCATGTCGCTGTACAGCCTATAGAGTTCGTCATTAAATCTTCTCCTACAGATGCCATCAACGCAAACAGGACCAAAAATCGCACGCAAAACTTTTCTCTCGAAAAGACTAAGGGCTTCCTCATCCGCCTTTGCTAACGTCCAAGATTCTGCGCCATATAGTAGGACGGGGATGATCAAGCTGTTATATAAAGCTAGTTTAGTCCTTCTAGAGAGGGCTTTATTACTCAATTGCCTCTTGAGCCCAAAGAAACAGCGGTTGGCAAGAGTGATTCTGCGTTTGATTTCGGTACTGATTTTGTTGTCCCTATTTACCGCGGAGCCGAGGTAGACGAAGTCCTTAACTACCTCGAAGTTTCTGCTGCCTAGTGTGACGCTCCGTCCGAGACTTCGATGTTGTGTGTCCTTCCTTGATGACAGCATGTACTTCGTTTTGCCCTCATTTACCGCAAGACCCATTTTAGCCGCTTCCGCTTCAATGCCAGCAAACGCCTCATTGACGGCTCGCTGTGTTCGTCCAATCACGTCAATGTCATCAGCGTAAGCTAACAGTTGAACTGACTTCTGGAAGATCGTGCCTCTGGTGTTGACTTGTGAGTTACGCACGATCTTCTCGAGGATGATGTTAAAGAAGTCACATGACAGTGCGTCGCCTTGTCTAAAACCTTTTTTGACATTGAAGGTCTCGGTGAGTTCGGTACCGACCTTGACGGAGCAGCGAGAGTTCTCCATCGTCATCCTACACAATCTGACGAGTTTGGTAGGAATGCCAAAACTAGACATGGCACTGTATAGCTCGTCTCTATGCACACTGTCATATGCAGCCATGAAATCGACGAATAGGTGGTGAGTGTCGATTTGCATTTCTTGGGTCTTTTCCAGGATCTGCCGTAATGTGAAGATCTGGTCTATTGTGGACTTCCCTGGTCTGAAACCACACTGATAGGGACCTATCAGGTCATGGACAAATGGTTTCAGACGCTCACACAATACGGCAGAGAGGATCTTGTATGCGATGTTCAGGAGACTAATCCCTCTGTAGTTGGCGCAGTCAAAGGGGTCTCCTTTCTTGTGGACCGGGCAAACGACGCTGAGATTCCACTCATCGGGCATGCTTTCCTCCGACCATATCTTACAGATGAGCTGGTGCATGCGCCCAGCCAGGTCATCTCCAGGGGGCATGGGCCTATGCACGCGAGGTAACGTCGTTGATTGCGCTCAACATGGCGAGCTGCCAAGGCAATCCTCGTTAGTGCACAGTTGTGTGTGAGGGTAACTTCCTCACCACGTAAAAAATGGGAGTTCAGAGACAACAACATGCCTCGGATAAGGACGGATCAACTGTTGACGACCCCAGCAAACGTTTTAAGGACAAAGATTTTCTGTTTTGCACGTGGAATGTGAGGTCCCTTAACAGGCCACGTGCAGCCGAACAACTTGCGGAGGCCCTTGACAGCTACAAAGCTGACATAACCGCCATCCAGGAAGTGCGATGGGATGGGCCTGGCATAAAAGCGATGAAGAACTGCGATATCTACTACAGCAATTGCTATAGAGAGAGAAGGCAGCGCTTATTCGGATGCGGATTTGTTGTTCGAGGCAGACTTAGGCAAAAAGTCTTGAGTTACGACCCAGTCAGCGAACGCCTCATGACAATCTGCATCAAGGCTAAATTCGGGAACATCAGCCTAATATTGCGCTCACGCCCCGACAGAGGAGAAGGATGACAGCATCAAGGATGACTTCTATGATCTCCTAGAAAGAACATACGATCGATGCCCCAGCTATGACACCAAGATCGTTCTAGGAGATTTCAACGCTCAGCTGGGAAAGGAGGACATCTTTGCTGGAGTCATCGGTAAACACAGCCTGCACGACAACACATCCGGAAACAGACTCAGGCTGCTGGACTTCGCCTCGCGGCGAAACCTCTCTGTGGCTAGCACGCGGTTCCCACACCTGAACATTCACAAAGGAACCTGGCGATCTCCTGATCAATCAACCGTCAACCAGATTGATCACGTTGCGATCGACGTCAGACACTCCTTCAGTATTCTCGATGTCCGAACCTTCCGAGGTGCAAACATTGACTCGGATCATCACCTTGTTGTAGCCAAGGTAAGAACCCGGATATTGAGAGAGCAACGGAGTCGAGAAAGACCAAAACGGTTTGACGTCGAAAAGCTACAATCGCAGCTGATTGCTGGGAACTTTTCCGACCGAGTCTCCCGGAAACTCGCCCAGAGTTCGACGCTTCCTGCACTAAGCATAGAAGAAGAATGGAAACGTTGTCAAGAAGCCATCAAAGATGCTGCCACTGATGTGCTGGGTTTCACGACACCACCCAGAAGGAACCCATGGTTTGACGACGAGTGCAGGCAAGCGCACGCAGCTAAACAAGACGCCTATAAAGCGACACTGCATCGAACAACGCGAGCTGTTCGTGAACTCTACGAACAGAGAAGAAGGGAAGAGCACCGGCTTCTCAGAAGGAAGAAGAAGGAGCGTGAGAAGCGCGCGGTCGAGGAAATGGAAAGGTGCTTTGGCAGGAATGAAGTCCGAAAGTTTTACCGAAAGGTAAAACAGCTATCCGGAGGATACAAGGTTCGGACCAAGGCCTGCCGGGACCAAAATGGACAACTAGTAGTAGAGTCGCAGTCTGTGCTGAGAATCTGGAAGGATCATTTCTGCAGACTCCTAAACGGCGATGACGACCCAAATCCCGCTGTTAGGCAGAATGTTCCACTCAATTTGGACGATGATAGACAAGCATTCCGTCCCCCCGACTTAGACGAGGTGAGGATAGCAATATCCAAGCTAAAGTCGAACAAAGCTGCTGGAGCGGACGGACTGTTTGCAGAACTATTTAAAGCAGCAGGCATTAGTATTACCAACATACATTCAATGATGCGTGAACATTTGACCGTCAAAAAACTTTGTTCTTGTTGGATCACAGCACAATTTGTCAATCGTTAAAAAAATGTCTCGTGTCGATTGGTCGAAAGAAATGCTCCAAAAATACGATTGCGGTGCTTCGAAACACATCTATGACATCGTGACAGGTGGTGAATCGTGTATTTACGCATATGAGGCCGAAAGTAAACAGCAGTCGACTGTATGGGTGTTTCAAATTGAACCAAATACAACAAAAGTTTCTCGCGCATAGAGCACTCAAAACATCGATTTGATGAGTCATCCACCGTATAGTCCTGACTTGGCACCGAATGACTTCTTATATCCAATCGTTGAGTGATAAAAACCACCTAGGCTGTAAGCTTCTCTGAAAATTGGTTTCTGTATGTCTACCTTTAACATTGGACCGCTCTGTCATGAATTTCTACGAGACAATATGAAGGCATTTTGCTGAATATACAGAGATTGAGATTGAAATATTTTTTCGGACTTGAGTCCTTTGAAAGACTAAAAACTGAGGGGCTTATTTTAATGCCTTGAAAGGAGAATTTTCGCTGTGGTTTAATGGATGCTCTGAAGGCCCCAGGTTCGATTTTAGGACTGAGCACATAGTGTCACATATATTATCGTCTGCTTCCGAAAGAATATCCCACAGGCACGATTCGAGTAGTTGCTGAAGTAACTAAGTACTGTATACATGTCAATTAATTCATTGCACGCAGTGTAACATTGAAAGTTGCACTTTGAGTGCATGCTTGACTCAATAAGGATATAACATTTAAAAAATAATCAACAGAGAAAGGCTGCGAGTTGAGGATTTTACAGCACTCGTCTGGAGTCTTTTGATTGATTGTATTATAAGGAGCACGCTATTATCAGGTATATCGGTATGAATGAAATTTTTTTTTGAAAATAAAACACTAATTATTAATGAGAAAGTAAAAACAATCTATTCAAAGTATTGGCCATAGTTTTCTACATATTTTGACCATCTTTCTGGCAATTTGTAAATACCACGCCAATAAAATTGTTCGTCTTTTAAAGCAAACCAATCAGATACCCAATTTTCGACCTCCTCGTAGGAATCAAAGTGCTGTCCCATCGATGAAAACAAATGGTAATCGGAAGGAGCCAAGTCTGGTGAATACGGCGGGCGGGGTAGCCAAGTGTTTTGATTGTATCCTGAACCGGTTTTGTTTTGTGTGCAGGTGCATTGTCTTGGAGCAAAATTACCTTGTCGTGTCTTCTGGCCCATTCTGGTCGTTTCTCGATCAATGCATGGTTCAAATTGATCATTTGTTGTAGGTAGAGATCAGTATTAACGGTTTCACCAGGTTTTAGGAGCTCGTGGTACAGAACACCTTTCTGGTCCCACCAAACACACAGCATTGTCTTCTTACCGAATCGATCTGGTTTTGAAGTCGATGTTGTTGGTTGTCCCAGATTAACCCATGATTTTTTCCGTTTAGGATTCTTAAAATAAATCCATTTTTCATAGCCAGTAACAATCCGATGCAAAACCGATTTTCTTTCGTGTCTTTGAAGCACAAGTGTTTTCCCGGTTTTCCATCTGTCTTTCATTCAATTCATGTGGCACCTATTTTCCACACTTTTGGATCTATCCCATAGCTTTTAAACGGTCAGAAATTGTTTGTTGTGCAACATTTAACATTGCTGCCATTTGCTTTTGACTCAAAGTGTCATCTCCATCCAATATCGTTTGCTATTCGGCGTCGTCAAACTTTTTTGGTGGTCGTCCACGTTCTTCATTTCTCACATCAAAATCATTATTTCTGAACCGTTGAAACCATCTTTTGTATGTTGCTTCTGATAGAGCATGATCACCATATGCCTCGACAAGCATTCGATGCGACTCTGCAGCACTTTTCTTCAAATGAAAACAAAAAATTAATGCTTTCCGCAAATCATCACTTTCTTGTACAAAATTCGACATTTTTAACACGATGAAAACATATGATGTTGTTTGTTCAATGACTTGATATATACTAAATATTTTTCACAGATGTCATAGCAAACAAAAAAAAAACGGAAATAAGGGTTCGTTCACAACAAATGTTCCCTATCGAGACATTTGTATCTTGGCGCTCACTTCGTACCGGTATGCCTGGTAGAGAATTTGAACTGCGACATAGTAATACTTTAAAACAGACGTGAACTATGAGTTTAATGGAAGAATTTAAAATTATTATTTGCAATGGTGGGTCCATATAAGTATTTGGTAATCGTTTGGCTTTTAACGATGATTGCAGGCGAAAACTAAGGAGATAAATGAACTGGTCGGCTCTGTAAGGAAATAATCTTAAGACAGATAACACTAACACATAGCCAAATCTCGCAGTATGCACTTCAAAATGCAAGGCTCTTTCATTCATAATTCAAAACCGTTGCATATCCAGTGAACAGAAATCGACATCAAATTCATTGGAAGGTAGACTCCAGCCTGTCATGAACCCACCACGTTCTTGTCTCCAAGAAACCCACTCCACCGACTGCGGCTTATACATATCCGTCGCCTAAAAGCACACAGCACTCCGAAAGAAGCCTCAAACGAAAGTGAAACCAAAACAAACGGTCAACTTTATAGGCCACTGTTCGGCGTGGACCCTTGTCTGGTTACCTAATTCAACCAGTTTTGGCGATCTCGTCAGAAGAAGCCATTCGTCGTCGATTGTTATTGCAAAACTCCGCACACTGCTCGCTGCTAGCGCACAGCTCCAAAGCTCTGACATAACGCGTTCGCCTTGAATATAAATGCAAACATTAGCGCGCAGCGGAAAGCTTTTTGCGATCAGATCATTGTTGACGCTGCGGCTAGCAGCTGATCGTAGGCACACTAGACTCCGGTACTCCGCGCGATCGCTAGTAGGTAAGTCTGTGTTCAGCGATCGGCCTCGAACCGATATTAGTTGTTCTGCTGGAGTTTTCGCATATCACACAGGGAGTTTAAAAAAAAAATAACACGGAAAAGAAGAAAGCAAAATGGCCAAAGCTCAACTAGCCCTGCAGTGGGTAGCTTTAGTCGCGATCGGTAGTCTGACGCTGGCGGACGTGGCGAGCATCGTAGCGAACGACAATCTGAACGCGAGTGCCATTGTTTCCGTGTCCTGTGATATTCCGAACGAAAGCGTTCGCGGACGTTGCCTTCCGCCGTCGCAATGTTCATCGTATTTGAAAGTGATCAATGAAACGAGTTCCGCTGCGGCGCCGCAACCGGAATCGTTACGTTTCCTGGAAAAAGTGAAGTGTGAAAGTGAAAGTGGGTCGTTGGCAGAGGTGTGTTGTCCTTTGAACGGACGTGATTATGCGCATCCCGCTGTTGAAGTGATGCGCGACATCAGTCAGAGAACTCTCAGTTTTAGTAGGTTACGCAACAAGACCAAAAAGCTAAAACGCCGTATTCAGACTGTGCCGAGCACAGGAGAGTTCAACCTATTCAACGAGTGCGGGAAGCAAGTAACGAACAGGATCTATGGCGGAGAGATCGCTGAACTGGACGAGTACCCTTGGTTGGCGTTGCTGGTCTACAATTCAAGTTAGTACACCCCGTAGAGGGATCGTCTTTGCGTTTTGGAAATAATGACGGGTCTGTCTTCCTCAGATGATTTCGGGTGTAGCGGGGCGCTGATAGATGATCGCCATGTTCTGACAGCGGCGCATTGTGTCAAAGGAGTTCGAGTGCGAGAGAAAAACGGATTGTAAGTGAAAATTACATAAGTTAGCTCAGGTTGCTATTAGTGTTTGTTTTTGTTTGTCTGATTACGACGGGCCATCGCCGCTTGTAACAGATGTTGACCTTGACGTGCCACCACTGTGGTGGAGTATTGTGTGTAGGGTGATGCAATAGTGATAATGGTCGGAAAACAGCAGATGGGTGATAATTCATTAAATGGAAATGACACATGATTTGTTCGGTAGTAAGGATATTTGGCAGAAATAATTTTGAAGTTGCTATTTTGAATTGTGGTATGGAGCTCCACATTAAATGAAATGGTTCCACTTGGGATGAACTGATATTTGGTGTAGACGTTATTAACTCTCAGTAGCGTAAAGACGCGTAAGGAAGTTCTGGCGGAGTTTTGTTACGAAATTCTAAACTTAAGGAAATGGTTTTTCTTATGACAGCTACACCACTCACACATTTCACAAATAAGTAACCCACGTACCATTTGAAACTTTATCTGTTTTGGAATCTTAATATCCGAAAGAGTACGTCTGAGCGGAGAGCCTTTGACGCTAACTTTAGCGATATACTCAAAATAATACTTTGAGTGTTCTCAGATTCCCTTAATGAAACTCTATTTATTATGGGGCAACTAGTTTATTTAGAGTTTAGTTAATTTAAAGTTTTGCCATTTTGACCAGACGTTTTTTTTATGCCCATAGATCAGGTGTACAGTGAAAAGGCCAATCAAAGACAACATTGTTTTTTATGAAACATTTTCCAGGCTATAGAACAGAATTATAACTGTATGTTAAGACGAGTCACGTTCCCTGTATAGCAAGAAAAATTAATAACTTTTCCAATTAAAAATTTTATTTGTCCTATGGAAACATTATTTCCGCAGGCTGTTGAACTGCGAATAGAACTTAAACACCGCTATCGGGCAAAATGTTTTAATTCGTCAAATAGACGATGATATAAAACATTTCAGTTGTCCAGATCTAGACGAATTCAAGATAGCGATATCGTATGGACAGCCTGCAGAGTTTATTAAGGCAGCTGGAGATGAGCTGATAGAGCGCATTCATTGCCTGTAAGATATGGTCAGAGGAAATGCCAGGTTATTGAAATCTAAAGTTTCTTTTTCTGTTTTTTTATTAGAAAAGAGACACCTTCAATTGTGTAAATTTCTTAGGGATAATCGCATACAAATTTTTTAGTCCTTGTTGTGTATATCTGAGAATAGTCTTTCTTCAATCATATGACATGTCCTTATCAGTGCCGTTATAGGCCAATAAAGTCCAAACCTTCATACTACGGAAGGCCCTTCAAAATACAAAAGAGATGCAGATTGTCACATGCCACCAATTCATCGATTTAATGTCTAATTGTTTTTTATTTCGAATGAATGAATGATGAAGAGCTCTCAATAGTACGGAGCTCACAGTTCTTTTATGATTATTTTGACGCCTGTTCAATTGAAGCTTAACTTATTTGTGTTAAAACCACACTGATCAGTCAAACAATGAAGATAATAACAAAGTCGCTAAGATATGTGAATATCCATAAAAATAAACATACGAGATCCATGTATATCTCAGCTATGACGAATTCTTTCACAGGGACAGTATAATGCTTAAAATACGTGTGATCGATGAGCCGTTTTGTTGCAAACTTACTTCGATTACTACACGAAATAACGGAGAAATACAGAAACGGAAGATTCAATTATTCAAGTTTTTAAGAACACACGGTCTCATACATACGTATATTGTCGGGTTAAAATGGGTTGTGGGTGTCAATTTGTAATTTCTGCATCTGGATCTACTGAAGTGCAAAAATCGAATCTAAACCGCATTTTTCCGCGTTTATAATAATAAATAATAACAATAATAATTGGGTTGCGCTATAGTCCGCAGGGGGACTATCAACATCATCAGTCGGGTTGTGCGCGATACTGTTCTCTCACGAGTAGAAGGGACTTACAGTTTTTTGCCGATTTGGTACGGCGAAGTTTTGCGAACATTTTTCTTATACAGTTATTACTCTTTGAGTGTTATCAGCAGCTCGAAAGAAGTGATACCGTGATAAATTCGAGGTGTTAAACTGGGAATCGAACCCAAACTTTCGGAACATTACCTTCTACGTCACTTCGACCACTTTTCCGCTTTAATATTACACTGATAAGCCCCAATCCAAGAGAGGCTTCTGTTATATAGAACTTATGGTTTTTGGTGCCACCTGATACGAGCAAAGGTGGGACACTGACAGAGAAAGTGCTCTGAAGTGTCTTCAACTTCTCCGCAGATGTCGCAAAGGGTGACATCACTAAGCCCAAGCCGACTTAGGTGCATAGCAAAGTAAAGTCCCCCTTAATACGCTGACAAGTCGTCTGCACTCGTTTCTGTCTAGAGATAGCAGAAAAGGCGCAGATTTCTTGCTAACGTTGGGGAGCATACTCTTGGTCATCCTGCATCCTGGAGAGTCACGCCATCTGTGGTTGTTGTCGACGGAGGCCCTTACCAGGGCTGCAGGCAGTTCCAAGGTGGGCCGTACGAATGCCTTTTCTGAACCTAGCCTAGCTATTTCATCGGTAATCCCGTTTCCCAAAATCCCGTGATGTCCCTGGACCCAAACAAGTTTTAGCGAATTCAGTGTTCCTTCTTATCCTATTCTTTTGGCTCTTTGTCAGGGGCCCCACAGGTGCCAAATCTTTTGGGGCTCGTTCCTCCTTTTCGGATTTCCTAGACGTCTCATCTGAAGCGGCATTCCGGCAAGCTTCCTGACGCAGAGGCAGGAGATTAGACGTATCAGCCTCTGAGCTACTTTCTCCAGTTTTCCAACTGATTCTACTAAGGGCATCGAAGAGTGAGTCGCAGAATTGATTGTTATCAGCGCCATTGCGCGCGAAGGCGTTTTGAGTATGGTGGTTGGGGCCTTCAGAATCCTTGCCCCGGCCGATGTCGAAAAGACAAAGAGTGAATTGTCGCAATCGCGAGTATCACCTGTAGTAGTCAAATCCTTAGGGTTTTCCTCCACACAGTCTTTATTTAAAAAGTCCAAAGACAAAACGTTTCTGAACTTTTGTTCGACGTCTCACCTAGGATCTTTCGAGCCGAGGTTCATTGATTCTTAAGCCCTTCTTCCGCGACAAGGTATCCAGAAAGGGAGGGTAAGCAGGGTGTTTGTAATCGATTGATTGTGCCCACCAAAGCAAACGAGCTGTGCTTGTTGCCAGGACTTTTTTCATATTTCTTAGCGGGACAATAGCATACCAACATATGTGAAAATGTGTTCATTTGGCAGGAAGTCAACAATCTCCGCTCTTATTTGAAATACCCCAAATTTAAGATCATTAATTATAGTGAACCGTTTAGCACTTTGGTTATTTAAACTAACTCCTAATTAAAGCTTTTAACGTAATCGATTTTAGATGATTACGTTCGTCAGTGCAAATGTTGGCTGATGATCCGGATTTCCAACTTATTTCTACCTAATTATCTAATTACCTAATCACCTAATTACAAGCTTTTTAACACTATAGATTCGGTCCTTGGGTGTTCGAACAATAGGCGGCGTATTGCCTATTTTTGGAACAGCAAGACGGAATATAAGTAACAGCATAAGTTATCATGACTTTATTTTGTGAGAAATTTTCTCGCCATGTAATCTTACGTTTCTGAGTCGTCAATTTTAAGTTACTTTCATACTTTTTTCTGTGGGACTACGCGAAGGACAATTTTAAATGAACAATTTCTGAATTTTAGAGTCATTAGATAACTCAGGCTTTGGACGAAATATCACCCGAAATGTGTGAATAATTGACAAAAAATTTAGTCTAGAGAAGTACAATATTGGAACATATCCTTGGTGGCATTCAAATAACATTGTTTTTCAGATTGAGTGGCCATGTTTAAATGGAATTAAAAGTTTATCAACATCTGTCGCTGTTTGTGTATTGCAATGGGTTTTTTTTCGAAAACGAAAATCTACGAAATAAAAGAATTTAGAAAATATTGACAAGAAACTGTTGAAGAAGTACAATTTAAATTTCGAATATTTTTTGTTTGTCTTCGTCTTTGACTGCGATAGTTTGATTTTTATGTAGGGGCGTTTCTTAATTATATTGTTGATTTTTTATTAATTTTAAATCTGCTTTGGGTATTTTGGAATACCGAATCGCAAAGGTCTCGGGTACGGAAAACAAGCTGATCCAATACACTTTTGACATATATTTGATATATAACATTTTAAATGAAAATTTTAAACGAATCCATCGCATGTAATAGAAGCTTTGAAGTTAACTCTTTGTTACTACGCACATTCTTGAAGGGGTATTCGTTCCTGCCTTCTGTTGATATAATTTGAAAACATTTAAAACACAAAACCAAAACTAAATAAAATTATTAGTAAGTATGCATATGGGAAAGATCAACACGTATGTGTTTGTTCTTGTGTTTGCAAAGAAAAATGAGATTTTTTTCGATTCTGGTCTGCATAGTTTTTGGAAAAAACTGTATGGCACAGCTGACTACAGTTGACATTAGCTAAATCACAAAGAAATTATGTTTGAGATATCTGAAAATTAAATTCATTTGGGTCCATGTAAAAGGATCACGAAGCTCATTATCCTTGAATTCGAAATATAAGGTTGTCCAATTTCTCCCTTCCGCCGTTTTGTCTTTTGAATTTTCCGGCTATGTACAAAGTCGTACGGAGTCTGTATCGTAATATATATCATTTGAAAGGTTTTGATATAACCTACAAAACGACGCTATGCATGATTAGTTTAGATATTGCGTTCAACAGTTATAGACGTGTAAACATGGAGTTCACGAAATTCGCGCTATTTTAAAGTTCTCCTTCGTTAAAGGCAAATCCGGTAGGTAAACGTTCCGTGAGATCAACGGTGGTTTAGGGGATTGTAATCTATCCTTTCGAACCGCGGTCCGATTCCATGGATAAGCCAAACGGCGAAAGATCTGTAACGACGAATACCGATCGAATCATGGAAATCATCGAGTTAGACCGGCATGTGGCATCTCGTGACATCGCCAAGGAGATAGAAGTAAGTCACCAAACCATTTTATACCATCTGCAGAAGGCTGGATACAAAAAAAAGCTTGATGTTTGGGTGCCGCATGATTTGACGCAAAGAAACCTTCTGGACCGGAACGAACTCGACCCATTTTTGAAGCGGATGGTGACTGGCGACGAAAAATGGACCACACACGACAATATCAAGCGAAAACGGTTATGGTTGAAGGCCGGTGAATCGTCCCAAACAGTGGCCAAGCCGTGATTGACGGCCAGGAAGGTTTTGCTGTGTGTTTGGTCGAATTGGAAGGGAATCATCCACTATGAGCTGCTCCCATATGGCCAGACTCTTAATTCTATCATCTACTGTGAACAACTGAACCGCTTAAAGCAGGCGATCGACCAGAAGCGTCCAGAAATGGCCAACAGGTAGGGTGTAGTGTTCCACCAGGACAACGCCAGACTACACACTTCGTTGATGACTCGTCAGAAGCTACGGGAACTCGGATGGGAGGTTTTATCGCATCCACCATACAGCCCGGACATAGCGCCAAGTGATGACCACCTGTTTCTGTCCATTGCAAACGCCCTTGGTGGTGTGAAGTTGAACTCAAAAGAGGCTTGTGAGAAGCGGCTGTCCGAGTTCTTCGCAAATACGGAGGGGGCTTCTACGAGGGGATATTATGAAGTTGCCGTCTAGATGGAAATAGATTATTGAAAAAAACGACGCATATTTTTATATGACCACTGTAAAACTTTTTATGAAGCATTAAATGAAGCGCAAAATAGCGAAAGGGAGATATTTTGAAACATTATATGTGCATAATATGTGTTATATGTTTTCACACGTTCGTAAAACAAATATACTGAATGATGCTGCAGTCTATAGGAGAACAGGGTTAAAACTAAGCTAGCTTTCGTGTCACGCGTTCTAATGTTATCTCAGGACTTACAGTTTTTCGACGATTCAGCACGGTGAAATTGGAGAGGTTAAAGCCTTAAAAAGACGATATGAAAGAGCTCATTCTGATAATCGTACCTGCGCATGTACGAGTATGCGCAAAATGAAAGAAGCTCACTTTGTAGCAATAAACGTAGTTTGTCAGAAGACATTAAGGCAGTTAGAAACATCCTACTTCACTGATATTTATTCAAAAACAAATCTAGTGGGAAAAAGTAGAAAAGTTCGATAATTTAAATAAGGAAAGTTAAATCAAAATGACTCTAAACTCTAAACTGGCAGCATAGTTGTCAACGAAACCACTGAACTGAATTCACTGAAAACTTATTAATTAAATACTAATTTCTACATCCCATCACTGTTGTTTTCATCCAATAAAGTCTAGGTACCTTTCTGCCTACTCAATAACACATATTGTGCTTGTGGACAAACCCATTCGTCCCCGAAAATATCTTAAAGTTGAATTGCTGTAAAAATGTAAATAACTTTGTTTGCAACTAACTTTTAAGCTTCAGAGTCATTCATTTTGCAAGAGTTTAAAACTCGCAGAAATTTAAAGCCAAAATTATCAGCACTCTTTTTCTTCCCTGACACCTTTGGACTACTCCAGAACTGGTAAATTTTCTGTTCACATTGTCTACTAAATAAGTATGTGGCCATGCCCTGGTTTGTTACTAAAATAAAAAATGGGTTTTTATCCATTCTGCATATTCCAGTGGCAATTTTCAAAGCGGCTACTTTTTGATTAGGTTCTGCAAATTATTGCAAATTATTACTTTGTGTTTTTTAAGTCGAATTCTCTAAAAGTCGAACAGATTCTGTTCTGTTCAACCGAACATAAAAACATTCGAAACTAAGTACCAGCACAGTGCATTCAGAAGGAATCATTTAATTTTTGGTTTTTCGAACATGTCCGGATTTGTTTTATACAAACAGCATTTGCGATTAAGGCTCCCGCACATAGAATACTTTTCTCTCGTCAGAGTCAGCAATAGTTTGATAGATATATAGAAATATATGTGTTCTTATGCGAGGTGGCGCATAGACAAACGCTGCCGCTCACGCGACGGATGTAGTAGCTCAACTTTTAACTTTTCTCCCTCCGTCCGCGTTGACAATCGACACATTGTGACATTTCAAGAAAATGTTTTTGAATTATAAATTAGTGTTTGTAAGAGTTAGGTTGACTGAGTAGTGAATAGTTAATCAAACATTTCTTTTTTATGTCAAAGCCGTAAAAAATTATTCCGGATCGTTATTGTATGCTTTTTCAATGTTTAACGCCAAAAAACCATGTACTCTCGATCTATGTATAAAGTCTGGCAACAAAATCGACAGTTGCTTTTTTTGGTATTAATATATTCCTAAAGTTCGAGCAGTATCATTAAACACATAAGTTAATCCAGTAACTCATCTGGACGCATTTTTGCAAAATAAAAACCAAACCACTTTACACTATAACCAAAACAAATTGAATTTAAAGTTACTGTTCAATGAAATCACCTGAGCGTTGAAGTAATCAATTTTTCCCCCTTTCCTTCACGTACTTCATCGTCAACGGATACTTTGCCAATACGCAAGTAAAGTATTCTATTCGATTTCCTTTTTTTAATAAGAAGAAAAGTACAGCTGAAACCCATCAAATACTTGCTGAAGTTTATGGTGAATCTGCTCCCATTGACGAAGACTTCAAATGTGGCGATTTAAGTGTCGAAGATGAAGTACGGTTTGGTCAGTCCAACAACTTAGAAGATGACAAATCGATGACTTCACTGGATCAAGATTTGTGCCAAGCGCCAGTGACTCTGGAAACGATTTTCGTTTGGTTAGATTTAAATTTGGGTTTATTGAAAAGCAAGAAAGTTGGGTGTTTTAAGAGTTGATGAGTAAGATTTGTCGAAAGCCAATTTTTCACCTCGGAACTGCTTTTTGAAGAACATTAAAGGAAGTTCTTTTTTCACTGTAACGGGACTGAAGTTGAAGAGCGGATCTACTGCGATAACCCCAAGATCATATCTGGAGATAATTTCTAAGCTAAAAATCAACTAACAAATAAGTGTAGATCGCATAAGGCACATGCCATTCACTTAAAGTAGACTGAGCATACACCAGCAGTAACAATCTCCTGTATATGGTTTCGTTTTATTTTTTCAACAATATTTTTTATTTATTTATAACAATCTGTTGCAATGCACAAAGTCTACGATGCATGTGACAAGTTGTAAAGACAGAGAAAGGTTTCGTTTCCGTACGAATCTATAAAAATCGGATGTCATCTGAAGGTAAGGTTTCCTTAATTTATTTTTAATTGTCTTTTTCAATATACTTGTATCTTAGTAATTGCGTGTCTGGTATAGAAGTATGAAATTACTTTTTGAAACATACACACGGGGTGCGTTCAATATATTCTCGGTATCCATATGAAGGAAATTACGAATTTAATTTAAATTGGTTTTATTTTTTAATATAACCTCACCTACATCAATGCGTTTGTTACATCTTAAGATAAGCTTTTTTAAACCCTTTAAACCCTGCAAAATACTCATTTATTGCCGACTTGAGCTCTTCATCACACGAAAATCGAAGAAATTTTTCCAAACCGGAAACAGGAAATAATCACTAGGGGCAGGGTCTGGACTATAGGGTGGGTGTTGGATTTCTTCGAAACAACAATTTTGCGCAGTAGCCTTGGACATTCGCTCCGTGTGAACAGGGGCGTTGTCATGAAGAAGCAACACACCCGCTGCGAGCTTACCCCGTTTTTTCTTTTGAATTTCCTAAAGCAAATTATGCAAAGTGGAAGCGTATTATGCAGCGTTAATGGTTTCACCTTTATTTTTGTACTCAATGAGCAATATTCCCTTTGAGTCCCAAAAAACTGTGGCTATGAGCTTCCAGGCAGACGGAGTTACTTTGAACTTCTTCGGGGCGTCTGTTCCTTTTTTATGCCACTGCATGGACTCTTGTTTGTTTTCAGGCTCATAATGGTGATCTTATGTTTCGTCTCCAGTAACAATTCGATCCATAACACATAAAATAACACTTACTACACATCTCCAACATCTCTTTACAGCAAGCAATTCTCACTTTTTTCTGAGGTGCTGTGAGAATTCGTGGCACCCACCTTACACTGGCCTTTGAAAGGTTAAGATGTTCATGCCATCATTTTCATTTTTATTCGGGTATCCTCAGAAAGTTTTTCGATTTCTTTGATATAGCCGGAACCCCGGAGCGGGGGTCGTATTCAACGCTC
Source organism: Eristalinus aeneus (assembly GCA_955652365.1). Lineage (NCBI taxonomy): Eukaryota > Metazoa > Arthropoda > Insecta > Diptera > Syrphidae > Eristalinus > Eristalinus aeneus. Next base: position 64,768,386 of record OY019130.1, on the reverse strand, counting down.
TCGCTGCCTCTCTCGAACTCACTTACCCACTTTTGCACAGTTGATAATTAGGTCGCGGAACCCTGGTAAACTGCCACCATCTCTTCATGAATAGTTTTGTGGCTTTTTCCTTGCTTAGTGAGAAATTTAATTAAGTGGCTGGGTGATGTGGGAACAGGGTAGGCACTGATTGGTATCAACCTGGCGATGCCCAGATCTGTAACTGTCTTCCACACGCCAATTGTGCTTATTCTACCTCCACGTTGGTAACCACCGGGTACTGGTTGTTGTTCACCCGAATTAAACCTGCTAAACCTATAAGTGCGACCTCCGCCCAAGAGGTATAAAAAAGGGTCTGGTCCTCCAGGTTGGGGGTGTGCGTCGGGGTAACTGCCCGGCCACATAAAACATACTAGTTACGAACCAACCGAATGCCTCGGATATGGATGGATACACTGTTAACGACCCACGCAAATGAAAAAAGGATTATGCTTTACGGATATGCACGTGGAATGTGAGGTCCCTAAATAGACCATGTGCAGCCGATGAACTCGCTGAGGCCCTGGACTGCTATAAAGCAGACATTACCGCGATTCAGGAAATGCGGTGGGATGGGCCGGGGAAGAAAAGAGTGAGAAACTGCGAAATATACCACGTTGACTGCTACAGGGAGAGAGGGAAACGCTTATTTGGATGCGGATTTGATGTTCGAGGCAGACTTAGGCAAAAAGTCTTGAGCTACGACCCAGTCAGCGAACGCCTCATGACAATCCGCATCAAGGCTAAATTTGGGAATATAAGCCTCATATGTGCCCACGCCCCGACAGAGGAAAAAGATGACAGCAGTAAAGTGGACTTCTATCACCTCCTAGAAAGGACATATGATCGATGCCCCAGCTACGACACCAAGATAGTTCTAGGAGATTTCAACGCTCAGCTGGGAAGAGAAGAAGTCTTTGCTAAAGTCATCGGAAGACACAGCCTGCACGCCAACACCTCCGGAAACGGACTCAGGCTAGTTGACTTCGCTTCGGGGCCAAATCTGTCTGTGGCCAGAACGCGGTTCCCACACCTCAGCATTCATAAAGGTACCTGGCGATCACCTGATCAATCAACCGTCAACCAGATTGATCATGTTGCGATCGACGTCAGACACTCCTTCAGTATTCTCGATGTCCGAACCTTCCGAGGTGCAAACATTGACTCGGATCATCACCTTGTTGTAGCCAAGGTAAGAACCCGGATATCGAGAGAGCAACGGAGTCGAGACAGGCCAAGACGGTCGAGGAAATAGAGAGGTGCTATGGCAGGAATGACGTCCGAAATTTTTACTGCAAGATAAAACAGTTATCCGGCGGTTATAAGCCTCGGACAGAAGCCTGCCGGGACCAACATGGACAACTGGTGGCAGAGTCGCAGTCGGTGCTGAGAATCTGGAAGGATTATTTTTGCAGACTCCTTAACGCAAATCCCGCCGTTAGGCAGAATTTCCCACTCAATTTGGACGACGATGGACAACAATTCCGTCCCCCCGAATTCGACGAGGTGAGGATAGCAATATCGAGACTGAAGTCGAACAAAGCTGCTGGCGCGGACGGACTATCCGCAGAGCTGTTCAAAGCGGCTGGGGATGAGCTGGTTGGGTGCATGCACCAGCTCATCTGTGAGATATGGTCGGAGGAAAGCATGCCCGACGAGTGGAATCTCAGCAACGTTTGTCCGGTCCACAAGAAAGGATACCCCTTCGCCTGCGCCAACTACCGAGAGGTCAGTCTCCTTAACATCGCATATAAGATTTTCTCTGCTGTTCTGTGTGAGCGCCTGAAACCGTTCGTCAACAACCTGATAGGTCCTTATCAGTGTGGTTTCAGGCCAGGGAAGTCCACAATCGACCAGATCTTCACACTGCGGCAGATCCTGGAGAAGTCCCAAGAAGTGCAAATCGACACCCACCATCTATTTGTCGATTTCAAGGCCACGTAAGACAGCGTGCATAGAGACGAGCTATACAGTGCCATATCTAGTTTTGGCATCCCTACCAAACTCGTCAGAATGTGTAGGATGACGATGGAGAACTCTCGCTGCTCCGTCAAGGTAGGTAGCGAACTCACCGAGACCTTCGATGTCAAAAGAGGATTTAGACAAGGCGACGCGCTGTCATGCGACTTCTTTAACATCATCCTTGAGGGGATCGTGCGGAACTCACACGTCAACATCAGAGGCACGATCTTCCACAAGTCCGTTCAATTGCTAGCTTATGCGGATGACATTGACGTGATCGGCCGAACTCAGCGATCCGTCAATGAGGCGTTTGCTGGCATTGAAGCGGCAGCGGCTAAAGTGGGACTGGTGGTAAATGAGGGCAAAACGATGTACATGCTGTCTTCATGAAAAGACACACAACAGTGACGTCTCGGACAGAGCGTCACACTAGGCAGCAGAAACTTCGAGGTAGTCAAGAACTTCGTCTACCTCGGCTACGAACTCTATGAGCTGTACAGCGACATGCGCCTGGTCAAGCGTCTTCGCATACAACGCCCAAGATGGCTAGGCCAAGTAGAGCGCATTAATACCACTGGGACAACTACCCAACTACCATTGGGACAACGCAACAGAGGACGTCCTAGACTGAGATGGCGCACACAAGAGGAAAAGGACCTCAACCAACTTGGAGTGCGCAATTGGAGGCAGCCGGCAAGAGATCGTGCTAGCTGGAGAGGCATGTTGGTTGAAGCCCAGGTCCACACCGGACTGTAGCGCCATCCGAAGAAGAAGAAGTGAGAAATTTAATTACAGCGCGATGCTCTATTTTCCCTATCATCGTTTCAGTTGCCATTATAATTCTGCTTATATGAAATTTTACATGAATGCACTAAAATAATAGTATTACTTGATAAACAAATCAATTTATTTATATAACCACAGCTTCACCCCGATACCGAAAATATATTAAAGGCCCCTCGTAAGAGCAAATAGCTTGATATTCATCGACGGAGCGGATAAACGTGCGGTAAAACCTCAATATGCGAGCTGATTTATTCAAAAAGAGTAGTGCAGTTCAAAATACATCCTTTAACCTAATTATCAATTTGAAAACTGATGATTACTATTTACGTTAGGAGAAAACACTCCACCATCTGAGGAATTCATTTTCTCTAAGCTTATTACTTCCTGTTATTACACTTCAATGTTTTTGAATTGGGGCTTGTCAATTACCGTTGGCAGCTCTTATGAGTCCAACCACATGCGATTGTAAATATTTTCCAAGTAAACATTATTAGGTTGCATACTTTAGAGTACGTCATCCCATTGTATCTCCGACAAAAGTGTGTTTGCTTTTGATTGAAATACTTGTAGGAAGGCAAACATAAAGGTGGCTTTTAGGTTTACAAATGTAAACATCTTATTTCGCAGCATATACAAGATTACTTACAGGTTTGCTTGTTTTTGTTTTTTACTGCGAACGTTGCCGATTTGACCTTGTAACCGAAAGATCTGCTGTATTCACATTCGTTGGAACAGCTTTTACAGTATTGGTTCCCATGGCTGATCTTTCTTGCACTCATTTTGAAATTAAATATGTAAATATGACATTTTTGTAGACAGATTCACATTTCGCCAAACAGAAAAGGACAACTAGCCATGAATCACAGACTTCGGCTTAACGTAACCACTTAATATTAAAGTCTTATTTGACAGGGTTAATTTTCTAGAAGTCGATAACTCAAGAAAAGACGTCCAAATATCAAACTGAGATCACACTTGACGAGCAACCACTTTATCTTGATAGGGAGGAGAGGCCTTTCAAACATAGCCGACCTCTTGTTCACCGCAACCAGTTACAAAAACAAAACCAAATGATCCTCAACTAACTGAAGTCACGAGGGTTGGGTTGTCAGTGTTTGACTGAAATACGTTGCGATGACTTCAACTTGTTTCTTGTAACCAGTTATGTTCCACTGCTCTGTTTGGTACCCGATATGGCAGGTTTATCATTAGTGATTCCATTGACACGATGTGTGGCCGCCGTGGCGTAATGGGTAGAGTGCGACACCCACACGCCGAAGGGTCTAGGTCACCTCTTTCGAGCTGCTGACAAAACTCAATGAGTAAGAATTGTCTAAGAAAGCTTCTCAAACTTCGCCCTTCGGGGTCAGCAAAAAACTGTAGGTCCCTTCTACTCGTGAGAGAATAGTAGCGCGGACAACACGAGTTCCCGGTTGATGCGTTCAGAATGCATGTTTTTGAGATACCCCAATCAGAGTGACAAAAGTGCTTCGACAATTGGTTTATACGCATGCAAAAGTGATCTATACACATAATGGGGAATATTTTGAAAAACAATAAAACTATTTTCGATGATTACTGTTTATTTTTGTTTTCTAATCCCGAAATATAAAAGGCAACCTTCGTAATGTAAGATAGGTTGCTTTCCTCTTAATAAACAATTCACCAACTTGTGCAGAGAATTTAGATGTGTGATAAATTATATGTTGGCGTGCTTTCGTTAGCTGTAGACTGATTTACTCAATTCATTACTCCATTGTTATTGTGGTGTTTAAAGCATATTAGTATCCCCTTTCGGATCCTACAGTCTCCTATTTGACATTCAAAGGGTATTTATAAACCAAAGAGCACGTGAAAATGATAAAACATTGCACGGCAAATAAATCTACTTAAATTCCTCCCCAGAAAACTGTAGACTGGAATTAAATAAATCTGTGCTCCAAGGAACAAACCCATTCTGGTGATACGATCAGAGTCTTCTGTGATTTATATTAGATTTCCCAGAACGACAAACACATTTTGTTTAAAGGACATGCAGGCAAAAAGTAAAGTCGAAATGTTCCGCTAAGGAATCAACATTGTTACCAACTGCTCTGTTGGACATTAGACACGTTGCATCTAGAAGAATTTAAATCCGGACAAATTAGGCAGACATATCTTATGCGAGATTTTTGTGAACAGAGTATTATTCAGCTACTTTTAGGCATATACTGGGCACCTTAATAATATACGCATATGACGAGGAATTGCCTAAAATGTAATAGAAAAATCGAAAACGCTAAATAGAGCGTACACTCCTCTATTAGGTACAAAAAAAAACTAAACGACGCCGTAGCAGAAATAAAAAATCAGTCAAGGGATATGGAGGTAGTGTTTGATTAGAGATAACTTATCGTTTTCGAAGAAAAAACAACAAAGTCAGTGCTGAGCCTAAATCTGAAGCACAGTAATAATTCTTGTACATCCTTTGGACTTTCGCTCAACTATTTCTGTAGAATTTGCGGACATCAAAAGCACACAATACTAATAAGGATTAAAATGTGTTACTAGATAAAATCACTTGAGTAGCTCTGTAAGATATATGACTTAGATCAAGCTGGAGGATATTCTAAGATGCTCTCTTAGGGGTACGTAACTTCAACTGGTGGCTAGTTTGTGAGCTTTCAGCAGATTATTTTTCGTTTGGTTTGGTATTTCGACATTGATTAATCTCAATTTTGAATATCATACTTCTTTAAGAGACGAAGCACATTTTTGGTTGAGTGCAGCACCGCCGTTAAATTGTTCTAAACTGATTGTTTGGTGTGCTTTAGTTGGTTGTTGGTGGAGTAAATACGGGGTACTTCATTAAAAAAGATTCTGGCCGAAGCTTCACAGTCAACGAGGACCGTGTTAGAGTCATGATTACTGAATTAATCGTTCATTATCTAAACACCTTTTATATGATCTAGCTGTGTTTCAACAAAACGGCAGGAAGAAAGTGTTTAGTCACCGCATGTCGCGCTACGGAATATGACTTCAAAATCGTGCAATGCCTTGACTATGTTCTGTGGGAATATGTAAAATCATTTGTCTATTCAATTAAACACAATGGGGCCGATTAGTTTGTCTTTATGAGTCTCCTCCTCACCAGAAACTCGGACTGATAGCCATTCATTTCGTTTTTCTTTTCAGAAAAAGTGTTCGTTTGGGAGAATTCAACGTAAAGACTGAACCGGACTGCATCAAAGAACAGAACTACCTCAACTGCAACAACCCGGCGCTGGACATGACTGTGGATCGTATATTCGTACACCCAGCCTACGACGAGTATTCAGTGAACAAGTTCAACGACATCGCCATCATCCGGCTAAATACTCCCGTGCCATTCACACACTTCATTATGCCCATTTGCTTACCCACCGCAACTGACCGTGAGGAGAAGCCATTCAAACCTGGGCACATGTTCTCAGTGTCAGGCTGGGGACAGACGGATCTCTGTAAGTTTCCGAGCACGAGTCTTGAATAAAATCTAATCGAATATTGACGTTGTCTCACTTTTCAGTCAACAAGTACTACCCAGACATCCAGAGCCCGATCAAACTGAAGCTGCGCGTGCCGCTTGTCGCCAGTGATGTATGTTCGAAGATTTTGAAAGCTTTCGGCGTGCAAGTCGGGCCGAGGCAGATTTGTGCCGGCGGGGAGATGGCTAAAGACACATGCGCTGGTGACAGTGGCGGGCCACTAATGTACTTTAGTCGCAAGCATTCGCGTTGGGTGTCGTACGGCATCGTCAGCTACGGTTTTACGCAGTGCGGAATGGCGGGCCATCCGGCTGTGTACACAAACGTCTCGGCATACATGGACTGGATCGGGCAGGTGACGAAAAGCTAGCTGGAGCTACCGACGGGCCTTCTTGAGGCGTAATTTGTAGACTGTTTCTGTTTGTATCTCAGTATCTTTAGTGAATTACAAGCTTAAAGACTTTGTCACAACATAAAACAGTTGTTTCACTTGCTGTCGTGCACGCGTTGAGTTGTTTGCCACCATGTCACGTCGATTGCCTCATTCGCGGAGCGTGGCTGCCAGGGAGCTTTCACTGCACGACAGCGCGGCGAAGTCGTTATCGCCCGAAGTTTGCTGCCGAACAGTGATGCAACTGGTACCCAAAAGCACTAGAAGTGAGATTGCCACGGTTGTTGACCTAAAAAGAGTGTGTTTGGAGAACCCAGCGCGTAGACCAGCAGAGAGATAGAGAGAGAGAGCGAAAGTGAAAACCACGCTATGAACTTGACTTAGAGGTGTATCTTCTGCAGCGGCTGTCAATATTGACTGAGTTGTGCGAGTGTGTCAACATTAAGTGTGCCGGCTCATGACTGAGTGGTCTTTATGTCGTTGTGATTTGGTAATCCGCAGGCATTGCGTTGTACCGTTTACGTAAGCTCGAGCTTCATTGAGGCCAAATGATTGGACTTGCATTCGGTTGGGTTAGTTATCGGTGAAGGTGGTGCTTTGTGTATTTTGCCGCTTAAAGTAGGTTATGCCAAGCGACACTGCTTCATGTGAGAAAGTGCTATTTACCTGAGGTGTCTGTTTTGAAGACGAATGACGTAGTTTGGCTGAGAATTAAATGATTAGTCGTCAAATGTTTGACTTGGTTGGGTGATTGTACTTTGAAACAGAAATGTTTGCAGACTTGGAATTTTAACAACGGTATTCTATTCTTCGCAGAGCATAGCAAATTCATAGCCTTTTTTGAGATGTCATAGATGATTGCAAATCGGACGGGAGTACTGCTGTACTTAAACTTCTTCGATCAAGTTTCTCGAATATCGTCAGTGCAGTCACTGTTACTGCAAAGTTTCAATTTATTTTTTCAATTTCAAGAGCGGATAGTCGACATTAAAGGCTTTAAAGAGTTCTAAAAATTGAGTTCGAAATTGGAATGCTAAAAAATATTTTTGTATATATATATATATTTATTCGAAAGTCGACGCCTTTATGTTGTCAAACCTACCACGCGCAAATTTACACAGTACCGTAAAGCGCACCAAAACAAGCAAAACATTCACAAACGCTCTAATTACAGGACAATCCCTGTCACATTCAAATCTAATAGTCTTATTGTGTCGTCTGAAAAAGGTATTATCCAGTCGCGGTAAAGTATTACTACCATGGGGTTAACGAAGCACTGAGCAAGTCCGCAGCGTAACAACCGCATCCAAGCAGAAAATAGTGGTTATTACAATTACGAACCGAGGTGGCTTCAGATTGCGGTGTCCACGTCTCTCTTGCTAGCAGCCTTCTATGTACTAAGGCAATGGAAAAAAATATTTTTCCTTTTCCCCTAAGGAATCAAATATTTTTTTTGCTTGGTCTGCCCTTCCTTAGTTGGGCGTACAAGGGATAACCTTACATCAAGGATGACCGATTCGCATGAATAGATGAAGAGGAAATGCAGAACTCTGGGTGGTGGTGAATGGTCAAATAAAGAGATTTTAATTTTTTGATTATCCTTCTGGTTGTTCATGGCAACGAGGAGGTCTATGGGATGCTGATGGTGAGTTAATCGACGAGCAATCGAACTGGGTTGCGAAAGAGCCTTCCGGCAATGAATGGGGACATGGATCTGGGTGAAATTAAATAACGTTTATCCTTGAGTGACGACGTTTGACATACGTTGGCTATTATGTGGCGTTTTTTATGAAACTTTCAGGAGCATAATCGATTGATTGACCGAACTAAGTCATGCGAAAGAATAAACCAGCGATAGGCAGTGATTTGACGAAGCGGATGTATGACTGTGATGTGCATAATTGATTAGGAAGAAGGATGTTCTCGATACGCCTCTGATAGCATTGAATGGATATCTGTCATTCGTGCTCGTCAATGGGTTTAATTAAATATTTTCTTTATGTGGACACAATGGAGCAGGATGTGCATCATGATGGGTTGAAATGATTTGATTGTGTTGGAAAAAATTAAGAAAAATCAGGGAGTGGGGAGTCAACGAATCCTATTTTTTAGGCGGTTACGACTTCCCTTGAATCGGAATTTGATTGTTTTGTTATAGTTATTCAAACAAACATTTCAATAGTTGTCTTGTAGAATGATTTTTTTTTTTTTAATTATGTCAAGAAGGTAGTGCAGCGATTTTGTGACGTCAGCTGCGCAATGTATCTTTTCTTAGTATATTACTTTATTGTAAAATTTTCTTTTCAAAAAAATCGAGACGACGCTCGCCCTGGACGCGCCACCACAGAAACAACTGAAGTAAATGTTGAGAAAGTAAAGAAATGTTGTGGAGAGTCCTCAAACCACTATTAGAAAAGTTGTTTAAGATGTCGAAACATCGGTTAGCTCGTGCCATGGACCTTTTTTCGGAAAATTTAGACATGAAGCACGTAGCATCGAATTTTAACCAATAAAAATGTTTTTAGGAATTGTTGAATGATGTCAACGGCGATCCAGGTTTGCTTTAAAGAGTCACAACTGGCAGCGAATCATGGGTACATAGTTATGACATCTAAACTAAAGTCCGATCGTCACAATGGAAATGCCCACTTCAGGCAAGGCCTAAATCTCAGAAAACGCAATACACGTCTAACTTTTATGCTTCTCACAAACAAAATAAATATGCTATATAGCTAAAACTGTAAACATAAAATGTAAGTAGCACGTTAAATTTAAAAATTTACTATTCTTAACAGCCCTTATACAAAGAAAAGTTTTATTACAAATCAACTCATTTAGGTCCTGGTCATGCAATTAACGATAAGTGACAAGGCGGCAGAGTGACTGAGTGACAAATTTAAGCAACAACTGGCTGAGCCTTTAGCTGTAAAAATACCCTTGTGTAATGCTGTCTTATATTAAAGTCACCAAAAAATTGTTTTTTTTTATCCAACATCGCAACGATGAGAACGCAATGATGAGATTCTAAAAGAGTGAGCAATCCAAAAGTCTCTTTCGATTTTCAAACCAAACGTTTCAGCAAAAGCAGACAAACAGCATTGAATACAAGAACAGATCTCACAAAATTTAAAATGAATTTTGGGAATCAAATGAAAATCTGTTTAATTCAAATAAATAACGTGAAACTTACCTTAGCTCCCACTTCATTTCACAGCTTGTTGGTGACGTTTTTAAGATCTTTAAACCTGTTTTGGCACAATGTAGGACGACGTTGACGAGCTGAAATTAAAATTTGTGTGTAGGATGTTGCACGCTTTGTCTTGCGCTACACTAAAATAATAGAACAAATTTGAAAGATGACCGGGCGGTTGTACCGGTCAGAAATTGCGCCTTCCGAATAATCAAATACTGCGTGGGACCACCATATTTTTGATTTTGTTTTTTTTCCGCTCACCATTTAAACACTTTAAATAATTAACTTTGAAACAAATTAAATAAGTGAAATCGCACTTTATCGACGATTTACTCATTGAGGAAGAACAAATAATATAAAATTACTTAAATCATGTCATATACACATTTTATTTTAAATAGAGAAACACAATAAAAAATAACTATCTATAAATTCTATTTTCTAAATTTTTTTAAATCGTGTTCTTCCTGCTTTCTTGTTTCTTCGTTGTGAAGATGAAGAATTCTGAGTTCATGCACTTCTTCTTTTAATTGGACATGAAGCTTGTGTTCGATTTGTTTGAATTCCAGTTCCTTTCGGGCTATTTGCTTTGCAGCTCCACCAATTTTAGAAGGGATTCACCTAATTCATCCAATTTTGACATGATACTTCTTTTGAATAATTAGTTTTAGGTGCCTTTGGGTCCCTGTTTACCATTTGAAACGAGATGCATCTGCAAACATAAACGTTTATAATATATGTGTACGCTTTGTATGTTAATATTACCGTACCTTCGTCGTCATCCATTGTATTGTCAACGTTCAGCACTATTTGTTCAGGGTCTGTCAAAAGTTCAGTTCAGTTTCATTGGAATGATTAGGTCTCGTTTTCTGGATTGCATCTGGTATGATGGAAGTACTCAAAGCTGCGGGATATTTAAATGATTGTGATTTACTGCACTGCAAAATGACTGTTTTCGGGGTCAACCTCTATGGTAGTATCATCTACCTGCTGGGGAAGAAGTGGTACGGCTCGCATGCAGAAGATGTCGGGTGGAAAATCTCTTCGTTTAACATGTTGTGTGCATTGAAAAATCGTTGTCCAGGGACTGAGCTCCTTAAGTTCCTGACGATTGGGTTCGGATGGGTTTCAGTTTCGCATAACTGCTTCTTGGAAAGTTCCACCAAGAACCGTTGCAGGGGGAAGATGCGCGATTTTTCGTAGACCTTCTTGTTGCTATGATGTGTCATCCGGTCCTTGTCAAAGGTGAGACCGGTACAAATTCGTATTATCTTCCTTTCGAAGACCGATAGTTTCTCCATGCTGATCTTGGAGATGCTGTACCATACAGTAAGAGGTGCTTGTACAGTAAACTGAAACTGCTTATCAAGTAGATAAAAAGTAGAACAAATTTATTCGTTAGTTAGCAATCGGACTGTTTATCTGGCAATTGAAAAATTAGCCCTTAATTGCATTGACGCAAATAAGGACATGATATAAATCGTGGCAAAATAAGGCAATATATAAGGAAACAACACAAAAGCAGCAGGACACTGTGTGTGTGGTACACATGACATCGAAGCATTGACTCTAGTCAAATGGAAAACGCTTGTTATTTCTGCAGCTAAGTTCTGTCATCGTAGTTTGTCTCCGTATTTATTTAAGTTCGCTTCAGATTTTCCTTGACTGCGGATGTAAAAACTTTTTGGAAAGTGCGCTGAAACGTAAAGTTGTTTAAAACAAGAAACTGATATGATTCTCTTGTTGTTGACCTAATTTGAGAAAATTTGTGCAAAATTGCAAGAAAGTTTGATATAGGAACATCTCATTACTAAAATTACAGTGATGGACAAAACATAAAGATCAGTATGGAAAACATCGAGCATTTACCCTATTCTCACTTAATTTAAATGTAATATGATGTTTGTTTTCAATATATATATTTCATTTCACATATTTCTCTTTGTTGGCAATGGTTCTTCCTTCCCAACAAAAAAAAATGACAAATAAACAAGAAGATTTGAAGAAAATTTGTCTTTAAATGTGAAGGAACTGCCTCAACGTTCGGACAAAATAATAAGACTAGCTTAGTTGTTATTTGTTTTCTTAGTGTGAGTAATTGTGTCTTATATTAATTTTAAACTAATTCACTCTAAGTATAGAAATTACGATACATGTGTGTTAAAATGCATAGAATTACTCATGGAAGCAGGAAAAATGGGACGCGGCGTGCACTGCTCTGCAACAGAAAGGGACTTGATCCGAAAACTGACATAGGAAGGAAAATCTTAACGGGAGGTATCCAGACACACACTCATAGGTCCACTGGTGAATTGATGGTTTATCTCACCGAAAAATGGAACCAATCTTTGCACAACGTAGGAGAAAGCAAGATCGTTGCGTTTGATATTTCAAAAGCATTTGACAGAGTCTGGCACCAGGATCTTGTCCAAAATGCGTGCTTTTGGCCTCGATGAATCTCTTCTTCAATGGATTTGAAATTAATTAACTAATTCAAGTCTGATATTCACCATATTAATGCTGGTGTTCCCCAGGGCACCGTTTTATCTCCGACACTCTTCCTCATTTTTATAAATGATCTCCTGTCTGTCACATATAATCCAATTCACTCCTTCGCTGATGACAGTACCCTCAGCTTTTCATATTCGTTCCTCGGCTCTCGTCCCTCCTCGTCGGCCATGAAAAGACTAGAGTGGAATTTAATGCTTCCAAAACTCAGTGCTGTCTACTTGCACTCAAGCGTTCTCAAAACAACCTGCCATTATATATGAATGTCTCCTGCACTTTTGAAACTGAAGAACTTTTCATCCTCGGTACGTGTATCAACTCAGCACTAAGTTGGAACGATCACTTATTCGAGATCGCCAAAAATGCAAATAAATGTCTAGGTTTCGTAAAGCGATGCAAGAAATATTTCACCCCTTCCGTCTTGGCAACAGTATATAAGGCGTACATCCGCCCAAAGCTTGAGTATAACGTATAAATCCTTCGACCTCTCTGCAACTATAAGATAGAATCCAACAGCGAGCGATATAACTTATTCGTGATAATAATGCTGCGAAGTCAATCGACTTGAACATCGACGAAATGTTGCGTCTCTATCACTTATTTATCGCCAATTCGACAAAAAATGCTCTAACGAGGGACCGTCCAAGGACTCTACCGTCCGAGGACTGGACCTCATTATTCTTAATCTGATGTGTTGTGGATGGGGGTTGAAATGTGAACCGATGCATATGTTTAAAATTTGAAAATCATTCCGATATTCAAGTCAATCTTTGCACAACGTAGGGGAAAGCAAGATCGTAGCGTTTGATATTTCAAAAGCATTTGACAGAGTCTGGCATCAGGATCTTGTCCAAAATGCGTGCTTTTGGCCTCGATGAATCTCTTCTTCAATGGATTTGAAATTAATTAACTAATTCAAGTCTGATATTCACCATATTAATGCTGGTGTTCCCCAGGGCACCGTTTAATCTCCGACACTCTTCCTCATTTTTATAAATGATCTCCTGTCTGTCACATATAATCCAATTCACTCCTTCGCTGATGACAGTACCCTCAGCTTTTCATATTCGTTCCTCGGCTCTCGTCCCTCCTCGTCGGCCATTGACCTAGAACGGCAGCGTATGTTAAGCACATTAAATTCCGATCTTGACAGCATAACCGATTGGGGTGAAAAGACTAGAGTGGAATTTAATGCTTCCAAAACTCAGTGCTGTCTACTTGCACTCAAGCGTTCTCAAAACAACCTGCCATTATATATGAATGTCTCCTGCATTGTTGAAACTGAAGGACTTTTTATCCTCGGTACGTGTATCAACTCAGCACTTAGTTGGAACGATCACTTATTCGAGATCGCCTAAAATGCAAATAAATGTCTAGGTTTCGTAAAGCGATGCAAGAAATATTTCACCCCTTCCGTCTTGGCAACAGTATATAAGGCGTACATCCGCCCAAAGCTTGAGTATAACGTATAAATCCTAACGTATAAAACCTCTCTGCACTTATAAGATAAAACCCAACAGCGAGCGATAAAACTTATTGGTGATAATAATGCTGCGAAGTCAATCGACTCGCTTGAACATCGACGAAATGTTGCGTCTCTATCACTTATTTATCGCCAATTCGACAAAAAATGCTCTAACGACGGACCGTCCAAGGACTCTACCGTCCGAGGACTGGACCTCATTATTCTTAATCTGATGTGTTGTGGATGGGGGTTGAAATGTGAACCGATGCATATGTTTAAAATTTGAAAATCATTCCGATATTCAAGTGGTTTCCTGAATTTTGGGATCGCTTTGGTCATAAGCCATAATGTTTATGAATTCCAGATTGTATTGTTTGTCCAGTGTTTTTTACGATTGGATAGAAGTGTTAACTTACATAATATTGGATACAAGATAACATGGGTCAGCATTTGCACACCAAAATTTTGGAAGACATGATAATAACGTATGGTGAGTGGGAAATGACACTAAAGTGGCAATTTATGCACGATAACGACCAGAAGCATACGGCGAGCAAAGCTAAATGGTGGTTGGAACAGCATAATGACGATTCTATGAACTGTGCTTCTCAATCTCCAGACCGTTATCTCACGAAAAACTCGTGGAAAAGTTCCTTGGAGCTGAAAAAGCAAAAAATAAAGAAGAGTTTTTTGGCAAACTTCAATCAGCTTGGGACGCCATACAGACAACCACTAGCTGCAGACTGGTCGAATCCATGTCCCTAGCAGTGCAAGCTGTGATAAAAAATAAAGGATATTCCATTAATTACTAAGACAAAGTTAAAGAAAATCCTATATTAACTACGAATCTACTACATTTTATATTGCTTTGTCCCCTTTATATTCAGGCATTTAATAAAAAAAACTATATTTTGTTATGACCTGGATACTTTTCAACTTTTTATGATTGTTTTTTATTTTCCCTTTTTAGAAGCAATAATAAAATGAAATAAAAATGACAAACGTTACAAAATGCTTTTAGTTTTTCTGTGAAAGTTAAAATGAATATCCTATTGTGATCCTATTGTTTTGTCCGGAACTGTGTATTACAGTGACAAGTCGCGCAAGCTGTCATACTAAGTGGCACCTTTGAGAACTGTTCTTGACGACAAAGTATTTGAGTCTTTTACAGATTTAACCGGATCTCACAGTCATACTATCCACGACCAACTTTCAGTTGAATGGGGAAATACATAACGTTTTCGACTACAATTAACGCGTCTGAGCCATCTAATGCGCGAAAAACGGTAAGAAACCGTACCGTTCATTTACTGTCTGAAAAAGAAATGTCTGATCTAACCCACCGTATTCTTCTGAACTTAGCCCATCCACTTTTGATTTGGGGCTTCACTGGTAAGGATCTTTTGAACAAATCAAGGAATGACTTAATGACTGGATCGATATCAGTGAAGGTTCATTACATGTAAAAAATTTATTAAAGATATAGGAAAGAGTAGAATGGTGTACTTCTTATGTATTTTTTTTTTTCAGGCAAAAAGAATAATTAAAAAATAATTAAAATTTAAAAAAAACGGTCTGATTTCCTTCCAATTGTGCATACGCGAAAATGACCATATTCATTGACTTGGCAACATTCATCTTTATATAAACCGGATCGTCATCTGAGATACAAAGATGAGTTAACCCAAAATCTCCTACCAAAAAACTTTCTCGGCTCAGGTAATTATATAACAGGTTAAATGGCACTCAACGGGTGACCATTCGCCAGCAAAACACTCCAGATTTTACCTTGGCGGATGGTTGAGGATCGGTCAAACATACTCCTACGTCTTCTCCAATACCTGAACTCAACTAAAGAAACAGAGCGGACCTCCATCAGGCTAGCCTAGAACTCACCCGCAAGACTCCATTAAGACAACTTTAATTCCTACTCAATAAAGTTTCTCAATCGCCCCAGAGTTTTATTGAATACCTATTCCACATCTTAACTTAAACTTCAAACAAAGGTATTAGGAAATTCAAAACCCAATTAACTGCACATGTCCGAGGGACTCCCCCACCAAATCTTCACAGAATTAGCGGTATTTGAGTTTACTTTTTTTCAAAGTTAAACTGTTTGCACATGAATCCTGAGGAGCTAATTTAAATATTTCGCCGAATTCAAACGCGACTGCTTTCGAAAACTTGGCGCGGAAACGGAATGAAAAGAAGATAAAAAAAAATTAAAAATTCAATTAAAACTGTTTGCCGTCGAGCATTCATTCCGTCTCGGCGGCAGCGTACAAATTCACACATTATCAACGCCCAGGGGTGAAAGAGTATCTCCTGCTCCTCGGGACGAACAAAAACCAAGAAAAAATAGGCCTGAAACCAAGAAAAAACAGGATTCCTTGCAAGTAAACATCCTGCGGCGGAATTTCTGCTAATTACACTCTTGTTGTGTTATTTTCTAATTTTCCCGCGGCCGACGGGTCGCATGCGGTTTATAATAAGAATCGTCTGGTTTTCGAATGACAACTGTAACACGACCTCGCGGGATTTTAGACTTCCCTGCAGCAGGAGTCAACAGTAATTTGGGAAATTCAATTTTTTTTGAGCAGCTGTGAATTTTTTTCTAATTTTCTAGAATTTCGTCAAATGGCGACTGAAGGGTGTCCACTCGAGCGATAATCTGACGTGGAATCGTTCTCTCGCGTGGCATTGATGATGATGATGTAACTCTCTAATGCGCACTTGAGGTGAACTTATCGCACGAAATAAAAGCATTCGAGTGTCATGTGTGAGTTTGTCGAGAGCTCTTCGAGTGTGCTTGAGAAGAATCAGATGGGATGGGAAAGAAATTGTCACACATCCCCTCGGGCCGAGAGCTTCTCCTGCTTTGACTGAACTTCAAGGGCTCAAGTGGATGGTTAAGCATTTTCACACACACAGCATCCATGTGTTTCTTGTGTGGCACATGTGGCTCGAGCGTTGGGGCATACAGCATACGGCTTATGCGTACAAATGCCATCCGAGGAGCGTTCATCTAATGAACCCTTCAAATGCACAAGTGAGTCAAGTGACAGAGAAAAATCCTCCCTTTCCACTGCTACGACATACTTTTCCAATCGACAGCAATTTGCGTCTTGGGCTGCAAATGAAAATTCAATTTCATCCGCATTGCTTAGTGCTTTTGTGAGGGGCAGCACATCCTTGCGTTGTAGGACAGGAGAGACTGTGCCGTACGGTTTGCGACTTAAATTAATAACAACTTGCGCGAAGAACAGAAGGTGCTCAGGCATTGTTTTTCAACTCTTTCACTTAGACATTGATTGTCTTACTTCCTGCATTGCTAATAGTCTTAAGGATACGTTGTTACAGAGAGGATAATTTTTTTCGCCGAAACGCATTAAAAACACTGTGAAACTCCCTTGAAAAGAAGTTGGATGTAAATTAAGATAGTCACGCATGGTAGAAACAAACAAACTCGCAAGGTGGCAATCCTTTTCTACGTCTAATGTGAAACCCAACGAAATTGCACAATGGCACAATAAGTCGCCCAACAACAAAAGTATGTTTCAGCAAATGTTTCATGGCATAGAGGCTTCCCGTTGTTTAAAGAAAATCCTGTTATTAGTGTCTTAAGATTGGGCGGATTATATTGGAAAAATAACATAAGAGCCACCTTTGTTCGCGAAACGGAGCCCGTTTGTAGAATCCGCCTCGTGCAATGTCATTGTGTTCTATATACTCGTACAGCAAAACAATGCACAAAATGTTTTCTTGTTGAAAAGGATGCCGCTGTTTTCTTTTATCCTTTCAACACCAAATCCAGTCGGCAGTTCCCCCAGGGGCTGAGCTATTTAGAGCGAAAGGGATTACGATATCCACTGGAGTTCATCAACGTTCTTAATTGAAAACTATCAAATCAAGGACATCCGCATTGTCTTTCAGGATGCATGCAGTCGGCGAGGCCATAACTCAACACGTAGTTCAAATAGTCATTATCGCAATCGTTTATCGCCCCACCAGGAGTGTGACTTAAGGCCGAAGAACCACAACAGTCTGCTTCAGACCCTTCTCACATGCAAAGCATTCCAATTATAATAATTATGACGTCGAGAGGGTAAATTAATCATGCACCCAGTGGCCGTGGGATAGTTTCTCAAATCGAAACACGGAGGGGACGGCTAGTGGCAGTCCATTGAAGTCGATGTTTGTATTTTCTACAACGGCGACACACAATGACTGCTACAACATCCCTTTCAAATTGAAAACAGTTTCAAACTGTTGCCCACCGCACGCATGTTGCACATCGCCTTCCGGCCATTGTGGCGGGTATCCTTTTGGGAATTACCCACGAATATGCCAAATCCAGTCTGCGGATGGTACAGTTACCTACTGAGGTCCTTTGATGCCAACAGGAGTCAACTGATGGAGTAGCGACTGTGGTAGTGGTGAAAACTGAGGAAAATCTTCGCGTGTCCTTTTAACAAAAGGCGAAGGCCACCGTGCGTTGTGTATGTAAACGAATCTGCGTATCATAGCACGCCATCGGAGAAGTACTGTTCTGCTGGAGGATCAAATAAGGATTTATTGTTCCTGGTCCTGTCAAAAGGGATAAGCGCACGGGTGGAAGTGGAAGACTTTCCGTGGACGATTTCATTTTCTTCATCCCGCGTTGTTCAGTCATCTGCATATGAATGAACAGGGACTCGCTCGCTAAAGAATAGAAGAAAGGAATTGTGCGTTCTAAGGAAATGAATTAAAAATCATACCAGGAGCCGGATTCCTTGGCGCTTGTAATCCTTCGCTACGGAGTGAGGGAAGGATTCCTTTCGAGGATTTTCCCGCACCCAAACTGTTCAATTGAGTGGAATGGAAATTTGTTGAAAATTAAAAATTTACTTGAAGCCGTAAGCAATGAAGTGGAAATCTTACGAGGGGCTTGGCTTTCAAGACTTATCCATCAATCTGTAATTAGACGCGTGAAAATGGTGATACACTTGAGCTCACCGACATGGCATGGATATGTTCGAAGATCGATAAGCTCTTGGAGTGACAAATTTTGATGGAAAACAGCAAAATTATCTTGCTATGGAAGTTCAAGACAAATTGTTTCTTCTAAATTATGTACCTTAAATTTATTTACACGTATTGTATTTTTCAACAGGGACTATACAACTTTGAATTGAGTTTGTGAACGCTGTCTTTCATGATCTCACAACTTGCCGCAGACAATTTATCTAGTAAGCTTGACGTTTTTGAAAAGAGAAATTTTAGCGGAAGTTAGAGTATATAAGTAGGGAGTGAAGGAGTAGCGGCGCATAGTGCATCAAATACTAAATTTAGAACGTAAATACAAATTCATCGATCGGAACGATGGAGTTTAACATAACGAGTGGAGATATTGAAAAGTTTCGTAGTCAGCTTAGTGCTGAATATGTTAAATGTCCGCAGGTGTCTTCTTAAAGAGACAGAAAACTCATAGAAATCCTCTTTATACCATAACAGTGATCAGAAAAAGTCTAAAGAACAGCCTAAGGAATATAAGAACTGCTCAGCAGAGGATTAGAAAACACATTGCTCAACACAGTTCCTATTTACATATGTCACACATACTCGTATTCTGGAATCCACTGCTTTCTTGCGGAGCGGGCAGCCTCTAAAGCATTTAATGCCATTTAGGAGTAATTGTTGGTTCAAGTTTTTCTGAAAATAGGGCCTGTAGTTTTCGCAAAGAGCAAAATACCGCACTTAAATCCTTTAGTGAAACGATAAAAACGTCCTTTGATCTTCAATATCATAATTTATTTGAACCATTTTCTATTCAATGCCCTATCACTTGCCAACAACCGCACCAATGGCTGCACCTGCACCGACTATAGCAGCAGCATCCTTGGCCACACCAGCACCGTCATGAATGACTTGTCCGGCCTTCTTTGCAGCTTTACCCTTAGTTTGCAAACAAAAAAATACAAATGTCACTGGCGTTCAAATTACAATAAGCGTGTTACTTACGATAGCTTTTCCGATTTTCTTGAACACATTAGCCTCGGTGGATCCCATCAGGAGGACGAGGAGCAGAGTGAAAACGAAAATTCGCTTAAAGTTCATTTTTACCGAGGTTAGAGGAACGCCGAACTACTGTCTAAAATTGGGTTTTGTTTGATTTTTGCCACGAATTGAAAGCTTATATATTGTGAAGGTGTCTTGCCTATGTTATCTTATCTTGAATGGGGACAACTTGAGAATCGGGACAACACTTAGAAGTTATTAATTAATTTCTCTTGAGAGATCGGAGGCATATTTGAGTGCAGTGCTTGGGATAGTCTGGGTCCAAGTGATTGCGTGTGGCGATGAAGACGCAGTTTAGCTTTTGAAGAGTTTCCACTTGTAGTCTATTTAGTGTGAGGAAGTGTGCTCATAAATGTTATCGCTCAAGAGGTCCTTAGCACGTGCCGACCTAAAACGTGTGAATGTTTTTAATTTATTCCTGAAATATTGTGTAGATAGTGTGAGTTTGCCTGTAGTGTTGACTTTATATGGTCAGCAATACTCATTTCAAATTTAATGCGATTTAAACTAATGAAAGATAGCCACGCTTTCGTTATTTTCATTTTAAACAGTATAACCGGCATTTGGTCAAATGAATGACACTTAACATATACATATGTACATATTCAGGACAGCCAGATTACTGGCAAAACCGCCTGCTCTTCCTTGTCCCTTCTGACAATTTCTCTTTTCTTTTGTTTTATAGTGTACAAATGTTGGAATGCCAGTTTTTTTAAATCTTCTTTCGTGATCATTTAACCCAAGCAGTGCTCAAGTAAAAGATAACCACAAAGAATAACCTTCTTTGGAAAACAGATATTTACAATGCTCGAAACCTTACAACTTTTGAACTTATGCGATTGGAAAATTCTTATCAGTTATTTAAAATCAATTTATAAATATAGAATGCTGTAAATGACTGAATATGCTTGAATTGCAATTTAAGTTTTTACTTAAAGATATAAAACACACAATTAGGGTTCTGCAAACCTGACGGCTTGGCCATAGCTCTTAAATTCATACTACATAAATATATTTTTGTTATGAATTATTAATAAATGAATTACTTACTTCCGTACTTACTTTTAGTGCCTCCCTGCGTTCTCAACCAACTATTTAATTCTATCATGTAGAAGTTAACTTTTTTCAATTTACATTTCAAATTGGCTAGTTTATTAAGAACAGATGAAAGTCTTGAAATTTCGTCAAAACGTGCGACCGTACACAACGAGTCTCATTATCTGAAGAGTCATAGACGTCATAGGTACCGATGCGTGGGGGACAATGACTTCACCTTGATACGCAGAATCCCTTATAATTCTGAAATTCTACATATGTGTCACAGCACTAGATTGAAATGAAGCTTTAACACATCACTCAATTTGTCCCGTGACTGACATTTAGGGAGTTTTCCGTCAAACAGGCGACCATTTGCTTGGAAGTGCTTCGTGCGCGAGCAACTTTTGTAGGATTTGGCTCAATTTGAAACACCCATACAGTCGACTGCTGTTTACTTTCGGGCTCATACGCGTAAATCCACGATTCATCACCTGTCACGATGTTATAGACGTGTTTCGAAGAACCGCGATCATATTTTTGGAGCATTTCTTTCGACCAATCGATACGATCCTTTTTATGGGCGATTAACAAATTGTGTGGAATACAACGCGAACAAAATTCTTTTGACGGTCAATATCCATGCAATTTTGAATGAATGCTGGTCCCACTTATGAGGTTGTCTCAATCTCACGATAGGTACCAAGACGATCTTGCACTATCAGTTGGCGCACAGCATCAATGGTTTCCAGAAAAACAACTGAATTTCGACGACCTTCTCGAAATTCGTTTTGAAGTGAACTACAACCTCAGTTGAATTCACCATACCATCCATAATCACTGGTCCGTGATGAAGCTTCATCGCCAAAAATTGAATTAAGTTCATCGATGCACTGTTGTTGAGTTAATCCACGTCGACAGTTGAAAAAAATAATCGCACGAAAATTTTCACCAATTAATTCTATTTTTTGGGCGAGATGAATCATTTAAGTAACTGTAAACAACACAAATAGTTCTGAGTACGTATAACCACAAAAATGTCAAACTTTACGATAGAGTTGGCAGTTGTCAGATTGCAACACTAGGGTTGCCCAATACCGAAATATAAAAGGCAACCTTCGTAAGCTGGCTTTAAATGTGGCCGTACAGACACCAAGGATGATGAACGCTCTGGAAGGACAATTGAAGTGGTTACACCTGAAAACGTCAAAAAAGCACACAAAATCGTTTTGGTAAGCCGCAATGTTTATTCTGGAGCTGTTTCGCTAGAATAAACATAACTTTTTGCGTCGAAATGTCACAACACTACAGTTCACTCCAGGGTCAAATCGGAAGTCAGCGTAGAGGACACCAGCGGCTGAACCAAGCCTCCAAAAACACAAAGGTCGTCTGGCAAAGTTATGACATCCGTTTTTCGGAGTGCGCACTTTATTCGTCGAATATCTTGAGAAACACAAAAATATCAACAACGATTTCTGCATGACATTATTGCTGCAGTTTAAAAATAAAAATTGCAAAAAACGGTCCCATGTGAAAGAGAAAAAAAATCTACTTCGCCAAGGCAGTGCACCGTGTGACAAGTCATTGGTTACAAGGGCAAATTGCACGAATTGGGCTTTGAATTGCTTCCGCACCCACCGAGTTCTCCAGTTTTGGCCCCCATCGAATTCTACCTCTTTTCAGACCTTAAAAAGATGGTCGTCGGAAAAAATATGGTTCGAAAGAGGATGTGATCGCCAAAACTGAAGCCTATTTTGAAGCTAAAGAAAACTCGTGTCGAAATTTTAGATTGTCATAAGAGTTGACAAAAATCATTTGGGTGTTGTCAGCACTGTGTGTTTGATAGAATGTTTTAAGGGGCCTTAACATTTTATGGCATCTTCGGTTCAAGCTGTTGCTATCAGTCAAGTTCCGTCTATTTGGTTTTGGTAGACGTCAACGCACACATCTCCATTTGATAACACAATTCATAGTAACAGTGGCATGGAATATGAAAAAAAAAACAGCAAAAGAAAATATCTAAGAAAGTAAGAGAAAAATATGACAGAAAAATAAAACAGAGGAAAATATTTTTCAATGTCGTCGACATTAACCTGAGCTCGAAAAATAGCAGTGATAATACCGAATAATTTTTGGGCTTTCAGACATTTACTTGAAATAAAAATAACAACAAACTTATTATATGAAATCAAAATATCAGCACAGCTTAAAAACATCCAAAATAGTAATTTAGTAACTCAAATGCAAATTGCAATATTATAATAATAAAAATAGAAATAAATTCTGTTTTTTTTTTTTGAGGAGCCTTTATTCTGTATGACACCCTGATATCTGCGCTGTATTGAGTTCTGTGGCACCTCTTCAGTGGTATTTTTTCCATGACACTTCTACTACTATTGCACATTTTTGCTTCAGAAACAATTTTTTCGCTTAACATCCGCCTTAAAGCTTAGACTAGAAAGTTGAGCAGGCCAAAATCATTATCTTATTTTTGTTGGAATTTATCTAATTTTTTATTGTCTTGGTTTTGTGATAGGGATCATTGTATTGTTGAAACACGCAATGCACAGTCATTTCAAACTTAAACTGTGGAAGCATAGTTCTTGGATGCCAACGTATAAATGTTGTCCCTTAAATTTAAACTATTGGGCCAAAAAATGTGTTTGCGTTGGATCCCACACAATTTGTCAATCGCTCAAAACAAGGCTCGTGTCGATTGGTCGAAAGAAATGCTCCAAAAATACGATCGCGGTGCTTCGAAACACGTCTATGATATCGTGACAGTGGATTATGCGTATGAGCTCGAAAGTAAACAGCAGTCAACTGTATGGGTGTTTTAAATTGAGCCAAATCCCACAAAAGTTGCTCGCGCACGAAGCACTTCCAAGCAAAGGGTTGCCTGCTTTTTCGGAAAACTGCACATGTCGCAACCGTACCACTAGAACAACGCCGAACAGTCAATTCTGAGTGATACACAACCATTTGTTTGCCAGTTGTCTTTCAAGACATCTGAAAAACCAACCGCCGAAAATGGATCACCCTTTACCCCGAAAATGCGTGGTTCAAACAACTGCATTTTTGAGCACTCAAAACATCGATTTGATGAGTCATCCGCCCTACAGTCCTGACTTGGCACCGAATGACTTCTTTTTATTCCCGTACGTAAAAAATAAAATGAGAGGTCAACGTTTTTCGACACCTGAAGAAGCAGTTGATGCGTTCAGAATATTTTGGAGATACCTCAATCATAGTGGCAAAAGAGCTTTGACAATTATTTCAAACGCATGCAAAAGTGTATAGATCTTAATGGGGAATGTTTTGATAAACAATAAAGCTATTTTCGATGATAAATATTTTTTTTTTTGTTTTCTAATCCCGAAAAATAAAAGGCAACCCTCGTATGCATTGGTAGGGTCACACATAACAGATTAGAATAATAAGTAGATTATTTGATGGATTGATATGTTTTATACTACTATTATTCAATATGTAATGTGGCCTTTGTCTAGCAGTATGGAAAATGAGGACCGGATTCCCAAAAAAGAATAAAAAATGAGTCAGTGCAAACCGTGCAAAAATATTCGTTAGAGTGGAATCGAGGTTGATGCTGTATGTTGAAGCTGACAGAATTTTAAGGAGAAGAGAACTGAAGGGCTTAAAATTTACTCTTCTTTAAATGCCAAAAAGCAGCTCAGTTTTTGGTATTCAAAGTGTTGGACTGTATTTGTTTTTGGGTTAGTAAAAAAGCATAAGAGCTCTCTGCGTTTAAGTTTTTGGTGACACTTGCCGAATGAGTTTTTAAGACGGCAATGCTCTTTGTCATATGATTGCTGTTGGTTTCTCATATGGTTGTTAATCGACGGAGACATTCAACCAAACAAGACGGCAAGGCTGTTCATGGTGCTAAAGTTACAACTCGATATGAAAATAAATTAAAACTAAATCTATTTTACACTTATGCTAGCTTATAACTACCTAAACGTCCCTTTTATGAAACAAAACGTTTTCGGCTTTGTTTAGCTATTAAAGTTCCTTAAGAACCCTAGAGGGCCTGATGATGTTGGCACAAGACGGCAGTTGACATAACCTTCATTATTTAAAAAAAGTTACATAAATTGTGTGTTTTCTGTTTCTAGTTCACAACAGGTAAATGGACAGAAGATTCATCATGTGAACATATTTACAGGTATGTACAGTACTGTGCAAAATAATAGCACTGTGTTCGACTTTGTCAGTATTGTGCCAATTACTTTTTCCTATGGACAGGCAAATGGACAGGCAGTTATAAAACCCATATACAAGACAATCAAAAAATGTATCTTGTGATTAAGAAAGGTCCCGTTACCGGAAATGCAACCGAATTTAAATGTGCAAAATAATAGTACCACGTCATTCTGAGGAGTGTTTTCGAAGTGTGCACCAGTCTTTTGAACAATTTTTGGTTAAAAACTAATTCTACACATATTATTGTAATTATTGAAAGATAATATTCCAAAGTGCAAAGAAGTTAGCAAAGTAAAATGGGTCGTGGTGTGCATTGTAATCCTGAGAAGCGTGCCTTAATATAAAAAAAATGCTTCTTGAGGGTGAAACTTACAAATTTATAAGTGAAACTGTTGGGTGTTCAAATAAAATGATCGCAAATGCCAAAAAATACGCTCAACAGGAAGGAAAAAGAGGAAGAAAATCGAATCTAACCACCGCCGATGCACGACAAATTGTCCAACGTAACACGTTTGTGAACACTAGGAAAATAAAAGAGGAGTTAAATTTACCCGTGGAGACATCAACAATAAGAAGAATGCTGGTAAAGAAGAATTTACCTGCCAGGAGTCCCAGAAAAGTAGCACTACTGTCAAAAATCAACCTACTAAAACGAACTAAATTTTCGAAACAACACCTGAACTGGAAATCCTCTTACTGGCGCAATATGTATATTATAAACGAACGAACCCAAAATAGTTTTATTTTTTACTCCTAGGACCAGGACATTTGTTTTGCAGGCGAAAAAACCAAAAGTTTCAACCGGAGTGTACTATCAAGATTGTTAGGCACGGCGGAGCAAAAATTAACGTATGAGGAGACTTTTCCTATTATAGTTCTGGTCTGATTTTTTGGATAAAACCGATGATGACTGCTGGAGCTTATGTCAGCATAATGAGGGAAACCACGCTACCTTACGCGGAATGGAATATGCCTCTTAGGTGGGTCCTACAGCAAGACAATGACCCCAAACATACGAGCAAACTGGCCAAAGAATTTTTCCAAAGTAATGGAGTTCAAGTTATGGGGTGGCAGCCTCAGTTTCCGGACCTGAATCCCATTGAAAACCTTTCGACAGATGTTAAGAAAGCTGTGACACCCAAAATTACACAACAGCTATGGGATGTTGTGCAGGTTGCGTGTAGGAATATCCTGGTTCAGCGATGTCAAGCTTTAATCGATTCCATGCCACGAAGTTGTGACGCTGTACTTAAAAATAAAGGTCATACAAGCAAGAACTAACCCTAAAAAAAATATGAAAACAAAAAACTTTACTATTCCGTTGACTTTTGCTTCATATTCATTAATTTTTGATATTGGTGCTATTATTTTGCACACACCTAAATTCGGTGTTGTTCCGGATAACGGGTCTTTTCTAAGTTCAAAATTCACTTTTTCTTGTCTTGTTTGTAGGTTATATTGCTTATAGAATAAGGATGTTGTGCCATAAATATGATGTGCTTAGATGACTGTAGGGAAAAAGTTATTAGCAAAATAGTAGAATAATAAGTTTGAACACAGTGCTATTATTTTGCACAGTGCAGTACTTAGTCGTAAGAAATAAAAAAAAGAAATTTTCAAATGATTTTCTTTTTTGTTTACGTTTGCATCACCCAGCGAGTAACCATTCACAACAAGGCTGCTTAATACAGCGTTTTGGCTTCAAACAACTAGTTATTATTAGGGAATTAGGGAATGGCTATTGCAACACATTACTTAAGTTAGATAGAATTTAAAGAACTGAAAACCAGTACATTGCTTATTATTTGTATATCCTTTATGATCTATATCTCAATTCAATGGAAATTATCTGTAAAATAATGCAACTTACGGTTGCGAAGAAGTGTCAACAGCCAAATAAAGATTAAACTAGTTATACCACTTATCCGAGTGAAGGCCTTGCCAATGTACAATGTATGGGAAATAAGATTCAACAAGGAAAAAAAATAAAATAAAAACATGAGCAAATACTCCACAAATATAGCGTTTTTATTTAAATCAAATGAACCGACGGCAAAACAATAGAATTTTACTTAAGCTGTTCGAACCGCGTTCTGCCAGCTTCCAAATCAACAGAATTCAACAAAGCTACACAGCACACACTTATTTCAATATACGAGTATGCGGATGTACCATACAAATCCTTGTTTATGCAACACCACCCCATTCAGCGGCAGAATCAATTTGAACCATCTCACCTTTGAGAGTAATACAAGCATCAAATCTTGAAATCACGATGATTATCGTACACCCCGTCGTTTGTTCGCTGTCATCTAAAACTGATATCTCTCCTCGAATCAGTTCCGCCCCATTTTCACTCCTCCACCCATCGGCACGCTCGCGTATGAAATGATTTTTTATTTCATTATTTTGCCAGGACTACCGGTTCGTGCAGATGCCTCCAAGGATATGACGGCACACGTATAACCCCTCCCTTCGAATGGAATCCTTGCTAATTTCTGAATATTAAAAATAAATATTGAACGATATGCAAATTTTTGTGTTCATCCTTGGATCCCACACAAGTAACCGAACAGCAGTTGCCTTGCTTCTGTAGACTGTTAAGTACTTGACACGTGTTATGAGTGAGATGAGGAACTTGGTGGCAGCAGGAGTACCATCGTCATTGTAATTAGATATTGTTAATAAAAATAAGGAAACCTTTGGCGGGGTGGGTGTAAGGATTCTCCGCGCCAATATAATCTTTAGTCACATCTGTAATATGCGTCACTGCAGACACAACACATTTCCTGTGACGGGGTTCATCTTAAATGGAAATGTCGTGTCAATTGCAAAAATACGCGAAATAATCGCAAGGTTTTGCTAAGTGGTTGCGCGTTTGCCTTTCTCCAACTCTCGAATATCAGCAGTTTGCTATTGAGTAGAACTGTAATGGATGGGACGTGTGAACTGAGTGGGAATAAGTCAAACACTTCCTAAAATGCGTGCGAAATTCGACAGATGATATTAGACATACTTGCACTCGTACATGAACATGTACTCGTATGTATCGCTGAGTGTGCAAGCATCTGGGTTGCCTCAGATTGAAGTGGTTGTTGGGGTGAGGGAAGTTCCATTAGTCTGATACAAAACTTTCTAGAAAAAATAAAAACAACTATCCACCAACAAAAATATTCATTCAATGAGCGGCATGACATTCAAATTTCATGGTCCGTCTACAAATTAATGATCTCTGCGCTTAGGTTAAGACACACAACAGGCCATGTCGCCAAACAATTGATGTCCTTCACAGAAGAAACTGACAAATTCATCATGAAAAGTTTCAACCCCCTCCTCACAGTCTTCACTCCGTTACCACTACCCAACGACCATCGAACGAAAATTAATGAAATTAATCTGCTTTTCCACTCCTCAAATCGAGAATGACTCATGATTCATCAGGCTCAGCCGTTTCCTTGGGGAATCGAAACCGAATTGGACTCATCCCAAGGCAAATTGCTCTCCAATGCAAATCGTTATAAATGACAGTGCAGGCGCACAACCACCACCGCCACCGTGTCGTTCGCTCTTCATTATGCCAGCTTCAGTGAAGGCAAATAAACCTTTCAATTTGGATAAAATATTTGTAAGTACTCGTGGAAAGGAACACAGACGCTTCCTCGTTTGTGCATAGCTCCTTGAGAGAGCATCGGCGCATTCACTATGAGCTCCGCTGTGGCCCCTCGTTTGTCCTACCGAAGGGAAGCAAGTGTACGACTGTGATTATTTGCTTTATACGCACCAGGATACATCAATTGACGTGGTTTACGTTCGTTCTGCTCCAAACGAAATTATGGATATTAAAAAATCTGAGTAATGGATTCAGTGGAAAGGGCAACGAATGCTGAGGATACTTGGGTGCTGCAATTCACATGAGTAATTGGATGTGTTCACGTAGAGGTGGATCGGTTCAGATTCGGGTGGACGCTATGAGATAGTCTCGGCTAGAGTTACCCACATGAAGAGTGTAAAAAATAAAAATTCAGGGGTTTGCCCTTAACTTTTTGAATGTATTTTCTACTGTCCGACAGGAGGATTTATTTCAAGACTGAATGAGTCTTTCCATTCCCGTGCATAATAACTTAATCTTGTAGAATTATCATGAAAGGATCCACTTAAAGTGGAGGGTAGACGTCGGGGTTGAGGTTAAATCTTTTTTCTTGTCGTGATTATGCATACAAATGGACTTTCCACAAAAAGAGGAGTTTTGAAGCGCAAGCACTTCCTCTTCGTCGAAAGTTCTTTAGGGCCAGTCAAAGTGGTATTTGGGAAATATATAAAGTGGGATTCCTTAAATCACTTAAGATGGAACATAGTATAACCAAGTGGGTTGTCCAGGAAACTTAGCGCCCTTTGACCAGACGCCTATGGTATGTCCACTTGGTGCCTAGGGAAGTGTTCACCCGGGGTAAGGACATATGTCTCTTCCCCTATTCAACAACAAATCAATCGAGATGCAAAGACAACCCATTTCGCTGTAATCACAACAAAACACCATACGGCATATCATATCTAGCATGGTTATTGGCACGCTATTTAAGCCTTCACATGTGCAAAATTTAACTGATCTAAACTAGGACTAGGACTGAGCTCTACGAACAGAGGAGAAGGGAAGAGCACCGTCTTCTCAGAGAGAAAAATAGGAGCATGCGGTCGAGGAAATGGAAAGGTGTTATGGCAGGAATGAAGTCCGAAAGTTTTACCAAGCAAACAAGGTTCAGACCGATACCTGACGGCATCAAAATGTACAACTTGTGCTAGAGTTGCAGTCTGTGCTGAGAATCCGGAAGGATCATTTCTGCAGATTCCTTAACGGAGATGACGGCCCCAATTCCGCTGTTAGGCAGAATGTTCTACTCAATTTGGACGATGATAGACAAGAATTCCGTCGCCCCGACTTAGACTAGGTGAAGATAGCAATATCAAAGCTAAGGTCGAACAAAGCTGCTAATGAGGACGGAGTGTCCTCAGAACTATTCAAAACAGCTGGAGATGAGTTGGTTGTGTGCATGCATCAACTCATCTGTAAGATATGGTCGGGGGAAATCATGCTCGATGAGTGGAATCCCAGCGTCGTTTGACAGGTCCACAAGAAAGGAGACATCGCCTACAGGATTCTCTCTGCCGTAGTGTGTGAGTATTTGAAACCGTTTGTCCATAACCTGATAGGTCCTTATCAGTGTGGTTTCAGACCAGGGAAGTCCACAATAGACCAGATCTTCACATTACTCCAGATCCTGGAAAAGACCCAAGAAATGCAAATCGACACTCATCACCTTTTCGTCGACTTTAAGGCCGCATATGACAGTGTGCATAAAGACGAGCTATACAGTGCCATGTCTACTTTTTGCATTCCTACCGAACTCGTCAGATTGTGTAGGATGACGATGGAGAACTCTCGCTGCTCCGTCAAGGTTTGTAACTAATTCACCAAGACCTTCAATGCCAAAAAAGATTTTAGACAAGGCGATACACTGTCATGTGACTTCTTTAACATCGTCCTCGAGAAGATCGTGCGTTACTCACAAGTCAACACCAGAGGCATCATCTTCCAAAAGTCAAATCAATTTTTAGCTTACGCTGATGACATTGACGTAATTGGACGAACACAGCGAGGAGTCAATGAGGCGTTTGCTGGCATTGAAGCAGAAGGGGCTAAAATGGATCTGGCGGTAAATGAGGGCAAAAGTAAGTACATGCTGTCATCAAAGAAGAACACACAACATCGACGTGTCGGACAGAGCGTCACACTAGGCAGCAGAAACTTCGAGGTAGTCAAGGACTTCGTATATATCAGCTCCGCCGGAAATAGGGACAACAAATCAGTACCGAAATCAGTCGCAGAATCACTCCTGCCAATCGCAGTTTCTTTGGGCTCAAGAGGCAATTGAGTAATAAAGCCCTCTCTCGATCGACTAAGCTCGCTTTATGTAACCGAGTGATCATACCAGTCCTACTATGTGGCACGTAGACCTGGACTTTACCAAAAGCAGATGAGGAAACCCTCAGTCTTTTCGAGAGAAAGCCTTTGTGTGCGATTTTTGGTCCTGTTTGCGTTGATGGCATCTGGAGGAGAAGATTTAATGACGAACTCTATGGGCTGTACAGCGTCATGCGCCTGGTTAAGGGTCTTCGGGTACAATGCTTAAGATGTCTAGGCCATGTAGAGCGTATGGACACCGCTGCTCCGGCCCGAGAAGTCTTCGAATCTGAGCCATTGGGACAACGCAACAGAGGACGGCCTAGGTTAAGGTAACGCACACAACCAGAAAAGGACCTCAACAAACTTAGAGTGCGCAGCTGAAGTTAGCTGGCGAAAATTCGTGCTGGCGGGAGAGGCATGTTGGTTGAGGCCCAGGTCCACCCCGGACTGTAGCAGCACAACAAGAAGAAAAAGAATCTAGGACTCCTTCTTTGAACAGATTCTGAAGATTTGAATCGAAGCAAGAACCTCATTAACACATGAGTCTCGAGAGAATGGTATTGAAGAGCGTTCAACAAATCCCGGGGTCTTCTTTGCATTGCATACAGTGTCAGTCTTGGAATGTGGGTGCCACTGGTCAACCTTTAACAGGCTTCCACTAATTGGGACATTCTGTGGCAGATGATTATTCACTTCGTGTGGCTTGACGTTCATGATAGGGACAATGGGTTTTAAAGGATTTTAATATTTGTCGCTCGGCTTAGTCTTTTGGAAACTCTGACGGGCCGATTTGGAAGAGGATCTTCAGGATACAAAAAACACTTTCAACTGGCATTTTCATTGTAATGAAAAGCGATGTCAAGGAACTACAAAAATCCCCCGGAGGTCCAAATCGGAATGGTTTGGCGATTGTTGGATTTCCGTTCATGCAAATAGTATAAACAGTTTTGGGAGTGAAGTCTCCCGGCAGGAGAAATAGAAGGGGAATGAAAAAGAAGAAAAAAATATAAAAAGAAAGTATTTACGGCTCGTCAAGCATGGACCAAATATTTGTTCTGGCCCTACAGCCCAGGTTTAACCTGAACCTCAATTTTTCTGAACTATATGGTACATTTTTACGTGGTAAGGAAGTAAACCTCATGTACAACCTATAGACTAGTAGGCCAGTATCATTATTTAAGCCTCAGGCAGAGGGTTTCACTGCATACATTGGTTCACAATACAACGGGTGTTGTGATGGCTATCCAGGGGGCGCTACAAGGAGGCTGTATGCCAACTTGACCCGTGCACTAGCGAGGATAGTGTTATCAGCTCGCCATGTTGAGTGAGATCAACAACGTTACCTCGTGTGGACAGACGCATGCCCCCTCCCCATGCTTAGTCATGCAAAAAACCAACAAACAAGGAAATTCTTCGTTTTATGTATTTACCCAAATAACAATCGCCTTGAAACTAGGAAGAGTATTGCAAAATTTGTACAAAGGAACCATATCGAGAGTTAGGACTAGTGGAGCTCTTTTACAATTGTTCAGGGCGAAGTTAGAATCAAAGCAGGAGTGATCCTTAAGTTCAACATTATCTGGACATTTCTAGATATTACCTGCGAAAGCAGGTACCTGTGAAAGCAGAATTTGTTGGACTTATTTTCAAGACGATTGTGCGCTGTTGATATACTCAACGAAATCTGATAAATAATCGTTTACATTAGAACTATAAATCGTATAGCCGCATAGACAACTCGGACGAATCTTAGGTATTCGAAAGTGGAAAAGGTGAAAATTCTCGCAATGAAAATTGTTACTATAAAATCCAACGTATATAAGCAGTAAGCGCTTTAGGACGCGTCTGCTGCTTTCACTAAGATTCAAACAAAAGTCTATCTTGGTTAATCAAAGCATCGGATGCATAATCACGGTTTTCTTACGACTGAAAACAAATGATCTCGCACTGGTGATTTGATGACCATGCACAGGGCGCATCCTATGACACTAGTCGACTTTTGGTGAGAAAATGAACTACAAAAAGAATGTACTTGAATTTTCACGTACGGCTCGAACTCGATGGGGAAATTGGGTGCTGGGGTCTTTGTTGAGAACGCCAAACATCATATTTCACACATACTTAGGTTACTAAGCGTAGCTTTCACAAGCAAAGACCGATATTCGGAAAACCTTATGGAGGGGACGAAGTATTTGTGTCTGTAGCGACAACTATGTTTAAGACCTTAATTGATTCTGTGACTACTTCCAAGATAGTACTGGAAGGCAACTCTTACCTTAATTTGGTCAGCATACTAAATTCATTAAGACCACGGAAACATAAAAAACACATTGCTAGTGAACTTGCCAGGCTAAGATCAAAAGATGCATTCATTGGGTTCGCACCCGCATTAGGTTCCTTGGTATTCTTCCACAGACAGTTTGGTTTCCCGACAACACAAGCATAGACTCCTGACTCTCCAGAATGCAGACTGACCAATACCACGGTCCCCAACGTTGTGTCTCTAGACTGGAAGAACTATCCTGTAGTACTCACTTCGCTTCACTTCGCGAAGCATTCAAGTTTGCGTCAGCTAAGCGATGAAACCCTCTGTGACGTATGTAGTAGCAGTTCCGTTATCAATGTGAAGCACCTGAGTCAGTGATGGTTGAAGAAGCGCAAGGTTTATTAACATATATATTAAGGACGGTGGTCGCCGTGGAGTAATTTGTAGAGTGCGACACTCACACGAAGAAGGTCCAGATTCGATTACCGGCTAAACACCTCGAATTTTTCACGGCGCCACCTCTTTCGAGTTGCTGACAACACTCAGAGAGTAATAACTGTCTCAGAAAGCTTTTCAAATTCCGCCGTTCTGAGTCGGCAAAAAACTGTAGGTTTATTCTACCCGTGAGAGAATAGTAGCGCGCACAACACGAGTAGTTGATGAGCCAGCTAGGCCCTGGTTTTCCTGTGGACTGTCGTGCCAACAATAATTATTATTATTAAAGCGACACCTTCATATGCCGAAACGCTTCAGCTGCATGATGATGAGCATTTGGGATGAACAAAATAAATAAGAACTCTAGGATATAATTTAATAAGTCCCGGGATTAACCAATAAAAACACATTTTCTACAGAAAATTCGACTTTATTCATCAACAAAGTTTCCTTCAAAAGCGATACAATCAGTCCAACGTCGCTCTAACATTTCTATACCATATGGAACCATATATTTGCAATTTCTTCCTTCAAATGCGCCAGTAAAGCCATGTTATATTCGCTGCTGTTCCTTTTGTGTTAATCAAGATATTCGACGGACAAAATTCCGTGCGCATGCCAGAATACGGATGCCATAGCCTTGCCAGCCGACCTTTATATTTTTGGACGCTTTGGGCGTAGCTCGCCGGCTGCTGTCCATTCCACTGACTGCCGATTTGACTCTAGAGTTTAGTGGTGGATCCATGTTTCATCCATTGTGACATACCTGCTCAAGAAGTCATGTTTACTCTTACGAAACAGCTCCAAACAGCTCTCAAAATCATTGATACCTTATTGTTGGTCAATTGTGAGCAAACGCGGCACCTATTTCGAACACAGCTTTCTTATGGACAAATGTTCATGCAAAATAGTGTACGCACTGCCTTCTGATATCTGTAAGGTGTTAGCTATCTCACGCAATTTTACTTTGCGGGTTGCCAAAACGGTTTTGTGTACTTTTTTGACGTTTTCAGGTATTATCACATCAATTGGCTTTCCAGAGCGTTCAGCATTGTTGGTGTCTGTACGGCCAAGTTAAAAGTCAGTAAACCACAGACAATAATTGTTTTTGATGGAGCATAGCCCCTGTAACACTTTTCAAGCCACTGCTGAGCCTGCACGGTATTTTTGCCCATCGTAAAGTAGTGTGTAATCAACATACGAAAATCGGATTTATTGAGTGATGTGCTATATACAATGCAATGCTAAATGACATGGTATAAAAAATGGATGGATCTGGCCTTTGGTATTGGCATATGATACAGATTTGGGGAAATGAGTCAGAAACATAAGTTAAACGGGCTCATAGAGAAGATAGGCCAATACTCGTAGCCGTGGAAGTTCTTACATGAAGCAACGGGTTCACTGCATCGTTCTCTTACATCATAACATGGAGGTCTACAACTATTGTGCTACGATGATAGCCTGACAATGGCTATGGTATTAATGCTGTGGAGTGAGCTATTGATCCTTAATTTTGTTCCACATAGAGATGATCCTTCAATTCTATGCAGCATATGCAATCTGTCAGTAAGGGATGGTATCCCACATTTTACAGGCAAGTGCCCAATACTGAAGTACACAAAATGTCGCTTTCCTGGGAATAACGTCCTTGTGAATGAGGAAATAATAGCAGTGCTTATCGAAATGTAAACTTATTTATATTAAACAAAATGGCATTCAATGAGCTTCAGCTGCACTTATCTTCCAATTAAAAAATAAATTTATAACGTTTCGCGAATGCTGTTTATTCCGGACAGATATTCAAAACAGATCTTGGCTCAAAGAGCCGAGCAACAATGTTGTTGTCCAAAACAGACGCTGATTCACACATATGTAGTTGCTTTTAAGACTATCCATAAGTTTCAGATGGCGCCATCTTTTGAAAACGAAGCAAATAAATTTTTGCCCCCTATATATCTTGGATAAGCTACAAAAATTATCTAAAAATACATCTTTAAGTGGTACATATTCATACATTCCTAGCCTTTCCTAGCAGTTTCCCCATCCGAACTCGCTTAGGTCAATATAATTTAAATTCAGACACCTTATAGACCTTATAGTGTGGCCGCCGTGGCGTAGTGGGTAGAGTGCAATGCTCACACGCCGAAGGGTTTAGGTTTATTACCTTCTAGTCGGATGCACAGGCTATTTTTGTTATTATTTAACGATGGAATGTACTTGCGATTTGTGGGTGAAAAATCGGAAGCAAGGAATAATTTTGTAACTTAAGGCCTCTCATTACTGCATTTCTCAAAAGTCACATTTAGGACAAATTAATAAGTGTAAAACATGACAAAATCAACCTTTCTCATTTAGCGCCGGCCCATATCTGTGAAAATTTAAATTTAATACTTTAAGAACTGCACTTTGCAGACGAAATAATTTCCGAATCATGTCAGAGGGAACGCTCGCCTGTCAGCTTATCAAACAGACACCAGCGTCACCCCTTTGCTCGGTGAGATACAGAGTGCATCTGTTCCGTTCTTATGCCGAGTCTGACATAAGCCATTTGACTAGAAATGGATGAGCGAGTGTCACGGGGAAATTGGAATATCCAGGAGCAGGACAAAAGCTGACATCTAGTTGTCTCCTGTAAGTTGCAGCCTGTCAGTGGCTCATTTCCTTGTCCATTTCATTTGTTGGCTGGGTTCCCCTGGAGTTTGGTGCGGGGTCGTATTTGTGCGGTTTCCTCTATCTTATCTCTACCAAAGAAGGATGAGTGAGAGTGTGTTCTGTCTTTGTCTTTGTTTCGACAGCAAATGAACGGATTTTCGCTTCTGTTCCGAAGAACAATGAAATTGATTTTCATAGAATTTCCTCTGGAGCATCAGGCTAGCCAGTGACGTGGGTTAAGAAAACCTCGAACAAACAACGGAAACCAACGTCGTTGCAAGGGGGTGAAAGCTGACTTCACTCCAGGATGCCACCGTACTATGATGGTTTGACGTCTCCCCGATGGTCTTCGTCGACGACTGTGTTGGTAATTAATAGAGGATGCCATCCCTCCCCCAGAAATTATGAATGACAGGATGAAACTGTTTTACTCGTAGTTCTGCCCTGTCATGGGACGGATAAGTATCGCATTTCGCAACGCTTGATTCTATTCGCAATCGTCGTCTTTTGATGAGATGGCAGAATGTCTGTTGGTCGTTCACGTGGATCATAGGACTGCGGCTACTCCTCATGGGTGGCAACATACGGCAACGACGGCGTGCACTGGACAATATTAGAATTTGAAGTGTTTTCGATGATATTTATGAGACGTTTATATGAGCTGGTGATGATGATGATGATTCCTGATGGTTGTGCTGGACAGGGAGTAATTGTGCAGTTCCTCAAAGTTGAAGTGGTTCCTTTTCTTCTGCCGGATTATGAGGCTTATTAATATCCATAAATTGCGTGAGATGTGATGGTCTGACGTAATGAGATGAAAAAATGAGTGTCATTGTGGCACATGGGAGTGCAGTGCTTGCTAGAGTTGCATATTAAGAGTCATAAATTTTTCTTACCTTAAGAGATCGTAGTAGGCAATGAATTTCTGACTAAGCTGTGTGTATTTTCTTTTATGAGAGAAGTGAATTCGGATCTGATGCTGCGGCTGGAAATTAAAATATGTAAGCTTCATGAAACGCAAAAAACTTTGCCTGGCTGACGCTACAAGTGGGTTGCCCTTGAATGTTTTCAATCTCAATTCGAAACTTTATGTTGAAAACTCCTTTCTAACAATTTTTTTATTTGCTTGCAACTTTTTGTAAATTCTTGTGCAGAATGGATTATTGAGCCATTTTTCTAATTCGAAATGCTTTGTAAAATTATGTTGTCTTACAGATCATAAGTGACTTGTTGGGATCTCTAACCTAAATTAGATAGTTGAAATACAACGGTTTCTTGATGTAGAGCTCATTTGTTTCTGCCAGCAATGACTTATGTAAGGCAGTTTGCTTTTTTTTTTTTAACTGTAACACTTCCACAGTTGGTTGTGAGTATAAGATCGTAGAAGTTTAAGTTTCTATTGAAACCAAAATAAATTTTTGAATTTCTAAACAAAACCTTATTTTGATAACAATTACTTGGCGCAGCAACCTGTATGTGCCTTGTTTCTTCAGCAACTGCTTGTGTTGATGGTGCTATTGTTTTTCATGCAGGGATTCATTTAGATATCGAACGTCGCTTGCAGGCTTTTTGTATGTAATAAGTACTTTATGAGGGTTGTCAACAATTAGAAAGACGTGATACCATGAAAAAAAAAAAAGAAGACCTGCAGGAGACTGCCTTTATTCATAGTGCCACGTACCAGCGGTGACCACAAGTGATATTGATACAAAGAAGATCTTTAGGTATAGCTTTTGTCTGTCTGCTAGTTCCATGAATTCCAAATAACTGAAAAGTTTGAAGTAAGCGATAAATAGGACTGCGCAGGATAAGATAGGACCGATTTTCTGTACAGAAGTCCATTAATGGCGTACATTTGGTAAGTTAGTAAGCTAACAACAGGCGACACAATAATAATAATATTTTCAATATCTTTCCGTTTACGAGGGGAATTGAAATATTTGAGATCGGAGTGAAGTTTCGGTCATGTACGTATGTAAATTGACTTATTATTTATTTTCTATTAATGGTTATTTATTCGATGACGAAGTTTAAAGCTAAGCATCGTGGAGTGATTCAATTCTTTACATAAGAAAAAAAAAAGTCAAAAAAAAAATTATGACGAGATGGGGCCTGTTCACCAGCTTGAAACTTGTGTCAAATATAAAAGGGACAAAATGAGCATTTAAAACAACGCTGTAAAAGCTACACACTTGTATAGATGCAAAGTGTAAGGAATTCTAGAAACATGCCCAGAAGCCCATCAAAATGATGGATGATATTACTACAATTTCAAATGGTACATATTCTATACGAATTCAGAATTCTTCTTAACTCCCTTGTCCTCTCAGAATTTAGTGCAAGGTGGGTGCCAGATATGCTTACAGTACATCAAAAACTTGGGAAGCGCGTTAAAATTCGGAAGGTATTTTAGAACGAATTTTTACTGGTGACATATCATAGGTTCATTATTATGGGTCTGAATGCAAACAAAAATGCAGGGGCATAAGATGTACAGACCTCCAAAAGAATTGAATGGTCATTCCATCTGCAAGGAACACAGTTTTAAGACACTCAATGAGAATGTTGTTGATTCAGTGCTAGAAAAGATGAAACCATAACAGCTCGTTTTGCATTCCCTTTGCATCTTATAAATAGAAATAAAAACAGAAAAGGGATACAATAAATTAATATATTAGAGGAAAGACGTTTTTTGAGACTATTGTTCAATATATGAAAATAATAATCGATTAAAATGAAGCTTGTTGTTACTCTAATTAATAATCGGAAATCACTTTCCAGGTCAATGGAAATTTATAGAGTGTTCATAATTCTAGTGTTCATAAAACTGAACACAATGTGAATCTGGGATGACGGTGCTTCCCTGCATATAAGCGCCAGTGCCTCTGTGTGTTTCGCCGATTCCTTGTAACGTTGGATCTGCTCTTTGTTGCACCTTTGTGTAGAGGCACGTGCTAGGTTGGAAAGCATCCGCCTCTTACCTGTTGGTCTTCGGTGGTCGCTTTGCCATTTTCGTCTTCTGTTGGGTATGCGTTGATGTACAACCAATCTGCTGTTGGACACGAATGCATATTTGCACTTAAAGCGATCGATCGTCCGTCTGCACGTTTGAAATGCATTCACGCTCCGCACGAAGGTGTCGTTGGGTGGGTTTGATGCTTAGTTACTTGTGCTTCATGTTCTATGTTTTTAACTACCGCTACGTTTGTTCACCTTGGCGTAGCAATGAACTTTTATTTTTCCTCTGCTGAAAGTTATTTTTAATTTCTGATTAAGAAACTTTTTTTTTAAAAATCTTAAAAATTCTTTCTCTTATAATGTACTTATTTTATAAAATCGAGATATATTAAATTCTTACAACAATATATTTTGATGCATCCGTCATGAAAAGAAGGGAGCTTTACTAAAAAAAAACACAAAAGTGTGTTTATGAGCCAATTTTCTCTTTATTCAAATGTGCTTGAACATGTTAAAGGCAATATGATACAATACAATGTAATGATAAATATTATTATTATTGTCTCCGTTCCATCAATAGCGAATTCTTGTGAATTATCACCCTTTGATTGTTGCCACAACGTTTGCCGTCTGTTGAGCAATAGCGATCGTATCGATGGTGGCATTACGAAGAGTCTGACCAGCTCGCCACTGGATAAGGAAAGAAACACCAAAAATAAGTATGAACCGTCAAGTACACATTGTAACTATTTGTTTACCAGTTTTTTTCCGAATTTTTTCATCTTTCCGGCTTGAGTTTGTCCAGAGAACACGACGAGAACAAGCGCGACGAAGAAGACCACTTTTGTAAAGTTCATGGTTTCTGAGTTACTACTTAGACACTGAGTAGGTGTGTTGCTCAAGAAATGCTAACTATGATTAATTATAAAGTCATTGATGTGCTTCTTTATATACAAATACTTTCTTTAGTCATCGTTTAATGGCAAGTATATTCTAATGTTTTTAATAGTTGAATCAGAGCGGGATGACTAAAACTCTGGGACTCATTTAATGACACACTCTTCAAGCCACCAATATAATTCTCCAAAAAACTCTCTTGAATCGGATAGGTGCCCATAAGTTCAGGACTTCTCTGTTGGATGACAACGTCGACAAAAGCGTTACAGGCGGCTAGAGCCTGCAATTGAATATGGCGTTGTTTATCGGTGAGCCTCCGCTGACTTGGCGGAGGAGGAGGAGTATGATTCTCCAAAAAACTCTCTTGAATCGGATAAGTGCCCATAAGTTCAGGACTTCTCTGTTGGATGACAACGTCGACAAAAGCGTTACAGACGGCTAGCGCCTGCAATTGAATATGGCGTTGTTTATCGGTGAGCCTCCGCTGACTTGGCAAAACGACAAATAACGCCAACTTAAACACTTGTAACAATCGACATGTATCCAGATGTGGCAGGGCTTGACATCATTGTGCTACTTCTTCTTCCACTACAAAGAAGTCATCCCAAGGAGAAAGTGAGACCAATTGATTTCAAGGAAGTGTACATGGTCTTTGAAATTCTATGTTCCACCTGCAATTTGGAAGACAGAGTCTTGATGAACCGCTTTCATCCACGTAAAGAGTACCTTGGTTTTTTTGGAGTTTTTTTCACCAGGTTTAGATGAAAAAAACTCCATCATTATTTCGAAGAAACTACATGTTTTCATCAATTCACTGAGAACAAAAAGTCACTGGTATTCTAAGGGATACCGAATATTGTACTGCTGAGTGATGCATAGTACTCTACATAACAAACAAGCTGTGGTACAACCCAGTTCGAAACGTGATACAGATGCCTCCATCTTTGGTCCAAAAGTCCTCATGCGTGTACAAACAAGGTTTTTGAAAAGATTGTCTAGAGCCCTGAACGAATGGGTTGAGAAAGAAAATTATATAGAGCAGCCAATTCGGCTTTAGGTATGTTACAATTGGTCTATATATATAGATCTGGAAGAAGTTATGAAGGCCAAGGCTGTGAGAGGTTGGTTGATTTATAGCAGCAAACTTGACTTCAGAGAGAAAGTGATCTCGCCAATAATGATGTACGGTAGCCCAATGTGGTTTAATTTTGAGATTATTGCCTTCGGGCAGGTCTGCAATGTACTGGGCACCTGTGTCTGATAACAATAAATCCTATCCAACGACTGTTTGTACAACGACGCAAACCTAATCAGACAAATTCATTATTAACCTGACTCGAGGGCACATTGCACGAGCAGTTGGGGGCTTACTTCCCTTACATTATGTACCACGAGAAGGTATGGCTAGGCCGACCGAAGCAAATCTCTATTTAGACTCCAAAGGGCGGAAATAGTCCTTTGTCTTCTATGTAAAAAGATGAGGTACTTCTTAATTCCAGTCCGTCACAGAACGTCACTTTTACTGGTGATTGCATTAAACTAATCCTTGCCACCGCTCGTAACTTACACTGAAAGTTGATCTGAATATTTTTAAAAATTAGCTAAAAACCTAAATGTTGTGAAATAGAGAGATATTGAACAAACTGTCAATGTGTGGGGGAATTGAGAAAGGGAGCCTTAAGAGCGCATCTCGCCTGTGAGTATTTATTAATTCACTTAAATTTATGGCTATCTTCGTTCAGATTCGATGTCTTCTTACAAAGACGATGTATACAGCGAAAAAGATCAATTCAGAAAAAAAATTGTATCAATTCATTCTTTTTGGCAGATTAATCATCTCTCAATCATCTCTCAGTTCATCGACTTAGACTTCTAATTCCTCGAAAGAAAACATATCGTTCAACGCAGCACTTTACATCCAAGCGACATTTCCACTTCATTACAAATTCACTTAATCCGATGACGAATTCGTAATGAGGCCATAAGCGCATTCCGTCCGCTGAACTGAATAATAAACCGAAAAGCAGCCGAGCTCCCTCGAATTTCTCTGGCAACTTTTAATTGTGTCACAAAAGATTTATGTCTTCCCACCAGCAAAGAGCCGATACAAGTAACATGCGTACATTTCGCGAATTGCAAGGGTCTCCCTTCGTTCGAAATTCGCTAATTCAAGCGGATATCCCCTTTGGAGAACGAAATGATGATTATGGAGAATTTCTCTGCTCTGTCTCTTCACACTGGTTGCTGGCATTCCGCCAGCAGTAACAATAACAACACGCTTCCACCGAGTACACATTGAACACACGAAGTAACCAGAAGATGAAAATGGAAAATTAATAATTTGTGTGTGCCTGGCAGGATGCAAGGACTCCCCCGACCCTCGGCGGTGTTTCATTTGAAAGTTTAATATTTTTATTATGCAAATTTTTTTCCGAACGAGCAATCAGCATCAGTGGGCTTAGGAAGTACTCCGCGGGACAAAGGACCGCGTAGACCTCTTGAAAGTCTATCAATTCAAAAGTGGTTTTCCATCGTAATCACAAGTCTAATGTGTGTGCAGCCCAGCGACAGGATGAGTGGTTGGCGGATGAACATGAAAAAATAATAAATTATGATCGCGGGGACACCCTCTGGGCCGAGCTCGAATAACGCATAAACCGAGTGACTCCCCGTAACTGTTGCCGTTCCACCCTTGATGGGTTTTTAATCGAAAAATAAAAATTACCAAAATCGTTGCCGTCGTCCATAATCAATTGACTTGACGTGAAGTGGTTGTTGTGTTATTGTTTGTTTTTTTTTTTTTTTAACTGGGGATGTGAAATTTTTATAAATTGTTGTTATAGGTAAATAAAATAAACAGAAGTAAATTCTTAAGCTCGTGGCCGCCGTGGCGTAGTGGGTAGAGTGCGACGCTCACTCGCCGAAGGGTGTAGGTTCGATTCCCGGCGGAACACCTCGAATTTTTCACGGCACCACCTCTTTCGAGCTGCTGCCAACACTCAAAGAGTAATAACTGTCTAAGAAAGCTTCTCAAACTTTGCCGTTCGGAGTGGGCAAAAAAATGTAGGTTTATTCTACTCGTGAAAGAATAGTAGCGCGCACAACACGAGTAGTTGATGAGCATTATCATTAATAATTGTTGGCGCGACAGTCCACAGTGGAACCAGGGCATAGCTTGCTCATCAGCTACTCGTGTTGTGCGCGCTACTGTTCTCTCACGAGTAGAAGGGACCTACAGTTTTTGCCGACTCCGAACGGCGAAGTTTGAGAAGCTTTCTTAGACAGTTATTACTCTTTCAGTGTTATCAGCAGCTCGAAAGAGGTGGTGCCGCGAAATATTAGAAAAATTGGTGTTAAACTGGGAGTCGAACCTAGACCCTTCGGCGTGTGAGCGTCGCACCCCACCCACTACGCCACGGCGACCACGACCAACAATTATTATCATATTAAATTCTTAACTTTATGTGAAGATGTTCAGTTCATCACAAATATATTTCGCAATCAATAAATGATTGCTGGAAGTTGGTTTATTTGAAATACGCCTAGCCGCACATATATAAAATACCCGAAGAGTTCAATGTGGGGTGGACGGATCCACGAAACTATTTGAGGAAGCTAAAGATGATTTGGTTGGGGACATATTCGGAGAAAACATGCCCAATGAATCAGATCTCAGACCTCTTTGACTGCGGCAACTATCGAAGTTTCAGATTCCTCAATATCGTCTTCAAGACGCTCTTTGCTGTATTATACGAGTAGTTTTAGTGGATTTGGATGGAAGTCCAAAATGATGCTTACCACTTATTCGTCAATTTTAAAGCCGCAGGCTATGCTTTGTCATGGGACTTCTTGAACATCATTTGTGAAAATATCGTAACTCACAAGTCAACACCAAAGTCACGATCTTCTTCCATAAGTCAGCTCAATTACTAAGTTGACCGGACGATATCGACGTGTTAAAACGAACAAAGCGATTCCTAAATGAGGTGTATGCTAGCATTGATGCGGAAACGACTTATCTTGGTGGTCAAGAAAGGACATAAAACATCGACAGAGCGTTAAATTTACCAGCTGAAACTTCGGAGTATTAAAGCACTTCGTCTGCCTCGCCTCCGGGGTAAATAGGGATAAATTTATCAGTACCGTACTCAAACATAGAACTAATTTTGCCCATCGCTGTTTATTTGGGCTCAAGAACCGACTGACTTATTGAGCCTTCTCTTGACAGCTTGATCATCCCAGTCCTAAATTACGGAGCGCACACCTTGCTAAAATCGGACGAGGAAACCTATAATCTTTGCGAGAGAGAAGTTCTTCGTGCAATTTTTGGTCCTGCTTGCATTGATGGCATTGGGATGAGAGGACTTAACGACGAACTCTATGGGCTGTACAGCGAC
The DNA here is from genome assembly GCA_955652365.1 of Eristalinus aeneus. Taxonomy (NCBI): domain Eukaryota; kingdom Metazoa; phylum Arthropoda; class Insecta; order Diptera; family Syrphidae; genus Eristalinus; species Eristalinus aeneus. The sequence goes on along the minus strand of OY019130.1, from coordinate 64,723,674 downwards.
ATTCGCCTGGTCAAACGTCTTCGGATACAACACTTAAGATGGCAAGGCCATATATAGCTCTTCGAATCTGAGCCACAGCGGGACAACGCAACAGAGGACGACCTAGGCTAAGATGGCGCACACAAATGGAGAATTGCGCAACTGCAGGCAGCTGGCGAAAGATCGTCCTGGCTGGAAAGGCATGCTGTTTGGGGCTCATGTCCACCACCGACTGTAGCGCCACAAGAAGAGGAAGAGGCTTCTTATCCAATTCACATATTTGACATTGCCATAAATGGAGCGAAATATTATTATTTTAGTATGTGGATTGAATATACAAGACTCCTCCCCCCTGCACCTATTAGAACGAATACAAAAGCGAGCGATTAAAACTTTGGGGAATTAAAATACTGAGAATTTAGCTAACTCCCTAGACGATCGACGTAATGTTGCGTGTTTATCCCTTTTGATCACTATTTTAACGATAAATGCTCTGATGCCAGCTGCATTCCTCCCTTTTAAGAAATTATCCGTAATACTCGCTAGAAATGCCTACCAATTCAAGTTAATTTTAGAATCTCGTTCCACAGACTCATCACACAAATATGTTAAGCTCTTTCCAGCTCACCTTATTCCCCTTTTTACAATCCACAGGAATTTAAAGCCAATATTATTAAATTCTTTTCCCTCTCTCCTTCTGTAGCATCGACCCGTGCTGTGACTTAATCCTGATCACTTAAGGGTATCAATTAATTCCTTTAGCGCTCGCCAATTATAAAGAAAAAACTAATTCTTTATCAAGTTTAAAAACAAAGAATAAAAGCAGCGCGCAAAATCTAAAGGATACGGTGAATAGGTAGCAATTTGCAATTTGCCGGCGAAAAGTACTCCTTTATTCGCCAAATGGTATTGTTTGCCTCTGTTTGCGTGACTACTAAGAAATTAATGTTTTATGCAGAGGCAGGAAAAAAGCAGCAACGCATTTGAATTGTGCTTAGTCAAACATTGCTTTAAGCGGTCTCGTGGTAACATTCCTCGTTCGACTACATTTCGGACAACTGAGCATATGCCATCAAAAATGGACATGCAATGGTGCAATTATGTGTTGTCGGAAGGATACTCATATGTATTAGTATTCCCTTTGGTAAAGTAATTCAAAATTAGAGCTCTCTCTCAAAGGACAAATAATAATAATAATAATTCTTTGGCGCGATGGTCCACAGGAGGAACAAGGCCTAGCTTGCTCATCAACTACTCGTGTTGTGCGCGCCACTGTTATATCACAAGTAAAAGAAACCTACAATTTTCTGCCGATTCCGAACAGCGAAGTTTGAGAAGCTTTTTCTTAGACTGTATTACTCTTTGAATGATGTCAGCAGCTCAAAAGCGGTGGTACTGTAAAAAATTCGAGGTGTTCAGCCGGAAATCGAACATGGATCTTCGGCGTGTGAGCGTCGCACTCTACCCACTATGTTACGGGGGCCACCTCTAAGGAATAAGCTAACATATAAAACATCTTAATCGTACCTATCCTGCTGAATGGCGCCGAAGCCTGGATAATCTCAGGAGAAGGTGATAAGTCCTAGATCTTTTTAAGAGAAAAATTCTCCGTCAATGGCTTTGGAAATAAAAGATTTTATTACGAATTGTACGGGTACGGCGCACTATGGGGCAGCTCTATGGCAGGAGCGGCGAAAAGTTGATTTGTAAAAACGTAACCGATCTCAATAAAAGTTACCTTTCCGGTTAGCTGATAATATGGGCCATATGGTTTGGGAATTTTTTTTCCCATTAAGTGGCTTAATCACTCAGCGTTTGGCATCAAAGTTGTAAAAATAGGGAAGTTGCGTTCATTCAAAAGTACTTGACGACACTTTGTTCAGTTGGTACATTAAAAAACAAGTGTTTGTAACAAATGTTTTGGATTGAATTTATCAATTAGAATATGTTATTTGAATACAATTAGTATTCAAGTACCGTTAGCCCAAAAAAATGGTGGATTACAAGAACCTAAAAGTTGTTTTTAAATAACGGTACTTTTTGAATAGGCAAACATCGAGCTAAATTTGAACTTAATTTTTTAGCTTAATCATTTCTTTACTGAAAACCGAAGTCAAAAGTCACCGATGTTTGACTAAATTATTTATTTTAAGTTTTTGTATATGTACAGCCCTGTTTAGGATAATGGCACCATAAAACAACATAATAATAAAAATGCATCTTGTCATTAAAAAAACATCCGAATACCGGATATGCAACCTATTTTAAGTTGCGTAAAATAATATCGGCACTTTATTCTGAAGAGCCTTCTCGTAGCGTACACCGGTAGTTAAAATTTCTTGACTTTAAACCTTATTTTACACATATTATTATAGATACAATTTCAAAAGTGCAAGGGTAAGTGCAAGTGCAAGTGTAAGTGTCGAAAATATTGAACTATTGTTATTATGAGACATTTTTAAAAAGACACACAAACTGCTCTGAAAACCATGTATCAGAGCTAAAGAAATAGTTAACCCGTTTCAAAAGTGTACTCAAATCTAAATGGAACAAAAGCCACCGCTCAATGTCGGTGTTTGAAAAAAAAGGAATTAATTTGGCTTCAAGAAAAAATAAACTTCGCAATGTTTGCACAACCCTCTGGACGTCCTTAGGTTAGTTTTGATCAATTGAGTAATCGGAGAAAACGTGAAAGAATAGCCGATCTTAGAGACACATCCGCTGAAAAACTTGTATTTGCTGCTCAAATGAATTTTCGAGCTTCTGGAGACAGAAGAACTGCTAAATTATTAGAAGAAACCTTATCACCTCAACCTCAAAACTTAAAAGCCAGGATATGGCAATACGAACACTGGAAATGTGGCCTGGCGCTTTTTTAAAAACGCAGTGCTTATCCAGCGGATTTAATATAGATGTGCCAAAATTTAAAAATTATTGCCTTGAAACTGCAAGATTGTTTGTATCGCTGTATCCTTGGTATTATATGAGTACTTCAGTTCACAAGATATTGATACATTGGCATGAAACAGTTTCGGACTCAGAATAATTTGTAAATTAAATCTTGGAAAATTTAAATAAAATGTTTTACTTTTATTTAAAACCCAGATACACAAAAAAATTATATTTTCAAATTTTCCAACTTTGTAAATTGTCTCAAAGTAAATTTATACTGTTCTTCCAAAATTTTAATTTAAAAAGTAAATAAACTGTTACTTTATTATACAATTTTATTTTAAATTGTCTGCAGAATAAATAAAAATAATAAGTCCATGATTGTTTACTTTATTTTGTAAATCCAGCCCCTCACTTCGCAAGAACTACCAAACAAGTACCATTTTTAAAATGTTATAACGGTTCTTTCGGAAGCCTGAACAGTTACAGTTATTTTGATTTCGGATTTGAATTCAGTACACCCAAATCCTTTAGAAAAATATATTTTGGCTAACTCAACTAAAGGGCTTATAATTATCGCCGTCAAACGGCCATTTCTGCCCCACTGTGCGGCGGCATGAAAGTATTGGAGAAGGACGGTGACTTGGAGTGCGAAATTAAAGGCACCCAGCTGGAAATGCTTGTCGGCTTAGACATAAGTTCTCCACGCAATGTAGCGCGACAAAAAAGAGAAGAAATATGTTACCGAGCAGTGGAACCTACAAAGGGCATCCAATACTGCACTAAGCCATTGTGTTCAGTTGTAGGCATTTTAAGTTACTCAGATTCTTAAGAGCTGTCTGTCTGTCTGTTAGAACTTAAAACGACATCATTTTTAAGAAGCTCACTAATGCTCGATTTAACAAGAGATTCAACTTAATGTTCCCAGAGTGTATAATTTCTTAAGAGGCCCTGTCTGCGAGACGCCCTTGAAAATTCACAGAGGAACATATAGCGAATTCAAGCGAAATTTACTCAGAGCAGCATACTTGTTAAAAGATAAAATTAAACACCTGAAAAATACTCACAAATGTGCCTAAACTGCATATCTACCCACACATGTACCGGCTTTAGTCAGACTGATGCGCGGACCTCCAACTGTATATCTACTAGATTAAAAAAGGGTGAAGAAGGCACGTTACGTTAATGCAGCGGTTTACTTGCCACTTAATACCTACTAATAAAACAAAGTAAATATCGCAAGGAACAAAAAAGCCAGCCAAACTTTCATGATGTAACATATTTTCCAAAAAAATATCTCCCGCTTAAAAGTCATCCCAATTTCCACCCCGTCGAAAACACGAGTGCAAATATTTGGAAACGGTTGATGTAACCAATTATCCTTTCCCACTTCACGCTTGTGGGTGAGTAAACTTTTCCAAAATCCAAAAAAATTGAACAATTGTTGTAAACGAACAGTTAAAAGCACCCCGTGGTCCTGTCAGATGCACAGAACTCAAGCACACCCCTCGTCCAGTTGACAACACGTTTTGTGAAAAATACCTCCCCGGTCCTTAGCCTGTAAATTCGAAATGCAATAGCATACAAATAGAAGTGGTCAGAATTGAAGCCCTTCACATATGTTTCGTCTTAAAAATCAGCCTTAACCGATAATAATTGACATCAAGTGGTGACAAGGCACAGATTTTTTTTTTGAAACCGGGGAAACGTTGATGAGTCCATACAAGGACGCATGGAGGCGGAACTGCAAAAGCAATTGTTCGTTTATGTGGGCAAAAATTCCCAACAAAGGCCGAGCATTGTTGAAGGTAAATTGGACATGGCTGGCGGTCACTTGCCGGACAACGGTGATGGCAGGGCTTGTCGGACAGGGAAAGAAAGCCGAGTGGAATAAAGTTCAATAGATGTTGATTTCTTTGTTGAAAGTGGAATGGAATTAATGGGTCAGCGGAAATTCATTTAAAAAGCTATAATTGATTGAGAATTTATTTGGCTTCCTTATAAAGTTTGAAAAAGGCTGGTGTTACAGACTTAATGCCAACAATGCTGTCATTTGTAGGAGTGTGGATGCCGTTGCTTGGCAGTGCGGCTTGATACTTGGAACATCGCCTGAAATTTAAAGTTAAAGTTTGCCTGTGCTAGACTGCTCTGATGAGATATGAAGCCTAAAAGGCGATTTAAATAGTCAGAGATAAAAGATATGGGGTTCTACCTGCTCATAACGATACCCTCGCGCCTTCACGGATAGCCATTAACTAATTGACAGCGGGCAGATCCATGAACGCGAGTAGTCCCCATCTCCTTAGAATTCCATCAATCACTCAATTACTACTTTATGACTGCCATTGAATTGAAATTGAACCCGTTTGATGAGCTTCGCTGGCTATAAGAAGTGCGCGTGGTTTTCTCTCTTTTCCGAATAAAAAAACAACATTCGCGATGAACCTTCGCTATAATAAACCAGAAAATAGATGAAAATAAATATAAAAACGCTCGGTCCCTCCCCAGCGTCGTCTGCGCTAAATTGCAAAGGAATTTTGTTCACCAGCGATTTGGCTTGTGCATTTTTATTGTTGCGTATTTCGTGTCGCTCGCTGTATGCAGAAAACAGAGTAAAGCTGCTCAGAAAGGATGTGTCTACATGGTCCTTCGCACAGCAACTTGGTTGTTTATTGAAACATTTATGATGCAACAACGTGCTGCAGCCTTGTGTGTGGATGCGTGTGCTAAACAAGAAGCACCCTTTGGAGACTGATGACTGGAACGAAGGCGCACATCCCTTCTTGTCATGTTCCGCAATGACATTTAATGGGTGTTTATGTAGTCGCGAATGTGTTTAGTGGGGTGAAATTGCACGGCAGTAATGCAATTTATTAACAAGAGAATATATTTTGTTCACCGAAGTGGGGGTTGTGTTTATATGATTAGATGTTACTTTGAATTACTCGTACTTACACTTTTTATTTTTCATTTGGGAGTGATATGGGTCTGCTGGCTGAAGGACTGTCTTGGGTACGGAAAGTTGAATTTGTAAGTTAATTTTTTTCCGATTAAATCGTCTCTTAAATGATGGAACAACAATAGATGTGGTGAGAAAGAACGTGCGAAGTAGATGTTCGATTTTTAGTTGAAAAAAAAAGCAAATAAAAACAAAAAACCTAAATAATGTTCTAAGAATTTCAACTTGTAGGGTAGTAACTATAGCACTAGGATCATAGTTCTGTAGACTCTTTGTAACATGAACAGCGGATAACAGATTTCTGTTGCTTGACGTCTCTATAACACGAACAAATCACACGCTTAAGTACACAAATAATAAATTTACACACAAATAGTAAATTGTTTGACCGAGTTGTATTTTAGCTTACAATTCCTAGATCTTGGTACAATAGTCTGGTATGTGGTACCTTGTTGTTACATACTTAGTATTTTGATAGTTTTGTCTATTTGATTTTAGGGGTTTTCACTGTTTATCGTCAGCATAAGTTGCTGTTGTAGTTGCGTCCCCAAATAGCCTAAGGCTTTGTTACTTCAAACATTGGCTTATGGTGAGCTGGAAGTTCAAATGACTTTACTGTCACTAGACGACTGAGGAATGAGCAGTGAGAATGATCATAAGAAGAAGAAAATGCGGAATTTTTCATTAAAATGTATACTCGGTAATGAATGTAAATAATAATATAATAATTGGACCAGGGCCTAGCCTGTTCATCAACTACTCGTGTTGTGCGCGCTACTGTTCTCTCACGAGTAGAAGGGACCTACAGTTTTTTGCCGACTCCGAACGGCGAAGTTTAATAATCTTTCTTAGCTTTCTTACTCTTTCAGTGTTGTCAGCAGCTCCATAGAGGTGGTGCCGTGAAAAATTCGAGGTGTTCAGCCGGGAATCGAGCCTAGACCCTTCGGCGTATGAGCGTCGCACTCAACCCACTACTCCACGGCGGCCACTAACCTCCCATTAAATACACCTAATTATGCTATACAATTGGAACCAGGTCTACCCAAATTATTAACGGACATGCTCAAGTCACAGGCTGACTTCGTACTTAAGATTTGCGGATATGATGACTCAAGAATTGCAAAGAAACTTTTTTGGTACGAGTTAAGGAACGCAGATTGGTGGTATGAAATGTGTCAAACTATTTGCAACAATCTATGAGTTTTTTGAAAAATAAACTATACCGCATTATCCAAACAAATGAAAACAACACCCGAAATACGTCAAAAATAAAGACTCGAGAGTCAGAAAACAGTCAACTAAACTACGACCTGAACCAAAGGAATTATTTTCATGACTAGTTTAGATATGATGAGATATATCTGATATTCAAAACAAGATTTGAAGTTTTTTTTTGCTAAATGGTACCTCAATAATGAAAAGTTCAACCACTTTTGTACGTTTTTTAATTTGAAATCTAAGGAAAACTGATTTCATAATATAATTTTTATAATATTCAGACCACAAAGGAGGACTCCTTGGAAAACATACATTAATAATGCTCGAAACCTTACATCTTTTAAGCGAATGTAACTGGAAAACTCTTTCCAGTTTTTTAAAATCAATTTATAAATGTAGAATGCTGCTAATGACTGAATATGCTTTAATTTAAGTTTGTAATTAGCAAGTTTGTAATAAGCAATTTAAGTTTTGATTGATTGAGATGTGGCACCACAGTGCGGCCGTATCGTTAATGACTCCAGTGACACCTAGTGGCGAACACAAATTTGAAGGATGGTATTTCTTTAAAAATTCCGACTTGGGCATCTGCGGTTACATTCTCATTTTTTCTTAAATATAAAATAGTTTATGCTTTTTATTTTGAGATAATAAAAGACTTAAATGTTAATAAAATCAAAAAAATAAGAAAAGGAAAGCTGAATTAAATAGAAATACATATCCTTTACATTTTCGACAGTCCACGACAAAGATTAAATACACATTTAGAATTCTACTGACTAGGCTGAAGGCTTAGCCATATCTCTCAAATTCTTTTTGTTATGAATAATTAATGAATAAATTACTTACTTACTTACCTACTACGATAACCCTTGTGAATCTGTTGCAACATCGCCTACATCGACACCACAGAAAAACATCCCTGATAGTGCTCTACATATGGTCTGACCAGACGCGTGTGTACTATGAACATCAAAAGCAAAGCGAAAACTTCGTTTGAGTAGTTTTAGATCTATTTTAATTTGTTACTGAAATCTATTCGGTCCTCATAAATAGATTGAATGACGCAACAGTCGGTAAAGGGACCAGGTACTAGCTTTCTCAGCAACTACTCGCGAGAAGAAATAGCCCACATTTTTTCGCTGACTCCAAACGACGACAGTTAAGAAGTTTTGTCATACATCGTTTTTTCTAATTGGTTTGGTGTGCTGAAAAGACGCTAGGCGTTTAGTCGAGGAATCGAACCAAAACTTTCACTCTACCCTCTATGCCGCAGTGCTCGTATGTTGCCAAAATTAGTAATTTTTACCCAGAAGTACTTAATGATGATGTGTACATTAAGTCCTGTGTATTGCATTGCTTTAAACAAGGAAACAATAACTATTATTAAGGCCAACAACGCGACAGATATAGCCGCGCTGGTTTCCGCATCATGTTCTTCGGTGGTATGCTCAAGCGGGCACATTATCTTTTACTGATCTACCACAAATAAGCTTTCAGTCAAATTGTTTTTAATGTATGTTATGCGGGGAGGAGGTATGTGACTTGTCTGACCAAACTAGTATTACCGTTACTGTTCTACTTTTTTTCCTTTCCTTGTGTGTAGGACTGTCTCTGTTTAGAAACTGAGCCAGAAAGGGAATGTATTCAGATCTCGCATGACGTTCCATGATTGAGGCAGACGAAGAGCATTCTCCCTAATGTCAGCCAGACACCCGTGTAATTTCTGTTATCTCTAGACAGAAAAGACTACTTCGCTAAGCACTTAAGAGTGCTTATTGCGAAGATAAAGACACTGCAGAACACTTCCTTTGTCATTTTGCCACTGTCGCGCATTATCTTGGACCAGGTTGCGGATGTTTGGTGCTAATGTGGTTCGAGTTGAAATCCTAGATCCTTTAATTCAGATGTTTTTTTGAGGCAGGCAAATTTTCTTTTCATTTCATTGCTTTTTATGTACAAATAACAACCTCTATATTGACGAGCTATATGGAGTGGCGTTAAGTTTTGTCATACGCACAGAACTTGTAATTTTTGCAACTTGACGACGTAGAATCTAAACTGACTCTTACACAGCACTATAGCTTCCTTAATCGTCCTAGTTGCTTTTGACCGTATTGAGACAAAACATATCTGGCTAATTTTCTGCATATATGGTGAGTTAAAGGACTCTGCCGGGAAAGTTTCAGTGACAGTTCCACAACCAAGGGACAGCGTCGCAGAAGAAATTTGCGACTCAAACGGCGCATGCAGCACACAGCCGGAGTCAGATATTAGTGTTTAAATAATTTCAATAATTTTCAACTAAAAATGTACTTATTTTGGCATTTCTTATCAAAATCTTTGTTTCCTGAATTAGTTTAAGCTACCGACGAAAGTGGTCAGAGATGGATGTACAGTCTCCAAGACCTTAAGAGTCAACTGTATTCGGTAAATAAATCATTAACATTGAATGAAATTAAATTCTGTTAAAGGAAATGTGTTCCTGTTGGAGAAACTTTCCACCGCAAGAGTCTCATTTAGCCACCCGATCTAAGGCAGCGCACTATCCCCCGAAAATCTCACTAATATTTCATAAATAATTACTTCCTTTCCACATAGAAAAGCAAGCAAGTCCTTCTTAGAAAATATGTCAGCTAATGGCCGATGGAAACGGTTTTTATGGCTCCTCATTTCCTCAAGTCGCAACCAATTTCACATTTGAATCGGTGATGCCCTGATGTCCCAGCCGACTCGCCGAGGACCAAAGCCACTATTGCGAACGTTTTCCTCAGGATATCGCCAGTGATTAGTGACACAGAAAAAAGGAGCAGGCGACAAGAGCGTAAACCCTTGGAAGAAGGAAAACCCAAACCGGAAATTCGGTCCGTTAAGCTAAAACGCACCGAACCGATGCCCATTCACCCCTCATCCCTGCCCCATTGAATTATCAAAAGTGTATGAGATGTCTTTGAGACTTTTTGAAATTCATGATATTATCCTGGCGGCTCTTGATGGACTTTTATTGTCATTCACCTCCTTCGGGCCCATGGGAGGATGAGGGGCAAAGCAATCTCCGCATCATGAGCTGGCAGATGTGTGTATGAATATGAGCGAGGTGGATATCGGAAAAGGATAATCGCCGAGGGAGTGGTTATTTATTGATGCAACAACCCACATTAGTTAGCATGCCAATGGTATTATTTTCAGGATTAAATGGCTTGAATCGTTATGCGATATGAATTGTTGGCAACCACCCCCGCATAGCAGAGAACACGTCACAGGGATCAATTTCAAAATTACCATTTAACAACAAATCATTGACACACAATGCGCCTGGGACCCCCTCTCGCAAAATAGACGGCGGCTGTGCTGCGCAGCTACATCAAGCGTTCCTTGGTGTTAGCTACTAAAAACATTAAAATCCGACAGAGCCGCGATTGTCACTCACAGATTCTTTATGGTTCGTCGAATTGAATTGATAATTATGGCAGCGCGGCAGTAAGTCTGGCCGCGAACAAAGAAACCAGTCGCACCTTTTCGCGGGGGACGGTCGGCGTTATCTGAGGGCAATAACTTGCCGGTGTTATGGTTACAGTCTTGACGAGCGCGGGGATAAAATCATCAGGAAACTTGCTGTGCAATGAGGGACAGCAATTTCAATGAGATTTTCCACTTGGGAAGGTAACACGAACATTTCAAGAATTTTCCATTAAAGCGAAATCAATTGGCCACCGGAAGCAGGCGTGTGGTAGGGAGGAGTCCTTCAGCGGACATCCTTCAGCTTTATTCGATTCTTGCGTCATAATTATTTTGGGGACGCGTATCGATGAGAAACACTCGGAGTGGTTCGGTTGTGCATTTGAAGAGTGTCCCCATGGGGATTCGGTGAGTGTCAGATAAAACGAAATTGTCACGAGCAGAGGGAGACTAACAGGACTGCTTATCTTATATACGCTGAGTGGTTAATAAGTCGGTTGTGAATTGTTAGGGGGTAATTTCTTGTTTTTGGCGCTGTGCATAGAGGAAACGACGGTACGATGTGCAGGCTAATTTTTCATTTGAGTATTTTTTATGCTACAATTTAATGAATAATATCGTAAGTCTGTATTTTTTGTAAATTTTTTGAGTACACACATTTTATATAGATTCGGAATTCTGCGCAACCGGCTGCAAGAGTGATTGCGAGAGTGAAAGTATGCGACATCTGATAACAATCACGACAGAAGATATCCATTGTACAATTGCACATTTGTATGTCTTCCTAAGGATTGACACAAAACCCTGCTAACTACCATATGATGGTACATACGAAGCCCTGGAATGTAAATCGGACTATGTTTTTAAGAATAATATTCATGAAGTGATTGAAATCATCCACAGCAACTTCTGAGGGAAATCTTCGGTGTGCACATATGGTAGCAATAGTCCGTCCACCGCAAACATCCACAGTACACCACATCAACCTACATCAGCATCCATATACTCATCAACTAAGTGCAAAGCAGATTAAGCTTAGATCGTATTCTAATTTATCGAAGAAGCGTGCATCCAACAAAACCCGTGACACTCTCTGGAGGTGGTGCACTTGTAGCTGACCAATAAGTACAGCTTAGAAAATAGACAAAATCTGCAACACTGCATAGTGTGAGACTGCAAACCAACACAAGGATATCTTTCCACGCAAGTAAACTTTTGAGGTCGCAATCGGTATGACGTAAGATAAAGAATCAAAGAAGCCCAAGGAACTCAACGTTACACACGAATCGCAAAAGGATAATACCCTGGCTGATCGGACGGTGGTCATGGCAATCAGCATGGAAGCAAAAGTAATATTTGTAAGGGGAAAAATTAAAATTAAGACCGAAGTTGGAAGTGACAAGTCAATCAACAAGTCGCGATCAGCCGGATTCCGGAGCATCGGTGGTACCCAAGGAGACAGTACTAGTAACCACTGGCAAGAAGAACTAACTTAGAGGAAACTTCACTGAGAGGTTCAAGTTTAATCTTCACTACAAAGTGCCCCTTCAAAAGGCTACTTGCCCTTTTCATTGCATCTACCAGTTGGTGCGAGGTGAGAATGGATAGGCCGAGAAGAGGGAGCCGTAACTATACAAGTACCAAAAACAAGCTATTATAGCGTATGGCTTCCTTGTGTTGCTCTGCACTTTCAAGTCTAGCATAGTGAAGCTGTCAATTTTTGAAAAGAAAATTTTACGCATCTGCACCGGTTTCACCATTGATAATGCCCGGATGAGACGCTACAGCAACAAAGTTTATAAAAAAATGCGCAGCATCACTCTGCAACAGTACTTGGTACAAAGCAAGAAGGGGAGATTGGAGCCTATCTAAAGACAATCATCAGGAATCTGAAGAGTTCAGTTGCCGAAAAACGATATCTCAACGTACACCACGTGTTGAACTAAGCAATTTTAAGATATAATATAGCCAAATATCTCCCTTCAGCTTTTTTGCTCGTCATTCAATGCTTCATAAAAAGTGTGACAGTGATTCAAATATGCGCCGTTTTGTTCGATAATCTTTTTCCATCTAGACGGCAAATTCATAATACCCCCATCGTAGAAGCGTCGTTTTCTGGGTTATGTCAAGACCTTACAAATGATGTATAATATTGCCAGATACGAGCGCAGTAGCACTTTGTACATAGATGGAAAATACAAAAGCCAAAAAGCGGAAGGGAGATATTTGGCAACATTATATTTTTCCCCCACATTCACTGAATGCGAGCCGTATCACTTCTACTCAAGTAGTTGTACATCCTACCACCAAGGCTGATCTGGAAAATACAATCCCATATCATACCATTTTTTTTTTTTTTTTTTTTTTTTTTCGATGCATTTTTTATTGGTTTTTCTTACTTCTTCTTCTTATATTCTAGACAAAAATACTTAAACTAGCTTATTAAACTAATCTACAGATCTTAATTCTAGCTTACTGACTCTTAACAAGTGCTCTAAGCTAACCTAAGAGTAATTAATTTTTTAACCTTTCGGCTTCTTTATTAAATTTTTGTTGTTTTTAATTCATTGTTTATATTAATATTTACCCAAGAAAAGAGAAAAACTTGGGATTACAATTTTTCGACTTATCTTAAGACTAAGACTACATACTAGCTAAAAACTAAAAGCAAAATTTAAAATAAAAACCTTAAACGTAACTCTCTAACAACTAAGCTTATAACTACTTAACTATGTCCGTAAGAATACGTACGCATCCACCAGGACGTATATTTTATAAATATGCTTAACATATATATTTAATACGCCGTGGTGCATCTTTTTTTTGTTATTATTTTTTTTTTTGTATTTTTTTTTTGCTATTTTTTTTAGTGATTTTCGTTGTTATTAAATTAAAACTACCTTAGCCTATGTGAGTTGGCCGAAGACACAACTACCCCGTTAATGTTTTTAAGAATCTAGTGGCATCGAAAGCTGATTCTGGTGCAACCACCAGTAGAAATGCCGTTCTTTGTCTGTTAATGCTCTATCGCGGGCAGAAATCGCTCTACTAAACCGTAGGATATCCTCGTGGCTGCGAGCGACGTCCGGCTCGTATTGAAGTTGCCTTTCTACTGTTCGGCGTGCGACATGGAAGATGATGGGGCAGCCATTATCATCTTGTATCAGGCCTTTTGCGTCCAAGTAGAGGAAAGCTTCGGGCGGAATAAAGCCGTTAAGGCGTACCCTCTCATGGTACATTATGTTAGGGTAGTAAGCCCCAAAGATCAGACTGTTGGTTGAAGTCATTGCTCGAGCAATATGACCTCGTATCAACTTGATAATAAAATTGTCTATCCTTATGAGATTTGCCTCGTTGTACAAAACCTCGTTGGGGTAGAATTTCCTGTACTGGGATTCTGGTGTTCGATATAAACGAAGACAGGCCCGAAGGCACCGCCTCTCGAACAACCTCATCTTTTCCATCTGAGAAGGACTCACGTTAAACCACACAGGACAACCATATACCATGATTGGCCGGATGAGGGCCATGTAGCAGATTATCTTCACTCTGGTGTCAAGTTGACTGCTGTAAAACAGTCCTCTTGCCAAAGCGAAGACATTCCTAGCCCTGGTCAGAGCTGTGTCTACATGGATGCCACCATATAGAAACTGGTCCAACCAGATGCCTAGATATCTTACTACACTTTTCACGGTCAATGGTTGTCCCAGTGGATCAACTATGCCGAACTTGCGCCAGTTTATTTTCGTGTCCCTTGAGGCTCTGGACAGCGGGGTTCTGAAAAGAATAGTTTCACACTTCTGGTAGTTGATTTTCAACTTCCAGTCGTCGCAAAATCGTTGTATTGCATCGAAGTCACTCTGCAATAAACTGCTTATTTCTTCAACCTTCGGATCTGATCTGTACGCGATTAGATCATCGGCAAACGCTATTATGTTAGGCATAGAACCTATAAAATCGCTGGTGAATATAGTGAACAAGATCGGCGAACCCACCGCTCCTTGTTGCAACCCATTTTTTATGTGGAACACAATGGTGGAAATTTCGTTGCCATTTTTCACAACGAACTTTCTACCTGTTATCATGTCATAGATCATATATAGCAACGTTTTGTGGATGCCGAGCCTGACTAATTTGAGGAAGAGACCTTCTAACCATACGGTATCGAATGCCTTTTCCATGTCAATCAAGCAGGCCCCTGTGCACTGTGTTTTGTTTCTATTCCACTGGATGTCGGAAACCAATTTTGACGCGGCATGGATGGTGTCATGCCCCGCCCTGAAGCCAAATTGGTTTTCCGGTATTATTTGTTTTTCCTCAACCCATTTTTTCAGAGCTTTAATGACTATCTTCTCAAATACTTTGCTTATGCAAGGAAGAAGACTTATAGACCGGAGATTTGTCGGGATGGAGGTATCTTTGCCCCGTTTCGGGATAGGCTGTACTACTGCTGTTTTCCAATGCGTCGGGTAATATGCATTACTCAGCGCATTGTTGAAGAGAGTTGTGTATACATCCACCGCCTCAGAGGGCAGATGGCGCAGAACAATATTTGGTATTCCATCTATTCCCACTGACTTCTTCTTTTTCAGTGAGTTAAGGATACCTTGGAGTTCATCTTTTGAAATAAGGATGGAGTTGTTTCCATCATTGGCGACGACATTATTTGCCGAAAGATCGTCATTGAACCTGGTGAAACCAGGATTCTCGGATCGCCATTGTCTTATTTCATTGCGAAGAGCGACATGGTTTAGCGAGGCTCCGTTTTCCAGGTCGTGATTCGGACGACGAGTCTCGTTGACCGTATACACTCTCTGGAAAACAGCACCAATTGCTTTCACCTTCTCTTGGGGATCCTCAACTACGAAATAGTTGTGGTCAAGCACTGCCCTATCTGGATCGATGCCAACTGAAGTAAGTAGGTCCGCGTTGTCTGTTGTCCTGTCAAGTCGAACGCTCTGAATGTCGTTATGGTCTTTCCTCCGAAAAATTTTATTTACTTGCGGGAACATGCTCGGGTTGTTGGATCTTACAGCCCGAATCTTATTGCCCCAATGCAAGCTTACAGCAAGTCTGTAATTATGTTTGATTAACTGTTGGAGTACTTTGATTTGTGACTTCAGACAGCGAATCTCCGCATTCTGTGGATCAGTAAATCTCCTGTACAAGAGTTTAAGTCTTGACAGGAGTCTACTTTTTTGCACGTGAAGTGCATCGATGGTAGCATTCCGGTAAATGTCGCCATCATCGGTTACTGCTACCTTCGGAATAGTTTTGTTCATTGTTCGTTTAATGACTTCGTCCATTTGTGTGAGGTACCCATCAACCTCTTCATTCGTTAGGTTTCTGTTCGTAGGAGGATCAATCACACTCGAACTTATTTCTCTGGTTAAGGTTCTAGAGAAACGTGACCAGCGCGCCTTATTGTAATTATAAGGGTGCGTTTGGACATATTCCTCCAGTTCCTCCAGCTTATTCGGGAGCTGTATTACCGCGGCGAGACCATAGTGATCACTGTCATACTCGACCGTAGTTAAACAGTTCCTTGTATGTCGCTCCACGTTAAGTATTGTTAGGCGTCTGTCGATTAGCATCACATCCAGATAGGACCCGCTTCTAGGAAATGATGGTCTATCGGTTGCTAGCAAATCCAGCCTGAATTCAATATCATTTTGTTCCATCCACTCTAAGAGAGCGTTACCTCGCTCGTTTGAAACAGCGTTACCCCATTCACCGTGTTTGGCGTTCAAGTCCCCGGCTAATATATAAAAGTTTTCTTCAGAGCTCAAGCAGAGGCTGGTGAAGAGAGTCTCGAGCTCCAAAAGAAAGTTAGGGTTTTGAGGTTCTGATGCATAAGCAGCGATCACAAACAGCTTCTTTCCACCTTGGAGAGAGATGCGTGCGATGGCCGCTTCTAGCACATTAGATATTCTAATTTCATTGCTATATATGACCTTATGACTAATATTCTTTTTAA
This sequence comes from Eristalinus aeneus, assembly GCA_955652365.1. NCBI lineage: Eukaryota > Metazoa > Arthropoda > Insecta > Diptera > Syrphidae > Eristalinus > Eristalinus aeneus. Next base: position 64,707,190 of record OY019130.1, on the reverse strand, counting down.
TTAAGAGGGCGACTCCGCCTCCTCGAGTGGATTGGGGTCGGTCCCTTCTTATAATATTGTAATTATTGTACCTGAGATTGCGCGTCTGGTTTAGCTTAGTTTCGCTAGCCATCAGCACATCAGGGTCGTGGGTTTGCAATAAGTTAGCGAGCGATAGTTTTCTTTCGATCCTTATAAGAGAGTTTACATTCACTGCAAGGATCTTAAGGGTTCTTACCTCGCGTGAGCCCATTATATCTGAGCGCGCTTGTTTACAGGCAGCTGAGAGAAGAGGAAATCTACTCTAGCCGTCTGCGTAAGGAAACTGGTTTGTAGATCGACCATTTGTTTTTGCAAGGCAATCATCTGCGCTTGCATCGACTGAATGGACGACATTACATCCCTTATTGAGGGTTCTACCTCGGGTTGCCTGACCAGTTGAGCCGGGACATCCTTCGGTACTGTACGTTGTGCCGGTTGTCTGCCTGACACCATTTGGGCGTAGGAGACTCCAGGCGTAACGGTGGTAGCCATAGCACGAGCCGCTGGCCTGGCTGCTACTTTTTTATCGTTCCTTGCTTCTTTTACTCTCTGTCGGAGTTCTTTAATTCGTGGACAGCCCAGATAGGTTGCAGGGTGTCCATTTCCTCCGCAGAGTACGCATTTGAGGAGCGTCTTGTCCTCAACTTCTTCCGTCCCTAAAGGACAGTCCCCTTTGTTATGGCTGAATGTGCATCGTGCGCAGCGGAACTCCATGTTGCAATTCTCCGCGACGTGCCCCAGCCGTCTGCACTTCGCACATTGAAGTACGTGATCAGACTTGTTTAATTTCTCCCACTTTACACATAGACCACCTACGAAACGGATTTTTCGTAGGCTGTCAATTTTGGTGCCGTGGGATACCTGAACTAAGAAGAATGGAAGTGCCTTCTTCTTCGCTTTCGCTGCCGCAGTGGTGAAAGGCTTAACCCCCACGAAATGGACCTCGTCGCTCTCAACTTGGCGCAGCTTGCCAAGGAGAACCTTCGGCTCGGTAGAGGGATTTATACCTTTGAGAAGCAAGGTCTGTGGCCTTTCTCCTCTGGGGGTGTACGTGTAGAAGTCAGCGTTCGATGCCGCTAACTTCTCTTTTAGAAATCTAAACCCGTCCATTGTAAGGCAATGGACGGTATGTATTTGAGGGGTTTTATATTTAATAAAGTATGTCTTATTTTCTAAGGCCAACTCACATAGGGTCTCCAGTTCTTCCGTGCCCATGCCGAAGACGTTAATTGGAGGGCAGTGTTCCTTGGGCTTCTGCCGCTGTTGTTGTCTCTGCTGCTGTGGCTGTTGTTGTTTCTGTTGCTGCGGTTGTTGCTGGTGGTTCTGCTGCTTCTTCTGTTGTTGCTGCGACGGTTGCTGTTGGGTTGCCTTCAATGTGGAAGAATGTTCTTGTTTTGGTCTCTGCTGCTGTTTTAATACCCGTTGTTGCTGTTGAAGTTCTAATTTTTTTTGAACTTCTTGCAAACGTTGCGCTGCCTTTGATGTTGAGGGCAGCGATTCCTGGGTTTCTCCCTGTTTTTGTTTCAGCTGCTTTCTTTTCTCTTGCAACTTGAGGAGCTCCTCTTTTTGTTCCCTTTGTTTATCTGCTTTCTCAGCAGCTTTCCTCGCCGTGGACTGCGAGTGGAGGAACTTTATGTGAGCATCGAGCTTTGCTCTCTCCTCATCCAGCATCCGAAGTTTCCTTTCCTCCTCCCTTATTTGTTCCGCCTCATCGTCTGCGTCCGATGTGGCGAGAACCTGAAAGGAGTTGTCGCTGCCTTTATAAGAGTACCGGCATTCATTGCCCTCCGATTCACATTGGAGGCTTTCGATGTCGATGGCGGCTGCTGGTGAAGCCAATTTAGGTTTTGGTTTACCCGTTTTTGTTGTTGGCGGTGTTTTTTTGGTCGACACCGATCCGCCTTTGTTCGGTGCGACCATTTCTTCATCTGACGTCAATGTGGTAGTACGACGCTTTGTAAGGCTGGGCTGCGGCTGCGTTCTCTTCCTCCGTTTCTTTGTATCGGTATTCCGGCTCGCGGGGCTAGCCACGCGGATACTACCGTCACTTGTGTGGTGGCCTGACGTCCCAGCCACCGGTGTTTTAAAGTCGCCTGATTTGCTGAGCTCAGGTCGCTCGTCACTATCCATATTTTAGTTCACACTTATTGTCCACTTTTCTTTAATTAAAAAAAAAAAAATAAAGGTTTTTTTTTCTTTTCCTCGGGATTCGAACCCGGGATTGTCAGTTCACTAGCACTACTGCTCTGCCAATTGAGCTACCGAACTCGTTTATCTTCACTGTCTTAATTTGCGTACTTAATTCACACTGATTTTCACAATAATGTAGTCGACACACATGTGTACTCCGCGGAGGTCTGTGAACGACTGATATATCATACCATCGAGACAAGGATCTGAACACTCCGAAAGACAAATTTCACCAAATTGAAAATAATTCACAAGTAAAAAAATTAAAACAATGTAAATTGTTCGCCCCGTGGCCGCTGCGATAAATAATCTTGAAAATTGCAAAGTGGCCTTTCGTGTTTTAAAGTTTTGCATAAGAATAAAAATAAGTTTAAATTTAAGTTCTACTAAGAAAATATCAACTTAGAGGCTTGTTTCAATGAAAACTTAGTTGAAACTTACAGAAACATACTGACAATATCATTTTTTGTTTTGTTTTTCATTTTAATTTTTATTATATAGGATAATGGAGCTTTTTCGAAGATGTACAATAAGTCTATTATAAATTTAATTAATCTATGAATACTGTTTCTTGGTTTTTGAATTTTATAATTAATGTTTATTAATACGTTTAAAAATCATTATTTTATTTATTTTCAAAAGAAATGAAAGAAATCTATAGTATCTGAAAAAAATCATCATTATGTTGAAAATATGAGTTAAATTTTCGCATCTTGATTCCAAAGCTGCTTCACTTAACTGACAGATAGGCGAACGACCAGAGGAAGCAATTAAATGGAAATGAATTTGATTTGTGATCTGTTATACTCAAATAGTACCATATGCCTGGCGGCGAAATATCTGGCGGTTTCTTCACAATAATTTTTAAATTTTTCGTTGTTGAGTTTTCAACCACTTACATTACAACATTGTTTGAAAATTTTATAAACTTTCTTCGCAATATACCTGTGTCGGTATTTCAAAATCTGATATACAATTAAGACCCATATTTCTTTACATTCTCTTTAAATTCGTTTTTGGCTTTAATTTATTGTAACGTCTGGTGTGTGGTTTGTTCTCCATTCTTGGTCTTGAAGCTTATATGCAACTTATAAAATGCATTAAAACTCATCTGAACAGCATAAACAAGCTCATTTGCAAAAAATGATTATTTGTTTGCGTTTTGTTGATTCACTACATGTTCCGAAAAAAACGAAAACGGATCCGTTCGAGCGTTGATCCGTTAAGTTGTACGATTTGACCATTGCCACTTGGTTTTAAGCTAGTGTTTGAAGTTTTTTAAGTCGTGACGAAGCACGAGTAGATGCATTTTATTGCATAAAGTCTTTCGTTCAAAGAAATTATCAATTTTCAAAATTCTTGCATCAAAAGTCTTATATTCACTGGTAAAAAACACTTCAACCGGTTCATGTCTTGAATATTCATGAAACATAAATTTTTATTTAAAGTCGCATTAATAAGTTAAGATGACTAATAACTTAATAATACAAAAATAAAACAAAAACCAACAGCTCTCTTGAAAAATTGCTAACACTATTTAAAAAAAATAAAAACAAATATTTCCGGCAAAAGTTTATCACTTCTGCTTTCACATTTATACAAGGGATATATGTCAGAAATATGGTCAATTAATAGATATGCTAAGCTTTTCCTAGAACAGGAGATATTATGCAAACATTAAAACAAAGAAGGAAAACAAATGTTCTCACATAAAACCCTTCAACTAGTTACACAATTGTTGGTTTTAACTTTTGTGGTAACCTAATAAAATCTACACATTCTTACCTTTTTCGGACATATTTTATATTTCTCATTCAACGTTTAACAACAAATATATTATAAAATCAAAATTAACAACTTTTTTCTTCATTCCTTCAATTGCAATTTTCAGTCACATGTGATTTCTGTTGTTTTTCGATGCGATTTTCCGAGGGAAACTAGAGTGTTAATATCCTGAGTAACTGGTCGTCAATTTGGTAAATATCATATATGTACATTCACACATAATGTGTTTTTTTGGGTTAAATATTTATTTGGGGATATATTAAGTTATTGCAACTAGCTACACATCTTGATAGCTTAGTGTGATTGAGTCAAAGGATTAGTTTCCCTAAAGCTGGCATGCTACACTTTGTGAAGTCATGTTTGTGGTACGTTACTAAAGTCAAAAAAAAGTTTACAGTTTTGCCCATGTGTATATGAACTAAATACGTGAATCAAAGACACACTGCTGGAGAAATATGCCGAAAGTGTACGCTTTACATTAAAAAAGATTGTGAATACTTGGTCAAGAAATGGAATGTTCAATTCCGTTTATCCTTCACCATATCAATGGAGGATTCAGAACCATTTTGCAACTGAGGCGAGACTGTCAAGGATCCTTTTCCCAGAAAATGGATACGCAAAACCTAAAGCGTCTGAGAGTTTTGAATTATCTCAATCGATCATGCTACTTAAAGACGCTCGTTGTTTAAGGGTCACGTAGTAACACGAAATCAATTTAACATCAGTGTAAGACACCGTAACAAGGTTTGTAATGACCTTCAATGTCAAAAAAGGTTTTGCACAAGGCACAAGTCATGTGACTTCTTTAACATATTCCTTTGAAAGATCGTACGTATATCACAAGTCAACACCAGAGGCACGATCTTCCAAAAGTAAGTTGTTAGCTTATGCTGATGACATTGACGTGATTGGACGAACACAGCGAGCCGTCAATGAGACGTTTTGGGCATTGAAACTGAAGCGGCTTAAATGGGTCTGGCGGTAAATGAGGGCAAAACAAAGTACACGCTGTCATCAAGAAAGGACACACAAAATCGACGTCTCGGTCAGAGCGTACAATAGGCAACAGAAACTTCGTCTACCTCGGCTCCGTGGTAAATAGGGACAACAACATCAGTACCGAAATATAACGCGGAAACACTTTTGCCAGTCGCTTTTTCTTTGGGTAGAAGGGGCAATTGAGTAATAAAGCCCTCTCTTGAAGGACTAAGCTCGTTGTGCATAACAGCTTGATCATCGCAGTCCTAGTTTATGGCGCGGATACCTGGACGTTACTTAAAGCTGATGAGTAAGCCATTAATTTTTTCTAGCGAAAAGTTTTGCGTTCGATTTTTGGTTCTGTTTGTGTTGATTGCATCTGGAGCAGAAGATTTGGTGACGAACTCTATGGGCTGTACAGTGACATGCGCCTGGTCAAGCGTCTGGACCAAAAAGTCTTCGAATTAGAGCCATTGGGACAACGCAACAGAGGACGACCTAGACTAAAGTGGCGCACATAAGTGGAAAAGGACCTCAAAAAACTTGGAGTGCACAACTGGGGGTAGCTAGCAAAAGATCGTGCTGGCTGGAGAGGGATGTTGGTTGAGGTCCAAGTCCACCCGCCACAAGAAGAAGAAAAAGGCAATGTAACAGAATGAAACAATATTTAAAGTGTTTCAATATAGTATGTAATAAATGGTCTGGGTGCGGTTGGAAGCAGTTATAGCCTAAAGTCTGCTCAAACAGGATTTTGTTAAGTATACAGTGGCATTGAAGGAGGCTTGTATATTATGAGATATTAGGAAGTTGCGAAATGGTCAGTTATTTTTTAATGCGCACAAACCATCTTTTCAAATAAAACAGTCGAGTCAACAGAATCACTCAAAAATTGGACTCCCATCTTGAATATGACAGGACCCATTTGTGGATACTTACATATATTTTTAATTTCTCGAATAATTTCACGGTACTTGCTTGAGAGGCTTTCATACACTTTTGTATAACCCGGACCATGAACCCTCTAATAAATATTTGTTTTGGTCTCTTTATGATTCACCTCATAGAAATATATGTCGGGGAGGCGCTGAAAGTCACTTGGCAAAGCATTTCGGCAGAAATTTTACCCGACAAATTGCATTCCCCATTGTCGTTCTGTTTGAAATTAGTATTAAATAAAAAAAACTATAAAGAAATCCCAAAAATTTTTGAATTTATTAGAATCTTATTCGACGTACCTTGTTGCTTACCTATGCATGGTTTCAGCAGTCCAATGTTCTTAAATCAATAAAATCACACTTTAACGTCCATTTTAGACCGCATTCGCATTCAATATATACTATTTTTAAGACAGAGTGGAATGAACTATTTTAGTGGAATATCCTTTCCTCAGTGCCTATGAATGTAATTTTGTCTTTTATCCACTGCTCTTGTTGCGGAAGCACTTCAACCGAAGTCATACGCAATATTTGAAGTATAAACAAAGGACCACACTAAACGCACTCTTTGTACGTAACTCATCTCAACAGCTGTTAACAAGTTTTCAACGTCAAATGAATCTTTGCTTCCAGTGAGTGCACATTACATCGCCAAAATGAAATGAATACCCTCGTATTCAGACTGTAAGGGATCCTTGCCATTAATTCCATTAAATGAACGCCATCATCGCACTCATTTATTCTCTCATTAACTTAATTTCAGAAATTGCACATTCGCCAAAGGATGGACATCGTGTGCACCACTCGCCAGCAAGGATGCCCTAGAAGTGGATGAAATTTTTTCTCGTTCATTAGTCAGGAGGCGAGGTATTACGCTCGTTCATCATTCTCAGTCCATCCACCGGACCGTCTCCATTGCGGCAGAATGGGAGGGGTTGAAGCCGACTTCGAACTCCATATTGGCAGACGATCGCAATTGATTAATGTAATCAAGTCCCGATTTGATGCTTAATCAGCTAAAGAATTCTACAAGTGAGTGTGTGTTTGTGCACATGACCACATATCAAGGGACGTTGTTGACTGAACGGTTGCTTTATTCCCCTTCTGCTTAGTGGCTCCTTGGTTGCTGGTCATGCATCCCAAGTGCGTCCAGGGGGTGTGCCGGTTGCTGGCGGTAACATGATGGGCGGTCGATGGATTCATGTAAATCGTACATTTCGTAATCCGCTTGACCAGAAGACCGAGGTCCATGTCTCCCATCACTAATCCCTGCACTGTTGGTTTAATTTACTGAAGTCCTGTTGAGTGGTTTACAGCGTCTTAGCAATGTCTTGAGGGGTGATTTGAAGAGGAAGCATGCCTAGGGTCGATTGCGGCAGTCGGATAACAGGGAGAATCTTCTGCTTAACTTTTAATTTAGTTATGACTTCGGATTAGGATGGGCTGACCTTAAGAGCTTCCGCCGACGAGAGTTATAGTTTTTCAGCAAATTAACTCAGCTGGAGTGGCCGTAATTCATTCTGATTGCATAAGCACGCCCCACAGTGACAGGTATGACAAAGAGTGAGAAGGATCTTTGTGGATAGAGGATTTGCAAGAAAATTTGTGAAATTTAACACATTGACTTGCGATGTTATGTATTTTTTATGAGACCTTATGTGGACTTTTCTAAGAAAGCTTGTGTGGTGCGAGAAAAGCTGATTACTTGAGTTAGTACGACACGCTTCCCTAATTAGGAGTTCTCGGGTTTGCTGACATTGGTAAAAGAAAATCAGAAATATATGTGTCATAAGTCTGCTACCAATTTTACCGGTCTTTTCAATGTACATAATTACGATAAAGGAATTCATGAGTACGAATTTAAAAAGTGTGTGCAGAAGACATCATGTTTCATAGACGGTGTATTCTTGCCTTTGCTTATCCACCACAAGCACTTTGAACCTTTTATGATTTCTGCAGTCAAGAGAGATTATAAAAACATTACCCATATTGCCGACATTCAAGGACAAAATTCAAAGCTTGAGAGAAAATACTTACGAACCTACTTTCGCCAACCGTGGCAACTGAGTCCGGTCCACTTGAATTCTTCATTCAAATAAGGAATTTCGTTTTAAACAGAGTACTACTTGTTACCAGGTATGCCAGTATGAAGTGATTTTTTTTTTTAAATAAAACACTAATTATTAATGGGCAAGTAAAAACATTTTATTCAAAGTATTGGCCATTGTTTTCTACACATTTTGACCACCTTTCTGGCAATTTGTAAATACCACGCCAATAAAGTTCTTCGTCTTTTAAAGCAAACCAATCAGATCAAAGTGCTGCTCAGCCAATGCGTGTCCCATCGATGAAAACAAATGGTAGTCGGAAGGAGCCAAGTCTGGTGAATACGGCGGGTGAGGTAGCTGCTCCCAGCCAAGTGTTTTGATTGTATCCTGAACCGGTTTTGCTTTGTGTGCAGGTGCATTGTCATGGAGCAAAATTACCTTGCAGTGCCTTCTGGCCCATTCTGGTCATTTCTCGATCAATGCATGGTTCAAATTGATCATTTGTTGTCGGTAGCGATCAGTATTAACGGTTTCATCAGGTTTTAGGAGCTCGTGGCACAGCACACCTTTCTGATCCCACCAAACACACAGCATTGTCTTCTTGCCGAATCGATCTGGTTTTGCAGTCGATGTTGATGGTTGTCCCAGATTAACCCATGATTTTTTCCGTTTAGGATTCTTAAAATAAATCCAGTATCATCATCATCTCCAGTAACAATCCGATGCAAAACCGATTTTCTTTCGTGTCTTTAAGGCAAAATTTCACAAGTGTTTTCTCGGTTTTCCATCTGTCTTTCATTCACTTCATGTGGCACCGATTTTCCACACTTTTGGATCTTTCCCATAGCTTTTAAACGGTCAAAAATTGTTTGTTGTGCTTTTGACTCAAAGTGTCATCTCCATCCAATATCGTTTGCTATTCGGTGTCTTCAAACTTTGTTGGTGGTCGTCCACGTTCTTCATTTCTCACATCAAAATCATTATTTCTGAACCGTTGAAACCATCTTTTGCATGTTGCTTCTGATAGAGCATGATCATCATGTGCCTCGTCAAGCATTCGATGCAACTTTGCAGCACTTTCCTTCAAATGAAAACAAAAAATGAATGCTTTCCGCAAATCGTCACTTTCTGGTACAAAATTCGACATTTTTAACACGATGAAAATATGATGTTGTCTGTTCAATGAATTGATGTACCATATACTAAATATTTTTCACAGATGTCATGGCAAACAAAAAACAAAGGACTCGTTCACAACAAATGTTCCCTATCGAGACATTTGTATCTTGACGCTCACTTCATACCGATATACCTGGTATGAATAAGAACTCTGGGTGAATTCGTTTCCTTTCAATATTGGTCATTTTCCATTTTTGTTATAATGTGGCAAGAGGAGCAAACTAATTAAAGACAGATTCTGCATGAGTCCAAATTTAATTTAAAAGTTTTAAGCGTATCATAGACAGTCAATCATGTTCTTGACTCTGTACATTAAAGGAACTCTCAAGCATGGGGAAGAAAGTGTCATCGTTCGTAGATGAAGATGTTGAAGGGTTTTGCTAAATAATAAATAATATTTTTTTCTTACTTTTTTTGAGTTTAGAAGTTACAGACGTGGAAAAATTTAAGGGAGAAATATTTTCAGAATCAGAAAGTAAGTATAGAAAATCGAAAACAATATAAAGCAAAGGCGAGTTACTTTATTTGTTGACAAACATTGTTGGGGGGGAAGTTGAGTTGGAATAACATTCCATATGTGCTTCAACTGACGGACATATCTTGAAATTTAATTATACAACCAAAGGTGGGCTTCAGGGTGAACGGTTAGACATTTCAAGCAAACTGTTTAGTGCGGGTAAATTCTCGAAGATGAACAACGCTGGATGGTCATTAGAGCATTTTTTGTTGAAATAGCTATACAAATTGATATAGACGCAACATTACGTCGATCTTCTAGTGAGTCTTCGCAGCATTATTGTTTCCAATAACTTTTCTCGCTTGCTATTGGATTCTATCTAGTAGGTGCAGGGAGGTCTTGGGAGCTCCAAACGAGATAGGAGCGTTATTATACGCTTAATTTAGTGTTGACAGGTAAAAAGGGGTCAAATATTTCGTGGATCGCTTTAATAAACATAGACATTTCACTGGACTGCAGTTGGTTATCTCAAATATGTGATTGTTCCAACTTAGTGTTGGGTTGTCTTGCATACTGGTTATGGAAACTCGTTTGATTACAACAACATAGAAGACATTCATGCCTAATTGTTCTACTTGTGCTTTTGTGATGGTAGACAGAAGTGAGTTTTAGAAGCAGTTAATTCCACCATATGCTGTTTTCTTTACGCCAATCGATTATGTTGTTAAGGTCGGAATTTAATGAGCTTAATGTAAGCTGCAGTTAAAAGTCTATGACCGTATATTGCATACATGCTTTTTATAATAAGTATGTATACAATATATAGTGGTTGCCGTGGCGTAGTGGGTAGAGTGCGACGCTCACACGCCGAAGGGTCTAGGTTCGACTCCCAGCTCAACACCAATTTTTCGAATTTTTCACGGTACCACCTCTTTCGAGCTGCTGACAACACTCAAAGAGTAATAACTGTCTAAGAAAGCTTCTCAAATCTCGCCGTTCGGAGTCGGCAAAAAACTGTAGGTCTCTTCTACTCGTGAGAGAACACTAGCGCGCACAACACGAGTAGTTGATGAGCAAGCTAGGCCCTGGTCCCCCTTTGGACTGTAGCGCCAACAATTATTATTATGTATACAATATACATACCTGTTATCATGTATGTGCTCGTATCCGCCTTGAATGCGCATTGAGATGGACATGCTTTTTATAATAAGTATGTATACAATATATAGTGGTTGCCGTGGCGTAGTGGGTAGAGTGCGACGCTCACACGCCGAAGGGTCTAGGTTCGACTCCCAGCTCAACACCAATTTTTCGAATTTTTCACGGTACCACCTCTTTCGAGCTGCTGACAACACTCAAAGAGTAATAACTGTCTAAGAAAGCTTCTCAAATCTCGCCGTTCGGAGTCGGCAAAAAACTGTAGGTCTCTTCTACTCGTGAGAGAACACTAGCGCGCACAACACGAGTAGTTGATGAGCAAGCTAGGCCCTGGTCCCCCTTTGGACTGTAGCGCCAACAATTATTATTATGTATACAATATACATACCTGTTATCATGTATGTGCTCGTATCCGCCTTGAATGCGCATTGAGATGGACTGTGATTCAAACATAAAATAAAAAAGATCGTAACATAGAAAATTTTTACTTCTTAAATGAACATATGCAGAATAATTGCCAAACTGAAATCCTATTATCTTTGATTCAACACTGATGAACTGATGCAATTTACTATCTGTCAACGCACAAAAAGTTTTAAAATTTGGACACACTCATTGCCATAATGTATTCGACAGGGAAACTGAGCTTGTGTCCCTTAAGCATACACTGGTCAAACAAGACTCAAATCATGCGTTTTTTACAATACACAGACAAATTGATTCTGCTATACAAGGCCATAAGCTCAAGTGATTGTTTAAATTAAAATCATACATTTTTTGCAAAATTCACTGCACACCTTAGTAGAAATTGTTTAATGCACAACCTGATGAAAGCACATTGCAGTAGTTCCAGCCATTAATAAAAACCCCATTCATGTTAGGTTAGAATAAATTCCGAAAACAGGAACCTTCATTATATTATTTGTTTCCGACAATGTTTAAACAGATGTTAAAAGTGTGACATTCCGTCATTTTACTTCTTAATAACAGAGATGAAACGAAATCGAACATTTTCTATTGTGTGTGCTATTATGCCAACACTTGAACTATGATAACTTGGCTAAGAAGTGTTGGTTCCTTCCAGCATCTCTATTTATCTAATTGTTTAGATTTGGTTTAAGTGGATAGTTCGAAAATCAAAGAAGTCCAGAGTCGATGAGTTTGTGTTCACCACATTTCTGGGAAAATTTTTTATTAAACACACATGTAATAGGTTTTCTAAAGAGGACTTTACAGTCTTTTTTAACAAAACATGGAAACAATCAAAAACAATCACCGCAGTTGTTGATTCCTTGGAGTCAATTTTCAATGATTTAGTCAGTAATTTCGTTCAGGATTTTCACCTGACTAATACTTTGCTTATTGACGAGCCGTTTAACAAAAAATTAACTTCGCAAGCTGAGTATGATTTTGCGATGATATTTATCATCTTGGCGCGTCTTCGCTTGTACCAAGTTGTGCATGCGTACGTCGCTTCAAATGGTCCATTTGCTTTAATTCTAAAGTCAGTTTGGTTTTAAACGTCATAATATGGTTTGAGCGATGCATAAAACTTGGGATATGATGTATGCAATGGGCGATTAACCCGTTTTCCCACTGACACGGCTGCATCACAGGACAGATAAGTAGACGCAAATTTTTGCGTAAACTTTATTTTGCTTGTTATTAAAAGCAAAAATTACAACCGAAAATTTGAGTTAATATTGAGGTCAATGACTCACACATGTTTATAGTTTGTAGACGTTGTTCATTCGCGTAATTTTCCATGATGAGAATGTTGAGTTTGCTCTATAAATCGACAGTGACAGTTTAATGATTTGTAAAAGGATTCGTTAACGAATCGAATTCAAATTGTTCAAAGATCTTTCGGAAAACCTTTTATTTGGCTTAAAGGTCAGTAAATGCCTTTCTTTTGTTGCCGCCGTGGTGTAGTGGGCAGAGTGCGACACTCACACGCCGAAGTTCCAGGTTCGATTGCCGGCTGAAGACCTTGAATTTTTTACGGCACCACCTCTTTCGAGCTGCTGATAACACTCAAAAAATAATAAATTTCTAAGAAAAAGCTTCTTTACTTCGCCGTTTGAGGGCTGCAAAAAGAGAGAGAACGTGAGAGAACAGTAGCGCGCACAACACGAGTTGTAGGTGGGCCAGCTAGGCACTGGACCCCCTTTGGACTGTCGCCATCCAATTATTATTTTTATTATAAGCCTTTTTTATAAAATAGCTTAAAAAAGATATATATTGAGATGTTTTTAAGAATGTTTGGTGAAAATTATATATACAATTGAATATCCTTCACATTACTACCACGGGTACGTTTGCAGAAGTACGTTGAACCAGATTTTCAAGTACGTTTGTACAACTTTTTTAAGTTAAATCATGGTATTGAGCTCATCAATCATTGCTGACATGTTGGTTAGATCAATGATTTCACTTAACCCCAAAGAAGAAATTCATAAGTGGTCGAGGCGGCCATAGGACGGATCCATTGCTTAAAGTAACTCTCTCTTCAAACCGATAGCGAAACATGCTGTATGGCCTGTGCCACCGACTTGTAAAAACCACCTACTGGCCAGATTTATACTTTAGGACCAAAAATATTCATTTATCGGAATGCCTTAGCGATTTCAATTCACCCTGACGTGGTTGGTTAGCATCATAAACAAAAGAAGATAGTTCAATGACGACTCCGCATGCAATCGACAGCCAACAACGATCTTTGCGAAATGTAATTGAGACTTCTACAGCATGCTTAGATGCATACCGAATAGCATAGAGTGTGATTGTCAACAAACCATCATCACTAAAAAATTTTAACTCTTAAGGTCTCGATAGCTAAATGCCAGTCCTGGTTACAAATTTGTATAACTTGCAGGAGTGGTTTCTGAAAAGTCGTCATCTAAATGTAAGTAAATATATTTTGTATGTGATAAATAAATTTCGACGAATAATTGGCACGAACATAAGTAACCGCTGGCCCACGCAATTGAAGCAACGTCCCCCCCCTTTTTCCACATTTCTTGCCCTTTTTTCATTCTGTATGCCGAGGTGCGCAAAATTTGTAATTTTCCTTTTTTTAAATAGAAATCACAAAACAAAAATCTTCTCTCCTGTAAAGTTAGTTAAAATTAACGTTGAGAGTAAGTAATAATCGAAAGGTTAGGCTATCAACCGTATCTCCCTAGAGATATGATATCATCATCAGCAACAAAAGTCAGACCGGAAAGTCGCAAGGTAATCTCCCACACTCATCAATCCCAATAAGTATCCTTTCAACTATCACACCCCCTCACTAAGAGCACTTTACATTCTCGTCAAAATCTCATCCTCACTGTGATACGTGTGGAAGGAGCTCCACTTGACAGCGTATCTGCATCATTTTTCATGGTCGATGTGTCACTTACATTCGTGTATTGTTAACGTGTACGCGTGTTACAATCCGCATCCTTCTCCTAAGAAATTTGCATTCAACTGAATAAACATATACGGAGTCGAGTTAAAGCCGATCCGCCTCCCTCATTTCGGCGACACATGCTCTGGGGGAGAATCATTTATTTGGATGAGAAAAAATGATGAAGGATTCGTGAAGCAGTCAAGAAAAAAAAAATAAAATCGCGAAACTCAATATATCCTGTCATGCTGTTGGGGGTTGTCTTCACATGCGTCTTTATTCCGGGTCCCAATGGAGATGACGGCCCGCCAACAGACCGTGCTGCATAAAAGACGGCAATTTTAAAATTGATGATTTCACATCATTTTTCAAAAAAACGAAACACTTTAGTGTGTGACTTAAGGTATCGTGGTTGACACGTGGTGGGATGGGGTGGTGGTGCCATCAGCGATGACTGCATGTGACACTGTCGAGTGAGAGGAAACCGGCAGGGAATACGCGCACACATGAGGTTGGTGCAGTGATTAATGATTGTTTTGCAGTTTTTCTTCAATTTAATCCTTAAGTAGTTTTGAATCAACCTTAACTCAGGTTTGAATAACAGACGCTGGGGTAGCACTCGCTGCGTCAAGTGACAGGTGTTTCGTTATTGGTAGAATTCTTTTGGCAGCGTCATCATTATAAATAGTTTGTGATCATGATTCAGAATGGATTTATACCATTACCATGTAACCATCACGACCATTACATTTTATAAAGAGTCACTACAGTGAGAAAAGTCTTATGCTGACAGCCTGGTCCAATATTTTTTCTCCAATGTTCCTGTAATTACAAAAATATGGAGCATATAGTGTGTCTGATTTTTCTTATCAGCATTATACGTATTTTCTTCCTCTTCAGATTTAACTTTTATCTAACTAAGCAAATAGCCGATCAATTAAGTGTTTCCTTGTTTATGTTATTTTTTTGTTTTCAACAACGCTTAATACTCAGATCCTGTGTTCTTCTTCGTGAAGACATCAGATTTCCTGACTTAATTGGCAAGGGATTCAGAATACCGGTTTTTTCCCACTGACAACGAAATACGTCTAAGCCATTTCTTATCTCGTTATCATTTGAAATGAGACCCCGCTGCAGAGGTTCTTAGAGTAAAGTGTCTACTATTTCGAGATTCAAGAATTTTTAACATTGTGTCTTTCTTCGTCGTGGAAGAATCTAGAAAAATTATTTCCCCAAACTTTAAACGGCAATGGCGGCCTATGTCAATTTGAACGATAATAGACAAGCATATTGTCTCCCCCCCCCCCCAACTTTGTTTCGAAACTGTCGAACAAAACTGCTGAAGCAGACCGAGTGTACGCAGAAATCTTTGAGCTTGAGGTGAATTGGTAGGATGCATGTACCAGTTCATCTTTATGATATGTTCAGAGGAAAGCATGTTAAATTATTGTAGTATGACCCTTTTACTATAGAGGGATCAGCCCAATATCGTTCTGCTATATTATGAAAACGCCTGAAACTGTTCCTTAACCACCTGGCAGGTCATTTTGTTAGGTTACATAAAAGGAACCCCACAATAAACTAAAAATGCACTTTTCGGCAGATTCTGATTTTTCGATATTAAGACCGCATATTTCATAGAGACAAGTTCTCCGAGTTATACAGCACTATGGGTAGTTTAGCCATACCAACCAAAGCCTTTGCGTGGGATGAGACGAAGTGAAATGAAATGGAGAACTCTCGCTGTTCTGTCAAAGTCGGTGACGAACTCACTTACACCTTCAATTTCAAAGTGGTTTTAAACAATTTACGCTGTGATGAGAACTCTCCGAGATCATTCTTGATAATATCGTGCGTAACTCACAAGTTAACACCAGAGGCACAATCTTCCAAAAGTCAGCTCAACTGCTTACTTATGCATACGACACTAACGTGATTGAACGAAAATAGAGCGATATCAATAAGATATTTTATGATTTTGAAACAGAAATGGCTGCAAATGAGTGTTGCGGTAAACGATGTGGTCCTTAGGCAGCAGGACATCGCTTACCTCTGTTGCGTGGTAATTGGGGACAACAACATCAGTTTCGAAATCAAATGTAGAATCACTCTTGCCCAAACTGTTTATTGAACTTGAGAGCCTCTTTCAAAACACTTAGCTCGCGTTTTATAACAGCTTGATCACCCGAGTCCATGGACACTAATAAACGTTAAGCCTTAACGTGTTTTTCGTGTAATTTTTTTTCTGTTCGTGTTGATGGAATGTGGAGGAGAAGATCCAACACAGAACTTAATATGCTGTGTGGTGCCTGATTCAGGGTCTTTGAATACAACTCATAATTTGACTAGATCATGTGAAGCGCAGAGCTTCGAGCCGGCAGAAGCCGACAACGACTTCCAAGCTTTAATTAATCATTACTCCAGATTGATAAAATTATTGAGAACAGTGGCTTTCTGCAAAAGATTTGTATATAATGCATCAAAAACGACCAGCAAGCCACACCTTTCAGCATTGTCACCGGCAGACTTCGATGCAGCACGAGTGTTTCTCGTCAAAATTGTACAGCAAACGATGTTTAGTCAGGAGCTAGAGGAACTGGAAAAGTAGAAATCGGTATCTGGCGCATTACGAGCTCTGAACCCGTTCATCGACAAGGAGAATGTTCTGCGTGTTGGAGGAAGACTGGAGAATGCACTTCTAAGCTACAACCATCGCCATCCACTGCTCCTACGCACGAATCATCAGTACAGCATCAGCAACTACAGCGATTCCTATTGAGCTAATTAGTGACCTCACCACACAGGCATTCTTGGCCGCATTCAAGAGGTTTTGCGCGCGAAGAGGTAGATGCAAGGAAATGTACAGCAATTACTGAAAGAATTTTGTCGGGGCAAACTCGGAACTGCATCGAATGTGGAAATCAGCACAGTTCAACGGACGAGATCTCGTGTAGAAATTGGCACATGAAGGGACTACATGGCAATTCATACCCTCCAATATTGAAAACAACTTAAATTGACTAAACTTCAATAAAAGATTTTTGGTTTCCCACTTACCCTACTCTATTAAAGGTTTAAGTTCATGAAATACATGTACATTACGGTGCTTAATAAAAAATAGACGATGTAGCAAGTAAAGTCCTAACTTCCTTGTTACTGGTCTCTTACAGTACCCCCTGACAAGCGGATGCTACTTATTGCATCTCTGTTCTTTAAATCGAAATAAAATTCTTGCTTTCTTCGATTCTCGAAACAAATCATTCTTGTATTGTGACTAAAATCCATAGATCCTCAAGAGCTTCTCCAACTTTTGAGTCGGCATAAAATTGAAGGTCCTCACAAAATAAGACAGAATAAAAGAAATCACAAGATAAGTTCTTATTGTGGAAGAACCTCCCCTTGGCCTCCTTATGTACGAGTATGTTGCTCCATTCAATTTATTGCCCTATATGAGTCGTATGACAAAACTTCTTCTTCTTCTTCTTCTTCATGTGGCGCTACAGTCCGAAGTGGACCTGGGCCTCTCCAGCCAGCACGATCTTTCGCCTCTAGTTGCGCACTCCTAGTTGGTTGAGGTCCTTCTCCACTTGTGTGCGCCACTTTAGTCTAGGTCGTCCTCTGTTGCGTTGTCCCAATGGCTCGGTTTCAAAGTCTTTTCGGCCGGAGCAGTGGTGTCCATACGTTCTACATGGCCTAGCCATCTTAAGCGTTGGATCCGTAGACGCTTGACCAGGCGCATGTTGCTGTACAGACCATAGAGTTCGTCATTCAATCTTCTCCTCCAGATGCCATCAACGCAAACAGGACCAAAAATCGCACGAATAACTTTTCTCTCAAAGAGACTAAGGCCTTCCTCATCCGCCTTTGCTAACGTCCAAGATTCCGCTCCATAAAGTAGGACGGGGATGATCAAATTGTTATATAAAGCGAGCTTTATCACTCAATTGTGTCTTGAGCCCAAAGAAACAGCGATTGGCAAGAGTGATTCTGCGTTTGATTTCGGTACTGATGTTGTTGTCCCTGTTTACCGCGGAGCCGAGGTAGACGAAGTCCATGACTGCCTCGGAGTTTCTGCTGCCTAGTGTGACGCTCCGGCCGAGACGTCGATGCTGTGTGTCCTTCCTTGATGACAGCATGTACTTCATTTTGCCGCTTCCGCTTCAATACCAGCAAACGCTTCATTGACGGCTCGCTGTGTTCGTCCAATCACGTCAATGTCATCAGCGTAAGCTAGCAATTGAACTGACTTCTGGAAAATCGTGCCTCTGGTGATGACTTGTGAGTTTCGCACGATCTTCTCGAGGATGATGTTAAAGAAATCACATGACAGTGCGTCACCTTGTCTAAAACCTTTTTTGACATTGAAGGTCTCGGTGAGTTCGTTACCGACCTTGACGGAGCAGCAGTTCTCCATCGTCATCCTACACAATCTGACGAGTTTGGTTTGAATGCCAAAACTAGACATGGCACTGTATAGCTCGTCTCTATGCACACTGTCATATACAGCCTTGAAATCGACGAATAGGTGGTGAGTGTCAATTTGCATTTCTTGGGTCTTTTCCAGGATCTGCCGTAATGTGAAGATCTGGTCTATTGTGGACTTCCTTGGCCTGAAACTAAACTGATAGGGACCTATCAGGTCATAGACAAACGGCTTCAGACGCTCACACAATACGGCAGAGAGGATCTTGTATGCGATGTTCAGGAGACTTATCCCTCGGTAGTTGGCGTAGTCAAATGGGTCTCCCTTTTAGTGAACCGGGCAAACGACGCTGAGATTCCACTCATCGAGCAAGCTTTCCTCCGACCATATCTTACAGATGAGCTGGTGCATGCGCCCAACCAGGTCATCTCCAGCTGCTTTAAATAGTTCTGCGGACAGTCCGTCCGCTCCAGCAGCTTTGTTCGACTTCAGCTTGGATATTGCTATCTTCACCTCGTCTAAGTCGGGGGGAAATTGAGTGGAACATTCTGCTCAACAGCGGTATTTGGGCCGTCATCGCCGTTAAGGAGTCTGCAGAAATGATCCTTCCAGATTCTCAGCACAGATTGCGATTCTACTACGAGTTGTCCGTTTTGGTCCCGGCAGGCCTTGGTCCGAACCATGACAGAACTTGATGGAAAAAAATTCAAGGAAACGAAATCATAGATAGATTTGTCAGCACTTTCTGCGACACAATGCATAACATTATAAGCCATTGCTTCTGATTCAAAACATTTAGAGATCTGCTGCCAAATAATACCATTTCTTTCGTTAAAAAAATGTCAAGAAGCAGTTTTAAAATTTTAATCTGAATAAGATAAGTCAGAAGCTTTTGTTGTGCTGGCATAAAATGTATATTTTCCACAAAAGACGAAATATCAAAATGTCCACTTTCTCTGCATTTCTTGGTTAGAACCAGTCAGAGAACTAATGCCTCTTGAGTTACTTCTGTGCGTTCAAAAATGATATTATTTTCTAAGAAAAAATATATCAAATAGGAGCTGAAGAGGAATCTGCAGAAGCAACAAAGCTGCGATTGTATTATATTTCTGAACTTACATATTCAGACTCTGTCATTTATCGTTTGAAGGAGAATCGAAATATTTTATCAATCGAACGTTAAATATCACCCTGTCTGTCCAATTTGAAAAGAAATGCAAGTCTCGTCATGAATTCTATACATTTCGCCTTTGCCAAGCCGCTTTTCAATACTTTCTCACAGAATATATTTCCCACGGACTTCTCTACAGAAAAGATGTCATCGAGTGGCCACGAAACCTCCCTAAGGACAGGGAGAAACCAGAAAAAAAAACTCATTCTTTCAACCAGCTCCCGTATTCCCCAAAGACGTGTATTATATCCCTCATCATCGGTTTTGCCGTGATTTACGAGTGTAAACAGCCATCGATGGCAACCCTTCCTTCCTCCGAGACAATTCGCAACATGGCTGAGTAACTTTCACAAACGATTTATCCCTTTCGATAAATTTTCAAATTTTTCCGCTAAAAATGGGAAAATATTCGCCGTCCCGAACGGAGGGTGGCGACAGTGGCTACAATGAAAAGCACTGTTTGTGGATATTCAAATCGAATATAGTGCCTCGCACTGTCATCATTATCCCCGCCAAGCATCCCAAGTGATGGGAGTTGCCACATGCTGCCAGCGCACTCGTCGGGCACATTTATAGTAAACGGGAAAACTCCTCGGGGAACAACGCGACGCCGCCACCGCCGCGCCGTTTGAGTAATGATTGCTGGCGAAACGATTTCCTGGATAAAAATAACACAAAAAAAAAGATTCGTAACATCGCGAAGAAAAAGCAAAGAATACGAATATTCTCCCGCCCAAGCGCTGATGGAAAAATCTCATTCAACTCAGCACCGCATGTGGAAAAATCTCTTTCACATTCCCATTGAATGGTGTTCACGCATCATTTGGAGTGGGAGGGATGTCCTGGGGTGCGCAGTGATAGGAAGCAAACTTTGTGCATGTGACATCATCACCTTTTCCTCGGAGGCCAAGGGTGGTTGGAATCCTATCTACTTCCCCTCGTGAAATTGTAACTCGCAACCCTGCGACGGTGGTGGTTGTAAAGTTCACAGCAAGATTGGTATTTTTTGTTCGTTTTTTTGGCGGATTTTGCACTCGCAAAGATTTAATCTGCGAATATTAATTTTTAACGAGAACACTGCTGCGAACATGATTAATAGTTCGACAGGAAATTCTTCGTTTGTCGGCAACAGCAACAAACGCAAGAGCGGAGTTGGCGTTTGAAAGGGGTGTACTTTAGTCGGAGGAGATAATGGGTCGCACATAATTTTTTGTGTGCGTTTGAAAGGGTTGTCAGTGGCGGCATTAGTTTTTATGGTTAATCGACAAGATCGGGATGTCATTTCCGCTGCGATAAGTATGCAGGAAAGTGTTCATTTTAGCGACGGAAATATCAGTGCTCATTTTAAGGAGGCAGATATTCGTAATGTTTTGAAAAACATTTCATGGATAATTTGGAGGAGAGATAAGATAAAAGTTACCTGATGACGTAGGATTTTCCATTTTTCTTCAATTTGGTTTTAAAGTGTAAATTTACCACGAGACATGACAATCGCGATTAACACTTCACTATCTAATCTTTATGTGTAAGTTTGAAAGCATCCAATTTACAGCGGAATAACACGAACTGAGATCTGAGAACTTTTCAGACAATAATGTAAGCTGAGGTTAAAGCTTTAGATGAATACATACTGTGAGCGTCAAAAGTGAGTAAACAAATATGTGATTACAAGAAAGAAGTCAATGCTTTCAAAAATCAATAAACAAAAACGTTTAAGATTTGCAAAAAATATATATACAATGACATTTTGTTTTGGAAAAACATTTTATTTAGTAATAAAAACAAATTCGAAATTTTTAAGAGCCATATGAATAAAAAAAAATTGAAGAGCAAAAAATGAAGAATTTAATGAAAAAAATAATATGAGGCCGATCGTGAAACATGGGGGAAGCTCAGTGATGGTGTTGGGGTGTGTAGCAGCATCTAGGGTCGGTAATCTTGTCTTCATTGATAGTACAATGAGGAAGGAAGATTATCTAAATATTCTCACGACCAACTTGCAACAGAGCGCAGACAAATTAGGTTTAGCTAGGAATTGGATCTTTCAGCAAGACAATGATCCTAATCATACCTCACGTCTTGTTAAGGAATGGTTGCTTTATAGGACCCAAACCACCTTGATCATCCCCCGCAATCACCGGACCTTAACCCAAAGGAACACGTATGGGAGCATTTGGATAGAAGAATTCGACAGAGTACTTTTAACAACAAGGAAGACCTGAAAAAAGCTATAACAGAAGAATGGTCAAAACTTCCAACCGATGTTACCAATAAACTGGCAATGTCTATGCCACGTAGACTCAAGGAAGTAATAAAGTCTAAAGGAGGACCAACAAAGTTCTAAATATAATTTTTTAAGCAATAAATAAGTACATTTGTTGATAGAAATGTACACTGTTTACTCACTTTAGACTCGTAATATATGAAGTAGTTATAATTTTCATTAAAAAAATGTATTTGTTTTTGTTTTTACCGTACTTTATTTTTTGAATAATTGATCACATTGAATAAAGCTGTTTTTGTGTATCAATAGAATTTGAGTTTTATTATTGTTTTGACACAATTTTCATCTTTATACAGTAATCAGATATTTGTTTACTCACTTTTGACGCTCACAGTATATGTTTAAAACCACGACGGCCGATTTTTTTAATTGCCTACAGCGCATAGTGCTACCCTTGTATGAGGGAAGAGGGAATAAATCTGTAACTTTTGAACCCGTTGACCGATCTTGATGAAATTTGGAAAATGATATCAGTGTCGTAAGATGGTCGATACAGCATGAAGGATAGGAAAGGGATCTTAAGTAAAAAACATAAAAAAGAACACGCTGTTTTTGTTTAATTACATAAAAGAAAATATTTAAAAAAAATTTACGAATAAAAAAAATTATGAATTTAGGCTCGAAACAAAGCTGGGATTCATACCTGTATAGAAAAATTACAATTAAATACTAACACACTTTCGTTATACAAAATTATAAATCACAATTTAGGTTAATAAGGCTTGCGCTTCACTACTTCGTGGTTCATGACCATGATATTTGTGCTTGAGATTGACCAACTTATACTACTCGTTCCCCAAAAGCGCAAGAAAATGAATTTTAATTTTCGCACTATTGATGGAGAATATTTCAAGCTTTCAGGAAAATGTATTTTCCCGGTGGAGGCTCTTGAAGCACTTTTTTATGCTCCAACAAGCATGGAAATACTTCCCGCAAAAGGTGACCCTTACTAAAATCCTTCTAAATAGGTCCGTCAAGACCAATACGAAAGAGGACTGGGACTTATATCGATCAAAACAAAAGGATTTATAATAATAATAATTTTTGGCGCTACAGTCCAAAGAGGGACCAGGGCCTAGCTTGCTCATCAACTCGTGTTGTGCGCGCACTCAACTCGTGTTGTGCGCGCACTCAACTCGTGTTGTGCGCGCACTCAACTCGTGTTGTGCGCGCTACTGTTCTCTCACGAGTAGAAGGGACCTACAACTTTTTTGCCGACTCCGAACGGCGAAATTTGAGAAGCCTTCTTAGACAGTTATTACTCTTGGAGTGTTGTCAGCAGCTCGAAATGGGTGGTGCCGTGAAAAATTCGAAAAATTGATGCTGAGCTGGGAATCGAACCTAGACCCTTCGGCGAGTGAGCGTCGCACTTTACCCACTACGCCACGGCGACGACGAAAAGATTACAAGAGGCTGATTCGGGCTTCGAAAAATGCCGCTTATAAAGATTTTTGTGGGAAAATCGAAGCACTCAGTGAAACCAGCAGACAAGTGAAAGTCCTCAAAAGGGACAAAGCAGTGAGGTTGGATACACTCAGAAAACCCGCCGGTACCTATACCGAGTCTAAAGCTGAGACCCTCCAATTCCTGCTAGAGACTCACATTCCTGGGAACCAGATCACAGTTGGCTCAAAACCAGTGCCGATTTCCGAAACTGGGCATGAGCAGACAAATACTACACGTAGAGGCTGGTATGTTTCTTCGCTCGTGGCAACTGATGAGGCTATCATGTACGCTGTTGCGTCTTTTGATGGCTTCAAGTCACCGGATACCGATGGCATATATGCAGCACTGCTGCAAAAGGGTATAGACCCCCTACTATCCGCTCTGAAAAGAATTTTCACTGCCAGCCTTGCGCTGACATACATTCCAAGCACCTGGCGTACAGTGAGGGTAGCCTTCATACCAAAAATTGGTAAATGAGACTACTCTCTCGCCAAAAATTTCAGGCCTATCAGTCTCATTTCCTTCATGCTAAAAAGCTTAGAGAGGCTGGTCGAACTATATTTGTGCCAAAACGCTTTGCGATCACACCTTCTATCTCAGATGCAACATGCCTACCAGCGCGGAAAATCTTGCGAGACTGCACTTCAAAATGTCATCGGTAGAATTGAAAGTACGCTCGACAGGAAAGAATACGCAATGGGCATTTTCATCGACATAGAGGGCGCTTTCGATAATGCGAATTTTATTGGCATTTGTAACGCTGCCAGGGAACACGACGTAGAGGAATCATTGCTGTTGTGGATAAAAGCAAAGCTATCGAATAGGTCTATAATCGCGGAGGTGGAGTGTGTCCAGTATGTAATGTAGGAGGTCAGCAGGGACTGCCCCCAAGGCGGCGTCCTGTTACCTCTCCTATGGTGAATGCTGTCGATTCTTTGCTTTGAATAGATCTAAAACTAAGACATCTATGCAGATGATGTAGCCGTACTGGTTACGGGACCATGACTTGAGGCCGTTAGTGCTACTGGGCAGGCGGCACTTGACATGATCGATAACTGGTGTACTAGGAATGGACCCTCTTAAAACTGAGGTTTTTCTTTTCACGAGAAGGAGCAATCTGACTGGCCTGACTCAACTAGTACTTAAAGGCGTCACTATCCCACTTTCCAACAAAGCCAAATACCTAGGTGTTATTCTGAAAAGAAAACTTCTCTAGAAAAGAAACATTGAGAGAAAACCTCCAAAGCGCTGTCAGTCTTCTGATAATGTTAGGAAGTGTTTGGTAAAACCTGGGGTCTATCACAAGAAAGATCCGTTTGATAAGACGGATCTTTCAATGCATCAGTCGTTCGGTGGAATAAGGTTTCGCGCAAATACGTGACTGCTGCTTTGACCAAGCTTCAAAGAACAGTTTGTCTTGGCTGCACAGGGGCCTTCCTAACACACTTGACTCTGCTCTTTTTGCACTGATTAATCTCCCTCCCTTTGACCTCCACATCATAGGATGTACACTCAAGCCGATTTTTCGATTAAAAAGGAATGGTCTTGTGTTGAACTCGCACTGGAGCTTTGATGACCTTGCACACCGCATCTCCTATGATACTACGCTCATGGACATGCCGTCGGATGCGAGGTCACCAATAATACAGTTGCGAAGCTTCTACAAAGTCGACTTTCCCCGTGTCCTGAACTGGCTCTGGCCAGAAACTGAACCGGGAAAGTCGGATTTTCACGGACGGCTCCAAGACGACCGAGGGTTCTGGAGCTGGGGCTTTCGTGGAAAACAACATTATTAAACTTCGCGCCTCCTTAGGTTGTTTCGCGTCGATCTTCCGGGCGGAAGCCTTTGCGATCCTTATATGTTGTGAAGAATAGGTGAAAGGGAAGAAGTATCTGCATCTGTAGCGACAGCCAAGCTGTGCTGAAGGCCTGACTCAACCCTGTAACCACTTCCAAGATAGTTCAAGAATGCATGTCTTCCCTTAATTTGGTCTGCAGTCTGAATTCGCTAAGATTTATTTGAGCCCCGGGTCATCACGGGATCTTGGAAAACCAGATTGCCGATGAACTAGCTAGGCTAGGCTTAGAAGAGGCATTCGAACCCACCTTGGGACTAACCACGTTTTCGGTCATGGCCTCCGTCGATGATTGGGTCTCCCTACAGCACAACCAGAGATCGCGTCCGCGTCTTTTCTGCTATCCCTAGACAGATACGAGTCCAGACGACTCTCTGTCAGTGCCCTGCTTTTGTTCGTATCAGGTGGCAGGTAGTTCTATATCACAGAAGCGGCTCTTGGTTTTTTGTTTTTGGCTGTCAAACCAAGAAATTACATTAAATGAAGGTTATTGCCTGGCAGTACAATGGACCAGTATTTGAGTCTGACAAAACAAAAAACTGGTTGTTGAAATGAGATAATTGTTCATGCAGTTTGAAGGCTAAATATACGCCTTTTCAAATAAATATAACGTCACGTTCCAAGGTGGCTATTTAAAAAAAATATATAACATAGAACTTTCTAAATGGAACCACAATTGGTCATTCGATCACGATAGAAGGCAAGATAAGTAGTTATGGAACTGGGTCGATTTCCTTTCACAATAACGAATTGGTTTTTCTGCAACCTTTAACAAATCTGTAAGTTGTAGCACGGAACAGGCGTTCGGTTTAGTCTGGATCGACTAAACAGGTATTCGTATTTTCTGCCATTCCTAAGAACTAAGAATTGGAAATAATATGAAACAAAACGATAATTCAACATTCGTGTTCCCAAATGCTGAAAATACAAGTTCTGACATTTGCAATGGTATAATACAACATTTTTCCCGCATGTGCATAGACATTTGTCTCCTTAAACATTTAGAAAATCTCTGTAGTCTACCATAATACGGAACATATAAAAATTCGTTTTGGACTTACTTCAATCTTAACTACAAGGCATAGATTTCTGTCTCAATTTTCTGATACAAGAAACAATTCAATTGACTTTCAGTTTCTTCGTGCATTAACTCGTCCTAATTCCGTAATTTAAAAAATCAGGACTTGTTTCTAATGATTTATCTAATGAGCTAGAAATTGCTTTGTGTCTCCTGTTTAAAATAAATGAAATAGGACTGAGAATATCAAAACTGCGCAGCCAAGGACACCAAGATATGCCATGGTAGGATGGACGCCTCAATTTTGAACAGAAAGCTAAAATAACATTTCGACACTTCATCATTTCAAAATAAAGTAAAAATCTGAAAAACGTCTGCAGGTTGTCAAACGTCGACGGCGACTAAAATTTACGTGGAATTTTGGACACCGATGTAAAAGCATATCACTCCCTTTGCCACAGACAACATTAAGGTAACAATATCAAGACTAAAATGGAATCCAATTTCAAAGACCGCGTTTTAAAGGATGCGTATAAAGGAGCTTTATATTGCTATCAAACTCGTCGGATAACTGTAAATTTCTGTACTGGTGTTGCATCACAACAAACAATTAAACATTTAACAGGCAAAGATGCGACACTTCGCACATTTGAAGAGTCTAAACAAACTCAAAGTCATCGCATATGCTCTGTCTCCTTCCAACATTGGGTTTAAGGACACATAAGAGCTAAAGAAGGAGGGCGAGTATAGATCGTTGCGTTATAATTCTTTAATAGGTGGACAATTCACAATGAGTTTTTATGTAATCGTTGTCCTAAGTGTTATATTTGAGCATCTTTGTATTAATGTCATAAAAAAAACACATATTGCATTCTACAACTGAAAAATTGGGTCAACTTCCCCATTGTGGACATCTTCCGTCAACTTGAATTAGCGCTTCGGGGACAACAGTTCTTAAACAACTGTACTGTAGTGTTTTTTTTTTCAGTTAAACGCAGAACAACTTTTGCCAATTCTTTGGACTCAAGAGGTAATCGAGTAGTTGAGTCCTCTACCCTCTTTCTCATCATTTACGTTACTTAACTTTGATGAGGAAGTTCTGCTTGCGTTTATAGTACCATATATGGCGGCAAGCGTCTTGGGATGAAGAGTTTGGACACCGCTACTCTTGACTGAACTGCCTTCGAGACAGTGGAGCAACGCGACACATGACGGCGTAAGCTGCCATGAAGTAAACAGGTGGAGGATGACCTCAAACAGCTTAAAGTGAACAACTGGAAGCTACTGGCGGGATATTGTGCTACTGGTTGAGCCCCAGTTTCACCCCGGATCGTAGCGCAACACAAAGAAGTAATTGGAATAAGTTCAACGCTAAGAAGTCAAAGAATACGTAGAGTGCGAAGGTTGCCTTTTATATTTCGGGCTTAGAAAACAAAAATAAATATTAATCACCGAAAATAGCTTTATAGTTTTTCCAATTATTCCCCATTATATGTATAGATCACTTTTGCATGCATTTGAATTAATTGTCGGAGCTTTTCTGCCATTTTGATTGAGGTATCTTTAAAACATGCATTCTGAACGCATCAACCTCAAAACCATCGAAAAACGTTAACCTCTCTTTTTTTTACGTACGGGAATAAAAAGAAGTCATTCGGTGCCAAGTCAGGACTATACGGCGGATGACTCATCAAACCGATGTTTTGAGTGCTCAAAAGTTCAGTTGTGTAATCCGATGTGTGAGAGCTTGCATTGTTGTGGTGAGGAGTGATCCGCGGCGGTTAGTTTTTCTGATTTCTTGAAAGACAAATGGCAAACAAATGGCTGTGTATCACTCAGAATTGACTGTTCTGCGTTGTTCTAGTGGTACGGTTGCGACATGTCCAGTTTTTCCGAAAAACAGGCGACCATTTGCTTTTAAGAGCTTCGTGCGCGAGCAACTTTTGTTGGATTTGGCTCAAATTGAAACACCCATACAGTCGACTGCTGTTTACTTTCGGGCTCATACTTGTAAATCCACGATTCATCACCTGTCACGATGTCATAGACGTGTTTCGAACCACCCCGATCGTATTTTTGGATTATTTCTTTACCACAATCGAGCCTTTTATTGAGCGATTGACAAATTGTGTGGGGTCCAACGCGAACAAAATTTTTTGGTGGCCAAATGTTCACGCAATATTGAATGTATGTCGGTCCCACTAATGCCTAAGATTGTCTCAATCTCATGATAGGTCACATAACGATCTTTAAATATCAGTTTTCGTACAGCATAAATGGTTTCCAGAACAACAACTGATTTTGGATGACTTTCACGAAATTCGTCTTGGAGTGAACTACGTCCTCGGTTGAATTCAGCATACCATCGATAAACACTGGTCATTAATGGAGCTTCATTGCCAATATGGAACTTCATTGCCATATACGTACATTGAGTACGTATAACCTCAAAAATATCAAACTCTACGATACAGCTGGCAGTTGCCAGATTGCAACATTCGGGTTGCCCAATCCCGAAATATAAAAGGCAACTTTCGTACATCTTGTTCGCTGATAGTATTGAACTCCTGTTTTGTTTCTAAGTTTAGAGTCCTTGGAGTCTTTTGTGGTATTCCCCTACTGGCTCCAAAGATTACATTTGGCGACTCAAGAGAGATTATTGTTGAGGAGAATACTTGTGTATGAATATCTACAGCACTGTTGAAAATAATAGCATTGTGTTCGACTTTGTCGCTATTATGCTATTTTTTTTTTCCTATGGACAGGCAGGAGCCTTATATTTATTGTGCAACGTCTTTATTATATCAGTCATAAGACCCATAAACAAGATATTAAAAAATTGCATCGTGTCATTAAAAAAGGTCCCGTTATGGAAAATGCAGCCGAATTTAAATGTGCAAACTAATAGCATCATCATCATCATTTTGAGGAGCGTTTTCGACACCAGTCCCCAGTCTTTTGAATTATTTTGGCTATAAACTAATTCTACACATATTATATTATGTTATTATTAAAAGATAATATTTCAAAGTGCAACGTCGATAGCAAAGTAAAACGGATCGTGGTGTGCATTGTACTTCCGAAACGTGCCTTAATAAAAAATTGCTTTTTCAGGGTAAAACTTGCAGATCTATGAGTGAAATTGTTGGGTGTTCAAATAAAATGATCGCAAATGCCAAAAAAAATAATTTCAAAAGGAAGAAAAAAAGGAAGAAAACCGAAACTAATTAAACTAAACGATAAGAATACGAATAGTCAAACATAACCCGTTTATGAACGCTAGGAAAATAACAGAGGAGCTAAATTTACCCGGGGCGACATCAACAATAAGTAGAAGGCTAATAAGGAATAATTTACCTGCCAGAAGTTTTTAGAAAAATACCACTACTGTAAGAAATCAAATCAATCGAATTTGAGAAAGAACACCTGAACTGGGAACGTTTTTAATAACGCAATATTTTATGGACGGACGAATCCAAAATAGTTGTATTGGGTATTCCCAGGACCAGGACCAGGACATATATGCAATGTATGAAAATTTAAAGCAGCTAGAGATGACCTGGTAGGGCGCATGCACCACCTCATCTTTAAGATAAGGTCGGAAGAAAGCATGCCCGATGAGTGGAATCTCAGCTTCGTTTGCCCGCTCCATAAGAAGGGAGGCCCCTTTGACTACTCCAAGTACCGAGAAATCAGCCTTCTTAACATCGCACACAAGATTCACTCTGCCGTATTTTGTGAGCGTCTGCAATCGTTTGTCCATAACCTGATATGTCCTTATCAGTGGGATTTCAAACCAGGGAAGTCCACAATAGACCAGATCTTCACATTACGGCAGATCCTGGAAAAGAACCGAGAAGTGCAAATCGACACTCACCACGTATTCGTCAATTTTCAGGCCGCATATGACAGTGTGCATAGAGACGACCTCTACAGTGCCATGTCTAGTTTTGGCATTCCTACCAAGCTCGCCAGATTGTGTAGGATGACGATGGAGAATTCTCGCTGCTCCGTCAAGGTCGGTAATGACC
This sequence comes from Eristalinus aeneus, assembly GCA_955652365.1. Taxonomy (NCBI): domain Eukaryota; kingdom Metazoa; phylum Arthropoda; class Insecta; order Diptera; family Syrphidae; genus Eristalinus; species Eristalinus aeneus. The sequence goes on along the minus strand of OY019130.1, from coordinate 64,676,819 downwards.
TCACCGAGACCTTCAGTGTCAAAAAGATCTTAGACAGGGCGACTTCTTTAACATCAGCCTCGAGAAGATCGTGCGAAACTCACAAGTTAACAACACAGGCACGATCTTCCAGAAGTCAGTTCAATTGCTAGCTTACGCTGACGACATTGGCATTGGCCAAATGGGTCTGGCGATAAATGAGGGCAAAACAAAGTCAAGAAATGACACACAACATCGACGTCTCACACAGAGCGACACACTAGGCAGCAGAAACTTGGAGGTAGTCAAGGACTAAGTCTACATCAGCTCCGCGCTTAAAATAGGGATAACAACATCAGTACCGAAATCAAAGGCAAATCACTCTTGTCAATCGCTGTTTCTTTGGGCTGAAGAGACAATTGAGTAATAACAGGTTGATCATCCCACTTTATGGTGCGGAAACGTTGGACGTTGCCAGAGGCGGTTGGAGAAGCCCTTAGTCCTTTCGAAAGAAAAAGTTCTGCGTGAGATTTTTGGTACTTATGGCGATGGTGGCATTTTGAGGAGAAGATTTAACGACGAAGTCTATGGACTGTACAGCGACATGCGCCTGGTCAAGCGTCTACGGATACAACGCTTCAGATGGTTAGGCCATGTAGAGGGTGTGAACACCACTGCTCCGGCCCGAAAAGTCTTCGAATGTGAGCCATTGGGACAGCGCAACAGAGGACGGCATAGGCTAAAGTGGCGCACACAAGTGGAGAAGGACCTCAACCATCTTGAAGTGCACAACTGGAGGCAGCTGATGAAATATCGTGTTGGCTGGAGGCCCATGTCCACCCTGGACTGTAGCGCCACAAGAAGAAGAAGAATGTATGAAAATGGGACTTTTCTCAAACTCATTTCACTATTGTCGAAGTGGCTCCTAAGTAAAGCATTGTTGTATAATTCCAAGAAATGCAAAATATCACTTTTAACTTTATACCGTAAACAAAAGCGCGACTTTAAATTCTCTTTTATAAGAAAGGTTTAGTGCAAATGGCAATCATTAAGATATAAAAAAAGAGGAATATTTAACATTTAAAAGACATTTCAGTTTGTATTATTATGTCCTATTAAATGTAAATCATTCTTTTTCTGTTATACACAACTGAACACAAGGAAAAATACATGCGGGAGCAACGCACTAGATAAGATACGAAAGACCTACTTGGTTCCAATATCAATATAATCCAATATTAATATATATAATTAATAAGGAGAACATCCTCCTGGTTTTTATAAAATTTTGATATACATAAGAAGAAGACAATAAACATATTTGTGCTCGCGATAAGTTTAATATCAAATAGTACTGCGTATTCTAGAAATCCCCTCAGTTTCAAATCGAGTCTTTCCACGCGGGTATAAATGGATCAAGATCTACAGGTAACTTGTTTATTTAAAGGGTTTGTCTGTATAGGGGCTCAAACTTGTTTTCGGTGGTAGCACCAAACGAGGCACGTTGAACATATTAATTGACATTTGGCGTTTGGAAGTTATTTTAATAAATTTTAAAATAAGAATAAAAATTATTTTCCGGAACGCGAATTTTTTTAACTGGACAGGCATCAATGGACAGCAACAGTCACGAGCCAATATTATCCTATATTCTGAAGTCTCATTGGTCCATAGTTTTCTGCTGACGATGCTAATCGCCACGTTACTGTAATTGAAAACCGCTATTGCATTTTGAAAACTTTTTATTTCTGGTCTCAATCTCTCTCTCAAAGTATAGACTTCGGTATTGTGCGGATTTAACAAACTTTAAGCGAATTTATTCTACGAAATGATAAAACTTTATAATTACAATTAAAAGACGGTTAAATTTTATTTGTATTTCTTTATTCAACCCTTATCGCGTCCGTTGACTTCCACAGTTAAATAATTTCCTATCTGTCCTTCGATAGCCTTTTCTTTCACTTTTACATTTATTCTCTTATTATATATTTTCTCTTTATTTTTCGCTGCTACACAACCGATTGGCTGAACTGTAAGTTAATAATAATAATAATAATTGGGTGGCGCTTGTTCATCAACTACTTGTGCGGGCTACTGTTCTCTCACGAGTAGAAAGGACCTAAACCTTTTGCCGACTCCGAACAGCGAAGTTTGATAAGCAAGTGAAGTGAAAGTTAAATAATAATAATAACTGTTGGCGCGACAGTCCATAAGGGGACCAGTGCCTAGCTCGCGCATCAACTACTCGTGTTTTGCGTGCTACCGTTCTCTCACGAGTAGAAGGGACCTACAGTTTTTTGCCAACTCCGAACGGCGAAATTTGTGAAGCTTTCTTAGACAGATGTTCCTCTTTGAATGTTGTGTTGCTTGAGTTTATGTTGCCATAAAAAATTCGAGGTGTTCAGCCTTCGGCGTGTGACCGTCGCACTTTACGCAGTGTTAGTTAATGAGCTCAATATCTATTTAGGCGGTATATTGCTTGAAAATTATATTTGTCGAAATTAAGTCTTCTGCAAACGTTTTCGTGGCAGTCATATAAAGAAAATTGAATTTTGTACAAATTCTTTCTTTTAAATATCCTTACTTCTTTTATTTTTTAGTTAAAACAATGTTTAAACGCCCTGAATTAAAAGCCGTTGTGAATTTTGAACAGAATATTATCTTGAAATTTTAATTCTCTACGTTTTAACAATTTTTTTCTTTTTCAATAGGTGTACATTGACTCAGTACGAAAAGAAATATAAACGAAAGTGCTTTTTTACGATTTTTATCTTTTTTACACGGGAAAGTCTCAGAGCAAATATGGAATTTGATTTATTTAATTAAATTTCCCTCACACCAATTGTCAATCAAGCGTTCGGCAATTATAATTAAACCTGCCATGAAATGACACCCGAAAAAAGCTTGTTTCTCCACCTACCTACCTACCTTTAGTTAAGTTTAATCCATCACCCACCAGCAGCAGAGTGTGCCAATGAAGACAACGCACCCGCCACTTTGACATATGTCAAGTCTCGGCGACGCACAAATTAATTTCCCGGCGATGTGTGCACATCTGAGCCAACCCTCATTACCGGTAAATTAGTTCGTCGCCGTTTGCAGCACAATTGATCGGCTCACTGTCATCGCCGGTACTTGAAATCAGTTTTTCTTTAACTCACATCCAGAATGTGGTGGCCAAATAAAGCTGACAAAAATGTGCGACCTTAATTTCATTAGGTAAGTGCCGCCAGTCATCACTGTAAACGCAACACCACCGGGCCGAGTGAAGATAAAGAAGTGATTTACTTCGCACCAACCATTGTAATCAACGCAACGCACCACCCTAACTGCAGATGAGTACGAATCTGTCACGGGACACCTTTGGCCAACAAGGAGTGGGGACACAGCACAATGGTCCGGCTCAGTCCCAACCACCGATTCCTTTGATTACTGAGGTGTGGGAAATTAATTCGAAAGTCATCTCCTGTAGGACTTGTTGAGAGATTTGTCATGGGCCCGAAACAATAGATTCTAGAAAAAAAGCAAAAAAAAGACAAAGGCAATGAGAAAAAATCCTAGGAGAAGGACGATGTGGAGGAAAAAAAATCAACGGGATTACGTAAGTCCTTCAGGGAGCGAGCATTTTCTTTTCAAGTTTGCCTCGGTATGATGACTGGTACTCTTGTGTCCATCCGTCTGGTCGTTTGTGCCAATGACATTCGCTATTGTTGGGTTTAATTTGTGGCTCTTCACCTCAGAGCTGAAGGAGGCCGTCGGTGTCCTGTGGCATTCTAGCAGCGAGAGCGATATGGAAATGCATTTCTGGTACAAACAGCCGGATAGTCCTTAATTATGGGCAGTTTTTCTTTGCTTTGTGGCTGTGGCACAACTCAATTTGGGGATAATTGGATTTTTATTTGACGATGCTCGGATGGTAGTGCGTCTACAGACGGAGTTTTTACGCTTGAAGGGTCTCATTGTACATATATTTTGGGTATTAAGGTTGAAGCATGGCACGGCTAAGCCTTCGTCATTTAATGAGGAGGAATACCCTTAGGATTGGCGTTGGATGTTACCAACGGTGCATTAAAATCAGCAACTAGCTAAACTTTGCAAAGCGCTTTCAGTTGTATGACGTCAAGAAATTAATTTGGCTGCAGACTGATTAAGAGAATACAAGGTGGGCAGTGATTGTTCTTCTAATCAAAGTTTAACTTAGTCGACTTTAGGTTTTTTGTTAGTGGCTTATTATTGAGTGATGTTGAATGAATGTTGAATGAATTTCGGTTCAAATTTTAACAGAAAATCGGAATCATTAGTTGAAATGACTTACTTCACATTTGAACAGCTTTGAAAAATATTGAAATATAATTTCTAATTTTATTGCTGTGTTTCGGAAGCAGTACGTTTTAAGTCTAAGAAACTACTGCTGTGTTCGAGTAGTTTCGTGAGGCTGAACACTTCCGGCCCTTCTGTTAAGGTTAAGAGAATAACGCAACTCGTCTAATCGGCAAAACATTTAACACACTGGACTGAAAATAATTGGACGAAGATCTCAAATTATTCGCTCGCATGCGCTAAGTGTCGCAATTGGTCACACGTCTGCTTAGTTATTGTTTATCAGTTTGTGGCTCGCCTAGAAGATAACATACATATCTACAGAGTGTAACCTGCAGTTTATGCAGGATAGCGTGGCATACTATAATACGAGAATCTTGTTATCAATCATATTACAGTCGTGTGCAAATAAATTGGGACAAACGAAATTTTCAATTAAAATAAGAAAAAATAACACAGGTCAGTTTTAATACTTCATATGACCTCCCTTGGCTTTTATGAGCGCGTGGCATTGATGAAACAAGTCTTTCGCATATATTTTGAATTTCTTTTTCATGAAACCAAATATCAATAATAGACGAAATAGTTTTTGTGGTGCTGTCTCTCTTCCTGAGCCTTCATCTGATTCTCAGTTGGATTGAAGTCAGGGGAGTTGCCAGGCCAATCCAAAACATCAATTTTGTGGCTTGCAAAATACTGTTTGACTTGTTTTTAATGTCTGACATGGAGCAAAGTCCTGTTGGAAAATTGAATTTGCTACGAAACGTCTGCTCTGAATGTTTAAAAGCAGCATTTGAGATAAAACATCTGCGTATTTTGTGCTGTTCATCATACCTTCTATTGGCTTTAGACTTCCAGGGCCTTCAAATGTAAAACAGCCCCAAAACATGACTTGGGGGAGTTGTTGTGACGCTGAACGATATAGCCGGGACGGAGTTTTTCTCACCACACTTACCTGGTATCCTTGGGCATCAAAGTGACTATTGTCCGAGAAAAAATTTTCGTCCAACTATCCACTATCCATTCCTTATTTTTCTAAGCCCAATTTAGTCGCTTCTGCCTCATTTTTTCGGTCAACAGTTGTTTTTTCACAGGCATTGTGCATTTTGATTAACTTCTAGAAGACGCCTACGGACTGTAATGCATACACATGAACGCCAGCTGATGTGCACTACCCTTGCAGGTCAAAGCTTGTCATGTCAGGGTTGACTATACTATTTCTTATCAAACCTTATCGTACTGTGTTGTTGTCATTATTGTTGTTTAGCGTTGCCGCCCGCAATGACCCTTCCGATTGGACTTAAACGATTTAGTGACCTCAGTTTGAGCAATAATCTTTAAAACACTGGATTTTGAAACTCCAACGTCAGCTGAAATCTCTCGGATGGTTTTCCAAGCGTGTGCATGTAACAATGACTTGTGCCTTATTTTCTTTTGGAATATCCATGATTAAGAGGACTTAACCAAATAATGTTTGAAATTGTATTATTAATTTTTTTCTTAAAAACAGCAACTTACCTCTTAGAACAGCCAATTAATTTAAATGACTAACAAAAAATCCAATCCAAATCCATGGCCTACTTACTCTTACTAAAATATTTAAAAAAGAAACGTACAACCATATCCTGCTCTCAAAAAATTAAAAAAAAATGCTTCTCCTAATTTGTATGCACACGACTTTAGACGGTATCAATTGATTGCCTGGAAAGTATGATTTGCACCCTTTGAAGGGTTAAGTGCCTTGAAATAGAATACAACCAAAAACAAATTTACCACTTCCTGAATGGCAATTTGGCACTGAGAAGAACGATTGGGGTGAAAGAATGCTTTATCTAATAGTGAAAGGAAGATAGTGCGGCTTGAGCTCTATTTGACGGAATCATTATAATACTTTCTTTCAGTTCTGTTATAATAAGAAAAAAAACTTTATAGCTAATATTTAATAATAAAATAATATTTCAACAAGAAACGAAAAAATGTGTAACTTAAATGTAGTGACAATTACGTTTGTCAATACACTGAACGTTATGTCAACTAAGTCTGGGCAGTTATATAGGTCAGTACGATATGCTAACTTATCGCCTCTACTGCACCCTTTAACAGCAATTATATCCACAAACACAGCGAAGACTATCACCGAAGTAAAGAATTTCCAAAATCGTTATCATCGTCGCTTTGACAGTACTTCATGAACGTCCATTATTGCAAACACCGCTACTTCGATTTAAGTAACCGTGAGTGTCAGCCACTGACTAAACATAAAAACACATGCACAGGAGTTTCTATTTTTAAATTCAGTTCGTAAGTAACTCCAAAAAAAAAATTGTATACTACTAAACAGTAGAAAGCCGTTTGTATCAAATATTTTGTTTATATGATTACCTGTATTTTCTCGTCCCCTCTGTTGCCCAGTACTGAAACATTGAGTCTCCCAATACATTTGGAAAGTTCAGGTTGCTGCAGAAGACAGAAGCAGGACAATGTATAAAACTCTGAACATTTTTAAACCATATAAACAGCATCTTTTTGACTTTTCGTGCCAACCGCCTCATAAAACATAAGTTAAAGAAACGCGCTACCAAGATTAATAAAAAAAATCAAAGGCCGAATGCCTTTGTACCTTTATTGTTTCGATTGAGTCTAAAAACTAAACTAACAAACTTTCGATCACCTATATTTATTCCCTAAATTCCCTGATTCAGCTCTCTGTGGTGGCTCGCTGTTGTGGGAACGGATGCACCGTGCAGCAAATGCGCCAGACGCTAGGTCAGCGTTTCCTCAATTCGGTGTTCGCGCGTGCAGGTGTACTTCACCTCGTCTGTTGGTGTTAAGTCTTCCCCTCTTAAATGCGATTGTCCCCAATCGCTAGAAGTATGGAAGGTCGTTGAATCTTTGTTTTGGGATGTCAAGATGTTGAAGCACATAGGGTGATGCGATCGTTTTTGGTTCAAGATGTTCCTCCTGGATATTGTTATCTGGAATTCGGATGGTGACTTTGGTGTTGTTTCGTCTAGGTAAAAGTTTGTACGCTATAATAATTATAGCGAGTAGGCCAAGGCAGCTGATGAGCGTGTAGGTAGTTATCTGGTGTGCATTTTCTTTTGTTTGTAGCAATCGAATTTCATTAGTATTGTTTATATGAAGATCTTTCATCATCTCCAGTGATAGTAGTTCCTTGTAATGTTTCTCCTTTGGATTGGGTTGGAGAATTGCCGGTAACACATTCGTTGTTGATAATTCTTTGGAGATAAATGATCTTCCGTTGACGTTCACGATGCTGTTGTGGAACTTTACTACAAACGTTCCATTTAGATTATGGGTGGTGTTTTCAACTTGTAAGGTTCCGATAAATTGATTTAACAGCAGGTTGCCGGTTGAAATTTCGTCTATGGTTGGAATGTGCTGACTGTTGATGGTGTTACAGGTAGCTGAGAGACTATTCAATAATCTAGGAATACATGTATCATTTCTTATGTCAATTATATCTTTGGGATTACAAATTGATAGAGAATTATAATTTTTACATTTTTTTATCATTCCATACATTTCTTCATTATTTCTTAAAATAACGTCAAATAAAATTTCAGTTACAATACTGTTTCTTTTGACTGGTTTAATAATAAGGCTTTCATACAATTTGTTTGTTGTTATTGGGATGTTTACGATATAGAGTATTACTGAACTATTACTTATAATTTTTATTTCTGCGAAATCTAGTGCTTCTTCTATTGTATTATAAGGCAATTGCTGTTTATTAATGACACTTGTAGCAAGTTCTATTTCTTTTTTTGACAAAATGAATGAATTGATCATACCTGATTTAGCCCAGTGCATAGCATAATTAATATTTTCTATTTCTTCTTTTACAAGTTTGATTCTGTATTGTATGTTTGTCATAGTTTCGAGATTTACAATACTGGTTTCTTTTAACAATTTCTGTATTTCATTTTGAACTTTAGTGATATTGTTCATTCTCTCATTGTATAATTGGTTGATTACAAACTGTTTGTTATTATTTTCTAGAACATTCGCGATTTTACTTTTAATGGTAATGAAATCATCATGGTCTGGATTGCCAGCAATCCATTTCCATGTGCTGCCTATGAAGTTTAAAGAACGTTTCGCGATTCGCGGTTTTAAGTTATGCAAGACATTCTTAATTTGCTGTAGCTCATGTGATAGCAAAGGAAATAGGATGTGGTTCCGGATTGATTGGAGATTAAGGATTGGGGTAGTTGCGGATATAAATTGATCGTATTGGTCCAAGTCAATAATATGTATCAGTTTGAAGTTTCCGTCCTGTATCTTTGTTTGTCCAACGTGAAAAGTCACTATTTGTGCGTTTGAAAAGTCTAATATTTGTATGGCTGCTTGACATGTGCAAAAGATATATCTGAAAGAATAAATGTTAATTTCTAATGTTACTTTTGTGAACTACTCTGCCGGATTCAGTTACTACTGTGGAGTTCTTGTTTTCTTTTACTACTTCCTGTCGGTATCTGCTAGTCAATTTTGATCCTATTCTCTTATTATTTTTTACGAAAATTACTTGTCCTATTTGATAATCTTTGATTGTATGTCTATTCTTGTTGTGGTGTTTGTTGTCCTTTTCCTGTTTACTTCTTAATTTTTCAATATTTGATAACCGTGCTTTTTCGAATTGCTCTGGATTTAGTCCTGGTATACGTCCAAGAAATAGTTCTATTGGTTTCTTTCCTGTGGTTGAGTGGATAGTAAAGTTATACTCGTTTACAGCTCGTTCCAAGAGTTGTTCAAACGACCGTGGAGGTCCGTCGGACTTGAGGCATCTCATGATTTCAGATAGCGTGGAGTGGAAACGCTCGACTTGACCGTTCACTTCGCTTTTGTATGGAGGTGTTTTAAAAATTTTGATTTGGAGATCATCTTCTAGCATTGACGTTATTGAGGCTGAATTCAGCGCCTTTTCATTATCTATTACAACAACTTCAGGTATGCAGAAGAAGAATATAATATCCTGTAATGGACGTTTGATGTCTTCAATAGAACGAGAAGAAATAACCTTAGCTTGTGCAAATTTTGTGAATTTGTCAATGGCTGTTAATACGAGTTGTTTTTCTGTAGAAAAGATATCGATATGGATGATGTGTCCTGGATAGTTAGGGATGGGTGTAGGTTTCAGGTGAGGTTTATTAGGGTGTCTATCGTATTTGTTTTCTTTGCAAATGACGCAACGACTTATTAGGGTCTTAATTTTTGAGGACATCTTGGGGAAATAAAAACTTTCTAGCAATTGAATTCGATTTTCTTCGGCGTTGCGATGGGCACGTCGGTGTATCTTTAAAATTTTTTCTTCTTGTTCGGTCTCGCTGGGAATATCTTCTACAATTTTCTGAGTAAATCTGATGCGGTAGTCTCTGAAGTGCAAGGGGTAAATTTGCTGTATTTTTCCCATAGTTTCTTCATTCGTCGAAAGCCCGTTTACAGTATTAGGATTTAGGTATCTTTTGAATATGTTTATCAAATCTGCTTCTGTGTACTCTGGTTGGATAAAAATGTGTCTGGTGTAATTCTCGAATGGGGTTTTGATTTCGTAACTATTGTCTTCACCTATTTTTAGTACTAGCTGATTCCGAAATACATTAACTGGTGTTTCGACAGATGGTATTAGATTGTCACTAGAGCTATCGGCACTATGTTCACTTGGGGTCATTGAGTAGATTTCGGTTATTTGAGGAGGCCTTGAGAGGGAGTCGGCCACTACGTTGGCTTTCCCAGGTTTATACTTAAGTTCGTAATTGTACTCCTCTAAAATAGCCTTCCACCTTTTCATTTTACTATTGGTGTTTTTATTACTTAAGGCATATGTGAGGGGTTGATGATCAGTGAAAATATTTACTTTCCGTGAACCGTAGAGGAAATTTCTTAAAGAATTTAAAGACCATATAATAGCGAGCATCTCTTTCTCGTTGGTTGCATAATGCTCTTCGGTCTTGTTCAGAGTTCTCGAGAGGAATGTGATCGGCTTGCCATTTTGGGAAAGGACTCCTCCGATAGCATAATCAGAGGCGTCCGTGGTCAGTTCGAACTCTTTTTGGAAATCTGGATATGACAGAATTACTTCTGGCGAAATTAGAGAATTTTTTATTTTATTAAAGGCTTCCAAGGCGTTTTTATCCAAATGAATGACTTTGTTTTTTGAAAGGTTCTTGGACACGCGTCCATCTTCCCCTCTTAAAAGGGGTGTCAGGGGCTTCGCTAGTTTCGCATAATCCTTGATGAAACGGCGATAGTATCCTGACATGCCTAGAAACGAACGAAGGTCTTTTAGAGTTCTGGGGGCAGGTCGGTCAATAATCGCTTGAACCTTTTTGGGATTAGTCTTGATGCCATCTCTTCCAATGATAAAACCCAAAAATTCTATTTCTGCTTGGAAAAACTCACATTTGTCTAATTGTATTTTCATGTTTGCCACTTCTAGTGTCTTAAACACTTTCACTAGATTCCTAAGATGTTCTTCCTCGTCTTTCCCAAAGATGACGATGTCATCGATATAAACGTAACAACACACTCCGATGAGATCCTTCAGAATATCGTCCAAAGTTCTTTGGAAGATGGGGGGGCGTTTTTAAGTCCGAAAGGAAGTCGTACGAACTCAAATTTGCCATTATTTACTGAAAAGGCGGTTTTCTCAATATTAGAGTCCTTCAGTGGGATCTGATGAAAACCACTTTTGAGATCGATTATAGTGAACCATTTGTTCTTGCCCAGGTTTGCAAGGACTTCATTGATCTCGGGGATCGGATATCTATCAGCAATAGTGACGGCGTTGAGCTTACGGTAATCAATGACCATGCGATATTTTCTTTCTCCTGAGGCGTCCATTTTTTTGGGGACTATCCAAACTGGAGAGTTGTAAGGAGATTTCGATGGTCTTATGATGCCGTCTTTTAGTAACTCATTTATTTGTTTTTCGACTTCTCCCTTGAGTGCCATTGGATATGGGTATGATTTCGAGTATATGGGCTCATTGGTTATAGTTCGGATTTCGCCTTTTACGGTAGAAGTGTAAGTTAGTTTTTTGTCGGGATCGGAAAAGAGATTGGGACAATCTTTAATTAAGTCTTTTAGTTTGTCCGAGTGCTCTTTACTCATGTGCGAAGTTCTTAGAGAAATATTATTTATTAGCTGCGAAATATGTTGCTTGAGTGGAACTTTAATATTTGGGTAAATCGTCATGTAACTTTGTTTCGTGTGAATAACCGCGTTTAACTTTCTTAGAGTATCGTTTCCTATAATTCCGTCGAATGAAATGAGGCTGGGAAGAATGAAGAATTTTATTTTATCGATGTTTTGATCGAACAGTTGTATGTACGAATGGTGTGTAATTTCTACGCTTCCACCGACTGAATTAACATAGAATCGTGTTTTATTTGTGAGAGGATTTCTTATAAGCCTAGGTTGGATGTAATTCTTATTTGACCCTGTGTCTATTAAAAATTTTAAATTCTCTCCGCTTCTCGAGATGTGCTCGAAGTAAGGAAGCGAAGAGGGCCTTAGTCTAAAAAATAAATGTCGTCAACCTGTTCTGGTTCGTCAAGTTGGGGGTTATAATGTTCGTCATGGTACTGGTCTTCTTGTTCTGTTTCGTATTCATTCGAGTCGGGTGCTTCAGAGTGGTAAACTCTTTGCACTTTATGTGGCTGGTGGACCTGTTGAGAATACTGTCGCTTCTGTGGGATAGGCTGTTGAATACGGGGTCTATTTTGATAGTTGACTTTTTGAGACTTGATGGAGTAGTCGACGTCCATAGGCTTCGGAGGAAGCGGGCGTTGATTTGCCGGTGGTCGTTGCTGTATGTGTTGATTCCTCTGTTGATATGGCTCCTTGAAGAACTGAGGTGGCTGGGCGCTTCGAGGATTATGAAGTAATTCCGGATGAAATTGATGTCTCCGAGCAGGGATTGGTGCTGGTCCTGGCTGTGAAAAATTGTTCCTTCTTGGAGGAACCGGAGGAGGTGTTTGGTGGAATGTTCTTCTAGAACTGGACTGTGAGTTGTTAGCGTGTTGAGTTCTAAAATCAACATTCTGCAACTTTAAGCACAAATGTAATGCCTGCGGAAGATCTGCGGGTTCGCGGATACTGAGCAATTTAGGCAGATCACCTTTGAGTCCTCTAACAAATGTATCAAGGGCTTTATCCCTGTAACACTGAGTCATGTTATTCATTGACTCTTGACTCATTTCCATTGATCCTAATTTGTTAAGGATCAGAGATAGGTGATGGTAAACAGCCTGATAGAATTCAGGAATTGTACTGTTACCTTGTACCAAAGTAGTCATTTGGTACTCTAAGGTTCCTAAGTCCCTTTTGTCTGCATAATGCAGCGTAAGGCACTTTGAAATTTTCTCCCAGTTCAGAGGAGTATTATAAGATTCTAGGGCTACATCGGCATAGCCCGTAATTTTATTTCTGATAACAGATAATATCCCGTAGTACTTAGCTGTACCTTTCAAGTGTTCATAGATCTTCAGTATTCTATCAACACTTTTTTTCCACGAATTGAATTCGTGTGGCTGCCCAGAGAACTCCCTGAGGCTTTTCACCACATCAGGTATTTTGTCTAGATCTGTCAAATTTCTGTCGTTCGTCAAATTGATAGGCTGGTCCACATCATTATTGATATCGGACGCTGGGTTCATGATCGAATTGAAAAGTTGTCGTCCCTGTATTTGAAGCGTTTCAGTCACTAATTGTGAAATTAACCTAATCATATCATCGTTAATTGGATTCGGATTTGGAACAGGGGGAGGAACTAGAGGAGCTTGAGTTGCAGCATTTTCCTGCGGTATCTCAAGACGAGCCGGTCTAATTAAATTATTAGGATTTGACATTTTGCGTTTGTATTTTGAGTATGGGAAATTTTATTTAACGTATTACGCGTTTTACGAATGTTTTAGAAAAGGATAACGACTATGCAAGGGTTTACAGACGTATTTTAAAATGAGTTCTTTGTAAGACAATTTATTATTTGGTAATACAAATAAAGATTTGGAAAATATAATTAACAAATATGAACTATAACTATGACTTACAATAAAATGAATGATCTTGGTAACATATCTAATTAACACGTTGTTGGGTTGTTGAGGCTGCTTCCGATGGTTAGGGCGGCTGCCAGGTTCTTTCCTGACTCCTTTTTGTAACTTACGGAAACTACTAAGGGGCCTTAGGTTTCCCTATCACTACACTGTCCCGGTGGCTTGGTTGTCCACTCTTTTAGATACTGAGCTTTATTGTTGCTCGACTTCACGCGCGGTTTTAATTCTGAGCTTGGTTATCGCCCGAGTTCACTCGCGATTTGACGGTGATTTTCCACTCTTGATTCTGAGCTTGGTTATTGCTCGAGTTCACTCGCGGTTTGATTCTGAGCTTGGTTGTCGCTCCAGTTCACTCGCGATTTGACGGGGGTTTTTTCACTTTTTTCACAAACACTTACACTCGCGGTTTGTGGTCAAAACTTTTGGACAGTGTTACGGAATGCAGCCCCACGTTGGGCGCCAGTTAAAGAAACGCGCTACCAAGATTAATAAAAAAAATCAAAGGCCGAATGCCTTTGTACCCTTATTGTTTCGATTGAGTCTAAAAACTAAACTAACAAACTTTCGATCACCTATATTTATTCCCTAAATTCCCTGATTCAGCTCTCTGTGGTGGCTCGCTGTTGTGGGAACGGATGCACCGTGCAGCAAATGCGCCAGACGCTAGGTCAGCGTTTCCTCAATTCGGTGTTCGCGCGTGCAGGTGTACTTCACCTCGTCTGTTGGTGTTAAGTTATACAAATCCCACGCATAACTTTTCTCTCGAAACTTAGAACTTCCTTACCCACTTTTGGTAATGTCCAAGATGGACTGGGATGATAATGATGTTACGCGAGGTTAACTTAAACAATCGAGAAAGGGTCCATCCCCTCTTGAGCTTAGAGACGCAGCGATTGGTAGGAGTCATTCTGCGTTGATTCCGATACTAATGTTGTTGTTCTTATTAACCTAAGAGCTGAGGTAGACGATGTACTTGACTATCTCGAAGTTTCTGTTGTCTAGTGTGACGCGACGTTCTTGACGACGTTCTGTACATATTTACCGACAGACCCACTAAAGCCGCCTTAAAGTGAGCGACTGCCTTATCGAGGGCTCACTGTGGTCGTAAAATCACGTCAGTGTCGTACACGTAAACTAGCAGTTCAACCAATTTTTAGAAGATCGTGCGTCTGGTGTTAACTTTTGCGTTAAGAAGAATATTTTCAAGAATGATGCTGATGAAGTCATATGACATTTTTTTGATATTGAAGACCTCTGTGAAGTTCCCTGAAGCTCGTTGCCGATCTTGACGGAGCAGTGAGAGTACTTCATCGTCATCCTACACAATCTGACGAGTTTGGTAGGTATGCCAAAACTATACATTGCAGTTCTTCCCTATGCGCGCAGTCATATGCAACCTCAAAGTCGACGAATTGTAGGTGAGTGCCGGACTGTCTTTTCCCGGACCTGCAGTAAAATGAATTTCTGGGTTGTTGTGTACTTCCGTGGCTTGAAAGTAGTTCTAAACGAGGTTTTAGGCCATCACACATAAGGCGGCGCAGTCAAAGGGGTATTCTTTCATGAGGATCGAACGAACAACACAGAGACTACACTCATTCATATTTCCTAGCCAATACTCCACAATCAAATTACAACAACTGTATATAAGTCTGTGCCACTTAAGTGGAACTGCACATCTACATATAACAACTCTGACAGGAATTCTATTTGAAACGTCAAGACGAGTAGAATGAAGTAAATAATAAACAATAAGCATAATCATTTTTTTTTTCAATTCAGCACAACAGTGTTGCTGAAAAAAACAACTGCTGAATTTAAAACTGACACAAAAACTTAAGGTCATCTAGCCAGCAAGCTGCATTTCCCAACCATCAAAGCAAAGTTTCTCAATTCAATTTGGTCACCAGGCATTATGTAAATTTGAAAAAATTGAATCACATTACCCCTTACCCCACCACAAAAGTGGTTGACAGTCGTTACCAACTAAACAACTCCCCGTTTGACAAGTTTACAACCCTTTTTGGCAAATTACACATTCACGCGTTTTATTGCCGCCGCCCATTCGCCAGTGGTTGCAGACTAACTGCCGCAAAAGGATACAGTTATTGCACTGTAGAAGTTGTAAAATTTGTTTATAGTGTACATTCTTGTTTGCTTCACATGATACTTTCCAGAAGTCCCATTACAGGTTCGCAAAGGGCGATATAATTCTTTGGGGCGGATTAAACTGTATGAGGGAAATGTCGATAAAAATGCAATCAGGATACATCGATTGGCAGGATTGTAGCCGATTGTGAACTGTTTTTAAATGTGTTGCTGGTCTGATTTGATGTGATCCTCTGTATTTTGAAATAGTTCGAAGTCGCTGAAAGAATTTGATCTGTTTAGTTAAATCACTGAGGCAGCTTTTATTCCGTTTGCATAAACTGTAACACTTGTGAACAACTCTCTCTAATTTAAAATCCCAAATAGATCTTCAGACTTAATATCTTTTCAGTTATTAATCAAGATCTCACCTTGCGGGCTGTTGAAGTGCGTATGCATGCAAACTGTCATTATTTGGCTAAGTTAATTGAGTTTGATAACTCACAACCTTCCACTCGTCTTGAACTACTCTCGAGACTGGCTCTCAAACGTCAACATTTATTTCCATTGAAATGATCGAGTGGATAACCTGTCTCTTGAAGTAACATCGAAGTCGACACGACGATCAAAAATTGTTTGTTGATTGGTTGCGATACATACCAAGAGTGGAGTAAACTGAAAGTTTAAGACAGCTTCCGGTAATAAAAGCAAAACTTCGGCACCACGAAATAAGAGACTTAATCACTTTGAACTGGGGAAATGTTTATAGCTTAGCTGCTGATAAGCGGAATTTGAAAGAATCGGGTGAGCAATATTCTTCCTTGTACAAACTAATGACAAAGAATTGCGGTTGTGAGTTTACAGATTCTTTTCATTGTTACTCATTTACAGAAAAAGTATTTTTCATGTGTCATCATGGACTTACGAGCGCTTTTAATACATCTCCGTTTCCCTTATGTATATTTATCAATTTTTAGGGTTCTCTTCCCAGGAAACAAAACATTTGTTTGTCCATCATGCTTTTCATTCTCTTCCTGTCTTCTGTACAAATTTAACAGTTTTTACGGAACATCAGATGTATAAGGTTGGCAAATGCGATTTTTTAGAAAATAATAGACAATGGAATGAAATAATTTTATTCTGGATTGTATTGTCCATTTTGAGCAATGACCTTTTGCCATCTTTTAGGCAGCATCATAATTCCACGTTCATAAAACTCCTGGCTTTTATAAGCACAAAAGTTCGGATAAGATTTTACATCACATCATTATTGAAATTATTATTATTTCAGGAGTTTTGCAAAGATCGAAATAAAAATTTATCAGGCGATTCAAGGTCAGGATTACCACATATACCCGTATGAAATGAGCGTCAAGATACAAATGTCTCGATGGGGAACATTTGTTGTGAACGAGTCCTTATTTTTATTTTGTTTGTTTGCTATGATATCTGTGAAAAATATTTTGTATACATCAAGTCATTGAACAGACAACATCATATTTTTTCATCGTGTTAAAAATGTCGAATTTTGTACCAGAAAGTGATAATTTGCGGAAAGCATTGAAGAAAAGTGCTGCAGAGTCGCATCGAATGCTTGTCGAGACTTGTCGTGGTGATCATGCTCTATCAGAAGCAACATGCAAAAGATGCTTTCAACGGTTCAGAAATAATGATTTTGATGTGAGAAATGAAGAACGTGGAAGACCACCAAAAAAGTTTGAAGACGCCGAATTGCAAACGATATTGGATGGAGATGACACTTTGAGTCAAAGGCAAATGGCAGCAATGTTAAATGTTACACAATAAATAATTTCTGACCGTTCAAAAGCTATGGGAAAGATCCAAAAGTGTGGAAAACGGGTGCCACATGAAGTGAATGAAAGACAGATGGAAAACCGAAAAAACACTTGTGAAATTTTGCTTCAAAGACACGAAAGAAAATCGGTTTTGCATCGGATTGTTACTGGCGATGAAAAATGGATTTATTTTAAGAATCCGAAACGGAAAAAATCATTTGTTAATCTGGGACAATCATCAACATCGACTGCAAAACCAGATCGATTCGGCAAGAAGACAATGCTGTGTGTTTGTTGGGACCAGAAAGGTGTTCTGTACCACGAGCCTCTAAAACCTGGTGAAACCGTTAATACTGATCGCTACCGACAACAAATGATCAATTTGAACCATGATCGAGAAACGACGAGAATGGGCCAGAAGATACGTCAAGGTAGTTTTGCTACATTACAATGCACCTGCACACAAGGCAAAATCGGTTCAGGATACAATCAAAACACTTGGCTGGGAGCAGCTACCCAACCCGCCGTATTCACCAGACTTGGCTCCTTCCGACTACTATTTGTTTTCATCGATGGGACACGCATTGGCTGAGCAGCACTTTGATTCCTACGAGGAGGTCGATAATTGGGTGTCTGATTGGTTTACCATAAAAGACGAACAATTTTATTGGCGTGGTATTCACAAATTGCCAGAAAGGCGGTCACAATATGTAGAAAACAATGGTCAATACTTTGAATAAAGTGTTTTTACTTTTCCATTAATAATTAGTGTTTTAATTTAAAAAAAAACTCATATCAGACCTGTATACCTGGTAAACTGATCGTTCGATTGGGTGGTAAGTGTTCAAAGTAGACATTTCCTTTGTAATCCCACTAAACTGACATAACTTTGTTGATGAATATCTTTCACCTGGCTTGCTACATGATCTATTTCGATCGACATTGTCGTAAACAACCAATTTTTCTCACCAGTTATCAATCGTTTTAAAAATGCGTAATTTTTATTACGTTCCTTTAACAAACTGGAGATGTTAATGTCAAACAAGAACTACACAACACAACTACATAACGCTTTTTTACTGGGTGGCAGTTGAAGTACCAACTATTAAATAACAAAATATGTTTGATATTTCGATTATGTCAAAATTCTATCTATGAGTAAAATCCGCAATTTCTTAGTTGCTCTTATGATAATACTTTAATTGTGTGGAAAAATCCAGAACGACGTCAGTACATTTTATAAAAGTCGTTTGCTTAAACCTTGCATCTTTCTTTTAGTATACAATTTTTATGAGAAATTTGGGTTAATATAAATACTTAACTGGAAGTCTCGAAACTTGCCCTTCTATGACTGATCCAAACTATAAGTCTTAATTTTAAGTACCAAGACTCCCCAGTACCCATTCGCTTCAGTATTACATTTACACCTTTACAAGTCGATTTAAGTCAATGTTAGGAACAGCTATGATATTGGAAACAGATATAATGAAGGGTGTTCAAATAAGGACTCGACAACGTTGAAATTCCTCCATCACTATAGCATAACTGTCACTATCTAATTATTCTATAAACTCAACATTTCCATCGTGAGTCTTTGTGTAGCATTGCGCTTAGGCGTTAGTAGCAAATGTTCTAAAGAATTGGGTATCGCTCAGACCAATTTATGCCGTATTTTGCTTAAGGATCTTGGTATACACCCAAATAAGATTATGTTGACTAAAGAAAGAAGCCGATGGGCCATTTAAAGCGACGTTTGTACCCCAATTGGGATCAGGAGCCGACCGAACTTACATATAACTAACAATAGTTTATAACTGAGGTGCTCACTTAATAAGGAATACAAGTTTTAGAAACCAATGTTTTTGAGTACCCACTAAAAAGGCAATTATCTCTCTAATGAATTTTGATAATCATGGCTGATACCAGCGGAGTAGTGGAAAGCCTCTTTTAGTTGGTTTGACTCAAGCGTTATTTTTCTACCTGCAACCTCTCCATCTGCGGAGCATGCGTCTGGCGAACAGTTTTGATCATACCATCTTCAACAGTATCATCAAGCATCGTCATTATTCAATAAATCAAATGTCGAAAAATCCTTGAATTTAACTCAAATGACAAATGAGATAAGGTTTATTCAACTTTCAAATAGGGCCCACTATGTTATATTAATGCGTTTTTCTTGTGTTCTGAATAGGTGACGCGATACAACATAGCCTGAAATCATTTACGATGACATGTTTGGGTCCTGAGTCGGGAACAGTTTTAGCTGCTCGTTCTACTTTTTTTCATACGGTGGTGATTGGTTTGAATATTTTTTCTTGGTTACATTAAGCTTTTCCATTCCCGGAAAATCTGCTCAATCTAGAGCATCCTGTTTCTGCTAAATTGACGTATAATTGCTCCTTCTATATTACAGGGTCGCCGAATGGTATTTTGCAGTGTCTTTTCAGAAGTTGGTGATTGGTTTGAATATTTTTTCTTGGTTACATTAAGCTTTTCCATTCCCGGAAAATCTGCTCAATCTAGAGCATCCTGTTTCTGCTAAATTGACGTATAATTGCTCCTTATATATTACAGGGTTGCCGAATGGGTGCCTGAAACCAAATTCAAATCTTTCACTTACAGAATTGTTTGCTTGCTTATTGGTACTTATTTTTTAATTGATTGATTTTTTATAAACATCCTCGGAGTCAGAATTTGAATCCTATAATTAATCTCGTCTTTATTTCTGCATAGTAAGCTGCGCTTTTCTAAATGTATACAATATTTGTTGAATACTAAATTTTCAATGAAAGAACGTATGTCCAACAAATCTTAAAGAACAACAGCTAAAAAAAAATCTTAACTTCCTGAAGAAGTTAAGCTCCTATAGTTAAACTTTTGAAGGTACCTTCGTAGATCCTCTTGTTTTTTAGTCTTCCTGTTAAGGCCATGACGGGCAAGAAACTGTACTTAATGCCTCTAATTGAAATCCTACCTTTGCTGCACCAGGTGAATAGGTTTTGAAGATAAGGCCGACACTCGTAGCAAGTCGTATGTTGATGATCATGAATGAGGTTGATTGGGTCGGGAGGCAGATAAAATGGAAGGGAGATAAAATGATACGCTTAAAACATAAATCATGGGTGGCTATCTTCATCTCAGTTGAAGGATATTCTACGATTGTCGAATTTAGATCAAAATACATGGGAAGTTTTAAGCAAAGTGCAAAAGTATTCCAGTTCGACTCATATTTAGAATGATTTCGACTTACACAAAACTGGAGGTGCATTTAAAATAATTTATTAGTTTCAAAACTGAACTTTTTACTTCTGGTTTCATCACTCTGCAACCTTCGAAATTCTACATTACAACTATAGTTTCGTGCAAAAAAAATTTATGAAGTGATAAATCAATTACTACCCTTAAGGCGCTTCACATAACATTTGAGTCAAACAAACAATGTAACGTGAAAAAGACACGCACACTACGTAAAAAATCAATTTTCCGATATCAAATAGCAATGTCACACTAAACTCGTTCGGACATAAATCACCAAAAATTCCACATTTATCTTCTTGTTTCGACAACACAGCGGAACAATTCAATTCCTCCTCACCCCATATGCACGCCAAGGAGCACAAGAAAAGTGTCCCCCCCACCACTCAACAACATTTTCAAATATTTTCTCTCGTTATTTATGACAAAACGGACAAAAAATAAAACGAGGAAGAAATAATAATCATGAAGGTGGTTTTGTCTACGAGAAGGCCCTCTCTCATACGTGACCCCGCAGAAGTCGAAATCAGTTTTCTTGCTTTTGACAAAGGCGGGCAGTGGGGTCCTTCGATGTAATCGAGTGAATTCACGCACATTCCAATTGAATTGAAAGGCAACCAACCATCACACAATGGTTATGAATTCGTTTTACTCCTGATTTTCGTGTGTTTCTGCTGGCACTCGTCAAGAGTACGTAATGAAATATTCGGTATAAAAAAATCCCGTTCAAGATGGAGGAGTCTTGCAGAAGAGAAATAAGATCCACTAAAAGCAATGGGTGCGAAAAAAAATCTGCTCCGTGAATTCAACAGGGCGGCAACGGAGCGATGACAAAGTGACAAGATTTTTTCCAACCCACGTTTGATTGATTTTAATAGATATTGAAGTATAGTGGCTAGGGTGGTGGGTTGGTGCAAAAGAATCATTGATCAAAGGGTTATGGTAATCCAAGGGACTTTGGCACTGATGAAGGCATTAGATGGCTTAGATTTATCCTGTTTCAAGTTGCCATAATTGAGTTATCAATTTGGAAGCAAATATTGAAAGTCGAACTCATACAATAGGGACAGTATATAGATATTCATAATCCACACTGGAAAATAATATCATTCTTATTTTTATTTTGATGTGTTAAAGATATACCTGACAAAATTGTATCAATCAAAGTTAAATGCACAGAAATGTCAATGATTGTAGCACAGACCAGAACCGGGCAGAATTACAACAAAAATAGATCATGTAGGAAACTAACAAACAACAAGACTGTGTAAAAACCCAAAAACTTATGAAGTTGCCGTCTAGATGGAAAAAGATTGTCGAACAAAACGGCACATATTTGAACTAAGTCCGATGACTGTAACACTTTTTATGCAGCATTGAATGGACAGCAAAATAGAGGAGAGCGGGAGCTGCATATTTGACAACCTTATATCATATTTAAATATTATTTTAATCAAAAAACATTTCTTAAATTTTTATATAACTTAGCTGTTAAGAACATTAATGAAAAACGTATTTCTAGAAAAGGCTTAATTTAAAGGCAGTGGTGGTAGAAAATGGGCTGAACCTTTGACATCTTATCCTTTTACAGTTGCCACAACGTCAGCCGCCTGTTGAGCGATGGCGATAGTCTTGATGGTGGCATCACGAACATTCTGACCAGTTCGCTCCTGCGAAATGTAAAAACCACTCATTAATAAATATCAACAGTCGGGTACAATCATCTATTAACTTACCAATCGCTTTCCGAAATTTTTTAACCATCCAGCTTGAGTTTGTCCAGCGAACACGGCGAGTACAAGCGCGACAAAGAAGAAAACTCTTGTGAATTTCATGGCGGAACTGGTTATAATAAACAAGGTGTTGAATGAGAAACAAACTCTTTCGGCTGGATGCTCTGACTGATACCATCTGTGTGGCAACCTTGCATTATACAGTTCCTCTTCTAGATAGCTGGGGGTATCCCTGTCAAACTTCTTCCGGGGAAGTTTGGAATGTAGTTGATTCAAGTGGAATTCCCTCATCGGAGATGAAGAAAAAGAACCATCTTATATGCATGAGTTCTTGGCTGTATTATTTCCGCTATTTTTTTGTGGAAATTATGTTAACAAGTTAAGAATTTGAAACGAAGTGCGATGTGACAGACTGAGCGTCAAAAAAATTATAGAAAATAAACTAAGCGCGATAATAAGCTTAGAACTAAAATGAGCACATAACCGGAAAGTCTTCCCTTAATTTGGTCGGCGGACTAAATTCGCTTAAACTGATAACCCGAATATCGAGAGAGCAACGGAGTCGAGAAAGGCCAAAACGGTCTGACGTCGAAAAGCTACAATCGCAGCTGATTGCTGGGAACTTTGTCGACCGAGTTGGGTTTCACGTCACCACCCAGAAGGAACCCATGGTTTGACGACGAATGCAGGCAAGCGCACGCAGCTAAACATGACGCCTATAAGGCGACGCT
Organism: Eristalinus aeneus; assembly: GCA_955652365.1. Lineage (NCBI taxonomy): Eukaryota > Metazoa > Arthropoda > Insecta > Diptera > Syrphidae > Eristalinus > Eristalinus aeneus. The sequence continues at coordinate 64,653,861 of OY019130.1, read as the reverse complement.
GCATCGAACAACGCGGGCTGTTCGTGAACTCTACGAACAGAGAAGAAGGGAAGAGCACCGGCTTCTCAGAAGGAAGAAGAAGGAACATAAGAAGCGCGCGGTCGAGGAAATGGAAAGGTGTTTTGGCAGGAATGAAGTCCGAAAGTTTTACCGAAAGGTAAAACAGCTATCCGGAGGATACAAGAATCGGACCAAGGCCTGCCGGGACCCAAATGGACAACTCGTAGTAGAGTCGCAGTCTGTGCTGAGAATCTGGAAGGATCGTTTCTGCCGACTCCTAAACGGCGATGACGACCAAAATCCCGCTGTTAGGCAGAATGTTCCACTCAATTTGGACGATGATAGACAAGCAATCCGTCCCCCCGACTTAGACGAGGTGAAGATAGCAATATCCAAGCTGAAGTCGAACCAAGCTGCTGGAGCGGACGGACTGTCCGCAGAACTATTTAAAGCAGCTGGAGATGACCTGGTTGGGCGCATGTACCAGCTCATCTGTAAGATATGGTCGGAGGAAAGTATGCCCGATGAGTGGAATCTCAGCGTCGTTTGCCCGGTCCACACGAAAGGAGATCCCTTTGACTGCGCCAACTACAGAGGGATTAGTCTCCTGAACATCGCATACAAGATCCTCTCTGCCGTATTGTGTGAGCGTCTGAAACCATTTGTCCATCACCTGATAGGTCCCTATCAGTGTGGTTTCAGGCCAGGGAAGTCCACAATAGACCAGATCTTCACATTACGGCAGATCCTGGAAAAGACCCAAGAAATGCAAATTGACACTCACCACCTATTCGTCGATTTCAAGGCTGCATATGACTGTGTGCATAAAGACGAGCTATACAGTGCCATGTCTAGTTTTGGCATTCCTACCAAACTCGTCAGATTGTGTAGGATGACGATGAAGAACTCTCGCTGCTCCGTCAAGGTCGGTAGCGAACTCACCGAGACCTTCAAAGTCAAAAAAGTTTTTAGACAAAACGACGCACTGTCATGTGACTTCTTTAACATCATCCTCGAGAAGATCGTGCGTAACTCACAAGTCAACACCAGAGGCACGATCTTCCAGAAGTCAGTTCAATTGCTAGCTTACGCTGATGACATTGACGTGATTGGACGAACACAGCAAGCCGTCAATGAGGCGTTTGCTGGCATTGAAGCGGAAGCGGCTAAAATGGGTCTAGTGGTAAATGAGGGCAAAACGAGGTACATGCTGTCATCAAGGAAGGACACACAACATCGACGTCTCGGACGGAGCGTCACACTAGGCAGCAGAAACTCCGAGGTTGTCAAAGTCGGAAAACAGGGACAACAACATCAGTACCGAAATCAAACGCAGAATCACTCTTGCCAATCGCTGTTTCTTTGGGCTCAAGACGCAATTGAGTAAGAAAGCTCTCTCTCGACGGACTTAGCTCGCTTTATATAATAATAATTATGGCGCGGAAACGTTGGGCGTTACCAAAGGCGGAGAAGGAAGCCCTTAGTCTTTTCGACAGAAAGTTCGATTTTTGATCCTGTTTGCGTTGATTGCATCTGGGAGAGAAAATATAACGACGAACTCTATGGACTGTACAGCGACATGCGCCTGGTCAAGCGTCTACGGATGCAACGCTTAAGATGGCTAGGTCATGTAGAGCGTATGGACATTACTGCTCCGGCCCGAAAAGTCTTTGAATCCGAGCCGTTGAGACAACGCAACAGAGGACGACCTGACTAAGGTGGCGCACACAAGTGGAGAAGTGCGCAATTGGAGGCAGCTGGCGAAAGATCTTGCTGGCTCGAGAGACTTTTAGGTTGAGGCCCATGTCCACCCCGGACAGTAGTGCCACAAAAAGTAGAAGAAGAATGCAAACAAGTTCTAATTGTTGCTGTCAATACAATATTTCCGCGTTTCTTCTTCATGCATTTCCATCATCACAAATCAGAAATTTTAGAAATTCTTATTTAAATAAAACTATCCCAAATATATACTTTTTTTTATTAAATAAATACCAATAGAAATGTTAAGTAAATTCAATTCAGTCTCTTAATAATAAAAGTGCCGCCCTCGTTGGTAATTTATCCCTTTATTGTTGCAACTACGTCAGCCGCCTGTTGAGCTATAGCGATGGTCTTGATAGTGGCATCACGAACATTCTGACCAGTTCGCTCCTGCGAAATGAAAAAAAAAAGCCCAATTAAAAAACATTAACTGGTGGGTACACTCATCTATTAACATACCAGTCGCTTTCCGAATTTCTTCAACCAGCCGGCTTGAGTTTGTCCAGCGAACACGGCGAGAACGAGTGCGATGAAGAAGAACAATTTCGTGAAGTTCATGGCGGAACTGGTTTTCCAAATTGCAAACAATCTGTTTAATTAGATACGTGATCTTTCAGCTGGCTACTGGGACTGATACCCAATGTGTGGCAACCTTGCATTATATAGCGAGTCTTCCACATCGTTGAGGGATTTCGTGGACCATAGAGAAAATAAAACTTTTCACAAAAATGCAGATAGTCGCGATTAGAGCGGGAATCCCTCATCTAATATGAATGAAAGTTTACCTCTGGACATTATGACGTCTTGGATGCGATATTTCCGTTACTCGCTTCGTGAAAAGAGTGAATCATGATGGTGATTGCTTATTTCTGTAATTTCAGCTTATGGGGGGCTTTGAATATTTGGCAGGTTCTATTTGAAATAAAAATATACTGGAGAGTTTATTTTCTAGCTAAAGGGATGATGCAGGTTCACTGTGTTTTAACATGATTGCTTGTTCCTTGAAGTATTACTCTGCATACTATTGATCATTTTTTTATTTTCTGTCATATTATTGAAAACAAGAAAACTTGTCCTTGCTTGCGTGACGAAATAAAGTAATACAGATAAAAAAGGCTTTTTTCATTTTCAAATTGCTGCATTTTTTAGTAAACGCATGAGAGGACTTACATACTTATAACATCATACTTATAATTAAATACATGACTAAAAAACTTTGTTTTATTATATTTGATTGATTATTATTTTTGTTTATAGGCAGTGGATCAAAGAAGTATTGGCAATTATTGTTTTTGCGCAATATTACACAAATCAAAAATTTTATTTTTTGAAAACCAATTTTATTTGAAATAAGCGATAAGAAAGAGAGAAAATAGTGATATTATAATTCGATTTAATTGCAATATTTACAAAACATATTAATAATACTACAAAATTCACATCAAAAAAGTATTGCCAACACTAAATGATCACGCAAGTGGTGCCGATATTCGAAATTCCGGAGGCATGTAAGTTTAAAGGCTTGTAAATTAGAATATTAGAAGTAATTTGACTGTAATTTGTGAATTGGTTAACATGCGTTTACATTACGGAATCGAACTTAAAATAAATAATGGGTAAAAAGTCCAAATAGTTAGACATTGGTATAAAAAACAAAATTACGACAATGCACCAAGAAGGTTTTACGTATGCAATCGGAAAAGAATTAAAAATAAGTTTATTCACTGTAAGAAGTGTTATCAAAAAATATGAACTGGAAGACCGCGTATTTTTTCTGATAGAGAAAAACGTGATATTTTAAGGGAAGTAAAACAAAACCCCAGAAGAAGTGCTCCAAAACTGGCAGAAGTCGCAAAACAACAGAAAAGGATTTTAATGTGCAAAGTCTTCGTAATGTTTTGCATGAAGCAAAATATTACGGAAGAGCAGCTCGGAAAAAAACCTATTATTTCGGAGGTTAATAGAAAAAAACGCTTGCAGTTTGCCGAAAATTACTTAACCAAACACAAAGAATTTTGGGAATCCGTTATATTTTCGGATGAGTCAAAATTTAATATTTATGGAAGTGATGGAAGGCAATATGTTTGGAGGAAGCCTAACACGGAGCTGAAAAGGGAGAATGTTGTGCAAACTGTGAAACATTGTGGGGGGTTGTATAGCAGCAAGTGGAGTTGGTAGCCTGACTTTCGCTGAAGCTCATATCACTGCGGTAATGTACATTGATATTTTGCGCCATAATTTAAAAGTTAGTGCTGCGAAACTTGGTCTTGGTAATACGTTCATTTTTCAACAAGACAGCGATCCCAAGCATACCGCTTTGAAAACTAGAGAATGGCTGCTGTATAATGCTCCAAGGCAACTGAAAACTCCTCCCCAATCTCCTGATATTAATCCGATAGAAAACTTATGGAGTCGATTGGGATCAGCAGTACAAAAACTGAAGAAAGGAGAAAAGATAAGCTAATGTTTGTACGCATAATATATTTGAAATGTGTATTCTTTTTCGAATACTGATAAACCAGAAAATTTTTGAATTTTTTGACGCCTGCCAAAATGAATTCCAAGCTGGTAACAAAAATTGTTTCTACAGTCAGCTACAGTTTTGCCGGAGAAAAACAGTCACCAATAAAATGAAAAACGTTAGGGTTTAGGAAAAAGAATAGCTATTCATGTTGTGGATCAACTTAATTAGAAATCAACCGGACTAGAGATATTGACCTGGATGAGAAGCAGTGAAGATAATTCGACATGCATACGAACTTCCTAGTCTTTTCCGCACCATTGAAGCTGTACACTTCTGAATTCGCAGTCAATTTGTTACTAAAGCTATGCAGGCATTTGAAGTTTGCTTTTCTTGCATTCAGTAATGTACTTCTAAGGCAAGTCTGGGGGCACTGCTTCCAGAATACCCTTAGCCATTCCTTTTCGGAACACCTCATTGCGGCTCTCTGCATAAATACACATAAGCAGATCATCTTTACGAAGGTTTTCTTTTATATTTCGGGATTTGACAACCATACAACTTTCGACGTGACTTAACTCAAAAAGACGAACTTCGTGAAGGTCGTCCAAAATCAGTTGTTGTTTCGGAAACCATTGATGAAACCATATTGCAAGATCGTCATGTGACCTATAGTGTGATTGAGACAACCTTAGGCATTAGTGGGAGCAGCATATATCCAATATTGCATGAATATTTGACCGTCAAAAAAATTTGTTCACGTTGGATCCCACACAATTTGTCAATCGCTCAAAAATAGGCTCGTGTCGACTGGTTGAAAGAAATACTCCAAAAATACGATCGCGGTACTTCGAAACACGTCTATGACATCGCGACAGGTGATGAATCGTGGATTTACAAGTATGAGCCCGAAAACAGCAGTCCACTATATGGGTGTTTCAAATTGAGCCAAATCCAATAGCAGTTGCTCTCGCACAAAGCACTTCCAAGCAAATGCTCACCTGTTTTTTTCGGAAAAACTGGACATGTCGAAACCGTTCCACTAGAACAACGCAGAACAGTCAATTCTGAGTGGTACATAACCATTTGTTTGCCAGTTGTCTTCCGATTAATTAGGAAAACCAACCGCCGAAGACGGATCACTCTTCAAAACGAATGACATGTTTTTTCTTCCGTACGTAAAAAATAAAATCAGAGGTCACCGTTTTCCTAAATCTGAAGAAGCGGTTGATGAGATACCTTAACCAGAGTGGTAAAAGTGCATCGACAATTGGTTTGAACGCATGCAAAAGTGTATAGATCTTAATGGGGAGTATTTTGAAAAACAAAAAAGCTATTTTCTATGATTAATATTTGTTTATGTTCTCTAATATCGAAATATAAAAGGCAACCCTCAATGGGCCTCAAATTGGCTGTTATGTACTTTACCCCCATAGCGGCGAATTTGTAAAAGTTGGTCATCAATAGTCGATCATATATCCCAAAAGCAGGAGACGTTGTTCATGTGATAATGTGGTCGGTCACAAGGTGCAGTACCTGTGTTATGTCGTTTACTAGGTTCTTGAAGGGCAAATGTTTGTCAATGTTGGACAGGTTGGAAATTTCTACCTTTCTTTATGATAGATTCCACCAAATGATGGACGGTTTAAAAGTTTTCTGTGTCTGAGAACCACAATGGATTGTGAGAAATCGGTACCAAGACTTGGTAAGGCAATATCAGCATTTATAAATAGGCATTAGAATGACCACGGTTTGGGCGGTTTTGGATCTGGGTTATTGCATTGACATACAATTCTGCAACAAAATTATTACGCACACATGCACTTTAATGAAAGCCAATAAACACAACATTTATTTTTATCAATTATCCTTTATTAGTTCTAAATATACCAAACTAAAATAAGTAAAAAATTAAATCTATATCACAACTGGATTCATTTGAAAGTCAGTTTATCCTTTGACTGTTGCCACAACGTTAGCCGCCTGTTGAGCGATTGCAATGGTCTTGATGGTGGCATCACGAACATTCTGACCCGTTCGCTCCTAGAAATAGAAACAACGTACCAGTTAAAAAATATTAACCGTCGAGTAAATTCTTCTATTATCTTACAATTCGCTTTCCGAATTTCTTCAACCAGCCGGCTTGACTTTGTCCAGCGAACACGGCAAGAACCAGCGCGACGAAGAAAAATACTTTTGTGAAGTTCATACTGAAACTTGTTTTTGGAGCTGGTGTTAAAGAGAGATTGCAACTCTGTTATTTGACAGTTGGAACTGGTAACAGTTGCGATGTGTCTTTCAAATATATACCCCAAGTTGCAAGTTCCCATCAGCTTAAGGGGGATTTCCACGCACATGGGAATACAATGCACGTAAAAATTCTGTTATACGCATTAAGTGTGTGATTTCCAGCTGAGATATGAATGAAAAATTCGCGCAGACAATCTACAACGTTCAAGCGTGATGCTTATCAAAATTTCTTCGTAGTAAACGTGACTAATTCATCGTTCATTCATCGGAATGACTTTTAATGTGGTGTGAGGTAGGTCGTTCGCCTTTCTTGCTTTGATTGATCGGAACTTATTGCCTTAAGTTGTAAACGTCATTAAACATATATTACACAGAATAAAAAAAAGAGTGTGGTCATGCAAGAAGCATTTTTTTTCTATAACAGTTTTACTTTACAGTAATATGGCTGCACAATTATAAACAGCGAACACAAACAAAAATAAAAAATTGTTCGATCTTTAGTTAACCGCATGAAAGGCAGAGTCAATTCTGAGTGGATTAATTTCAATTAATTTATTAAGTCATTAATTTTAATTAATTCTGCATACTTATGCATATACATGTTACGGGTGATTTTTTAGCCGTTATGAGTGTTACATCTATACTACCTCGGTAAAGACATCCCCCGGCCTTCTTAACAATGCGCTGTCAGTTAGGTGCTTATCCAGTGGACTGAAATCAATGAAAAATACGGAATAACCAGTACGGAGTGACAAACAATGGCGAAGCATTATACTGTTTTAGAGTTGGTGTTCTACAATTAATGGAAAAAATCAATCGCAGCCGTTCGCTGGGAACTTTGCCGACCGAGTCCCCCTAAAGCTCGCTCAGAGTTCGACGCTGCCTGCAGTAAACATAGAAGAAGACTGGAAACGTTGTCAAGAAGCCATCAAAGAAGTTGCCACTGATGTGATAGGTTTCACATCATTACCCAGAAGGAACCCATAGTTTGACGACGAATGCAGGCGCAAGCAGCCGAACAAGACGACCATAAGGCGACGCTGCATCGAACAACGAGGTCTGTTCATAAGCTCTGCGAGCAGAGAAGAAAGGAAGAGTACTGGCTTCTTAGTAGGGAAAAGAAAGAGCATAAAATGCTTGTGGTCGAGGAAATAGAAAGGTGTTATTGCAGGAATGAATTCCGAAAGTTTTACCTGAGAATCTGCTGTTAGGCAGAATGTTCTACTCGATTTGGACGATGATAGACAAGAATTCTGTTCCCCCTACTTAGATGAGGTAAAGATTGCAAAATCCAAGCTGAAGTCGAATAAAGCTGCTGGTGAGGACGGTCTACCAGCAAAACTATTTAAAGCAGCTGGAAATAAGCTCATCTGTATGATATGTTCGGAGGAAAGTATACCCGATGAGTGGCACCTCAGCGTCGTTCGCCCGGACCACAGGAAGGGAGACCCCTTTTACTACTCCAATTATCGAGAGATCAGCCTTCTTAACATTGCATACAAGATCCCCTTTGCCGTATTGTGTGAGCGTCTGCAACCGTTTGTCCAACGAGACCTTAAATGACAAAAAAGTTTTTCGATAAGGGGACGCACTGTCGTGTGACTTCTTTAACATCATCCTCGAGAAGATCGTGCGTAACTCACAAGTCAACACCAGAGGCACGATTTTTCAAAAGTCAGTTCAATTGCTATCTTACGCTGATGACATTGACATGATTGGACGAATACATTGAGCCGTCAATGAGGCGTTTTCTGGCATTGAAGTGAAACCGGCTAACATGGGTCTGGCGGTAAATGAAGGCGAAACAAAGTACATGTTGTCATCAAGGAAGGGCACATAACATCGATGTCTCGGACAGAGCGTCACGTTGAGAAGAACTTCGAGGTTGCCAAGGTCTTTGTCTACTTCTGTCCCGCGGTAAACAGGGACAACAACATCAGTACCGAAATCATTCGCAGAATCGCTTTTGCCAATCACTGTTTCTTTTTGCTCAAGAGGGAATTGAGTAAGAAAGCTCTCTCTCGACGAACTAAGCTTGCTTTATATAATAGCTTGATCATCACAGTCCTAATTTATGGCGTGGAAACGTTGGACGTTACCAAAGGCGGATGAGGAAGCCCTTAATCTTTTCAACAGAAAGGTTCTGCGTTCGATTTTTGTTCCTGTATTCGTCGATTGCATCTGGGACAGAAGATTTAACGACGAACTCTATGGACTCTACAACGACATGCGTCTGGTCAATCGTCTACGGATACAACGCTTAAGATGGCTAGGCTATGTAGAGCGTATGGACATCACTGCTCCGGCCCGAAGAGTCTTTGAATCGGAGCCGTTGAGACAACGCAACAGAGGATGACCTGACTAAGGTGGCGCACACAAGTGGAGAACTGCGCAATTGGAGGCAGCTGGCGAAAGATCTTGCTGGCTCGAGAGACTTGTAGGTTGAGGCCCATGTCCACCCCGGACAGTAGTGCCACAAAAAGTAGAAGAAGAATGCAAACAAGTTCTAATTGTTGCTGTCAATACAATATTTCCGCGTTTCTTCTTCATGCATTTCCATCATCACAAATCAGAAATTTTAGAAATTCTTATTTAAATAAAATTATCCCAAAATATATACTTTTTTTTATTAAATAAATACCAATAGAAATGTTAAGTAAATTCAATTCAGTCTCTTAATAATAAAAGTGCCGCCCTCGTTGGTAATTTATCCCTTTATTGTTGCAACTACGTCAGCCGCCTGTTGAGCTATAGCGATGGTCTTGATAGTGGCATCACGAACATTCTGACCAGTTCGCTCCTGCGAAATGAAAAAAAAAGCCCAATTATAAAACATTAACTGGTGGGTACACTCATCTATTAACATACCAGTCGCTTTCCGAATTTCTTCAACCAGCCGGCTTGAGTTTGTCCAGCGAACACGGCGAGAACGAGTGCGATGAAGAAGAACAATTTCGTGAAGTTCATGGCGGAACTGGTTTTCCAAATTGCAAACAATCTGTTTAATTAGATACGTGATCTTTCAGCTGGCTACTGGGATTGATACCCAATGTGTGGCTACCTTGCATTATATAGCGAGTCTTCCACATCGTTGAGGGATTCCGTGGACCATTGAGAAAATAAAACTTTTCACAAAAATGCAGATAGTCGCGATTAGAGCGGGAATCCCTCATCTAATATGAATGAAAGTTTACCTCTGGACATTATGACGTCTTGGATGCAATGTTTCCGTTACTCGCTTCGTGGAAAGAGTGAATCATGATGTTGATTGCTTATTTCTGTAATTTCAGCTTATGGGGGGCTTTGAATATTTGGCAGGTTCTATTTGAAATAAAAATATACTGGAGAGTTTATTTTCTAGCTAAAGGGATGATGCAGGTTCACTGTGTTTTAACATGATTGCTTGTTCCTTGAAGTATTACTCTGCATACTATTGATCATTTTTTTATTTTCTGTCATATTATTGAAAACAAGAAAACTTGTCCTTGCTTGCGTGACGAAATAAAGTAATACAGATAAAAAAGGCTTTTTTCATTTTCAAATTGCTGCATTTTTTAGTAAACGCATGAGAGGACTTACATACTTATAACATCATACTTATAATTAAATACATGACTAAAAAACTTTGTTTTATTATATTTGATTGATTATTATTTTTGTTTATAGGCAGTGGATCAAAGAAGTATTGGCAATTATTGTTTTTGCGCAATATTACACAAATCAAAAATTTTATTTTTTGAAAACCAATTTTATTTGAAATAAGCGATAAGAAAGAGAGAAAATAGTGATATTATAATTCGATTTAATTGCAATATTTACAAAACATATTAATAATACTACAAAATTCACATCAAAAAAGTATTGCCAACACTAAATGATCACGCAAGTGGTGCCGATATTCGAAATTCCGGAGGCATGTAAGTTTAAAGGCTTGTAAATTAGAATATTAGAAGTAATTTGACTGTAATTTGTGAATTGGTTAACATGCGTTTACATTACGGAATCGAACTTAAAATAAATAATGGGTAAAAAGTCCAAATAGTTAGACATTGGTATAAAAAACAAAATTACGACAATGCACCAAGAAGGTTTTACGTATGCAATCGGAAAAGAATTAAAAATAAGTTTATTCACTGTAAGAAGTGTTATCAAAAAATATGAACTGGAAGACCGCGTATTTTTTCTGATAGAGAAAAACGTGATATTTTAAGGGAAGTAAAACAAAACCCCAGAAGAAGTGCTCCAAAACTGGCAGAAGTCGCAAAACAACAGAAAAGGATTTTAATGTGCAAAGTCTTCGTAATGTTTTGCATGAAGCAAAATATTACGGAAGAGCAGCTCGGAAAAAAACCTATTATTTCGGAGGTTAATAGAAAAAAACGCTTGCAGTTTGCCGAAAATTACTTAACCAAACACAAAGAATTTTGGGAATCCGTTATATTTTCGGATGAGTCAAAATTTAATATTTATGGAAGTGATGGAAGGCAATATGTTTGGAGGAAGCCTAACACGGAGCTGAAAAGGGAGAATGTTGTGCAAACTGTGAAACATTGTGGGGGGTTGTATAGCAGCAAGTGGAGTTGGTAGCCTGACTTTCGCTGAAGCTCATATCACTGCGGTAATGTACATTGATATTTTGCGCCATAATTTAAAAGTTAGTGCTGCGAAACTTGGTCTTGGTAATACGTTCATTTTTCAACAAGACAGCGATCCCAAGCATACCGCTTTGAAAACTAGAGAATGGCTGCTGTATAATGCTCCAAGGCAACTGAAAACTCCTCCCCAATCTCCTGATATTAATCCGATAGAAAACTTATGGAGTCGATTGGGATCAGCAGTACAAAAACTGAAGAAAGGAGAAAAGATAAGCTAATGTTTGTACGCATAATATATTTGAAATGTGTATTCTTTTTCGAATACTGATAAACCAGAAAATTTTTGAATTTTTTGACGCCTGCCAAAATGAATTCCAAGCTGGTAACAAAAATTGTTTCTACAGTCAGCTACAGTTTTGCCGGAGAAAAACAGTCACCAATAAAATGAAAAACGTTAGGGTTTAGGAAAAAGAATAGCTATTCATGTTGTGGATCAACTTAATTAGAAATCAACCGGACTAGAGATATTGACCTGGATGAGAAGCAGTGAAGATAATTCGACATGCATACGAACTTCCTAGTCTTTTCCGCACCATTGAAGCTGTACACTTCTGAATTCGCAGTCAATTTGTTACTAAAGCTATGCAGGCATTTGAAGTTTGCTTTTCTTGCATTCAGTAATGTACTTCTAAGGCAAGTCTGGGGGCACTGCTTCCAGAATACCCTTAGCCATTCCTTTTCGGAACACCTCATTGCGGCTCTCTGCATAAATACACATAAGCAGATCATCTTTACGAAGGTTTTCTTTTATATTTCGGGATTTGACAACCATACAACTTTCGACGTGACTTAACTCAAAAAGACGAACTTCGTGAAGGTCGTCCAAAATCAGTTGTTGTTTCGGAAACCATTGATGAAACCATATTGCAAGATCGTCATGTGACCTATAGTGTGATTGAGACAACCTTAGGCATTAGTGGGAGCAGCATATATCCAATATTGCATGAATATTTGACCGTCAAAAAAATTTGTTCACGTTGGATCCCACACAATTTGTCAATCGCTCAAAAATAGGCTCGTGTCGACTGGTTGAAAGAAATACTCCAAAAATACGATCGCGGTACTTCGAAACACGTCTATGACATCGCGACAGGTGATGAATCGTGGATTTACAAGTATGAGCCCGAAAACAGCAGTCCACTATATGGGTGTTTCAAATTGAGCCAAATCCAATAGCAGTTGCTCTCGCACAAAGCACTTCCAAGCAAATGCTCACCTGTTTTTTTCGGAAAAACTGGACATGTCGAAACCGTTCCACTAGAACAACGCAGAACAGTCAATTCTGAGTGGTACATAACCATTTGTTTGCCAGTTGTCTTCCGATTAATTAGGAAAACCAACCGCCGAAGACGGATCACTCTTCAAAACGAATGACATGTTTTTTCTTCCGTACGTAAAAAATAAAATCAGAGGTCACCGTTTTCCTAAATCTGAAGAAGCGGTTGATGAGATACCTTAACCAGAGTGGTAAAAGTGCATCGACAATTGGTTTGAACGCATGCAAAAGTGTATAGATCTTAATGGGGAGTATTTTGAAAAACAAAAAAGCTATTTTCTATGATTAATATTTGTTTATGTTCTCTAATATCGAAATATAAAAGGCAACCCTCAATGGGCCTCAAATTGGCTGTTATGTACTTTACCCCCATAGCGGCGAATTTGTAAAAGTTGGTCATCAATAGTCGATCATATATCCCAAAAGCAGGAGACGTTGTTCATGTGATAATGTGGTCGGTCACAAGGTGCAGTACCTGTGTTATGTCGTTTACTAGGTTCTTGAAGGGCAAATGTTTGTCAATGTTGGACAGGTTGGAAATTTCTACCTTTCTTTATGATAGATTCCACCAAATGATGGACGGTTTAAAAGTTTTCTGTGTCTGAGAACCACAATGGATTGTGAGAAATCGGTACCAAGACTTGGTAAGGCAATATCAGCATTTATAAATAGGCATTAGAATGACCACGGTTTGGGCGGTTTTGGATCTGGGTTATTGCATTGACATACAATTCTGCAACAAAATTATTACGCACACATGCACTTTAATGAAAGCCAATAAACACAACATTTATTTTTATCAATTATCCTTTATTAGTTCTAAATATACCAAACTAAAATAAGTAAAAAATTAAATCTATATCACAACTGGATTCATTTGAAAGTCAGTTTATCCTTTGACTGTTGCCACAACGTTAGCCGCCTGTTGAGCGATTGCAATGGTCTTGATGGTGGCATCACGAACATTCTGACCCGTTCGCTCCTAGAAATAGAAACAACGTACCAGTTAAAAAATATTAACCGTCGAGTAAATTCTTCTATTATCTTACAATTCGCTTTCCGAATTTCTTCAACCAGCCGGCTTGACTTTGTCCAGCGAACACGGCAAGAACCAGCGCGACGAAGAAAAATACTTTTGTGAAGTTCATACTGAAACTTGTTTTTGGAGCTGGTGTTAAAGAGAGATTGCAACTCTGTTATTTGACAGTTGGAACTGGTAACAGTTGCGATGTGTCTTTCAAATATATACCCCAAGTTGCAAGTTCCCATCAGCTTAAGGGGGATTTCCACGCACATGGGAATACAATGCACGTAAAAATTCTGTTATACGCATTAAGTGTGTGATTTCCAGCTGAGATATGAATGAAAAATTCGCGCAGACAATCTACAACGTTCAAGCGTGATGCTTATCAAAATTTCTTCGTAGTAAACGTGACTAATTCATCGTTCATTCATCGGAATGACTTTTAATGTGGTGTGAGGTAGGTCGTTCGCCTTTCTTGCTTTGATTGATCGGAACTTATTGCCTTAAGTTGTAAACGTCATTAAACATATATTACACAGAATAAAAAAAAGAGTGTGGTCATGCAAGAAGCATTTTTTTTCTATAACAGTTTTACTTTACAGTAATATGGCTGCACAATTATAAACAGCGAACACAAACAAAAATAAAAAATTGTTCGATCTTTAGTTAACCGCATGAAAGGCAGAGTCAATTCTGAGTGGATTAATTTCAATTAATTTATTAAGTCATTAATTTTAATTAATTCTGCATACTTATGCATATACATGTTACGGGTGATTTTTTAGCCGTTATGAGTGTTACATCTATACTACCTCGGTAAAGACATCCCCCGGCCTTCTTAACAATGCGCTGTCAGTTAGGTGCTTATCCAGTGGACTGAAATCAATGAAAAATACGGAATAACCAGTACGGAGTGACAAACAATGGCGAAGCATTATACTGTTTTAGAGTTGGTGTTCTACAATTAATGGAAAAAATCAATCGCAGCCGTTCGCTGGGAACTTTGCCGACCGAGTCCCCCTAAAGCTCGCTCAGAGTTCGACGCTGCCTGCAGTAAACATAGAAGAAGACTGGAAACGTTGTCAAGAAGCCATCAAAGAAGTTGCCACTGATGTGATAGGTTTCACATCATTACCCAGAAGGAACCCATAGTTTGACGACGAATGCAGGCGCAAGCAGCCGAACAAGACGACCATAAGGCGACGCTGCATCGAACAACGAGGTCTGTTCATAAGCTCTGCGAGCAGAGAAGAAAGGAAGAGTACTGGCTTCTTAGTAGGGAAAAGAAAGAGCATAAAATGCTTGTGGTCGAGGAAATAGAAAGGTGTTATTGCAGGAATGAATTCCGAAAGTTTTACCTGAGAATCTGGAAGGATTATTTCTGCAGACTCCTTACCGACGATGACGACATTCTGCTGTTAGGCAGAATGTTCTACTCGATTTGGACGATGATAGACAAGAATTCTGTTCCCCCTACTTAGATGAGGTAAAGATTGCAAAATCCAAGCTGAAGTCGAATAAAGCTGCTGGTGAGGACGGTCTACCAGCAAAACTATTTAAAGCAGCTGGAAATAAGCTCATCTGTATGATATGTTCGGAGGAAAGTATACCCGATGAGTGGCACCTCAGCGTCGTTCGCCCGGACCACAGGAAGGGAGACCCCTTTTACTACTCCAATTATCGAGAGATCAGCCTTCTTAACATTGCATACAAGATCCCCTTTGCCGTATTGTGTGAGCGTCTGCAACCGTTTGTCCAACGAGACCTTAAATGACAAAAAAGTTTTTCGATAAGGGGACGCACTGTCGTGTGACTTCTTTAACATCATCCTCGAGAAGATCGTGCGTAACTCACAAGTCAACACCAGAGGCACGATTTTTCAAAAGTCAGTTCAATTGCTATCTTACGCTGATGACATTGACATGATTGGACGAATACATTGAGCCGTCAATGAGGCGTTTTCTGGCATTGAAGTGAAACCGGCTAACATGGGTCTGGCGGTAAATGAAGGCGAAACAAAGTACATGTTGTCATCAAGGAAGGGCACATAACATCGATGTCTCGGACAGAGCGTCACGTTGAGAAGAACTTCGAGGTTGCCAAGGTCTTTGTCTACTTCTGTCCCGCGGTAAACAGGGACAACAACATCAGTACCGAAATCATTCGCAGAATCGCTTTTGCCAATCACTGTTTCTTTTTGCTCAAGAGGGAATTGAGTAAGAAAGCTCTCTCTCGACGAACTAAGCTTGCTTTATATAATAGCTTGATCATCACAGTCCTAATTTATGGCGTGGAAACGTTGGACGTTACCAAAGGCGGATGAGGAAGCCCTTAATCTTTTCAACAGAAAGGTTCTGCGTTCGATTTTTGTTCCTGTATTCGTCGATTGCATCTGGGACAGAAGATTTAACGACGAACTCTATGGACTCTACAACGACATGCGTCTGGTCAATCGTCTACGGATACAACGCTTAAGATGGCTAGGCTATGTAGAGCGTATGGACATCACTGCTCCGGCCCGAAGAGTCTTTGAATCGGAGCCGTTGAGACAACGCAACAGAGGATGACCTGACTAAGGTGGCGCACACAAGTGGAGAACTGCGCAATTGGAGGCAGCTGGCGAAAGATCTTGCTGGCTCGAGAGACTTGTAGGTTGAGGCCCATGTCCACCCCGGACAGTAGTGCCACAAAAAGTAGAAGAAGAATGCAAACAAGTTCTAATTGTTGCTGTCAATACAATATTTCCGCGTTTCTTCTTCATGCATTTCCATCATCACAAATCAGAAATTTTAGAAATTCTTATTTAAATAAAATTATCCCAAAATATATACTTTTTTTTATTAAATAAATACCAATAGAAATGTTAAGTAAATTCAATTCAGTCTCTTAATAATAAAAGTGCCGCCCTCGTTGGTAATTTATCCCTTTATTGTTGCAACTACGTCAGCCGCCTGTTGAGCTATAGCGATGGTCTTGATAGTGGCATCACGAACATTCTGACCAGTTCGCTCCTGCGAAATGAAAAAAAAAGCCCAATTATAAAACATTAACTGGTGGGTACACTCATCTATTAACATACCAGTCGCTTTCCGAATTTCTTCAACCAGCCGGCTTGAGTTTGTCCAGCGAACACGGCGAGAACGAGTGCGATGAAGAAGAACAATTTCGTGAAGTTCATGGCGGAACTGGTTTTCCAAATTGCAAACAATCTGTTTAATTAGATACGTGATCTTTCAGCTGGCTACTGGGATTGATACCCAATGTGTGGCTACCTTGCATTATATAGCGAGTCTTCCACATCGTTGAGGGATTCCGTGGACCATTGAGAAAATAAAACTTTTCACAAAAATGCAGATAGTCGCGATTAGAGCGGGAATCCCTCATCTAATATGAATGAAAGTTTACCTCTGGACATTATGACGTCTTGGATGCAATGTTTCCGTTACTCGCTTCGTGGAAAGAGTGAATCATGATGTTGATTGCTTATTTCTGTAATTTCAGCTTATGGGGGGCTTTGAATATTTGGCAGGTTCTATTTGAAATAAAAATATACTGGAGAGTTTATTTTCTAGCTAAAGGGATGATGCAGGTTCACTGTGTTTTAACATGATTGCTTGTTCCTTGAAGTATTACTCTGCATACTATTGATCATTTTTTTATTTTCTGTCATATTATTGAAAACAAGAAAACTTGTCCTTGCTTGCGTGACGAAATAAAGTAATACAGATAAAAAAGGCTTTTTTCATTTTCAAATTGCTGCATTTTTTAGTAAACGCATGAGAGGACTTACATACTTATAACATCATACTTATAATTAAATACATGACTAAAAAACTTTGTTTTATTATATTTGATTGATTATTATTTTTGTTTATAGGCAGTGGATCAAAGAAGTATTGGCAATTATTGTTTTTGCGCAATATTACACAAATCAAAAATTTTATTTTTTGAAAACCAATTTTATTTGAAATAAGCGATAAGAAAGAGAGAAAATAGTGATATTATAATTCGATTTAATTGCAATATTTACAAAACATATTAATAATACTACAAAATTCACATCAAAAAAGTATTGCCAACACTAAATGATCACGCAAGTGGTGCCGATATTCGAAATTCCGGAGGCATGTAAGTTTAAAGGCTTGTAAATTAGAATATTAGAAGTAATTTGACTGTAATTTGTGAATTGGTTAACATGCGTTTACATTACGGAATCAAACTTAAAATAAATAATGGGTAAAAAGTCCAAATAGTTAGACATTGGTATAAAAAACAAAATTACGACAATGCACCAAGAAGGTTTTACGTATGCAATCGGAAAAGAATTAAAAATAAGTTTATTCACTGTAAGAAGTGTTATCAAAAAATATGAACTGGAAGACCGCGTATTTTTTCTGATAGAGAAAAACGTGATATTTTAAGGGAAGTAAAACAAAACCCCAGAAGAAGTGCTCCAAAACTGGCAGAAGTCGCAAAACAACAGAAAAGGATTTTAATGTGCAAAGTCTTCGTAATGTTTTGCATGAAGCAAAATATTACGGAAGAGCAGCTCGGAAAAAAACCTATTATTTCGGAGGTTAATAGAAAAAAACGCTTGCAGTTTGCCGAAAATTACTTAACCAAACACAAAGAATTTTGGGAATCCGTTATATTTTCGGATGAGTCAAAATTTAATATTTATGGAAGTGATGGAAGGCAATATGTTTGGAGGAAGCCTAACACGGAGCTGAAAAGGGAGAATGTTGTGCAAACTGTGAAACATTGTGGGGGGTTGTATAGCAGCAAGTGGAGTTGGTAGCCTGACTTTCGCTGAAGCTCATATCACTGCGGTAATGTACATTGATATTTTGCGCCATAATTTAAAAGTTAGTGCTGCGAAACTTGGTCTTGGTAATACGTTCATTTTTCAACAAGACAGCGATCCCAAGCATACCGCTTTGAAAACTAGAGAATGGCTGCTGTATAATGCTCCAAGGCAACTGAAAACTCCTCCCCAATCTCCTGATATTAATCCGATAGAAAACTTATGGAGTCGATTGGGATCAGCAGTACAAAAACTGAAGAAAGGAGAAAAGATAAGCTAATGTTTGTACGCATAATATATTTGAAATGTGTATTCTTTTTCGAATACTGATAAACCAGAAAATTTTTGAATTTTTTGACGCCTGCCAAAATGAATTCCAAGCTGGTAACAAAAATTGTTTCTACAGTCAGCTACAGTTTTGCCGGAGAAAAACAGTCACCAATAAAATGAAAAACGTTAGGGTTTAGGAAAAAGAATAGCTATTCATGTTGTGGATCAACTTAATTAGAAATCAACCGGACTAGAGATATTGACCTGGATGAGAAGCAGTGAAGATAATTCGACATGCATACGAACTTCCTAGTCTTTTCCGCACCATTGAAGCTGTACACTTCTGAATTCGCAGTCAATTTGTTACTAAAGCTATGCAGGCATTTGAAGTTTGCTTTTCTTGCATTCAGTAATGTACTTCTAAGGCAAGTCTGGGGGCACTGCTTCCAGAATACCCTTAGCCATTCCTTTTCGGAACACCTCATTGCGGCTCTCTGCATAAATACACATAAGCAGATCATCTTTACGAAGGTTTTCTTTTATATTTCGGGATTTGACAACCATACAACTTTCGACGTGACTTAACTCAAAAAGACGAACTTCGTGAAGGTCGTCCAAAATCAGTTGTTGTTTCGGAAACCATTGATGAAACCATATTGCAAGATCGTCATGTGACCTATAGTGTGATTGAGACAACCTTAGGCATTAGTGGGAGCAGCATATATCCAATATTGCATGAATATTTGACCGTCAAAAAAATTTGTTCACGTTGGATCCCACACAATTTGTCAATCGCTCAAAAATAGGCTCGTGTCGACTGGTTGAAAGAAATACTCCAAAAATACGATCGCGGTACTTCGAAACACGTCTATGACATCGCGACAGGTGATGAATCGTGGATTTACAAGTATGAGCCCGAAAACAGCAGTCCACTATATGGGTGTTTCAAATTGAGCCAAATCCAATAGCAGTTGCTCTCGCACAAAGCACTTCCAAGCAAATGCTCACCTGTTTTTTTCGGAAAAACTGGACATGTCGAAACCGTTCCACTAGAACAACGCAGAACAGTCAATTCTGAGTGGTACATAACCATTTGTTTGCCAGTTGTCTTCCGATTAATTAGGAAAACCAACCGCCGAAGACGGATCACTCTTCAAAACGAATGACATGTTTTTTCTTCCGTACGTAAAAAATAAAATCAGAGGTCACCGTTTTCCTAAATCTGAAGAAGCGGTTGATGAGATACCTTAACCAGAGTGGTAAAAGTGCATCGACAATTGGTTTGAACGCATGCAAAAGTGTATAGATCTTAATGGGGAGTATTTTGAAAAACAAAAAAGCTATTTTCTATGATTAATATTTGTTTATGTTCTCTAATATCGAAATATAAAAGGCAACCCTCAATGGGCCTCAAATTGGCTGTTATGTACTTTACCCCCATAGCGGCGAATTTGTAAAAGTTGGTCATCAATAGTCGATCATATATCCCAAAAGCAGGAGACGTTGTTCATGTGATAATGTGGTCGGTCACAAGGTGCAGTACCTGTGTTATGTCGTTTACTAGGTTCTTGAAGGGCAAATGTTTGTCAATGTTGGACAGGTTGGAAATTTCTACCTTTCTTTATGATAGATTCCACCAAATGATGGACGGTTTAAAAGTTTTCTGTGTCTGAGAACCACAATGGATTGTGAGAAATCGGTACCAAGACTTGGTAAGGCAATATCAGCATTTATAAATAGGCATTAGAATGACCACGGTTTGGGCGGTTTTGGATCTGGGTTATTGCATTGACATACAATTCTGCAACAAAATTATTACGCACACATGCACTTTAATGAAAGCCAATAAACACAACATTTATTTTTATCAATTATCCTTTATTAGTTCTAAATATACCAAACTAAAATAAGTAAAAAATTAAATCTATATCACAACTGGATTCATTTGAAAGTCAGTTTATCCTTTGACTGTTGCCACAACGTTAGCCGCCTGTTGAGCGATTGCAATGGTCTTGATGGTGGCATCACGAACATTCTGACCCGTTCGCTCCTAGAAATAGAAACAACGTACCAGTTAAAAAATATTAACCGTCGAGTAAATTCTTCTATTATCTTACAATTCGCTTTCCGAATTTCTTCAACCAGCCGGCTTGACTTTGTCCAGCGAACACGGCAAGAACCAGCGCGACGAAGAAAAATACTTTTGTGAAGTTCATACTGAAACTTGTTTTTGGAGCTGGTGTTAAAGAGAGATTGCAACTCTGTTATTTGACAGTTGGAACTGGTAACAATTGCGATGTGTCTTTCAAATATATACCCCAAGTTGCAAGTTCCCATCAGCTTAAGGGGGATTTCCACGCACATGGGAATACAATGCACGTAAAAATTCTGTTATACGCATTAAATGTGTGATTCCCAGCTGAGAGATGAATGAAAAATTCGCGCAGACAATCTAAAACGTTCAAGCGTGATGCTTATCTCCATTTCTTCGTAGTAAACGTGACTAATTCATCGTTCGGCAGATGGAATGACTTTTAATGTGGTGCGAGTGTAGGTCGCTCGCCTTTTCTCTTTCGATTGATCGGAACTACCTGGTATACCCGTATGAAGTGAGCGTCAAGATACAAATGTCTCGAGAGGGAACATTTGTTGTGAACGAGCCCTTATTTTTTTTGTTTGTTTGCTATGACATCTGTGACAAATATTAAGTATACATCAAGTCATTGAACAGACAACATTATATTTTTTCATCGTGCTAAATATGTCGAATTTTGTACCAGGAAGTGATGATTTGAGGAAAGCATTAATTTTTTGTTTTCATTTGAAGAAAAGTGCTGCAGAGTTGCATCGAATGCTTGTCGAGGCATATGGTGATCATGCTCTATCAGAAGCAACATGCAAAAGATGTTTTCAACGGTTCAGAAACAATGATTGGAGAGACACTTTGAGTCAAAAGCAAATGGCAGCAATGTTAAATGATGCACAACAAACAATTTCTGACCGTTTAAAAGCTATGGGAAAGATCCAAAAGTGCGGAAAACGGATGCCACATGAATTGAATGAAAGACAGATGGGGAACCGAAAAAACACTTGTGAAATTTTGCTTCAAAGACACGAAAGAAAATCAGTTTTGCATCGGATTGTTACTGGCGATGACAAATGGATTTATTTTAAGAATTCTAAACGGAAAAATCATGGGTTAATCTGGGACAACCATCAACATCGACTGTAAAACTATATCGATTCGAAGACAATGCTGTGTGTTTGGTGGGATCAGAAAGGTGTGCTGTGCCACGAGCTCCTAAAACCTGGTGAAACCGTTAATACTGATCGCTACCGACAACAAATGATCAATTTGAACCATGCATTGATCGAGAAATGACCAGAATGGGCCAGAAGACACTGCAAGGTAATTTTACTCCATGACAATGCACCTGCACACAAAGCAAAACCGGTTCAGGATACAATCAAAACACTTGGCTGGGAGCAGCTACCCCATCCGCCGTATTCACCAGACTTGGCTCCTTCCGACTACCATTTGTTTTCATCGATGGGCACGCATTGGCTGAGCAGCACGAGGAGGTCGAAAATTGCGTGTCTGATTGGTTTGCTTTAAAAGACGAACAATTTTATTGGCGTGGTATTCACAAATTGCCAGAAAGGTGGTCAAAATGCGTAAGAAACAATGACCAATACTTTGAATAAAATGTTTTTACTTTCCCATTAATAATAAGCGTTTTATTTAAAAAAAAACGCTCATTTTTTACCGATATACCTCATAACTGACTTGAGTTCTGTACGTCAATAAATTAATACTACACAGACTACAGAAAGATGGTGTCTATGCAGGCACCATTGCGTTTTGGTGCAGCTTTCCTATAAAGATCAGTCAGTAATATGGTTGCACAATTGTAGATAGTGAGCATACTACGGATTAAGTTAAAAGATTATAAAGCTGTAAAAGCGTTTTATGAGTTAAATTTGTCCATCTTTTGTTGCATATTTCGCATATTCATAGAAATACTTTTTTATAGGGAAACCATTAACATTAACAAATAGATCGATCTCGAATGTAAGGGTGTTACAACCGTGAAAGCCGAGTCAGTTCTGGGAAGTTTAATTTCAAACGCTTCGCCCACTTATTCATTCACACACTTATACCTGTTATCGGTGTATGTTTAGGTATCATGAAAATATCTGATTGTAACACCGCTTTTTGTTTTTGTTGTTTGTTGGAGGTCTGGATACACTGCACTGGTGCGCTCAGACTCAAATACTGGTCTATTGTACTACTAAGCAGTAACCTTAGTCTAATGTAATTTCTTGGTTTTCTGAAGAAAGACGCTTCTAAAATATATAGAACTTAGGCTTTCAGTTCCCGCCACATCAGCGCCAAACAGCCGCCACCTGATACAAGTAAATGCGGGACATTGACAGAGAAAGTGCTCTGTAGTGTCTTCAGCTTCTTCACCTTCACCTGGGAATAACTTAGCCCAAGTCGACTTAGGCGCTTAGCTTAGGTGAATTATCCCGTTAGTACGCCGACGGGCCATCTGCACTCATTTCTTTCTAAAGATAGCATAAAAACCGCGAACCTCTTGCTAACGTTCGGGCCACATATTTGGCCAACCTACATCCTGGAGAGTCACGCCATCTCTGTTTGTGCTGTTGATAAACCCAACCGTTGACGGAGGCCCTTACAAAGGATGCAGGTAGTCCCAAGGTGGGTTCAGGTTCTGCGAATACCTCTTTTGAACCTTGTCTAAATAGTTCATCGGCAATCTCGTTTCCCATTATTCCGTGATTATAACACCTTTACTATATCGGTGAAGACATTCCCCGTCCTTCTTAACAATGCTCTGTTTAGAACACATAAATTCAACTTCCCACAAAGTGATAGAGACAATAGATAAAAAAAATTTAACCTTTCTTGAGTTGAAGAGAATGGAAAGAAGTGAATCATGTCACATGATCTGTGACATGATAACTGGTAGACACTATCATTGCTTTTAACACAAAAATGATCTAAGCAGGGTTTTGTTAGTTAACTAAACGCATAGGAACTATGCAGTGCTTAATCTGTCTACTACCAGAATCATGAAAACGCTATTTGTCGGGCTTCTTAAAAATGTTTTGAAGGATGCGAAAAATTCGACGAAACTGAACCCACCAAGACAACCGAAAAAGTAAAATGTGTATTACGACATTTCGGCTTCATGTTAAACTAGAATTTGTGTGTAAATATTTATACAAAAACAGCTCTCACGAAAGCTAGAAAATGTCTTTGTTGAGATTAGTAGAGAACTTAGCAGCAACTAACTTGAGTCCATCGTTTCTCAGAGGGCACCATCATGTGCCGGTTGTCTTCAAACGAGAGCATTCTCTGTCACATTGTTCAATTGTAATGTCAAGGAGATAGTTGACTCATTCGATGAAATCTAATTGAAGTTATCCTTCATAATGAATTTTCTGTCCGAAGGAGCTACTTGTGTCGCTATAGACTTAATTACTTTGTTTTCAGCATTGTTTGCGAAATGAATACAAATTGTATTTCCGTCCAGACAGATTTTCGAATGAGATTTTTGTTGTACCGTATATTTTGCAGTTGATATAACTGAATAACTGCAGCCTACATAATCGCCAGCTCTTAATTATAGATAAGGTTTAAGAGCGGCTTTCGCAGGACTGCTTCTTATCTACTGATACTGTTAATTACTGATAAGGATCAGTAAGGAAACTGATGCATAACTTTTCAAATTTCGACAATATTTCGAATTTTTTTTACATGTAAATTTATGTTAGTTTTGGAAAAAGGATAAACAGACAATCTTTTATATTCTTTAATTGATAAAATGTCTTCCGTGTAACTTGAGTAAACATCTTGGACGACTTGCAATGGGGATGTAGACTAGTACCTGTTTGTAATTAATGCACTGATTGTAACTGAAAAACAAGTTTATTTTGCTTTAAGTTCACTAAAAAGCATGAAGCTCGTAAAAACCATGCTGGAACCGTCAAACAAATTGAAATTCAATAGGTTCCTGCTCGTTGCTCTCGTGCTGCTCTGGGAAGGTTCCATTTAAAGGAAACAATGAAAAAGTGTGATGAGTGGTACACATGGGGAACATCGGATCGATTAACAAAACCAATGGAATCTTATAAAAATGCTATTTGTACACTTAACAAAATTATCTTTTTGATTTTGTGGATTGAATTTGGATAGCGAATGGAACAATATCAACAGTCCCTAAAGAACTTGACAAGTTGTAACACCGAATACAGCTCAAATTACTAAGTACTTCAAACGAAAGAAATAAAAATTGTATGGAATTTATTGTAAAACTTATGGAAATTACATTACACAATAAGGGACCTTAGGCGAAAAACGTAAAAGATATAAAAGAATATCTTTTAAGTCCAGTTTTCAGTACATCGAAAATGTACTTCTTTTATTTGTTTTTAATTTTTTTATTTGTAAAATTTATAGAGTAAAAAACTGTACTAGATGTTACACTGAATGACGATTGTGTGAAACTAGGATAGGTTTAAGGACATAGGTTGGTTTCAACTAAACATCACCCGCATTGCAGTATTATCTTCGGTGTTTGAAACTTATCTGTATTAAAGTTATCCTTGTAAGGAACTTAATAAAATGTCAATGATATGGTGACCACAAGAGTGAGCCCTTTACTTCGTCTTGTTTGCTGAAAACATTCTTTTTCTTAAAAAAAACTTTTTCAAATTAATGCCCACATACAAAACGACATTTGTTTCTTGCTGATACAAGAGTATCAAAGAAAAATAATTCTGGGTTTGCTCTTCATGTTTTTCTATCCCGTCAAAAATCAAAAATTTCAAAAGTTCTTATTGAAATAAAAATTGCCCAAAATATAATTATATTTTTTTTATTCAATTAATAAAATGCAGTCATCCTGCATGCCAACATAAAAAATTAATAAACTAAATTCAGTCTCTCTATCATAACAATGACGGTATTATAGGCATTTAACCCTTTATTGTTGCCACAACGTTAGCCGCCTGTTGAGCGATAGCGATGGTCTTGATTGTGGCATCACGAACATTCTGACCCGTTCGCTCCTAGAAAAAGAAAAAAAAGCACCAGTTAAAAAATATCAACCGTCGAGTAAAACCTTCTATTAGCTTACAATTCGCTTTCCAAATTTTTTCAACCAACCGGCTTGAGTTTGTCCAGCGAACACTGCGAGAACGAGAGCGATGAAGAAGAATACTTTTGTGAAGTTCATGGCGGAACTGGTTTTCTAAATTGCAAACAAGCACTTTAATTAGATTCGTGCTCTTTCAGCTGGCTGCTGTGACTGATACCCAATGTGTGGCGACCTTGCCTTATATAGCGAGACTTCCTTATCGTCGGGGGATTCCGTGGACCGTTGCGGGAAGAAAACTTTACAGGAAAATGCAGATGGTCTAAAGTGAAGCGGGAATCCCTCATATAATATGAATAAGAGATAACCGCTGGACATTATGACGTCTTGGATGCGATATTTCCGTTACTTGATTCGTGGGAAAAGTGATTCATGATGTTGATTATTTGTTTCTGCAATTTCAACTTAGTGGGGCATTGAATGTTTTTTAAATATAAATTTACTGGAGAGGGTGCTTGCTTGCTTAGAGAAAGCAAATATGTGAGGTAAGAAATTAAACGGTTATTTTATTAAGAAAATATTTTTTGGAGGCTTACGACCTCTTTATTTGAATTGAATATTACAACTGAACTTCTTAAAACTAACTAAGAAGCTTATCATCTAGTGCGGCTATGGGATCATGGGATGAGAACGTGCAGGAATGCGGGTTCTTCAGTGCAGGAATGCGGGTTCTTCAGGTGAAGTGGATTGTTGGTGTCATATTTATATGTGCACTGGTGGACGTGCACTGATGTCATGTTGCTGACATGTGCCAGACATCACGAATGATCATGCGGACAACACACATTGTGTTCCAAATGCATGGTTTCCGGTTTCATCATAAGGAATGTGCTGTTCTCATTACCTTATAGCAGTTTTTTTTGCATGCTTGCTGCTTGTAGTTGTGGTCTCCTTACATTTTATGATTTGTTTTATCAGGTGCGTTTTTAGTAATAACTTGTGTTCAAGGTTTCTGCTTAGAGTGAATCGCTGTTATTTTGCTCCGGTATACATAGCTTTGCTGTTCTTGGCCACCTCGATTATCTATTAGGGTTTTTATGTTATGCCTATTTTTTCAGTGCAAACATTACTAATTGTTAAACAGTAATCTGCTTGTAATAGCGAATACGTTTTCCGCTACGCCAAGGCGTTCGCGGTACTAGAGTGGAAGAGAAGTTCAATCTCAAGTCGAAGATCACGGGTTCAATTCCTGAGAAAATGCAAAAAAAACTCAAATAGTACTTTTTATTATTATTTATCCGTAGAAGATTCCTTATTAAATTGCATCGTTCAAAGTTCAGATAATTGTTAGTACACTGTCTTTATAAGAGAACAATAGCATGCACAACACGAGTAGTTGCTGAACGAGGTCATGTTCGCCGTATCGACTGTTGCGCAGAGAGCATTTATAATCTGCAATAGGCAAATTCTGTCCTTCCTAGGCGATTAAAAGGTGGAATTCGTCACAAGGCATCACAAGAGACGTACGTAGTTGCCGAAAGGTTGGGCCCATATCTATTACTATGGTACTTCTCAATTTTAATCTGTTTTCTGTGTCTCATGCAATCCCAAACGGTCTTGGTTTTCAAAATTCGGTGTATTCTTTCCTATTTTTAGAGAATCCATCTTATCCTTTCATTTTTCCAATTATATTTGACGAAAATACTAATTTATCAATAGGTCTTATACACAAGTACATCTTGGGACTGGCTTACTTCTAAGAGTTTCACCTGGCGTAGGGGCATGACTTTTTCGTCAGTATGATGTTACAAACTTTTCTGGAGTGAATGTACAGAACACATACTCTACACTAGACTGATGAACAAAAAGGACGGTCTAAACAAATTCAGCTCAAAACATTAAATACAACTTGCGATGTTGGAATTCATTAAGAGTTTTGTTTAGAGGTTTCCAGAAACCACTACTTTCGCCTTAAGAATCCCATCCCCACAACCCACTGTTACGCAGCCTCCCCTTCTCATATTCCGACAAATCACTGAAATCAATCAATGATGACAACGGCCATCAAAACACAATTCAATCTCACCCTCTGTCGTGCACTGGTAATTTTTCATCGAAATTAATTTAATTGAAATCACAAAGGATAACCAAATCCTAAATGATCCAAATAAACTGAACAATTTCTCATGTCTGTGGCATTCGTCGTCTTCGATAATAATGGCGCACGTTCGATCTCAAACCGCAATCGTTCGCTCTCGTTCTGCACCACCAACTCACGGAGTGTCCTTGTCAGTTGGCAGTGTATTGTTTTGCAAACATACACCCAGCACGGTTGCACACACTTATCAATCTAAAGAAATGTCGCGTGTTTCGATTTGCATTTTTTTGCGATTCGTTCTACTCTAACAGGCTACAGACGTGCGAACAAGGACTTTCCTGCGAAATTACACACCATCCAACAAGCACCCCAACCCTCGTGGAGTGTAATTGAAGCATCACCGGAGGAGGGTGACGCTCCTCAGTAGCAGATCCCATAATGTACGTACCTCGAATCTATTGACACCAGTAACCACTGCTTGGCCCAGATTCCCTGCGCTTTTGTCATGTCAATTTAAAATTGCGTGTAAATCAATTGTGAGCGAGTATGGGAACGCCACCAAGTTTTGCTTGACTTCACGAAGAGCTAATAAATCACGTTAAGGATCGTCTCCAACGCTACTTTTTGTCCTCCGCGTGCGTTGCCGTGTTTTTGTCAATTTTTCAGGCTTGGACCGGGATAAGTGCGTATCCATATGTGACCCATTCAATGCAGTCTTGAGACGAAAATTTAAATTGTCTCGTCTTCATTCTCTCCCGCAGGCATGGCATCAGAATGAAGATACATCACGCATCGGATTATTGGAGACAAGTCATAAATATTCCGACTGACACCGCGAGCGACTGGAGGGTGATACCGGGAGTGTTTTACATTTTTCAGCAGTTTTCGTGTCAATTTTATGATTTTTTCAACTCACTGTGACAATTTATAGCGCACCTCAATGGATTTCAGATGCAAATCAGATGTGTAAAGCTGTTGCCTTAATGGCTAACTATAAAAGTCGAACTGGCTACGCACGTCAGATAGCTGCTTAATGACTCCTGTGGCTGGGCGTTGAAATGTTGATGATGAATTGCTTTGCTGGGTCGCATACAAATGACAAGATTTGAATGCAGTGAGTTGTAGTGGCAAATAAGTTTACTTCTCTTTGAGCTTTTGTATGTAGTTTGTAGGTATTTGCAAGAAAATATTTAATAGGATGTTCTTCAAGGAAGTAGGTCAAACTAAGTGTCGTGGCTAAGCTTTACTTAATTATATAAGAATGAATGTAGGAACAAGAATTTTCAAATTTAAGATGCTGTAATATTTTTGGTGTAAAGCCATTCGATAGCCCACACTTTCTAAAATCGATGGTAGTCAAGCTTAAAGATTCATCCCAAGAATAAGAAGACACGCGTCATATTATGCGTCCATTTTTGTTAATCTCTGTTTCGATTAACAAGGCTGACATTAACGAACGCCACTACAGTCAACAGGTTGACCAACGCCAAGCTTGTTCGTTAACTATTCGCGTTGTACGCGCTACTGCTTCTATCGAGTAGAAGGGGCCTTAAGTTTCTTGCTGACTTCGAACGGCGAAGTTTGAGAAGCAGTTCGAAAGAGATAATGCCGTGGTCAGCCGGAAATTGAACCTGAATCTACCAACCACGCCACGGCGGTCCAGCTGTGTATTGAATTTCACTCCCTTTTTTATCTGGAATGCAAATAAATAATTATTTGAATCACTTTAAGTGATATCCGTATCCGGGTAATAGAAATAAAGTTTCCAGAAATTATAATTATAAGCTCAAAAAATAATTATTTTTAGTGAAGTTCAGAATGTTAATAAACTTGACACTTGTCGTCAAAACCTTTTTAAGGTTCTGTCAATATTACCAAGTTTTGATCTGCCAAACTTAAATTTTTTCTAAAGTTTGGTTTAACCCAAAAAGGGAAAATTAATTCATTGGCGCCCTTATAAATGTAATTTGGGAAACCCTACCACATTTATGCACCGCAAGTATGAAGAAGTTATCATTACTTTTACCGTATAGTTTTACGAACGTGCGTAAAAATGGACATGCGTATATTTGAAGCCAAAATTTGTACAAGTGGTTTATTTCTATGAAGTTAATTTCTAACTAAGGCAAAAATGAACTTTCTCCATTACCGGTTTTTCTTAAGCAGTTTTTTTTTCTACAATTAACACTGCCTATCAGCTGTCATTTTTTGAACTTAAAATGCATAAATTCTAAGGTAGGGCTATGTCGATAACTGCGAAACTTTCTTGCGTCACTGTAAATTTGTCGGTCCTATAGGTAAGTGAATTTTTATGAGTTTTCGATATTCTTGTGACGATAATTATATACAAATTAATTCCCTTGTTTTCACGAAGAAAGTCAGTTACTATGTTCTCAATTATATGGACTAAAACAAAACTTAAACTTCGCCCCTTATCGCGTTCGTCTTAACACGAATTGAAAATAATAAAACACTCGATCCACTTCTACCATTTGTTTACATTCCCAATTTTAAAGCATTGATTCACAAGCGATGACCTCATGTGTAGTTTGCAAAAAAACAAAAGACACATCAGTGGTACGGAAACTCCGTGATATCACTTACATATGTGGGATTTTGCCTGGAGCACTGTTGGAATCCCCGAACTTCTTAAAATTAAATTGTTTTTGTATTTAAAGCCACTCTTGTTAAGAACCTTTGTCTAAGCGCTACTTGAAAAATTCTCGTTCGCTTCCAACTTTTAGACTTAGCGATGTATTTTGCCAAATTACTTTTTCTCATATCTCTGATTTGGCGGTGTTTGCGCAACAAATCAAAGCTGCAGGGTGGAAAAAATTTATAAAAGTAAGAACACCATGCTGTCTTTCAATTAATTTTTGAACTGGTTAATAAACTGCTCTTGAGGTAAGATGTCCATATTGCGAGCCAGAAAAAATAGGACATTTTGTGCTTAACAAACCTTCCCCCACCACACCACTTTGCGTATAGTAAAAGGAAAAATGATACAATTCAATACGAACAAATTATATTTATTTTATTAAATATAGGCAAAAATATTATAATTGTTGGCGCTACAGTCCAAAGGGGGGCCAGGGCCTAGCTTGCTCATCAACTACTCGTGTTGTGCGCGCTACTGTTCTCTCACGAGTAGAAGGGACCTACAGTTTTTTGCCGACTCCGAACGGCGAAATTTGAGAAGCTTTAGACAGTTATTACTCTTTGAGTGTTGTCAGCAGCTCGAAAGAGGTGGTGCCGTAAAATATTAGAAAAATTGGTGTTGAACTGGGATATATATATATATATATATATATATATATATATATTAATATATATATATTAATATATATATATATAGGCAATTAAACAAAAAAAAAATAAATATTTTTAGAATTCACGTACATTAGTTGCCATAATAATAATACGTCACCATCGTCATCATCAGATATTTTTTGTTATTTGACAAAACGTCATAAAATGTATTGCAGTTTAGGCCCCTTAAGTTGTACAGCACAATCAAGATAGATTTTACTGTTCCTTTTGTTAGTTGATTTCTTTCTTTTGTTAGATGTGAACCAACGAGTGTAAGAACGAGGTCAACATTGACACTTTTGCCAGGAATGCAAAAGAAAAATTGACACAATCGAAGAAGCTCTGAATAGTATTCACAATTTTTTGTACATAGTTGTTTCGTAACTTAGTATTAAATTATGATAAAGAGGACAAAATAAACGCAGAAAAATAAAGAGAACAAAGAAGATCCAGATGAAAAAAGGAGACTACATATAAGATCGACGCCAAAAAAGAGGGCATGTCCTCTTTCAAAGATGATCTGGAAACGCTATCTTGAGGGAATCTTCAGAATACATACTTTACTTTAAGACTTCATTTCAAAATAAAATTATAATTTCAAGGAATAATTGTGTAAAGTGCTTTGTGCTTAAGTCGTAATAGTTCTATATTATATGCAATATTTGGAACTATAATTAAACGTTTAACAACATGCGGTTGTTAATATCTAACTCATTTTTAACTGAAGGGGAAAAATTAAATGGTGAACGGGAATACCATTTAAAATGGAAATGCTCGGAACTGATTTTAATAAAAATTCCCTTTAAAAGTGATTTCTTATCAGCTTCAGAAACATCAGTATAACAATTTTTTCTCAATTTATGCCCTTTTCTCAATTTGTGCCCTTAATTTTATGATAACTTTAATTGAAGAACACTTTAATTATTGGAACTCCATAAGAATCTCGGGATGGATTCTCTCCATATTTTTGAAGATAGGTACCAACAATTCGAAAATCACAGTATGTCCAGCTACTAACTGCTGGTTTTTATAATCCAAGCATTTTGATAAGCTGCGTCTAGTCCAAATGCAAACGGGGTATCACCAATTTTTAATGCAAAGACTGGCCCTCATAGAATCAAGAATTTTATCAGAACGGTCAACTCCGCCCATATATAAGGTTGTCAAATATCTCCCTTCCGCCGGCTATGCAAAGCGCTACAGAGCTCGTATCTGGCAATACTATACATCATTTGAAAGGTAACCTACAAACGGCGCTATGCACGATTAGTTTGGATATTGCGTTCAACAGTTACAGATGTGTTAACATGGAGTTCACTAACGCCAAAATTCGCGCAGTTTTAAAGTTTTAAGCAAATCCGCAAGAGAAACGTTCCGTGAGATTAATGCTGTTTTGGAGGATGGTACTCTATCACTTCGAACCGCGGAGGAATGGTTTCGACGATTCAGAGCCGGTGAAAGCGACGCCATGAATAAGCCAGCCGGCGCAAGACCTGTGACGACGAATACCGATCGTATCATGGAAATACTCGAATTAGACTATCGCCCCTTAGATGGGAGTTGGTCACCAAACCATTTTAAACCATCTGCAGAGGGCTGTATACAAAAAAAGCTTGATGTGACACAAAAAAACCTTCTGGACCGAATTAACGCCTGCGATATGCTGCTGAAACGAAACAAACCCGACCCATTTTTGATGCGTATGGCGACTGGCGATGAAGAATGGATCACATACGACAATATCAAGCGAAAACAGTCGTGGTTGAGGGCCGGTGAATCGTCCCAAACAGTGGCCAAGCCGGGATTGACGGCCAGGAAGGTTTTGCTGTGTGTTTGGTGCGATTAGAAGGGAATCATCCACTATTTGTTGCTCCCATATGGCCAGACGCTTAATTCTACCATCTACTGCGAACAACTGGAACACTTGAAGCAGGAGATGGACCAGAAGCGTCCAGAATTAGCCAAGAGGAAGGGTGTAGTGTTCCATAAGGACAACGCAAGACCACACACTTCGTTGATGACTGGTCAGAAGCTACGGGGGCCGGGATGGGAGGTTTTATCACATCCATCATATAGCCCAGACATAGCGCCTCGAGATTACCACGAATTGAATCAGCAGTTAATAGTTTTCCAGGTGGCTTTCTCGAATAGTTCCAGTTCCTAAAATATTCTGTTCTATCAATTATTTGAGAAGGAGTAGTGAAAAATTTATGAAAGTATACGTTGTATGGTCCTAATTCTTATGGTAGTCTATAATGTACAAAACAATTGCAGCCCCTAGATCATATGCTGGCTGCATTTTTAGAATTGGGTCGGACGCACCTTTATATAATTTGCAGTTTACCAAATATCCAAGACGAATAGCTGCCGACCAGACCTTGTGTTTTCCGTGGACATGCTTCTGCTTTTTACTGTGCCTCCCTATTTAAATAGAATTGTCTCGTCTATAGACATGTGTGAAGAACCGGCTTTTTCAAATTTGGCGCGAAATTGTTGTTGAGTTTGGTGAAATATTGGCTGACCTTAGCAAACTTGTTGTTGAAGGGTAGATTTGTATTGTCACACAGATGATATACTGCTGAATTCCAAAAAAATGTTTCGCCTTATACTGGAAGCTATAATTTCACCCCCAAGACATTTGCATGTACTTCCACCACGCATGTACTACACAACTATCTCTTCAGTTGTGACATTTGAAGTGTGATTTCGTTACAAGGTGCTCATATTTACCGTACAACAAAACATTCGACGGTTGTCAAAATCGCCTCATTATTTATCACTTTCTAACACAGTCTCCCTTACACGTCTGTGGTGCGCCCTTTTCTACTATATGACGTTGCAGTTTGGTGGCCTGCACTAGACACAGCCTCCCACTATAACACTATCAGAAAAGTCCAGCGACTGGCCTCCATATGTATCTGCGGTGCTCTAAGAACCACCCCATCAGATGCATTGGACGTCATTCTCAACCTTATGCCCATAGATCTGGTTGCCCAACAGGCGGCGGCTAGTACAGCCATAAGACTGATCTCCTCATTACAATGGAACGTGTCCCACGGACACTCAAGAATCCCTCAAAGAGTAAACTTTGTATACCAGAACCTTGACTATGCGGCACCGAAGGTCTTTTTGACACAACATTTCCGCACTATGATCCCTGAACGAGACGCGTGGTCGGCGAACCCACAATGGGTTGCTGACGCTACGTGCATCTACACCGACGGATCAAAAACAAACGAAGGCGTTGGTTGCGGAGACTACTCTGAGGATCTGAACCTTAGTTTAAAATTTAGGCTTCCCAATCACTGTAGCGTTTTCCAAGCTGAAGTAATGGCCATTCGCGAAGCACTGTCTTGGCTGAAGAGGAATAGTATATCCTCAGCTGATATCCTTATTCTTACGGATAGTCAGGCAGCACTCAGGGCCCTGGAATCTGTCTCAACAAACTCCAAGACGGTCATGAACTGCCGCACATCTTTAGATGAGATAGCTGAGCGGTTCAACATAAGCCTGTGCTGGGTGCCAGGTCACAGAGACATTCCGGGTAACTGCCAAGCAGACGAATTGGCCAGGCTTGCCACAACGCAACCACTACTTCAGGAACACGAACACCTCGGTAGCCCTCTCGCTACATGCAAGTTAGTACTGCATTTGAACGCGATCCATCAGACTAATCAAAGATGGTCTAACCATAACCTTTGTCGCGTCTCCAAGGAGGTGTAACCCTCTCTTGAACCCAAATGCTCCAGACTGCTACTATCGCTCAAAAGATCAGACATAAGCCTGGTCATGGGAGCTATAACCGAGCACTGTCACATCGGCGAGCATGCTAGCAGGCTAGGGGCTCCCTCAAACGATTTTTGCAGAAGCTGCAGGGATGAGGAAGAACCAGAAACCCTACTACACCTGTTATGCACATGCCCGGCGCTCTCGCGCCTCAGACACAAACGCTTTGGAAGCTATTTCCTCAACGGCCTACATGACCTCAATAAAACCCCTCCCGCCGACATTTTAAACTTTATCATCAGCTCCAGCTGGGTTTAGGTTCTTCCCACATGGTGTGGCAGCACAATGGTCCTGTATGGGACTAAGTGTATTCATCGCCCACCATAACCTACCTAACACAGTCTCCCTTGCCACATGCAGCGAAAAACGTATAGTTGCACGACTTTTGTACTGTATTGTCATTTTTGAACTTTCTTTTTCGGTTTCTT
This sequence comes from Eristalinus aeneus, assembly GCA_955652365.1. Taxonomy (NCBI): domain Eukaryota; kingdom Metazoa; phylum Arthropoda; class Insecta; order Diptera; family Syrphidae; genus Eristalinus; species Eristalinus aeneus. Next base: position 64,618,615 of record OY019130.1, on the reverse strand, counting down.
CTAGATCTTCCTCCTCATGATCCTTCCAGTTATCTCCTAAATTAGATCATTAAGTATGCTCTACTTCAGAACGAAGAAACCTGTAAGGCGTGAAACATCTCCTAGAAACCATCACGATAAAGCGATTAACCAATCGGTTATCAACTGTTTTGCTATAGCACTGCTCAGTTTCACCTCCAGGTGACATTTCATATTTTGAACAAAATCCTAACCATGCCCACAGATTCATTTACCGAATGCAATTATAAGAAAGGCAATCTATTTTTTTTAATTTTTCCTGTTTATATTGCAGATATAAATAAAAACAACAGAATCTCAATGGAACGCGGAACAATTGAACAACTTTGACTTAAAAGCTAGCTTTGCCACACTTATTGCCTTTTAAGTGATAACAGCAAGATACAAAAATGTTATTATCGTACTATGAACATTTAATTTAAAAGTCTGTCAACTGAAGGTGACACTGGGAATTAAAGAGTTAATAAAAGGGCTTTCATTAAGAACGGAAAAAGTCCGAAAAAGTATTATGTATTAGGGACAATGGGCGAAAGGGCAATGTATAAAATTCAATTTCCTTCGCATGACCACGCGGGTACGCCCAATCGTTGAACTCAATTTTCGACCATTTCCTGTTTGGTATTGGCTCAGAGTTCAACTTCTGTTACTAGCTTATTGAAGGCTTTAAAACACATGAATTTAGCGTCAGTGCTATAGGCATTTTTCCTTTAAAAACACACGCACTAAAATAGATTGTAACATATGCTGTGTGGCAGGTTAGAATTAAGAACCATTTAAATGGTTTAACATCTAAGGTCTTGTATTAACTTAAATTTGTGCTGATATACATAAGTCTCAAAATTGTTTCCTTGCGAGAATTCAAAAAGGTTAGTTTCGTGTTGAATGTATATGGGTCTCACCAATTAATGTTTAGGCTAGCAGTATCTTGCGCACTTTTCCTCGTTTTGTACACATAAGGCATGTTTTCTATAAAGTTAGCAAATTGAAGGACACTGTAACATTTTCAACTATTTGACAGAAAATATTTAATGCCGTGCACGAAATTAAATAAAACGGTTTTTTGAAAAATGTCAAATGAAATTATAGAAAGGGGGTATAGGTACCAGAATTTTGCCCCAAAAGCAAACATGAATAACGATTACATGTAATCTGTACCTCACTGCTGCATTCACGCGCAGACACCATAATCTTTATCAAATTGGTGATGTCGACGCTATGCTTTCTATCGCCCTCACCCAAAAGGTCGAGAAAAAAATCCAACTCAATCTAAGGAGCAGACTCAAAAAACTTACGCGCACAAGAGTTAAAGAATCGAAGTTGTCACGTTGAAACCTTTATCAGTAATCCTCAAATTTAACGACCTTCCGCGCATGCAAACAGATAATAATTGAACATATTCCCTAGGTGAAGTCTCCACCGCCACGCAATCACAGAAAGTTAATTAAAACAGCAACGAGACGCTTCAGTTATCGCACGTTCTACTCCCCTGGACAAAGGTAGGATATCCTTGCAAAAACACAAAAAGAATCGAAATTGGCAAATGTTTACTCATCCAGAAAGCTATTCCCAAATTTGAATCGAAAAAAGGCGAACACAAAACGGAAACGTGTGCTCATAGTAGGAACGTATCCAATCTGACCGTTTGTATAGGGCGTCCAACGTCCGCAATGATCCGCAACGTCCGGATAAAAATGATAAACGCTTTTCCGGTGCGCTCGCTTCTATACACTCAAACATGCACGCACACACACGAGACATCCCTTAAACAAAGGCACTTTCAATTTCATCGGAACTGTCCTGTGAACGATTTTTCTTCACTTTTTCTCATCCTTGTCCTGCGGGACAATGGTTTTCCAATTACGGGACCATTCTCTCACCCTGTTGTCGACCATGGGTCAGACATAACGACGCCTCATCGACCGCACTGAATCAAAAGCCCATACGAACACACGACCGCTCACAGTCGAGAGTAATCAACGATGCGCTCGCCGTGGTGTCAGCAAGCGGTGAGGGAGACAAACACACAACTACACAGCCGAACTCACAGGCATGTGCGTAATTGTGGCCGGAAATGGAAATGTGTTCGAAATACACGTTCCCATGTTCATTTTTTACCAGCTCGCGCAATAAATTTCAATTTAATCGAAGTTACAACAAAGAGACCAGCAAACACATGCTGCATGCGGAAGAGAAAAAAAACTCACCCTGTGTCCTTGTGTCCGGCAAATGCCGCCACGTTTGTGTTCGCAAACGTCGGCATCAAAATTCAGTGCACAAGCGAAAAGCAGCAATGCTGACCAACGGGTGGCGTCTGCAGAAGGATGTTCTGGCAGCATTGCTGCACCCCTCCGAAGGCGAAGGGCAGTTTTTTAATCAATTTTATTGAAAGTCATCGAGTTGAAGTAAAAGGATTAAAATATTTAGCAATGATACGAGCTGATAAACGGTTTCGCCGCGGGCTGACCATCTGTGATGTGACGAGTTGGGCACGTACACATGTATGTACATATGTACCTTGTGCGGGGGGGATGGGCGGTGAACCGAAATAAATGGCAACTTGTTAGCATTCGAAGGGCTAGAGTGTGTCGCATGGAAATGGTCCAGCTAATCGCCAGTCATTCTACTAATTTGAGTTGGGTACACTTGGTTTGGATGATGGTCAGTGTGACTAAGCGGAAAATTGCGCGTGATAAATGAACATCGGCTACGCTTTGACAGGACAGATAATGACAGATGAGTGAGTGACAGTTTCGAACAGATGTGCTGGGGTTGGAATGATGAAGCGTTTGGATTAGACGATTTTAAACATTTGAAAAATTTAATGGAAATATTGGAGAAGATGCGACCGCGTCATAATTTATATAACCTTGGGACTGTACGATGTTTGGTTGTAAAACACGAGGCTTTGTCAGTTAGCCTTTGTACAGTACTATTGGTAATACTTAATAAAATTCGTTTAGAGACTCGTAGGAGAATAGCATCGTTCTCCATTGGTGTGTTCCCTCAAGTTCGAGGACGTGTGTGTCTTCAAGTTGATGTTGGAATTCCGTTGACTGCGGTGAACCCCTTAAAAGCTTTATCATTTTAAGAAGGATGACTGCTATAAGAATTCCGAAGAAGAATTGTCTGCACAAGAACGGACTAAAGACTACGAGCTTGAAAGAGAATAAGGATTTTTTTATTTTTGAAACGTGATGGCAACTCCTGCTGAATGACCGGCATGTTTAACATGGAGGAGGCTCAGTAATGATATGGGGATGGTTTACATCGTCTGGCGTTAATGCGCTCGCAGAGATAAGGGGAGAAAAGACCGGTGAGATTTTCGAAAATCTTTTAAATACACACCCAAAGGTAATGTTGTAGATGATTTGTCATTAGCCAGAACTTTTCAGCACAACAATGAACCCAAGCATACTTCGCGGGTCGTATGGACGTGGTTGGAAAATGAACACATAAGAATTTTAAATTGGCCACAACAAAGTTCAGACCTTAACCCAATATAATAAAGCAGGAGTGGGTAAAAATTGCCCCATCAATCGTGCGATTCTGGTGTCCTCTATGCAGCGAAGGTGTGAGGCAATTACTAAAAACGAAGGTTTTCCAACACGGTATTAACAACCCAATGTAAGTCTTTCCATTTGAAATATTCGATTTTAACGGGTTTTTCATATTTTTAATACTCTTTGGCAGCTGGCTTAATTATATGAGCAGGCGTTATTTTACAATAATGACAAAATTTGAACATTTGAATTAAAAGCTATTGAATGATTAATAAAACACTTTCTAAATATTTATAAAATTCAAGAAAAAGAACTGTGCATGCACATTTTTTGAATATTATTGTTCAAGTAATATTTTGATTAAATTCTCTGCACCCTTTAAAGTGGCTTAATTATATCAGCACAAGTGTACAAGAGACGATTACAACATTGTGGTTTTTGCCTTCATATCTTAAGTTGACAGGGAAAGTTCACCATAATGATATAAGAAGTTTATAATAGGCGTGTTCCAGTACTTTCTGCACAAAGCTATGAAGTCTGTCATTTGGTAAGGAGTTGTGGGTAAGAATTTCTCAGAGAGAGATATAATCTCGAAATGTAATTTTGTCGTTTATGAAATGCCAAATTTTAATTGGAGTATTTCCCAAAGTAATATAAACAACACAGGGCAATAGGAAACAGAGCAAATCAACGAACGTCTGTTCCTGTATGCCAACAAATTGGTTTTATGTCAAGCATGAAGCAGCTGAAGTTTCAGCTTATTTATGAGAACCACGTCGCGATCAGGAAATTGAAATTCCCGCAATTCTCACTAACCGATATTGCATTTGTCCGCGAAGGATATAAACTCCAACGTAATTATTTTTTCGAAGAAAATATTTAATAATATTAATTGGATGGCGCGACAGTCCAAAGGGGGACCAGGGACCTAACTTGCTCCTCAGCTACTCGTGTTGTGCGCGCTACTGTTCTCTCACGAGTAGAAAGGATCTACAGTTTTTTGCTCACGAGTAGAAAGGATCTACAGTTTTTTGCCGACTCCCAATGGGGAAGTTTGAGAAGCTTTTTTCTTAGATAGTTATTACTCTTGTAGTGCTGTCAGCAGCTCGAAAGAGTTGGCGCCGTGAAAAATTCGAGGTGTTCGGCTGGGAGTCGAACCTGGATCTTCGGTGTGTGAGTGTCTTACTTTGCCCACTTTGCCACGACGGGCACATGAAGTGAAATAAACTTTATTTAAAAAAATCCACCAGAAAAGCAGGAATCTTACGTAAAGTCTCCGGACTGACTAAAAAAAATTGGTAAATACTATTGACTGTTTTGGCAGTCTGTTTTGCGCCTTAAAATTGTAAATAACTTTTTATTCATTTAGTACATACATGCTTTCAGAAAGGAAAACCCTAATGTAAAAATGCTTTTTTTTTATTACATGCTTGTCTTCTATAATTTCTTTTTACGTTTTAAGTAAACTGAAAACAAAAGTTAAAGGTAAGCACTGGGGAGATGATTGCTTGAATAGTGGGATTGTAGGTACCGCCAAGTAAACAAATTAGATCTGCACGTATACAATGTAAGAGAAATAAGGCTCTGACACATAGAATACTTAATGTACGTAGCGACAAAATATCCGTTCACTGGGAAGTATCTGAAGGAAGCGGATAACACAATGAATATATTAACGCACAGCTGATTTCATTTGACAGTAGATTCAAATTCAATTTGTTTCGGTTATACTGTAGAGCGATCTGATATTCATATTGCAAAAATGCCTCCAGACGAATTACAGAATTTATAATGTGTTTGATGATACTGCTAGAACTAAAAGAATATGAATTAAAAACACGAACTATTTTTCAATTGTTCAATTTTATTTTTATTATTATTTATTTTATGTAAATTAAATGTACACAACTAGTTTATCGTTCAACTTTATTCTTTTTTATTATTTGTTTCATGTAACAATAACAACTTATTTTTATCGTTCTACGTTATTCTTATTTATTATTTATTTTATTCCAACTCTAATTATCCTCTACGAGGACATTAATTGCTGAGGCCACTTTTTCAACTAAACTACTCCGAGCCGACCACACGCTTCTTCAGTAAGAATATTTTGGATAAACAACTTGTTTACCCAAAAGCTAAAGGTATTCACCATGCACTTGCGTAAACAAGTTGCTTACCTTAAACTGTGCACTTGCGTAAACAACTTGTTTGTGTTCTTGCGCGTGTGCATCTGCGTATGCAAGTACAGTCACACTTTTGGGTGTTAACTGCTCCCCCTTCAAGGTCAGCCGTCCTCGGCGGATTATACAAATTTGGCCCAAAAACTTGGATACATACAATCATACTTTGGTTATTGCTATTACTTTTAGTGGAATGCTTAAAATTGAAAATTCGTTTACACTTTTAAATCTAAATTTAATTACTATTTTAGTTAACAAAAAACAACTTAATAAATTCCGTGACTGTTAAATATGCTTAAGTAGGTATAAGTAATATAGAAATAATATAAAAGGAACATATGCAAAATTCAATTCTTAAGCATTAAACACTGCAGAACTAGAACTAAAAAACAATTCAATACCCAACATTTTTGGTCTTCTTTCATCCTTTATCAGTGAACTTAGGGATAATACACTATCTACCGAAAATTGTCTTCTTGAACCTTTCTATTTTCAATAAGCACTGTAGTTCCTAGATCTTGTTGGATTGTTTTCTCAATGAAAAGTTTTCTAAATTTGTTGCCTATTCGCTTGTTTGTTCGTGCATACACTTTATCGCCAGGACTTTATGGCTTCGTTTGCTTCTTTTTATTACGGGACCTTAGATCTGTAACCTGTGTTTCCATAATTCTTCTTCTAACCTCATTCTGTAATGTTGGAGAACTCGAATGTAGAATATCAATCGGTCTTTGTTTCGTTATTGAATGATTGCTTCTATTGTATTATATAGCAGCCAATAAAATAAGTTCATTTGTGTCATTAATACACTGTTCTAATTTTGTGCATCTGGTAATTTCTGTTAAAGTGCTGTGAAATCTTTCAATCTTTCCATTAGTACTGCTGTGAAAAGGAGGTACGGTAAAAATATTTATTTTGAAGAAATCCCGAAGGAAAGTCTTTATAGTTTACTTTGTACTTTAAAAAAAAAATAAGAATTTTGATTAAAGGCTCCTTAACGTCAACTATTGCCCTCGATTTTATTGGTAATACTGTAGCGAATTTAGAGAATTTATCTAGGCAAGTAATGAAATGCAATCTACTGGTGGAATATATATCTAAATGTAATATTTCACCCGTAAAAGATGGTAAGGGTGATTCACCTATTTCTACCATAGTGAGATGTGTTTTCTAATTTTCACATATTGAACAGTTCGAGATGATTTCTGCTAACCTTTTCCGGATGTTGGGGAAGAAGTAATCTCGAAGGATCTGTTGTGTGTTCATACGGAGGGATTAATGAGCTCGATTATGTTCTGCAGTGAGAATTTCTCTCTGATCATTTACATTAAATATATCAATAACAAATTTTCCCGAGTGGACGAAGTTCATTTTGAAATGAATCTAAAACATTCAAAACAAGCATTAACGACACAAGGGTTAACAACATCTTTTAACAATGTCAGTAAATTATTACAATCACAAAATGTTATTATGTGCCTGTACTTTTCTTTATATATTATTTTTCTTATAATTTTATTTTCCGAAGCTTCGCTGAGTATAATCTGGTTCCTAAAGCAACTTACAGGATTTTCTACAGTACGAATCGTTTGAGTCAATGATTCTTCACTGTGTGCTGTTAGTGATTCTGACGTATTTGCTTGCTGCATGATATTAATGTACAGTCTGGATAAAGCATCTGCAACAGTCTTCTTTTCCAGGCTTATAATGGGGAAAATTCCTCCAGAAAGGCTTTCCACCTTATCAGAGAAAGCTAACGTCAGCGGCAGATGATCTTTAAAAATATTGAGTTTTTTAACACCGTATAGGTAATTTCGAAGCTTGCGCAAAAACCAAACTATAGCGAGAAGTTCTCGTTCATTAGTCGCATAGTTTTCCTCAGTTGGTGATAATCATTGTTATCGGTCTACCATTCTGCGACAAGTCAGATACCTAATGCAGAAGAAGAAGCATCGGTTGTCAAGTCGAAAGGCTTATTGTAGTCTGGATAGAGAAGTAGAACATCTTCCGATGCTAAAATGCTCTTGATCCGATTAAAAGCATTGATGGCATCTTCATCGAGCCTTACAGGGATATTTTTAGACTGCCCATTATTGTCATTTTTTCCGCGTAGGTACTTTGTTAGCGGCTTTGTTGTATGGGCATAATCTCTTACGAACCTTCTGTAATACCCGGAGAGTCCCAAAAACGAGCGTAAGCTACAAAGGGTTCTTAGTCTCATACCGTATAATATATTTAACTTTATCTGGACAGATTTTAATGTCTTGTTCGGAGACCACGAAAACTAAAAATTCTACTTCTAGCCTGAAAAGCTTTGATTTTTCCGAGGAAATGCGCATATTTACTTCAAGTTAAATGCAAAGAATTTCATCAATATCTTTAAGATGCTTCTGCTTACCTATATCTCTCAAAATATCTTCAATGGCCCTCTGAAAAATACTTGGTGCATTTTTCAGCCCAAAGGGAAGCCGACAAAATTCAAGTTTCCCATTATTTATGGAAAATGCTGTTTTTTCCCTGTCGCATTCAGATGTTTATCTGGTGAAATCCAGACTTAAGGTCTAATGTTGAGAAAAATAACGACTGTCCTAAGTTTGCAAGGATAACTGAGATGTCTGGAATGGGATATTTGTAATTTGTTGTTTTAGCATTAAGTTTCCTAAAGTTAACCACTAACCGCATTTTTCGATTGCCATCTTCATCAAGTCCCTTCTTATCGGCAACCCAAATAGGGTTATTATAAGGAGACCGCGATGGTCGTATTATACCTGCGTTAGGAAGATCTGAAATCTCCTTGTTGACAAATTGCGCAGCTGCCATTGGGTAGGGATATGCTTTTGAGTAGACTGGCTCATTGTCTATTGTTTTAATTGGTACAAAATAATTATCTATAGATATATTATTATAGATAGTTGCCGCTGTGGCGTAGTAGGTAGAATGTAACGCTCATACGCCGAGGGGTCTACGTTCGGTTCCCGGCTGAACACCTCGAATTTTTCACGGCACAACCTCTTTCGAGCTGCTGACAACACTCAAAGAGGAATAACTGTCTAAGAAAGCTTCTCAAATTTCGCCGTTCGGAGTCGTCACAAAACTGTAGGGCCCTTCTACTCGTGAGAGAACAGTAGCGCGCACAACACGAGTAGTTGATGAGCTAGCTAGGCCCTGGTCCCCCTATGGACTGTAGCGCCAACAATTATTATTATTAGATATATTATTCACGTCCTTGCAAAAGAAATATAGAAGTTTTTCGTCCTTGTTACCATACTTAATGATTCCTTTTTTCATGTCAAATTGTGTCCCTATTTTATGAAGAAAGTCACACCCAATTATACCGTCTAAACTATCAAGGCGAGGGAGAACAAAAAGGGAGTATTTCTGTTAGATAAATTTATTATGCATTTGAATTTGATTGGATCTGATCCATATAGAGATTTTACAATAAATGGAGATTCTATCACCTTAATACCCTTCAGATCGTTATTATGTTTTATGTAATTTTTTGCTGCACCTGTGTCAATTAAAACTTTGATATCCCTCCCTCCCAAAGTTCGACTTATGTAAGGTAGGAGGGAGCTTCCCCTAAAATATATACCTCGTCTCTTATTTCTGAAGTCTCGCTTTCACCCTTTGAAGCTCGTGCATAAACGACTCGTCATTCATATCTATTACATTTTGCACTGCCATAATAGCATTCACAATTGTCAGTTTCCTGTAGTACTGGTTGATTTCGAACTAAATGATCGAATTATTGGGCTTTAAATGGCGGTTATCGTAAAGACTAGTTATTTTTATCAAAAGTGTCATTTCGAAGATACTTATCTGAAAATTTGTATCTTTTTTGTTGTGGTTTATTGCTCATGTAAGTATTAATGTAGTTATTGTAATGTGGTTTTTCAAACGAATTATTTGGGTTTCTTGAGATCTTTAGCGAAAAGTTGAAGGTTCTATTTCCATTGGGTGCACTTTAGGTTGTGTGATACGCTCACGTACATAATGAGGCGAGTTAAATGAATCATATTTATAGTTAGATTGAATCATGGGTTTGTTTGATTGCTCACTGTAATTATTAAAAGAGGTTGCGAATGTATAACGCATTTGATTGGATATTAACTCCTCAGCAAGTGCCAATGTAGTTGGCATATCTGTCTTGACGCAAATAAAACATCGCTCATTGGTTTTTGCAGCCCAGAAATAAATGTCCTAAGCGCGTCCTGTCGGTACTTCTGATTCAGCGAAGCTATGAGCTCGGGTTTACCCTCATGTGTCATTATAGTTTTATTGACTAATAATGTCAATTTCTTTTCGACCACGTGATGTCAATAAAACTCGACTGTAGACATTTTGCCTTGTTTTAGGGTGGACATATCTTACTCTAATAAATAAATTGGAAGCTTATCAGAATAGGTAAAATCTAATCGACTAATTATATCCCTGAAGTTGAGAACAGTGTTGAAAGATGACAAGACCGAATCCGCAGAACCTAGTATTCTGTTTCTGAGTATAGCTATTGCCTGGTAGTATTTCGAACTTCCTTCATAACCTTTAAATATTTTATGGGCGGCAAACGAAGCTTGTCGCCAAGGGACATATATTGAATGAGCACCGTGAAAGTCTGGAAGTGACATAATCAGGTCAAGTGACATAATCAGGTCAAGTGACTCTTCACATTTAATTTGTCGATTAATTACTACTGGCTCATATTCAACAACTCTTGAATGTGTTTCTAAAAGGAAAAGACTGTCCGTAAGCTCACTGACTTTAAATTGCACGAATTTTTGTGTTTCTTTAACTGCGTTTTTAACAGCTGCTGCGATAATTGCGCGTAATTGTGCTTTCTCCATTATAAATATTATTTCTTTACAATTACGTGAGCAATCACAAAAAAGAAACACAAACCATGATTTCTAATGTCTTATCTTAAATAATGACACCATAAAGAACTTTAACTCTTAAACATATGCACTCCACATACTGTACTTGTCTAATTCTACATCTTTTTTTACTTCTTGTATTTTTCAGGCTCCAAATCATTTGTATTTTAAATATTTTAATGTCTTAGGTAAACTCTTTTATTATTTATTGAACTTTATTGTTCTATATCACTTCTTATATTGTCTGGTTGTCCAATTGTGCAATATAAATTAATTGAAAAGAATGTTTCTTTTTCTTCTTTTTGTTTTATTCTTCTTGAGGCAACGCTTTTCTCACTCCTTTACAATGCATTTTTGGATATAACAGAAACTCTCGTTGGGCGCCAATTGAAAACCCGAACTATTTTTCTATAGTTCAATTTTATTTTTTATTATTATTTATTTTATTTAAATTAAAGGCACACAACTAGTTTATTGTTCAACTTCATTCTTATTTATTATTTGTTTCATGTAACAATAAATATCATTTTTTTCAATTTTTATAGTTAAATGCACACAACTTATTTTTTTCTTATGCTACGGTATTTTTATTTATTATTTCTTTTATTCCAACTTTTGTTATACTCTATGAGGACATTAATTACAGAGGCCACTTTTTCAACTAAGCAACCCCTCCCGACCATACGCTTCTTCAGTAAGAATATTTTGGATAAACAACTTGTTTACCCAAAAGCTAACGGTGGTCACCATGCACTTGCGTAAACATGTTGTTTACCTTAAGTTGTGCACTTGCGTAAACAACTGTTTTATGTTCTTGCGCGTGTGCATCTGCGTAAGCAAGTACAGTCACACTTTTGGATGTTAACTTATATTAATACCAAAAAAAGCAACCGTGTATTTTGGGTTCGGAAATTGTACATAGATCAGTTTCCCACGGTAAGTTGGAAAAACTCCTAAGTGTAAGAAATAACAATTAGTATGTTTTCAATATTTTATTATATCTATAATTTATAATTTATTTTATCTGTCCTATCTGGACCGATCGTCACGAGCAACTCTTCCCGTGTGTCGGAATTTCCTGCCACCACTCGTAGCTCTTACATTTTTTCTTTTGTTCTCCCTTTGTGTTTATGTGTGTGGGTTACATAAGAGAACAATGTAGGATTAATGGATGGTAAATAAAATTAATGTTTTGAGCAAGACATAAAGATATCTATAAAATATCAGTATCAACAAACGTTAATTTAAAATTAAAAGAAATCGTTTGAAATGTCGCAATGTGTCGCTTGTCAACGCTAAAGGAGAGAGAAAAGTTAAGAGTCGAGGAAATACATTCACCGCGTGAGCGGCAGCGTTGGTCTATCATAAGAACATATGTATAAACTGAAGGTGAGAGTCATGTGTATGAGACGGAAAATTTTTGCTAAGAATGTCCAGCATTCGGCTCCTTATAATGATACAGGTTGTAGAGAATCATCATGGTCCTTCGAGTAAGGAGCTTAGCCCCCAGCTGTTTCGACGGACCGAAATAATTGTCAGATATTTTCGTCGACATCGTATATTTGTTTTTAGACTCGTTTATTTTGAGACCAGCTTGTTTTCTCTTCTCTTCGATAGCCTTGAATGTTTCCTCAACGGCTTGCTAAGAACGGGCGATAATATGTATGTCATCAGCGTATTACAGCCATTGTACTAATTTGTAGAATATAGTGCTTTCCATGTTTACACATGCCCTCCGTGCTATTCTCTTCACTCCAGTAAGATAGTGCGAAAGGCAAGTGCGAAGAAGACACACGACAGGGTATGCCCGTGCCGAATTTCGGTGCAGATTTGAAACTGCACGTTACATCACTCGGTAGCTCTTAAAACATCAGTCGATATGTGCCGAAAAATCGTACATATCTACATATCGACTCGTACATACAATATCATAAAAGCGCTTAATTGGTTAAGAAGATGTTGTACTATTTAGAACGGACACAAAAAAAATATAACAATTTGTTCCTTTTATATATTATAAGGTCAAAAAACATTTGAAAAGCGAGATAGCATATTTTTGTAAAGTCCGAATATCACAATAAGAAAGCCACAAATATTGTACCCAATACTTAAGTTAATATTGTGTGGTGTATAAAACAAATGAGCATAGGATTGAATATGTAAAACACAGAAGTACAGAAATGTTGCAACGTCTATCAGCAGCTACATCGTACATTTATAAGGAGTAGTCCAGCAGTCAGAAAAACAAAAATTGAAAACTTCCCACTTCTGCGATAAAGCCTTTTCATATTTCCCCAATATATATTTAAATAAGGCTTTCGAGCAATTCTCTTGCATAATATTTCGATTGGACTTACGGCAAATATACTAAATGCGAAGCAAGAGGAATTTCCATTCCTGTAGTTTTTCAAGACTGACTTTTTCATTCTCAAATGGACCAGCTGTTTGCTGTCGATTTTTTGTATATGTTCAAACTGTGTGTCTGGTACAGCGCACTTGCTCTTAAATTATTTACTTGTTATCACATTCCCAACGAATAAAATAGCCGAAATACGTCACCTAGAACATAATGTTATTTTTCTTTATCTCTATCGTGGGAACCCCACTCTTATCATCTCCATCCCAAACTTTTTCAGAAGAAATTGACCAGGGAAACCCCCAGAGATCTTGAAGACGAACTATATAATGCAAGGTCGCCAGACATTGGGCATCAGTCACAGCAGCCAGCTGAAAGAGAACGTATCAGATTAAACTGCTTGTTTGCAATTAAGAAAACCAGTTCCGCCATGAACTTCACAAAAGTATTCTTCTTCGTTGCCCTCGTTTTCGCAGTGTTCGCTGGTCAAACTCAAGCCGGGTGGTTAAAGAAATTCGGAAAGCGAATTGTAAGTTAATAGAAGAATTTACACGACGGTTGATAATTTTTAATTGTTTTTTTTTTTCATTTTGCAGGAGCGAACTGGTCAGAATGTTCGTGATGCCACCATCAAGACCATCGCCATCGCTCAACAGGCGGCTGACGTTGTTGCAACTTTAAAAGGATAAGCTGACAGCGATTTAGCATAGTTTTTCCCATGACTGCCTTTTAAATTAAGACTCTTCTAGAAATAACTTTTTTATCTAATTCCATAAGTATTAAATTATTTTATCAGTTTAAGAAAACTTCTCTTATCAAAACCGTTTTTAATATAAATTAACAAATTTTTAATTTTTTAAATACTGATCGAATTTTTTTTTGACTTTGTGCTTTGGATATTTTTCTACAGGACCTTGAAATTTCAGTTCTGATTTGTAATATAATCTTGACATTTCTGGAGTGAAGCTCAGCTTATTTCCCTATTTAAATTTCTCTCTCTGTCTGTAAACAACGTAGATAGAACTGGGAATTGATGCTTTCTCTATCTTCTGATACCACTGTACAAATATAGACGATGGGATCTCTGCGCTCCTTGTTTTTTTTAATGACGGTTTACCTCCATAATGGAAAAGAAATCCAGGTTTCTAACAAATTTTTTCTAAAGCTTATTCTTACAAACAAAGATGTTAATTTACCACTTTTAGTCTAGGCGCATGCATTTCATTGTTACCAGAAGGAAGTATTGCCGACACTTTAGGTCTAAACTACAGCCAGCACAATATCCTGACTATCAAGACGCTCCAGTTTAGAGGTGAATCATAATGAAAGCGAATATTAAAATACTAAAAAAGAAAACTTAGATGCTTGTGGTTTAAGTGCTTGCACAACTTTTCAACGGCTATGGTTAACCAAATACTTTAGGCCAGAATTTGGGTGAAAAGTTCCGTCCGGAGCATGTTCGAGAATCATCTTGAACCCTTAATGTGTTGTGTTCATAGGATTATTGCTGATAACGGATAGATCCATAAGCCATCTCGAACAACAGCGAGCTCCAGCTGTAACTGAGGCAGCTAGTAGGCGAGCTGATTATTACTCATTTACTGTATACAAAAGTTTTCTAACCTAAACCAAGCATTTTTAAAATTTTAAAAGGACACCCCATCCGTCCAGCGTCATTGTTCATTCTCTAAGCTCGTTGTTCACGTTTGCAAAATTCGCATCCTTTGTATTCCACAAGATATGCCTTATATTCGACAAAGGAGAGGCTAAGAAAATTATCCCAAAAAAGGAGGAATATACATAAAAGCCTGGATCAAGTTTACAGTTCACTGAAACCGAAAATTGCAAATTTTCTCAATCAAACCCCTTGAAACTTTAAAATGTCTACTTTCATGTTTCCTCACAGAATATGTGGCCGTACATCGAACTCCTTTCGAAAATTAAATTTAAAACCAGCAAAGGACAAACAAATACACATTCACCATCACCGTCACCGCCGTCAAAGGAAAAAGAAATCCTTTCAAAGGTGAGTCCGTTAGTTGTCGTTGCGCATTCAAATAACACTGGAAAGGATTTAAAATGTAATTTGACTATGCACGTCACATTATTTGCAAATTAGCCACCCTCCTACACAGTGCCCGTTCAAACAACATACACAGCAATGTACTATACATGGAGGAGGTGGATGTTCACTTGAGCACGGAGTTGAGGGATGGGTAATGTTTTGACATCTCAGCTATCGGCAGCCATCAATATGCATCGATGAACTTGAATAACAAGGACATGTGGCACACATGCAAAATAATGAAATTGGAAGGAGTCGTGCGAGGAAAAAATCTTTGATCTTCGTATTGGGGTAAGGGCCAACAAGATTCGGGCAATAAGTGCCCTTTGACGGGCCAGAGGAGATTGGTAATGTTTGCCTTTGTGTCACCAGCAAAC
Organism: Eristalinus aeneus; assembly: GCA_955652365.1. NCBI lineage: Eukaryota > Metazoa > Arthropoda > Insecta > Diptera > Syrphidae > Eristalinus > Eristalinus aeneus. The sequence goes on along the minus strand of OY019130.1, from coordinate 64,603,245 downwards.
AGGGAGCACTTGAGCGTACTGGTGCTCTGTTCAATTTCAAGCACTTGCTGCCTGAAACACTGTTAGTGACGTTTACGTACAACAGAATAGTCATGAACATTTGCGCATCTATGCCAGGCAAGAAAGCCATGAAGAGAATCATTTTGGTGACATTGGTTAAGTCCAAGAGTTTTAGTCATCCTTCTCTGATTCATCTGTTGAAAAAAAGTTAGCAAATGCCTGCCCTTGGATGATGACTTAAGAAAGTATTTGTAAATAAAGCAGCACATCAATAACCTTTTAATTAATCACAGCCAGCATTTCTAGAGCAACACACCTAGTCAGCGTCTAAATAGCCACACAGAAACCATCAAGAGTTCTTCTTCGTCGCGTTTGGTCTCGTCGTGTTCTCTGGACAAACTTAAGCCGGAAAGTTAAAAAAAATCGGAAAAATATATGCTAAACTAATAGTCATGTGTACTTGACGGCTTATAATGATTTTTTCATGTTTCTTTCATAATTTGGGCGAGCTGGTCAGACTCTTCGCAATGCCGCCATGAAGACGATCGCATATTTCCTTTATCAAGTTTTTAATACATTTAAATACAGAGCAATTGTTTGATTAACATAATAACAATAATAATTAGATGGAGTGATAGGCCACAAGGCCTAACTTGCATACCAACTACTCGTGTTCTGCGCACTACTGTTCTCTCACGAGTAGAAGGGACCTACAGTTTTTTGTCGTCTCCGAACGGTGAAGTTTGAGAAGCTTTTTCTTTGACAGTAATGGCTCTTAGAGTGTTGTCAGCAGCTCGAAAAAGGTGATGCCGGGAAAAAATAGAGGTGCTCAGCCACGAATCGAATCTGGACCTCCGGCGTGTGAGTGTCGCACTCTTACTACAACACTACGGCGGCCACATTAAGTGAAAAAGTGATAAAATGTTTTTAAGCAAAAAACAAAGGCACGGCAGTCCATAAACGAAAGTTTTGCGTGCGATTTTTGGTCCTGTTTGCGTTGATGGCATCTGGAGGAAAATATGTAATGACGAGCTCTATGGACAGTACAGCGACATGCGCCTGGTCAAACGTCTTCGGATACACCACTTAAGATGGCTGGGCCATATAGAGCGTATAGACAGCACTCCTCCGGCCCAAAAAATTTTCGAATCTGAGCCCTTGGAACACTGCAACAGAGGCCAGCCTAAGCACACAAGTGAAGAAGGACCTCAACCATCTTGGAGTGCTCAACTGGAGGCAACTGGCGAAAGATCGTGTTGGCTGGACAGCCGTGTTGGTTGAGGCCCAGGTCCCCCCGGACTGTAGCGCCACAAGAAGAAGAAAAAGAAACTAAACATTTATTTTATGTCTTAATATTATCCTTTAACATAACTATTAAAAAGTGAATATAAGTATCGGTGCAGTACTTAGAAACATAAACCACGGACACAATTATATAAACATCAAACCCACTCAAAACGACACAATGGATAAGTCAGCCGGCGGAAGACCTGTAACGACGAATACCAATCAAATCATGGAAATCATCGAGTTAGACCGGCATGTGGCATCTCGTGACATCGCCCAGGAGATTGGAGTCACCAAACCATTTTAAACCATCTGCAGAAGGCTGGATACAAAAACAAGATTGATGCTTGGGTGCCGCATGATTGACGCGCGATGACCGAATCAACGCCTGCGATATGCTGCTGAAATAGAACTAACCCGACCCATTTTTAAAGCGGATGGTGACTGGCGACGAAAAATGGATCACATACGACAATATCAAGCGAAAACGGTCGTGGTTGAGGGCCGGTGAATCGTCCCAAACAGTTGCCAAGCCGGGATTGACGGCCAGGAAGGTTTTGTTGTGTGTTTGGTGGGATTGGAAGGGAATCATCCACTATGAGCTGCTCCCATATGGCCAGACGCTTAATTCTACCATCTACTGCGAACAACTGGACCGCTTAAAGCAGGCGATCGACCAGAAGCGTCCAGAATTGGCCAACAGGGATTGTATAGTCTTCCACGAAGACAACGCCAGACCACACACTTCGTTGATGACTCGTCAGAAGCTACGGGAGCTCGGATGGGAGGTTTTATCGCATCCACCATATAGCCCAGACATAGCGCCAAGTGATTACCACCTGTTCCTGTCCATGGCGAACGTTCTTCGCAAATAAGAAGGGGGCTGCTACGAGGGGGGTATTATGATGTTGCCGTTTAGATGTAAACAAATTATCGAACAAAACGGCGCATATTTGAACTTTTTATGAAGCATTGAATGAAGTAACATCAAGCCCACTCAAAGATAACTTCAAGCGGCGCATGGATACATTTCAAACGTTCATTTAAACGATACATCGCATTAATTACAAATATGCAATCGTATCCAACAGCAGCTACCAGATACATCGACGCCAACCCAACAGAAGGCGAAAAAGCAGGGAGACTGTCGAAGACCATCTGATCCTTTCCAACTAAGCACTTTCGAGCGCACACAAGTGCAATAAAAAGCATACTATTTACAACACTACCTGTAATCATTGCAACACACATAGGCACTGGTGTCAATATGCAGGGAAGCACCGTCATCCCAGTTCCACATTGTGTTCAGTTCTAATAAACAGGTAAGTCAGAGTGAGTTTATCATTTTTCAGTGACCTGGAAAGTGTATTCCAATATATGTTGCTATAAGAATCATATAAATCGATTATTCATTTCATAGGTGGGCTTCTTTAAAGAAAATCCGTCCTAAAAAACTTCTCAGCCAGTTTCATTTAAAGAGAGTTGGTACCAGCAACTGTATTTATTAATTAAGTTGTTGGTACTTACCCAAATATCCACGTATATGTATTTAATACTATTGCCTCACAAGATTCCAGAACATTATTATCATGATATCCATATACATAACTTGCAACAGAGGACTACCATGCCGTCCTACTGCTATATTTAACCCGTTTTATTCCAAAATGCCCTGTTCACTAACTCGGCATAGCATTGATCTATCAGAAGTCACATCTAAGTTATCATCCCATTATGTGAATTAAAGAATTCATCTTTGCTCTTTCCTTTTGATGTATTGGGTTCGAAGAATGCAACTTCTTTCACCTCGGAGGGATTAAACTTTTAATGAACCCTACGTGAAGAAATTATTAGTATGGAAGAAACCTTATAGAATTCAGGAGAAAGAGTACACCGCTTCAAAGACACAAGACAAATATGTCAACACATTTGGACAAGAATTCTGAACACATTCCAGTGACAAAATCAAGATCAACTTTAAACATACACCTAAGTCTGTTTTTACACGGTAGATTGGTTCCAGAAGAAGCCGTGTAAAAAAAAAAACGTGTAAAAAAAGACATTGATCGTATACAAAAATGGGTGATTTGTTCCTAATCTCTAAAAAATTGGTGAAAAACAAGAAAATTAGTGAAAAAACAAGAATTTAGAATTAGTGAAAAACAAGAAAATTAGTGAAAAAACAAGAATTTTTAAGAACAAGAATTCATGTTTATTTTATTAAATCAAATATATAATGCTTATTTTCACAAGCATAGTAATTAATGATAAAAAAGATATGCACTCTAATCTTAAAAGTAATATAAATTAAATGTATGGCAAGTTCAGGAACTTAACAACTATGTTGTGAACGAAAAGAATAGGTTATTCAATTTTTAAGGTAAAAAATAAAATAAAATAAAATAAGTGATAATCATAAATACAGCAACATAAATTTAATTGCTGTCGTCATCAGTTATTCGCATTCGCTTGCTTCGAACGCGTATATATTCACTATCATCACTGGAATAATTTTGAACTGGACTTTCTCTTGCTCGTTCGGCATCTACATTTTGAAAAAATGAACTCTGTTATGAGCCGTTGTTCGCCAATTCTTGCTACCTCTTTGTATAATTCCTTGTAACGAGCCATACAAGAATTCAGCTCACGTTGGAATTGTGCAGCTCTTTCGACATTGGGATCATTTTTGATGAAATGGTGTCCTAATTTATTTGCAAGTTGAAGCCCTTCTTGAATTAAATTTTCAGTTAATTTTACATCAGCATTCTGTGAGGCAAAATCTTTAAGCTAGTGTTCGAAAACTATCGATAGCACTATCGATACTATCGATGGTTTCAGACTTTTTTCTTTCATAAATACTTTTTTGTGATATGAACATACTTCGCAAAAATTAAATTTGACAAAAAAAATTTAAGTACATAAAATTTCAAATCGTGCTAAATGGAATAAAATCGTGTAATAAAATTAAAAATATTCAATTTTCAAACCGTGTTATATCAAAACCGTGTAAAAAAAGACCGTGTAAAAACAGACTTAGGTGTATTGCTAAAGCTGGACCGCTTAAAGCTACTGGTAATGGCACAGGGAACAGCTGGATCGGTATCTGCAGCTTCAATGATTGTTTCACCATGAATAGAAAATACCCATTCGAATATCAACATCAACATAAAAAGGCATACCCCAGATGAACGATTTGATGAGTCACCTATTACTACGAACGTGAAATGTTGGCGCAAAGTTTTTATTCATCTCTCAGCTGGGAAACACACGTGTAGATCTGCATATTTACGTTCATCCTGTTTCCTTATGCGTGGGTACCCCCCCCCCCCCCCCCCCCTTCTTTTAGGTAATGCATTCAGTTGGGTAGAGTTAAAAAAACACGAATATATATCTCAGCAGAGATTTATTTGTTTCGCCTTCTTCAAAAAGACTTCAAAATATGAACTTCTCTCAATATAATACAACTCAATAGCTATAATGAACAAATGAGGGTTTTTTAGAAACAAAACAAGTTAAAGGGACCCGAATCTTTGAAACAGGGAATGGCGAAGCGTCTCGTGGTTAAATTTAACATACTCGTATGCATTACTCGCAACAGCTGTATTTTGAAGCGATATTAAAGACGATTTTTGGTGTTTTTGTGTTTTTTGAATAGAGCAAGATTATATATTTCTGTTCATCTTCGTGCAGGAACCACGCGTCTGAAAATTTCAACATATATATGGGATGGGAGTGTTGTTTTGAGTTCTTTCCGCAATTTTTCGCAACATTTCGTCGATTTTCAAGCGAGTCGTTTGACTTCGCAGCATTAGTATCACCAATAAGTTTTATCGCTCGCTGTTGGATTCTATTTTATAGGTGCAGAGAGGTCTTAGGAGTTATACGTTAAACTCAAGCTTTGCGCGAATGTACGCCTTATATATTGTTGCCAGGTCAGAAGGGGTGAAATATTTCTTACATCGCTCTAAGAAACCTAGACATTTTGCTGCATTTTTGGCGATCTCGAATATGTGATCGTTCCAACTCAGTGTTGAGTTTATACACGTATCGAGGATGGAAAGTCGTTCAGTTTCAACAATGCAGGAGCGATTCGTAGTTAATAGCAGGTTGTTTTGAAAACGCTTGAGTGCAAGTATACAGCACTGAGTTTTGGAAGCATTAAATTCCACTCTATTATTTTTGCCCAAATCGATTATACTGTCAAGATGAAAATTTAATGAGCTTGACATACGCTGCCGTTCCAAGTCAATGGCCGAAAAGGAGGGACAAGAGCCGAGGAACGAATATGAAAATCTGAGAGTACTGTCATCAGCGAAGGAGTGAATTGGATTAGAAGTGACAGACAGGAGATGATTTATAAAAATGAGGAATAGTGTCGGAGACAAAACGGTGCCCTGGGGATAACCAGCATTAATATGGTGAATATCAAACTTGAACCCATACAATACAACTTATATTGAACGGTTCTAAAGGTAATTTCTGATCCATTGAAGAAGAGATTCATCAACGCCAAAAGCAAGCATTTTCAATAAATATAGAATGATTCCGCTTCATTATTTCTGTCAACTAGTACGTACAGATTGCATCAACACTTTTGTTGTGTTAATAAATTTAACCCACTGTAAGACTGTCAAACGATCTACTATTTCAAATGGCTAAGACTCAAATAATGCTTTAAAGTTCATATAACAGCTGATTTTGACAAGTGTGAAAATTCAACGCCTAGAAAAATAAACAATGCTGTTAAAAGGAAGACAGTAGTTAGTTTCTTATCCACATACGAATTTTTATCTGGAGCGCACAGCTAAAAAATTACTTGCAACACAGATATGAATTTGTGTTGAGATTGATTTCGATTTGTGGGTGTGGTTTCACAAATCCATTACAGGCTAAGAATTAAAATAAAGTGTAGTCCTTTGTGCTGTGTTAAGAAAATTTATTAAAAATATTTGATAGTTGTCAATTAACGAACACATCCCACGTTGGATGTACTGATATGTATGTTCCAATTGCTCTGAAATGCTATGAAAACCTACGAAATTCGCCGAAAAACTTTCCAAAGGCGTTCCATTTGCTGATTTTTTCGTAGAAGAGAGTACTCATGAGGCAGTAAAATATTTCTCCTCCATACGAATTTCTGCCGCAGAAATATCTATGGGCAGCAGATGACTGTTAAATTTTAAATAAAAAAAACCTCTGACATTTCGAATATCTGATAGCTGTTTACATTTAATTTCTTTGACGGTTCGGTTCTGCGAATTTCTACGAGAAGGCTTAGTACAAGTTTCGGAAAAGTAACTTTCGCCAAGAGAATTTTAAACCCAATCTACTCAGCAACGTTTTTCTGCGCACAAATGAATTGGAACAACAGTAATATACATAAGTAGTGTTCTTGCACCCGAAATAAACAATACAAAATAACACAAAACAGTACAAACCAACGCTAATCTACGAAAGTCTGTTTCAATACACAAAAAAATGGGTTTAATGTCAAATGAGCGCTCTCTCGAGAGAGTGAAATTTTGTTCCACCCTGTCGATATTATGCCAAGGATTTTTGTGTAGGTTGCTGCTTTTCAGTCAAATCAATAGATGTTTGTAACTCACATTGTTTTGCTGATTAGAACACACTTTAAGCTTAATTTTTATGAAATAATTAAAAAATCTTACAGAAAACTGGAGCAGATCAACAATTAAAAGTAGGAGGAACTGCAAAGCAGCTCCGGAGAAAAATTTGTTTTTGAAAATCTTACTTGCTTCCTATTTTCATTTCATTATTGCGACAAGTTGTAATAGTTGAGCTGAGACTGCTTGAGAACATTATACAGTGGTGAATGTTTTGTTAAATATATTATACTGAAAGATCAAAACGGCTGTCATAGACAAATTATAGCTCGATTAAGAGCAATGCATCTTTTACCGCTAAAAAGATCAGCACATAATTTCCAAACCATTCCGAAGGCTTTCAAATAGAGATATTCTGATACCGAAACGTGTTATGAACTCTTTTTTAGAGTAAAGTAGAACAATGGTCTCTCAAACAAGAAACCTACTTATGCGTATTTCACCTTGACACTTGAATTTGAGCATCAGTATGTGAAGCTGCATTTTGGTGCGATGCTCATTCAAGTCCACAATAAATAACAACACATAAACTTACTGGAAACCTAATTTAGTTGTTGTTGTGACAATTTCTAATGTAAAACATAAAAAAACAATGTAATATCATATTTTCAGAACTAGGGTCACCAGAATATGAGCGATGGCTGTTTATCTGGATCTCTCAACACTTTTCTTAGGCTAATTGTAGTAGTCTGGTTTTATGTCGAGCGAATATTATTGTTAGGCTATATTGACCGTCCGAATGAAGGAGTAAAATTATCAACATAATCGATGATGTAACTGCATGCTTGCTTTATTTTTTGTTTTGGAAAAATAAATCCAACCAATTACTGCTGCTTTACCTACGTACGGTATCAAATGCAACTTCACATCCGCAGTTTCCACTTTGATCAGGCAATCATTCACAGGCATTCGCTGTTACCAAGGCGATTCCTTCGAACCACCCACTATTTGGAAAATAGCAAACAATTCGGCTGCCAATCAACTGACTGACATCCTTCGAATGCCAGACGTTCATATTTCACTCGTATCGTGACATTTGATTACCCAGTTGTTCAATTACTCCCGCCAGCCATTAGCAGGTAATCCCAACTGTCAGCCAAACCAGACCGTCCACAACCTCTCCCATCACCCACGCTGCACAGCTTCCGTTTGTCGCTTCGAAGGGAGATACCAACAACAACAATAACGCAAAAATTTTAAACCTCTTGAATCATATCGAATTTCGTTTTTTCATGTCGTTTTTTTTTAATTTACCCAACTTCCCCTCGCGCTCAACGACCGATGGTAGGGGTGTGCGCTTATTCAATGCGTTCTAGCGGTAATCTTCCAAATCGATTCGCTTCCAATATCCATTACCCAATCGAGGGACATGCAACAAACGAACAGAACTCATTATTTACCTAATTCATTGAACGCCCTGGCGCATAGCATGTGCCACCACCGTCGCTTGTGTCAGCCATCCAGCCAATATGGTTCATTTTTTTCGGAGCCGCTGGTCCCTTTGTTTGGACTCGTCAAGAATGAAACGCATCTCTCTGTGTATCGTGATTATTGTTATTATTATCCGCATCGACAACAAGGATATAATGGGACGTGTACACAAAACGCAAGTGATTGAGCGAATTCCCCCGGGAAGATGTGCCCATATCCGAGAGTGTCCTTTGTTTCGAATGGGATATCCTTCGTTCATCCTGTATTTTGTTCGCTCAACGTTTCTGGCTTTTTCACTTTTTTCTCTCATTGTTTGATGTTGAAAAGTAAACTGCGTGTGGAAGGGGATGAAGTCAGTGCAGCCACAGACCACCCGCATGCCTTCGACTAGGCTCCTGTTTCCCAATGTGAATTGACAAATTTCACTCAGATGTGCAAACAAGACTATCGAGTGACTGGTAAACATCGACTTTGTAGATTTGCCTGTACTCAGCAGAGTTGATTAGATCAACTTCTGGTGTGGAGTAATTTGAAGCAGCCGATTTGAGATGCTCGTTGTGCCCCCAGAAGATGTTCTCTGTAGATTTTCTTGTCTACTTTTTCAATAGAATAACGAGAACAAAAGCCGACTTAATTACACAGGTATTTTAGTTAAAGTTATGTCAATTGAATCCACATTTGACGCCCGTTGATGTGACGAGTGTGATTTCCATGCACATGTGTGTCTAAGAGTTCTGTGTTCTTTTGGCAACAAAAAAATCCCCGCTTTACAATCGAATTGCGAGTATATAACGCAAAGCGCGCACTGCTGGTATTATCAGTTGCTTTTGAAATCTCCCAGTCTGCCCATTTTGCACTTGCAAACTCATATCAGTATTCAACATGAACTTCACAAAAGTTCTCTTCCTCGTGGCTCTTGTTCTCGCTGTGTTCGCCGGACATAGTCAAGCCGGCTGGTTGAAGAAATTCGGAAAACGAATTGTAAGTTAATCAGTAATTGTTTTTGTTTGTTTGAACTAATTGTGTACTCGTATTTATAGGAACGAACTGGTCAGAATGTTCGTGATGCAACAATCAAAACGATCGCCATCGCTCAGCAAGCGGCGAATGTGGTGGCGACTGTGAAGGGATAAGATAGCTGAAATGGGAAAATTTAAGACTTCAAGATTCTATTTGGTTTTGACAATGAAATAAAAATAAAGGGTGTTCCAAGAAGGACGCAAGATTTAAATTTGGCGCCATTCGAATTGTTATTGTTTGACATTTGAACAATTATTATTGTTTGTTAGTAAAAAGTATAAGGTTTATAAAAATGGGGCGCTACACGAATGAACAACGCATTATCATTGTGAACATGAAAATGCTGATTTTGCCGACGAAATCATCTTTAGTGACGAGACCCATTTCCATCTTGATGGCTTCGTCAATGGGCAGAATTGTCGCATTTGTGGCGAGGAAAATCCTCGAGTAATTCACGAGAAACAAATGTATCCTCAATATGTCACTGTGTGGTGTGGATTTTGGGCTGAAGGAATCATTGGACCTTTTTTTTATGAAATTGAGTCAGGTCAAGCGCAAACAGTCAATGGTGTTCGGTATATTGAAAGATAACCAATTTTTTCTTGCCTAGAACTGAAGAATTGAATGTGGAGGGGATGCGGTTTCAACAAGACGGCGCCACATCTCATACAGCCACAAAAAAAACAATTCAATTACTGCATCAGTCATTTAAATCTTGCTTTCTTGTTGGGACACCCTTTGCATTAAGAACAGTGTAAATTATGGTCGCCGTGGCGTAGTGGGTAGAGTGCGACGCTCACACGGCGAAGGGTCTAGGTTTGACCCCCAGTTCAACACCAATTTTTCTAATATTTCACGGCACCACCTCTTTCGAGCTGCTAACAACACTCAAAGAGTAATAACTGTCTAAGAAAGCTTCTCAAATTTCGCCGTTCGGAGTCGGCAAAAAATTGTAGGTCCCTTCTACTCGTGAGAGAACAGCAGCGCGCACAACACGAGTTGTTGATGAGCAAGCTAGGCCCTGGTCCCCCTTTGGACTGTAGCGCCAACAATTAATTATTAAATTATACAAAAATGAAACAAAATAATTTTAAAATTATTTTTTTCACATCAACGTTATATATCATATATTATAATAAAGTGCAAAAGTTAGCAGTCAGCTATAAATTTTTACAGCTTGTCAGCTTTCTTCTACTTAGCTCCTAAGCTTGGACTTAGGAAGTTTAGCAAGTTTATTTTTCCTTTATCGTTTAACACATTACTCAATAAGTGCAGGGACATATAGTGGGCGCCACTAACAAAAAAGTTAATGCAAAATTAATAATTTTTGTCATGTGTATGAGCCCGAGACATATGTAGGCTCCACTAACAAAAATTATTAACTATTTCAGAGTACCATAAATAGTAAAATTTTTTGGACTGGAGTGACTATACATCTATTTTAAGGCAGTACCAGCAAATCCCACTGTTCCTTCACTCAATGAATGGGTAAAATCTAAGTTTTCTTCCTTACACAATTTACAAAACTGAATATTTTGACAAATCGTCATATAAGATAGGTATGCGAAGATATTCCTTAGAAGGACGCATTTTTTGTATAAAAAAAATGGGTTGTAACCTTGTTCATATATTCTAGCAGAGGTTTTAAACGCTTGAGCTTCTAGTCTATTATAATATAAGAATTTTACTAAAATGGTCATGTTGTATTTCTTGCAGAACGAAATGTGACCGCCGTGTGTTACTTGGGAAAATATTTTGTTTTCAATACATGTATCACTTATTTCGAAACCGTACTATTTATACCTTTGCAAAACTATTCAAATATCATAGCGTCAATTGGCTTAACTATTTTCATTATTGTTTATACGAAGGTTGCCTTTTATATGTCGGGATTGGGCAACTTTAGTGTGGCAATCTGGCAATTGCCAGACATTTTTGAGGTTATACGTACTCAGAACGTTTTGACAAACTAGCGCTATTTTTGTTGTTTACAGTAACTTAAAAGATTCATCTCGACCAAAAAATGGAGTTAAATCGTGAACATTTTCGTGTAATTGTTTTGTACAACTTTCGGCGTGGATTAGCTCAACAACAGTGTATCGATGAACTTAATTCAATTTTTATGGATTAAACTCCATCAAGGACCAGTGTTTATCGATGGTATGGTGAATTCAACAGAGGTCGTAGTTCACTCCGAGACGAATTCCGCGAAGATCTACCAAAATCAGTTGTTGTTCTGGAAACCATTGATGCTGTATGCCAACTGATATTGCAAGATCGTCATGTGACCTATCGTCAGATTGAGACAACCTTAGGCATTAGTGGGATCAGCATACATTCAATATTGTATGAACATTTGACCGTCAAAAAAATTTGTTCGCGTTGGATCCCACACAATTTGTCAATCGCTCAAGAAAAGGCTCGTGTCGATTGGTCGAAAGAAGTGCTCCAAAAATTCGAAACACGTCTATGACATCGTGACAGGTGATGAATAGTGGATTTACGCGTATGAGCCCGAAAGTAAACAGCAGTCGACTGTATGGGTGTTTCAAATTGAGCCAAATCCAACAAAAGTTCCTTGCGCACGAAGCACTTCCAAGCAAATGCTCACCTGTTTTTTCAGAAAACCTGGACATATCGTAACGGTACTACTAGAACAACGCAGAACAGTGGTACACAACCACTTGTGTAGGATTGAGCCGAACGAACAAAAGAATGACCAACTGAACAAACATTTCATCGATTCATCGACTGGGATTCATGCGGATGAACATACCTATTTGTTTTAAATACATATGTATATAGTTTCTCCTTATAATATAACCTATTTGCATTTTCAGCAGTTTAAGATATATTTGTTATGTTAACATTGTACTCATTCATATCTTTATCTGAATTCTTTAATTGAATTGAATTATTTTAAATTGATTTCCCGTATATATTTTGTAATTTGGTTAAGTATTTAGTGCATTCAAAATTTATTGTAAAAGCAGTATGAATGAAAAAGAGATTAGGAATTTGACAGTGGATGGGCTCAAGGAAAAATTAATACAGTTAAATCTACCGACTACAGGACTAAAACCAGAACTACAAGACAGACTCATTCAACAACAAGACTAACGCGGGTTTCAGCTACAGAAGAAACTGAGGATGCTGTAGAAGAAGTACCTGCAGAGATAGATCTAGAAGCATCTCTGGAAGCAATCTTGCCGGTAGACAGAGGAAACATCTTCACATTGCGGGATATCGAATACGCGCTGTTGCCGTTTGATGAAACGGGATACCCTGGCGTGGAACAATGGATCGAAGAATTTGAAGTGAATGCCTTTACAGTTAAGTGTAATGGTTTGCAGGTGTTTTTATATGCCAAGCAATTATTGAAAAGTGCCGCCAAAATGTTTGTCCGCAGCCAAATGGGCATCAGAAAATGGAAATCATTAAAGGAATCACTTCTGAAAGAGTTTGGTAGTCAAATGTCGTCCGCAGAGATTCATCGTAGGTTACAAAGTCGGCGGAAAAAACAAACGGAAACACTATAAGGAGTACTTGTGTAACCTGATGGAAATAGGCAAGTCGGTGGCGTTGGATGACGAAAGCCTAATTACTTATTTTGCTGACGGGATTCAAGACTCAAAGATAAACAAAACTGTTCTATACCAGGCAAATACAGTGAGTCAACTAAAGATGCTTATAAAAGTATATGAGAAGATCAGAGGGTCAACTACGCAGCCAAGCGCAGGATGTAGTCAACAGCCAACAAGTAGTTCTCAGATGGTGAAACCGGAAAGAAAAGACAGAGGGTGTTTCAAAAGTGGAAGTTCATCACATCTAAAAAAAGATTGTCCCACATGGAGAGGCTTTAAATGTTTTACTTGCGGACAGGAGGGACATAGAGTGTAGAAGGCAGCAAGAAAGGAAGGTGAATCTCAAGTCAATACCGCACCAACGAGGGACGAGAACCAGTGGCGAGAATCGCGTAAGCAACCTGAGTCAATCGAATTTTTAAAAACATTCTTATGGAAGGACACACAGTTACAGCGCTATTGGATACCGGAAGCGATTTATGTCTTCTTAGATACGACTATCTACTGCTGAGGGATAATGTCAAGTTAAAGGCTACAAAAAAAACTTTTTCGGGAATCGGAGATAACCGAGTGACGACTTTACGGAGTTTTGAAACTCAATTGGAAGTGGATGGAGTACACATCCAGGTAACGTTTCATGTGGTACGAGAACGGGACTTGCATTATGCAGCGGTGATAGGAAACGATGTGTTGGATGAGGTTGATTTGTTCATTTCAGCTGATAGTGTAGAGTTTAGTTTAAAAGCAAATACCAAATGAGGTGGATACAGGCGGAAAGGCGTTGGAAGTTGTTACTTTGGACAATGGAAGCGGGTTCGACGAAAGAGAATCTGAATAAGAGGAATATAACGTGATGAAGGATTTCGATGCGATCTGTATCGCGGCAAGAGAAGGAGAGTTCCATAGTGAAGAGATTGCCTTTAACCATCTAAAAGGAAGTAACAAAAAGAAGTACAAAGGTTAGTAAGACAATACAACCCTGTGCCCACGAAAGAACCACCAGTGATCAATCAACGAGAAAATGGTAAGAGACAACTTCCCCATGAATTTAATCGACGATGTCAAGATCGACTTCAAGGAGCAGCTGCATTTACCACATTGGATTTGAAGAACGAATTCTTCCACGTCCCACTAGAAGAATCATCACGGAAGTATACTGCTTTTGTTACTAGCGATCGCCAATATGAATTCCTTTATGCGCCATTTGGGTTAAGCAACTCACCTGCAGCCTTCGTTAGATTTGTTCTCGCCGTTTTCCGGGAGCTGATACAATTTACGTGGATGACATAGTTGTTCCAGGCAAGGACGAAGATGAAGCATTAGAGAGGTTAAGAGCTGTACTTAGCGTTGCTGCGGATTATGGGCTGAAGATCAATTGGTGTCAGTGTCAATTTCTGCAGAAAAACATTGAATTCCTAAGCTATTCAATTGGAGAAAACACGATAAGTCCATCGAAGGAGAAAACCATTGCAGTAAGCAAGTTTCCAAGGCCGAATGACAAGAAAATTCTGCAACGATTCCTCGGTTTGACATCGTATTTTCGTCGATTTATTGAAAGCTATGCAGATGTAGCCAAACCACTGTCGGATCTTTTGCGTAAAGGCAGCGAACTGAAAATGGTTTTAGTAAAGTCGCCGGTACTTAAGTTGTTTGACCAGAGGGTGTCTACCGAAATCCATGCTGACGCTAGCAAGTATGGCTACGGAGCTATTCTATAAAAGAAAGACCAAGGACCAACAACTACACCCAATTCAGTACTAGAGCCGAAAAGCAACACCAACTGAGGAGAAATGCTATTCTTACGAGTTGGAAGTTCTAGCGTTCATAGAGGCACTAAAGCGATGGAGAGTTAACGTTTTGGGGATGAGGATTAAGATAGTCACTGATTGCAACGCTTTTTCGATGACTATGACAAAACAAGATGTTCCGCTGAGAGTGGCCAGGTGGGCGATATTCTTACAGGACTTTGATTACGAGATCGAACATTACTCTGGCACGAAGAGCATGGATGCATTGAGCCGTGTATCATGTTTGAAGATTTAGTGACACATAGGCTTGCAGAAGCACAGAAAAGAGATGATTGGACGAGGGCCGTGCTTAAAGTCTTGGAGAATCAGGAATTTGAGGATTTCTTTGTAAATTCGGGAGTATTATTCCGGATCCCGTCAAATAGCTTGTAGTGGTACCAGTGGATATGGAGCGAGAGGTGATTAACATCGCACATCAGCAAGGACACTTTTCCGCCAAGAAAACGCAGGACTTGCTCGAGAAAGATTTCAACATTGAGTTGTGTAAAGTGTATGGTTGTTGAGGCGAAAACTAGGAAAAAGGAAGGATACCTAACGGCTATAGACAAGGAGGATCGGCCATTGGCAACTTTTCACATAGACCATGTCGGACATATGGAGGCAACCAAAAAGCAATGTAACTACATACTCGTTATAGTAGACGCGTTTTCCAAATTTGTTTGGTTATACCCAACGAAAAGCACTGGATCGAGCGAAGTGGTGGATAAGCTGAAGAAACAGTCGGCAACGTTCGAGCAAAAAGGGTAATCACAGATAGAGGAACCGCGTTCACGTCTAGCACATTCAGCGATTACTGCTTATTACTGAAGAAGGTATCCAGCATCTCATTATTCCGACAGGTGTTTCCCGAAAAAACGGGCATGTGGAGGGGACCAACAGGATTGTATTATCGATGCTCGCGAAAGCGTGTGTTGGGAATCCACAGCATTGGTATAAACATGTAGACACGGTACTACGGATAATCAATAATACTTCACCAAGGAGCACGAAGGTTAGTCCGTTCCGTATTTTGACAGGTCTCGATATGCGCATCATCAAAAATCCCCTCCTTTAAGAGTGGTTGAAGGAAGAGTCCTATAGAGAGCTGGATGCAGAACGTGACGTCGTACGATCAGAAACACGGGCGAATATCGAAAAGATACAGCTGGAAAATAGAAAATCCTTCAACATAAGACGGTCACCTGACAAGGGTTACTAGTTGAACGAGTTAGTCGCCATTAAGCGCACTCAGTTCGGTACCAACATGAATCTGAGCCTAAATATCTGTGGCCATACAAGGTCGTCAAGATTAATCGTCACGGCAGATATGAGGTGCACAAGGTAGGTGACCATGAAGGACCAGGAGTAACAACAACTGTCGAAGAATACATATATGAAGAGGTGTAATTAGATGTTTCATTCGAGGACGAATGACTGCCAGGATAGCCGAATGTAGGATTGAGCCGAACGAACGAACAATACTCTCCAAACGACCAACTGAACAAACATTTCACTCAAATACATAAAACACACACGAACAGCAGACTTACATGCATTACACACACATATACGCAGAACGCAGCAAAGACGAGGAACGGAACGAACGAGGATCAATACATAGACGAACAAATTGCCCGAGAGCAGATTCGTCGTCAAACGTTTGATTGAGTCACATCCATGTGTAAAATTAATAGTTACTAAAGTTCTTAAAGTAATAAAGTAAAATAATATAAGTAAAAAATCCTACATTTGTTTGTCAGTTGTCTTCCAAGAAATCGGGAAGACAAACTGCCGAAGACGGATCACTCTTCACCACGACAATGCGAGCTCTCACACATCGGCTCAAACAACTGCATTTTTGAGCACTCAAAACATCGATTTAATGAGTCATCCGCCGTATAGTCCCGACTTGGCACCTAATGACTTCTTTTTATTCCTGTACGTAAAATTTAAAATGAGAGGTAAACGTTTCTGGACACCTGAAGAAGCGGTTGATGCGTTCAGAATGCATGTTTTGGAGATACCTCAATCAGAGTGGCAAAAGTGCTTCGACAATTGGTTCAAACGCATGCAAAAGTGTATAGATCTTAATGGGGAATATTTTGAAAAACAATAAAGCTATTTTCGATGATTAATACTTGTTTTGTTCTCTAATCCGGAAATACCATATATAAGGCAATCCTCGGATATGTTATTATATATACTCTACCATAAATGTCTTATAAATTTTAAATTTTATACAAATGTTTGTTTATTTTAAAAGCACAGCGAATACAATCAAACATTATAGGTTTTGAAAAGGTTGGTTTTTTTAGAAGAACATAACTTTGAAATGAAATAAAACAAAGATGCGTTAAATCACGCGATCTTGGAGCCCAGTTAATGGATCCTTAACATAAAGCTCTGCGGTTTCTTCAATAAAGCAGCTTTAGCCCTAGCTGTTTAACGTGCTGCGTAGTATCTATTACACCTTGATTGTTCAATTGAAAAAGTTCTCATGGTTCTAAAGCGACTACTACTCAGGCTGGCATCGTTTCAACAAAAAAAAAAACAAACACACATACAAAATACGGCGTCTCAAAAAACACTTGAGGACTATCGTCACTCAAAGTACGCCAATTTTATTTACTGAACAAAAAATGTTAATGGAATTCCCCCGTAGAAATTAAGGACAACATTAATGGTGATGTCAATTCTTTCAACAAAACTAAGCCTCTAGTGCTTTTCAACAGTCTATTCGATTTGAAATAAGTCACATGACAGCTGACAAAATGGACGCTAGTTAAAATAATGCTGTCAGTTGAATTTATCATAAAAAAACGCTGGATTGAAAGACATGGTGATTATCCATCTAATATCTTCGGCGATGTAAAATAAAGTTTAAATAAAGGCAGCAAAAAATATTTTCAATTGAAATGCAATAGTTTTGAACTTTGTCTTCGTTACTTTCACAAATAGATGCTTATGTTTCAACAAGTGTGTTAAGTTGATACTAATTTACTAATTTACGAATTTGCTTATTTATTATATTAAATGCTTTTCTTTGAGACACACTACTTTAAAATCGGATACGTATCTCAACACTGAATGAGTTATATTTGGAGTCCTTCTAAATTGGTGTTAGCTTATGGAATTATTCGAACAACTATGTACAGTAAGAAAACAAAGATTTTAAATATATATTTTTTTTCACGATACATCACCTTCCTAAGCGATATCAATTGAACTTACAAGCATTAAGATATTTTTGGTTTGTATACTTGGCTAATAAAATAATGTCTTAGAAATGCTTAACATTGACATTTTTCCTTTCATCTCACAAACGGGATTCCCTGGAATTCACTGATACCTCAAGTAAAAGCCATTTGAACTAGTTTCCACCCCAGAAAAGTTTCGTTGCTCACCTTCTCTCCGTGTTTGCTAGAGAAGCCCGACTAGCTTACAAAAACAAAAAAAAATTAAAATGTGATGAATTACGAATTTCTAAATCAACTTACTAAATAAATCATTCGAGATGTCAAAATAAGAACAATTACCATAGCCCAATTAGCTAAAGTAGCAAGCAGTATTGTTGATGAGGAATGAGTTATGTCCCAGTCTTGTATGCATTATAGATGCGAGACAACTTAGTCTCAGTTACTGGGGACGAAATAGTAACTAATCAAAATTATGTACATTATGAGTTTATCTAAAATTTTCATACAAAAATTTCAGGGATGGTTTATCAGTGAGTCTTCACCTATTCACTCTACATCACTAGGAAAATAAATGATAGTCCTTTTTTGATGGAAAGTGTAAAAGGTTTTAAACTTGTCTTTAAGGTTTTCTACGATTTGTGCATTGGCTTGTGTAGCCGAAAAAGGGGACACTGCCGAGGTGTTTAGTGAGGGAAGTGTGGACCGCTTGTACATCGTAAAAGTAAATCGTCTGTACTCTTGTTTAAGAAAAAATAGAGCAGATCATTTTCAGACGTCAGCATATCAGCTACACTTGTGCTTTCTAAAGGGTCAGCAGTTCATCGGGTCCAGACAGAACCTCTTCTTTCTCTAGCCTGGCAAGTTCATCGATGGTCTCATTTCACGTGATAGCGTGGTAATCAGGTGCTTAATGAGGGCCAGCCTATTCAATGTGTCTATTATATTTAGAAAGAAGTCCAAAAACGCAAATATCTTGAAAATGGTAAAATGATTACGATTTAAGTTTAAAAATTGTTGTTGTTTCCTTCATACCTTCTAAACTGAAAATTTGTGTACACTCTTTTTTAACTCCTTTTTTTATATATAAACTCCGAAAAATCGTAATATGTTGCACTTAATGGAAGTTTCAATTAAAATTATCGAGTTCGCACTGTCTAACTGTAATGGCCAACACATTATTACAATCCTCACCAATTTTTCTGCGTCATTGACAAATAACAGTCCGGGGTCCAGGGCCTTAACCAGTAAGTCTCTCCAGGTAGCACGGTCTTCAACCAGCCGCCTCCAGATTGTGCGCCATCGTTTCCGTAGGTCACCGCTTTTGTGGAGTTGAAGACTCTTTAGTCTGAAAACACTTCAGGATGAAAACTTTTCATGCTAAAAATTTTTCAAGCATCTACATGGCGTTATGGTTTCAGACATTGAGTCCGCCTGGATAGGCTCGCGAATAAATCAAAGTTTTGAGTAAAACAATCATTTTTTTCTAAAATAGTAAAAAATAAATCACACTTTATTTAGAATACTTCTTTATTTTAACCTATTTACATTCTAATTTTACTTATTCATCTTCTCCATTCGAACCATGATCAACCTCTTGAAAGATACGGCCGAGCACTCCAAGTTTATGGGTGATTTGATTTATTTTGTCCGCGTTCTCATTCACTGTCTTGAGCAATGCATCCTGAAATCAAGGATTTACAAATTTGTTCGAATATTCAAAATGCATTTTCTTACTGTTCCAGAATTCAAATCATCAAGCCAATCACCTCTCACAACACTTGCGGAGGAAATAACCAGAAGAGCGGTCAAAACTGCAAATACTTTTGAATTCATTGTAAATGACTTGTGCTCCGTTACTGTCTTCAGTGTCGAATAAAAAGCGGACTGATGAGCAAAATTTTACAACCGCAATCTTAAATACCATCGTTAAGCGGTTGGGAGTCACTGGTGTTCTGAAGGGGATTTTTAACTTCCCACTATTATTGTTTATGAGGGGGATTTTCTTTTGCTTGTACTGATAAAATTCAAAGTGTGAATATGACAGGGGGGAAGAAAGATAATACACGCTCTGTAATCCACTAGCTGGTCCTAAATGTAATCTATGGTGACCCCATATATAAAAGCTGTTACGTTTAGCGTTCTTTACTCAAAAGAGCAATATGGAACCAATAATGTACTTTTCTCAAACACATACTTGCATTAATTTTATGTGTAACAGACTTTCAATACACTAGATCGAAGAATTGCACATGCGTCAAACAATTGCACATACAGTGACATGCAAAAACATTAGGTCAAATATATTTTCAGGAAAATGTTAGTAAAAATAAATGAAAAAAAAAAAAATAAATTAAAAAATAAATAATAAAACCAATTTTTTTTTTGAGTTCTTGTTTTTTTTAGTTTTGCAAAACTTCTGTGCTATATGACGTTCTCTATGTTATATCTGCAAGATTTTCGGTTTTAAGATCTTTAGCAGAGTCTATAGCAGTTTCCTGACATATGACATAAGCATAGCTATTGTTCAACAAATTTGAGTCGTTTCAAATATTGAAACCAAATCTAGCCTCAAATTTTGTTGTGCCGTGAAAAACGCATGGCATGGGCCTGGCATAAAAGCGATGAAGAACTGCTATATCTACTACAGCAATTGCTATAGAGAGAGAAGGCAGCGCTTATTCGGCAGACTTAGGCAAAAAGTCTTGAGCTACGACCCCGCCAGCGAACACCTCATGACGATCCGCATCAAGGCTAAATTCGGGAACATCAGCCTAATTTGCGCTCACGCCATCAACGGATGACAACATCAAGGATGACTTCTATGATCTCCTAGAAAGAACATACGATCGATGCCCCAGCTACGACATCAAGATCGTTCTAGGAGACTTCAATGGCTCAGCTGGGAAAGGAGGACATCTTTGCTGGAGTCATCGGTAAGCACAGCCTGCACGACAACTCATCCGGAAATGGACTCAGGCTGTTGGACTTCGCTTCGGGGCGGAACCTCTCTGTGGCTAGTACGCGGTTCCCACACCTGGACATTCACAAAGGGACCTGGCGATCTCCTGATCAATCAACCATCAACCAGATTGATCACGTTGCGATCGAAGTCAGACACTCCTCCAGTATTCTCGATGTCCGAACCTTCCGAGATGCAAACATTGACTCGGATCATCACCTTGTTGTAGCCAAGGTAAGAACCCGGATATCGAGAGAGCAACGGAGTCGAGAAAGGCCAAAACGGTTTGATGTCGAAAAGCTACAATCGCAACCGATTGCTGGGAACTTTGATGACCGAGTTTCCCTGAAACTCGCTCAGAGTTCGACGCTTCCTGCACTAAGCATAGAAGAAGAATGGAAACGTTGTCAAGAAGCCATCAAAGAAGCTGCCACTGATGTGCTGGGTTTCACGTCACCACCCAGAAGGAACCCATGGTTTGACGACAAGTGCAGGCAAGCGCACGCAGCTAAACATGACGCCTATAAGGCGACGCTGCATCGAACAACGAGGGCTGTTCGTGAGCTCTACGAAGAGAAAAAGGGAAGGGCACCGGCTTCTAAGAAAAAAAAAGGAGCATGAGAAGCGCGCGGTCGAGGAAATGGAAAGGTTTTATGGCAGAAATGAAGTCCGAAAGTTTTACCGAAAAGTAAAACAGCTATTCGGAGGATACAAGAATCGGACCAAGGCCTCCCGGGACCAAAATGGACAACTAGTAGTAGAGTCGCAGTCTGTGCTGAGAATCTGGAAGGATCATTTCTGTCGACTACTAAACGGCGATGACGACCAAAATCCCGCTGTTAGGCAGAGTGTTCCACTCAATTTGGACGACGATGGACAAGAATTCTGTCCCTCCGACTTAGACGAGGTGAAGATAGCAATATCCAAGCTGAAGTCGAACAAAGCCGCTGGAGCGGACGGACTGTCCGCAGAACTATTTAAAGCAGCTGGAGATGACCTGGTTGGGCGCATGCACCAGCTCATCTGTAAGATATGGTCGGAGGAAATCATGCTCGATGAGTGGAATCTCAGTGTCGTTTGCCCGGTTCACTAAAAGGGAGACCCCTTTGACTGCGCCAACTACCAAGGGATAAGTCTCCTGAACATCGCATACAAGATCCTCTCTGCCGTATTGTGTGAGCGTCTGAAGCCATGACCTGATAGGTCCCTATCAATTTAGTTTCAGGACAAGGAAGTCCACAATAGACCAGATATTCATATTACGGCAGATCCTGGAAAAGACCCAAGAAATGCAAATTGACACTCACCACCTATTCGTCGATTTCAAGGCTGCATATGACAGTGTGCATAGAGACTAGCTATACAGTGCCATGTCTAGTTTTGGCATTCCTACCAAACTCGTCAGATTGTGTAGGATGACGATGGAGAACTCTCGCTGCTCCGTCAAGGTCGGTACCGAACTCACCGAGACCTTCAATGTCAAAAAAGGTTTTACACAAGGTGACGCACTGTCATGTGACTTCTTTAACATCATACTCGAGAAGATCGTGCATAACTCACAAGTCAACACCAGAGTCACGGTCTTCCAGAAGTCACTTCAATTGCTAGCATACGTTGATGACATTGACGTGATTGGACGAACCCAGCGAGCCGTCAATGAGGCGTTTGCTGGCATCGAAGCGGAAGCGGCTAAAATGGGTCTGGCGGTAAATGAGGGCAAAACTAAGTACATGCTGTCATCAAGGAAGGATACACAACATCGACGTCTCGGACGGAGCGTCACACTAGGCAGCAGTAACTTCGAGGTAGTCAAGGACTTCGTCTATCTCGGCTCCGCGGTAAATAGGGACGTTGTTGTCCCAATACCGAAATCGAACGCGGAGTCACTCTTGCCGCTGTTTCTTTGGGCTCAAGACGCAATTGAGTAATAAAGCCCTCTCTCGAAAGACGAAGCTCGGTTTATAGAACAGCTTGATCATCCCCGTCCTACTTTATGGCGCGGAATCTTGGACGTTAGCAAAGGCGGATGAGGAAGCCCTTAGTCTCTTCGAGAGAAAAGTTCTGCGTGCGATTTTTGGTCCTGTTTGCGTTGTAGCATCTGGAGGAGAAGATTTAATGACGAACTCTATGGGCTGTACAGCGACATGCGCCTGGTCAAGCGTCTACGGATACAACGCCAACGCAACTTAAGCGGCCCGAAAAGTCTTTGAATCCGTGCCATTGGGACAACGCAACAGAGGACGACCTAGACTAAAGTGGCGCACACAAGTGGAGAAGAACCTCAACCAACTTGGAGTGCGCAACTGGAGACAGCTGGCGAAAGATCGTGCTGGCTGGAGAGGTATGTTGGTTGAGGCCCAGGTCCACCCCGGACTGTAGCGCCACGAGAAGAAGAAGAAGTATTTACATAGTTTTACTGTGTTGTTTTTGGTTTTTATACAATTATTTGATGTGCGAGTATTGTACAAATGTGTCTTCATTTTTAAATTAAGTATAGACTTGGAATAATGTTATTTTTAGACCTTTTGCACACTTATAAGGAAAATAAGTCAATAAGAAGTGCAATATTTTTTTAAAAAGTAATTTGTGAATAGAGATTTGTACATGTTGATGGGGAACCTTTGGACAAAATAAATTACCCGCTGTAACAGCTGTATGTAAGATTGTGATAAATATTCTTGAGACGTGTATGATATTGCATATTCGTAATTTCAGTAAGGCGTTTGACAAACTGAATCATGAAAAGCTCCTATAAATACTCGAAAACGCTGGCATAAGAGGCTTGTTGGCAGATTGGTTAAAAGAATATTTGAGCAACAGTTTTGTGTTAAGATTAACCAGACATGCAGCCAAAAGGAACTAGTTGAATATGGCGTTCCTCAGGGATCGAAATTGAGCCCAATTCTTTTCATCCTTTTCACCAATGAACTACTAAGATTTTTTAAAGAAGCAATGCCATTTGCATATGCAGATGATACGGCAATAGTGGTTCACCACAGGTCCTTAGAAACAGCAACAGCAAGAATTTGATAAAGCAGTAAAATGGAGCCACGACCATGGTCTTACAATCATCGCATCAAAAACAAAAAATGATGCACAACAGAAGCCCCCAATTCAAGGGAACTGAGCAGCAAATTAAATTCAGAAATAAATCTTGCACTACTAGTATCAGATATTCAATAGTTATAGTAAAGACCTACAAATACCTTGGTGTTATTATCGACAGCAATTTCTCGTGGTTCTTGGTTGTGTGTTCTTCATATTGGTGAGTCGCGCGGGTTATGGTCCCAGAGACAGACCAGCCACTCATTGTCCCATTACTGTACCTTCCAAGAAGAAAACATGATACCGCTGACTTCGCGGAAACAAAGCAAAGCGTATTCAGCGGCTAATCAAAACAAAGAACAATCCAGTGGCTTACCATAGCGATAATGTAAATAAATGTAGAGACCAAATCTCAAATGAAATACTTGCTTGATATGAAGTAAAGAAGTGGGCAGTTGCACTCTGACCGCAAAACCTTCAACTCGTTTAACTCCTCGGCTTTTTATTAAACTAGCTTAAGCCTTAAAAAAAACATACGCACTCACTCATCTAAAATACCATGTTACAACGTTTGTCTTAAGACAAGTGTACTATGCCTTAGAAGAATCGAAGTTGAGGTATGGGATACTTGCTTGTGGCAATGCATCTCATATGCAAAAAATTGAAAAGCTACAGAAAAGTGCGTTGAAGAAAATAAAAACTGATGATCGACGCCATGCTCCTGCACAGAAACAGTTTAAAGTTCTTCCAGTAGACGACATTTTTGAGATGACTCCTACCCTGGAGTACTACGCAGATAGCCGATTCATAACACCAATTTGGAATCAACACAAGGAGACAGGCGCAACGAATGCTCCAAGTGCCAAGATTTTACAACAACTACGGGAGAAGACAACTAAAATGAGGCGTACCAAAAGCTCTTAACACACTGCCCCAAACAACTTAGAAACATTTCTAAAATTAATAATAGAAAAAAAAAAGACAAGCAATTTCTTTTAAATACTATTTATCAAATGTTATACGTTCTATTGTAGATCAATATCTATGTAATCTCTGAAGTCATTTTTGTATCTTTCTTTATTTATGTCTGAATTGTATTAAACTGTTGAATTAACTTACTCTTATCTAAGCTTACTCACTGAAAATTGTTAACAACAAGGCTTCGCGGAAACAAACAAACATTGTAACTAATTCCGAGAAAAAAAACATATGTACGCCGTATGATGCGTATTAGTAAATGTGTTAGTTTTCAGTAAATTGTTAACTTTAGTTAGTTAATCGTAGTGATATACGAAAATTCGTCTAATGTACTGCGTCAGAACATTTTTCCGCATGGGTACATGGTTACAGCAAATTTCCCGCAACGAGGATTCCAAAACCCCACATTTAATTCCTGAGAATCAAATCAATCCACAAAGAGTCACAGACAGGGATAAGATAAATGCTTAGTCAACGACGTCCTGTATAAAGTTTTTTCGACTGATAATACAGACTGAGCTGAACCTTAAGGACCTTAAACAGAAGATTTGTATAGATGGAGTGGTTCAAAAAATAAAAGAAACAAGACTGTTTTGTGGTATTTATTAATTAAAGTTGGGTAAATATTTATTTGGGTAAATAGTATATTAAGTCGTTACAAGTTAAGTTTTTCACAAAAGAAATTGAACCTGTTTCTTTTTCTTAGCCTGAAAAAAATAATAAAAACAAGGTTTGTTTTTATCACTGTACCACATCCTCGTCCCATGGAATGAAACAATTTGCCACAAGTTTCAGCAAAAATCGAGAACCACGCAGTTTGGATTTGGGACCACAGTTGTTCCTTGTGAGTGGCTCTACAATCCCCAACCATGCGAAGCTGGAAAGCATACCCACATCACGATGCTACCACCACCATCCTTAATTGTTTGTTTTTTGGCGTACTCGGGATGTAATCCCGTGTTTTTTAAACGTACGTTTTTCCGTCGAAACCAAACGAATTTATCTTGGTTTCTTCCGAATATAGCAATTAATTCCAGTTTTCACGACGAACTTGCCTATTCACGAAATTTAATCTGCTTCCAACATTTTGCTTACTCAAAAAAGGTACCTTCCTGCGTGATCTGCCTAATAGTTCCGCTTCTCTTAATCGGTTTCTTAAGTGCGACCCGTAACTGGTACATCAAGATTATTTTCCAGTTCACTTGATGAAGCAAATGTATTTTTTTAAATTTCTTTAAGTTATTTAAATAAATTGACAGTGCACTAATTGGCAGTTTACAGAACATAAAAAATCCTTGTCTCTATTATTTTGTCCACCACTGTGGACACTTGCTGATCGCGGTGGACAAGGGCCTTATACAGCTGATTCTCCAGATATCAACAATTTAACTTCAATCCTTTTTCACTTCTGTGCAGCGTCAAAGACGGCCGCTTGTCACTGTTACTATTTTTTCAATAGCTCGAAGTTTAAGAGATTTAATCCTCTTAAGCATTTTAGCAGGTGCATGCCAAGCAAACTTCAAATGATTGATGTTTTATAACAAAGCAAACAGTTAGCAACAAATAATACTCTGTTGATTTCGATGTTAATGTTATTCTCCTTCTGTACATTTGCTTCCAGCGTTAACACAAAATGCAAAGGAGGATCGTGTACGTAATAGTAAGGGGCTGATAAAAAGTTTTTTTTTTTCATTTCAACTAGATAAATTATTATTGGGCATCATTTCCCCGGACTTATGTCATCTTCAACTATCCTAAGGAATTGTACAAATAGTCTGCCAGCTGCAGTAACCATGTCTGACTTATTTCTGTAAAGCTATCTTGACCTCGTCCGCGTCCTGAAAGGAAATTGAAAGGGAATGCAACATTTGTCACAATGTGTTTTACCAAACGTTGAAGACAAAGATTTCAATAACATCTGGTTCATGCAATCAATCTTTTGTATAGTCAATTCCCAAATAGTATTTTCAGTCGTCTTGCCGATGACAACGAAGAATATCGGAGCTGCAAAGGACTGGAACAAGCAATCAGGAAGTGATTCGTAGGCTTACAAACGAATGCCATTCAAGAAATCCGATTCGGTTAATCCTCAAAACCTCAAAAAAGTCGAATACAAATTCTTAGAAAAATTTAACACTTTCCACTCCTAACGGAGGATAATTTATTACGACGCATTTAAAGGCAAGAATTCAAAAATGCTGGCATACAAAAGGTTTTCAATCACTTTTCCGCAGATGTTCACCTGTCTAATCATAGGGCTTAACGTAGCAATCTGCTTCCAAAGAAAAAAATTCAAACACCACCCTTAAATCCTGATTAAGTCGCCGCCATTGAAAAAATGACACACTCGCGCCAGCAAAAGAAAACACTCATCGTATTGTAATTGACTGTAAGACGCTCGGCGGCTTATGGCATCAACATAATCTCTGAATACGCGCTCCTCGAAACAACCACGCCAACATAGAGTGCCTCACCCAGCCAAATGTAATCAGTCGACATTAAGGACGTGAAATTGATTGGGAAGTAACGAATTGGCGCACCACCGCTACCGCTACATCATGGGGATGATGTATTCCACAGACAAGCAGCTTCACTGATGCCTCATGGGAAATTGACAGGTTGTCTTAATTTTTTTCCTTTCTCGCGCGTCGTTCCTCTTAATTTCAAACAATATTCAACGAATCATTGACGCCCCCTATCCTGATTAGAATTCAAAATATTCCGCGTTCGAATCTTGCGAGTTGATTGAACACTGTTACACTGCCTCCAGCGTCGCAGCCAAGTGGCACAGAGCGGGATTATGAAAATTAATTTGAATAATAATGGGCACGGATTCATGTAAGTCTCACCCTGCCAGCCAGTTGGTTGTGACAAATTTCGAGATGGATTCCACCCGTGATGAGTGCGACTGTACCACGCGAAGCACAAATCCGCCAAATCGATGATGACTTAGTGCTTGTCGATTGGAAAATATGTATTTCACCTGGGGGAAGATGATGATGGCTGCACTCGAGAGTATGTCAGGATTTTCGAGAGGACTTTAGCAGTGTCCCCCTGAGCGGAATCGAGGAATAACATTCACAGCGGGAGTTGATGAAATTGAAAACTGTTGCAACCGTAGTAGGGCACTGTTGTTCACGGTGTTACTGGAGGCGTATTTTCGTGACACGCAAAAATCGAATTATATTCGTGAGATGAGAGTTTCAAGGGTTAAATGTTATCGAGTGTCAGTTGAGAACTGATGTGCTTTAACCTTAGTAACTGCCTGTAATGGGAGGAGACTTCAAGAGTGATAAGTTTAAACTATTTATTTCACATTTAACTTTAAACAATTAAAGGTTGTTACAATTGAACCAGCTATCCTTGTTTAGCTGTTGCCGCAACGTTGGCAGCCGCTTGTGCCACTGCTATTGTCTGAAGTGTCGCATCACGGGTGCGTTGTACAGCTCCTTCCTGAAACCAAGTCAAATATATATGTTTTGCTCACAGTGGGAAATGTTTTACATACGAGTTTTTTGCCAACTTTCTTCAAGAACCCGGCATCCGATTGCCCAGAGAACACAAGTAAAACAATGGCTACCACAACGATAATGTATTTTGTAAGCTTCATATTGATTGTGTACGAACGTTTGCACTTGCAATACTTAAAGATTTTCGAAGATTAACTAATGAACTGTTGCCTGCATCTTCTTTTATACTGTTTGCAACCGATTGCATTTCCTTGGGGGATATACAAATCATTCCACGGTATTTATTTTCTATTGAGGGATTTACACACCTATGCTAGACTCTCTTAATTCTCATGTAAACTACTTCTAGTGCATCGAGCAATACGTGCTTACGTAACTTATTGGTAGGTGCTCGAGAACTTGGAAAATTACATATTCCAGTCTCCAACCAAGATATTTTATGCTTTGGATGATTAGGCTACAAATGTAGATGTGTATGGGATGTAGATTGGTAACCAACTGCATCGTTTGAGTATTTGCAATTGGTGGACTATTTTATGCACAAGCTGATTCATGTTCCTCGTCAACCTTGACGACACCAGTCTACCTTTATTATTGTCATACTACCTAATAACTTACTATTCTATATTACTATTCATAGTTTACTACTTTGAGGAACACTTTGTTATGAGAAATTTCTGGATTTGTTGACGCTTGGAGATCAGACATCATAATAGGTATTACCTTCGAAATTCCGCGACGGAGATTGATATAAGAAAAATACGTTCCTTTTGATTACTTCAATCCAAGCACGTGTTTTCGATTTTTAAAAATTGGAAAATGAAATTAAGTTCATCCACTATATCCGTTCGTTCCCTCGTTCCAATCTTGTATTTTGTTTTGCGTTAAGAGCGAATTAAATGTCATTAAGACTTTGAAAACATTCAGAAATTATTACGTCTCCTATTTTCTAAAAAAAAGTAGATGCTGGCAATAACTTCCAGTCCTACGAAAGAACGATTTAAAAGAAACAATTCAGGATAAAAAAAATATAGTCTTTCATGAAATTCATTCAGAACGTCATCCTGCCGATAAAGACTATATCGTATTATTTAAATCACGTAACTAGCCAAAAAGAAATAAATTTCTAAAAATCAAGACGTTGATTTCTTACCACGTTACGACACGGTCATACAATGTCATCACTATCCGATCTTAACAAAACCAAACTAAAGCCGGACAGGCCTAAAATTGAAAATCTGTATCTGACTAACTTTTGTTCTATCAAGTGAAATGAAACCGTCGTGGATTGAGACTGATAAAATTAGAGTCTACAGTTACTTTGTCTTGAATTAAGAAAAAAATTGTTTTTGTTCTTTAGTAATATTGACCTCTTTATTAATCGAAGGATCTTTAACCTAGAAATGGAAAGAATCTCTGAGAACTGTGTGGCCATAGTTGTCAAATACAAATGGTTACAATATTAGAAAAAATAATTGGACAACATAAAAAAATTAAGCAAGCAGAATGGATAGAACTGTCTACATATATATACGTTTATATATACCCAGGATTTTCGGGTAATACTCAAATTCGCGTGTACCCAGTCTTGTAAGTTAATGGGTAGCCGTAATATTGGATAAGGTATGATTACAACAACACTTACAGTTATGGACAAAACAATAAGACCAGTACGGAAAATATCAAACATTTACCCTATTCTTTCTTAAATACAATTTATTATGACGCCTGTTTGCATATTTCTCTTTGTTGGTAACGGTACTTAATTCCCTTGTCTTTAAATGTGAAGGAACTGCTACAACGTTCGGAAAAAATATTTAGTGTGAATAACTTTGTTTTATATTATTTTTAAGCCAATTCACCAATTCAATGACGATATATGTGTGTTAAAATGCATCGAATTATTCATGAAAGCAGGTTAAATGGGCTGCGGCGTGCACTGCTCTGCAACCGAAAGGGACTTGATTCGAAAACTTACACAGGAAGAAAGGTCACAGCGGGAGGTGTTCAGACTAGTGGGATGATCAAAGACATTTGTATTTAATGCGGAATAGCCACAAAAATCTCACATGCCAACAGGCCGCGAAAATCTCACATGCCAACAGGTCGTCCACGAATAAATCTCCAAAATATGACGTCCACATTAATCGATTTTCAAGAAAAGACCCGTTTTCGTCAGCTGCAGACATGAAACGTGAACTGGGCTAGACTGTTTGTTCTAGAACAGTTCGAGGGAGGCTAGAAGAACAATAGGGAAGAAATCGCTGGAAAAAATTGTGGCCAATCGTGAAAAAGTCCGTTGGAGCTGAAAATCAGCTTGGTACGCCATACTGACAAACACTTTCCGCAGACTGGTCAAATCCATGCTCCGGAGAGTGCCTGCTGTAATAAAAAAATAAAGGATATTCCACTAAATATTAAAACAATTAAAGAACATTGTACATTAACTATAAATTTATTAAATTTTTTTATGTTGGTTTTATTGCTTTGTCCCCTTTCCATGCACCACTTTTTATAGAAAAAAATAATTTTTTGTTATGACCTGAATACTTTTAAACTTTTTAGGATTTATTTTTATTTTGCTTTTATTGAAACAATAATAAAATTAAATAAAAATGACAAAAATTACAAAATGCTTTCAGAGTTTCTATGAAAGTTAAAATGTTATTCGGTCGTCCTATTCTTTTGTCCGTCACTGTATGTTTCTCTTTCATATCAACCGTAGCTCGAAGACCAGAACACGAAATGTAAAAGAGCAATTTCTCCATCTTACTCAACTGATCAGACTTCTTTACAGAATTTACAGATCATTTGAGCTGATTTCTTTATACAGGTGAGATGTATTGTTTCTAAGTAATATTTTATTATGGGTGGGTGTACACAATTCATACGTTTTATTTTATTACATCTTTTCTAATAACGAATCTGTGAGTTATACGTCTTCTTCATCAAACACCGTTTTATTTAGTAGCAACAGCAGCAGTAGTGCAGCATCTCCGACGGAAAATGAACGTCGTGACAACGGTAGTTCCATTGCTCAACGGCAAGAACAAATTTCAAGAGCAGCTGCCTGTATGACAAGTTCAAATGGGCTACCAATTTCATTTATTAAAGTGATGGTTTTAAGCACTTCATATTTGATGTTGAACCGACTTATGAATTGTCTGCTGCTTTAACAATTTTATTCCGGTTGCAGCTATTATAAACTCAGGTGCAGGAAACAATTAAAAATCCGATTTGTTTTTCATCCTATATACATAGCTTTGAGACTAGACGATTGGTCGTCAAGAATTTGGTACGCCTTCATTTCCGTTACTCTGCATTATATAAATGATGCTTGGGAACTAACAAATTATACATTAGATATTGAACACATGGATGAGAGACACACCGCGGAAAACTTAGCTTTGTTGTTGGAAATGGTCATAGTAGAATGGGTCTTACAGGGAAAAGTTCATACATATAAGTAATGCTGCAAATATTGTATCCTCAGTAAATTTCGTAGAAGAAGTTAAAAACAGGTTTAGCTGTTAAACATGCTCTGAAATTCATGGAACCATACACACATGTATTAAAAAGAAAAACCTTTTAGTTATCCATTTTCCTCACTCCAATATTATCTTTTTAGACTCTCACTTATGGATACCTAACCGGTACCCGGGACATTACCCGGGTACGCGGGTATTAAGAGCTCTACTTTATACATCTATCCAACCATTTAGATTTTTGGGACAAGTTTATGAGATCGATGTTTTCGGTTTCCACGCATTACATCCCTGTATATTTTTTTTTCTTGACCCTAAATAAAAAGTTTTCACGAAACCTCAAAAAAAATATTTCCAAAATACACGTCAAAATAACACTGGCACTATTGCAATCATTTTTTCACTCGAAAGGCAAAGGTTCATGGTTTGGATGAATGTCTTTTGCTTCTTAAACGTTGCAAGTCTTTCCTAATCAAATGATGGTAAATATTTTAACTTCACTTAAAGGCATTTTGGCGGTCATTACACCTTTAAACATGATGACATACTCGTATTGGTGCCCCTAAGGTTTTCACATTTAGATATGGTAATTTTACATTTGGGGCAGTTATAAATAAGTCATGATTAGACTTTCCTTGCCTTCTTTTTGGGTTGCAAACAATAATCTAAAAAAGCAAATTTCAACAGTTAAAAAATTAAAATACTTTGAATTGTTTCTACTTGTTTTGGTTTTTTGTTCAACATGCATTTTTTTATAAAATAATTTTGACTTAATATTGAATAGCGCGACAGTCCACGGTGGGACCAGGTCCTAGCTTGCTAATCAACAACTCGTGTTACTCGTGGTACTGTGCTCTCATGAGTACAAAGGACCTATAGTTGTTTGCTAGCTCCGAACGGCGTAGTTTGAGAAGCTTTTTCTTAGACAGTTATTACACTTTGAGTGTTGTTAGCAGCTCCAAAAATGTGGTGCCTTGAAAAATTCGAGGTGTTCAACCGGGAATCGAACCTAGACCTTCGAAGTGTAAACGGTCACTTTTCTCTTAATATGACAACATTATTGTTATTACATACATGAGCATTAGCCAGTCTCAATATTACGATATACGGATACGGTATATGAAAGATTTATGTGATGATATAAAGCTTTGAAACTTAAGCCCTCAGTACCCAAGTTCTGGAATATACTCCTGAAAAGTGGTTTTCTGCAAATTGGCAGAATACGAGCCTTTCACCTTCAACGTGTGAATTATTGAACTGACTTGCTTGTCACTAAGAAATGAACCAATATGCGATGGTTTCAAAAACACAAATTTGTTATTGACACATTTAGAAACAAATTATAATTGAAGGTAATATGTTATCTCCGGAACTTACAGCTTGTCATCGATTTACAGACTTTCTGCAAAACAAACATCCCGACGATGCGTGCCCAAGCACCTAGTTCAAGTATTTCGAACTCTCCCACGGCTCTTGTTTATCACGGTTGAACTTCTAACCCAGAGACCACTGTAAAACCATCTGAAAAGCCATTTTCCTAATGAGCCCATTAAAATTCCATCCAAGGAACCAGAGCTGGATTGAAACTGTGTACTGCACATTACATCGAACGAAATCCATTAACCTTTCCACAAGGCAGACCTCGGCTCCATTTCGCAACCATAACAACTCACCATCAGGCACTGATTTTCAAGAATACCACACCCATCGCTCGCCTACGAACGCCACCGTAACGAGATTGGATTACAATTTCGCAGCCGATTTATCATCCTAATACGCGATTTATGAACAATTTAAAGCGGAATCAGGCGCCATTAAAATTATTTATTATTAAGTACACGCCCAGTCGAGTGCTGAGTGGAAGTAAAGTGAGCTCCTGGCACATGGAGGCAGCGGCATTGTTATGTCCTTGTCATCGCCTCCGGGTGGGTTGTTTAAAATTTTTATTTATTCTTGTGAATCTGCATTTGTTTTTCTTTCCCCGTTTCGGTGTCATTCTCATAAATATGTAAATTGGAGTGGGACTCGCTCGTCGTGAACTGGGACGCAACATTTCGTTTTGAAAGTTTGTCTGATTTTAATTTATTTCAAAAAGTGGAATAATGTGTAAATGTAAATATTTGCTTTAATTTTTTTTCCAAGAGTGGATTATAAAAAGAATGGACTATGAATCGAGTCATAGTCCTTAGGCCGACTGCATATGTATCTTCTAACTAAGTTAATAAAGGTGATGAACTTTGGCAAGATGGTCCATTAGAAAGCTTAAGTAAGAGAGTTCCTGCTGCAGTACTAAGCAGGAAGTAAGTCCAAATCAAATTTGGGGTGTTTCACACTGATGTCGCTAAGTTCACCCAGGTTGTCAGAAATACTTATTTATGTGTTCTTTTTTCATTTGCAAGAAGTTAAAGAGTTTAAAGCCTTCTTCGTTTTTGCAGCTACTCAGAGTAAAGGGCGGCAAACCCGGAGGGCTGCGCTTCTGTAGTGCAGAGTTTGTTAAAAGCGTGAAGTACAGAAAGCATTTAAAATTGACCTGTTGGAAAGGTGTTTTGGTTATAGGACAGTCCTCGCTCTCGTACGGCCTTTTGTGTTTTTCGCTCAATGTGTGTGTTTAAGAAGGTGCTTGGCAGTTGTAAGTAGATGTTTGACAGAAGCAATGGAAGATATAATACCATATACGGGCGAAATTAGGGGTTTTCTTCTGATCTTTGCAAGGTTATCTGCCTTTTAAATTTTCCCAGTTACACAATGTCAGAGGACCCATATCAAGCCAGCTCGTTGAGACATAAGTGGAACTAGAGGGTGCTTAGGCAAAAGTTATGTCTATAAAGGGATTCAGTTGCAGCCCGAAATAGCTTTCCGTATTTCCATAGCCCCTGTCTAAAAAATGCTATAATCTTGACCCCGGATTGAGGATGCAACATATCTCCAGATTTCTAGACGAGTACCCAGCTTCAGCCATAGTTTATATATTAGTCATCTGAAATCATCGTCATCATTAGCATTCAATTTAATCCTCCAAGCAGTACAGAAGGACGTGTCCTGGAGTGTTTGATTATCAGAATTCTAGCTCACCTGAATGGTTTCGGAATAGTGACACATAACGGTGCATTTAAAAAAGAAATGTTATATTTTCTAATGAGGAGTGAAAGCGTACTTAAATTCAGACCACAAGTCCAAATCTATTCTCTCCGCTAGTTAAGAGTCATTTGAATTAGGTCTATGAAAGCGAATTTTGCGGATAATTATAATTAACAATTGTTGGCGCGACAATCCACAGGAGAACCAGGGCCTAGCTTGCTCATCAACAACTCGCTGCTGTTATCTCACGAGTAGAAGGGACCTATGGTTTTTTGCCGACTCTAAACGGCGAAATTTGAAAAGCTTTCTTAGACAGTTATTACTCTTTGAGTATTGTCAGCAGCTCGAAAGAGGTGGTGCCGTGAAAAATTCGAGGTGTTCAGCCGAGAATCGAACCAAGACCCTTCAGCGTATGAGCGTCGCACTCTACCCAATATGCCACGGCGGCCACGGATTTTGTGGATACAATGATGAAATTTAATCAGCATCAGAAAGTTTACATGATCTGTAATAGTCTGATAGCTTGCTTAATAGGTAAGAGAGAAATCGTTGTACTATTTAAAGCGCAGTGGAGTGATAATTGTTGTTCAACTCAAAATGCATCACCTTTAATCAAATATACAAAAACTGGTATTAATTTTCAAATGATAAAGATCTGATTATATTCCTAATACATGATTAGTATAATAATTCTTAGTTCTAATCATATTAACCATGAATAACAAACACCATTGAGAATGCGAACCAAATTGAATTTGGTGCTAATATAATTTGGCTGATTCACGTTTCGTTTTGCATAAAGTGGCACAGTAAAATTGATTTGATTTTTCGAGTGCGGAAGACCAATGTGTACTTTAAGTGGGGTTTATAATTGAAACTTTGTAAAGATCAGTTTGGGCATTTGTTGACCAAAGAAACGATTTCGCAACCAAGGGTTTTGATTAAACAATCATGTGACGCTGACAATTATTTGATGCAGCTAACATAAACATATTTGCTTAGTACAGTACTCAACTAGTGTTGGTTACCATATTAATACCACCTTAATATAAGTTTTTTTAAAAAATGTTAATAAGAAAAAAACTGTCAAAAGAAAAGGTTTATCCAAACATTAGGAAATGGGGTCTAGCCTATGAATTAAATACTCACGTTGGGCATACTCTCGTTCTCTCACGAGTGAAAGGGACAAGGAGTGTTCAACAGATCCACAGTTCAATATTTGACATAATTTTGACATATATCACTATGTCCGTAACTCGATAAGGCGGTGAAAAAATACTGTGTACATATCTGTAATCATTTTTGGTGTGAAATTTTTCTAGTTATAGTTAATAATAATATTTGGATAGCGCGACAGTCCACAAGGGACCAGGGCGTAGCTTGCTCATCAACTACTCATGCTGTGCGTGCTATTCTTCTCTCAAGAGCAAAAGGAACCTACAGTTTTTAACCGACTCCGAACGGCGAAGTTTGAGAAGCTTTTTCTTAGATAATTAGTGGGTAAGGTTGCTTTTTGTTTTTTGAATAAATTGCTTTTTTTTTAACTTTAGCTTAAGCGTTGCTTAGTACTATATGTGTTATTTTAATATAATTTTTCGCTTACATTACTTTTTGCATAAAAAAACGAAGGAAGAATTAATTTTTCATTACAACACTCCTTAGATAATACCGTAAGTTGTAAAGTGAAATACACATGTGTTGTGCTCATACCACAGCTTTGGCTACGAAACATAAATAGTTAATTTTCTGCATATCAAGCAAGGAGATCGTAGAACATGTTGCAGGGATATTGTTGGCTTTACAAGTCGTACTTCTTATAGTATACAGAATTAACGTAAAATCAAATAAAAAACTAGGCAATATCCACACACTAAGGAGTTTGTATTTATATTGAGTGTTAGACACATATTTGTATATATTAGGCGTGCGAAAGAGGACAAACTTTTCTCAAATTACCACTGGTTAGAGTTATCAATACAGTCTGACTTCGTTGTTATTTAGGCAAATGACTTAATTTTATAAGGGAATATTATTTTCGTGAAAATGACTTGTGTTTCTAAAAATTTGCCAGAATAGTGCAATATTCATGCTCCACATTTTATAAAATTTGAGGAAAGAATTGCAGGCTTTTTGACGTTTTTTAAAGTTCGTGGCAATTTTGCTTTGTCAGTCTTCGATTGGCTACCTTGAATATTAAAGATGTACTTCGCTCAAGCGCCAACTAAGATAAAAATTGAATCGTTGAGCTGTGACACTGAAACATTAGCAATACGGAAATTTGATTTAATTACTAGATAGTAATGAAATATTTACTTCTACTACATATTTTGTATCGAGACAAATATGAAAAAGACATCTTTGCCTTTACTGTTGTTTATCTGACCTTAACTAGGAATTTATACTTCAAAACTACAGGACAGAATACCTTTTCGCACAAGTTCAATGAAAGGCCAATAACGGCAAGACGTTACGCCTTTCTTACATCTCTACATCTTCACAGCATTAAGTGTCAATGTAGTTTCACACTGAGCCAAACCAGTACACTTAAACTAACATTATTTAAGGCTAATTAGCATATCAGTAATAAATTTAGCTTTTAATACTAATTGGGTAGCGCTACAGTCCACAGAGGAACCAAGGCCTCGCTTGCTCGTCAACTACTGTTCTCACACGAGTAGAAAGGATTTACAGCTTTTTGACGACTCCGAACGGCGAAGTTTGAGAAGCCTTTTCCTAGACACTCTAACTATTTTAGTTTTGTTAGCAGCTCCAAAGATGTAGTTCCTTGAAAAATTCGAGGTGTTCAATCGGGAATCGAACCTGGACCTTCGGCGTGGGTCCTTAGCTCTTCCTTCAACTTAATTTAAAAGGACATCAAGGAGCCCACTTTCACAAATAGACCCACTTTCAACTGCTAGATGGTCTGGTTTGAATAGAGTTACAGATATGCATATCCTTTTGGAACCCAGAATAAAATTTCAGTTCTTTAAAAATATAGTCCTGGATGCCGCCATCCCAGCAATACCTTCGAGCATCATAAGTGAATCCGTTTTCCCTAGCGTATTATGAAAGTGATTTTGGACCATATACTCACGTTACATTATCTAGAAATTATAAAAAAGGAACAAAATCTTGCTTGTTATGCCAAAAAATTGTTATTTATTATAGAGTTAAAGTAATTAAGTGGTGGAGATTAAACAGTCTTTCTATAATATTTATCCCTTTAAAGTGGCAGCAACATTAGCAGCTTGTTGGGCGACTCCGATTGTCTGAATTGTTGCATCGCGAACATTTTGACCAGTTCGCTCCTTAATACGAAAAAATAAAAATTGCTTAGTGACTAAAAAAATTATGAAATGTTCAACTTACAAGTCGTTTTCCGAAATCCCTTAACCAACCGGCTTGCGTTTGTCCTGCAAAAACAGCCAAGACCATCGCAACAAAGATGTACACTTTCCAGAAATTCATATTTGCTTTCTTCTGAAACTTTTTGCTTTTGAATCTGATAGATGCTGCAGTCGAATTGATTCTACTCTTGCCTTCAGTGTGCATTCGTATTTATATGAAACAAATTACAGGTAGATTCGATTCGGGGGATTCCATTTTAATGTTTTTTTTAGCCAATACATGGGGGAATCCTTTGCAGATTCAATAAAGCAACAATAAGTACAAGAAAAGAAAATAGTTAATTAATTTTCGAATGATGATATATAGATTGGTACACATACTTAAACAGAAAATAGTAGGCAACATAAGGAATTGTTGTCTTAAAATAAGAACAACGAACAATTTACAGCGAGTGCAAATTTACTTTATATTTTCTTTTGTTATTTTTATTGGCTAACAGCTGAAACACTCACTCCATTTATGCATGTGATTCCCGGCTGCACATTTTATTTGTACTTCCGCGGTGTTCATTTTTCCGCATGTCCCAATGTACGAACAGAGCACCAACGTCGGTACATTTTGTGGATTCTGAGTCACGTAAGTTCTGTACTGAACGCACGCACGTCGTTGACTTGGGGGTTTGATATTTCATTTTCATATTTGCAATTTATCGTATTGCTAACTTTTTTTGTTGCTATACACCAGTTAAGCTGGTTTCTCTCTTCGCATTTGCTTTGTTGATCGATTAAATCAGCGGAGGCTTTCAATATATTATTCGACACGTTTGTTTGCTATTATTTGTGAATGATGTAATTAGTTTTAATTTTAGCGGTGTAACGCTTAGTCCACAAGTTTGCGAACATTTCTCTGTTGTGAGTGTTAAGTAATAGTGTGTAAATGTCGGGTCTTCTATTAAAAACTTTTGTGATCAGTGCGATAATGCAACAAGATGTCACAGAATTAGTAAATACAGTAGGTCAGAGAGCGACTCTCGAATGGATTGCAAGTTGATGCACTCGTCTCCAAATGCAGACTTGTCCTGATTAAGGAGACACTTTCTCGTAAAAGAACAATGTCAAAGGATAACATCATTCGTTGTGAAAGCCTGAAATAAGACCACTTTAGACGGCAACACATTCCTGTGCGGCCGCCTATTTTTTTATAAACTTATTGATTGTGTCATTATACATTCTGCCATTGCCAAATATTGTATCAGACATCTTCTGTCATAAGAAAGACGAAGCGCCTCCGAACTTCAGACCAAACAAAAATCAGAAAAAACCCTACATGGCTTAAAGACGGAATTAAAGTTGACCTTGACCTTCGTGTCATAATTACTTACTTGTCCTGAGCCATTTTGGCCACTATACAAATTTTGAGGCGGAATGCACTGTTTGTGTTGTTCTTTCTTTGCAGTTAGTACTTTAATTTGTTGTAAATGGGACAATGCAAATACAAATGTCTCTCGAATGGACTGGTGCAGAGGATAGCGGTTTTAGTTATGGTTAAACAAAGACGATTTAACTATGAATCATACAATAAACAGTAACAAAGCTTGTTTTGAAACCTTACATATAATCTGAAACTCTTCTAACAATATGGGCAGGGATAATCAGCCTATTCTTTCAGGATTGTTTTTCTTATCAGCCAATTGAATTCTAAAGTATAAGAAAAGCAAAATATACTTTTGGCTCAATGTCAAATCGAAAATGACTGAACACTTATCCATATATCCTTAAGTGCTGTGGCTACTTATGTTTCTTCTAAGTTTAATTATATTGTAACTTTTAAATATATTCGGTAATTCGATCTGGTTGTTTATTTGTTTTTTAATTGCTTTTCTATTTTGGCTTGAGATTGATTAACATTATTTTTTTTTTCGGAAAAGAAATGTTTTTAACTTTGCCTGAGTTACCAAATTATCACAGACTCACGTATTCTTCTTCGTCTTTTTCGTCTTTCTTAATAACTAAAACTTCTTGAGCTCTCCTTCCCAACTTTACTTAAGTAATGTCACTTTCAAAATCAAAAATTTCAGATTAATTGTTTATAAACATTTCTGTGAAATATAAATTCATGTAAAAATATAAATACCATTCCCCGTATTTTAATTTTTATTAGTACAAATAAAGAATGATTTTTTCTGAAAGATAGAGTTTTAGACTACAATAAAAAATGATGGTTTGTTCAAACTGGCCTGACATTTGTTTAATTTGAAACACAATCTTCTGTCATTATTATTTAAGTTTAATTTCCGGTATATTATCCACGGCTGTCTCGGAAGTGTTCTAAGCTAGAGATCCAATTTTTGATGTATTTTCCCATTTGTTGCCTTACATCCCCAATAACGCTGCAAATGTTTTTCAAATGCCGCCCCATGGGGCTTATCGGAGTAGACTAGCATAATCCCACAATCGCAAGATCTTGAAGACCTGAATCCTGAAGTTAAATTATGAGGTAAATATATTTTCTTTCTATGAATTAATTGAGGCATGAGCGCGCTGGGCTTTCTTATTGAGGCCACAGCTCCTGCACGTCATGGTTGTTCAATTCATGAACTAAAAAGTCAGTTACAGTACCTCAATAGCGGTCTTCATTGAATGTAACTTCATAACCTACATCGTTTTCTAACGCACATTATGCTAGTATAACATCTCGCATTATTCACGGCATCACCTCTTTCGAGCTGCTGACAATACTCAAGGAATGAAACGTCGTCTAAGTTTTTCTTATCAGCAAAAAACTATAGGTTTAAACAAGTATATATAGAGCACACTTAATAAACAGTGTGGATGCAACTGTGTCACAACAAATAGTTGAGATCTTATATCACTCCAGTTTTTTTTTCTTAACATTTTCATTCAACTGAAAGTAAGCCTTATTGAGTAAAAAAATGACTTATGAAAATTCACCCTGTTAGTATTCCTGCTAAGATATCAAAACAAACTTAAAATAAATCGCTTAGCAGTTGATGAAATACCCTCCAGCTTAAAAGTGTTTCCAACTTCTTGTTGTATACTTCTAAAATAAAACGCCCGCTACAACTTATTGTAAGTGAACTTATAATTCCGTTTGCAATTTCGAATGAATTTTAAAGTTACTTTTAATTCCCCAAGTACTCTACGTTACATATTATAAGTTTTTCTTTGGAAGTGTTCATACACGAGTACATATCATATTTATACCCTTACAATAACTCAGCATAAAAGAAGCGTATCTTCAACAAGAAAATTCGAAATCGCTGGAAAATTGTGTGCAAATGCGTACAACGGGTGCATAAAATCAAATCCCTAATGCGGACACAGTTGCAACATTACACTAAATGGCAACTTGACCAAATCCCATTACGTGAGCCCTTCAACCCAGTCGTAGCCCCTTCACCCATTTGGTTGCATCTATTTCATAATGAACGAGTTTCAATATCAATTGCAAACCGTTATAAAATTTTATCACCTCCATCGAAAACTCTGAACAAATAAGTGATAATGTCGTTTCCATTGGCGAAACACAATTCCTTCACATAAACTGAACAGAATGTAACAACTGTCAATCAGGCCATTTGAAGGTCGTTTCCAAGTAGTGAGGCAGTAAAAATAAGGGAACAACCCGAAGGACCAGAATCCTATTCAAAGGGCGCCACTGGCTTGGATCTAGCAAGAAGATGGGATAGCTTCAAAGGTCGCTTACGGTCAGAAATGGGTGAATTGGGTTACATTGGCCATTTCCATAATGCCACTGAATAGAAATTGACGTTGACGTCGCTTTGACGAGGGGTTGAAAAGTTTGATGTGGCCAGATATGAACCGGCACCCGTCCAGCGATGTGCATCTCCGTAAAGTGGTTGTGGGTGGGGGGATGTTGATGGCATTACTCTGGGAAAATATTTACTTGGGGGTTGTTCATGGGATAAGCGATTCAATTAAGTTGATGTAACTTGTGCGATTGGAGTACTGGGCGTGAGGTTAACTTCGAGAATACGAAAGTTTGTTCTGTTTCGAGCAGAAGGAACAATTTTTTTCACTATCGAGATATTAATAGATTGGTGACTACATGACGTGGATATGAATCAGATGTTTAAAGCAAACGTCTTCATATCTCCAGGTTCGAGTCAGTTAAGACCATATCTTGTAGCAGTTTCACTGGTTATGTAGCATAATCTCAGTTGACTTTTGCTTAATTTTTTAAGATCTTGAGAAACAGAAAAAAGATAGACATAGACAAGATATTGAAAATATTATGGTCAGCATTTTATCACTAAAATTGGGTCTTAAAAAACGATAGCAAGGTAGACACTGCCGCAGTTTTTTCCGAGTTGCTGGCATTTATACATATAGGTTCAAGTTCCTTGTGAGCAATGAAGAACAAAATCCGAAATATTACAAAAACGTGCGGCAAATAAAACCCTTGATTCATGTTGCGAAGTAAGTACCATAAACCTTAAGTGGTCTTAAAGAAATAAGACCTCGCCAAGGTATGCGACTTCCGAGGATGTTCAGATTTTAACAGGGACGAACTTTGCTCTTCCATTTGAGGGTGTCTATAAAGCCCTTATTGCAGTCATAGAAAAGCATTCATGCTCATGCTCTAAATGTTCTAAATTGCGCTAAAACGGAACTAAGTACAAGAGCTGATTTTTTCAACCATCTTGACTACAAGCCTCAGCAGAATTTCCTTGTACTTAGAAATACTACTCACGAGCTTCTCCGGAATGTCTATACCATAACGGGTTTTCAATAAGCTGGCGTGCATTACTTGCCGGAGGTTTCATT
This sequence comes from Eristalinus aeneus, assembly GCA_955652365.1. Classification (NCBI taxonomy): domain Eukaryota; kingdom Metazoa; phylum Arthropoda; class Insecta; order Diptera; family Syrphidae; genus Eristalinus; species Eristalinus aeneus. The sequence goes on along the minus strand of OY019130.1, from coordinate 64,560,144 downwards.
GGTCCATCTTTTTACGTTGGCGTTGCTAGCCGCCATGTGAAAATCACTTAAACAAGTTTTTAGTCCCAATTACAAAGACTTGCCGATATGTGCTTCCAAAAGGAGGGTGCCATCAGCCCCACAGTATACAAGGTCTGTTTAAAAAATTAATTTGAAAATGTTGGGTTCAACAATTTAGTGTTCAAAAACACTTGAAATGGGGACAGTGACATAGGGTGTTTTTACTCTGAGCCAAGAAAATGATTATAAGTATTACAAGTGAGTTCAAAAAGATCTGAATGACGACACTCACCCTATACGCCCCAGCACATCAAAGACCGATGAAGATGTTGAGAAGGGGAAGAAAATTCTTATGGAAAATCTCGAATCACTATTAGTGAAGTTTCTGAAGGCATATCAGCTGGCAATGCCAAGCAATTTGTTTTGAAATTTTGAGCATAAGCGCGTGGCAGTAAAGTTCTTTCTAAACTTGCTGAATTTTGACAAAAAAATGTCGCATAAGAATCCCTTAGGAATTGCTGAATGACGTCAACGGTGATCCAGATTTGCTTAAAAGGGTCATAAGCTGGGTATTTGGTTATGACATCGATATCAAAATCTAATCCTTCCAAGGAAGAGTCTAGAAAAGGCAAGGCCAAAAGGATACACCAGGTTCGATCGAATGTAAACGTTTTGGTGACTGCTTATTTCGATTACTTTAGCGTAGTGCACCAGGAGTGCCTATCACATAGTTGTACGGCTAATTAGGAGTATTGTGCTAATCTTGCGAGAAGCAGTAAAAGCAGTTCATAACTTTTGTATCACGATAATGCACTTGGTCACTCGTCGTTGCTTGTTCGTAATTTTTTGCCAAAAACAACACCGCAATCATACCTCAGCAACTGCATTCTTCGGCCAAATCTGGCCTTTTCCGGTTCCCAGGATCAATGAGACATGAGACAAACTAATGACAAGACGGCATTTTGCGACGATTGAGGAGATATTCGTCGCTAACAGAGCTCAAGGTCCTGCCAAAAAGGGCATATTAGAACTGCTTTGAAGATTGGAAAATTTCACAAGTATATTATATATGCGGGGCACTACTTTGAGGGGAACAACATAGGAATTGATGAATAAATAATTTGGAGAAAAATGTAAAATTTATTACGTGTGTTATAATGAATTTTTTGAAAGGCGGATGCGTTATTCCACGGAAAGTCGATTTTATTATGGTTTTATGTCTGCAATGTCATGCAATAGAAGAGCGGAACAATCTCGACGATGTTTTAGCTTAGGGTTTAATAGCGTTGCAAATTGCCAATTGTCTTTCGGTTTTGTTGATGTAAGAGTTTAAGTGTCTGAATCGCTGTAAGGTTTATCCTGTGAGTTTGCTTGCCAAGTTATGTTTACTTCCCTTTACTCTGCTAAGAACATACATGTACGGCGAAATTCTTCATGATTAACGAGACTAAGCCATCTAAATATTTGAGCACCACTACTCGGGTCCGAGCATTTGGAAAAACGCAAAAGAGAGACCGCGCTTTCTGAAAAATAATATTGGTTGAGGCACAGATTTACCCAGGGCTATTTCTTCGGAAAACTTAAATCGCAACAGGTCGCTGGAAACTTTGCGGACCGAGTCCCCCTGAAACTCGCTCAGAGTTCGACGCTGCCTGCACTAAACATAGAAGAAGACTGGAAACATTACCAAGAAGCTGCCGCTGATTTGCTGGGTTTCAAGTCACCACCCAGAAGGGACTCATGGTTTGACGACGAGCGCATGCAACCAAACAATATGCCTATAAGGTAACGCTGCATCGAAAAACGATTGCTGTCCGTGATCTCTACGAAAAGAGTAGAAGGGAAGAGCACCAGTTTCTCAGAATGAAAAAGGAGGAGCATGAGAAGCGAGCGGTTGAGGGCATGAAAAAGTGTTATACCAGGAATGAAATCCGAAATTTTTACCGAAAGGTAAAACAGCTATCCAGAGGATGCAAAGTTCGGACCGAAGCCTGCCGGTATCAAAATGGACAATTCGTGCTAGAGCCGCAGTCTGTGCTGAGAATCTGGAAGGATCATTTCTTCAGACTCGTTAACGGCGATGATGGCTCCAATTCCGCTGTAAGGCAGAATGTTCTACTCGATTTGCTGAAGATGACCTGGTTGGACGCATGCACCAGCTCATCTGTATGGGTATGGTCGGAGGAAAGTATGCCTGATGAGTGGAATCTCAGAGTTGTTTGCCCGGTTTACAAGAAAAGAGATCCCTTCGACTGTGATAATTATCGAGGGATTAGTCTTCTTAACATCGCCTACAGGATCCTCTCTGCCGTATTGTGTGGACGTCTGAAACCGTTTGTCCATAACTTGATAGGTCACTATCAGTGTGGTTCTAGGCCAGGGAAGTCCACTACAGACCAGATCTTCACTTCACGGCGGATCCTGGAAAAGACTCAAAAAGTGCAAATCGACACTGACCACCTTTTCGTCGATTTCAAGGCCGCATATGACAGTGTGCATATAGATGATCTATACAGTGCCATGTCTAGTTTTGGCATTCCTACCACGCTCGTCAGATTGTGTAGGATGACGATGGAGAACTCTCGTTGCTCCGTCAAGGTCGGTAACGTACTAACCGAAACCTTAAATGTCAAAAAAGGTTTTAGACAAGGCGACGCACTGTCACGTGGCTTCTTTAACATGAACTGGATGTTACCTAAGGTTTTCTAGAGAAAAGTTTTGCGTGTGATTTTTGGTCCTGTTTGCGTTGATAGCATCTGGAAGAGAAGATTTAACGACGAACTCTATGGGCTGCTTCTGGTCAAACGTTTACGGATACAACGCATAAGATGGCTGGGCCATGTAGACCGTATGGACACCACTGCTCCGGGCCGAACAGTCTTCGAATCTGAGCCAGTGCCGTAACGCAACAGAGGACGGCCAGGGCTAAGGTGACGCATACAAGTGGAGAAGGACATCAATCAACTTGGAGTGCACAACTGGAAGCAGCTAGCGAAAGATCGTGTTTGCTACAGAGGCATGTTGGTTGAGGCTCTGGTTCACCCCGGACTGTAGCGCCACAAGAAGAAGAAGAAGAAGAAGTTCACTGACGGGGTCGTAGCTCAAGACTTTTTGCCTGAGTCTACCTCGAACAACAAATCCGCATCCGAATAAGCGCTGCCTTCTCTCTCTGTAGAAATCCTTTAATAGATGTCGCAGTTTTTCATCTGTCTTGCCGGGCCTTTCCCATCTCACTTCCAGGATGGCTGTAATGTCTGCTTTGTAGTAGTCAAGGGCCTCCGTAAGTTCTTCGGTTGCACACGGGGGCTCCCATTCCCCATACAAAACCGAAAATCTGTTTCCTTTTAAAGCTACTATTAGGTAAATTTCAACCTGTTTATAGTATAACCATGTGAATATTTTTTAAAAGAAGGTGGCGAAACGAGCTTTCATCCTTTATATAATTATGAAGAAACTGTGCTAACAAAGTAATCCGCTTTCATTTATTTCTTTTTCTCTGTTGAAACCGCGAACAATTTTTCATTTTGCAAACAATTATTTGACAACCTGTACGTTCGGTGCCGATGGAATGAATAAATGACTTTATAATCCGAAAAATATGTAAAAACAAATACGTCAATCGTTACTACGAAGCAAATGGCTAATACATATTTTTCTTTGATAAATAAACTTTCCCAAATCCAAAGACTTCTCTTTTTTTGTTCAGTTAGTGTCACATTTCAATGACATTTTTCTCTGTTAAATTAATTTGCAATCGCCACCGGACAGTTATCCCCAGAAAGGGTTGAACCCTCCAGTAAATATGAATAATTAGGACACTTAAGGCAAGAAAGTGCCTTCTGTTGCACAAGGTTCACTAATTTATAACGAGCCCAACTGGGAAAAAAAAGAATCTGATACTAATTATGTAAATTAATCAACGCACTTGGCCGACGGCCTATTGACGGGGTGTCTGGCTAAGGGGTGATTCGCACCTACTGACGCAGTTAATTGACCGATTTTTCATACTTTTTCCTTGTTAATTGCTAAAAAACTAACTGATCTGAGGGTGAGAATAGATGCCCAAGCAACTGCGACAGCGACTGGCTCCTGGATAGAGGCAACAAAGAAATTAATGAGCAGAAAGTCGAAGCGGCTGACACGTGATGAAGTATCGGGGTGGATTCGCTTGGTTAGTTTGGGGCGGAAAAAATGCGGAATAGCTCGCGACACAGCATCTCTTCCACTTAAATAGAAGTAATTCGGTAATTTATTTCTGATTGGATAGCGTTTTCTATGCAAGGAATGTTCATCAGGCACAATTTCATTATTCCATTTGCCTTTTGAGAAGACGACTCTAGTGACCTGAATACGGTGTCGAAAGCCTAAAGTCACGTACAGATTACCCAAATCAGACAGAATCATTTGAAGCGCAGTTAATGCGCCCTCGAGGCAGTGGCACATTTGAAGCTGTCAATTAGTGGAAGATACAGTGGGAAATGACGGGAGTGTTAAGTTGGAAGTGATAAAGTCGCAACAGCGATGTGTAAAAAATTGGCTCCAATCAAGCTTTGGTTGTCAGCATGAATTTCGTGACTTCAAGCTTTACGCCGTAGCAAAAATTTGTTATTGCCGCAGTTCTTAAAATCAATATTTTCAATATTTAAGTGAACAATTAGTTATCTGCTGTTTTGAATTCTCTGCAAATATTTGTCGAACAGGATTTTTCATTTGTCTTATGCCGAAGAAGTTTTTAAGCTTCTCTGCGGGATATAATGCTCAATTTATGAAAGATATGCTGGAAATCGCGCTGGATGTTCATGTTTTCTACTTCTTTGAATACTGCCTGGTTTAAGCAATGCGTTCATTAAATATCAAGAATGATAAAATAGAGATCCCACAAAGTGCAATTCACAAACGCACTCCACCATTCCATACATATACGGCGTATAAAGGCTAGAAAAAAAAATCGTTTCAAGTATTATAGGTCAAACATACTGGATAATTTCGTTACAAAACCGGGCAGATTTAAAGAAAGGCCCGCCGAGCTTACGACAATAATTTAATTGTGTATGTGCATAAGTAGTATATTTTGCAGTTTCGTATGAACACGGCTAGAAGACGGCGATACACGAAATATTTCAAATATCAAGACAATGAAGCTGCGGAGTTATTAAATCACTGAAGAACACAGCTGCAGATACGATTAAGAACGTTTCAAATCTTACCGGTTTGTTTTGATAACAGACATAAATTTCACTTTATATAGATTTTGGAAAGATGTAAGAACAATTTAGGCAAACGTAGGGGTATGGGGATAATAATAATAATAATAATAATAGTTGTATGGCACAACAGTCTAAAGGGGACAAGGGCCTAGCTTGCTCATCAACAACTCGTGTTGTGCGCGCTACTGTTCTCTTACGAGTAGAAGAGACCTTCAGTTTTTTGGTGACTCCAAACGGCGAAGTTTGAGAAACTTTTTCTTAGGTAATTATTACTCATTGAGTGTTGTCACTCGAAAGAGGTGGTGCCGTGAAAAGTTCGAGGTGTTCAGCCGGGAATCGAGCCTGAACCTTTGGCGTGTGAGTGTCGCACTCTACCTACTACGCCACCGCGACGATTGAGGTACGAGCATGTCAGGTCTTTAAAGCTCTTCCGAAACGAAGGCTATATTAACCTTTGCAACAAAAAAAGCGGAAAAATATATTTTTGCTTAAAGTCGCTTATAGCATACGTGCTATCCAAAAGTCTGTCTCAGTTGTGCTAATCGGCAAAACCCTGTCCACAAATTGAAGATTTGCCAAAAACTGACACCTGAACATATCCTGCATACAGGGAGTTTTAAGTCGATATACATTACCTTCTAAATGGAATGAAATCCGGTCTTCGACAGAAGAGAAACAAATGTTCTTTTTTTTTGTGTTCTCAATGCAAGCATTGTGGCCGCCGTGGCGTAGTGGGTAGAGTGCGATGCTCACACGCCGAAGTGTCTAGGTTCGATTCCCGGCTGAACACATCGAATTTTTCACGGCACCACCTCTTTCGAGCTGCTGACAACACTCAAAGAGTATTTGTTGTCTAAGGAATCTTCTCCAACTTCGCCGTTCGGAGTCGTGAGAGAACAGCAGCGCGCACAACACGAGTAGTTGATGAGCAAGCTAGGCCCTGTCCTCCTTTGGACTGTCGCGCCAACAAATATTATTATTAATTCCAGTCACACCGAACAGAATAGTGAGGTTTGGTTTAACAATCTCCGTAGAATTTGAAACCTGCACAGGAATTGTGTAAGAAAAATTTGCTTTCGTACGAATGGGCCAATTTCGCATGAGAGTATTGTATGAACGGCAAATGTTTGCATGAGAGTAATTGCCTTCTTCAAATCAGTACATCTTCTGGTTTGGGCAGATGACAACTTTAGGGTAACTGATTGCGAGGCGAAACAAACTTTTGCAGGCAAGAGTATTAAGCAAAATATATGCTAACAACTCAATATGTTTTTTGAACAACACCTGAATAAATGCTGAGAGCTTATAATTCAAGGATGTGATTGTCTTCTTCGAAACAAACATGAGCATCCCAAACCAACACCTTGTTGGATATCCGACGTAGGTACAATTCCGGTCTGTCAAAAAAGATTAAATCCCAGCTTACATGACCAATATCATCTTCTACAATATGTTCGTCCTTCACAATATGGGGCTAGAGTTGAGACGCCACTCCCGTTCCATGCTGAAATTGAATCCACACTCACTGCTCTATAAAGGGCAGCGATGGTTTAGGGTCCTAAAAATTATATTTCTGAACTTTATATGATACTTTTTGAGAAAAATGTTTGCAGATTAAATGCATATCAGAGCTAAGACCGTTTAAATGTCTGCATTCAAACTTCCTTCTGGAGTTCAGGTCTTAAAGTGAAAGAATTGCAAACAATTTGCGAACTCTTTCCTTATACGTTACATTCCTGAAGTGGTTTATTCTCGTTTCACTTTTATTGCTCTAAGAGAGGTATTGCCTGTGTTCTTTTACCGCATTTGTTACTAAATATAATGTCCTCCTTGAATTATTAGCACAACCCAAAGTTTAGTGGTTCCTGATAAAGGAACAACATGACACCTAATAAGTATATTATCATTCATTCCGATATTCATGCATCTTGAAATTCATATGTATCAGTATAATAAAGGTTCTCGCATATCCTCGTGTTTTTCGAGACATTTTTAAACACATTTTGAGATCTACCATCACTGCGATTTAAGTCAATTCGGCAAAACCGTGGTTTGACAAACAGTTTGTAAAAAGCTCTTGTAAAGAAAAGGTGTACTCGAGAGAAGTAGTTTTACTTTGGACATGCCCAGCCTAGGAAGAAGTCATGTTTTATTTTCTACATTAAAATTCTGACTTAATTTTCCTCGAAATTCAGTTTACCTTGAATTAACATTTTTGATATTTTGTTAAAAAGAGTTATTTCTCTTAATAACATACAAGATCCAAATTAGAATTCCAGACACAATTTCCCATACGGAAAATACGAAAGATTGTTGTCGATAAGAGCCTTTTCAAAGAATTTTCTTGCTAAGCATACTTACCTCAGCAATTCCTGATAAACGAATCGAAAATATTCTAATTAGCACCAGGACAGCATCAAGATATGGATTTGAGCTGGGGCCACCCTTTCCTCGGGAATGTTTGTCCGAGACTAACCACTGCCTGAGGCAGAGAAAATATTACCACACCCACATCCTTGCCGAAGTTATAATTCAAGTAACATGTGGGCCCCAACTGAACCTCTCGCAAATGAGCCAAGCAAGATGACCATTCACTTTTACGACCCCCGTTGTGGCAGCAGCGGCACCATATACTTGTCACTTAAAAACACATCTTGCTGCCAATTCTGTGGAAATAAGGCCCTCCGGCAAATCGGCACGCAAACTGAATACGAACGACCGCACTGGGATGAGGTGGGCAATGGGGAAAAAGGATTAAAGGGAAAAATTAAACGAAAATATTTTCGAAACTACGCATAGAATATTTATATGAGCGCATGTGTTGGGGAAGCTTTGGTGGAAGTGGGTTGGTTGGGTTGAAAAGTTGAAGGAAAGTTGGTTGGTTCTTACCCGCAGGCAGTTCCTTGAGGCGCAATGAACGGACCAACTGGCTGCAGTTTGAAAGTTATAATCAACAACCGATGTTGGGGTTGTGGTATTGGACGTAGGAATGTGCGTAAACATTGTCATTTGAAAAGGATGGACTTGACTGCTTTTCATATTTAAATATCTTAAAGATTGTCTAGAGCTTAGGAAATTTCTTGCAACTTGCGAGAAATACTGTGCAATTTTCTCCTGTCTTCACTGAATAGAAAGTAAACTCGGAAAATCTGTCTCTTTTAAGGATTTGTTTGGAAAGCAACCAAGTATACCGTGTCCACGTATGCACTTTTTAATCCCCCTATGCCTATGCCTAAGCGTGTCATCGAAACAACCTCAACAAACCAAATACGTCCACAATGTATGTAATTGTTCTGACATTGTTTTCCTACACATATGTAAATTTGCCTGAATGATCTTTTGAATATGAGTGGATTTTAGTGAAATCCTTTTCACAAGTGCACACTCATACGCGTGCTGACAAACCCCCAAGGGATCACTAAAGACACAAAATTACTAAAATTCCCAACCACACAGGCACACGCAAAATCAATTTATTTACCCGCAACTGTAAGTGCGAGCACCCCTCCCGCTCCCACCAGTCTAACTCATAATGAGACATAATTAATCAGTCAAAGAGAAAGTTAATCCTTTTACGCAATGCCACCATGTTCCACATTCAGCCCACAAGACAGGGCAAACATCACAAATGAAAACTGCCTTCCACCCTCCTCCAACCCCCAAAAAGGACGGAAAAGAATTGCCGCATTGTCAAGAATAAAAGCAGCTGCCTAGAAAAAAATACACAGTGTAACAATTTATCCACATGTGCGACGATCGTTGGCGTCTGTCAACCATCCACAGGGTAATCACATATGCAGATTACTTTCACTCACACCCCACGGCGACGCACGCTAAGGGAGTGGGGGTTGACAGAACCCTTTTATAAACGAATGTTTTTCCTCTTCGGTGGTTTCACAGCCCCACACCCAGACCTCCTGTCGGGTGAAACACTTCTCACATCCTTTCAGGTGAAACCAATAAATTCAACTTTTTAATGAGACCAGCTAGACACCTTAAGCCGATATCGCTCCCACCCACACCCACCGGCGCTGTGGTAAACAGCCGATGAAAAAGACGCGTTAATTAATCAAAAGTCTCATTCAGCCGCCGCAAGCACGTATCCTTGTTGCTTGCTCCCTGAACGTATCGACTTAACGGGGATTTTTGTCAAAACCGAAAAACTGTACTCAATAAAGTTCACATACCGACATGAGTTGGGGCGTTGGGATGGGAGGGCGTTTCTGGAAGAAACCCAACCGTGGCAGGATGTAAGACACACATGAGCTCCGTAAAATACCCGTGGCGAATTCCCAGAAGGAATCGAAAATTATAACGGGAATGCGTCTAGAAGGTGGCCCGCATGGGTATTAATTATTTTTCGGTTTTAATTAGATTGGTAGCGAGGTGAATTTTTGGCGATTCGGTTCAATGCGCGAGCTTGGGTGGGCCTTTGTGTTTTGCTGGGTTTCTTTGGGAAGGGAACCCGGGTTCAAAGGAAAGTCGGATGTAATGTGTTCTTGGAAAATAATTCGCGGCGAAAAGAATAATGACTAGAAACTCCTTACACACAAGCGGTTGTTACATGCTTGGAACACAGTAATTACGTCTTTTATTGAAAAGGAACAATTTTTGATGGGGGAAACTACAGTTCTGTGTAGTGTAGGATAGTGTAGGAATTGGTTGTTGTGGGAATAGCGTGAAGAATTTGCAACACCAACTTATTGTGAAGGAGGAAGGAAGTTTTAGTCTGAACTTCGATCGTAATGATATTGTGTGAGGGTCAGTTTAATCTTGGGCTGAATCTCCAACCCCAGACGAAGAAGTAACGGCTGAGAAGTGATATGCGTATGATATTGCTGCACTTTCAAGAAAATAGCCTAAGCACCTTACAGTGATTTGAGTAAGGGCACACGCGTCAATTGTTTGTCAACTGCAAAGGAATACTTTATATAGCTCTATTCAAGATGCAATGTGGTCCCAGGAGGGGCATTCCGAAAAAGCAAATTGTAAATAGTTAAGAGGGGATTGGGGTTCAATATCGAATTTGCCAAAGCTTCACAATATCACCACTAAAATTTCTAGAACTCATCAGCGATGCACTCTCCGCAGCAGTTCGAAGGTCTATGATCGTTGACGTGATTGGACGATAACAGCGACCAACAATGAAGTATCAGCTTGCGTCGATGCGGATGCGGCAAAAATAGTTCTAGCAATGAATGGAACCATGGTATTTCGGGGAGAGAGTCGTGACAGATAGGAGAGAGTTTGAGCTAGTGAAGGACTGTAACTACCTTGGTTCTAGCTAGACAACATATATTAAACTAGTATCAAGATTTAAATGGAAATTAGCCCTCAAGCACCAATTGATCTCCTTATGGTCATTAGCATTGCGTAAACGTGGTTTGTGTGCTTATTTCTGGACAATTTCTGATTACTTTTTTAAATGTGCCTATCGTGTATTAAGGAACAAAACGTGTGGACAACTTCATATAAAATAAATGCACGCAAATGTGTCCTAAATAAAATAAAGCCAATTATTTCATTTCTTCCTCTCTTTTATGATGCCTGTAAGACAGTGCTATACGTCAAAAAACTTGAAACTTAATAAACCTTCAAAGGCTTAAGCACATCAGAACCCTATTTGATACAATATGCAGCATACAGTGGACTTTTAGAACCAAAAACTGCTGTTAGAAAACGAAGTAGCATTAATTAATAGTTCAATGAAAAATTTTCCATATTTCAATTTTGTATCTACATTATTTAAAAATGTTTGCGAACTAGATCAGCCTCTTTTAACCTTCTTGAATATTAAATTGAATAATTTCTAGCGGGTTGCTTACATGTTTTTGATAATTTGGATAGCGCTAAATTTTTTTAACTTAAAAGTATTGTTCGAATTCTTTGTTCACACATTTTTTCAAGCAATTTTTGTTTTCCGACATTATTTCGGCATGAACTTAACAGCTTTATTTTTTTATTTGTAGAATGACAATTTTATATTATTTATTCTTCACTTCTCCTCTGGCTCTTTTAAGACAAAAAAAATTGGAAATGGATTCATATTACCAGCCACCAGCCAGTCTCTAAGAATAAAAAAGAACAATAGCTATAGTATTTAATAGCACTATTATTTAAGTTTCCTTTTGAGAACAGAAATACACAGAAAGTTAAAACTGGGGAGAGGGTTCCGGAGATTAAAACCAAGTTTATAATTGAATTATAAAACAGTCAAACTAGAATAACTTAGCAAATAAGGCATCGTCCTTTTTTTGTTTTATCGTGAAAAATTTTTCAAAAGCATGTATATGCTACGATTCGGTGGCGGGGTGAAGCTGGTGTTATATATATATAAATTGACTTATTTATCAAATAATACTATTATTTTAGTGCATTCATGTAATTTCACATAAATGTGATTATTAATTCGATTTTTATATCTAGTTAAACAGAATCATAATGGCAACTGAGACGATGATGGTGAAAATTGTAATTAAATTGTAATTAAATTTCTCACTAAGCAAGGAAAAAGTCAAAAAACTATTCATGAAGAGATGGTGGCTGTTTAACAGAGTTCCGGCCCTTAATTATCAACTGTGTGGTATCAACAAAAGTGGTCAAGTGAGTGCAAGTGAGGCAGAAAGTGCATTGAAGATGACCCTCGTTCCGACGCCCCGGGTGCTGCTTGTACGAAATCATCAAAGAAGTCGACAAAACATGGGTTCACCACTATGACCCTGAAAGCAAACAAGAGTCCATGCAGTGGCATAAAAGAGGAACAGACCCCCCGAAGAAGGTCAAAGTCACTCTGTCTGCAGGAAAGCTCATGGCCACAATTTTTTGGGACTCAAAGGGAATCTTGCTCATTGAGTACAAAGATAAGGTGAAACCATTAACGCCACATCCTACGCTTCCACTTTGCATAATTTGCGGGAGGAAATTAAAAATAAAAGACGGGGTAAACTCCGAATTTCCGAATTTGAAAAAATGTCTTCGTGGAAAAAGATTTTCGGATGATGAAGAATTCAAGTCGGCAATAAATGGGTATTTTGCAGAGAAAGAAAAAATTTATTTTTTTGAGTATTTAAAAAAGCTTATCTCAAGATATAAAAAATGCATTAATGTTATTGCATTATTATATTGAAAAATAAAAACATATTAAATTTCTTTCGACCAATCGACACTAGACTTTTTTTGAACGATTGACAAATTGTGTGGGATCCAACGCGAACAAATTTTTTTGACGGTCAAATGTTCATGCAATGTTGAATGTATGCTGTTCCCACTAATGCCTAAGGTTGCCACAATCTCACGATAAGTCACATGACGATCTTGCAATATCAGTTGGCGCACAGCAATAAAGGTTTCCGGAACAACAACTGATTTTGGACGACACGAAATTCGTCTTGGAGTGAACTACGACCTCTGTTGAATTCACCATACCATCGATAGACACTGCTCCTTGATCATCGCCAAAAATTGAATTTAGTTCATCAATGCACTGTTGTTGAGTTAATCAACGTTGGAAGTTGTAAAACAAATTCGCACGAAAATTTTCACGACTTAATTCCATTTTTTGGGCGAGATAAATCTTTTAAGTTACTGTAAATAACATAAATAGCGCTCGTTTGTCAAAACGTTCTGAGTACGTATAACCTAAAAAATGTTAAACTTTACGATAGAGCTGGCAGTTGCCAGCAACACTAGGGTTGCTCAATCCCGCAATATAAAAGGCAACCTTCGTATATTGAACGCCACTCGTAATGTCTTTGTAATAAGGTTGTTGGAGGTATACTCGTATCAGAAAATGAAGGTGGCTTAAGCGACATTCGTACTATTTCATGAAAATACCCCAATTTTACCTCTCCTAAAGTTACTCCTATGTGTAACACATTTTTTTGGTATAGTTTTAAAGCCATATATTTAAGCGCGCAGAAAATATATCTGATCCGACTGTACCCTTCAGAAGTGATAGTTAACTTCTACCTTCCGAAAATACCTCTGACTGAGTACAGTGAGTGGAATAGTTTAGAAATATCATGCTTAAGGGAAAGTTTTCGGTAAGATCTCTTAAACATCATTCCATCAATTCGCTATGAGCTGAAATTAGCACATCTCAAAGCTACAATCTGACTTAATGTAAGGTTGTCAAATATCTCCATTCCTCTTGTTTGCTCTTCATTCAATTCTTCATAAAAAGTGTTACAGTGATCGGATTTATTTCAAATTTGCGCCGTTTTGTTCGATAATCTCTATCTATTCTCGACAGCAACTTCATAACACCGCCCTCGTAGAAGCCCCCTCCTTATTTGCGAAGAACTCGGACAGCCACTTTTTACAAGCCTCTTTTGAGTTCAACTTCACACCACCAAGGGCGTTCGCCATGGACAGGAACAGGTGGTAATCACTTGGCGCTATGTCCGGACTATGTGGTGGATGCGATAAAACCTCCCATCCGAGCTCCCGTAGCTTCTGACGAGTCATCAATGAAGTGTGTGGTCTGGCATTGTCCTGGTGGAACACTACACCCTTCCTGTTGGCCAATTCTGGACGCTTCTGGTCGATCGCCTGCTTCAAGTGATCCAGTTAATTTCAGTAGATGGTAGAATTAAGCGTCTTACCATATGGAAGCAGCTCATAGTGGATGATTCCCTTCCAATCCCACCAAACACACAGCAAAACTTTCCTGGGAGTCAATACCGGCTTGACCACTGTTTGTAATGATTCACCGGCCCTCAACCACGACCGTTTTCGCTTGATATTGTCGTATGTAATCCATTTTTCGTCGCCAGTTATCATCCGCTTCAAAAATGGGTCGAGTTCGTTCCATTTCAGCAGCATATCGCAGGCGTTGATTCGGTCCAGAAGGTTTTTTTGCGTCAAATCATGCGGCACCCAAACATCAAGCGTTTTTGGTTGGTGACTAACTCCCATCTCCTGGGCGATGTTACGAGATACCACATGCCGGTCTAACTCGATGATTTCCATGATTCGATCGGTATTCATCGTCACAGGTCTTCCGCCGGCTGGCTTATCCATGGTGTCCTTTTTACCGGCTCTCAATCATCGAAACCATTTCCCCGCGGTTCGAAGTGATAGAGTATCATTCTTCAAAACACCATTAATCTCACGGAACGTTTCTCTAGCAGATTTGTCTTTAACGAAGGAAAACTTTAAAATGACGCGAACTTCGCCGTTAATGAACTCCATGTTTACAAGTCTATAGCTGTTGAACGCAATATCCGAACTAATCATGCATAGCGTCTTTTTGTAGGTTATGTCAAGACCTTTTAAATGATAAATGATGTATAGTATTGCCAGATACGAGCTCTGTAGCGCTTTGTACATAGCCGGGAAATTCAAAAGACAAAAAGGGGGAGGGGAGATACAGAGAATCAGGAAGCCTCAACCCCGGTCGACGAGTAGTCCTCCGACCTAGCTTTGAAGAAGTCGGTACAGCCATTAAAGGCTGAAGAACAACAAAGCCGCAGGCTCAGATGGCTAACCATCGGGCTGGGGGCAATGTTATGGTAAGAGCATGCACCAGATCATTTGCCGACTTTGGGAACTGACCTGACAACACTCAAAGAGTAATAACTGTCTAAGAAAGCTTCTCAACCTTCACCGTTCGGAGTCGGCAAAAAACTGTAGGTCCCTTCTACTCGTGAGAGAACAGTAACGCGCACAATGTGGGTAGTTGAGGAGCAAGCTATGTCCTGGTCCTTCTGTGGACTGTCGCGCCATCCAATTATTAATTACATCCGACTCTCATTACATCTCTATCACTCTATCACTATTTTATCGCTATTTCAACAAAAAATATTCTAAGGAGTTAGCCAGCTGCATTCCTCCTCTTCAAGAATTCACCCGCAATACCCGCCTCGCTCACCCGTTCATCCTTAAGCCTATCTTCGGACGTACAGTTAAGTTTAGAGACTAGTTCTGCAGCCGCACCACACGAATATGGAATGCTCTTCCCAGTTCAAACCCCCCCCCCCCCCTCCTCCCCTATTACAATCCACAGGCATTTAAAACCAATGTGCATCGGTACCTCCTTTCCATCTCGTTCTCTTTACCTTCGCCCGCGCTGTGACTTAATCCCTTTAGTGCATGAATGAATGCCTCTTTTGATGTCTGCCCGGCAAGTTCACGGGAAAGCTCATTTTCCGTGATCCCGTGGTGTCCCAGACAAGTCTTATCGAATTTAGTCTTCCGACCAAATTAAGGCGTGTTTAAACTCCGTACGGCGAAGTTTGTGAAGCTTTTTTCAGACAATAAATACTCTGTGAGTGTTGTCAGCACCCGAAAGATATGGTGCCGTGAAACTTTCGAGGTGTTCAGCCGGGAAGCGAACCCGGACCTTCGGCGTGTGAGTGTCGAACTCTACCCACTACGCCATGGCGGCCACACTTCTATTTTAGAAGTGATAAGTAAGGCTTTAAGTACAGTTTGGCTGTCGCTGCAGATGTGAATACTTCACCCTTTCTACCCGTTCTTCTCATGCTCTTTTACAATAGTTAGTGGCCATTTGGATCTCAAAATTGTTCACTTGGAACAGTTTTTGCATAGCACAGTTTCTGTCCGGGGCAAATTCAGGAAACAGGGAAAGTTAAATTATACAAACGGCGCATCTAACATAAGTGAAACTAGAGTCATTGGACATGCCGTGTGCGAGGTCATTAAAACCCCAGTACTAGTTGAACCAAATACCACTTCTTTATGGTATGGATATCAGGAAGATAAATCAGTACATCAAGATATGTCAGGGAAAGACCCTGAAACTAAAACTTGGTGAATGCAGCAATCACGTACTTGCGCGAATGTCTATTCCACCAAATAACTCATGCATAAGAAAGAAGTGGTGATAGGCTCCAAGTTTTGCCAAGAACTTCCCCACACTATTTGGAACCTGACAGCGTCTGTGAAGCTTTCGTCATCTAAATTTTTTTTCTTTTTTTCAAAAAAAGTTGTTTGTTTAAAATATCTTCCAGATATTCACCGTTTTCGCAAATTGATACCTTACAGACCCAGTTGATTTGTAGTGCTTCCAACAGAATTGTGAGCAATCCGAGTTGTTATAGTTTATAAGTAAACTATCTGTAAAAGAAACACTCGCATTGGCCATTGACTTGGTTGTGGAACCAGCAACTTTGCCTTATGCATGACACATCTAGCGGTAAGCTAAAGTAGGATAGTTCTTGTGTCTGCACACCTCAAAAGATGCTCTTCACGCCTCTGCTCAAAATGAAAAATGCGTTTGCTGCCGATTATTTATTCTAACCCCCAAGAATATATTTTTTTATTCATCAGTGGAATGAAAATCGTCTCTATACAGATCTTTGAACAAGATTTGCACACTCCTCGAGCAGCAGTTCCTTTACTCAAGTAATCAGCGTCAGCAGCCACATGCCTTCCGATGGTACTTGAAAATAAGAAGTCGCAATAGATTGCATCAAATTGGTGCTTTTCAGCCATTCGACACAAAATTGCCAAAAGGAAGTGGAGAGAACAGACTCGTCAGCACAACACGAGTGCTAAATGATTTCATATTTCCACATCTATTCAAGACCTGTACACATCCACCGCCCTGCGCCACTTTCTTTTTGTGAACATTTTTCCGGTGCAGAAATATAAAAATATCTCATAAAGGATATTTGAGCAAGAAACGTCAGCACTTTCATTCGCAGTCACCCTCCTTCAGCCAGCAATCTATTGAAATGTTTATTAAGACATCATCAGCATTTTGAGTCGTCATAGGTATGACTTTGACTTCTCCAATTTACATACGTCGTCCTTTCAGTAGCAACATGTGGATTTTATGAGGTTCCCCGGCCCTTATTTTTGGCGAACTGTTGTTGATCCTGTGATAACAAAGGAGCATATGCATTGTTCAGGGATACAAGGATGCCTTAAGCAAACATCCCCATAAACAAACCCGGGGTCAAACGACGTTCGCTTTTTATCCGCTTCATCCCTCCGCAGCATTATTTAAGGGAACGACTGGCCAGTCCTGTCCACGGAGCGTTTTAGTACCACTTTTACGATGATGACTGATACCACATGTGACCGGACCTAAGTGATATGAAAAATTGCAGTAACACTTCAATTAGCATGGAGCTTTAGACGTACGTCTTGAAGGACCATTAAGTGCTTCTCTGCGACACTCGGTACAGAAAGAGAGGCTCCTTTCACTCGGATGTGTTGGAGTAAACCAATTTTACGATATCCCAAAGGAAATCCTTTATTAACCCGAAAATTCAATTTGCAAGCGACAGAGCAACAAGGTAAAAGCAGTCCTTGTGTATCGCAGAAAGTGTGGGTATATCCTGACAAAATTGCATTACTTTCGTTCTCACTTCGGCGTGATAGTTCAGTACCTGTCCTGTGATACACTCAAGTTGGCCTAGGTGACGGTGCATGGCATTGGGTAAGGTGAGTCGTTGGTGGAGTTATTTGTCTAGACAATGGATAACAAACAGCAAATTGAGTTGCATCGTATGAGGGAAATGAGTCGTCAAACTTTTTCTCTCGGCTTTGTTTTTTCAGGTTCAGGTTGCCCTGTTTTGCTCAAAAATGCTGGAGACCTATTTTATATTTTATGACGCTCTAAAGGTGGTTAAAGGAGTTCAGAACATTCGGGTCGTTGAACGGTTAACAAATAAGAATTCAACAAAATCATGTATTAGCGAAGTGGTCATACTTTCCGTTTCTTTAGTTGAAAAATTATTCTGCTACGAAAGTTAATTAATTTCGAAGGGGAAGTGCTCGTAATTTTTAGGAATTTTATTTTTTTTTTCGCTGTTGTGAATTTTTTTTTATACAAAAGGTCAAGCGAAGACTTTACATGTTCATGTGGTATTTTATTAACGAGTGAGGGACTATTCATTTCATAAAAACCATATTATTCACAATTTCATTAGCTTCTAAGTCCTTGTGATTTGGCTTTAAGTTGTTTACGAGATTGACATAGTAAAATTAAAGTGTCTCTTCCATATTAATTGAATTAAATTTCATAATAATGCCATTTCTATATCAAATCCTCGATGACTGTGTAGTAAGTACATTTATCGTCTTCCTTAGCTCGAGTACCTATGATCCAAAGAACATTAGGACGAAGTGGAGCATATCTTCTTTTTCATTAATGTTACAAGCACTACACTATTTTGTCAATTTCAGGCGATGCGGTACGTAGTGTAGTTAAAATTAACTAACTAATAATAATAACTGTTTGCGCGACAGTCCACAAGGGGACCAGGGTCTAGATTGCTCATCAACTTTTGATGACTTAGGCTGAGACAACGGATGTTTACTTTTTATATACGGATGTCAGGTTTGACTGCGATTTCCGCGCGTTTATTTGAAAAAAAATTAAAAGTAAAATTTTTTTTTAATTTATTAACAATTAAATAAAGAGAATTTTTTGAAAATGAGGTGTGCTGTGTTTGGCTGCAATGCAAACAACAACTAGGGAAAACCGAATGTACGGTTTTATTCGGTTCCAAAACAGAACATCCTACGGAAGCAGTGGATTCACTTATGCAGAAGAAAGGATAACTGCACATTTTACTGCGGATAGTTTTGAAAGAAACTTACAATTTGAAATGGGCAAGATGATTTGTTTATTTTCTTACATATTAAGTCACAATTTTATTACAGGCCTTTGCAAAAATAATGGATATAAGTTGAAGGCGGGAACAATTCCAACAATCCAACCGAGCAATAGTCGCTCCTTCATCCCGCGATATCAGAATGGAATCAAAGTCAATACATGAAATAATTGCAGAGCTACTAGCGAAGAAACCAGTGGCATTGATATTTGATTAAACTCCTTCGGAATCATTTTATTGACCAAGGGCTTAAAATAAATGGAATAATAATAATAATTGTTGGCGCTACAGTCCAAAGGGGGACCAGGGCCTAGCTTGCTCATCAACTACTCGTGTTGTGCGCGCTACTGTTCTCTCACGAGTAGAAGGGACCTACAGTTTTTTGCCGACTCTGAACGGCGAAATTTGAGAAGCTTTCTTAGACAGTTATTACTCTTTGAGTGTTGTCAGCAGCTCGAAAGAGGTGGTGCCGTGAAATATTAGAAAAATTGGTGTTGAACTGGGAGTCGAACCTGGATCCTTCGGCGTGTGAGCATCGCACTCTACCCACTACGCCACGGCGACCACGACAAATATAATCCTTACGCTTCTAACGTGCACAGCGTCTGAATGTCAGTCACCCATAAGATATCGGCAGGCCATTTAAATGTTATTGGAACTGAAAGACAGAAGGCTAAAATGGCTACAAAACTTTTTTCTCACACTATAGCTCAGGCAATAACAAGAGCCGCCAGCTTAGGTCATTTAGGTGACCAAACAGTTGCTTCGAATGACACGCCTGACTTAGTTTCCGAATGTACTCTTACAAGTAATGTTTTGTCTACATATATATCTGAATTATATAAACATGGTAATATTATTTTTACTTTAAGGTACGATACTTAAGAGTATAACTTTAAATTCTCCGAGCACTGATGTCTACAGCCAGGTGGACAATGAATTGGAATCTTTAGCTGATGGGCTTGAAAACTTGGCTGGGTACATTTGCCATAAGTTGCGGGATGAAATTCCCGACATACGTGTTCTTCAAAATAAGGACACGACTTCTACGTGGGTTAAACATCTCAACGAAGGAGGCCTGGATAAATCCACATCTGCACTAATGGTTCACATCAAGCAAGTCGAAGAAGTTCTCGAAAGTGTGAATGGGGATGACCTCTTGATTTCCCTCGAATATCTTAAGACACATTTGGAATTAACCGAAAATGTGAACTGTGGGGAGAAAATAAAAAAAAAACTTTATTTTAGAGCATGAATGTATTTTAGGATAAGGAAACTAAACAAAGAAATTACAGAGTTTCAATTCAGAAAAAAAGAAAATATAGTAAAATTGTCCACTCGTTCAAAATTTAAATCTCGTGTTTTATTTCAATAACGTGGTTGTTACATTACTCTTTTGGAAATAAAACATGAAATAATAAAATTTAGTTAAATTGATTTATTAATGACAATTCTAGTTCGGAAAGTAATTGGATAGTTAAATTAACTCAATTGGATATACACTTAAAACTTATTTTATGTTAAAATATTCTTAAAACATGAATAATATTAAAAAAAAATCAACTAATAACTTTTCCTGCTTCAATTTGTATGAAGATATTAAACAACAACAAAGAGCTGTCAAATCAGAAGTCTCGTGTGACGTAAGCTGCGCAGAACGAAAGAAAATTGAACACTCTATTGCGCAATCTCTTTTTCTATCATTCTTGTGTTGTGCGCGCTACTGTTTCCTCACGAGTAGAAGGGACCTACAGTTTTTTGTCGACTCCGTACGGCGAAGTTTGAGAAGCTTTCTTAGACAGTTATTACTCTTTGAGTGCTGTCTGCAACTCGAAAGAGGTAGTGCCGTCAAAAATTCGAGGTCTTCAGCCGGGAATCGAGCCTAGACCCTTTGGCTACGCCACAGCGGCCACTAAATTAACTAACTCTTCTTGTTGTGTTGTCTTGCTGTTGCTTCGGCACAGAAAACTCTTTTGCTTTGCGTTGTGCGATATATTTTTACTTGCGATACCGCTGCTTAAAACATATAGCGATTACCTTTTACAAAATTCCATAACAATATAGTTTGTATAAAGCCGCATGCAAATCTACAAAGAAAAATCGACAACTCGATTACAACTGAGTTGCATATATCCACATGTCTTCTATGTTCATTCATTTAATTTAATTTAATTTAAAAATGCATTTTATTTTTTATATTACTAATGCTATCTTAAAACGAGGTACAAAATGCCTAAACTATGCACGTCTTATATGATTTCTAAAAAGTACTTACTGGCCCTATGCGGGCGCTCTAAGCTAAACTAATAATTTATTTATTTATTTGCTTTCGGCGTCAATACTTTCTTATTTTTAAATTCATAAAATTAGTATCTCTTTAAAACAAAGAAAATTGTTAAAAAAACTTAGTTATCTATTTTTTTGTCTAATAAAAACTTAATCTAACTTAATATAACCTATCCTAACTTAGATACACTTACGACTAACATTTTTTTTATTTTTTTTAATTGTATCTTAATACCTAACCTATCCTAACTTATCCTAAATGCAAGTTGGCCGTGGGGGACCAATTTAAAAGTTGTCTGACAACAGCTGGGGCTCCTGGTGTGGCTCCAACCACCAATAGAACCCCCGGTCTTTATCCGTGTCAATCCTATCACGGATGGAGACGGATGTGCTGAACCGGAGAGCATCCGGACATGCGACACTTGCGACGTTGTCGCCGTACATTAGA
Organism: Eristalinus aeneus; assembly: GCA_955652365.1. Lineage (NCBI taxonomy): Eukaryota > Metazoa > Arthropoda > Insecta > Diptera > Syrphidae > Eristalinus > Eristalinus aeneus. Next base: position 64,538,614 of record OY019130.1, on the reverse strand, counting down.
CGCCTCTCCGCCGTCCTTCTCACCACGTGGTAGATAAGTGGACATGCCTCCGCATCCTGGATCAGTCCAATGCGGTTAAGATACAAGAACGCTTTCGGTGGAATGAAACCCCTTCGGCGAGCGTTCTCGTGGTACTCTTCATTTGGGTAGTAGGCCCCAAATATGAGATCGTTCTCAGAGGTCATGGCTCGTGCAACATGGCTACGAATCAGCTTAATAATGAAATTATCAATTCACGTTTGCTTCGTTATACAAGACCTCATTAGGATAAAACTTCTTATAGTCAGATCCCGGGGTTGTGTACTTCTTGAGACATGCGCGAAGACATTGTCTCTCGAAGACCCTCATCTTTTCCATTTGGGAAGGACTCACATTGAACCCCATCGGGCAGCCATTCACCATTATTGGTCGGATGAGGACCGTGTAGCAGTTTCGCTTTACTTTGGAGTCAAGTTGGCAACCCACTTGCCATAGCGAAGCATTTCTTAGCTTTCGTCAAAGCTGTATCTAAATGGATACCATCCTACAGATACTGGTCCAACATAATGCCAAGATATCTCACTACACTCTTAACGGCTAGTGGCTGACCCTGTGGGTCCAATATGCCGAACTTGCGCCAATTCTTCTTCGTATCCCTTGAGGCTCTGTACAATGGAGTCCGGAAGAGGATAGTTTCACACTTCTGGAAGTTGATTTTCAACTCCCAGTCGTCGCAAAATCGGTGGATTTCTTCGAAGTCACGCTGCAGGAGCACGTTTATGACCTCTATATTTGGTGCGGTACGGTATGCAATCCAATATCGTCGGCGAACGCGATCAAGTTGCGCATGGAGCAATCAGTTCGCTGGTGAAAATAGTGAAAAGGATTGGTGAGTTTACTGCACCCTGCTGGAGCCCATTTTTTATTTGGAAAACATTTGTGAAAACTTTGTTGGCACTTTTAACAACAAAACTCCTACCTGTTACCATGTTGAAGATCGTGTAAAGCAGCGGTTTGCTTATACCCATCCTCGTCAACTTAAAGAAGAGGCCTTCTAACCATACGGTGTCGAAAGCCTTTTCCAAGTCAACGAGACAGGCCCCGGTGCACTGGGTTTTGTGGTTGTTCCACTGAATGTCCGAAACCAATTTTGACGCGGCATGTACGGTATCATGCCTCGCCCTAAATCCAAACTGGTTGTTCGGTAAAATTTTGATGTCCTCAGTCCACTGGATCAGGACTCTATTGACAATCTTCTCGAAAACCTTGCTTATGCAAGGGAGGAAGCTTATCGACCGAAGATTTTTCGGAAGCGAGGAAACTTTGTCCCTTTTGGGGATGGGTTGCACTACCGCCACACCGTCTTCCAATGCGCAGGGTAATGTGCATTACTCAGTGCATTGTTGAACAGGATTGTGTATATTTCCACCGCCTCGTCAGGGAGATGGCGCAGCACTATATTCGGTATCCCGTCGATACCAGTCGACTTTTTGCTCTTCAAACCGTTGAAGATGTGTTTGAGTTCCTCCTTCGAAATGAGGATGGCATTGGAGCCATCTTGGGCGATGGCATTGGTTGCCTGATTTTCGTCACCGAATCTGGTAAAGCCAGGATTCTCAGAACGCCACTGCTGTACCTCATTTCGAAGGTAGACGTGGTTCAGCAGGGCTCTGTTCTCCAGGTCGTGGTTCGGCCTACGGGACTCGTTGAATGTGTACACTTCCTGAAAAACAGCTCCTATTGCCTCCACCTTCTCTTGAGCATCCTCAACAATGAAGAACTCATTGTCAAGCACGGCCTCATCCGGATCTCTGTCAACCAAAGTCAGTTTATTTACATTGTCGTTTGTCCTGTCAAGTCGAACAGCCTCCAAGTCGTTATGATCTCGGTTGATTTGAAGAACGCACGGCCCGAATCCTATCTCCCCAATACGAATTGACAGCAATTCGGTAGTTCATCCGAATCAACTTCTGGATGTGTTGTTGTGACTTGAGCGACCGTATTTCCGGGTCGTCTGGGTCGGTAAAGCATCTGTACAGAGTCTTTAGTCTCGACAGCAGTCTGCTTTTTTAAACGTGCAGTGCGTTGATGGTATCGTTACTATAAATGTCGCCATCTGTCGTAGGTGATACCTTAGAAAGCATCCTGTACATGGTTCGTTTAATCACGTCGTCTACTTGTATGAGGCACCTGTCAACCTCTTCGGCATGTTCATTCATCTTAACAGTGGAATTCTCATAAAGTATTCAGCGTTATTATATTGAAAATTACTCAATCAAGTAACTTGGTAGATGTATTTAGGAATGGCATACCTGAATTAACATATCCGCCTTTCTTGTGTAGTATAAATATTCTGGAACATCTGCAGTTTCAAATACTTGATTAAATACCCTGTAGATGACGATAAAAATTTCGGAAAATAATTTGTACAATATTCATAATGAATACGATCAAGCTTCTGCAATCCGTGGATCCAGGAACTCGTGTACGTTCATAGGGGACGCATATTGTACGAGAGGTGATTTAAGTTTTGCATTTAGAAGGTTTGCAAAATTATCTTTTTACTGATATGTATTCAATCCTGCAGCAATGACATTTGTTTTTCCATTCATGACCGATGATGGCTTTTGCAGAACAATCACGAGCTGTACAGGCTGCACAGATCTTAGATAAGTCATGAAGAGCCACATTACCACAGCCCAAAGGCTTCAATTCCAAACTAGTGTTGTAACGCAATAGAGGACGGCCACGAACCCGTTGGCATTTACAAATTAAGAAGGATCTTAAACAAATTTTCTTGTTAAATTAAAGGCGACTGATTAAAGATCAAATAAGTTGGAGGGGTTTATTGCTTGAGTTTAGGTCCATCCCAGACTGAAGACCTATTTAAAAAGAAACGGAAGAAGTGCCACGTAAAACCTTTAATAAAGTCCTCGTAACGTAGTGTTTAAGCCGATAGATTTACTTGCGAAAGATCTAAAATTCTGAGGAAACATAAAACATAACGTGGTTAGTTGAGTGACGTTACATGTTTTAGCAAAGTGGTTGCAACTGAGTGAATTTGGCCGGCGACAGAGACAATAAAACTTGACTTGTTTGTTTGAAATTATCAAATCAATTTGAAGTCTTCAATTTGCTGCATTAATTATTGAAAGAAAGAAAATTGAGGACTGACGGTGGCATTTTTGGTTTCAAAAATTTAAACTATACGTTTAAGGAGTGTGACATTGAAGTATATTATAAGAGTAGATTGGCTGTGAAACTACGAAGGTTTATACTTCGGGATTGGGCAACCCGAGTGCTGCAATCTGGCAACTGCCAGCTCTGTCGTAAAGTTTGACATTTTTATGGTTATACATACTCAGAACGTTTTGACATACGAGCGCTATTTGTGTTGCTTACAGTAACTTAAAAGATTCATCTCGCTCAAAAAATGGAATTAAATTGTGAACATTTTCGTGCGATTATTTTTTACAACTTCCGACGTGGATAAACTGAACAACAGTGCATCGATGAACTAAATTCAATTTTTGGCGATGAAGCTCCATCAAGGACCAGTGTTTATCGATGGTGTGGTGAAATCAACCGAGGTCGTAGTTCACTCCAAGACGAATTTCGTGGGGTTGTCCAAAATTAGATGTTGTTCCGGAAACCATTGACGCTGTGCGCCGACTGATATTGCAATATCGTCATGTAACCTATCGCGAGATTGAGACAACCTTAGGCATTAGTGGGACCAGCATACATTCAATATTGCATGAACATCTGACCGTCAAAAAAATTTGTTCGCGTTGAATCCCACACAATTTGTCAATTGCTCAAAACAAGGCTCGTGTCGATTGGTCGAAAGAAATGCTCCAAAAATACGATCGCGGTGCTTCGAAACACGTCTGTGACAAAAACAAACGAAACACGTTACGCGTATGAGGCCGAAAATAAACAGCAGTCGACTGTATGGGTGTTTCAAATTGGGCCAAATCCAACAAAAGTTGCTCGCAAAGTTGAAAAACAAATGGTCGCCTCTTTTTTCGAAAAAACTGGACATGGCACAACGGTACCACTAGAATAACGCAGAACAGTCAATTTACAACCAATTGTTTGTCCGTTGTCTTCCAAGAAATCAGGAAAATAAACCGCCGAAGACCGATCACTCTTCACCACGACAATGCCAGCTCTCACACATCGGCTCAAACAACTAAATTTTTGAGCACTCAAAACTTCGATTTGGTGAGTCTTCCGCCGTATAGTCCCGACTTGGCACCGAATGACTTCTTTTTATTCCCGCGCGTAAAAAAATTAAATGAGAGGTCAACGTTTTTCGACACCTGAAGAAGCGGTTGATGCGTTCAGAATGCATGTTTTATAGATACCTCAATCAGAGTGGCAAAAGTGCTTCGACAATTGGTTCAAACGCATGCAAAAGTGTGTAGATCTTAATGGGGAATATTTTGAAAACCAATAAAGCTATTTTCGATGATTAATATTTTTTTTGTTCTTCAAGATCAAGGTCCTTCAAATGAAGAAGTCTCATTATACCATCAAGGCTACTACATTCCAGGACGATTGTCTAACCAAAATTGACATATGGATCTGAAACTTGCGTGCTTAGTAGAAGAAACCCGAATAAGACTGAAAAGTTTTGCAGGGATTTGTCATAGCTTATAGCTTATGCATAGTCTCATAGCTTTTGTCATGACAAAAATTATTAGACTTCGGACGATAGGGCACCTGCTCCTCATGAACAAAGAAGAAGAATGGGCTCGAAAAACCATTTACGTCTTATGGTAGACGACAACGTGGGATACACTCATACGTTGGAGAGGTAGCCTAGACCAAAACAACCGAAGTCTTGATGCAAGAGCACTCCGACACGCGACCGGCTGGAGATACCTGTAGTTAGAAACCATGAGTGGATGACGCGCCATGGATGGTGATGGTGAAGCAGCCATTTTCCATAAGCCGTTCTTACATTTTTCATAAGCTTGGTACAAACAGCAAATAATCCCGCCGGTAAGAACTATATATTTTAAAAAAATCTCCTACTTATTCTCGCTATTTAGATGTTCCTTTTTCTCTAACAATCAACTTTTGTATTATCAATGGGAGGAGAAAAATACATTCTGCACCATCACAGTTTAATTACTAAGTTCCTTTTCGCTCTGTGTAGCGGAATGCTATCGGTCGGAAAATATTCCAATCATGGTGGTCACAGCCAAACAGCACTTCAGCAGCTTATAAGGACGCCCAAAGGAATCAATTCAAAGTTTCCTATACCACACTGAAATTATTTGCATAAAGCAAACCTCACCCCCATCCAAAGAAAAGCACAACACTCGTAACTATATTAACGAAATCGCCTTCCTGTCCACCCTGGGGTCATAAAATTCCGCACTTTATTGCATGCAAGCGCATGGCACTGCTCAGTACACAGTCTGCTAATGAAAACACAGCTCTCCCACAGCTCCGCTAGCAGTTTCCCCAGCCACCTTCCCAATCATGCCTGCATTTTGCAAACACTTCCAAGTTGCAAGTGCATCGTACTACCGGAAACCATCCATGCAAGTCGACACCCAGCACCCAGCACAAACCACCGTCAGTCCATCAAAAGTTTTACTTTCATTCAAGCACCACTCGTCGTAGTACTATGATAGTACCAACTCCGTACTACGACGTTGTAACGACGACAAGGACGTGTACGTGCCAGACGGCTGTGGCAGAGACCGGATACTTTATGGATCTCAACCTGGGAGACACTCAGTCGAGGCTTGTTTGGGTGGCCGACGGAGAAAAAAAGTGTGTGTGTGTCTGTGTCTGCTGGGTAAGCGAAAGTACACTTCTCTCTGTAATATGTTTCGAATTTCCGTTCTGGGAGTTACTAGGCAGGACGACACATCGAGGCTCCATGCTTATCAGATCGGAGGCAGAGCAGCACCTAGACACTGCTGGCACCCGCCCGTCTCGTAACAGGAGGATGCCAGCAACACCAAAGCGCACACACATACACAGTTGGTTCTGGGAAAATATTGATTGTATTGCGGCGTGTTGCATGCTCAGGAATTGGCTTCAAGCCAGTCTCGTCCCGATATGACAGTGATTTCACAGTGAAGCTGATTGGAGTGACACCGACGGGGAGGAGACGAAGAAGCATTCCCAGAGTCTATGGGGCGCCGGCATCTGGATGGAGTCAGGAGGTGAATGAATTCAGCATGATGTCGATGTCGAGTGGAAACGTCTGACTAACCATTTCCGCGCTAAATAACACCATCGGCCGTGGCCGTGGCCCTCGCCGCCGCCCTCAGTGCCTCCTTACTTTAATGGCGGTTATTTGTTTGTTTTTGTTAATCATGGACCATTATGACGGTCGGGATGATAATTATGATTTTTTCGGGATTGCAGTCTCATTCGAGGGGCGTCAATGGCTGAGAGGTTTTTTTTCCCTCGGTGTTTATGCCTTCGAATGTCTCCGTCTTTTTGATGGCAATAGTAACTCTGTGCTTTCAGTCGCAATCAATTAGGAGCAACGCTGGGGATTATATTCAATAGGCGAGCTAGAGGGTGATAGTGGTTCCGTTTCGGGAAAGGTTTTTGTTTGGGCCGTTCGTCTGGAGCATTAATCTGTCTGGCGGGGGATAGGTTCCGGATTGGTTGATATAAAAAAGCCGTTTTCTTTGTCTAATGCTTTTGTTTGAAAATGCAATGCTCAGCAGACTTTATTTTTAATGTGCGACAGTTCACACAGATGGAGTATAGAACGGCAGTTGGTATGGAATTGGATGGTTTGGTACGTAGTTTGCAGGTTTCGAACTGCAATCGAATTTGAGGCATGATGAATGATGTGAATGTTATAATGTTTTATTTTTTGACTTAACGTGTATCTGACATATGAAAACCCCAAATCATACTTTTGTACTAATGCTGTGACAACGATGATTCTCAGTTCAAACTGAGTCACTTAGACTAAATATCTCAACAAACAATAAAATTAACGACTGGAACAGCATGTGGTAAAATATTCTGATTTAAAGTTGATTACATTAACTTCATTAAAATCATTTCATAAGAACGGTGTTTTTCAAAGTATTCTGTTTGGTCAACATTTACTAATTACATCGAACATACATGACGTCACCCTGCAATCACTAACCCTTCAAAATTAAGTTTTCTTTCATAATTGATGCACGCTAATGAGATCGTTTGGCACTCTTAAGTGAATGGGATTAAGTCACAACACGGGCCGAAGTTATAAACGGAAAGAAAGTGAGAGAAGATACCGGTGCACATTGGTTTTAATACTGGAAAGGGCATTCCATATTCGTGTGGTTCGGCTGAAGAATGAGTCTCTAGATCAAATAGGAATCAAATGGCTAACTCACTAGAGCATTTTTTGTTGAAATTGTGATAAAAGAGTGAAAAAAAAACGCAACATTCGCTCGATGTTAAAGCGAATCAATTGATTTCGCAGCATTATCATTACAAAGAAGTTTTTACTCTCGCTGCTAAATTCTATTTTGTAGGTGCTACCGACAAGATAGAAGCGTTATAGTCAAGTTTTGGGCGAATATACGCCCTGTATATTGTAGGCAGATTAACAGAAATTTTGCTGCACTTTGACGATCTCAAATATGTGAACGTGTTAACTTAGTGTTGAGTTGATACATATACAGAGGGTAGAAAGTCGTTCGGTTTCAACCACACAAGAACCATTCGTGGATATTTTGATGATTTTTTTGATTATTCAGGGTTCGCTTGAGTGACAGTAAACAGCACTTTGGAAGCTTTGGAAGCATTAAATTTCACTCTTTTCTTTTAAACCCAATGATCAAGATCGGAATTTTATGAGCGTAGAATGATTGAAATGTTAAGAGCAACAATCTTGCTTTCTGATATTGTACATTGTCCAATGCATTTGGTACCATTTGATTTGACATCATACCACCAGTCGACGTTCCTGCGGAGACCGTTGTAGCTGTCGTTAAGAACCTTTCGGGATTACAGATATTGCATCAGCTGACGGTTCATCAGAGTTTCCATGAGCCTATGAGTCGGTCGAAGGTGAGTGATCAAATACTGTATCATAGGAAGACTCCTAAAGAGTAGGACAGATGTAAAAGCTAACTCAATGGTTTTGTAAGCGTACAAGAATATTTCTTTAAAAGAACAGGAGGTGTACTATCCGGGCCAGCTTATTTGTGCACGTTGAGATCTTTAAGAACAAGAACGAACGAAAGCAATTTATTCCCTGAATAAGTATGTGTTCTTAAGTACAGGTGAAAACAAGGCATAATCTGGTTGCGTTGAGCTGAGAATTTTTTTTCAAACAGCGGTATTAAGCGAAAGCCTTAAAATTTTTCAATGCCAAAGCATATGTTATTTACCCAAAGCATTTCTATCAAACGTGTTTTTTTCCCAGAAGAGTGCTTTGTTTTAAAATTCTTACGTTAAAATTGAATTCTTCTTGGTGTATAGCTTGAAAACTATTTGAATCGGAAGAATTTCCTTCGAACAATTCTTAGTCTAAAAATTGAGAATTATCTGCTGGGGGTTCCCAACAGTGTAGGCGGAGCTTAACCGCATATAACTGAATGCTTTGCTAGGCTGCTTTTCTTCTCGTTTTTTCTCGGTTTCTTGGTTTTAGGCACTTTAATCCATACATACATTCTTTTCGAAACTCTTTTATTTCAAAGACGATTAGCATCCGAGAAGTCTAAAAAGACATAAAACAGTAGCCAACTCCTTCCCAATGCATATTTACTATTGCCGTAGCTTTAATATATTCTGTGCTTGGAAAAAATTATTTACAGTAGAATGTAGTTACTTTGATTTTCAAAACTTTTGACAAATCCGACAGGATTTATAATGGCATACATAAGTGAAAACGGTCAACTAGAACTTAAATCCAATCCACTATGACTCGAATTCCATTTGCAAACATTACAGCATTTGCGTGACAAAATGACAATATCAATCAAAAAGCAAGAACTAGCTAAGTCAAACTGCAAAGTTGAAATTTAGCAAAGAAGTTTTTTGACATCCTTATCAAAAAATAAGCTGTTAATTCGGATTTACATACTAGGAGCTACTAGACAAATAAAATACCACAATGATCAATAGCCGGTCATATACTCGGAGTCCAACAAAGAAGTAGTTTTTCTTCCTACGATAACAATAACTTTCAAATGTAAAGAATCTTAAGTTGGCCACACTGTCAAGTGATTTATTTTTAGTAAGAATTGACACTAAAAGAATTGAAACCACAGAATGAACCGTAAATCGGTAAGAGGGCCTTAAACAAGATCCCAATTTTTAAAATCGAATTTTGCGCATCAATGCATAAATCATTTAATTGATTGGATACGTCACTAAAACAAAACTGAACTGACATATTTGGAGTGGTGAAAATACTCAAGTGAATGTTGAAATAGAAGAAAAAATAGTTAGCGTCATCGCGCACTGATTAATTAGTAATTTGTTGGATTGAATCGGAGCGTTTAAACTTGGACGACATGTGGTTTCAGGGACGGTACCAGAAACCACGTTACAATCGATTTTAGTTAGTTAGTACCTTAAGATTAAACAGCACTTGCCTATTTTCTATAGTTTGCGCCAGTTGATTGAATTGATTGAAACCGAAATTGAAAGTGAAAAGGGCCCTTTTCAGCCGACATATTTGGCCAACATCGTTGAAAATTGGGTGCAAAGTTTCAACCACTGCTAAAGTGATCGTTATGGCTATATGAAAATATTGAATTTCATTCCTACATGCGTTAATAGAGCTTCAAGTTTTCGAATATCTCAAACGATTTACATTTTATATGAAAAAAAAAACATGTCAAGGCCTTATTAGAAAACCCTTTACAAATTGGCACCGAATGTCTTCTTTTTATTCCCGTACGTAAAAAATAAAATGAGAGGTCAACGTTTCTCCACACTTGAAGAAGCGGTTGATGCGTTCAGAATGCATGTTTTGTAGATACCTCAATCAGAGTGCAAAAGTGTTTCGACAATTGGTTCAAACGCATGTATATTTCTTAATGGGGAATATTTTGAAAAACAATAAAGCTATTTTCGATGATTAATATTTGTTTTTGTTCTTTAATCCCGAAATATAAAAGGCAACCCTCGTACAAACTCGACATTTTGGGCACTTGCTTCCGGTTGTGGTTTTAATCAGGAAATGTTTAGTTGGCAAAGACCAGAGAAGCCCGAACCCGCCATGAGACAACCGATAAAAATTCAGCTAAACCCTCCGTTGTTCACCTTAGGCATGCGAAAACGTAAGTTTTAACAATCGACGGTGCTCAATTTCATTCACATACCTCTGGCGCTGTGTACAAGTAATATGGCTTACACATATGCACGTGTGAAAGAAACCGGCTGCATATTTTCAGCTGATCTTGACATTTGAAAGTTAGAATCTCGCAGATAACAGTGCACAAAATACGAGCTAAGTTGAAACATCAAGGACACCTTGGTTTTTCGGCATCAGCTTAAAATAAATTGAAGCCATTGCACTTGAAGTGTTGTTACTTTGTCCTGGTAAGCGATGAGTACGTGCTTGTGTCACAACACAAAGGTGATCATTAATATTCCAGCACTAAGCCTACGGTATTCCCATCAGTACAGCAAGTACCTGACATAAGAACCCGCACCAGTGTTGTGCACAAGCCGACGTGTTTGTCATAAAGAGATTAAATCAGTACTTCGGCGAGCATTTGGTTGTTGGAAATCTCCACTGCTGGGGGGCTCGACTCGGCATTGTTGGCTGAACAGAAGCGCCAAGCCGGCCATGAATCACTGTGATAAAACGCACGTCGTCGCCGACTGTTCCTTCGTCAGAGGTTTGTGGTTTTGCGGTTTTCCATACTCTTAGACAATGAGACCAAATAAGCAATTCCCGACGCTAAACCCGATAAGCATTCTCGAAACTTAAGTAGATGCATGCCAATTGATTTTAAATGAGCAGTGTACGCACGTATAAATGTACGCATAAGGCAGACAGTGATTGGAATAAGTGGTCGCAGAGCGATGCGATCTGTTGTCTTGAAGTGGAGGACGCGGTTTTACCAAGAATCGCGGCTGAAGATTTGTGCGCTTGATTTGCTACTTCTATAAAACATAATGGATGATGGCGTTTAGGTATTTACTGCTAAGCACCTGGCTCAGTAATACATCTTTTTTAAAGTTATGTTTTTACAACAAAAAGAAAAAAATACAATAAAAAAACACCAGTGGGAAATTAACACAACGTTTGTTGGTAGCACTGAAACTTATCGGTCACGAAGGAAAGAATTTGGCTTCGAATTTTCACTCCTCAAAATAGATATATTGTGGGGGCTCTAACGGAAAAGCTACTGGTCAACCGAAATACAAAAATTAACTGCTATGCAAAAGCCAAAGTATATATGAGACTTTCAAAAGTAAAATGGATATATGGTAAGTTAAGGCCAGAAAAAGGAATGCATTCAGTGATTTTTTATCCGCGTGCCGCTTCAATTTTTTTAACAATAAAATTTCAAAGGTGTGCCGGTAAATTTAAAAGATCGCTTTTGTTATTTAATTTTTTACAAACAAAAATCTCATCGAACTAGGCAAAAGTCACATTCGTCTGATTAAAGGAGTACCATTCTGATGGTCTGTCTGTCTGAACCTGAACCTGGACTGTCTGTCTGAACCTGAAGGATCCCCCTATCAAAGCTTCTTGCAACCATTCTATTACTTGCTAGGGTTGGAGAGATCACGATCGGCGACGACCTTTGTAAAGATCTGCATCAAATGGCAAAGTAGAAAATATCAGGAATCACTTGGGGATGCAAACGGGATAAGCCGCAAGGATTTCGAGGGATACAGACAGGTCTTGGTTAAAGGATCTTGTAGTGAACTTTCAGTAATTAAGCTTAAGCAGCCACATTAACATATGCCGAATTTTCTTAGGAGAGAGGAAGTTTAAAATTGGAAATCAGGTTATGTGGCAGGAGTGTCACAATCACCACAAATTGGAATTTAATTACAGAGATTATCGTCGTGTCCCAAACCATGTAGCTGGAAAAGGCACAAACACTTTCTTGGTTTTAAGGGTTAATGGCGGAATGGTGGTTTATGGAACATATTGTAGTCTTCTTCTTCTTCTTGTGGCGCTACAGCCCGGGGTGGACCTGGGCCTCAACCAATATGGCTCTCCAGCCAGCACGATCTTTCACCAACTGCCTCCAGTTGCGCACTCCAAGTTGGTTGAGGTCCTTCTCTACTTTTGTGCGACACGTTAGCCTAGGCTGTCCTCTGCGGCGTTATCCCAATAGCTCGGAATCAAAGACTTTTCGGCCCAAAGCAGTGGTGTCCATAGGCTCTACATGGCTAAGTCATCTTAAGCGCTGTATTCGTAGGCGCTTAACCAGGCGCATGTCCCTGTACATCCCATAGAGCTCGTTGTTAAATCTTCTTCTCCAGATGCCATCAACGCAAACAAGACCAAAAATCGCACGCTTTTCTCTTGAAAAGACTAAGGGCTTCTTCGTCCGTTTTTGGTAACTTCCAGGTTTCCGCGCCATAGCGTAAGACTGGAATGATCAAGCTGTTATATAAAGCGAGCTTAGTCCTTCGAGAGAGGGCTTTATTACTCAATTGCCTCTTGAGCCCAAAGAAACAGCGATTGGTAAGAATGATTCTGCGTTTGATTTCGGTACTGATGTTGCTATCCCTGTCTTTGACTACCTCGAAGTTTCTGCTGCCTAGTGTGATACTCTTACTGATACTTTTTGACTTTGTTTTGCCCTCATTTACCGCCAGATCCATTTTGGCCGCTTCCGCTTCAATGCCAGCAAACGCCTCATTGACGGCTAGCTGGGTTCATCCAACCACGTCAATGTCGTCAGCGTTTGCTAGCAATTGAACTGACTTCTGGAAGATCGTGCCTCTGGTGTTGACTTGTGAGTTACGCACGATCTTCTCGAGTAAAACCCTTTTTTGACATTAAAGGTCTCGGTGAGTTCATAACCAAAATTGACGGAGAAGCGAGATTTCTCCATCGTCATCCTACACAATCTGACGAGTTTGGAAGGAATGCCAAGACTAGACATGGAACTGTATAGCTCATCTTTATGCACACTGTCATATGCAGCCATAAAATCGACGAATATGTGGTGGGTCTTTTCCAAGATCTGCCTTAAAATTAAGATCTGGTCTGTAGTGGACTTCCCTGGTCTGAAATCACACTGATATGGACCTAGCAGGTCATGGACAAACGGTTTCAGACGCTCACACAATACGGCAGAGAGGATCCTGTAGGCGATGTTAAGAAGTCTAATCCCTCGATATTTATCACAGTCAAAGTCTTGTGGACCGGGCAAACGACTCTGAGATTCCACTCATCGGGCATACTTTCCTCCGATCATATCTTACATGCGCCTAACCAACTCATCTCCAGCTGCTTTAAATAGTTCTGCGGGCAGTCTATCCGCTCCAGCAGCTTTGTTCGACTTCAGCTTGAATATTGCTATCTTCAACATATTGTAGTCGGAGTGTGGGGACAGACTTTTTTCACAAACTGAAGAGAAGGTGAAGTTGTACTGCACAAGTATTTATTTTCCGTTTTGAGTAAATCACACGATCGATTGGAACAAGTGATATGTGTGTGTATTTAAGAAAAGATTTACTGAAAAGGTTGAAAGAGAAGATTGACAACCGCAGTTGAGCTTCAAAAACACTCAGCAGTTTGAAATAAACTACTATTATATAAAGGATGATGATCAATACTTTACCAGTCACACGATCAGTCAAGTTAGTAAAGTACGTTAAAATCCGTACGTAAGCCTTGATATTGCCTCCCAACACAAAAGTGTCTACCTCACACATCGTATTATTTCTTCATTTAAATTTATTTCATAAAAATCGAGTAAATTGTTTTTTGCCTTAGCAGAGATCCGCGATTGCTATAGCAGAGACATGTGATTGCCTTAGCAGAGACCAGCAGTTTGTTTTCGTCGATGCATTTAGTAAGGCGCATTTAAATATCGCTACACAACTAGTTTAACCAAATGCACAATGGAAAAATCTCTTCTAGAGTATGGCCCAAAATATAGCGCAAATTTATTTGCTTTATTTTATAATGGAAAATTCAAAATTCCTTCAATTCAACACAGAATCAAGTAGTATCCTACGTACATATGTAAGTTAACACCACGAATGTTTTAGAACAAACAACGGTGTCAAACAGCACATCATTGCTGACACAGCGTCCGGTCCACACGACATCGCCGCATTTATTATTGCACACCCTACAATGCGAGAACAGTTTTTTAGACAGCCATATAAATTTAATAGTACAATTTTAAGTTTAACATGGAAGAGGAAGTTCCGCCCTAAAAAAGCTGTAAAAAATAAAATGATTGTCTTTTGTAAAAGAGTGACATGTCTAACAATGAATACTTCACACAGAGATTCTATCCGCTCAAGATAGCCAGCGAAATAAATAAATAAAGAAAAAAACTGCTTTTGATAATTTTAAACTAAACATTTGTTTGGACTTTATAAATTGAATCAATTATTCCTTTTCGTTCCTCAAACGTTGTATTCTTCTCATTAGGACGCAAGAAACTTACATTAGACTCATACTCGTATATAGCACTCACCCGACAACGGCAGACTAAGCATAACAGATCAGCTTTGAACACCCACATCCAATTCCAATGTCATTGAAACGACCAAGGATTTGCATATCTCTCATCACCTGACCCAGCCGATTGGCCAAATCCTTTGCACACATGGACCATATATCACATCCGAGCCTCACCAATCGTTTGCAATCCAATCTGTTTCCACTAGATGCCAAGAACTTCTGCCGCATGTTTTGCATAAACTTTCACCCCAACCGTCGGCCAGAGCATTTCTCGTTCAATAAATCATGCAACTTTGTGTATCTGCGAAAACGTCTGCTTGGAGGATGGGAAAAAATAAAATTAAGATACAGTGCCAAGAGTTGCCCCAAACAACAGTATCATCAAGTTCGATAGCGGCCACGAACGGACCATAAAACCAACTGTGCATGAGTTCAAGATTCACGGACTTGGCACGTCTCCATACAACAAGCTCTATAACCGCTGTCGTCATTGTTATTCAAAACTATGGGTTTTTGCTTTGATTCCACTGACGAAGCAAGCTACAAATGAGTCGCATGTCAAACGGGATCGTCATGAATTTCGATGAATTTTGTTTCATATTAACACTTGTTCTGACGAGTGAGTAGTGTGATTCAAGGGTATTTAAACTCTGAATAAAAAGAAACAAAGTGTGCTCGGGTTCATCATTTTATTTTTTTCGGAAATTTTGGGCATGAAGCGTGTGACAGCGAAAAACGTTTCAAAATTGCTGTTTTTAACTAATCGATAATCGAATAACGTAGCCCGCAAAATTTGAATCACACCTTATTTTTTGAACAGACCGCGCATAGCTCCCTGAACTTGGGAAGCATTTATTTGTAGATGAATAAACACATTTATAAATGGAAAACAGAGAATTATCTTTTTTATCAACACAAAAAACTACGTTCTCTACGTGTTAGCTCTCAGTATCGCTTTACATAGCAGATGTTTGCTACGCGACTAAGGATCATCTACCGACTTTTCATCTCACAGATTACATCAAATAAACAATATTAATCAGGAAACAAAGTATACACTATCTTCTTAAACTCTGATCGTGGCAATGTAAAATCAATTTCGTTGCAAAGGTCATTAATTAAAAAAGGCCGAATGCCTTTGCACCTTTATTGGTTCAATTGAGTCTTAAAACTAAACTTACAAACATTAAATCACCTACATTTATTCCTTACATTTCCTGACTCACCATTCTGTGGTTGCTCGCTGTTGTGGAGAACGATGCACCGTGCAGCAAATGCGCCAGACGCTAGGTCATCGTTTCCTCATTTCGGTGCAGGTGTACTTCCCCCCGTCTGCTGGTGTTAAGTTATTTATTCATAAGAAAATGTAGTTCTGGCGAATTAATATGGTAATTTATAACATCGCGAATAAACATGCCTGAAGTTGCCTTACGCCGGAAACTTGAGGTTTGCAAACCAATTGTTTTACATCTTTCGTCATAGCCAGGTAGTTCTTCGTAGGAATATAATATACGGAATGCATATCTCCTGAAATTTTTTTGAACTCTTTCGAGTCTGAGTTCTTGTGTCTCATATGGTGAATGCCAAATGATGGATGAATATTCCAAGTAAGGTCTAACTAACGAGCAATAGATAGACTTTAAACAAGATATGTCTGGTAAATCCTTGGTA
Organism: Eristalinus aeneus; assembly: GCA_955652365.1. NCBI lineage: Eukaryota > Metazoa > Arthropoda > Insecta > Diptera > Syrphidae > Eristalinus > Eristalinus aeneus. The sequence continues at coordinate 64,522,353 of OY019130.1, read as the reverse complement.
TTTCTTTTAAGAAATCCTAACATTGCGTTAGACTTCGCGATGGTGTAATTATAATGAAGTGTAAAATCCAACTTAGTATCAAATAATACTCCGAGGTCTTTAATTTCCTTAAGTCGATTTAGTTATCTATGAAATAATCATATACTATTGGAGATGTTGTTCTAAATGCAGTGAAAATTTTACACTTAGAAATATTAAAATCTATCGCATTATGTTTACACAACTTCGCTAAATTATGTATATCCGACTGAAATTCAATGCAGTCGGTTATACTATTAATCGATAAAAATAATTTGAAGTCGTCGGCGACTGTTAGAATTTCGCAGAATTTAAATATTTCATGCACATCGTTTATGAATAAAAGAAACAGTAACGGACCCAAATGACTACCTTGTGGCATACCAGATGTTACATTTATAATACGTGATGTAAAACTATCTATTTTTACCAATTGCTTTCTCCCTGTTAAGTAATTGGAAAACCACACAAGCATTGTTGAGTGAATTCCCAAAGATTTAAGCTTGTTCAAAAGTAGCGTATGATGTACATTATCAAAGGCTTTCATGATGTCAGTGTAAAGTACAGATGTGGGATTTGGTTTTACGTGACCACCTGCCTTTACGGCTTATATCACAGGGTCCATTTTCCCAAGAGTCGTAAGTAATGCAAGACTAAACGCCTTAGTTATCTAAGTGCCAAACCGAGATCATGCTTGAGGGGCAATCACCCCACCTTGGTTTAATGCGAGGCCGTTCTAAGACCTCTTCCGTTCTCTGGGTCGCAGCGCCCGGTTGAGAATGCAACTCCACACTGAGAAGGGATAGTCCCCTTACCGTCTTGCCTAGTTGTGGATGAACAATCAACTAGACAAGTCAGCACAGTACACTATCCTCGACTCTACCCGCGATGTTAGGTGGTAAACCACAGGCACCACGATACTCCCACAAGGGGGCCTACCGCACGGTCAGGCTGGAACCGAAGTTTCAGGGGCTCCTGAGCTCCCGTGGCACCAGAATATAGCCTCTGGTCAAGCTGTCACTACCAGTCAGGTTCCCTCAAAGCCTGGGTCTGTTAGCCGCCATACCATCCATCAGTGATTCCGTTGTCACTATAAATAGTGATACGGATGTGATTTTGAATCATGTGATTCATAAATCCAGTCACATCATCTGGAGTGTAAAGTACATCAAGTTGCAATCGATTTTCTAAATTCGCAAATATATAATTTGAAAATAATGATAAATTAGTAGAACATGACCTTCCCCGCATGAAGCCATGCTGCCGAAAATTCGAAATGATTTCTTTTATATAATATTGCAATTTTTCTTTTACAATGCTTTCAAACAATTAAGGAATTGATGAAAACTTTAATATAGGCCTATAATTTTCTACTTTTCGCTTCAAACCGCTTTTGTAAATTGGTAGTAGAAAGGAATAGTTCCATTCATTTAAGAATTCATCATTGATTAAATATAATTTTCAGTGGCTTATAACTTTTTTAAAATAACAGCCGGGACCCCATCGGGGCCTGGGCAGTTATTAAGTTTAAGATTTTGTAACCCATAAATTATGGTCGCCGTGGCGTAGTGGGTAGAGTGCGACGCTCACACGCCGAAGGATCTAGGTTCGACTCCCAGTTCAACCCCAATTTTTCGAATTTTTCGCGGCACCACCTCTTTCGAGCTGCTGACAACACTCAAAGAGTAATAACTGTCTAAGAAAGCTTCTCAAACTCCACCGTTCGGAGTCGGCAAAAAACTGTAGGTCAGTTCTATTCGTGAGAGAACAGTAGCGCGCACAACACGAGCAGTTGATGAGCAAGCTTTGCCTTTGTCCCCCTGTGGACTGTCGACGCCAAAAATTATTATTATTAATCCATAAATTATGTCATTATCAGTTAATTCCAACATACCTATGTCTCGAACTTCCGGTATATTTGAGTAATAGTTCATCGTTGTCTGGACTTGGGAACCATTACAAACGGACTCAAAAGAGTCAGCAAATAGATCGCGAGGTAAAGTCAAATCATTCGAAACCACAATTCCAAATTCCATTGCCTTAGGCAGGCCTAAGGAATTTCTTTTACAATGAACAACAACAAAAGAATATCTTAGCTGGGGCTCAGAGTGATTTGCCTAGAGCACAATTGTAAAATGAATTTTTTAAATAAAATGGATCCACTTCGAGTTTCAAGCGCGGTTTACATTTCTTTAGACTCTAAAGAATGATGACAAACAACTAATTGGCCCTAATAGTCCATAAGGACAAAATTAAAATATAACACCCGGTTTATAGTTTATTCAAAATCAGGTTAATTTTTATTCATATGGCATTCGATGAATGTTTTTAGTTTGATGCAAGTTTATTCGGCTCGGCTCTAAATGCAATTCGGCTTTTTTTTAAGTAAGGACATTTGTAAAATATGTTTTGTAAGTCCTTATCATTTTCCGATCTGGTTCTGATTTTCTGTTTGTCTAGTTAAAAACAGACGCAACAATTTTCCACTCTTAGATATTATTAAGACTTTCGGAAATATGGTTAGCCTTGCGGCGGGAACGCTATTGTTTTTTCCACGAGTATAAGCATTCTTCTAGATACATCACCTCCGTTTTTGGGTATAAACACTGTATATTTACTTGGGTTCTTTTAGGAAATAATGTTTCTTAGAATTTAACAGCAAATAGGTTTTCATAAAAATTACCACGTTAAACAGCCTCTAAGATCCTTTCCACTTCATGTGATCAACATTCTGCAAGCTAAATGTCCCATTATGCTTACTTTATGTTCTCTCACAAGAAGAAAGTTTGAAAAGCGCCACATCTTTCAAGTAATTTTCATCTTGATTGAAACACTTCCTAAGCCATACTGGACTCCAGTGTTATTTGTAAATTGTTACAGTAAAATCAAGTGGAAGTAATTATTGTTGGCAATTTTGAATGACGCGATAGTTCGCAAGGGAATCAGGGCCTGGATTCATTTTTGTCATCGCCCACTTTATAGAACCATAAGGTAGGATAGGTCTTTCATATTTTTTGTAATTATAAAACCAAAGCCAAACATTTAATAATTTTTGTATAAGTTTACTTAACGCACAGACACGAAATTTGTTTAGTGCTCCTATATCGTTGCCGATCGTTTCTCCAAGGGTCGTAGATAGCATAAGACCAGACGACTAAGTAACAATCTGATTTCATACTATAGGTAATATAAGTTTGCAGGAATGGAGTTCTTTCTATGGGTAATTTTTTAAACTTTTATTTTAAGAGCTGCTGAGTTTGGCATACCAGGTGTAGCGCGCAGTTGGCCTTGGAGCGGTTTGGTTAATACCCTCACCGATCTCTAAAAGGAAGTAGTTGCAAATTCTGTAGTAGCAAGCGACCTAAGTTATCTTAGAATTTCCAATTTAATGTTTAAAGGAGACTAATTTTGTACACTGTCTGGCAGTATGGTTAGACAATAGTGCCTCCGCAAACTATTTCAATATTATACACATATGAATCGAAAACTCCTGAAAATTTCGTCAAGTCCTTCTGTCTGCCAAGTTGAAAACCATGCAATTGTGATGTGCATTAGACTAAGCTGATCAAAGGGTGTCATATTTAACAGAATGGTTGATTATTGTTCGTCAAGGAAGACATCATAACTGTGAATTGTTACAACGTTGCATTGCAATCCATTCTTTTCTTAGCTTTTTTCATTTTTTTTGGATGAATGCGGCTATCAGGAGAATGTCTGTACTAAACAAAGTATCATTTCACTATTTAAAAGAACCTGGAGTAAGTTGTTATTAAGGTAAATGTAATAAAATATTTTAAGTGGTCTGTATTTATTAAAGACGCAGACAAAAAGGATAAGGCTAATTTATGTCTATCTAATCAATTGGTTGAGGCCCAGGTCCACCCCGGACTGTAGCGCCACAAGAAGAAGAAGAAGAAGAATCAATTCATAGACCGCACCCTAGATGCAGTCACAAGCTTCTTTTCGCCAAATACATTCAAGCAAAGAAACGTAGGCAGATATCAAAGATCGAAAGTGATACTTATTACTTTTTTACTTATTATTATTATTATATATATTTTACTATATATACCAGGTATACCGGTATGAAGTGTGCGTCAAGATACAAATGTCTCGATAGGGAACATTTGTTGTAAACGAGCCCTTATTTTGTTTTGTTTGTTTATTTGCTCTGACATCTGTGAAAAATATTAAGTATACATCAAGTCATTGAACAGACAACATCATATTTTTTATGGTGTTAAAAATGTAGAATCTTGTACCAGAAAGTGATGATTTGCGAAAAGCATTAATTTTTTGTTTTCATTTGAAGAAAAGTGCTGCAGAGTCTCACCGCATGTTTGTCGAGGCATATGGTGATCATGCTCTATCAGAAGCAACATGCAAAAGATGGTTTCAACGGTTCAGAAATAATGATTTTGATGTGAGAAATGAAGAACGTGGAAGACCACCAAAAAAGTTTGAAGACGCCAAATTGCAAACGATATTGGATGGCGATGACACTTTGAGTCAAAAGCAAGTGGCAGCAATGTTAAATGTTGCACAACAAACAATTTCTGACCGTTTAAAAGCTATGGGAAAGATCCAAAAGTGTGGAAAATGGGTGCCACATGTATTGAATGAAAGACAGATGGAAAACCGAAAAAACACTTGTGAAATTTTGCTTCAAAGGCACGAAAGAAAATCGGGTTTGCATCGGATTGTTACTGGCGATGAAAAATGGAGTTATTTTAAGAATCCTAAACGGAAAAAATCATGGGTTAATCTGGGACAACCATCAACATCGACTGCAAAACCAGATCGATTCGGCAAGAAGACAATGCTGTGTGTTTGGTGGGACCAGAAAGGTGTGCTGTACCACGAGCTCCTAAAACCTGGTGAAACCGTTAATACTGATCGCTGCTGACAACAAATGATCAATTTGAACCATGCATTGATCGAGAAATGACTAGAATGGGCCAGAAAACACAGCAAGGTAATTTTGCTCCATGACAATGCACCTGCACACAAAGCAAAACCGGTTCAGGACACAATCAAAACACTTGGTTGGGAGGAGCTACCCCATCTTCCGTATTCACCAGACTTGGCTCCTTCCGACTACCATTTGTTTTCATCGATGGGCACGCATTGGCTGAGCAGCACTTTGATTCCTACGAGGAGGTCGAAAATTGGGTGTCTGATTGGTTTGCTTTATTGGCGTGGTATGCACAAATTGCCAGAAAGGTGGTCAAAATGTATAGGAAACAATGGCCAATAATTTAAGTAAAATTTTTTTACTTTCCCATTAATAATTAATGATTTATTTTCAAAGAAAAAACGCTCATTTCATACCGGTACACCTGGTATATAATATATATAGTAATATATACATTACTATATTATTATTATACTTATTATTATTATCTCAGTAAGAAATGGTGCAAAAATTGAATACAAGTGTTTTAAGAGGTCCTTCCTTGTTCTATTGTAAAACATAGATCAAAAATGATTTCCCTGCATTTCTTGGTACTTTTTAATACGCAATAATAATGGAAATTTCAGCGGACAGTGAAGGAAGCGTTTGCTGGCGTTGAAGCGAAAGCGGCTTCAATTCGTCTGGCGATTAATGAGGGCAGAACGAAGTACTTGCTGTCATCCAGGAAGGACATACAACATCGACGTTGCGGACAGAGCGTCACACTAGGCAGTTGAAACTTTATGGTAGTAAAGCACTTTGTCTATCTTGGCTCCGCGGTAATCGCTGTCTCTTTGGACTCAAGAGGCAATTGAGTAATAAAGCCCTCTATTGAAGGACTAAGCTTACTTTATACAACAGCTTGATAATCCCAGACCTACTTTATAACGCGTAAACCTGGACGTTACTAAAAGCGGATTAGGGTTTACTCAGTCTTTTCGAGAGATAGGTTTTGCGCGAGTTACGTATAACGTAGCTCACCAAATTGTCAAACTGCACAATGGCGCTTTTGCATTAGCAGAATGCCGGAAAGCAGAAAGCCATACTGATAACAAAATCGGACGAGAAATGCTTGGCTCAGCAATTTTGTAATATAAAACTAACCGAATTTCAAAAATCGGTTGGATTATTTGTTGGATACCCAGTGTGCAGCCAAGCTATAGACAGCGACACTTGTTGTGTTTTATTGAAGAATAAAAAGTACTTCTTAAGAGTGTGCTGCCTAGCTGAAGACAGCGGTACTCAATAAAAGACTTATAGTTTTTTTTTATTTCTCTTTAAAATTGTCAACAGATAATTTAAGTCGCGCGATTTTTAGGCCTGTTTGGGTTAAAAAACTCTACAGGCTGTACAGCGACAAGCGCCTTTTCAAGCGTATTCGCTTAAGATGACTAGGCTATGTGGAACGTACTTATAACACTGCTCCGGCCCGAAAAGACTTCAAATCTGAGTTATTGGGACAACACATGGAACGTTTTTGAAACTATTTGGAAAAATGTTCGGGAACAGGTCTTATTTGCTATTGAACTTTTCAAGGAAAGCAAAAGTAAATGATGATTGGAATCCTATGAATTATAAGGAAATCTAATTTACGGAATAATTTGAATGAGCTATTTACTGGTTCCACCCTGTTTTCAACGTTAAGTTTTGGCCACCTATGAATGAGACAGAGAAATAGGAAGGAAATATTTGCGGTTTGTGTATTAGTTGATTGTGAGCAGTTAAAGCACCCACAGCAGAATTTTATGTCTCTACCTACCAAAGGTACAAACCTCTGTGGAATGTAAATGCATAGAAAATTGGAACATATCTTTGACTGTTCAGAATATGAGCTAATATGTGTGATTTTCATTTGTAAAGAAAATTCGAGTAATTTGAAGCGCCCTTAATGTTTCTTGTGAAATTTCCGAATCTAAAGTAGTTAAATAATTCCTATATTGTTCATTGAAATGTTGGAAAAAGCATTTACTTGCGCATATGTTTACTTTTCCTAAATAAATTGAATATATAAAAGAATTTCATTGTAGTCGAGAACTGATCTCTTACAAATATATCGAGTAATGTGGGTTCAATACGCGTGCGACCCACATTAACAGAAATATATTATTAAAACAGTTGCAGCAGTTTTGAAGGATACCAGAATGCCGAATATATTCAGATATATGTATGGTTTACAGTCTTGAAATAAGCTGGAGTGATTAGTAACTGGACATACTGTGATTTCCGAAGAAATATTGTTATTACCTATCTTCAATGATATGGAAAGCCTACAGCCCGTGATATTTCTTGTGGAGTTCCAGTTTTGAATAGGGTTCCAAAAGAAACAAAATCAGCAGGCAGCGCTGATGATCACGTAGATACAGAGTGCTCTTAACGGTGATGCGATTTTTTTTTATCAGCGAACAAGAACATCAGCTAAATGTACCATAATAGAGTTGGTATATGTCCCATAATACACAAACATCCAATTTGTATTTTTCAAATAGTTTTATTTTTGAAGTAAGCAAAGCGGGAAGTGGAACATATAATGCCCGGTGTCACCTGTAGAAGACAGTTCTCCGTTTAGTTGTCAATATATTTTATTAACATAATATTTTTTATTAACATAACATTGAAGAGTTAATAAGCGATTTTAGGTCATTCAGGATTAACTTTATTCAAACTGCTCCATTTAACTTCTCCATATGTGATAAATAATAAAGGATTAGGCTAGTTTATTCGGCGTATTGTGAGTGAAATACTCTCCAGGCAAAGGCATAATGTTTACATACATCACGAATGAAGTCAAAGACTTTATCAAGATATAAAAATATATTTCGGTTGTACAAGGACATTGAACGTACCCTGACTTGAGGAAGTCCTGAATAACCTTTTAATAAGCTCGCATCTACAGCACTTCCAACACGAAATTTTGGTTTAGAATATTTTATAAGCGGAGGCGATAACTCTTAAACCAAGACACCTACTGTTTGTCACGCAGCCCTCTCCCCAGCGAAGAAATGTACAAGCCATGAGTTCAATTATTTTTATTTCTTTTTGTAGAGCTCCAGTCTAGACTATTCGACCCTGGGGTCGATTAACCAGATCCAGGGAAAATTTAAAAATAGAACTGCGTGCTGAAACGTCGGAAAAATTCCCACCCCCGTTTGTACTCAAGTGCTTGCGTAGGCACACGAACACGCGATTTTCCCCTCAAATGCAATCGTGTACCAATTTGAAGTGAATTTTCTTCAGAACTACTCAAAAGCCAGTTCCGCAAAAGGTCAAGGTTCCCAATGGCCTCTTAATCTACTGACAAGCAAACATTTGCGTACAAGTCCACCCAACTGTTGACTAACCCGCACGTATGTCGAATGGACTCCCGGTTCGCTTAGTAATGAGGCAGTGGCGACACATAGTCGCCGCATAATAGTCTCGAAACTTACATTAGTCCTATTTCCGCGCCCTCTGTGGACGCGTATACGGCTCCCATTCATCGTGGGATACCCACAACCCCCATGCGGGTCGTGTTCGTGGAAGGTTACCAATTTTATGGGCGAAAGGCGGTCGAGACAAAACAGAACACAAAACACAAATCGACCCGTCTGACGCCTCTCCATGCTGCTGCCGCTATGCCTTCCTTCGCATTTGGTCGAAAATTATGTCATCACTCTTGGTGACGGTAGCTTGTTGGGATGACTTCAGCTCCCTTTCGCACTAGTTTTCAAGCTTCTCGTGGGTGTGGTTCCACAAAATGCGTCAGTTGTTATGGCCTTCATCCTTATTCATCCTACCGAGATGTGTTTGCATACATACGGCTCCATGCTGGGGGTGCCCTGGCGCTAGGGATTATAAAAAGCTCAGACTTTGTGGCTTCACATCTCATTAAAAGTGCGTAGAAAATGGGGTGTCGACTTGCTGGAAAAACTGATGAAGTCAAGGGAGGTGGTGTTCAATCGAATTCCAGTGAAAAGTAAACATCGAACACCTGCGTGTGTGTCATACTTGCAGGTGGGCACTTAGAGGGGCTAAATTTTCTACCATTGCTCTTCTTATCAGTTGATTATAATTCTCCCAAACAAAAGATTAGGAACTGTTTCCCGCGCTATTTCTTCGGCTGTTTTTCAGTCCCAGGTGGCCTTATCTTTAGAGAAAATGGGGGCATTTGCGTGGCGTTTCGCTCCCAAAGAGCATGCCTACATTTGTCGCTAAACGTGAACGAGTAAATCAAGCCATTGCAATGGCCTTAGTCATATAGTGGTGAAGAGGCCAAAAGGATTAGATATTAAGATTAGATGGTTAGATGTTAATGGAGGTTCTGACAGGCATTTGAATATAAACTGCTACCTGGTATTGAGTAATAATGTTTAATTAGGCGAATAGATATGAAGGACATTCAGTACATTGAGGACTCGGTATTTTATTATGTTGCAATTGGACCCTTCTAACCATATATTCGGGCTCCTTTCTTCTACTTCAGCTCTGTCCCTTAAGGCAGTTTCGTTATATTAGCCTTCTAGAGGGACGTGAGAGTGTTACTCTTCTTCCTGATTAATATTCGTGCTACCTCATTTGATAGGTTAAAATATGTAAAACTTACTTTTATTTTGCCAAATCCTGTAAACTGCCGAGACTTTCTCAGTTTTTCATGCTTGGAATGAGGATAGAAGTTTGCCCTCGATTGTGACGGTCGATATTTCTATAGGGTTTTTCCCTATTGGCCCAATACAATGGTAGTTTAAGAATCAATTGTCAATTGATTCATACGGGAAAGTCTTTTCAGTTTTGATTCTATCGATGTCGTTCTTGCATGATATCATCAATGGCTTCATTTGGTCTAAGAGATGACGCGTTATACAGTAACCTCTCAGTATAATGATTAGCACTGTTACTATTTTACCAGCTAAATACTGTGGATCACTCATGTCTCGCTAGTAACCTCCGACTCAGCATTTCAATTGGGTATAGATCCAAGTGTTCTCTTTCATCATCCTCTACATTTGACGAACCGAATTGGAATGCTGAAATTATACATGGAACTATATTTCTCATCCTTATGCTTGTGTACACCATAAGCTGACACCATTGCAATGAAAGTGCACCTGTCCAGAGGAAACCAAAATGTTAAGTGAAGAAGGGTGTTTCTGCTACCATGAGCATTATAAAAGTAAAATATCGCTTGGTGACAAAAACAATCAATTTAATGAGAAACACCAACACCACCTTGACATTCTCACATAATACTAACTGGAGACAAGACTTGCAAGTGCGCCCACGAAAACATTCGTTGAAGTAAGTTTAAGCCCTCGAATAATTCAAACTATACTAACGGATGTCATTTAAGTTGGCAAAAATGTTTCAAACTGATCTGTTCGGTTTGACAATTTAACATGAACAGAACAATGCATGGCAAGTATGGGGTTATATTGGGTGTATGGGCCCATAACAAGACTGCCGTTGATCCTAATTTTTGTATACTAATAATTGCCGCTATAGAGCCATAATTATTAACCTTTTCGTTCGAAAAAACAATGCATAAGCTGTGGCTTAAACAAGACAGCGCAACAACTTGATGAATTTGCCTCCAATATCGTTAAATTAAACGCCGCTTGACTTTTTTCTGTGAGAATATGTGATGTCTATAGGGGATGTTGAAGTTAGAGGAAAACACTTACAGTAAGTAATCGAAATCGACAACACATCCGGAAAAGGATTCAGGCTGTTGGACTTCGCCTCGGGGCAGAACCTCTCTGTGGCTAGCACGCGGTTCCCACACATCGACATTCACAAATCGACATTCACACATCGACATTCACAGATCGACATTCACCGTCAACCAGATTGATCACGTTGCGATCGACGTCAGACACTCCTCTAGAATTCTCGATGTCCGAACGTTCCGAAGTGCAAACATTGACTCGGAACATCACCTTGTTGTAGCCAAGGTAAGAACCCGGATATTGAGAGAGCAACGGAGTCGAGATAGACCAAAATGGCTTGACGTCGGAAAGCTACAATCGCAACCGATCGCTGGGAACTTTGCCGACCGAGTCTCCCTGGAACACGCTCAGAGTTCGACGCTGCCTGCACTACCATAAACATAGAAGATGACTGGAAACGTTGTCAAGAAGCCATCAAAGAAGCTGCCACTGATGTGCTGGGTTTCACGTCACCATCCAGAAGGAACCCATGGTTTGACGACGAGTGCTGGCAAGCGCATGCAGCTAAACAAGACGCCTATAAGACAACGCTGCATCGAACAACGAGAGCTGTTCGTGAACTCTACGAACAGAGAAGAAGGGAAAAGCACCGGCTTCGAAGAGAGGAAAAAAGGAGCATGAGAAGCGCGCTGTGGAGGAAATTGAAAGTTTTACCGAAAGGTAAAACAGCTATCCGGAGGATACAATTCTTGGACCAAGGCCCCCCGGGACTAGAATGGACAACTAGTAGTAGAGTCGAAGTCTTTGCTGAGAATCTGGAAGGATCATTTCTGCAGACTCCTTAACGGTGATGACGGCCCAAATCCCGCTGTTAGGCAGAATGTTCCACTCAATTTGGACGATGATAGATAAGAATTCCGTCCCTCCGACTTAGACGAGATGAAGATAGCAATATCCAAGCTGAAGTCGGACAAAGCTGCTGGAACGGACGGACTGTCCGCAGAACTATTTAAAGCAGCTGGAGATGACCTGGGTGGGCGCATGCTCCAGCTCATCTGTAAGATATGGTCGCAGGAAAGTATGCCCGATGATTAGAATCTACGCGTCGTTTGCCCGGTTCCCAAGAAAAGAGACCCCTTTGACTGCGCCAACTACCGAGAGATTAGTCTCCTCAACATCGCATACAAGGTCCTCTCTGCCGTATTGTGTGAGCGTCTGAAATCGTTTGTCCACAACCTGATGGTTCCCTATGAGTGTATTTTCAGACCAGGGAAGTCCACAATAGACTAGATCTTCACAAAGAGAACCTTTTATTTGTGGATTTTATATAGTATAAGTGATTGTGATTGTTTAAAATATGAACAGAGACAAATAGACCACACTCGAACGTTCCACAAATACCGTATAGGCCAGACCTGGTACTTGTAACTGCTTTGTACTGGCAGAAGATATAGAATAACAAACGAAGAAAAAATTCAATACAATAAGGAAGAGGAAAACATTACACAATTATTTTGGAAGTTAAAGAAAAACATTAGTTTAGAATAACGGTTTTACATGTTTCTAAACAAATTCGCGTGTTTATTGTAATCAGTAATTCACAATAAGTCTGATTTAATAAAAATCACTTCTTTTAAACAAAAATATTACTCTACCACCCACTGTTTACATAAGTTCCTAAGAATCGTAGCGAGGATTACACTTCAAAAAGCAACTATTACGTTTTATCTAATTACAGCCCTTCCGTAGACTTTATCAGCAATCTGCAAATCAGAGATAACATTTTTGGGGTTCAGTATGAGAATGCCCTTTACACGTCACATTCGTTCGGTTATTAGGAAAAAATATATGACCTTGCCTATGAAATTGACGATATGAAGTTATGCAGGCAGAAAAACAGTAAATAGGAGTAATTCCGGGTTATCATTGATTTCTTCTCCAGAATTGCTAACTTTTCAATTTTGAGGAAATACAGAGTTGGTAGATTTACATATTTTGTATTAATTTGGAAGCATAACTTAAAATATTGTAAATAAAGTAAAAAAAACAGCCGCATATATTAAGCACTAATTGTTCATATGATGGTTTTTGTCTTAAATTTTAGTTTTAACAAGTCTTCTTGTTAAATAATGCCCAGTTTATCCGGAATTTCGGAATCATTAAATTTTGTTTTGAATAATGTCTCAATGTGTTTGAGCTTAAATCATATGGTTTCTTGAATCATTTTGGTTTAATGAACGCCCAGATAAATTAGCTTGGGTAAAGTTTGTAAAACTTAGTTTGTAAAATTGAAAAATTAAAAAAAGGACTAATTTTTGAGAAGGCAGGAAGCAAAAGTAGTGAAGTACTTTTACATTCTTCCTGTGCATTTGCCGACAAATCGTTAGGAACTCCGGAGACGCTCGCATCGTAGTGTCGTATTTAAGGTAGACATTAGATAATTTTCGTTGAGCTGTGAATATGACTTCGTAAGGCCAGCCCCTGAACTCTTTTATCACACATGATACAGACAAAATATCATTTCGTTTGAAAGTACCCTTTACACATACACAGCTCATAAAGTGGTATTATTAAACTCTTTTATTCCCAACGCGCCGGGAATCGCTTCCCAATATTCTAGAAAGGCCAGAAGCAATAATATGGTAAATGTTTGTAAGACAGATCAAACTAATCAGAAATGTCATAGTTGTAAGCACTTGGCTTGGGTTGGACGGCATCGCAAGGGAAGAACTAGGTCATATAGGATGTACTGTGAATAAAGATCCAACCTATTAAAGTAACACAATAAAAATGATCGAAGTAGTGTGCACTTAGGGATAGTGTGAAAAAGGCTTTTGTTAACTGAAGCTTACATCACCTTGTCTGTAACCTAACTTTTATCATACGCTCTCCATTATATATCTTTTAAACTGTCAAACGTGGACAAATTGTGTTCGATTTTATAACTTGAGTATCGATTCCTTATGAAATATATTATTTATGTGTTTGAATAACTGAAATCTCATATACCAGGTATACCCGTATGAAGTGAGCGTCAAGATACAAATGTCTTGATAGGGAACATTTGTTGCCATTATTTTTTTTTTCGAGGCATAAGGTGATCATGCTCTATCAGAAGCAGTATGCAAAAGATGGTTTCAACGGTTCAGAAATAACGATTTTGATGTGAGAAATGAAGAACGTGGAAGACCACCAAAAAAGTTTGAAGACGCCGAATTGCAAACGATATTTTATGGAGATGACACTTTGAGTCAAAAGCAAATGGCAGCAATGTTAAATGTTGCACAACAAATGATTTCTGAGCGTTTAAAAGCTATGGGAACGATCCAAAAGTGTAGAAAATAGGTACCACATGAATTGAATGAAAGACAGATGAATACTTGTGAAATTTTGCTTCAAAGACACGAAAGAAAATCGGTTTTGCATCGGATTGTTACTGGCAATGAAAAATGGATTTATTTTAAGAATCTGGGACAGCCGTCAAAATCGACTGCAAAACCAGATCGATTCGGCAAGATGACAATGCTGTGTGTTTGGTGGGACTTGAAAGCTGTGCTGTACCACGAGCTCCTAAAACCTGGTGAAACCGTTAATACTGATCGCTACCGACAACAAATGATCAATTTGAACCATGCATTGATCGAGAAAGAATCAGAATGGGCCAGAAGATAATTTATAATCCAATATAATTTTGCTCCATGACAATGCACCTGCACACAAGGCAAAACCGGTTCAAGATACAATCAAAACACTTGGCTGGGAGCAGCTACCCCACCCACCGTATTCACTAGACTTGGCTCCTTCCGACTACCATTTGTTTTCATCGATGGGACACGCATTGGCTGAGCAGCACTTTGATTCCTACGAGGAGGTTGAAAATTGGGTATCTGATTGGTTTGCTTTAAAAGACGAACAACTTTATTGGCGTGGTATTCACAAATTGCCAGAAAGGTGGTCAAAATGTGTAGAAAACAATGGCCAATACTTTCAATAAAATGTTTTTACTTTCCCATTAATAATTAGTGTTTTATTTTCAAAAACTATTTCATACCGGTATATCTAGTAAAAGCACAGTTTAAATTTTTCAAACCAAAAATTGCCACAGTCATTGTCCTTAATTTCATTTCTTTCGTTCAATAATTAATAAAAAAAATTAAAGTCTTCAAATTGTTTTGATAGTTTTAAACAAACAAGTCGAGTTTTATTGTCTCTGTCGCCGGCCAACTTCACTCAGTTTCAATCACTTTGCTTAGGCATGTAACGTCACTCAACTAACCACCTTACGTTTTATGTTTCCTCAGAATCTTAGATCTTCCGCAAGTAAATCTATCGGCTTAACCACTACGTTACGAGGACATTATTAAAGGTTTTACGTGGCTCTTCTTCCGTTTCTTTTAAAAAAGTTCTACAAGCAGTAAACTCCTCCAACTAATTTGATCTTTAATCAGTCGCCTTTAATTTAACAAGAAAATTTGTTTAAGATCCTTCTTAATTTATAAATGCCAACGGATTCGTGGCCGTCCTCTATTGCGTTACAACACTGGTTTGGAATTAAATCCTTTGGGATGTTGTAATCTGGCTCTTCATGACTTATCTTATATCTGTGAAGCCTCTACAGCCCGTGATTGCTCTGCAAAAGCCATCATCGCTCATGAATGGAAAAATAAATGTCATTGCAGGATATAATACATATCAGTAAAAAGATAATTTTGCGAAACTTCTAAATGCAAAGCTTAAATCACCCCTCGTACAACATACGCCCCTATGACCGTCGACGGGTTCCAATGATCGTATTCATTATGAATACTGTAAAAATTGTTTTTCGAAATTTTTATCGTTATTTACAGAGTATTTAATCAATCAACAACCAACGAAATGTTAAGAAAGTGAAAAAAACTGTTATGACGAATCGTCGTGTAACTATTAGAGTTGTTACTGCAGATCTCGGCATATCAGTTGGTTTACGCCATAAAATTTCTTCGGAAATTTTGAGTACCAAGTGTGTGATAGCGAAGTTGCTGAATTTTGACCAAAAAAAATCGCATTTGGAAACAACGCTGCCACAAGTGTGTTATAAATTGAATATGTTTATTAAATTGATAAATAAACAAGTATTTTGGGAAAAAATAAATTTTACCTTATTTTTTGAACAAACCCCGTATTGTTAACAGACTAAAAGGGTTTAAATATTTGATGCATCGTTTTAAAAAACTACAATCGTCGCTTTTTGCTTATCTTGATTTGATTCATATACAGAGGATGGAATGGCGTTCGACTTAAAGAACGCCAGACCCATCTTTTTAGTACGCTTAACTTACGAGTGTATATCAAGAAAAGAATATGAAAAGCTAGCTCTATCATCAGTGAAAGAATGGGTTAAATTCGAATTGTTACAGAAGAAAAAATTGATAAAATATACGAAGGGTCTCAGAAAAAAAACGAAACCATGAGGAACACCAGCGTATTTATGGTTGATTTCAGACTTGAACCCATCTAACACAGCTGGTAAGCCAGTTTTCAGTACATTTTGAATGCGCAATTTTGTCGAAAGAGTCTTGTATCAGACTTTGTGAAATGTGTTTGAAATATGCATTGTACCAAAATTGTTTCCACTTTTCGGTGAGGTACTCCATGAGATCATCAGTGGCCGTGTTGCTGGGAACTCCTTGTGAGTGATCAGAAGTTTCCAAAATAATTAATAAACTGACGGCTTATCAACGTTTCTACGTCATCAAATGACAACGAAGTAAATTTATGGATCTTATTTATTGATTTTTATTAGGCTATGCATATTCAACAAGATTACCTTTTTTTCCACTTGGTAGTTGGACTTTGAGCAAGTGGTTTATCACATATCAGCAGTGATAATTAAAGCGGATTATGAGCCATAACTTTGAAAAATAACATTTGGTTATGACTCAACAACTCAAGGCAACGAACTCCCTAGCAGTAACGCAATGCGAGTGACACACTTTTTGGCGTTTGAATTGTTAATGTGTTCAGTAGGCCATTGACATTCCTCTGCCTTATTGCAGAGATTAGAGTTAAGAAGAACAATGTGCCAGCAATGCCAACAGTTACAACAATCACTGAAATGGAGTTGTAAAGAAATAAAGTTGTAAATAGACCTTCATATGGTTAAATTTTTCAGTCAGTTCATTTCATTTCATTCATTTTTTTAATTGACAACTTGATGTTAGTGAAGTGCCTATGCAATATTATTACGGTCATGTCCAAATAGAACTCTATTTACAAGTGGTTAACGGCGTCATTTCCTATTAGTTAACAGCAAAATTAATTGGCTCTTATGTAAATGAGTGCTTATTTGTTTGGCCGGCTAAGCTCACAAACAGCAACTACGTGGAACTTTTCTAACTACAAAACGTCACGATAAGTGAGCACGTCGATAAGGTGAACATGGATTATTTTTCAAAGCACTCTCATAACTCTCTCCCGCCGGTGACTAACAATCTTAATCATTCAATAATCATCGAGTGCGGGTGACTCACGGGAGACTCCCCTTCAGTTACAAATCTTCCAATACATATTGCCTTGCGACTCACATCCATCACTCATTAAGCAAATATGAGTATATCAGCAATTGACAGTCTTGTTAAGGCGTTTGCCCTAATGCCTGACCGAATTAGCTAATTAAAAAGACCACTGTCGTTGGGGTGGGTCAGGAGGCACAGATCGATTTGACACTACCAAGCCCACGAACTGGCGCAAGGTGTTTATTGGATTCACACCCAGTGACGTTTTATTTGTTCTTTGCCCTCTTCAAGGATATGGAAGTAAATTCATTTTTATGTCTATTAAGGTCTTGACTGGGCGGTGGGCGGATAAAGGTGAGTTGAAATTTTAATGTACGTGCTTGTCACATGAATGAATGATGGTGCCTGACCTACAATAAGCGACATATTCTCGAGTAAATGACGGCTCCTGTCCGGACGGTTGTTCTTGGTCACGTGAGACTTTACGTTGTGGCTTACGAAGGGGTCGTACATGGTTGGCAGCGAAGTGTTTGCAACCATGACGGGCAAATGATTAAAGACAGGCAACGGAAAGGAGATATTTGTGACCGGATGTATTTCATTTATTCGAGGAAGCGAATGATCTAATAAACTGTTGACTGGAAGAGATATCTAATAAAATGGCAGTGGACTACGATAGAGTGAGCAGAAAATTTGTATGGAAGCCAAAGTTGTACCAAAGGTTTTAGACAAAAATAGATATTCTTATGCATCTTGTAAACAAGCAATACTTTTGTTTTCTTTTTAAAAATGTTGCATTTTTCATTAAGAAAACGATTTTTATCTTCAAGAAAATATGCAATC
The DNA here is from genome assembly GCA_955652365.1 of Eristalinus aeneus. Taxonomy (NCBI): domain Eukaryota; kingdom Metazoa; phylum Arthropoda; class Insecta; order Diptera; family Syrphidae; genus Eristalinus; species Eristalinus aeneus. The sequence goes on along the minus strand of OY019130.1, from coordinate 64,504,405 downwards.
TACCAAATTTGTCTGCCAGAGCATGTAAAATGTTTCCACTTCTCCTCTTTAAAGTTGCTCCACAATTCGGCTCACTTCAAGTCTATTGATGTCCTTCTTTAATGAGTCCTTTCTTTAGTTGCGTCCTTTTCGGCTTTATTGCTCAACCAGTTTGTACGGATTAAGTGCTAGAAATAAAGATAGTCCTCCTTTCTTAGTATATATAAAAAAACTAATAAATAATGGTTGAAAAAATTGGTAACTAGTTGTAAAAAATATTACCCTGATGTTTACTGCATTTGGAAACACTACAAATTATACAGTATAATTTTACCAAAATTTGTCGTGCATAGAGAGTTTCCCTGCTTCTGCTCTTGATGAATTAATGAATCTGTCTCCCTTGATAATACAAAAATAAGATACCCGATTAAGCATATCCGCCTACTATCTCGCACTGCAACTTTGATGACCCTCCACACCACATCTCCTTTGACACCAGCCTCACGAGTGTGCCGTCTAATGAAATGACAACAATAACACCGATGCCACGCATGTACAAAGTCAACTTTCCATGTATCTGGGTCGGGGCTGAAACTGAGTCAGGAAGGGAATGTACTCGAATCTTAGGGATGGCTCAAAGACGATTTAGGGATCTGGAGCTGTGGCCTTCGTGAAAAACAAATACATTAGACTTCACACCTTTTTAGGTCGGTTTTTCAACTGATGCATTCTACTACAACCATTTGACCATTATCTATGATGTGGAGAACAGGTAAAAGGGACGAAATATTTGCGTCTGCAGCGATAGCTCAAGGTCTTAATCAGTCCTCTAACTTCTTTCAAGTTAGTACAGAAATTTAGTTTGTGAGTGTCGCACTCTACACATTACACACTACACACACACTATGCCACTGCGGTTGTTGGTGAATGATACAAAAAGTAATTCTTACGCAATTATATCATCATACTTTGGCATTGCCCATTTTTAAATATGGACAAATATATTACCTCGATAAATAGAAATTTGCGTACAATCTTTGACAAAAGTTGTCCATATCATTCTCGATGACTTCTTTGATAATCGTGACTAAAGAAAATCTAAGTCACTTTCTTTCAAATATTGAAGCCTTTTGAAGGCGTAGAATACGATTCACCGAGACTAGAATGTTCTCTAGACTAGTTTGTTCTTTAGATGGAAAATTGTTAGCTTCGCTGGATATAGAATTAAATTTTTTAAGAAAGTATTACATTTTAAAGATATTGAATGATGTATGATGTAAATAATGTAACGAGTGGATAAACACTTGTACCACCTACACATTTGCAGCTCAATGCTTTCCTATGTATTTATTTCCATGTACGACAAGGATCCACAACACACTGCTCCTAGAGTATACTGATACATTTCAGCAGAAAATAAATCAGGTGTGAAAGTTCAAAAATTGTCCTCAATCATCCCGAAGTATTCTTTATGAACAATGTTAGAACTTTGTCGAAAATCTTTTAAAAAGGTCTTAATAAAACGCAATCATACGTTCAAGTAAACCAAATGTTTATCTCAGTAAAATGTTTCGACTTACTTTTAAACATTTTTTTCAGGGTTCTATTTTTAATTTTCTCCTTAGTTAGTTTTCGTTTGTCTTTAACAAAGAAATGATTGATAAATATGCAAAGTTTTAAACTCTGAAACTGAAAATGAAACGCCCTTATTTATGAAGCCAAGTATATAGGTTCGGTCATGCTAAGTGACTAGTTAATTTTTGAAGTTTCTTCTGTTGGCTTATGGCTTGTTGTTTAATTTGTTGTAGTTTTTGTGGTTTTGTTGTATATTTAAATGTACACAACTTTTAAGCAACTAAGAGTAAGTGTCTAAAACTGTTCAAAGACGTATGTATTTTCTATAAATTTAGAATGTTAAGAAACCATGATTTAGGAATAAAATTAATAATAAAAAAATATTAATAATAAAATAAAATAAGTTATTGAAAATGAAAAAGAAAAATCAGATATCGTAATGTCCAGAAGGATCAGATTACGCTTTTTCAGTAAATTCTTGTATTCTATTTTACTTCCACATATAAATGATTACCAACTTCAAACGATCAGATTTGACAAGCTATTCTAATATGTGTTCACACGATAATTGTTAATGATGGATAGAAGGAGATAAAAAGTTCAAAAATCAAACCATATGTGTGAACCAACAAACACTTTCCACCACTTCACCACAATCCAGGCATCCTTTTTGAGTTAAATGTAGGTCCTTATTGTATTTTCATTGACGGCCTGTGTCGACAGTGGCTATCTTTCCACAAAATATGGTCGGTGGCTCTCGTTTTTACAATGTTACCTGTGAAAGAAGATCGAAAGAATATAGAATGGAGCTCAAAAGAAATTCGTTGGTGTTAACATTACGATTTGTAAAATCATGCAAGGAAACAGATTTCTTAATTGTTCATTCTATTTTTTTAAATATAATAATGAGAAAGACATCATTTTCCAGGAGACAATGTTTGTCGTCGGGACCCGGGGTTGGATATTTTTATAGCTTGTGTGTACAATTGATGAATATTCTTTATGTATGACGATTCTGTTTAACCTGCTCTCTGCAATTTGCGTAACTTGGTCGAATCGGTGTGAAAACTGCAAAAGCAAATTATTATATACTTTCACATATTGTCTGAAAACGGTTTTATTGGCGACAAATCCTACGTATGTATGAAGATATATATGTATCAATCATTTCCAAAATATTTAAGATATGCAACGACAGGATCTAATTTTGTTAATTTAAAAAAAATAAAAAACAAATAAAAAAGGTTTAGGCCTCTTATGCGCATTAGTGTGAGGTTCGTAATAAAACCTTTCCCAAATTTCGCAGGATAGAATAGACATAATCGATGCGTAGATATGGGATGTTTCAGTTCCAAAATCATAGCCAAAACACAAGGAGCTCGAAAATCAAAGCTGCAAGCAATGTACGCCAAAGCTTCTTGTAAACAGGCATGTACTTCTGCAAAAGTGAAGGTGGCAACTAACAGGAAAACGGGTTCATAAGAAAGCATAACATTTACAGTGTTAAGCACTTGTATGATTAACTTGTTTAAAGTCCAATGACCGCCGTGGCGTAGTGGGTAGACTGCGACGGTCACACGCAGAAGGGTTTGGGTTCGATTCCTGGCTGAACACCTCGAATTTTTCACGGCATCACGTCTTTTGAGCTGCTGACAACACTCAAAGAGTAATACTGTCTAGAAGCTTCTCAAACCGTTCGGAGTCAGCAAAAAAACTGTAGGTCCCTTCAACTCGTGCGAGAGCAGTAGTGCACAAAACATGAGTAGTTGATGAGCAAGCTAGGCACTGGTCCCCTGTGCACTGTCGCCATATAATTACCAGGTATACCGGTAATTATAATTTTTCGAAAATAAAACACTAATTATTAATGGGAAAGTGAAAACGTTGTATTCAAAGTATTGGCCATTGTTTTCTACACATTTTGACCACCTTTTTGGCGATTTGTGAATACCACGCCAAAAAAATTGTTCGTCTTTTAAAGCAAACCAATCAGACACCCAATTTTCGACCTCCTCGTAGGAATCAAAGTGCTGCTCAACCAATGCGTGTCCCATCGATGAAAATAATTGGGAGTCGGAAGGAGCCAAGTCTAGTGAATACGGCGGGTGGGGTAGCTGTTCCCAGCCAAGTGTTTTGATTGTATCCTGAACCGGTTTTGCTTTGTGTGCAGGTGCATTGTCATGGAGCAAAATTACCTTGCCGTGTTTTCTGGTCCATTCTGGTCGTTTCTCGATCAATGCATGGTTCAAATTGATCATTTGTTGTCGGTAGCGGTCAGTATTAACGGTTTCACCAGGTTTTAGGAGCTCGTGGTACAGCACACCTTTCTGGTCCCACCAAACACACAGCATTGTCTTCTTGCCGAATCGATCTGGTTTTGCAGTCGATGTTGATGGTTGTCCCAGATTAACCCATGATTTTTCCGTTTAGAATTCTTAATATGAATCCATTTTTCATCGCCAGTAACAATCCGATGCAAACCCGATTTTCTTTCGTGTCTTTGAAGCACAAGTGTTTTTCCGGTTTTCCATCTGTCTTTCATTCAATTCATGTGGTACCTATTTTCTACACTTTTGGATCGTTCCCATAGCTTTTAAACGCTCAGAAATCATTTGTTGTGCAACATTTAACATTGCTGCCATTTGCTTTTGACTCAAAGTGTGATCTCCAGCCAATATCGTTTGCAATTCGGCGTCTTCAAACTTTTTTGGTGGTCTTCCACGTTCTTCATTTCTCACATCAAAATCATTATTTCTGAACCGTTGAAACCATCTTTTGCATGGTGCTTCTGATAGAGCATGATCACCATATGCCTCGACAAGCATTTGATGCGACTCTGCAGCACTTTTCTTCAAATGAAAACAAAAAATAAATGCTTTCGGCAAATCATCACTTTCTGGTACAAAATTCGACATTTTTAACACGATGAAAAAATATTCACAAATGTCATAGCAAACAAACAAAAATAAAAATAAGGACTCGTTCACAACAATCGAGACATTTGTATCTTAACGCTCATTCCGTTATACCTGGGATTATTATTATTCAATTAGCCTAAGATAGCTTAGAGTACTTGTGAAAAATCAAAATCATGAATTAGTTGCATTTTTTTGTCTAGCAAGTAAGTTAAAAAATAAAAATGCATTAAAACAAAAACGTAAGACGTAGGAAAATAATGAAGCTAGACAGATAACATTAAAGCCCCAAATGGCGTGTTCTTGTCGGGAACTCCTCTTACTCGTACACACTTGAAGCTCTCATTACATTGACAAGCTGCCTTAGCATTCTGTGACCCAATTCCAAATAGACTAAATAACAGAGCATGCACTGTCCCCACTCCCACCATGACGCGAGCACGCAACACGATGCTTTGGCATCGATCCATCCAAAAGTGAAGCAAACAAGTGGAGGTCTACCCAAATGTAAACATCATCATCACTCATACATGCGCCCTACATCTTACATTCGTGAAATAACAATATACCGGCAAAGTGTGCCCTTCGTTCGGGTTTCGAACACAATCACAAAACTTTACCCACCACTGAGGTGCCTGCAGCCGAAGCGAACGCTTGATAACACAGCCCGAACAGAACTATTTGTTCACACCCGCGATATACTTTTGGCATTCAACTTTTTTTGAGCTTTCCTGACGCATCTCCCGAAGGCAAGTGACGATCCCGCTCGTTAAAATAGTAAAGTATCCAACAACTCCGATAGTTGGACAGCGGCGCAAAGCTTCGCACTCAGTTGTTCGAGATAGTCGCTTTGGTTTGGACGTAATGCGTTAGTGTCTCTCAATAAAATATCGTGTACGAGTACCCATTTAGTGAGAAAAACAAGTGTGGGACTGTGTATCTCTGAAGTGATTCTAAACAGAGTTTCCAACAAATTAAAAGAAATAAAATTAGAAATCGTACGGGAAAGTTCCAAATACAGTGTTCCGTGTAATCCGAGAAGTATCAGCTATATCCGAGGAACTGTGGACTAATTGTAAGTTGTACACCTGCGGCTGGTAGGTCTGCCACAACTTTGGTGTCTTCTATTGATAGTTACGACACTCACATTACTACAAATCGGTAATTGCATACGTTGTGTTCCCCATTTGATTACCCCACGAAAGTGTTGTTAACCAACAAATTGGACTAGCTTGAGGGGGCGGGATAGTAATACATTTTTAACAAAATTTCGAGACACTCGTATCTTTCGCCTTATTTTGAGGGTGTTTCGTTTCGTGTTCGGATGCCGACCGGTATATGTGTCTGTGGGATTGCCTGTGAGGCAGTGGAGCCAATTGAATTAGTGACTAGGCGTGCGGGCTCCACACATCAACTTGACATTGATCCAAAACACAAGAAAAAAAATAAATAAACAAATATGAGTGCGTTTCATTTTTCCTGGTCCTACGTATCATGTGCCTTAAATCGCTTGTCACTGGATTGACTCGTCAGAATGGGGCAGATAGAATTGTTTACGTTTATGAAACCCCAATGTGGTCTGTTTTGCTGTTTCCATACGGTGGGGGAAAAATCGGCATGAGAAGAGTAGCGCTTATGAGCAGTCGTAGGACCCATGATTTGTTTGGTGTATTTAAGATGCGATTAGTTTGGCCATGAAAGCGTCCCTGCGGCAATGCATCGTTAGATATATTGCGGCTGACCAAACTGTCATTTGACACGCATTTAACAGATAAAATCATTGAATGCATGAATACTTAGGACCATGTCATAATGCTTTAAAACATTTTTCAAGAATCCGTGAAAGTTGGGTCTGTGTAAAGCCGTGTCAACATCGATGGGCTTCTAAGTTTGTTATCGGCAACGATCTATCGAAGCGATATGTTGCCAATCAATTCCACTCTGATCACTTTCTGACTACCCTTAAGTGTCTTGATGATCATTGTATAAAGTGTCAAACCATCTGGAGGATTATTGTTAAAAGTTGACCAAGTACGACTCTTGTAAGTCTGGTTGAGGGCGATTGCATGACAGTAAATGTCCCATTCTTCATGTACTTCATGTACTGGCTTGGTTACAGTTGCAGATCGCCACACATTGTAGATCGCCACAGTTCAAGAAAAAGAGTCAAATGGGGACTACACATTTTATTTTCCCTCTGAAACGTTTGAAACGTGGGCTTATTCTTTAGAAAGACTGCTTTTCAAACGGCTTTTAAACTGGTGGATCTCTCCACGAGCTTTAAAATTTCTAATGATGTGAGGGTTGGCCTTTACATTCAACCTTTCGTTAATTACGAACCTTTTCAATGTAAACGATATTCGTCGAAAAAAAAACATATTTCTGCTATAGTTTAAAAATTCTTTTCTGCTTTATATAAAAATGGAGAAATAGTATAAATTACGATGACACGTAAGGAGAGCAGGATCAAGCTTTTTCAGCAATACTCGTGCTCTGCATGCTTTGTTGCTCTTGCGAGTTAAGTAAACCTATCGTTCTTTTGCGATTTTGTATCACTTAAAAAGGTTTTTTTATTCAATAATTATTCTGTGATTGTTGTCAGTGGCCCAGAAGTCGACCTGGGCCCTTGGTGGAGAGTGGTATTTATCCACTGCATCTCGGTGCCAACACTTAAATAAAAAGAAGAATTGTTTCACAGAATATATAAGTTGAGAGACGACCTAATAGCAACCCGCCAGAACAATAGCTATTGCGATTTCCTGCAAACCTTAACATACATATGCCCAGTTAATAAGTCAAACACGACGGGCTTCCTCTTATATTCAAAACAAAAAGAAAATAACTACACTTCTTTAGATATATATAACCGCTAAGGGAATTTAACAGTTCGGAAGTAAAATAGCAAGCAAATAAGTTGCGGTCTTATTCACTTTCTTTTATAAGAAGCATATACAATTTTCAATAAAAAGAATAAGATACTTAACGTGTTAATAACCGACCAGTTTATTGTTTCTCACTACGTTCATTCAGTTTATCTGTAACAGCATAGAGAGTTGTGATAAGAACTTTTTATCGGATTTCTTTTCCGGTTTCCCGCCTAGTAACGTTTAATATCAATAACGGTCTTAAGATACAATCCATCTACATTCATTGTACTTCAATGTAGATATTCTCCCTCTTTAATCAATTTTCCTAGAAAAGACGAAATTGGAACTGAGTTTTAGAAAATCAGTACTAAAATAGTGTCTGAATCTGCATACAAATCGATTCATAGGGTTGGCAACTTAGCATTTTGTAAAGAAAATAAAGACATTTTTTTTCATGGAAAGAAATAATTTTATTCTGCTATGTTTGCCTATTTTGAGAAATGAACTTTTTCCAACTTTAAGGCAGTATCTTAATTCCACGTTTATAAAACTTCTAAGTTTTATCAGCAAAACACTGAACCGGGTACGTATTTATTAAAATGTTTACCATTCAAGAAGTTTTGCAAAGATCGAAATAAAAAAGAATCAGATTGTCCAAGGTCAGGACTATATGGAGGATGTGACGAAACATCCCAACGAAGCTCCAATAATTTTTGCCGACTAACCAAAGATGTGTGTGGCTTTTTATTGTCATGATAAAATACAACACCTTTTCGATTTGTCAATTCGGGCCGTTTTTCTGTAACTGTATTGTTCAAGTTTGCTAGTTGTTCTATGTAGACATCTGAATTGATCATTCGGTTGGGTGGTAAAAGTTCAAAGAAGGCAGTTCCTTTCTGATCCCATAAAACTGATAACATAATTTTCTTTTGATGAATATCAGCTTTTGATATTGTTTGAACTGGTGCACCTGGCTTGCTCCATGATCTTTTCATCACTAGTTATCATATATCGAGTTTTCGTAAATAGTAAAGTTCTTTTTAGCGATTTTCAATGCATATATGAGATATTTGACGCTTCTCTGCAATCTCACGTGTTGTACTGTGACGAACTCAATCGATTATTCCTTTGATTTGGTCTTTATCAACTTCAATTAAACGACCAGAGCGTTTTTCATCTTTGAGTAAAAAATTAATAATTGTATGGCGCTAGAGTCCACAGGAGCCCAGGGCCTAGATTGCTCATCAACTACTCCTGTAGTGTGCGCTACTGTTCTCTCACGAATGAAACGGAACTTCAGTTTTTTACCAACTCCGAACGGCGAAGTTTGAGAAGCTTTTTCTTGGACAGTAATTACTCTTTGAGTGTTGTCAGCAGCTCGAGAGAGGTGGTGCCGTGAAAAATTCGAGGTGTTCGGGCGGGAGTCGAACCTGGACCTTCTGTGTGTGAGTGTCGCATAAACTACGCCACGGCGGTCACGAGTAAAAAATTACCACAACGAAATAGGGAAACCAATTTTGACACTGCCGTTCTTTTAAAGCTCACTTCAAACACGCATAACATTCTGAGTTTGCGATAGGTGTGTTCCTTTCTGAAAATAAAAACTAAAATATGACGTAAAATGTTCGTTTTGATTTTCCATTTTTCAATAGACGCCAAACAAAACCCAAAACCGATCAAAAAAATTTGTTTACTGCCTGACAGTTTTAGTTGGTCAAATAACAAAATGTAATTGATATTTCGATTCTAAGTCTATCTAAAATAACAAAATTGGAATAGTGTCCACCTACATATATCATAATTATTGAGTTGCCCTCTTTCTTAATTGAACTGTGCAGTGCTTTTATTAGAAAACAAATGTTATAATCTTCTTGCCAGTTTTTTGTTTCTATACAAGACCATTGTGTATGCTTCTTCTTCCCCAGCATGATCCAGAAAATAGCTTCTATGTATGCGTATGTCAGAAAATATTTTTTTATGTCAACATCGAATATCGTTTCCTTCTTTTTCTTTTAGTGGGAGCTGTGTTTTCTACACGCTCTAAATGTGGTTCGCTCTTTTCAAATGTAAAATACGAATGTTTAACACCTTAAGCTCATTATGACTTATGCATTGAATTGAGTTCACTTGGTATGGGAACAAAAGGACCCCCAGTTCAAGGCTTACTTGGAACAATCGTTTCTGAAAACTTTTGAATATTTGAAGCATATATTACCCCCCGTTTAACCTCCTACGCGACCTAAAAAAAATGTTCACACAGTACCCTACAAGTTTTATTTATTCATATGAGAATGTATACTCGCACATAGATGTGTGATGAAAAATATAATCGAAGTGGATAACTTCAGTGTAATAAAGATTATTAGACTTTCGAATCTTATCATGATCTGCTAGTTCCAAACCCTTTTCGCATTAAGTCATGTTAATCTTTAACATCCTGACTGATAGATTTTCAAAGTCATCGAATATGTCTAAATTGACTGAAAACTCATTTTTGGGCTCTAAAACGCACCCCATAAGAAGAAGGACCGCGAATTCACTTGAGGCTAATTCTCATCTGTTACCCTTTTTTGGGGTCTTAAATTTCAGAGGAATTTCAACTTATTTTATTGCGATAACCTTGACTATCTGCCACCTAGCAAGAATTAAAGAAATAATCATCTCGATTGTAAAAAAAATGTCGACGATTGTTACGAATAAAGAGGCGGTCTTTATCTCCTTTCGCACGTCCTTACACTTGCTAATGTATCACATGGGGCAAGTACTTTTGAGTAATTTTTGCTTTTTGATTCTTGAGGATATTTCATAAGTAAGTTAGTAAGGCTTACTTAGGTTGAGTTCACCTACACTTATTTCTTCCGAGCATTATTTCAATAAATTTGTACTCTACAGCATGCAACGTATACACGTATACACTCTCATATACACCATTTTGATGTAAAAGAAATTTTCCAATTAGAACAACGGAAAATGAAAAAAAAACTTCTAACAGACTACTTTAAAATGAGATAAGAAAATCATAAATAAAACAAGAAAAAGTAAATTTTCACAAAAAGAGAAAACACCTATGGAATGACACAAAGAAAAGACAATTTAACGACAGAAGGAAATTATGTAAATTTTGGTTTATTTAATCGATTTCGACGAGCTGTGGTAAAGTATGCAGTTCGTCACCGCCACTATTTAAAGAACTTATAAAATGTGTTTTTTTCCTATGCAAAAAATTAATTAATGACACAGTATGAATTATGTGCACTGTATATCAGACGCAAAGCTTGCAAAAAGAAACAACATTGCTGATCAATGTCGCCCACTTTGTCACAATATTCTGGACCACTTTTGAGTCAAATAAATGTCTCTTCTCAATTCGAAGATGACTGAGATATTGAAACTCTCTAAATTTACATTCCGTGTTTACAAGGTTTTATCTCTTTTAAAAAAAAATTTAATACAATGTTCCCCAGAATAGTAATAAATTGACTTCTCTCTTCGACATTTGAAAAATCTGTTTCTGAACAACTTTTCTCAATTACAATATTCGTCCAATAACTTCAATGCAATTTTGAATTTATTTTAGCAATTGCAAATCATGCCAGATTTTACAAAATTTAAACCAAATTCTTTCTAAGCGCAGCATATCGATCAAAGCCTGTTATTTGAAAACACTTACCGAATATATCATCTTCTGTCTTAATCTCTTCCAGTTGATCTCGAAATGTTCCTCATACGCCACACGCATAAGTATTCTACATAACAGCCCCTGTCAGCAGTGTCGCAACGCAACCATCGAAACCGATTCGTGCTGTAGATATTAATAAGTTCTACAATTCCTCTTCATTGGGATTGTGAGTGTATGTATCTAAGAATTATGTCATGGCTCCAATTCTGCGTGCGATGGTGCTGGTAAAATATCAATAAACTTTGTTGTCGCCACACAGCAGCGGTCAGCGCACAAATGACTAGGTCATCAGACATGTTTAAACAAAGAACACCGCATAAACATACACATGCACAAATGATTGAGTGAATAAATCAAATGGAGCCACAGAGCCGAATGGCTATCATTGTGGACCTGGATAGCAGGTGAACACGAATCGTATTCCCTGCCACAAATGGCACCAAATGCTCATGGTTGTTCAGGTTGTTTGGGGTCGTAAACTTTATTGAACGCTTTTTTTGTATTTGCTGTTGTTCAATGGTAAATTGGAAAAAATTGGGAAAACAAATCTTGACAGTTTTGTCAAAGCAATGTTTTTTCTATGTGTCAACAGACTGCAAAAATGATATTCAGCAAGAAATGTTAATTCTATATGTGATTTAATAAGGGTCGAGTGGATTGTTTAACTCCGAACTTTACAGGCTGTTTTCAGACCTTCGAATTTGTTCAAATGGTAGAACTAAGTGGATCCATCTGACTAGTGCAATAAAACCCAAAACTGTTGAACTTCCACATAATGAGAAGTTTTCTCAGCATTAAAATTTTTATAATTCACCAAAAATCCCAAGCTCAATTCCAGGATTGGACTTCCCACACTTTCTTCACCATCCCCTTCAAGAAACTGATAACACTCATCGTCGAAAATAATGTTACTCATTCCAGTTTATGACCCAACCCTGACTTCAACAGCAACTCCTTATTTAATGCGTACTATTTGTCTTTCTAAAGTAGACGGTGACTATGGTTTTTTGTAAAGATTTTTCGAAAGAGATGGTCTCGTGAAATGTGATATATTCAGTCCTGGAATCAATCCTGACATTTTTTACGTGTAAGTCTTGCGCTTATCCAGCACGGTGATCACTCGAAAACAGGGTTTCTTAACAGAAAGTGTAAGTTCAATGAAAGAACTGTAGGGCGCGACAGTTTACAGGGGACCAGGGCCTAGCTTGGACATCAACTACTCGTGTTGTGCGCACTTCTGTTCTCTCACGAATGGAAGGGATCTACAGTTTTTTGCCGACTCCGAACGACAAAGTTTTGAGAAGCTCAATGCCTTTTGAAGTTTCTTCTTTACCTCTCAATAGTTTTCTATAAGTGGAAAGGTTTCTAGGACCCGTGTTATTAATAGAAATAAAGCGCGGATTAAAATTTGAATCTGTTTCCGGTTGGTTTCGGTTATATTTTGAAAGATGGGCTTTCCGTTTCATTGTTTTAAGTATTTAACTGCAATCTTTGTCGATTAATATACAAGCTGAATGTGAATACCATCCACAGTGAGGGATTAGCCGCAACATAGGCCCAGAAAAATTCAACTATTATTAAGGATAGGTTTCAACACGTAGCATGGTTTGCGTTATTCGAGTTGTGAAACCAATAAATTGATCAAATAAATGGATAACTTCAGTATTTTGAATGTATAGCCACCATTTAGGATACAAACAGTTCGATAGACTTCCCATTATAAATTCGTGTATAATCAAAACAAGTGCAGCCCAGAAACAACCATAAAACTCTAAAGTCGGCAAGTATTTCTCAACATGCATCCAATTCTCATTCTAATTGCGATTCGCCCTCAATCCAATTCAATCAAAATTCGTCACGGGTCTTTCGCCATAAGTTTTCTATTTTCGTCTGAAAATATTTGATCTTTATGACCAGCAACCGATCGTTACGTATGCGTTCCCTCAAGTTGATTTTGAGTGTGGTTTATACGGCGAACAGTTCGGATCTGAATAAATATTTACAACCATTTGATTTGAATTGCTGGTATTGTGTATTTACAGGAGGAGTTAATGAGTGAGACAGTAAGTTCTAAATTTTCACATTCCTTCTTTTCCTGTGATCTGATTGATGTATATATTAAGTTTGAAAAATAAAATGCAGCAAATTACAATAGTGCTGCTTATAACAAAGATAACAAATATCCTCAGGCAATTGTTTTACAATTCAAAGCGTTTGCACAATGCTTGTTCAAGCAATTAATTGGATGTGATATTTAAAGTGTGCTTACATTTTTAGTGAGCTTAACGAACTCAATTGAACGATTAAAATTTAATTGTTAGCTAATAACCATAACTATAATAATATAATATATAAATATAGCCCTTGCATTTAGTTTTATGCACACTCATGACCGAACCAAAGGAAGGGGATATACTCGTATGAATGTAGTGACTGAAGTGCACATTCCGTAATTAACTTTAAAGATAAATGCTTGCTCTCGGTTAGGGAACCAACTTTTGTTCAAACTAGGGATAGAGTATTTTTAGAAAATTTTTCGATCTTATCAGTTGTTTATCTCGTTTGTGAATAGAGACAGCGGCATCATTAATTATACATTTAGTCAATCATCGGGAGAAAGGTCACCTATTCTAGACGCTTTCAACTTTATTTTTCAAATCGATTTTCACGTGGTATCAGTTGTCGGAATTTCATACATCAGAGTGTGATGGGTGCTGAATAATATTCCAAGCCCAATTAAATAAATCAGAATTGCTTCATCGGCAGGACTATGGATTTACTCCACTTCACGGCGCCACTTAAATGTTGCTTTCAAACGAAAATAATAATAGCCTTTCATTGGCAGACACACTATACTCCACTCGGAAAATAAAATGAACTCACGCTAATTTGCAGGGCAACACACAAAAATTGCCCACTGTCGATTATTTTAATTATTTCCCAGATGTGGAATTAAATTTTTTAACCACATTCGCGTCGTGTTCGACTAAAGATCGCTATCGACCTAAAATTGATATGGAAATTTAATGAGTTAGCAGCGAAACGAATTTAAGTTCTAATCCCCTAAAAATCTTCTATCGTCTATATAAAAGTTGACAATGGCATAGGTGTTTAAGCAAAACACAAAAAAGGAGAGGTAGTCCTTAATATTGTCCTTCTTCTTTGCATAAAAGAGATATTTTAAGAGACCACGAAGTCCTTAAGTCTATCGGATTGTATCATATTCGTTCATCTAGAACGATAAATGTTCTCCATTTTCAAATAATTACAATTCGATAACACGTATACGGCGACACTAAACGATTATCGATGAGGGTCAAATTTCGGCTAACAGTCAGTCTTCAACGAAAACACTCGAATCATCACTCATAAGTTCTAAAGCGATGCAGCTTGGTGGTGTGCTGGATATCTGGATAAAACACCATCGTAAAAAGTAGATGAGCTTGACGGAACGTTACAATAAAATTCAATTCCCACGGATATTATTCTTGTCCGGAGTGACCAAATCCGAAAACCTACTGCGAAAACTTGTCTCTCATGCCAATTCCCACGAAATTGTGAATTTGTGGCTAGTTGAATATATTATGCAGCCGTTTTCCGGGACCATCTGCGTAGGTAATTAAAAGCTGATATGCGATAACATCTAACCAATTTCTTACAATTGCATTCAATGAAAAACATTAATCGCTTACAGCGTATAATCGCAGCCTGATCTTTTCTTTTGTAAAACCAAAAATCAAATCACTGACCGAGATTGCTCTTTTTCAATTTTTCTAAAAAAAAAACAAGAAAAACAATTTATCTACTTCATATAGCGGCACGATCATGCGAGAAGAATTAGTTCTTGCAGATCCTTCTGCTTTTAAATCAACGAAAAGTTCAACTTCGTTAAAGTTAAAGTTCGATAAGCACAGCTTAAGTTATTATGATTTCGTCACAAACTAAAGATTGAGCATACATTAAATTAACTTTATAAAAAAAAGTTAAATGAGTCAAAATAAACAATCGGTGCAGAAAACTCTTAACGTTATCTTAAAAGTGATTATTAGCTTCCTCGACACTGTTCGCATATCTATGAAACTAAAGTAGTTGAGACAGAACTAAATGAACATCAAGGACTCTTCAAGAAGTTCAACGTTCAAGAGTCTAGATTAATTGCTGGGACATAGCCAAACTCTTATGAAACAATTATCCCTACAAACATACATATCATATGAATGAAAATTAATCATAAAAAATCATCCTCCACACTAAATATCCAAGAACAATATTTAACAAAAACCAATTTCATTCGCTACCCCATGACACCATTGAAGAAGTCATATAACTTACCTTTTCTACCAAAAGGTGATGCAAGCAAATCTATCTATGCCACCCAGACTATCAGACATGAGAAAATTGTATAACATTTGGTGTCACTAAGCCGATAGCGCTTGTAGAACTTTTTGTTTGATTTACTCCTCAGGAGCGAGACGTTTTAGATATTTTTGACCAGGCACACTGTCATCAGGCAATTGTGATTGACACTAGGCGGCACGGCGATGTAAATTTGTTTATAAGCTATCACGGAAAGATTCGTGCTCTCTATGGGCTGTCCATCAATCGCTTTGCTTTTGCCTGCAACAGAATTGATAAAAGTAAACTGAGAGTTTGCGCAGCGATACAAAATGTATTTGCCGACGAATTTGACTAAAAATACATTAGCACGCTAATCTGCGAAGCAGTGAGTCGACGGAAATGTGGAGGAATGTTAAAGCGATGGATGCTTGCGAATGATTGTATTGACATTGTCGGGGGTGATAAAGGAGACGGGAGCTTTTGTGTGGTTGCCGTTGACTATGACATAATCGAGGGCGTTAACACCGATTCGCAGCTGAACTCAGTTATTTTAACATGTTTATATGTTTTTCATTTACAGGGTGATCATGCTTTTGATCGTGATTGTATGATGGATGTGAACGGAATGATATTGCAGGAAGAGAAGAGTGTTACGCTTGCTCTTTTCATTTGAATGAGCGGCACTACATTTTGCGGATCATTCACCTGGAAATAAACATTTATGAACACAGCATGTGACCAAAATTTGTGTTGAAGCAAGATAGTATTTTGTGCGCCAGTATATTATAATCTCTTTTGGGCAACATGATGAATATAAATTTTGAAAAAGTATCAACTGAAGATTACGCATGTAGGTCATGCGGTTTTTTAGTTCTTGCTGGTATGTAACTGGCCCCTATTGTATTTAAGAAGCGGCTCATGAAACAACCAAACACATGGGGAATACAAAACTATAGATAAACAGTTGTTTCTAGTTCCTAGGTAATTTTTATGTGTCACGTGCGACAGTAACCATAATTTGTATATTTTTGACTTTTGTACTCAGCGTTTTCCCTGCATTTGGGAATATTATTCTGGTGACACGTTGTCTTTTTCTGACAATTGAGCTGGAAGATTATTCTATTCAAACTCAGACAATGAATATTTAAAATTTGCTACTTGTTTACTCCAGGTGGGGGAATTATTATAGTGTCTGTTCCATTCTTATCAAAGTTAAACAATTTAGGAGTTTAGCAGGCAATGAGAAGCGAGTAGTTTTCTTTTGGTTAGAAAGATGATGTATTAACTGTAGCTTAATAGCTCCATAGAGATTGAAATTTTTTGTTTGCTCTAAAATAATTCGCAGTATTACATTTTAAGGGGGTATAATTCAAATATTATAATTTAAATATTTTATCTCACTGCTGATGTATTCGTTAATCGCATTTTACAGCCTTGATTCAAGATAACGTATACACAACAATAACATTTTTTCTATATACACAAAGACTGTAAGCTTTGTTTTTGTTTGTGGATTTGACAAACTAAGGGCTGACTATTTCATTGATATGTACTCGTTTGCAAGTTAAAACAATTACTATAAAAAAATATTTACACATTTATCATCGTCATAGATGCACTAAATTTAAAAATGTTTGTCTACTAAGTTAAGCAGAAAGTTTCGACATATTTGCAAGAACTTTGTTAATGCAAACTGGAAGCCATTTTTTGGTGTGGGTTACGTTGAATTCAGTACACTGCCTATTATCTTAGTCTGTTTAAGATTAGTTTTCGTAGAACAATTTTGAACTATGGTAAGTGTGGATGTATCCCACATAAACCGTGTACTTTTTCTTCCTATACTCCAAAACACTCCTTTCTTTACTACACCGCAGTGTCTTCTAACAGCTCCTCATACAATAGTAATTGAAAGAGCATTTAGAATATATCTGTACAAATTTGATTTGGTAATAAAATAAGGGTGGTTCTAGGACCAAATATAATTAACACAACGTATAAGTTTTAGTCTGTATTTCACTAGAGCATGGAAAATGGAATCATTAGACTGACTCTTGGATATCACACAAGCTAGGCAAATACTAAAATATTTGGCCGTCTTATTCAAAAGGAGAGGTGGCCATTGAGGAATGTGTTTGAATGGAAGCTGTGGCCTACGTATTTATATTTCTTTTGAATATAGCATTAAGCAATGACAGGTTCCTTCAATTGTCTCTGCCTGAATAAAAGTTGAGATGAGATAAAGGAAAAGCCGAATATTAAGGTCTCCAATTGCATTATCAATCCGTAAATATACAGAGCGGTCTTGGAACACCCTGTAGTTCTAATCAATCTGTTTTAACTATATATATAAGCACTCGTGAATCACGTGTATTTTCCAAATATGAGTTGTTTTTAGAAGTGACTTAAATCTTGGGAATTACTTTTTTTCCATTTTCCGATAAGATATAAAATTGGGATTGAAACAATTTGTCGCTTTTGACAGTAGTAGGCGTTTTCTAAAAATTTTTGACCAGGCAGGTAGTGAATGTTACAAGGGCAATGAAACATTATTTTAAGAAATTATTTCCAATGATCTAACTGCATTGTTTGATATCATCGTTGCGCTTGACACAAACCAAAAAATTTGCGTTGATAGTTGTAGACAAACAGTTATAAAGGTCTTTAATTAGTTTGACCGCTTAGGTCGTAATTTTTACATATATTTCGTAAGTTGTGCCAATCATCTTCAAAGAACTTCTTTGGGTTTGTTTTCTTTTTTTTCATTCGCTGTAACAATACAATCGTAGCGAAGTCGATCGCAAGGTCATGACAATCACCAAACGTATGAGAAAAATGTTTTCTTCAATCAACGACATTGATATGCGGCGGACCGGTTCTTCACGATTCATCCCTAGTCAACCATTTGCTGGAACTTTTACTGTGATCAGTGAATTGTTTTTATGTCCTGTGTAAATATTTACTTCACTAAATTTAAAAATCTGAAGATTAGGTACTCAAAATTGTTGATCTTTAATATATTTTAAAATAAGGAAAAAGATAAGAGTTCAACATTTGCAAAGACGACAAAAAGTGTCCAACTTAGGTAGATTGATGTAAGTTTTAACTAATTTCTGAGTCAATTATGTTGTTATGAAAAAACGAAACAAACACGATCCAATCAGATTTTCTTCACTATACCTGTAGTGATATTGATCTGCATTACGCTTGGAGGTAGTCTTACAATGGCAGCCTTCGTCTGACCATTAGGCGTGTAATTTAATGCAGGTGATAAAAAGTATAAAGTAGCTGACAATGATAGCTACCCTTATACATTGCTGGCTTTTTGTAATACGAGTTCCAATAAACCATAGCAGTTGATGGGTGTTCAACGAGCGTGTGGAACACTGCTTGCATGAAATGATATAATGAACACTTGTTTGCACATTTGACCACACATTTGACCAAAATGTATGAAAACAATACTGACTGACTTTACCAAGTTGGATTAAAAAACGAAAAGGATTTAAAAGCATAAAAATGTAAAAAAAAACATTATCGATGTGCATTGCATTTGAATCCACTGTAATTAAGAAACAGATTTTTTTACAACAAAAGATTTGAGAAGACCCTTAACACCCAATCATCTGTCCTCCAACACGCAAGTTTCAAGGTCACGACATTTTTCTCCAACGCAACGAAGTCTTGCCTTTCATGGTTATTCGTCATGATGTGAGCGTGGGTACATAAGTGTATCACACATTCTAACAATCTATCGAGTCACCAACGGCTGACGATGGAGACGACTGAAAACAAAAAACGGGTTTTCTGTTAAACAACTTAATGTATAATTAATGAGCTGGGAAGTACATATACATGAGCGTCGCGCATGCCATAGTCACTCGGAATCAAAACAAAATCGGATAAATGAGCTTAACCCGACTTGCCATGCGTATGGACGAGTACGAGCTAGAGTCCCCACGATGTCTTCATGCGGCGTCATTTGACTTTGCCTTTTGAAAATAGGTCACAATCCGAGACCAGTTGTGTACATTTGATAAATCGGTAAAATCAATATACGATCAGACGACGCTTAATGCGCTTCTCGTGAATGAATAAACAATTCCGGCAGATACTGAGCCATTTAGGGGAGCCACTGCAAACATCAAAGAAGTTTGTGGCCACGTTTGTGTGCCAAGTATTGCACTCTAAAGGCGGAATAAAATTCATGAAATTACGCCATGGCGATAACGAGCGTGGTGTTTGCATCTGCAGGAAGAAGAAAACAACAGTCGCTTAAAAATTACATAAAGCTTAATGTAAAAAAGTTTTGTGAGAAATGAAAAAAGTAACAAATTAAATGCGTATAGTTTAATTTAAGCAGATCGAATAACAGAGGTGACTTAGGTTTAATGTTGACTCTTGTGGGCTAAACTTGCGCGAGCATATTTTTGCTTTAGCTCTGAAAATGGGTTTCCACAACAATTCCTAGTCCAAGTTGTATGTAACCAAGGTTATTTTTTTAAAATTCGAGTTTGCGAAATTTTTTTTTTTCACTTTCATTGCACATTTTGTTTAACATGCAGTTACTCTGGGACTTATCCGCATGTTTCTTTATTTTAAATAATACAGTGAAACATGGCCGCCTTGAGTAGAGTGCGACGCTCATACGCCAAAGGGTCTAGGTTCGATTCCCGGCTGAACACCTCTTTCGAGCTGCTGACAACACTCAAAGAGTAATAACTGTCTAAGAAAGCTTCTCAAACTTCGCCGTTTGGAGTCGGCAAAAAACTGTAGGTCCCTTCTGCTCGTGAGAGAACAGTAGCGCGCACAACGCGAGTAGTTGATGAGCAAGCTAGGCCCTGGTCCCCCTGTGGACTGTCGCGCCAACAATTATAATTACAGTGAAACATGTAAAAGCAAAAATAAAAGAACACGAACATTTTTAAGGGAAAAAACAAAATATTTGTATTTTCTCTAAAAACAGAAACATTTACTCATGTTAAGACCTATACACATTAGCTCTCTTAAATATTTCGCTCCAAATAGGATTTTAACAAACACTTTGGACAAACTTTTTTCTGATTTTGTTAAGTCTTGTGTTGATGGTTTATCCTATAAAATGACGTTCTGTCAGACCTACCTACAACCTCAGTGTTAGCAGCTATTTCGTATTTTTAATTCATTCTTCAAGAAAACCTGAAACGATAGCTGACGATTGCACAATTTAAAGCACTGGTTTTTAAGCACTAAATTCGAGATCATATCATGGCTGAAATGTCAAACATGTTCTTTGCAGGTGGAATGACAGATCTTGCATGTTTTCTTAAGCATTTTTTTTTCTTGGGTGCAAAAGTGGGTTGAAAAAATTAAAATATTTTTCAGTATTTAACCAATAAAGAAGAAATATTCTTTTAACTGGATCAGTCTTTTCTGAAGGCTGACATTTGTTCAATAAAATTAGATTGTATAAGAATAAAAAAAAAGATTTTTAGAAAAAAGCATCATCTTTAGATTACGCCAAAAAACGGTTAGAAATTTCCCCTGTGCAAAGAGAACAATTTCTTCTGTGGACCCGCGAGTTAGGTAAGGCTTTGAACGAAGCAAAATAATAAGGGGTATTATTAAGCAATATGAAGTTCATTAAGAAGATTAAAGATCGTCAACAAAAACCATTCTGCTCGTATCTTTCCCAAGTGAGCAAGCAGCATAGTGTATTTTCATGTGCTTGAGATATTCTTCGTTTGCTCTAACTATGAATCAAGTTATTAATATCACCGCCATTTTGAATTAAAATAGACTGGTAAGACATCTAAAAGTATGTATGTACATATGTAATAGCATCCCTCACCAAGCTATTAATACCAAGCGTTGGTCCGAGAAAGTAACTGTGTTAATGTTATCTCGTTGGTTAAATCATCGGCAATAATTTAATTTTTATGCACTTTTTTGCAAGATTTTATTTTAAATCTAAAAACAAATTTAATTCATTCGTGCTTTTGTATCACAATTCAATTCGATTCTCTTAAAGTTATTGTTTTCTTTTTTTCGCGGTTTGACACTCGAGTTGAAAGTATAGTGTTATTGTTGAGTGCTTTTGGATATTATTAGCAATAAAAGTCACAAAGATTTACGAGCATTTTTTGCTAAGTAGAATCTTTGAAGTGGTATGCATACATGGTTCGTAGAAACTATTTTTACGCGGACATGTGCTGAATAAGTTTTCATTAACTATAAGATGAAAATTTATGACAAAATAGGGTAATATTGTATTTGACAAATAAGTTACAGTTATTTGTTTGTTTTTGAAGGGGATTAAAAGAATATAAACAACCATACACACTTGTAGTTATTTTAGAAACACTGTAAGGCCGCATTTTGTCTGCTGAACTCGATAAAATTGAACTTTTTGTTTTTCTATAACTTTTTTAGGGTTTTAGCTTATGAAATATTACTATTCACTTGCACAGTTGATTAAGTGGTTTGGGAAATCATTGAATGAACTGTGCCAATACACAACCAATATTCTATATCTATGTGACTCTTATTTGTTACCAAGATTTGTACATATGTATATATATAGATTTAAAGTATTCATATCTATAGGTTGATTTTAAAATAATATTTTAATCAGTATGTGTCGGGTATAATCAGCTTCTCACATTTCTGTTGATTACAAAATTGCAAAAATCTTCTGAACCGTTGCTGTGGAAGTGAAAGCATGACACATTTGTTTGATATCGATTCCAAATAAATGTATCTATCAACAAAGTCAATGCTCAGTTGATATTATCGGACCAGCAAGGAATATTGGTCTGAAAAAAAAAGAAAAGTTGTCCACCAAATCACTGTATTTTTAATAACTTTGTTTTGAAAAGTAAATTTTATTAGGTTCTCTCGCAGAGTGTTCCACTGATCACTAACTCTTGTTCTATGTATCTATGCTCGCTTTTTATAATCTTATCTTTCTTTCCTCCAACCCGAATCAATTCCATTCAACTAATAGAACCATTACAAACATCATCAACAATAACACAAAGATAATAAATGTTGTCTTCTGCTTTCATTTCCAGTTGAACAACCCAAAAACAGAGGAATGCTATGCCACCTACCTCCTCAGTAGAAACCACACTTCGAGCTAAAGTTTTAAGTCATCTACAAAAGACCAACGACAAGACAACCAACAACGAGATGTGCCTTTCAACGCCTCAAGGTGGAACTTCGGCCACGTGCCGAAGGGCATCTTGCAACAATCTGGACCAAAGTTCAACTGATATTTGTAGCGATAGCAATAGCAGTAACGATAACTGTAATATAAGACACCGGAAGCATGCATCCCTCTCGTCCATCACAACAAACGCTTTAAAACCTACCAAAACTTTAGAAGATAACAACAACAACACCAGTAGAAGTAGCTTAGACCTAAGCGAAGACGAGAAGCATGCTGTCTACAAGGAGTGCGCCTCAAAGACCGCCACCGATTTGGCTTCGAAAAGTGCAATTGCACATGAAGACAGTGTAGAGTTTAAGCCAAAGATCCGCTGGCCAGATCTAATCGCTCAGATTTTTATACACGCTGGGGCCCTTTATGGACTTTATCTTTTGTTCTACGCTAAGATCTACACATTTTTGTGGGGTAAGTCTCCGTCTGTCTTAGTTAAATTTGTTTATTAGAGACACTTTCTTTTCTGATGAAATTTTGTTGAAAAAAGCCGTGGCAGTCCGGAAATTTCTATCTTTGCTCTGCTCCGTGAATCAAACAAAACCAAATGCGCTTGCAGAATAACTTCGATTTCTTATCTCGGGTCGGCCGAGATAACATCGGATTGCCGGTTTAGTGAATTTGCAGGTGTTCAAGTTAAGATTTTCCGCCGAATGCTATCTTATCAGCGGATGAGTGCGTAAATACACTGTTTGACTTACAATGTGTTGTGTCACAGACTAGATGTAGAGAGAGATAAAAGGACTTTGATACAGACAATATTATTACAAAACGAATAAGAGCGTGTTCACAAAAAAGGCACATACACACATAATTTCCCTGCATTCGCATCAAGTCAGTTCGCCAGGATAACGATATCCTGTTCCGATATGCCAGCTGCATATGGGGAAGTAAAAGTTGTGGCAAAGACTCTTCGGCATGTCTTGTTTGGCCACATCTCTCAAATGGATAAAAATGGGCTAGACAAGAGAATCCCGACCCAAAATTTTCCCAAACTTTGTTTCTAAAAAATAAAATGTAAACATAAAGTAAAAGCTATCAATTATAAGAACTTTCTTTAGCTCAGGCTCAGACTATATAGGCGCGCAAATGTCATATCTTCGAAAAGCTTTTGAAAGAATATTCAAATTTTCATATGGACTATGGAATGACAGCTTATATGTTCTTCTTTTTCTTTTGTTTCACTTATGGACTCGGATTAGGATTGATAAATGTAAGGAAAGTCTATTCGTATTTTGTTTAATCAAGTTGAATATCCAAAAATCAGAAAACATGATAAACAAAAACAAAAAGTATACAATGTGTGTTCATCGGTGTGAACATACATTGCATACATTGCATACATTGCTAAAAAACTACTTTGTTCTAAATTTAAAATAAAGTGTTCTTCTCTTCTTCTTCTTCTTTTTCTTCTTCTTCGTGTTATTACTCTTTTTCTTTTTGTGTGGCGGTACAGTCCCGGATAGTCTCAGCCGGGGGCCTCAACCAGCAACTATTTAGCCACTACAAGCTTGACCCATTTAGCCAAGTAGGTTGAGGCTCTTTCTCCATTTGTGTGCGCCATCTAAGCCTAGGCCGACCCCTGAAGCGTTGTTCTATAGGCTCGGATTCGATGACTTTTCGGACAGGAGCAGTTGTGTCCATACGCTCTACATGGTGTATCCATTTTGAGCCTTGAATCTTAATTAATTTCGTAGTTAAAATCGTACGCTAAACTTTTCTCTCGAAAAAACGAAGGGCCAGGATTGAAATTCTGCGTTTAATTTCTTCGCCGACCTTATTGTTTGCTGGGTCCAGATGTGCTAAGAAAGTTAACTTAACGCACAACCCATCGAATGGCAAACCAGGCCAATTGCAGACATTGCTACCGTACAACAAGCGTTGTAGTAGATAGTCATCAGGGAGCACCTCGAAGAGGCTGTATGTATGCCTCGTGTACACAAGCAAATGACCACCCGACCTGTTCTATCAACTGTATTAAAATTCTTTGGAGGTGTTGACACATAAGTTAGACATTTTGCCCATTCATCTTTCTAGCAATATAAAGTACAAATGTCTTAACTTTTTAAAATAAGAAATTGTGTGTGCCTCTAATAAAATTCCAAAAAGGTTTTTTTTGTTACTCAATAAGAGTGTAGACTTAAATGGTGGAGTATGTTAATACAACGATTTAATAACTGTCACTTAAAAGCAAAAAAATATATTTTTTTCTCTAAAGATGCCGTAAACAAAACAAAAAATAGTCCCCTCTGTTAACTTGTGAACAAGCTTAATACCTAACTGCTTGGCATGAAAACTCGAAATGAAAGAAAATTCAAACTGCAAGAATCAGTTCAGCTCAGTTATCTTTATTTAGACTTTAAATACTTGTATAAATTTGAGTACTTGAGCTTGTTTCTATGCAACTGACTACAAATATATGTCTGGTCGAGACCATATAGTAACAAATTTATAATATTTTTCTTTAGATTCATTTATAGTTAATACATGTTTAACTTTTTTTCGAAATGATGAGCTTGCTCCCGGCACAAGTTGCATGCTAACTGACTCTTCTAGGCCTAACTTGAAACTAATATAAAAATAAAAAATAAAATAATTTAATATTTGAGTAGTTGAGTAGTTGAGTATGGATTTACAAAGTAAATTTACTCAAGATATAATTAAATATATATGAAAAAAAATTGCAAAAATAAAACAAATATTTTTACTTAAAATGTATTTTGTCTCCTGCCTCCACTGCGACTTGTTTGGGAATGAATTTAGAAACAATCATCTTGTTGTTACACCGCTGGGAAATCCATTGTTAACACCGCTAATACAACTGATTCAATGTGCCTCCCGTTATCCTTTATGTGTTCTTCTCCATAAATTCATTGGGAGGTGCGAAATACAAAAAACATGGCCTCTGTGATGCGTAGGGAAGGGGGGCAGGGCCGAGGGGGCCAAACGTGGTCCACATGAAATCGCTTTTTTATGTGGGCATTTTTTCCCCTGTTTTGCTTTACATGTTTATTAATTCCCATGCCTGTATTGTCGTTATTGGTTTTAGAGACGTAATTTCCGCCGGCAACTGGCCACTACAAATCATTTTTTTTTTTCATTGGTATCATTGACACTAACAAATGTGCTTATAACCTTGCTTTTTTTACCAGTTCTACTTTATTCCTTCGCCGAGAATCTTTCCCTATTCCGTTGTCTTAGACTAAAACTGCGATTATCATACATCTAGCCATCTTGAGCATTGGATTTGAAGAGAATTGACTGGGATTAGCTGTCACAGTTCAAAAGAACAATTTTATTCTAGTTTCTACGACATAGAATCAAATGCAGATGATCGAAATCATATATCGAGCATAGCTTTTCTTGCAAAAAGGCTCATATCCTTAACTGCTTAAAGAGGAGACGATTCACAAGCGATGGTGTGGTTTTTATGTTGATTACAGTATTTATTTCGTTTCCCTTTCTTCACCACCAGATGGCCTTAAAGATGCAGTTCAACAAGATCAGCTGCAATTACTTGCCTCAATATCACCTCGAAATGATAACTTATCCTCGTTAAAGTTGGAAGAGTCGAATCTTGACGGCACCCCTCTTATGTGTAGACAGTCAAGATGTACTTAGTGCTTTTCAAAAAATAAATAGCTATTACTCTCTCTAAAAACTGCACTTCTTCAAGAATATACTATCATATGGCTACTTATGGCTAGAATTACTATATTACATGTTTTCTTAACCAGAACCACACACCATTATATGGTAGAAACCACTGTTAGGTTATCTGTGACCCACAGCTCCGTTTGTAATTGTTTTTTTTCCTTCTGCTTTTTCTTTGCTTTGTTCCTGAATCTAGTTTAGATTAACCGGAACAAGTAATGGGAGCGTGGTCGCCGTGGCATAGTGGGTAGAGTGCGACGCTCACATGCCGAAGGGTCTAGGTTCGACTCCCGGCTCAACACCAATTTTTCAAATTTTTCACGGCACCACCTCTTTCGAGCTGCTGACAACACTCAAAGAGTAATAACTGTCTAAGAAAGCTTCTCAAATTTCGCCGTTCGGAGTCGGCAAAAAACTGTAGGTCCCTTCTACTCGTGAGAGAACAGTAGCGCGCACAAGACGAGTAGTTGATGAGCAAGCTGGGCCCTGGTCCCCCTTTGGACTGTAGCGCCAAGAATTATTATTATTATTATTATAAGTAATGGGAGTAGTGGAACAAAAACTAATTGAGGTTTAAATTGATTAATTTCCCACTATGATTAAATTAAATGACATATGAAGTTTGAAAGTTCGAAGATAATTGAGATATGCCCTTTTTATAAACGAACGAATGAAACTATATATATTTAAAACAAGTTACATGCGTTCATGTAAACGACGGCTCCTACATTTTACTTTGACAAACAATTGTCTATCTTCGAGTGAAAAAAAAATGATAATTTACCTAATTAAAATTAAAATTATCATTTACCATTTAACAGCAAAAATAGAACGCGTCTTGTGGTGCAGTGTAGTGTTAAGTGTAAGGAAGGTGCTAGGGTCGATTCTGGATTCTGGATCCACCTCTTTCGGATTGTTAATAATTCACAAGTACAAGTCAAGTACTTATGACATTCTGTTTGGGTCGTCCTCTCTTGTAAGTGAAAGTCTGCCCAAATTATTTTTGATATCAATTATTATCACACCGTTGTTATTTTGATTTATTTACACCTTTTAACGCTCCCTAACAGTGCATATTTATATACTTCCAAGAAAAAATAACATGAACCCCAAAACCTGAAAAGTAAAAATGAATAACCTATTTCCACAATTCAAATCGAAACTATTGTTTACGAATTTAGTGGATAGTGCGAAATAGGGTCGGATGTTCTCACCGATGACACCATTTTTCCCACCCATATAGTTCGCCGCCGACACGCACAAATTTCAATCATCATCAGCACTAGGCGATAGTTACCCAACCACAAATTTGCACGCTTAAAACTAATCCAACCGTGAACAGTGACATCAACAAAGCACTTACAGCATTCCCAAGCGGTCGTATAAAGCTCCTATCAAAATATGACGCATTGCGCTCACACACAGTTTATGAAGAACTACATTTCTCCGCTTCAACGCCCAACATTTTTCTTCGCTCTCGGTTACATTATGTGAATTTGTCAATAACTGTCAAATCAATTGTGCCCTTCTCCAGTGTCGAACTTTGATTGAACATTTATCAAGCAATTCCCGCTGGCAATTAATTTAAAGTCCATTTACGTCACGCTGCCATCAAAAAATGTGTCACCATGTGGACATATCGCATCGCAATCTAAATATAGTCGACATATTTCTAAGATACAAATTAAACACGCCAAGGAAATGAGATTCCTCGCACACAAGGAGATAAATTTTCTCCAAAAGAATTTGACTCCGAACCACAAGTTCCAAAGACTTTTCGACATCAAATGGGTAGCAGAAATGATATGTATATCCGAGAGTGTTTTTAGCTTCTGTTTTGTCGTTAGGGGAGAGAAACAAAACGAAAACAAATGCAGTTGAACACTAGCTCGTGGTGAGTCTTGTGTAGCTGGAACAAATGATATCATTTTGTTCGATTAAGTTCACAAAGCGTTCATGTTCATTATTTACCCCGACGGTGTACATAAACGATTACCATTAGATAGCGGGCATTAGTTCATGAACAGTTGAACACTAATAGATGTACGATGTCTTGTTCATACGCACACGCAGATGTAAGAGCATCAAAAAGTGAATGGAATTTAATAAATTATGGTAATTACAAGTTTATGAAAGAATTGAAACAAAAGCAAAAACCTCCGTTCGTGGTTAACCTGCTGGTCTTAGGTTTACTTTAAAATAATAAATAAAGTGATTATGATATAATGAACTGAGTAACAATTTTGTGATTTGGAATTCATGAAATATTTTCATTGTCAGTCATTTGGGTAGCCCCCCATGTGTTTTTACTACACATTTTATGATAATTTGAGGTGCTGCCGAAAAAGGACTGAACAGGCATAGGCCTTAATATTAACATTTGAGAAGGAGGGAAAATTTTCTTATAAATAGAAAGTTATTAAGACAGTTAGAATAAGCTCGTTAATGAGTTGAGTATTCAGTAACTCTGTTGGAGCAATCACAGTATGACATTTTGCCTTAGTTTGAATATTGAAATATGTATGTACATATACTGACGGAGAGATAAATACACGTTTTCTTAGGTTTATAGAATTCGTCAAATCTCACGCATTAAAATAAACTTAGTTTGAAATGATATATAAAGCTGTCAAATATCTCCCTTTAGACTTTTTGCTTATTAATTTTCCGGCTATGTACAAAGCGCTTCATCATTTGAAAGGTCTTGACATAACCTACAAAAAGACGCTATGCATGATTAGTTTCGATATTGCGTTCAACAGTTATAGACGTGTAAACATGGGGTTCACTAACGCCGAAATTCGCGCTATTTTAAAGTTTACCTTCGGTACAGGCAAATCCGCTAAAGAAACGTTCCGTGAGATTAATGATATTTTTGGGGATGGTACTCTTTCACTTCGAACCGCGGAGGAATGGTTTGGCCGGTGAAAACGACACCATGGATAAGGCAGCCGGCGGAAAACCTATGACAACGAATACCGATCGAATCATGGAAATCATCGAGTTAGACCGGCAGGTGGCATCTCGTGACATCGCCTAGGAGATGGGAGTTAGTCACCAAACCATTTTGAGCCATCTGCAGTAGGCTGGAAACAAAAACAAACTAGATGTTAGGGTGCCGCATGGTTTGACTCAAAAAAAACTTCTGGCCCGAATCAACGCCTGCGATATGCTGCTGAAACGGAACGAACTCGACCCATTTTTGAAGCGGATGATGACTGGCAACGAAAAATGGATCACATACGACAATATCAAGTGAAAACGGTCGTGGTTGAAAGCCGGTGAATCGTCCCAAACATCGGCCAAGCCGTTATTGACGGCGAGGAAAGTTTTGCTGTGTGTTTGGTGGGATTGGAAGGGAATCATTCACTATGAGCTGCTCCCATATGGGCAGACGCTTAATTCTACCATCTACTGCGAACAACTGGACCGCTTGCAATCGACCAGAAGCATCCAGAATTGGCCAACAGGAAGGGTATAGTGTTCCAGGACAACACCAGGCCACACACTTCGTTGATGACTGGTCAAAAGCTACGGGAGCTTGGATGGGAAGTTTTAACGCATCCACCATATAGCCCGGACATAGCGCCAAGTGATTACCACCTGTTCCTGTCCATGGCGAACGCCCTTGGTGGTGTGAAGTTGAACTCAAAAGAGGCTTGTGAAAAGTGGCTGTCCGAGTTCTTCACAAATAAGGAGGGGGCTTCTACGAGGGGGGTGTTATGAAGTTGCCGTCAAGATGAAAACAGATTATCGAACGAAACGGCGCATATTTGAACTAAATCCGATCACTGTAACACTTTTTATGAAGCATTGAATGAAGAGCAAAAAGCGAAAGGAAGATATTTGGCAACCTTATATTTATATAAAAGAAAATCGTAATGGAGAATCGTTGAATCGCTATTCCTGTCGGCATATCGGATGGATCAATCCATGCAATTTTTTCGGCAGCGTGTGGCAGCGAAGTTCGTTCCATTGTTGTATTTTGATTAAAAAAATGTCACACGTTTATCGAATTGTTGAATGACCGCAACGGAGATCTAGATTTGCTCAAAAGGGTCATAACTGCTGCCAAATCATAGGTACATGGTTATGACATACAAAGACCAATGAACGGACGATGTCTTGTGACGATTGAGGAGATACAAACTGAATTGCTGAGAGAGTTCAACAGCATACCAGAATGTGCATGTTATAAATATTAGAACATTGTCACACGTGCGTATATCTAAGTGGCACTACTTTGAGAGGGGACAAAATAGAAATTGGTGAATAAATAAATTTATTTTGAGAAAAATAAAAATTAGAATTATTTCTTTAACAGACCTTGTATTTTTCAATTTATATTTATCAAGCTGTTGTACACAGCCAGCTTAACCCTTTGAAAGTGGGCTCTATTCTACGTTTGAATTCGCTCCTGTTGCTGTTGTCCCTATTTTGCCCGGAGCCAAGGTAGATGATGTCCCTTGACGACATTTTGGATGTTTCCGCTTCAACGACAACAAATGTCTCATCGACGGTTCACTGTGTTCGCCCAATCACTTCAATGTCGTCCCGCTTAGCTAGGAATTGAACTGGCTTTTGGAAGGTTAAACCTCTGGTGTTGATTAGTGAGTTACGCATCTTTTGAAGAATGTTGTCGAAAAGGTCATATGACAGCACACCGCCTTGTATAAAATCTTTATTGACATTGAAAGCATCTCCGAGCAGCGAGAGTTCTCCACCGTCATTCTACACAATCTGACCAATCTGACGAGTTTGGTAGGAGTACCAAAACTAGACATGCCACAAGACAGCTATATGAAGCATTGAAATCTTTGATATTTGGGGCAGTCAAAGGAGTCCCCTTTCTCGACCACTGGACAAGCGATACTAAGAATGCACTCATCGGGCATGCTTTCGTTGAACCATTTCTAACAGATGAGATTTTGCAAGCGCCCAACCAGGTTACCAGCAGCTTTGTTCTATTTCAGTCTCGATATTGCTATCTTGATTTAGTCTAAGTCAGGAAGACACAATTCTTGTCTATCAATTTACAAATTAAGTTGAACGTTCTGCCTAACAGAGGGATATGGGCCGTTATGGGCATTAATATAGTAGCTCTGGATGTAACAATTAAGAAAATAATAATTTTAGTGAGCGTTTTGTAAAGTTTAATATTATGCACCATGAAAGTCATTTATATTATTTTTTTTAATGCTTGGTAGGATAACCCTTATTAAAGAGCACTACCTACAATTAGATCAGCAAACTTTCCATTAGTTTCTGGCAGCGATCTTAGGGTACGGAATACAAAGTCGTTCATTTTTTTTATAATTTTCGCTTCAGGAGTAAGCGCATCATTCCACAAGTTTTCAATTGAATCGAAGGCCCTTGTGGAAATCAAGTCAAACCTTAAATTTTGTTTTCTTGAAATCACTGCTTGCCTGCAAGTTTTTTTCGGATTATTTTCATATACTAGCCACTAGCTTAGTCCCAGATTAGGGCGCAAGGGACCTACAATTTTTTGCAGGTTCCGAGAATGATATTTTTTAAGCTTTGAGTGTAATCGAGAACTCGAAGAAGGAAGGGCCGGTAGAAAATGGGAGATGTTCAGTTCATGAACTGACGTACCTTCTGCTCCATTTGGTTCAAGACCTTAGCTTCTATTCCTAATTATATACACAGAACAATAATGAATATTACATTTTTCAATGCTTCCATATAGTCTAGAACTTTCAGTTGATATGGTCGGCTATTATGAATTTTATTTTCGATTTGTAAAAACAAATAATATAAATAATTTTTTTTATATATACATAAATTATAAAAACTGAATACCAAATGAGTAAATTTAAATATTTCACTGCAATAGAAAAAGAAAAGAGAAGTACTTAAAAAGCTTCAACAAAACGGCCAAACCATTTGATGTATTGCAAAATTATTTGAATATTCGACGACAACAATCTTTAAAGTTATTAAAGCATTCAAAACTGAAAATAAGTCGTTTAAGAGTTACCTCAGATTGGCAGGATTCGAGAATAAATCTAATTTCAAATACTGACCCCTCTCTATCAGTTCCTAAAATCAGTGCTCTTCAGCAGAAGAAAAATCCAACGTCACCATCAAATCAAACTATTTTCTGCAGATTGCACGAAGCCCATAAAAAGGACGAGCGCAAAGTAACAGGAACTGTTTGGTTTCTTTCCCTTTTTAAAATTGCATTTTCAAATTACGTTATTCCTTTGCTAAATAGGTCTTTCTTATGATTAGCATATACGGTTTTGTTACTACAAGCTTGTTTTCAACTTACCTTCCTTAAGGTTCTGTGTGATATCAATTTGTTCAAGCACTGTTGCGTGAGAATTTGAAGTGGTTGCGAAGCGATTATTTTTAATTACTGTGTTGATGATTAAGATAAGTGCTGCCTAAATGCCCTTGAGTGTAACTTTAAATGGTTACAATTAGCTCTGATGAACACAATGGTTAAAGAGTTAAAAGATTTTTTCTTTAGGAGTTTGATGATCGACAAATGAGGCATCAGATAGAAGTGAAATTCTATTTGTTAAATCAATCCATACTGATGTTAAATGGATAGCCATTAACAAACAAGCTAAGTTTAAACGCAAAATGGTGCGCTAGTGTTCAGCTTTATTATTATTGACAACTCCAAAATCATGTTACTCCCTTGTGTACAGAGAGGCAACAAACATCATAAACTAACAATTAAGGGCAGGCTACAACAGTAGAAGCTCTAGCTAACAAATGGTTACCCACCATGGCACAATGACTTCATTCATTTCAAATCATTCGCACGGAAAGACGTGCTAATTCTCAGAATTTGTGTTTACCCCTAAGTTATTTAGAATACACATCTGTAATATTTGTGGTTGTTGGCTGAAAAGATGTAAAACCGATAATGATTTCGTGTGAACTAGGGGTGGGACTTTATTTCGTAATAGAGCGTTGTTAACTGGACGTTGCTCTAACTTAGTTAAACGTGCATATTAAAAAAGAAAACACTTCAGTTTTGAAATAGCAAACAATTTCCGTTCGTTTAATTAAATTTGGACTAATTCAAAAGCAAGTAAACTGCATGCCATGTGAATTGAAAGTCGATTTTTCACCTAAAAACTGCTTCTTAAAAGACATCAAATAAAGGGAGTTTTGCACCGGGTTAGGATTGAAGTTAAAAAGTGGATATACCCAAGAAGATAAAATGCTATACAAAGTCAGGTGAAACAGTTCCATCATTGTTTAAATTGACGCCGAAGAAAAACATCCAAAACCAGGCGACGCGTGATAGACTACAATAAATGCGTTTTAGCTGTGCAATGCGTGAAAAGAAACAGAAACAACGAAAGGCATGAAAAACCAAACATGATAACAGTCGGGCCCACGTGGTTGTAGCAGTCAGGAACTACCGACAAAAGCTTACCCACCCCACCCGCTATGTTCTCCAGATCTTGCTCCTTCCGATTGCTGTTTCCTTCGACGGATACATAACTATTTAGGGAGCCAACAGTTGGGATTTCAAAGAAATCAAACAACGGCTCAATGATTGGGTCGATGTCAGAGAGGAATCATTTTTTAAATATTGTGCTCAAAAATTAGCAGTTGCTTCCGACGTACAATACTTTGAGTGGTAACCTTTTTTCTTAGATTTTTGCAATAAATAAAATTGATCTTAAAGATACTGACCCAATTTGTGT
This sequence comes from Eristalinus aeneus, assembly GCA_955652365.1. Classification (NCBI taxonomy): domain Eukaryota; kingdom Metazoa; phylum Arthropoda; class Insecta; order Diptera; family Syrphidae; genus Eristalinus; species Eristalinus aeneus. The sequence goes on along the minus strand of OY019130.1, from coordinate 64,470,509 downwards.
GTGCTCTAGATATTTAAGAGCATTAAAATTGAATACTGGATTTCACACACTTTTATTATCTGACCATAAATGTTTATGGAGTCGATTTTAATTTTTTTTTCTGAAGTGAGTGTCATGTCTAGGTTTGCTTTTCAATGTTGACCGTTTTGCAGTAAAGAAAATGTATTTAAGATTCTTTCCTCAAAGCAGGGCATTGTGTCCTGCAAGCGGGAGTCTCCAACAGGGTTGTTATACAATCCATGCAAAACCGAAAATCGCATGCGTGTCGTGGAACATTTTAAAACCAAAACAGAACAGAAGCACCTCTCTATTCATTAATGTTTGCATATGCTTCCACCCGCCCTCGTAGTCAATTGAACAAATGTATACATGACACATTGGCTAGCGTCACGGCTTCGCTTCTCAATTGAACGCACGAACCTTGACCCTTGAACATTTTTCTAAATAAACAGTTTTATTGAGAACAATTTATCGTCTCAATCTACGAGCATTTAATTCACGAACTATATCGGCTTCTGTCTATTTGCAGTCGTGATCACAATTTGGGGTTCTGGAGTTGGCATCACCGCTGGCGCCCACCGACTATGGTCGCACAAGTCATACACAGCAGCTATGCCTCTACGGCTGCTATTAATATTCCTTTTTACCATCGCTGGCCAGGTATGTCCTTGGAGTGATCTGAATTTTGATAAAATTATGACATTGTTTTGTTCTTCCAGCGCGATGCCTACACATGGGCTCTGGATCATAGGATACATCATAAGTTCTCTGAAACGGATGCGGATCCGCATAACTCCAAGCGCGGTTTCTTCTTTGCCCACGTCGGCTGGTTGTTTCTCACGCCGCATCCTAAAGTAGAGCAGAAGCGCTCTGTGATCGACATGTCCGACCTGGAAAATGATCGTGTAGTGATGTTCCAGAAGAAGTGGTACATTCCATTGTTTGCTGCATTTGCTATTGTGCTCCCTGTCTGCGTACCATGGTACTTCTGGAATGAAGACCTGTGGATGTCTTTCTGGATCAACTTCAATATGCGATTCTGCGCCACCTTGAATGTGGCGTTCTTCGTGAACAGCGTTGCTCATATGTGGGGCAGGAAGCCCTACGATAAGTAAGTATTTGCCTCCTGACGTTATTTTTGTGCAACTCAATGATACATGTTGGTCCCTGCAGGAACATAAGTTCGGTAGAAAATCCCATTGTATCCTTTTTGGCATTGGGCGAAGGATGGCACAACTATCATCATGTATTCCCCTGGGACTACAAGACCAGTGAGCTGGGTGACTACACTCTTAATGTGACAACCGGCTTTATAGATTTTTGCGCTCGTTTGGGTTGGGCCAGTGGACGTGAGTATAGCTTCAGCCTTTGCAAGTGAAATTAATTTGATTGATTTTCATTCTTCAGGTAAGTCTGTGTCGCCGGATATGGTGGCTCGACGAGCAGCTAAATGTGGAGATGGCACACATTTCCTTAGTGATGAGTTCGCGCATAAGGATCAAGTTTGGGGCTATGGTGACAAGGATCTACCGGGCGAAGACGCTAGAGAGCTGGCACAAATGCAGGACTAGACGCTATTAGAATAGTTTTATTCTACCCTAGCTTTAATCTCCAGTTCATGATTTTTATTTTTCGAAACCAACAGATTTAAAAAAATCAACTGATGTCATAATTTATTAATTTGTGATTAAAATTAAACAAAACGCAGCAAAACTCACAACTATCAGTTTGTGAGAAATCAAAGAATTTTACAGGTTTCTATTTCATTTTGATGAAGCAACTGAAAAGGGATACAAAAATAAATAGGTACTAATAGAAAGCAAAATAAACTAAAAAATATAATGTATGCTTTGACTGGCTTTTAATAAATTTGTTTACCGCAGCTTAAGCCAACAGTAATAGAGTCTGTCTGGTGATAAAAAGTCACAAGAAATAAATATTGTATTTCGTTAACGAGTACGCATGAAAACTGTGGAGACAAGAATGCGTAATATTTACAGTCTTTCAAAACAAACAAGACTTAAGTTCTATGTTTTAAGCACCCACCTCGAAAAAACTAATAAAATAAACAAAAAATTAAGATGAACATTCGGCATAGATATGTACATTTGTATTTGTATGGGTTTACTTCCCAGTTGTCCCGTGATTACTTAGAAGAGAGCCACACATTGCTCTTAAGAAAACCGAAGATTAAAACTTTCTACTCAGAGATTTTGATGTGTGAGAAACTTTGTTCACTTTATTTCATTGATTTTATTCCAACGTTTTAGGAATTGCTACCTTCATCAAGGGAATAACAATAGAAAAGATTACATTCACAACATCGAAAAAATGCCAACGAATAATTATGTGACAGGCTTTGGACAAGATTTGGTTATTTTGTTTTTAAAATTGGCAAGTTTTTTATGTAACTCTCTCTATTCCAATAGACTCGTAACGAATTCTGTTCTGATTAATTTATTGCATCATTTTAGAGCGAAATTATTTGAATGATTTTGAATGATTTCCCTCGAAAACTTTTAATAAAAATGACAGTATTATGAGTGCTGATAGAGAAAATTGTATTAAAAATGCGAGAGGCAAGGCAAAATTGAATGTCAAGAAGCCGTCAAAGAAGCTGCCACTGATGTGCTGGGCTTCATGTCACCACCTAGAAGGAACCCACGGTTTGACGACGAGTGCAGGCAAGCACATTCAGCCAAATAAGACGCCTTACGGCAACGCTGCATTGAACAACGATGGCTGTTGCAGATACAGCTCTGAGAAAAGCTAAGAAAGCCTTTGCTGCTGGAAGTTGGTTGTTTTACAGCAGCCAACTTGATACCAGAGTAAAGGTGATCTGCTACATGGCCCTCATACGGCCAATCATGGTGTACGGTTGCCCAGTGTGGTTCAATCTTAGTGCTTCCCAGATGGTGATAAAAAGTGAGGGTGTTTGAGAGGCAATGTCTCCGGGTCTGCCTTCGGTTGTATCCAACGCCAAAGAACAACAAAGTCTTGTACAACGAGGCAAACGTAATCAGGATAGATAATTTTATTATTAACCTGCCTTGAAGGCTTATTGCACGAGCGATGACTTCGACAAACACTCTGATCTTTGGGGCTTACTACCCAAACCCAATGTACTACGAGAAGGTGCAGCAAAACGGCTTCATTCCACCTGAAGCATTTCTCCATCTAGACTCCAAAGGGCTGATTCAGACTCCAATATAAAGCGGACGTCGCTTGTAGGCACGAGGAACTTCTTCGGTTTAGTAAAGCGATCTCCGCCCCAGACAGGGCACAGTCCGCCAAAAAACGTCACTTTTACTGGTGGCTTCACCAAAACCAGCCTCCGGCACAGTTCGTAGTTAACCCCGAAAGTGGACCTTGTGGCCAGGTTACATAGTTTTTAAGATGACGGTAGGTTAAGCAAAAACAAAAAAAAACCGAGGGCTGTTCGTGATCTCTACGAATGGTGAAGAAGGGAAGAGTAGTTAAGAGTACCAGCTTCTCAGAAGAAAAACGAAGGAGCATGAGAAGCGAGCAGTTGAGGAAATGAAAAGCTGTCATGGTAGGAGTGAAGTTCGAAAGTTTTACCGAAAGAGCTATCCGTCGGATACAAGGTTCGAACCGAAGCCTGCCGGGATCAAAATAAACAACTTGTGGTAGAGTCGCAATCTGTGCTGAGAATCTGGAAGGATCATTACTGTAGACTCCTTAACGGCGATGATGGCCCCGATTCCGCTGTTAGGCAGAATGTTTTAGTCAATTTGGACGATGATAGACAAGAATTTCGTCCCCCCGACTTAGACGAGGTGAAGACATTCAAGCTGAAGTCGAATAAAGGACGGACTGTCCGCAGAACTATTAAAAGCAGCTGGAGATGAATTGGTAGGAGGAAAGCGTCCCCGATGAGTGAAATCTCAAGGAGACCTCTTTGACCGCTCCCATTCTGGAGGGATCAGCCTTTCTAATGTCGTCTAAAAAGCCTATCTGCCGTATTGTGTGAACGTCTGAAACCGTTTGTCCATAACCTGATAGGTCCCTATCAGTGTGGTTTCAGGCCAGTCCACAATAGACAGCCAATCGCTGTTTCTTTGGGCTCCAGAGGCAATTGAGTAATAAAGCCCTCTCTCGAAGGACTAAGCTTGCTTCATATAACAACTTCATCATCCCAGTTCTACTTTATGGCGCGGAAACCTGGACGTTACTAAAAGCAGATGAGGAAGCCTTTTGTCTTTTCGAGATAAAAGTTTTGCTTGCGATTTGGTCCTGTTTGCGTTGATGGCATCTGGAGGAGAAGATTTAACGTCGAACTCTATGAGCTGTACAGCGACATATGCCTTGCCAAGCGTCTTTAAATGGTTAGGCCATGTAGAGCGTATGAACACCACTACTCCGGCCCGAAAAATCTTCGAATCTGAGCCAGTGGAACAACGCAACAGAGGACGGCCTTGGCTACACACAAGTGGAGAAGAGGTCCTTCTTGGAGTGCGCAACTGGACGCAGCTAACGAAAGATCGTGCTAGCTGGAGAGGTAAGTTGGTTGAGGCCCTGGTCCACCCCGAACTGTAGCGGAAGAAGGTAAAAAAGAAATATTAGTGTTAATCGAGTACTATATCGATTTTTACTAACTATTAAAACCACCACCCGCAAGACTTTTATGTAATCTTAACAAACCATTTTTATTTTGTAGTTAGAGAAGTAGACAACCGGACCTAACAAGCTACTTGGCTGGACCAGAATCTGTAGTCTAGGTGTACACCCTCAAGAAACGGAACTTGCACTATTCGCCAGAGAAAATAAAATTACACCCAATCACTGTCTGTTACACTAGTCTAATGCCATAATTAAATTTGGATATTATTCTCATAAAAATGAACATTCTAGGAGCCATTAGGAAGTCTACGACAGCTATGAAAGCACGGCATTACTGTAAGAATGCAGTTCGCTTATGTTGCAGATTACAACCGTATATGATTCAGTAACTTTACAATCCAGTGTCTCGTTCGATACTTTTGTACAGGATCGCAGTTTCTCGGACTGCTCTTGACAATATAGTATCAGATAATGTAGTAGTAGTAGGTTTTATTTCGTTCATAAGTTTTCAAAGCAGTCTACCGCACAATTTATAAATCAGAGATTTGATATATTGATTCATGTCATATCCTTCTACTGGGAATATTAAAAACAACATAATATTAAAAACAACATAAATATAATAGTTCAGTGCAAAGGGAAATAACAATAAAACCCTTCATTACAAAAAAAATAAAATAAGTAAATACATAAATAAATAAACGAATAAATATGTTTGTACATGAACTAACAGATAAACTTATAAATAAATAAAGAGGTTAACGGACAAATAAATAAATATATACATATAAATGAATAAATAAATAACTATATAAATTACTTACTGAATAAATAATAAATAAATAAATAAGTTAATAAATAAGTAAATAAATAATTAAATAAATAAATGAATGAATAAACAAATAGATGAAAACTAGAATATATAAAAATCTGTATAAATAAATGAATAGGTAACCGACAGTGAGCTCTGTACAATATAACAAATAAGTAATATAACTTCTTCTTCTTCTTCTTCTTGTGGCGGTACAGTCCGGGGTGAACCTGGGCCTCAACCAGCATGCCTCTCCAGCCAGCACGATCTTTTGCCAGCTGTCTCCAGTTGCGCACTCCAAGTTGGTTGAGGTCCTTCTCCACTTGTGTTCGCCACTTTAGTCTAGGTCGTCCTCTGTTGCGTTGTCTCAACGTCTCGGATTCAAAGACTTTTCGGGCCGGAGCAGTGATGTCCATACGCTCTACATGGCCTAGCCATCTTAAGCGTTGTATCCGTAGACGCTTGACCAGGCGCATGTCGCTGTACAGCCCATAGCGTTCGTCGTTAAATCTTCTCCTCCAGATGCCATCAACGCAAACAGAACCAAAAATCGCACGCAAAATTTTTCTCTCTAAAAGACTAAGGGCCAAGATTCCGCGCCATAAAGTTGGACGGGGATGATCAAGCTGTTATATAAAGCGAGCTTAGTCCTTCGAGAGATGGCTTTATTACTCAATTGCCTCTTGAGCCCAAAGAAACAGCGATTGGCAAGAGTGATTCTGCGTTTGATTTCGGTACTGATGTTGTTGTCCCTGTTTACCGCGGAGCCGAGGTAGATGAAGTCCTTGACTACCTCGAAGTTTCTGCTGCCTAGTGTGACGCTCTGTCCGAAACGTCGATGTTGTGTGTCCTTCCTTGATGACAGCATGTACTTAGTTTCAGCCGCTTCCGCTTCAATACCAGCAAACCCCTCATGGACGGCTCGCTGTGTTCGTCCAATCACGTCAATGTCATCAGCGTAAGATATCAATTGAACTGATTTCTGGAAGATCGTGCCTCTGGTGTTGACTTGTGAGTTACGCACGATCTTCTCAAGGATGATGTTGAAAAAGTCACATGACAGTGCGTCACCTTGTCTAAAACCTTTTTGACATTGAAGGTCTCGGAGAGTTCGCTACCGACCTTGACGGATCAGCGCGAGTTATCTATGGTCATCCTTCACAATCTGACGAGTTTGGTAGGAATGCCAAAACTAGATATGACACTTTATACCTCGTCTCTATGCACACTGTCATATGCGGCTTTGAAATCGACGAATAGGTGGTGTGTATCAATTTGCATTTCTTGGGTCTTTTCCAGGATCTGCCGAAATGTGAAGATCTGGTTTATAGTGGACTTCCCTGGCCTGAAACTACACTGGTAGGAACCTATCAGGTCATGGACAAACGGTTTCAGACGCTCACACAATACGGCAGAGAGGATCTTGTATGCGATGTTCAAGAGACAAATCCGTCGGTAGTTGCCGCAGTCAAAGGGGTCTCCTTTCTTGTGAACCGGGCAAATGACGCTGAGATTCCACTCATCGGGCATGCTTTCCTCCGGTCATATCTTACAGATGAACTGGTGCTTGCGCCCAACCAGGTCATCTCCAGCTACTTTAAATAGTTCTGCGGACAGTCCGTCCGCTCCAGCAGCTTTGTTTGACTTCAGCTTGGATATTGCTATCTTCACCTCGTCTAAGTCGGGGGGACGGAGTGTTTGTCTATCATCGTCCAATCGTCCAATTGAGTGGAATATTCTGCCTAACAGCGGGATTCGGGTAGTCATCACCGTTAAGTAGTCTGCAGAAATGATCCTTCCAAATTCTCAGCAAAGACTCCGACTCTACAACGAGTTGTCCGTTTTGGTCCCGGCAGGCTTTGGTCCGAACCTTGTATCCTCCGGATAGCTGTTTTACCTTTCGGTAAAACTTTCGGACTTCATTTCTGCCATAACACCTTTCCATTTCCTCGACCGCGCGCTTCTCATGCTCCTTCTTTTTCCTTCTTAGAAGCCGATGCTCTTCCCTTCTTCTCTGTTCGTAGAGCTCACGAACAGCCCTCGTTGTTCGATGCAGCGTCGCCTTATAGGCGTCTTGTTTAGCTGCGTGCGCTTGCCTGAACTCGTCGTCAAACCATGGGTTCCATCTGGGTGGTGACGTGAAACAGAGTACATCAGTGGCAGCTTCTTTGATGGCTTCTTGACACCATTTCCATTCTTCTTCTATGCTTAGTGCAGGCAGCGTCGAACTCTGAGCGAGTTTCGGGGAGAATCGGTCGGCAAAGTAATATAACATCAGTCTTTAATTAACAAGCTCATTTTCCAGTCGATTATCGGCTAAAATGCATGGCACGAAATCATTCGGTAAGTGCACGTATCCTAACATAGATCGATTCAAAATTAGCTTTGTTGGGCAAATCGCGGGTAGAGTGATGCCAGGGAAGGTCAAGTTTTCATGTGCGACTTAGCGCAATCACACCATACTTGACAGCCGAACAACAGAATTGCCTGCATAATTACTTTATGCTAAAGTATTTTATTGTCATTTGAAAGTGAGAATTTTCTATTTATAAAAGAATTTAGCGTTTAAATTGCAATACCCGTCTTATGAAGCAAATTTGTAATGTGTTCCTTAAAGGTGAGTTTTTATTAAGATAAACACCCAAATACTTCAGTTACGGCTCCCACTGTATGTATTGCCTATTCACAATTAACTGGTTGGGCGGAAGATAACCCGACTGTTTTTTTCTTGTGCTATTAGCTCTTATCTTATTAACTTTCGTATCAGATAATATGCCTTTTAATTCTTGTGAGTTTACAAAATTCTGTTAACATATTGAAGTCAAGTTAACAACCACAAGCTAAGGATGTTCACAAGCTATTGGTTTTGAAGAAAAATATGTAGGTATTGCAAAAAATTGGGCTAAAAAATTAATTGAAAGCAATGGAATCGTTTTACCGAAATACTCCATCAAAAGAAGTAAGCGCCTCACCTGTAGAATTATTGGTGAGTAGAAAAACCAGAACACTCCTCCCAGCTAAAAATCACTTTTTAAGCCGAAGATAGTACCGAGCATAACACAAACGATACAACGAAAAAATAAAACATCAAAATGCTACTACGATCATAATTCAAACTTAGGTAGTCCATTTGCATCAGTATAGAAATGGTTGGAGAAAGGACAACATATTAAATATCCATGGCAGTCCAAGATCTTATTGGATAAGGTTAAAAGATGAAACCGTTTAACGTCGCAACTCAAAATGGTTAAGCAAAAGAAATTAATAATATTTCTTATTTCTTATTATTAAATTAAAAATATTTCTAATACAATAATATTATCAGTTTAATCTTATTGAATTGAATCTGTTTTGAAAATAAAAAATATAACCTTCTTTTGTCATTTATATTGGAACATTAATTTTTGTAGATTTTGTTGGTAAGCTAACTTTAAGTATTTTTGTCTAGCATGTAAAAAAATGAATTAATAGAAATAAAAATGCATTGAAATAACAATTAATTTTTGTATGTATGTATTCTGACTGAATTGATATACTGATTTTAATTGAATCAATTCAAATTTTATTTTATTTAATTAAATAAATTAAATTTCTTATTCAAGTTCTTTTGATATATTATTATATTATATATATAATATATATATTACTCTTTGTACAAAAAAGGCATGTTTTGTACATGTATGCATGTTGTGTTAGAGCTATCTACAGATGTATTTGTGTATCACATTCATTAAAATAAAGACAGTAATGTACTGAACTTAGCAAAATCACAGCGCGTAAGGCAATCAGTTTAAGTTTAAGTTCATTGGACTCTACTCGGATTTGATTTCATCCCTCCTTGCTATTTCTTCACACAGCAGAGGTTTTGAGGCAGAGATTATGGCAGCAATGGAAGCATTTTCTTGGTGGAAATGGAATGATATACCTTAGTAATATAGTCGTAATCTGTTCCGCCAGCCAAGCTGCAATTATCCAAGTATCCAGGCAAATGACGAAACCGATGAATTCGCCAGGTGAGTTCCACTGCATCAATCTCTTTCGAGGGTGACTTGCAAAGGCACACTTAACATACACACACACTGAGGAAATTAAATTGACACAGTCTCAGTGCAATTTGACCAGAATCTGAAATGCTTTCAATGTCTTGCTAGGTTACATAAACTAATCCACCAAAACGTAATCGGTGCCACTACATCCATGGAATACACGCCTCGAGGTTCGCCATCCCTCACAATGACTTTAGCAGGAGCTGCAGAGAGGAGACACACAAGTTTTAAAATCATGAAAGATGGATTTTAAAACTTGTGCGTCTCCTCCTCTACAACTGCCAAGTTTTTGCACGAGAGAGAGTTTTTGTCAGGAGAGCCTGACATAATTATAGGACGCCATAAAAGGTGTACAGCTAGGTCACAATGATTTTAGAAAACTATGGTCTAAGTGTGGTTTACTCACTGTCAACTAGTTGGTCAAACCTAACATAATCTTACGAAAAATGTTCATATCACAAAAACAGGGTTTGAAGAGGTGGGCATGTGCGTTTGATGACGGTGTGATAAAATGCTGTCGTCAAACATTTCGTATTTGAAGTATCAACATATGTATATAAACTTTGATGCGTCTTATTTAAACTACGATTGTGGGCATTCTTAAATCTCTATAAATAGTGAATAAGCAATGTTCCGAACCACTGAAATTTATGCGTTTGACATTTTGAAAACTGTACACTGGCTTTAATGCCTTCTAATAAAAAATCAATCTGTTTTCAGTAATTAATGCTGGCCGATAAAGCTGAATATTACTCTATATTGAGCATTGGGCTCTTGTGGTTTCTCGTGCAATTTCCACGTTTATGATCCAGATCCAGATATTTGAGCCGAATGTACATGAAATTCACAGCCTTAACTTTGTTACTAGACACCCTATCGACCGTTCATTCGTTGACTCAAATTCTTTAAAGAAGCGAGAAATTAACTGATTAATCTACACGCATGTGAGTGACGCTTCAAAATGTTTAAGTTAAAAGATCAATAAGATGTGCTGGTTAGATAGATATTCGTTGAAACCATTGAACTACAACCTTTCCCAAGTTCGGTATAACCATTTCCGTGTTCTTTAAATGAAGCAACATACATTAGATTCTATTACGAAGGTTGCCTTTTATATTTCGGGATTGGGCAACCCTAGTGTTGCAATCTGGCAACTGCCAGCTCTACCGTAAAGTTTGACATTTTTGAGGTTATACGTTTTGACATACGAGCGCTATTTGTGTTGTTTACAGTTAATTAAAAGATTCATCTCGCCCAAAAAATGGAATTATTTTTTACAACTTTCGACGTAGATTAAGTCAACAACAGTGCATCGATGAACTTAATTCAATTTCTGGCGATGAAGCTCCATCAAGGACCAGTGTTTATCGATGGTATGGTGAATTCAACCGAGGTCAAAGTTCACTCCAAGACAAATTTAGTGAAGGTCGTCCAAAATCTGTTGTTGTTCCGAAAACCATTGATGCTGTGCGCCAACTGATATTGCAAGATCGTCATGTGACCTATCGTGAGATTGAGACAACCTCAGATATTAGTGGGACCAGCAAACATTCAATATTGCATGAACATTTGACCGTCAAAAAATTTGTTCGCATTGGATCCCACACAATTTGTCAATCGCTCAAAAAAAAGGCTAGTGTCGATTGGTCGAAAGAAATGCTCCAAAAAACGATCGCGGTGCTTGGAACACATCTATGACATCGTGACAGGTGATGAATCGTGGATTTACGCGTATGAGCCCGAAAGTAAACAGCAGTCTACTGTATGGGTGTTTCAAATTGAGCCAAATCCAACAAAAGCTGCTCGCGCGCGAAGCACTTCCAAGCAAACGGTAGCCTGTTTTTTGGAGAAACTGGACATATCGCAACCGTACCACTAGAACAACGCAGAACAGTCAATTCTGAGTAATACGCAACCATTTGTTTGCCAGTTGTCTTCCAAGGAATCAGGAAAACAAACCGCCGAAGACGGATCACTCTTCACCACGACAATGCCAGCTCTCACACATCGGCTCAAACAACTGCATTTTTGAGCACTCAAAACATCGATTTGATGAGTCATCTTCGTTTTATTCCCGTGCGCAAAAATCATTCGACAATTGGTTCAAACGCATGCAAAAGTGTATAGATCTTAATGGGGAATATTTTGAAAAACAATAAAGCTATTTTCGGTAATTAATATTTGTTTTTGCTCTCTATTCCCGAAATATAAAAGGCAACCCTCGTAATAATATTAATAAGAATGCTTCAAGAACAATATTAATAAATAAAACAAAAAGAGAAAATAATGATGATAAAACTTTTTGTGAAAGTTAAAGTTAAAGCGAAATGTCGGTGCGCGGTTCTTGAAACGTCTGGCTCGGAATATTAATGCCAGGATGTTTGCACACACTAGACTTTTTCAAGAATTAACAAAGTTCCAAAGTGATAAGAGTAGAGAAGATAAGAGAGAGTTTTAAGAGTTCCACTTGCTTTAAAATCACATATTCAAACCTTTCGACAGGAGATTGAGTGGTCAAAAACAAAAAAGAAGCAGGGGCTAAAATTTATGTTATGTCCGATTACTCGTCACATTACAAAGTTTATGGATACTTTTTGTGTGAAATTATGTGAGATTTCTTTATGATTTGTTTTATATTCTCCAGATGAAAGTGTTTCAAGTTTGATCCAATTGAAAGCAATTATCAATTCGGATTGTCACAGTACAACACGTGAGATTGCAGAGAAGCTTCATGTATCACATACATGCATTAAAAATCGTTTAACACAACTTTGCTTTGTACGATAAACTCGATATAAGCTCATAAACTAAAAGAAAATCATTTGACACAACGCATTAACGTCTGCCATTTGTTAAAGAAAAGTAATGAAATTGATCCACTTTTAAATCGATTGATAACTGGTGATGAAAAATGGATTATTTTTAAAAATGTCAATCGGAAAAGATAGAGGCGCAAGCCATGTGAGTTCAAGATAGTTCAAACAAGACCAAAAGCTGATATTATCATTTTAGTGGGATTACAAAGGAATTGTATGCTTTGAACTTTTACCAACCAACCAAACGATTGGTTCAGATGTCTACATTGAACAACTAACAAAATTAAACAATGCAGTTGACGAAAGCTTGCTCCAATTGACAAATCCAAAAGGTGTTGTTTTTCATCATGACAATGCAAGATAAAAATGTCAATAATTATGATGATGTCATATCGTACCTGGCTCAGTTGTATGCTGATAAAACAAAGAAGTTTCATCAACGTGGAAATGTGATGCTGCCTGAAAAATGGCAAAAGGTCATTGCTCAAGTGAATGAAGATTCCTAGAAAATTCTTAGAAAGAACTGTCTTCTATTTACTATAAAAAAAATGACGTAGTTACCAATTCCATATTTGTAATTATTCGTACAAATTACGAAACAGGAACACAAAACACTAGACCTACATCATAAAAATAAAATATTCAACTCCAACAACTATAGTCAATTTTTTCAATTTTTCATTATTAAACAAAAATATTTACAATTTCAAATTTTTAAGCTTAAGACTACAGTGAATATAGATATATATGTGTCGGCTCAACAATAATGGGGGCCCGACGGATGAACAACTGTCTTACATAGTTTTGAGTGTGTTGAACAAGTGAATTACACCTAATTCTGTTTTTACACGAATTATTTTTACACGAATTTGAAATAACACGAGTAAATACGAAAAAATATTTCTATTTTTACACGACATAATTTGAAATAACACGAATACAAAAAAAACAAAATTACTTTTTTTACATGAATTATTGGATTTAACACGTTTTTTTTCAATGAATTTTTTTAAATGATAATGATCAACAAAATCATTCCAGTGATGGCAGTGATATTGTAGTCTTTCGCAAACGTTTACGTTTATTATCAGACAGTGACAATAAATAAAATTGTTTAATGTTTAAATTTTTCTTATGGTTGTACTTTATGTTATTTAAGTTTTTTGGCAATGAATTTCTGGTATTATTTTTTTTATGAAATCTAAATTTTAATTTATTTTATTATAATTTAGTTTATTTAATAAATTAAAACGAAAATAAATTCTTAAAATAACTACAACAATATTTTTTTATATTATTTAGTCTAATTTTAACTTACTTTTTGAGGTCTAGAACCAATCTATTATTTTTGTACTTGGCCAGTATCTTTTTTTACACGATTTTTTTTACACGAATTTCTCGGGAACCATTCTACCGTGTAAAAACAGAATTAGGTGTATTTACATTTTAACGATGTCTTGTCTTAACATCGTGGTGTTCAGATCCGTGTGTCGATGAACAACTATAGTGACCACACGATTATCTTTTGATTATTCTCTCCAAAGAATTAGTTCTTGTTGGCTGTTTGGTTCTTTTTCTAACGCGAAAGGCCTTTGTCGGGTGGTATCGAAGGACATAAGTCAATATTTGTCTTCAGCGTACAAGATTGTCTATGCTAAGGCTTAGAAACGGCTGAGTAGATATGTGAATCTTTACTTAGTTTTCGAAAATTTACCGTCTAACATAAGAGAGATGGCGCTGTTGAAGAAACTAAATGTGGTTGTAGATTGTGCTTAACTTCAGTTAACTACACATTGTTGCCGCAAGATGGATAGCAAAATGCTTGTAACCATTAAGACAACGCAGTTTTTTTCTGCCATAATAGTGGTTCAATCATCGCCTTATTAGAATGTATTATGAAACAAAAAAAAAAAAAAAACACAAAAAGATGCAATATGGATTATTGACTGTATATGTTAAGCATATTCATTTTATATACGACATGATGCACGAGTCTGTATTTTGATATAGACATAGGACCCAAGTTGTGAAAAAAACACAAAATAAATTAGTATATTTTAAAAAAGTCAATGCACAAACCATGCCCAAAGGCAATTTTTAAATTACATAATGAATAGCAAAGAACACCTGCTAATGGTCAGTAACTTTGATATAAGCTAATTTTAAATATTTTTCTAGATTTAAAATTAGATTACATTATATATTCAATAAAATATGCATATATATTCAATAATATGTTCATTGCATTTCACTATTGAGTGAACAATTTTTTTGCAACCAGCATACTTACCTAGTAGAGTTGTGTAGTTCCGGACCTACATAGTTCTTGGACGTAGTTCCACCGTCGGAATTAGTTCTGATCGTTCCACATATTCCACCTAAACATGTCCGATAGTTCCGACATGTTCGGTAGCTCAAACATGACTGCATCGTGAACGTGTGAATTGAAACATCAAGCAACTCAAGAAATATATTTCAGACACATGTATCAGTCGTAAATCTTGTTGTTTCTTGTGTTTTTCTTTGCCTTCTTTGTATGATGTACATCATCAACCTTATGTCAAACACTGTATATTGTGGTATAAGAAGAAGAGAGAGAAAAGCTAATACTTTCAACATATTCCTTCTCCTCCTTCTGTTCCAATTGATTTGTGTACAGAAATTCGTAGTTGAGTAGTTTGGGTAAATATCTCTCTTGCAGAAAGTAACTCTACCGAAAATTGTGAAACGACTTTTTGTAGAAATTCGTAAACAGCTATCAGACATATAAAATGTCAGAGGTTTTTCTATTTTCGACTTGACAGCCATCTGCTGCAGTGCTGCTGCTCACAGTTTTTTCTTCGGCAGAAATTCCTAGGGAGGGGAAATATTTTGCTCTCTTAGGAGCTCTCTCTTCTACGAAAAAATCAGCTAATGGAACGCTCTTTTTAGTTTTTCGGGCAAATTCGTAGACATTCGTAGCAATTCAGAGCAATTGGAACGGACCTATTATTGTTCCGGAGTGTAATACGTGTTTAAGCCTGAACATGCTGATAGAACTATTAGTGCATAGTTCCATAGACATGTAATAATGTTGAGTACTTCCGAAGCTATGCCCGGAACTATATCGGTCCTGGAACTATATCCGTCCTGGAACTATATCTACTGCGGTAGTTTTGAATGTTGTTTCAGCTAACATGCTGCCCACTTTGTTTTGTTGACATTTGAAACATTTCAGATGTTTTTGACTAGTTTTGTTGCTAAACAAATGCTCAAATCTCGTTCGAGTATATCACTTTTAACACGCTATTTAAGAACGGAGAAAAAAAAAACAAACTTTATTCTTTTTCTTCACAAGACGTGTTTTCTTTATTGAATTTATCTTAAGACTGCCTTTAACAATTTCAATAACTTACAAACTGACCTAAATAGCTTACTCTGCAGAATGGATGCAAAGTGTTCGCATGCAGTAGTTCACACAGGTGAGCGATCGATTCTCCGAATTGTTGTGTCGCAAGTGCCGGATATTCGCCAGACGCTGATAATGCATATTCGTTCTTCATCGGGTTTGCATTTGTTCGTGGAATTCTTGAAGCGTTCGAGCACCTGTGTCAGCGAAATTATGTTTATACCTTAATTATGTTGGTTTTAGCTGTGGGGGAATTTGGTACTGTAACTTATATCAACGTTCTTTGAAATTTAAAACATATTGTTTCAATTGTAACAGGTAGAAGAAAATTGATAGACTCAAATATAACGTTTATGTAGTAGTAGAAGTAGTTTATGGAGATTTAATCTTAAAACATTTACAAAGTGTTAATTTTCTAACGAGGTATTACCTGTACCACAAAGATCTCCTTGGAACTAAGTAAGTTCTCGGAACTAAATAGTTGCTCGGAACTAGTTCTTTTCCACAAAGAAACCGTTCCATGTTCAGTCCGGCAAAGGAACTGTTTTGCGCAAGCAACTCTATTACCTCCCTTTCTGGATGCCTTGTCGCGGCGGAAGGGCTTAAGAGTCAATGAACCTCGGTTCGACAGATCCCAGGTGAGACGTCGAACTAAAGTCCAGAAACGTCTTGTCTTTGGACGTCCTAAATAAAGACTGTATAGAGGCAAACCCAAAGGATTTAACTACTCCACGTGGTACTCGCGACTGCGATAATCCACTCGTTGTCTTTTCGACATCGACCGGGGCAAAGATTCTGGAGGCCACAACAATCATACCTAAAACACCCTCCGCCCGCTGTGGCGCTGAAAGCAATGACTCTTGTCACTCACTCTACGATGCCCTCAGTAGAATGAGTTGGAAAACCGGAGAAAGCGTGGGAGAGGCTCAGCCTGATACGCTTAATCTCCCGGTACAGTGTCAGCAAGCTTGACAGAGTGCCACCTCTAATGGCGTGCCTCAGGAATCCGAAAAGGAGAAACGGCACCTGGGGGGCCCCTGACTAAGAGCCAAAGGAATAGGAGGAGAAGGAAGGTTGCCACCGAGCGGCGGAAAGAGATCACGAAAGTGGTTAAAGCCTTCGTATCACCAACCGAAACTGGCCAATTCTCCGAAACCAACGCCGCCCCCTCTTCTTAGGGCTCTCAAAGAAAAAAGCGAAAAACGTCTTCGCATGCTCCCGTTGGTAGCACTCCCCGCACGCAAGGTCCGCAAGACACCGGTGCCGCACCTAATATTGGCTGCGGCTCGGATAAGCGGAAATTGACTGCTGCGGGAGAGCCTGTCATTAGACTCAAATTCGCGGCAAGCGGAAAACGAGATCCACAGCCCTATAAGAAGGCTGCTATCTCTTCTCTGCTGCTGCGATTAGGGAAAGCTGGCAATGACGACAGCATGACCGACGCAGAATGCAAATACTACGAAGAACAGCTGTGGGAGCTGGCTAAGGCAGAGAACGCTTGCTTCCAAGTGGATTGCTATGCTCTGGAAAACGGACCCTTTTTGGTCAAGTGTCCGACACAGCAATCTCTTGAGTGGCACTTCCGTGCAGGAAATTCCCCCCCCCCTGGGAACCACAAGCTTTGAGGTTCGCGGGCCCTTAAAACTCACAGAATGCAAATACTACGAAGAACAGCTGTGGGAGCTGGCTAAGGCAGAGAACGCTTGCTTCCAAGTGGATTGCTGTGCTCTGGAAAACGGACCCTTTTTGGTCAAGTGTCCGACACAGCAATCTCTTGAGTGGCACTTCCGTGCAGAAAATTCCCCCTCCCCCCCCCCCCCCTGGGAACCACAAGCTTTGAGGTTCGCAGGCCCTTAAAACTCACGCGCGCCATCTGCTGTATCCCGGGGCCATTCAGGAACACGGCGGATGTGCTAGCGCGTCTCCGCATCCAGAACCCTGGTCTCGAAACCAGAAGGTGGAAGATTTTCTCCCACAGGGAGAGCAAAAACCGTTAAAGCAAAGACGGTTCTGTGGCCTTGGTAGTCTTCGTGGCCTTGGTGCTTCGAACTGACATGCCCAGTCAAAAAACACCCCTGCAGAGCCCCTGTTCCGTAGTGGAACGCGGAATTGCAGAGAAAGCGCAAGGAAACCAAAAAACTTCTGAATAGGTCACTCAAGACCAATCTGGAAGAGGACTGGGACCTGTATCGATTTTACTCGCAGAGGCTGGTATACTTCATCATTCGTCGCAACTGATGAAGCCTTCAAGTACGCTGTAGCGTTTTTTGATGGTTTCAAGTCACCGGGTATCGATTGCATATATACAGCACTGCTGCAAAAGGGCATAGACCCTATACTGCCAGCCATGAAAAGAACTTTCACTGCCAGCATCGCGCTGGCATACAGTACCTGGTGTACAGTGAGGGTAGCCTTTATACCGAAGACTGGTAAAAGAGACTACTCACTCGCCAAAAACTTCAGGCCTATTAGTGTTCCCTCCTTCATGCTAAAAAGCTTGGAGAGGCTGGTCGAACTGCACCTGCGCAAAAACGCTCTGCGATCACGCCCTCTATCTCAGATGCAACATACCTACCAGCGCGGAAAGTCTTGCGAGACAGCACTTCAAGATCTCGTCGATAGAATTGAAGGTGCACTTGACGGGAAAGACTACGCACGGGGGCGCCTTCGACAATGCGACTTTTGATGGCATGTGTAACGCGGCCAGGAATCACGGCGTAGAGGAATCATTGGTGTTGTGGATAAGAGCAATGCTAATGAACAGGACTATAATCGCGGAGGCGGAGCGTGACAAGTTTTTAATGTCGGAGGTTAACAGGGGCTGCCAATGAAGCCCCTGAAGGTGTTACCCTGGACAGTAAACTTCTCTGGAAAAGACACATTGAGACAAAAACCTCCAAGGCGCTGTCAGTCTTCTGGCAATGAAAGGGAGTTTTTGGCAAAACCTGGGTCTATCACCCAAAAGATCCGTTTGGATCTACACGGCAATGATAAGACCATTCTCTCTTATGCATCAATCGTTTGGTGGAACAAGCTTTCGCGCCGTTTGGCCGTGACGGCCGTTTTCACCAAGTTTCAAAGAACAGTTTGTCTCGGCGGCACAGGGGCTTTCCCAGCACGCCTGGCTCTGCTCTTGGTGCTCTTAAGGAAAGGAATGGTCTTTGGTTCCACTCGCATTGGAGCTTTGATGACCTCGCACACCGCATCTCCTATGATACTAATCTCATGAACATGCCGTCTGATGCGAGGTCGCCAATAATACAGTTGCGACGCTTTTACAAAGTCGACTTTCCACGTGTCCTGGACTGGCTGTGGCCAGAAACTGAACCGGAAAAGGAATGTAGTCGGATTTTCACGGACGGCTCCAAGACAACGAAGGGTTCTGGAGCTGAGGCCTTCGTGGAAAACGACAACATTAGACTTCACGCCTCCTTAGGTAATTTCGCGTCGGTCTTCCAGGCGGAAGTCTTCGCGATCCTTATGGCCACCAACTACATTGTGAAGAATAGGTGGAAGGGAAGAAGTATCTGCGCCTGCAGCGACAGTCAAGCTGTGCTCAAGGCCTTACTCAACCCTTTAACCATTTCCAAGATAGTTTAAAAATGCAAGTCTTCCCTTAATTTGGTCGGCAGGCTGAATTCGCTAAGACTTGTCTGGGTCCCGGGTCATCACGGGATCCTGGGAAACGAAACTGCCGATGAACTAGCTAGGCTAGGTTCAGCAGAGGCATTCGTAGGGCCCGAATCCACCTTAGGATTACCCGCGTCCCTGGTCAGGGCCACCGTCGATGGTTGGGTCTCTCTACAGCACAACCAGAGATGGCGTGACTCTCCAGGATGCAGGGTGACCAAGAGTATGCTCCCAAACGTCTGCAAGAAATCCGCTTCTTTTCTGTTATCTCTAGACAGAAACGAGTGCAGAAGACTTGTCGGCGTATTAACGGGACACTTTACATTCGCTATGCACCTGAGTCGGCTTGGGCTTAGTGATGTCACACTCTGTGACGCCTGTGGAGAAGGTGAATACACTTCAGAGCACTTTCTCTGTCAGTGTCCTGCTTTCGCTCGTATTAGGTGGCGGTTATTTGGTGCTGATGTGATGGGAACTGAAAACCTTAGTTCTGTATCACAGACGCGCATCTTGGTTTTTCTTCGGAAAACCAAGAAATTACATTAAATGAAGGTTACTGCCTGGTATTACAATGGACCAGTATTTGAGTCTTAGCGTTCCAGTGTAGTTTTTCCCAAACTCCAACAAAAAAAAAAAAAAAAACTCTATTACCTAGACATCAAAGCCATCTTTTTTCCATCCCTCAGCTAAAGCCCTTTCTTTCTAAAATTCAACAATTCATTCTACTCATTATTTGGAAATAATGATAAATTTTCGATAAAGAGAATACCAATGGAAAAAATAGGAGAGTGTAGTAGGCTGTACACAAATATTTTTCTGTTAACATTCAAATTGTAAGTAAGCTTTAAATTTAACAACTTTTCTCAGAAAATGAGAAGAGAGCTTTTCGACTGTGAAAAATGATTGAAGACCGATGTAAATAATAAAGGTTTATAATTGTTTTTTTTTTTTTTTTTTTTTTGGGTTAGTTGTTTCTGATGATCCGACGGACAAGCAGGAGCTTACAACACCAGAAGAAATCATCCATAAAAGTGCGGCGAAGAAATCGGTCGGACCGAACAAAATTTCAAACATTGTCCTTCATCGTGATGATACTCCTGACTATCATCATAAACAATTGCATCAACAACTGCTGCTTTCCAATCAGATGGAAAGTGGCAAGGATTGTTGCAATTCCCAAGAAAGGGGACGTCGAATATGTGACAGGATACAGACCCATATCGCTCCTAAGCAATATGAGCAAATTCCTGGAAAGGCTGTTAGTGCAGAAAATTTAGTAACACTGCATGGAGTCAAACATCATCCCAGACATCCAATACGAATTCCGGGAAAAACACTCGACTCTGCATCCTTTGATGAAATTTCATCCCGATGTCGTGGCGGGCTTGAACAATCACCAAGTCACCGTGGCATGTTTCTTGGATATTGAGAAGGTCTGCGACACGGTTTGGATAGAAGGGCTCATTTTCAAACTCAAATTAATGAGATTTCCATCTAACCTCGTCGCGATCATCCATAGTTTTCTTCACGCCAGGAGATTCTATGTAGAAATAGAAGGAAGTATGTAAGTCAAAAATAAGGAACATTCATTCAGACGTTGCACTGGGATCGTGACTGGGACCTATACTGTTTAATATCTACACCGCAGACCAACCGGCCATTGTCGCCATCTGTTAACTGTTGCCTGTTCGCGGACGACTTGTTAACATACTCAACATCGCCGTTGCCGCAGATAGCAGCGCGGAGGATCGAACAACAAATAGAGAAGCTCTACTTCTACTATCAGAAGTGGGGCATCCGGATCAAGGTAGTGCTATTGAACAGCACTTACGACAACGGAACAGAACTTGCAACAACGGACAAGGCGAAGTATCTTGGAGTGAGCTTCACTGAGAGGTTGAAGTTTTATCCTCACTCCAAAGTGACCCTTCAAAAGGCCAGTTTCGCTTTCCATCGCATTTACCCACTGATGCGACGTGATCTTTGAAAGGAAGATACTACGAATCTGCACTGGTCTCACTTTGACAAGGACCGGATGAAACATTATAGCAACAAAAAGTTCTACGAAAAATCGCGCATCATTCCCCTGCAACTTTCCAAGAAGCAACTATGCGAAACTGAAACCCATCCAAACCCAATCGTCAGGAACTTACGGAGCTCAGTCCCTGGACAAAGATTTCCCAATGCACACAACATGTTAAACGAAGAGACATCTTCTGCATGCCAGCCGTATCACTTCTTCTCCAGTAGTGATACAACCTACCATCGGGGCTGAACCTGAACACAAGCCCCCCCACAACGACACACGGATCTGAAAACTCCGATGTTAAGACAGGACATCGTTAAATTGTAAATAATTCACATGCACACACTCAAAAATTGTATAAGACAATTGTTCATCCGACGGGCCCCTGTTGTTGAGCCGACACATAAATAAGTATATTCACTGTAGCTTTAAGCTTAAAAATCTGAAAATGTAAATACTTTTGTTCAATAAAAAAAAAAATTAAAAAAAATTGAAGGGATTTCTTTCAGAATTATGTCTTTGTTCGTTACAGTAAACATTAATCGGAAGTCCATTAGATCAAAGTTTTGTGCAAGTTGGGCATATAAGCTAAAGTGGGTGGAGAATCTGAAGAAGCACCAGAGGAAAAGCGGAAAATTATTATGCACATTATTCGAAGAACCAATCAAATTGGAAAAGTTGTTCATCGGTCAAAAGCGTTATCGAAAGGTTTAGCGTCAGAAACAGCATGTCGAGTGATTTCCAAACGGATCGCCAGAGAAAATTGTGAATTGTGAAAAATATTCCCAAAAGGCAAGATCCAAAAAAGTGCTACACAATTATAAACAATACAATACTGAAATGTAAAATGATTTAGGAGTACAAATGTGTGAAAACTGCAAGAAATGTGTTATGGTTGATACTCAAGGGCAACTTTTAATTCACCGCAAATTATATATTGAATGAATTCAGACATGTGTTTATTATTCTATGTGATGAAGTTGAGCATAGTCTACAACATATATTTACTGTAAAGTAGTGCGCCATCTCTATTTGGATAGACTCGAAACATTTTCGCACAGTTATAAACATTTGTAACGTAAATTATTGACCACCAGGTATATCGGTATGAAGTGAGCGTCAAGATACAAATGTCTCGAGAGGGAACATTTGTTGTGAACGAGCCCTTATTTTTTTTGTTTGTTTGCTATGATATCTGTGAAAAATATTTAGTATACATCAAGTCATTGAACAGACAATATCGTATTTTTTCATCGTGTTAAAAATGTCGAATTTTGTACCAGAAGGTGATGATTTGCGGGAAGCATTGATTTTTTGTTTCCATTTGAAGAAAAGTGCTGCAGAGTCGCGTCGAATGCTTGTCGAGGCATATGGTGATCATGCTCTATTAGAAGCAACATGCAAAAGATGGTTTCAACGGTTCAGAAATAACGATTTTGATGTGAGAAATGAAGAACGTGGAAGACCACCAAAAAAGTTTGAAGGCGCCGAATTGCAAACGATATTGGATGGAGATGACACTTTGAGTCAAAAGCAAATGGCAGCAATGCTAAATGATGCACAACAAACAATTTCTGACCGTTTTAAAGCTGTGGGAAAGATCCACAAGTGAGGAAAATGGGTGCCACATGAATTGAATGAAAGACAGATGGAAAACCGAAAAAACATTTGTGAAATTTTGCTTCAAAGACACGAAAGAAAATCGGTTTTGCATCGGATTGTTACTGGCAATGAAAAATGGATTTATTTTAAGAATCTGGGACAACCATCAACATCGACTCCAAAACCAGATCGATTCGGCAAGAACACAATGCTGTGTGTTTGGTGGGACCAGAAAGGTGTGCTGTACCACGAGCTCCTAAAACCTGGTGAAACCGTTAATACTGATCGCTACCGACAACAAATGATCAATTTGAACCAAGCATTTATCGAGAAACGACCAGAATGGGCCAGAAGACCCGGCAAGGTAATTTTGCTCCATGACAATGCACCTGCACACAAAGCAAAACTGGTTCAGGATACAATCAAACCACTCGGCTGGGAGCAGCTACCCCACCCGCCGTATTTACTAGACTTGACTTCTTCCGACTACCATTTGTTTTCATCGATGGGACATGCATTGGATAAGCAGCACTTTGATTCCTACGAGGAGGTCGAAAATTGGGTGTCTGATTGGTTTGCTTTAAAAGACGAACAATTTTATTGGCGTGGTATTCACAAATTGCCAGAAAGGTGGTCAAAATGTGTAGAAAACAATGGCCAATACTTTGAATAAAATGGTTTTACTTTCCCATTAATAATTAGAGTTTTATTTTGAAAAAAAAAATATAAAGCTCATTTTATACCGATATACCTGGTAAATGGGAAATGGAAAAATTTCCTTTGGGCACTTATGGGCCTTAATTTCAGTTAAATTCATGTATATCTCAAGCAGATAGAACTTTAGAAAATACTGAGTTTCGTTTTATGCTTATTTCTACAAGCACCGAAATAATTGTTGAAATAAATTCGTAAATAACAATGAATCTAAAATAATAAAACAAAAAAAAAAAATAACAGTGAATCTAAAATAGATGCAATTAGAAATTGTGTTTTTTTTGTTATCTGGTTTGCTAGAATCTTATAAAAACTTTAATGGAAGAAAAGCAGTTATATAACAAAAATCGCTTCTTAAATAATTCAATGACATGCATTTCTACACTAAAAAAAGTCACTAAAAAAGTCAATCGATTGGCCAATATCGAATACTTCAACTTTCGAACTCCTATGAACCTTAAGAACTCTTAAACCTTAAAGAAAACTTAACAGATCGTAAAGTACTTCAATTAATATATAGAATCTGTTACCCACATTATCATTGGCCCTAGCGATCGAATCATCTATCCGCAGTTCTTTGCTGTGCACTTGCACCGTCTTTTTAGCTCATGGTGTTTTCGTATAGCGGACTGATTGTGTTTATCAAAAATAACGTTTGTCAACTGTGTGAACATTTTTTTTCTACTCAATATATAAGGTTGTCAAATATCCCTTCCTGAATGACGATATTTCCAATTAACTCTGTTAATAAAAGGCAGAAGGTTACAAGATGGTAAAGCCATCCAATTATTATAGCTTGGTGTGTAATTAACACACAAATTTTGTTACAATTAAAGTGGATCCTACAAAACCATGCATAGGGAAATTATATATACCACCATTCAAGTGGTATTTGTACATGTATTAACTGGACTAAATACATGGAAACAAATACAGCACGAATATGTTGAAAATATTCGCATGCCACTTGATTGCACTGCTTTTTAAAATTTTTAAACGATTTTCTTATTATGTATATGTATATGTATATTATTTATGATTTTGGAATCAAGTTAAAAATTCTAAATTTGCAATATTCTTTAAAGACAAACAAAAAAGTAAACATGGAAATAATAATAAAACAAAAGCAAAAGACAAATTGTAACAAATATGTTTATAGGAAAATAAATAAGTAAATAAATCTAATTATAAAAAAAATAATTTTATATACGAGTATGAATAATTAAATAAATATACAAATAAATAAATAAGTAAATAAATTAATATAAATATAAGAAAAGTGAATAATTCTATGTTTAAGTATAAATAAATATTTTAATAAATAAATAGATATATAAACGAATAAACTTCCGCCTTTTTGCTTTTCATTCATAAAAAGTAATTGGATTTAGTCCAAATATGCACCGTCTTGTTCGATAATATGTTTCCATCTAGACGGCAACTTCATTATACACCCCTCGTAGAAGCCCCCCTCCTTATTTGCGAAGAACTCAGACACTTTTCACAAGCCTCTTTTGAGTTCAACTTCATACCACCAAGGGCGTTCGCCATGGACAGGAACAGTTGGTAATCACTTGGCGCTTTGTCCGGGCTATATGGTGGATGCGATAAAACCTCCCATCCGAGCTCTCGTAGCTTCTGACGAGTCATCAACGAAGTGTGTGGTCTGGCGTTGTCCTGGTGGAACACTACACCCTTCCTGTTGGCCAATTCTGGACGCTTCTGGTCGATCGCCTGCTTCAAGCGGTCCAATTGTTCGCAGTAGATGGTAGAATTAAGTCTGGCCATATGGGAGCAGCTCATAGTGAATGATTCCCTTCCAATCCCTCCAAACACACAGCAAAACGTTCCTTGCCGTCAATCCCGGCTTGGCCACTATTTGGGACAATTCACCGGCCTTCAACCACGACCGTTTTCGTTTGATATTGTCGTGTGTGATCTATTTTTCGTTGCCAGTCATCATCCGATTCAAAAATGGGTCGAGTTCGTTCCGTTTCAGCAGCATATCGCAGGCGTTGATTCGGTCCAGCATGTTTTTTGGCGTCAAATCATGCGGCACCCAAACATCATGCTATTTTTGTATCCAGCCTTTTGCAGGATTTTTGCAGAGCCGTTTTCACCGGCTCTGAATCGTCGAAACTATTCCTCCGCGGTTCGAAGTGATAGCGAATCACCCCCCAAAACACCATTAATCTCACGGAACGTTTCTCTAGCAGATTTGACTTTAACGAAGGAAAACTTTAAAACTTCGCGAATTTCGGCGTTAGCGAACTCTGTGTTTACACGTCTATAACTGTTGAACGCAATATCCAATCATGCATAGCGTCGCTTTGTAGGTTATGTCAATACCTTTCAAATGATGTATAGTGTTGCCAGACACGAGCTCTGTAGCGCTTTGTACATAGCCGGATCATTCAAAAGACAAAAAGGCGGAAGATATTTGACAACCTTATATACGCGCTGTGAAACTTTTATCTAAAATGAAACGTTTGAAACATTGGTTATTGACTCCCAAATAGAAAGTTATTCCCTGAGATATTTGAGAAGGGCAAATTGGCTCTATTTCAGTAACCAACCATTGCCTCATTTTGTTTAATGTCGGAGTCTTATCTCATCATCTTCTTTAACTCACATGTTCCACTAAACGGGTCGTAGAGGGAATGCACGCAGGAGAAAACTTCGCGCGTCTCGATCCCAAGCGCTACCAGGAGAGTTTATGGACTTGACTCAACCACAACGCACTGAGTCTGCCGATGGAATAGCATCAACGGCGCGTCTCGGAAGTTGTGACGAAGGTTGCATACGTACTACGAAGCCATACTAACAAAGCCCTTTCCCATCCGAAGAAGTCTCTGCTCAACACTAAGCTTGACATTCCCTATTACTATTTGCCAAGCTGCTTTACATTTTGGTCTGGCCAATCCTAAAAGAAAGCTCATTGCTACTTATCCCATCAGTTGTGAGAAAGCCCCCGAACAACTTAAACGTCTTCAGTGGTTTGATGGGACTCCAATAACATGTAGATGGCATTGGACAGGCGTTTTGGAAACTGTCTTACTTCGGACTTGTCCACGTTCACCTTCATTTAATTTTTTATCTATAAAATCTGTTTTTTTAATTTAATAAGGTTCATTATAGTTTTTGTTTTGTTTGAATTGGGTAAGGCGGGCCAACTTTCCTCATTCTCATTTAATAATCTCCCTCTATCCATTTCGCTGCTTATAAAAAGAATGTGCTTCGGCACTTCCTTTGCCTTTAATATATAAGTATTCACAATCTCTATGGCACCCGTCAATTATGTAAAAGAAAACTCGTCAAACTTTTGGCACTTCTTACGGCACAGGTGCAGGGCATTCGCTTGTATCTTATGGTACATCGTCTTATGGGAACGTTGCGGTGCTTGCCAGCGACAAAATATTAACGACACTTAAGCATTCTGAACAAAAAATCCATGGAAATTCTTAGACCATAACATTAGTTTTCAAATAAACGAGAGGAATGCTTTCAGACACCATAAACTTTAAAACAACTCTGCTACATATTCACTTGAACTCCGAACAGACACCTGTTGTTGTTGTTGTTGATGAACATGTAATTGGAATTTACAAAAAAATATTTCGGTAGTTCATGATAGACACAATAAGAAGGCATACACGAAAAAGCTTTTGCTCCTTCCTTTATTTAATATATTTTTCCATATCTTAGAACTCGTGTTCCCAGTAAGATGTGTGCAGAAATCAATGTTAAAAACTGCGGCCAAGATACCATGATTTTGGCGATATCGCACTACTTCCGTTGCTTTATATGTGCCTCATATCATGTTACTCTTCCCCTATAACAACTTCCCACCCAAACTGAGAGATACCGAGTGATATGGGCCATCTCCTCCGGTTTTGTTAATGTGTTATGTTGCTTTATGCTTGTGCATGGATGTGTGGCGCGCAGTTTCGTTTCAAGCTGATTTCTTTTACCCCGGCAATTGAGTATACATATTCCCTGTAGTATCTATCTGAATGGGCTTCAAAAAGGACACAGGCAATGGTATCCGGTGTGCGTGGTCTCAAATTTCTAGTCAATTTAGTGATGAACGCCAACTTCCGCAACAATTTATTAACTCGATTAGAGAGTTACTCGAATGTGCTCACCCCGAATGACTAATAGTCTGGAAAACGAGCGGGACATCCGGCCACACAGTCACACGTGAAAGGACCGCCGTAAACCTCAAAAACAATTGCTAAAATAAATGGACCATTTATGCGACCATCTCAGTGTCATTTCCACCTTGGACCGTAGAAAAATGTATCTAGGCACGATGTGGGATATCGCCGTGGGGAGCGACTAACACATTGAGCCTAAAGTGGTTCAGTGGTATGTTTTGACTTTAATGGGACTAAGCTGTTGTTATGAATGTCCTTGAATTCACGTGAATTCTGGGTATAAAGAGGTTGTTTATGCCTCCAAGTTAAATTGCTTCCTAGGATGTGAGTGTTTCTGTTTTTTCTTGACATGGATTCAAAGAGGGAAGGAGGCTAGCTTAAAAAAAAGCACTTAACGAACCTTTGGACGTGATGTTAGTTCATTTGGATTGAAGTGCAGATACACATGTCGGATCACAATTTTTCATTTGGCAGCTCGTGGCATTATTCTTTTTTTTGGAATAACTTTCAATCCGAACGGTGCGTGCAGGGACGAAGCGATTTTTCTGCATGTTTAAAATTTTGTATGAAAGTAAATTTTACGAAAATTTCATGATTCTTGTGGACATGTTTGAATTAATGCCACAACAATACGAGATGCCCACATGCTGCTAAGTTTCGTGACCACTGCAAAGAGGAGAACGGAGCGGAATATGTTCCTTAAAAACAAAAGGTGTGAGAAAGGATCCCTTAACTCAGCGGAATTGTGTAGTATTTGTTTGAAAATTTCGGAGACTTTTTCTTTTGGTAGATTATGAACATTCAGAGGAAGAACATATCGCATTAAATAAAATCAGGTGTGGAAATTCGAAAATAAGTCTACATATTGTATTCACAATATTTTAATTAGTTTGAAATGTGTGTTATTTTAAGGGCGGGTGTGTGTTATTTACATCCCCAAAACGTACTAAACTTTATTAATTATTTGAAGGTGTATTTTGGTCAGGGTTTGCGCTGATGGCATTTGGAGGAAAAGATTCAATGACGAACCTTATGGACTGTACAGCGGCATGCGCCTCACAAAGAGTCTGCGGATTCATGGCTTAAGATGGTTAGAACATGTATGGCAAATGCAAATTGCTGCTCCGGCCCGAAAATCTCCGAATCCGAGCCGTTGCCTTGTCCCGCAACAGAATAGAGTCTAGGCTAAGGTGGCATATACAAACAGAGGGTGACGCACTAACCTGGAGTACGCAACTGGAGGCAGCTGGTTTGAATTAAGGTGTGTCTGAAAATTCTCTGAACTCCGTAAAATCTTGCAACGAAGCATAAGCTCAAAACCAATATTGAACGGGGAATAGCTGGAATTTTGTGAAAAAGTGGTCGAAACTTGAAACATTTTTCATTTATTTAAAAATCAGCTTAGCCGCTCTTTGGAAAAAAAATCCTGTGCTTACGAAACCGAATTAGTCTCTCTAATGCAATTGAAAGTAATTTACTGTGGTAAAATATTTTACCTAAATGCGGGTGCAAGTAGTCATTGTTAATGTAAGTCTATACCATGAATTGAGTGCTTGTGAGAATCTTCTTTAAATTAAGTGTTTTATACGAAACTATAAAAGAAAATATTTCTCCATGTTGTTTAGGGGTATAATTTGTTATTTGACAAATAAAATGAACTGCGATTTTACAATCTATGTATTCATGAAAAGACTGCTTTTTCATTTAACTAGTATTTGATTGAATCAGTCTCTGGGAGCTATTCAACTGAAAATTTTTGTAGAAAAAAATGATTTATATTGGTTTTTAACACTTTTAATAAACTCTTAAGATGTATGATCGAGCTATAAATGTCAACGCCCTGTGACACAAAATTTAAAGCAGAAAATATTGTATTATGTGTAAGTAAACGGGAGGTTAGCTCAATGCAAGGGAAGATGCAAATAAGTTGCTTGTTTTCTTTTTACAAGTGCTTCGTAGAGCATTTAACTGTTCAATTTCTAAACTATTTAATTTATTTAACTTTTTAAAAACGTATCCATTTTGTTTCTGTTAGTTAGTTTGTGTATCTTTATAATATTGTTTAATCAATGAGTGATTTGTACAACAACGAGGTTTTTAATTCAACATAAAGTTTTAGTTAGTAATATAGCAGAATATCGTTGTATAAAGAAACGTTAAAAATACAGTTAGGGTAATAAATGTTTCGGGAGAGATTGTGAAACAAAAAGTAAGTTTTCTATTGATTTGAAATTGATGTTAAAATTTCTCAAGATTATTAAGTAATGTATATCGAATATTGAGAACGGCGTCTGCCAAAAATTACATAAATGGCTCCAAATTCTGAATCCACTTTATAATTAAATGCGAATTCTGAACGATTACTGAATTTGACATTTGTAAAAGAAAGAGTTTAATTTATATGCTAATTTTTTTAAATTTCAGAATCTTCTCCTCGTATAACGTGTTTAGGTCAAAGGGTTTTATTTTATTACATACGGCGGACAAACACCTTTTTTTACTGTACAGTATACATCTCTCTCCGATAGATATTATTGTCAACAAAGTACAGACCCAATCATTAAGCGTGTATGTAGCTCATACACAATAGTCCATGCCTACTAGAAGCACCTCCCCATTCTTAAAATTTTCTTTAAACAAATGAAAGCAAATGACATTCGAAACAAATCTCGATTAAAAGAAGTTTTAGTCAAACTATAGGCAAGAAGAGGCGCTGTACCAAAACTTATGTGCAACACTTTATACGATAGGCGGGAATACTGCTCGTAAATTTTTGGAGAACCTGAATAACTTGTGAAATTACTGGAGTTAATTTAGAGTTTTTAAAATGATTTTACATTATCATAGAAATTCAAATAAATGCCAATAAATTCCATGAATAATTCAAACAAGCCTTCCTTGCTGTGACTCATTTAATGTTTGTTTACTTTTTATTTTTAAATATTGTTAAAACGAAAAAAAAGTTGTGGAATATAAGGAAATAAGACATTGCATAGCCATCTACTCTCAATGCCGATGCAAATTTTTTCTTTTTCCTAAAAATACAATGAAAAAAATTGTATTTTGAAGAATTTTTTTATATATATTCATATATATATTTTTTATACATATCTTTTTTTATATATATCTACATATATATATATTTTTTTTTCAGAAACAGGTAGATCGCACAATTTGGAGTGGGATTATGATTAAAAGATCGAACCTTTGGGTGAAAAGGAACAACAAATACTCGTATGATCTACGTTAGTTAAGAGTTCACTTCAAAAGAGACTAAAAATCAGTTTTCACTCTGAACAAAAGACAAATAACATTAATATAACAACTATAGTTCTTACCTTTAGTTTAACTAATACCAATCACACGTCATAAAAGTCATAATAAGAATATGCTATATACTACAGAGATCGACAGATTTGCAGATTTTGGTATAGTGATAGTTAACACATGGATACCGCGCATAACACTCAAACCAATAAGGCGGACAAACACCTTTTTTTACTGTACAGTATACATCTCTCTCCGATAGATATTATTGTCAACAAAGTACAGACCCAATCATTAAGCGTGTATGTAGCTCATACACAATAGTCCATGCCTACTAGAAGCACCTCCCCATTCTTAAAATTTTCTTTAAACAAATGAAAGCAAATGACATTCGAAACAAATCTCGATTAAAAGAAGTTTTAGTCAAACTATAGGCAAGAAGAGGCGCTGTACCAAAACTTATGTGCAACACTTTATACGATAGGCGGGAATACTGCTCGTAAATTTTTGGAGAACCTGAATAACTTGTGAAATTACTGGAGTTAATTTAGAGTTTTTAAAATGATTTTACATTATCATAGAAATTCAAATAAATGCCAATAAATTCCATGAATAATTCAAACAAGCCTTCCTTGCTGTGACTCATTTAATGTTTGTTTACTTTTTATTTTTAAATATTGTTAAAACGAAAAAAAAGTTGTGGAATATAAGGAAATAAGACATTGCATAGCCATCTACTCTCAATGCCGATGCAAATTTTTTCTTTTTCCTAAAAATACAATGAAAAAAATTGTATTTTGAAGAATTTTTTTATATATATTCATATATATATTTTTTATACATATCTTTTTTTATATATATCTACATATATATATTTTTTTTTCAGAAACAGGTAGATCGCACAATTTGGAGTGGGATTATGATTAAAAGATCGAACCTTTGGGTGAAAAGGAACAACAAATACTCGTATGATCTACGTTAGTTAAGAGTTCACTTCAAAAGAGACTAAAAATCAGTTTTCACTCTGAACAAAAGACAAATAACATTAATATAACAACTATAGTTTTTACCTTTAGTTTAACTAATACCAATCACACGTCATAAAAGTCATAATAAGAATATGCTATATACTACAGAGATCGACAGATTTGCAGATTTTGGTATAGTGATAGTTAACACATGGATACCGCGCATAACACTCAAACCAATATCAATTATCAAATTAACTCAAACAGCTTCTTAGCTACAGAAAAAAGACTCCAAACTTACTGCATGGCAAATTTATATATATTTTGCTGGCTACAGACAGAAACTCAATGCATCTTGATGCATTTCAAACGCAATCTTGTAAAGCAATGTAAGGACAAAGACGTTTCCAAGAAAATACACAGAGCGTAAGACACTCTCTGTTTATCACTCTAGCAATTTACAATTGCTACGAAACGACGTGACCAGGAAACAAATGCCCGAAAATTACGAATATAAGGAATACGTAAACTGATGGGAGGTGGGCGAAAGCAGCTTATTGCATCACCATATGCATCGGTCTACCACACAATGCTTACATATACGACATTTTTAATTAGAATTTAATTAGATTAGATGCATTACATCAAATAATGTAAAGCTTGAGATTAAATGAAAAGGGCTCCCCTATGCGTAAAGTCAATGATATTGATCTCCGAATCAGATAGATATATGTTTGCTCTGGGATCTAGCGATACACACAGCAAATATTTATACACCTCCATAAAGCTTTCCTTTTTCGGTACTTAGCAAATCAAATTTAAAGATATTGTAAAAATTCTTAGAAATTAAACATATATGTATATTCAGAATTAACTTTCTTATAAAGAATAAGTATTGTTGTATTTTTTATAAAAAGTATTTAATCAAAAAATTGAAACATAATTTTGCTTTCTAAAAATATTCAAAATGAAGAGCTGAAACACTTACCCTATTACGCTGTTAAGTTATAAATTTGCGTTACAACATCCGCCACTCTCTTTGACCTATTTCGCATCAACACTTCTGAAAAATGTTGTCCCTATTACTAAATGTTTGCTTCTTTTATTATTATATTTACTTCTACTACTAGGCATTGAATTGCTCGAGCTAATAGGTCGACATGACAATCAGCAAACCATTTTCTTGAAAGTCTGAAAGTATGATTTGTGTCGTTATCCTGCTGAGAGACCCAACGCATTGGAATGTTTTTCTCTGTGTATCGTAAGATTTCAAAAATGTCCTTGCAGTCGAGAGCTGTCATTTTATTTATGGTTGACATCCAAACTTTCAGGAGAATTGTTCCCCAAACCATTAATACCGCCTCCACACTTTTTAACGTATAACGATTCTAGAATTACTTGACTTAGCGGCTCCTCACATTTCTTTCACAATCATGTTTGAATAGTTTGCATTTGTCATTATAATCTGCAACCCCACGTTTACATTTTTTCCTAATAAGGCGAACTTTTCTGGGTATGCGTCCAGAATGTTCAGGACCACTAATAATGTTACCAAATTTTGCAGATCATAGATCGCATTTGATGAATGAAAAGGGTTACTTTTTGACAGTATTATAAATCTTTGATCACCCGATGGAGTCCTCTATTCTTTCTGCCTCGAGATTCTGTCCGCGTCTTTACATACAATTTGCACAGAATGAAGTGTACCATACGTCCGAGTTGGGCATAAAATAACATAATGACTAATGACTAAAGAAATATGACTAAACGTTAGTTATGAATAATTTATTTGCCGGATTTTTTCATGACTAACGTTTATTCATGAATTTTCGTTATTCACACATATGATTGACAGTTAGTCATGATTAATGTGTAGTTATGACTAACTTTGTATCATGACTAACCACCAGTCGCGGGCATATCGGTTTTAACGCATATATTTGCATTTCCGGTAACGAGACCTTTTCTAATGACAAGATGAATTTTTTAATGTCCTGTTTATGGGTTTTACGACTGATGTAATAGATTTTGTGCAATAAATGCCTGACCATAGGAAAAAGTAATTAGCATAATAATGACGTAGTCGGACATGGTGCTTTTTTTTGCACAGTGCTGTATATATTTACGCGTCCAAACTTCAATTGCAAAAACTATTTGGTAAGAAATCTCCAAAAAACAAAAACTTCGGCAGCAATATTATTGTATTATATATTTTTTTGTGAACAGAGATATGGCTTGACTAAATGCTTATTGATTAATGACTAATGATTAACTTATTTGAATAACTCATAATGGTTGATTTAGTCGTGAGTAATTTCTGCGAATAAAGAAGACTTTATTAGTCGGTCATTATTTTCATGGTTAATGAATTAATTAGTCATTAGACAGTTGAATCCAGCAACTAATGACTAATTTAGTCACTAGTCATTATTCGACTAAAATTTGCCCAACACTGTCTTACATTTAGCTATTGCACGCAGCGATTTATTAGTTAAATATGTGAAAAACAAAGCTCTCTCTGCTGTAGTTAGTTAGTTAGCTAGTTAGTTTGACTTTTATTTTCAATAAATGTTTTACAATGTAAAGTTTAACCTAAGTCATTTATGGTTTGGCCTATGGCCGTCTACCAGGTTGACAAAATACATACTTAAGTTTTACATTAAAAATCTCCATCTATGATATGTTTTCTATAACAAAGTGCTGCTACTGAATAATCGTATAAGGCCTTTCATCCTTTTTCTTCATTTAAAATGCACGTTTCATATTCGTCTAAAACATGTTTTTCGAAAATTGTTAGTCGAAATTCTTTTAGAATCGGACAAACACCAATAAAATGTAAGATGTCTTCTCACTTCCTCATGCTACATAGGTTACAAAGAATTTGTAAATCTGGTCTGTGGGGGATAAAGTTTAACTGAACGAGTTACCCTCTCAGTTTAAAATTTGTGCTTATTTCGATTGAGAGACTGTCAAGGAAGTATGTTTTTTCATTTAAAAAATGGTTTAGTTTGCTGTAGTAGTTCCTAAACAATGAAGATTCAGCTTCTTCGACATATTTGTCATATGTATGTCTACCGAAATTCTCCAAAACTGAGTTAAATTTTTT
The DNA here is from genome assembly GCA_955652365.1 of Eristalinus aeneus. Lineage (NCBI taxonomy): Eukaryota > Metazoa > Arthropoda > Insecta > Diptera > Syrphidae > Eristalinus > Eristalinus aeneus. Next base: position 64,435,397 of record OY019130.1, on the reverse strand, counting down.
TTTTTTTTAAATGAGGAGGCTCGTCCGCCTCAATAGACAGATTTGAACCACATTCCGAAGCTATTTTTTTTCCATTCGTCGCAAATGTATCCGTTTGTTCTAATTATACTGCTTAAAACTACGTTTGGTAATCTGCATTCGCTCATCTGTAGTATTTTTAAAATATAGTTGAATTATACAAGAGCAACGGAGTTCCCGTTTCAATATGTAGCATATAGTTGGGGGTATTTTTTGGTAACCGAAAGATCTTCTTCAAAAAGTAGCGAAGGAATTTTTTCACAGCATCATAGCCTTTGTAACCCCATACCTGAGCTCCGTAGAGCATTATAGAAGCTGCGGTTGAGTGGAATAAAATTTGTTTTGCACTTTCCGATACATATTTATATTTGAACCAACGTTCCCAAATAGATAGCTCTTTTAACAACAGCTAATTTTTCCTCAAAGTGTGGTTTAAAATTTAAAGAGGACGATATTAGGTATTTGTATCTGGATACTACCTCAATCTCTTCCCCGTCCAACTTCCACTTTTCCAAAGATGAGACGCGTCCCCCTGCGTTTCTGAATATCATCATTTTTAATTTACCAAGGTTTATAGTGAGATTCTAACTTTTACAGAAATCGTTAATCCTGTTTACTGCATAATTGCATACCTTGGATAGTGTCACACAGAAAGACGATATCATCAGCATACATCAGCGTGGAAAAGGATACATCGTTGTATTTTATTCCACTTTTGACATCATCTGTTATATCATTGATGTATAGTATAAAAAGTGCACTTAGAATACAGCCTTGTTTAACACCCATTGAAGTTTCAAACTCCTCAGAAATTAATTATATGTTTCAGCAATGTTTCTTAAGTAGAATATTTGGTCGATTGTAGAATAACTTTTCCTAAATCCAGCTTGGAATTCTTTAAGGATGTTATGTTCATGAACCCATTCATGCAATCTTTTGTAAATTAATGAAGCGAACAGCTTGGCAGAAGTGTTTAAAAATGTGATTCCTCTGTAGTTCTTCGGGTCCCTGTAATCGCCTTTTTAGTGTAGAGGAAAAATTATTGATTTTCTGAATATATTGGGGATATTAGCAGAGTCGAATATTCGGTTAAAGTCGATTGTGAGAAAATTCATAAATTCATAAGTGCAATTTTTATAGAACTCAAACCGGATTCGATCAATACCAGATGGTTTACTTGTTTTTGATTTGTTTATTTCTTCTTTGACTTCTTCTAGGGTAAATGCAGAATCTAATTTTTCATCTAAGAGCAAAGGGGCTGCATATTGAAATATCGGTGAGGTTAATGGGGCATTAAGAAGTTTATTAAAATAATTCCTGAGTTGCGGGGCCTTAAGAGTTACAGAGATGTTAGACGCGTATCCATTAAGGTATTTGACAGCTTTCCAGAACTTAGCAGAAGATTTTAAGGTGTTTATGAGCGCAATGTTTTGTTGCTCATAGGCTACTTTTTTAAAGTAACAAATGCGCTTTACTTTTGCATGTTACTTTGTCACTTTTTCGGGCTATCGTTAATCTAAAGAACCAACTACAATAAAGCATACTAACCTTTTTTCAAAATAAACAAATGAAAAATTAATTATCAACCAAAATGTATGTACGAGTATGTCATCTTTTTCAAATACATTTGTTTTGCTTTATCATCACATGAAATGTGACTTGTACTTCTGGCAGGAACTCCTATCCGAAGAACGAAAGATAAGTTAAAAAAATTTGCACGCAACCTTCTTTTCCATCAATTCCATCAATTTTGTGAAGCGCCCCAACTTGCCACCACGTAAAACAACCTCATATCTTCACACTTTCCTTAATGTAATGAATTTGAAAGGTCTTCCCAGGCAGTCGACAGCAATATTGCTTGTCAATTCCAACAAGTCTGGCCATTTAACATGCTTCCAGTTTTTTCTGATCTGTTTTGTGCATTGTGACAAGTTTGAAGCGTGTTTCAAGCGTATTTTTGAATGCTGAAATATACCCAATGTCGTGAAGTGTTTCTCTTGAAATTTGGTGTTCAAAACTTGTTCCTTTGCATCTGTCTTATTATAAAACGTGCAATTGCTTCTGTTGGTTTTGCTTTTATTTTATGTAACTTGTTCATTAGCATTATTCTATGTCTTTTCTACACTTTAGAGACCATCGATGGACTTATATTTAGTTCATTGCAAATTATTTGCATTGCGGAACCACTGAAATTCATAACTAATGTTGGTTATAATTTCTTCATTATTTAAACAAGCTATGAAAATTGTTTAAAACTAAAAAAGCTCTATTTGCACCCCCTATAACTGATCTGCAGCTGAAATATTTAAAGCATAAACAAAGGAACACAACAAATGCAATTCTAGCGGCAAATCGTAACACTTTTGAAAAAAAGAAAACACATCCAGCAATGCTTGGGTGCAAGAGCTCCTTTTGTTTTTTCTTTTTTCTTCAATTTGTTGCTTTTAGTTTTAGTCAATTTACCGTTATGATGAACTCTTTTTGGTTCCCGCAAATACAAATAGCTTTTGTGAATTATTTTTTTAATTTAGCTTTCAAAATTATAATTAAGCGAATTATGTATGCTAAAATATTTCTTACAACAACTTATGTGAAATTATCTTTAATAAATTTAGAGGGAAGATATTCGGTGTAACATAAGCCTTATACAAATTCTTTCCATTCTATGTTAAATATATATTCGGACTATAAATTTATTCGGTCCATTTTTGTGTCAAAATATTTCCATATCTGCATTAATTTTCGAAAACTTAAAAATGAGTCCTTTCTTAGATTAATCCAATCATTGTGCTTTTCTTCGATTTTTTCAAAAGTCCCGGTGAAAATACGGCGGCGCTGGAGCCACGTGGAGCCAAACGTTATCATGTTTCGTTTACTGAGTCACTCCCAACGATTCTGTGAGTTTAATTTGTAAAGGTCGTAGTCCACTTTTTTTACGATGAAAACGCCACTTCTGAAGCTTCAAGACTACTCTCTTGGTTTGTTGGACGGATCGGGCAGATTAACAGCATTTTTCCTATTTAAAAAGAAAATTAAATTTAGATATTTTGAAGGCACATAGAAGCATTGTTGCCTAAAACAGACACGGATCCACACTTATTACTGCGAAAAAATGTCGCTACTTTCCAATGAGGTAGGTAATCGCTTCCAAGATCAGCCACAACTTGCAGGTGGCGCCATCTTTTGATAACCGAATTAATTTGTACCAATTAACTACATTTACGCGTAGATTTAAATGTCTACAACGAGTCAAATGCCGACCACTAATTCGTTCAATATAGAATGAGTTGAATGTCTACACAAAAATTTCTCATGTAAACTCAAAGTGGGTCCCGGCGAAAATCACATCAATAAAAATTAACTTTAAAGAGTCCTCTAGGAACACAAGTATTATATGCATGTACGAGGGGCGTTCAATATATTCTCGGTATCGATATGAAGGAAAATGCGAATTCAATTTAAATTGTTTTCATTTTTCAATATAATCTTCCCAAACATCAATGCATTCGTTACATCTAGAGATAAGCTTTATTAATCCCTCAAAAAAATAAATTTTCTCTTTCTCTGCAAAGTACCCATTTATTGCCGACTTGAGTTCTTCATCATACGAAAATCTTTTTCCACGAAGACATTTTTTCAAATCCGGAAACAAGAAATAATCACTAGGGGCAAGGTGTGGACTATAGGGTGGGTGTTGAATTTCTTCGAAATCACAATCTCGCGCAGCAGCCTTGGAAACTCGCGCCGCGTGAACAGGAGCATTGTCGGGAAGAAGCAACACACCCGCTGCGAGTTTACCCCGTTATTTCTTTTTAATAGGATGGTTTCGGCGTAGGATGGTTTCACCTTTTTTTTTTGTACTCAATGAGCAAGATTTCCTTTGAGTCTCAAAAAACTGTGGCCGTGAGCTTCCCGGCAGACGGAGTGACTTTCAACTTCTTCGGGGGGTCTGTTACTTTTTTATGCCACTGCATGGACTCTTGTTTGCTTTCAGGGTCATAGTGGTGAATCCATGTTTCGTCCCCAGTAACAATTCGATTAATAACACCGTCCGCGTTCTGGCTACACATCGCCAAAAGCTCTCTACAGCATGCGATTCTCACGTTTTTCTGAGGTGCTGTGAGCATTCGTGGTACTCACCTTTGAAAGGTTAAGATGGTCATGAAGAATGGTGTGAATGGTACCAGTTGAAAGCTTGGTGATCTCTGCCATCACTATCACCTTTATTCGGGCATCATCAAAAACAAGTTTTTCAACTTCTTTGATGCTTTTTCCCGTACAAGCAGTAGCCGGGGCGACGGAGCGGGGGTCGTCTTCAATGCTCTCCCTGCCTCTCTTGAATTCACTTGACCGCTTTTGCTCAGTTGAATATGAAGGTGCGGAACCCTGGTAAACAGCCATCATCTCTTCATGATTAGTTTTTTGACTTTTTCCTTGCTTAGTGAGAAATTTAAATACAGCGCGATGTTCAATTTTCACCATCATCGTCTCAGTAACCATTATGATTCTGTTTAACTAGAGATAAATTATTATTAGTTATAAATTAATAATCACATTTATATGAAATTTTATATGAATGCACTACATGAGTGCACAGCATACGAGAATATATCACCGAATAATTCATCTTTACTTGCCAATGCTTTCAGATATAATATCTACACATAACATTGTTCCTCCATTATTTGAAAATTGAAATAACATTCATACATCTTCGATGTCTAAATTGGTATTTACTTTGTCGCACAAATCCTTTACAAACAAACTCAGTCGTGCAGAACCCGACTCTCACTACACGCTTCATTTCAAAATTTTATTACATTTCGCATTTTGCTTCCCAAAGTTAGACATTCGGAAAAAATGCGGCATACATCACGGATTATGATATTTTTGTGTCGTCTACATCATCAAGGCATCCATACATTGGTGTCTCAGATGTATTCGCAAATGTGATGACTTCCTCATGGGCTTTTGTTTACATCACGTACATACATATATCCACACACATGTTTGTATTGGACTTGAAGCACATGCTGATTGAGTTTACCTTCTCGGACATGTTCATACAAAAGAGAATGTCCGAAACTACACCTTCGAGGTGTGATAACAGGGACAGTGTCTTCGGTTTGACGGCATATATTGACATGTATCTAATTGCATTTTATCAAGCGGCATATCAGATGAAATTTGGCTATTTGTCTGACAGATGGAATTCTATTATCCACCTCTTGCACAATAAAAGTTCATTTCTCCTCTGGGAAATTGAATAAGTATTTGTACCACATGGGCTGGAATCGATGAAGGAGTGCCCTTGCATACAATCATACACTGTAGGTATACCCTAGAAACATAGGTAAGTTTGATGAAGACATATGATTAGTGCCGTCGTTTTTTCAAGGGATCTCTCTTTCTTATTTGTTTTGGAATAGAATAAAGTCCCTCAGTTTTTTATTTGTATTTCTTTTCAAAATGTCCTCGTATATAAGTACATATTTTACTAATATTTACCATGTAGCGTGCTAAAAATGCGGTTGTATCCGCTTTGTTAAGGTTTTTTAGGAAATTTTGCAGAAACTGTTGCTGTTCGTTTAAGGCAAGACGGATGATGTCAAGTTATGTTAGTTCAGTTTATCTAAACAACCTTGTTCTAAACGTCTAAGTCGAAGCTTTGCGTCACACACCCAGCGTGGAAAACTCAATAGTCAACACTAGAAACATTGATGCAAAAAATAATGTTTTCTGCTCAGTTATACCAAACGCTTCTATTTGAAGACTTGCCGGACCGCAGTGTCATTCTTAACCAATGCATATTTATAACGAATTTGTAGACGTTTGGCAGACCACTGATTCTGATGTTAAATCCGATGCTCTTAACTCGTTTATTTAAATACAACCTTGAATGACATGTAGAACTTTTTCTCAAATACCATAGGTTTGGTTTTTTTTCAGAGAGTGCTTTAAACAAGATAATTCTTACGAATTGGATTCTCAATTAATCTCGATACATATGGGTTTAACTATGATTTAGGTGCATTCAATGTGACTAGTTGCATTTTTTCCGTCCATTCTGACGATTGATGTGGTTCTTTCGTTTTGGCTTCTTTATACACGTTGTCTTGTTCTCACTCACGGTTAGTTGTTTCGGTTTTAGTGCCTTTAGACGACTTATTGATATTTTCGTCTGTTCACATAAGTGTTTTCCCCGTAAGCAAGCAGCAAGCAGAACTTGTAAGAGTGCATTTGAAGTTTATTTTTGAGAACGTGCTAAAACTATCTAAACTAATCTACAGTGAAACAGATCTGATTAATTTTGAACTCAAAGTATACGCACTGACGAGTCTAATTGTACACTCCGTACTTAAGCACAACTAAAACATTCGTAGCTGGTTTGAAGAGTTTGATGCACTCCGTTAGCAAAAGAAGTTTGTTTTTTATTCCAATCTCGGATAGAAAGAAATATTTACGTTGAAAATAGTGAGACAAGAACCTCTGCACTGATGAACGTCACATCGTGCCTTTTTGGTGCTTCTACTTAGTTGCCCTATTTTATCGGTCCTGTCCTTATTCTTTGCCGACCTGTGCTTCCCCACGGTAGTTTTGTAAAAATCAGTGTCAGATTATCGGATTAATTTTTGCCAATGGTTTCGTAATTTTACTCCTGACCCGATAAGGGTCCTAGTGGTCGCAACCCTTTATTCATTTTATTTCCCGTATCTTACATCTAAAGTCAATTACAGAGTCATACATTTAATGATGTGCCCGAATAAGGCATAACAGCTTAATGTTAAATTGTGATAATGCTTTTCGTCGAAACTGCAGCGGAGGAATACTCTTGTGAAGAAACTGTATTCGGCGTTTCAGATTCTTCCTTTTTGCTATTTGGCAAGTACTCCATATGGATACCGGCGGTCTGTAATTGGACATTTATTTCCGTGCTGAACCAAAAGACACGATGAAAATCCATTTTTACACGTTGAATTAAGTGATTAAACGACCATATTAGGTTTAAGGGAGAGATTAGATCGAAACCTTTAGTACAGAAATAAAGCGATTTTGTGAACGCAAGAGAGCCACAAAAAATGGACAGTGACAGTACGAAGTTCAGCATTCTATTGGCAGAGCTAACTCTACTTCCTCTTTTAAAATTTGTTAAGAGAAGTCACCACGCAATATCTCATAATCGACTACAAAAATTGAATCTAAAGTGCTTTGAATAGGTGATGGCAAATTTGTATTATACACATACAATAAAGCATTACCATGTTTGTGGAAAATCTAAATCCTAACGGGCACTGAAATTCAATCGGCGCACAGACGTACCTACGAGTAGTACCCAGAGCGCACTAAAGTTACTCAAAACAGTTCACTTACCAAAACATACACGGAACATTTTCTTCATGGAAAGCAACTATTTTCATAAACTAGTACTGAGGAGCTATTTAGTTTGATCCACATGTTGGTATTGAAGGCAGTTCATGTACGCAAATATTTCAATTCCAGGCACATATTCGAATTAATGGTATTGCTCTATTGACATGTACCATAGAAGAACAATTTCCAATGTAAACTTTTAATAAGAGCAAAGTGTGCAACGTGTTAATTGAAACATTTTGAACTGCCTCAGTAGATTTAGTTCTAGGAACAATGTATGTAGGTACTACTTATCAATGCTATTCACTTTGGATTCATGTCCATGGAACTATGCATTTATAGCTCCAGTAGCATGCCAGGGACTATGTATGTCCGGACATATACATTTATAGTTTAGGTTTGAGTGTGAGCGATGTTCATTTCATAACTTCACACATTAACAATTCCTCTATCAAGTTTGAATTATCGGACATATTTAGTAGGAATATGTGGAACGATTGCAACTAGTTCCGACAGTTCAATTAGGTTCAGGAACTGTGTACGTCCGGAATCACACAACTCTGCGGTGAATAAATCATACAACTCTGCGGCGAATAAATGTATCTATAAAGAATTCGTTTACTTGTGGGAAGAATCAATGTCAACGGTGAGAAGGGAGACGATGCTTTTGTCCATTTCGACTTAAACAAAATGTCAGACAGCTTTAAAAAAAAATGTTTACACTTGGTTTGAATTTCTTTTTTCTTTCTTAAAAGAACCACAAAGAACCCTGACAACAATCAATCGTTCTCAACACAATATTACTTGAGTTGATTATAAATAGCACATTTGCAACAGAATCGCTTGTGGGTGAAAAGACTAATGACTGTTAATGATAATAGGAAAACTTTCAACTGGCGGTTCTTCAACAAAAAGTTGTGCTGCTTGCACAGGTAGTTCTTCAAACTTTTTCTTTACTTCAGACAATAAATAATTCAATTAGATGAATACATTTCGCAGAGATCTCCTTTAAGAAAGTAGATGGAATAGTTTAATATATGAACCAATAATCTTTTTCGGTTTAACTGTTTATGATCGTCTTTTTCCATAATATGTTTTTATCGGATATTTCATTGCGACAAATAGGAGAAATCGTTTTCCTTTTTTTAATTGCGTTTGTTCCGCCACCATCATTGTACGCCAATCTTCCCCACTTCTACTAAGAACTATGGGAAACATTAGAAACAGCGAAGGAGGCAAAGAAATTTATCTTCATGAAAGAATTTCCTTGAAAGTAAACTTTTAAAAAGGGTATGAAGTATCCGTAAGGGAACAAAAGCCAAAGGATGTTTGTGTAAATGTAAATAACGTCATAAATTTCACTGAAAATCCTCTTAATAACTTTATTCAAAAAACCAATTACATCGTAGACCAGCAATATGCTCAAATTAGGCTAGAAACCCGTTTTATTGAAAAAAAACAACATCCCTTGTCAAATAACAGTTCGTAGTTGAGAACCGATTTGTTTTGATTTCCTGCCTGCATCTGAACTGGACAGAATAATATTGGTAAGAGCCTTTACAAATGTTTTTATTAAAAAGTGGCATTACCCATTGAGCCATGCTCAATGCTAGATAATGCAAAGCTCACCTCTTTCGAGTTTCCAGTTACTCCCAGAGTGTATCATTTGTGAATTAAACAGCTTCCCAAATGTGGACTATATTTCTTTCTGATGGAAATCACAATTATTGCGAAGGTGTATTGTAATCAACGAAGTTCAATTCTGTTAGGTTTGAATATTGCCAGTTATCTTGGAGCAGTTCCAGATCTTCTATGGTTTTGACTTCCGACTCAGACTGAACCTTCATTGAATCCCCTGGTTTTGAAATATTGTTCACGAAAAATTCAAATACAAAAAAGGGGAAATTCAAAGTCATTAAACACAACAAATACTCATATTAATTGTATTGAGTATACGTTGTCGAGATCTAAGCGAATGAAAAATTTCACAACCTTCACATTAAAGACTTACATTTGACCTCTAAGATTATTTGAGTCACAGTCGCTTCTGTAGGGATATCCGAAACGATTGAGAATTTAGAAAAAAACATTCTAAGCCAGCCGTAAAACGACTCCCTTGACCATAGCAATGAAAGGCAATATTAGATTATAGTGATTGGTAATAAGCAAAATATCTGCTTAAAAATAATGCCGTGAATGAAACACAGGCACCTACAGTTTCAGATATTTTCAGTATTTATAAACTAATTTAGTATCATATTCTGCGTGTGATTTTCTCCTCTATGAGACAATATTGTAACTATTCGCATGTATTCATATTTGAGTTTTGCTTCCACTATAAATGTAAGTACTTATTTCATCAGAATCGCATACATAAGATCAGCGTACATATTTATCCATAAGATAAAGCGTAAAGGGGTCACAAAGTTTTTGAAAATAACTGCAGTAGATAAAGACATGTCACGAAGCTATATATTTTCGTCTCCTTTTAATATTTCAACTGTTTCATTCGCTGCGAAAGTATTACTTGAAAATACACATGAGGGATACATCAATTTACTACAAGATCCAGTGGATACGCACATAACTCATTAACTTTATGACAGTATTTCAAGTTTAGGGAAACCATAATTTGGAAAGTATAATGTGCGTGCTGAGGAACTCTTGGCCGCAAGCTAAGTAGCATAACATATAGAAGTGCGTAAGGGTTTCTTAATTTTTTATGACAGATATTCCTTATAAATGGACCAACACGTTAACAGACCAAATGCACATAATTTAGAGCATGACAACCTTTAGTATATGCCAGAAATAATATATTGATTAAAAATGTTTTACGTTTTGGTTAAAGCCCAACACCCTTGAGGAGATTCGAGACTTAAAGGTTAGTAGTGTATTGGAACTATGTAATAAACTAGATTTAGTAATTAAGGAACTTCACGAATATGCATTCTTTGAATCCACAAATAAACAAATTTTGAATTCTAGAGAGCAATTAATAATCGCCAAAATAAAAGAGTTGAGGGTTGGCCAATTATCTAAAAGGAAGAAATATGTTTAATTTAGATAGAATTATGTGTATATTAAGAACGTATATTCCAGACAGTGACTGAAACTTAAGAAACACTCACATGGCTACGCCATCAAGTTAGACGTACAAGTATGCAATCGGGTAGTGTAGTGTCAGACAATTCGAAAAAATACAGATCATGCCAGTGGAACTTAAGACAGTCTGATAGCTATGAACAGCCTAGACTCGAACAATCTAATTCAAGACAGTTTGATAGTTACAGGCAAGAGGGTAGGCAGAGCAGTAACACACTGCAAACGAATGGGCATAACTCGAGGAACAGGGTCTCGGATAGACCATTAAATGTTTTTAATCCGTCAAGACAGTTGAGAAATAGAAGTCAAACTCCAGTTCCTATGCATGTCAATAGCATAGGAGCTGAAATTAATAACATAGAGCCGTCGGATTTTCTCAACTAGGCCTCGGAAATAAAATATTTTGTGATTTCACAATTAATTATTGTAAACATAGAGTGCTAATTGATACGGGGTCAACAATTAGCATAGTTAATTCAAGTAGAGTAAGTTGTGATAACTTTAAGATTTTGGAGGAGAAAAATATTTCCTTCAACACTATAAATAATGTAACAAAAGAGCTGATCAAAGTTATTGTAACGGACGCTCCAGATGAATTTAGAATAAATAAGTCGTGTAGAATCAAGTGGTGCAAGATATTATTGCAAGATAAATCGCATGATTTACTGATGGGAATGGATTTTATTAGCAAGACTGTTGCAGAAATAAACATAAGCGGCCAGTACCTACGATTAAATAATACAGTCAAACTTGAGATTTACTCAGAAGTAAATGAAAGGACTGATTGCTTTGAACTAACGGGAGTGGATAACGATGTTGATTTGTCACATTTGAACGCAGAGGAGAAGGAAAAGCTTGACAAGCTCCTCAGGATATATTCAAATCTGCCGTATAAAGATGGCGATCAATTAACCAACACGGAAACCGTGATGCATGAGATAAAAGCTACCACGGATCAACAAACTAATGCCATACTATACAGGTTGCCGCCAAAGCATGAGGAGGAGGTGAAAAGACAGACAGAAGAGATGGAACGGCAATGAATCGTGAGGAGATCCAACAGCCGGTATGTATCGCCAATAGTCGAACTCAGAATTTGTGTAGACTATTGGAAACTAAATGAAATCAATGCAGACGATAAATATCCACTTCTTAATATAGAGTCTATATTAGACAAGTTGGGACGAGCTCAATATTTTACAACACTGGATTTAGCGAAAGGGTACCACCAAATTAAAATGCATCCAAGAGATATACAGAAAACCGCATTTGTTACACCAAACGGTTTGTTTGAATATACTCGAAAGCCATTTGGTCTTATAAACGCCCCAGCCGCATTCCAGAGGTTTATGAATAACATATTGAGAGACTACATAAATAAGATCTGTGAAGTCTACATTAATGACATTTTAATTTTCTCCACAAGTCTAGAAGAACATCTTAGTGCAATCAGAACAATTTTGGATGTTCTTAGCAAGCACAATCTCAAGATTCAACTCAGCATCTCAGTTCTTTTTTAAAGAGAAACCGAATAATACCGAATTCTTGGGCCACGTTTTGACTAAAGAGGGAATGAAGCCTAACGCAAACAAAATAAAATGAATACTCGACTACAAAATTCCACAGACGGAAAAACAGTTAAAAGGGCTTTTAGGAGCGACGGGACATTATAGAAAATTGGTTAAGGATTATTCTAAAATAGCCTATCCAATGATAAAGTATTTGAAAAAGAACATGAAAATTAATCCAAGTGATCCTTAGTACATACAAGTATTCGATATACTCTAGCTTTGTATCGTTCCCATACTTAAATTTCCTAGATTTGATAAATCGTTCACTTTGTTCACAGATGCCTCCAATTATGCAATAGGTGCAGTTCTTACTCAGGAAGGACAACCGGTCTGTTACCGTACCCGGAAAGCAGTACTCCGCGACAGACAAAGAATTTTTGGCAATAGTATGGTCAGTCACATATTTTAGATCTTATCTATGGGGTAATAAGTTTAAAATATTCACTGGTCACCAACCAATCAAATACCTTAACAAAAAGTACAACGGGAAAGAGTTCTCCCAACGGAACCAAAGATGGTTATTATAATTGAAGAAAGAAAAGTAGCTGGCTTTTTGATTATAATAGAAAATATAGACCAAAATATAGACCAATTTCCCATTTAAAGAGGAAATAGTCAATAACTATAAAACTCAACTAATTTTCACCAATATAATTACCGACGAAGACGAGGTTTTACATGGAAGAGCGTATAATCGCTCTCGATATGACTTAAAATCAGTCGTATTGGAAAGACTTGTTTACCAGAAACCTAAAACATGGCAAAATTGGTATCTTCACAGAGTTACCATATTCGGAATATAATAGAATACAACAAACTCTAAATAAACTAAAACTCTAAAATAAATCTTTTCAGTCACGATAAGAAATTTTCATTTATGAAATTTACTGAAAGGGCAAGAGAGGTTAGAACTCAAGAAGAACTCTACCAACAAATTGCGAAGTACGACACAATAGAAAGTATTCATAGTGGTATTGTGGAAACAAACAATACACTGAAAAGTAAAATTTACTTCCCATTTTAATAAAAGAAATTCAAAAAATCATTAACAACTGCACAACTTGCTTAGAAACAAAATATGAAAGAAACCCTATAAAGCCAAGACACTACATAACAGAAACTCCTGAGTTCCCAAATGAAGTTTTGGATGTATTTACTTTCCATGGACAATCCTTTATCACTTTAATTGACAAACTGACTAAAAAAGCATATGCATACTATAATTGGATAAAAAGAAAAGAAATAATAGAGGAGCATTTTTCCAAAGCCAAAGTCAAAGCCAAAGAAAATTATAACGGATAATAAGTTCAATGCCAATCAGTTGATAGAGTATTTAAATAGCCAAGGGGTTGAGTTGCACTTCACAAAACCCAACAGTCACACTGGAAATGTAGATACTGAAAGATTGCATTCCACGCTCCAAGAAAAACTGGTAAGTTTAAAAGACACATCACTGACATTAATAACAAAGTCACATAGGGTAATAAATAATTACAATAATAGATACCATAGCTGTGTTAAAATGACTCCAGAACAAGCTATGCAGGCAGATAATCAAAAATTAAAGCAAACAAGTATTTCAAATAAGCAAAAGTATATTAGCAAGGCAAATAAGATTACGGAAGATTATGTAAAGGATAGAATTGTAGCACCACTTAAAAACTATAAATGCTTAAGACATTAATACGAACCAAGATATAGGATCAAACCAATTTTAAATGAACATACCACATATATTAAAAGAAGACGTAAATTTGCAGATGACAACATTCTTAACAGTACTATTAGCAATACTGATTCCTGTGGTCCAACTGAAACTAAAAATAACGAAGATGGAAGCGAATAATGGATACATCAAACTTAATATGGGTGTAGTAGAGATGATAAACGAGACCACTACAGAATTGAAAGAAGCTGTTACAGAAGTCAAAAATAATTTAAGACAAATTTCGTCTGGTGTAGAAAAAAGTATTCTTAAGGAAATAGAGTCAATCAAATCAAAAATATCAATGATTTTTCCTAAAAGGCCAAGAAGAGGTTTAGCTAATGTGGTAGGTACAGCAAGTAAATGGTTATTCGGAGCAATGGACGATAATGACCGTCAGGACATTGTAGGACACATGAAAACAATAGAAATCAATCATAACAATCATAACTCTATCGAGAATTTAAATAAACAAATTAAGATTAATACATATTTGAATGAATCAATATTTAACCTAAAGAAAATCATAGAAGGAGATAGGGAAAAGATTGCTCAAGCACTAAACCAATCTGATAGAACCCAAAGAGAGATAATATACCATCGAATGAAATTAGACCAACTTATTAAATTAAAATTAGTAGAAGACAAAGTAGATCAAATTTTAGACAACGTTGCATCAACCAAAAATAATATTTTACATCCTAAACTACAAACTCCAGACAAAATAAATAAATTGAACATAAATTATTATAAAATTAGACATTCTCAATTAGTGTGGTGAGGCATAAAGATAATGTTCTGATAATGGCGATTAAAATTCCAAAGGCTGTCTTGGAATTTAAAATAAAATTACTAACTAGCTTACCGAATAAGAATCATCTTGAAATAATTCAAGAAGACCAAAAAATTGTAGTGATTAATAGTACAGAATATGAATTTAAGAATAATGTATATCTAAATGATTTAAAAATGGCAAGCAATTGTGTCGTACTAGCTAACTGTATACTTAAAGAAAATTATGAAAAAGAAGTTAAAATTATTGATGAAGAAACAATTATATGTATAAATATAAATAACGACGAAATTTGTAACCATTGTGATAACAGAAAATTAAATTTAAGTCGACATATGCTAATTAACTTTTATAATTGTACGATTAGGGCAGCAAATGAAAGTCAAATACCAATATTTTGAGAATATAAATTCTAACTTTTCCAAAACAATATCATTTGAAAATATTTTATTAAAGCACTTTGAAAATATACACGAAATTAAGAAATTGAAATATCACAAAGCTACTAATTATGTTATTAGTTCAAGACTTATTATAGTTTTAATTGTCATAACAACTGTCATTTTGTTTTTTAATAGGAATTAAAAATAAAAAAACTAAAAATTGTTGTTAAGAACATTCAAGACAATGTAAAACAGAAACCCAAACTGAAAACAAAATCGAACGAAAAATGCTTGGCTCAGCAATTCTGTAATATGAGACCAACAGAATTTCAAAAATCGGTTGGATTATATGTTGGATACCCAAGTGTGCAGCCAAACTTTAGACAGCTGCACTTGTTGTATTTTATTGTAGAATAAAAAGCATTCCTTGAGAGTGTGCAGCCTAGCTGAAGACAGCGGCACTCAATAAAGGACTTGCAGTTTTTTTTATTTCTCTTTTAAAATTTCCAACAGATAATTTAAGTCGCGTACAGGAGATCTTCTAGTGAAAGCACCAAATGCTGTAATAGCTGACAAATTTCTTAAGGCGAACTTCACCGACTCTATCCCTTTTAAAACAATCTAACACACTCAATTGAATTCTGTACAAGGAAGAATCTAATCAAGAATGATTATCAATATCATTGAGGAAGAGTAACTCGAAGAGCTAAAATCTTAAATAGTAATCTCAGTGAAAAAACTAATAATAAAGTTGAAAGACAGTGATGACATAGCAACGGGTGCCGCAATTTTAACCTTCGACCTTATCTGTCAACCAACGGATATTAAAATTGGATGGCTCAACTGCAAAGTTGAAGAATATATATCAAACCCTATGAGATGTCTGCATTGTTAAAAACTAGGACGTACGAAATAACATTGCAATAGGATAAGATTGCTACCTACCCCCACGCCATGAGCCATGCGAGAGGATATTTTGCATAAATTGCAAAGAAGATGCGCATACTTCTTGCGACTCAGCGTGTCCTACCTTCTTAAGCTACAATTCTGTAAATAGAATTAGAGAAACCCGTCGCTATACCACACGTGGAATTAGGCAGATTTTCAGGGACAATCCCACATTCCACCTTATAGAGGCACCAAAAGAGCACAAGCAAACAAAACCCACCATGGGCGAAAAAAGAAAATACGATAGAAACACAGCGATATCTCTCTCTCTCTCTCTCTGAAAACGAAAACGATTCCAACTCCCAAAAATGCAATTAACACAACAGACTCTAATTCTAATCCAAAGAAAAATACAACCCGCCAGTCACAAGAATTCATCAAACGTCAAATATCTTTTACAACAACTAAAACATCCAAAACTATCTCAATTAATTATAAACCAAAAACAACATGAACAACATCTTCAACGTCATCAGCAAACCTAGAACCAAAAGAAACACAAACAACTTTAACAACATCAACCTCTTTCTCTTCCAACAACACCTGATGAAATCAACACCAACACAATAGCTCCTCGCCTTCTCTGATACTGAGGACAGGGCGGAAGACTTAAAGGAACTGGAAGAGAGTAAAAAGAGGCGTGATGAGCTTACATTGAACAGTTCAAAACAAAAATCGCCGCCGAAGAAAAAAATAGAAACATAAACAACTGCAGCAACATCAAAGGAAAACTACAGCAGCAAAAAACACAGAAGCAGAAGCAGGGCCAGCCCCAGGCGGAGCTGCCTTCTACTTCTAAGGCAGCTCAAAAGCTGCAGAAGCAACAACATCACCAGCAGCAAAAGCAACAGCAACAACCACTAAAGTAGCAGAGACAGCAGCAACTTCAGATACAGTAACAACACCCATCACAGCAGGAACAACGACAGCAACAGAAATCCACAGAGAAGAAGGAGAGGTGCCCGCCTATAAACATCTTTGGACTAGAAACGAAGGACATTGGCAAAACATGTTAATTGGCCACAAGAAGTCCTTTTTATATTAAATATAAGGGTATGAACAGAATTTCGGTTCACTGTAACTCAGTAGCCGATTTTAAATGTGTTAAAGAGTCCTTAGCGTCGGCGGGGGGTCGTTTTTACACCCCAGAAAGTGAAAAAGGGCGAAATGTGCTCCTCAAGGTGGTTGATCCTTCTACTGACCCGCAGGAGATCCTCGAGGAGCTGCGCGCCCACAATAGCGACGAGGTCCACTTCGTAGGAGTAAAGCCCTTCAACACTGCGGCTACGAGGAAGAATAAGGAGGTCAAACTTCCATTCTTTCTGGTTCAGCTCTCCCATGGTAGCAAAGTCGAGAGCCTAAGGAAAATTCGATCCGTAAGCTCTCTAGCTGTTAAATGGAAAACATTAAGAAAGTCGGACCACGTCTTCAATGTGCGCAGTGTAGTATTCTGAGACATACAAGGGACAACTGCAATATGCAGTACTGAATGTACTGAATCCCACCAGAAAGGGAAATGCAGATTAGGCAAAGAAGAAGTTACTGACAGAGCCCTTCTCAGCTGTGTACTCTGCGGAGGAAAAGGACATCCCGCTACTGGGGTTGTCCTCGTATCCGAGAGCTCCGGCAAAGAGTTAAGGCTGCAAGGAACGCAAAAGCGGTAGAAGCCAGGCCAGTCGTCCTACTGCAACTACCGCTGTTACGCCGACTAACACCTACGCTCAAATAGCGTCAGGTACAAAACCGGCAGAACAGACAGTGCCAAAATGTTGTTCCGGTCACAGTGCCCAGACAGCCTACGGCAGATCCTAACTTAAAGGATGTATTGACCACCATTCAGTCAATGCAAGAGCAGATGATCGCTTTGCAGAAACAGATGGTAGATTTACAGACCAGTTTCCTACAGCAAACGGCCCGAGTAGACGTTACCTATTCGTCGCTGTTTAGCGAGCCAAATGCGCAACAGATATAATGGGCAAACGCGCAGTAGGACTCCTTAAGATCCTAGCAGTGAATGTCAATTCACTGATAAGGATCGAACGACAAATACAGTTTTTTCACTTCTTGCAAACCGATAATCCTGACGTGCTGATGGTTTGATAACTAAGGTTAACCAGTCGCGCAATCTCAGGTACAAAAATTACCAAGTAATAAGAAGAGACAAGCCTAGTTCCTATCGAGGGGGTGGGGTCGCCCTCTTAATAAAAAATAACATAAATCATAAGATCGTATACATCAATGTTGTGCGAAGGTTTAGTGTGCTGGAGGCTTGTATCGCGAGCATCCTTCTGCAAGGTGGAAAGCGGTTGTTTGTGATTGCAGTCTACACGGCAGATACTCGAAACTCAATTTTCATATCTGAGCTCGAGGCTCACTTTACTAGCCTTCGCCTAAACCTGGAGGAAAACTTTTTCGCTATTGCTGGTGACTTAAACGCAAAGCACGGCAAATGGGGTAACTGAATTCCAAACGAGAGGGGAAACGTTCTCCTAGAGTGGATAGAGTAAAATGGTATCGAGTTCAGGCTTGACTTACTTGCAACTGATAAACCATATTTTCTCGTAAGTGGGTCGTGTCTACATGCTATGCTTACAGACAAACGAATCACGATTTTGAACGTTACCCGGCGCATTGGAAAACAGCTGTGGTACAGCCCATTCCGAAAAGGGACAAAGATACTTCCATCCCGACAAATCTCTGGTCAATAAGTCATAAGCAAGGTTTTTAAAAAGACTGTCATTATAGACCTAAAAGAATGGGTCGAAGAACGTCAAATTATACCAGACAACCAATTCGGCTTTAGGGCGGGGCATGAAACCATACACGCCGCACCCAAATTGGTATCCGACATTCAGTGGAACAAGAACGAGAACCAATGCACAGGTGCTTGCCTGATAGACATGGAAAAGGCGTTTGACGCCGTTTGGTTAGAAGGCCTCTTCCTGAAGTAAGTCAGACTAAGCATAGATAAAACGCTGCTGTATATGATCTGTGATATGGTTACAAGTAGGAAGTTTGTTGTGAAAAATGGTAACGTTACATCCACCACAGTATTTCACATAAAAAATGATTTGCAACAAAGGGCCGTTGGTTCACTGATCCTTTTCGCTATATTTACAAGCGATCTTATTGGTTCCATGCCGCATTTAATCGCGTACGCCAATGATCTTATAGCGTACGGATCAGGCCCGAAAATTTAAGTTATAAATAACTTGTTGCAGCATGACTTTGACGAAATTCAGCGATTTTGCCACGACTGGATGTTGAAAATCAACTTGCGGAAGTGCGAAACTATCCTCTTTAGAACCCAGCTATTCAGGGCCCCAGGGGACACGAAGAAGTTTGGCATATTTGACCCGCGGTACCAGTGGTTAATTGTGCAAAATGAAGTTAGATATCTTGGCATTTGGTTGGACCGGTAAGCATGCAGATATAGCTCTGACAAAAGTTAAGAATGCTTTTGCTGCGGCAAGTTGATTGTTTTACAGCAGCCAACTTGATAACAGAGTAAAGGTGATCTGCTGCATGGCTCTTATACGGCCAATCATGGTGTACGGTTGCCGAGTGTGGTTCAATCTGAGTCCTTCCCAGATGGAAAAGATGAGGGTGTTTGAGAGGCAATGTCGCCGGGCCTGCCTCCGGTTGTATCGAACACCTGAACCCGATTACAAGAAATTCTCTCCCAACGAGGTTTTGTATAACGAGCAAATCTAATTTCATTATTGAGCTGACTTGAGGGCACATTGCACGAGCGATGACTTCATCCAACGGTCTAATCATTGAGGCGTATTACACCAACTTCATGTACCATGAAAAGGTGCGTCTGAACGGATTCATACCTCCTAAAGCGTTTCTCTATTTATACTCCAAAGGGCTGATTCAGAACACGCAAGGATGTCCTCTCATCTTCCATGTCTTACGCCGAACAGTGGATAGGCGGCTCCAATTCGAACCGGACGTCGCTCGTAGCCACGAGGAATTTCTTCGGTTCAGTAGGGCGATCTTCACCCGGGATAGGTATACATCTGATACTACGGAGCCTAGCTACTACTACTAGCGATCTTTTGTACTCCATGCCGCAGGTCGAAGTTATTAACAACCTGCTGCAACATGACTTCGAAAAGATTCAGCAATATTGTAATAGCTGGAAATTAAAAATTAATTTCAATAAATGCGAGACTATCCTTTTCAGGACCCTGCTGTTCAGGGCCTCAAGGGACACGAGGTTAAACTGGTGCAAGTTCCGCATTGTTGACCCACGGGGAGAACCGTTAGTTGTGAAAGGCTTGGTGAGATACTTAGGCGTTTGGTTGGACCAGTATCTATACTTTGACAAACATGTAGATGCTGCTCTGACGAAAGCCAAGAAAGCGTTTGCTGTGGCAAGAAGGCTGTTTTACAGCAGCCAACTTGATTCCAGGGTAAAGGTAATATGCTGGCACTCATCCGGCCGATGATGGCGTACGCTTGTCCTGTGTGGTTCAACGTGAGTTCTTCCCAGAAGGAAAAGATGAGGTTGTTGGAGAGCCAGTGTCTCAGGACATGTCTCAGGTTGTATCGAACTCCCTAATCTGAGTACAAGAAATTTTATCCCAACGAGACTTTGTACAACGAGGCAAACCTGATAAGGATTAATAATTTCATAATAAAATTGATTCGACGGCACGTCGCAAGGTCGTTGACTTCCACCAACAGCCTAATCTTCGGGGCTTACTACCCCAACTTGTTGTATTTCGAAAAGGTACGGCAGAATGGCTTTATTCCACCAGAGGTATTTCTTCATTTAGACATGATGGGCTTAGTTCAGGACAGGGAGGGATGCCCTATAATCTTCCATGTCGCACGCCAAACAGTGGACCGGCGACTTCTTTATGAACCGAACGTCGCTCGCAACCGCGAGGATCTGCTTCGGTTCAGTTCAGGAGAGAGTCTGGGAAAGAACGTCACCTGTACTGGTGGCTGTGTTAAGGCCGACCCCTGCC
Organism: Eristalinus aeneus; assembly: GCA_955652365.1. Classification (NCBI taxonomy): domain Eukaryota; kingdom Metazoa; phylum Arthropoda; class Insecta; order Diptera; family Syrphidae; genus Eristalinus; species Eristalinus aeneus. The sequence continues at coordinate 64,414,521 of OY019130.1, read as the reverse complement.
GCCGTTAAGGGTTCTTTAAGAGTTTTTCTTTTATTATGTGTACGGATATTGGTCAGCTGGGCAGTCTGTGGTCAGCTTTTTAGCTTTAGTTTTAAGTAGTTACTACTGTTTCGTCTTAGGTTTTATATATAAAAAAAAAAAAATAAAAAAAAAATTAAAATAAAAAAAAGGTGCACCACGGCGTATAGTCTCTATATGTTAGGCAAATAACTGATTCGCCCTGGTGCACGCGTAATAACGCCGGACATAGTTAAGGTATAGTATATTAAGTATTAGTATGTAAGAAACAATAAAAAAAAAAACGAAGTGCAGCTAAGTTTTTAATACTTTTCTTAGCATAATTTAAGTTTGGATTAAAGTTAAAAAAAAGAAAAACAAAAAGATGCCGAAAGGCAGTAAGATCAAATATGTTTAGATTAACTTAGAGCATCCGCATAGGGTCAGTAAGATAGATGTAAGAAAAGAATATGTTAAGCTAGTTTAAGAAAATTTGTCTAGCATATAAGTATAACCCTAAATTTTCATCAAATTTTCAATAAAACAAAACAAAAAAACAAAACATCTGATACTACAAAAATTAAAAAGCTGAGGTATCGGTCCCAAGATGTTCAATTACATTAAGGCATTTCTGTTCAACTGTAAGATTACAATCAAAACCAATAACACATACTCACCAAGCTACCCCCTCCACAATGGTATCCCACAAGGATCCCCCTTGTCTGTGATACTATTTATAATAGACTTTGACGACGTTAGTTCTATTATAACTAAATATAAACCTTTTGATCACTGTCTGTATGCAGACGACTTCTTCTTCTTCTTCTTGTGGCGCTACAGTCCGGGGTGCACCTGGGCCTCAACCAACATGCCTCTCCAGCCACCACGATCTTTCGCCAGCTGTCTCCAGTTGCGCACTCCAAGTTGGTTGAGGTCCTTCTCCACTTGTGTGCACCACTTTAGTCTAGGTCGTCCTCTGTTGCGTTGTCCCAAAGGCTCGGTTTCAAAGACTTTTCGGGCCGGAACAGTGGTGTCCATACGCTCTACATGGCCTAGCCATCTTAAGCGTTGTATCCGTAGACGCTTGACCAGGCGCATGTCGCTGTACTGCCTATAGAGTTAAAAAAAAATCTTCTCCTCCAAATGCTATCAACGCAAACAGGACCAAAAATCGCACGCAAAACTTTTCTCTCGAAAAGACTAAGGGCTTCCTCATCCGCCTTTGCTAACGTCCAAGATTCAGCGCCATATAGTAGGACGGGGATGATCAAGCTGTTATATAAAGCGAGCTTAGTCCTTCGAGAGAGGGCTTTATTACTCAATTGCCTCTTGAGCCCAAAGAAACAGCGTTTGGCAAGAGTGATTATGCGTTTGATTTCGGTACTGATGTTGTTGTCCCTGTTTACCGCGGAGCCGAGGTAGATGAAGTCCTTAACTACCTCGTAGTTTCTGCTGCCTAGTGTGACGCTCCGTTCGAGACGTCGATGTTGTGTGTCCTTCCTTGATGACAGCATGTACTTCATTTACCACTAGACCCATTTTAGCCGCTTCCGCTTCAATGCCAGAAAACGCCTCATTGACGGCTCGCTGTGTTCGTCCAATTACGTCAATGTCATCAGCGTAAGCTAACAATTGAACTGACTTCTGGAAAATCGTGCCTCTGGTGTTAGCTTGTGAGTTACGCACGATCTTCTCAAAGATGATGTTAAAGAAGTCACATGATAGTGCGTCGCCTTGTCTAAAATCTTTTTTGACATTGAAGGTCTCGGTGAGTTCGGTACCGACCTTGACAGAGCAGCGAGAGTTCTCCATCGTCATCCTACACAATCTGACGAGTTTGGTAGGAATGCCAAAGCTAGACATGGCACTGTATAGCTTGTCTCTATGCACACTGTCATATGCAGCCTTGAAATCGACGAATAGGTGGTGAGTGTCAATTTGCATTTCTTGGGTCTTTTCCAGGATCTGCCGTAATGTTAATATCTGATCTATTGTGGACTTCTCTGGCCTGAAACCACACTGATAGGGACCTATCATGTCATGGACAAATGGTTTCAGACGCTCACACAATACGGCAGAGAGGATATTGTATGCGATGCTCACTTAACTTAAACATACTAAATAAGTCTATCGATATAAATCGAACTAAGACATCCTTTTCTGAGGTACTTGAAGATATCATAAGTTGGTGTAATATTGCCGGAGCTAAGTTTTCACTTGATAAGGGCAAAACAGTGCATATATGCCAAAAAACCTCCGGTCGACAATTTACACTTAATGTAAATAACGTCAATTTGCAACATGTTAAGTAAGATATAATGATAATAATTATTGTTGCCGCTACAGTCCATAGGGGGACCAGGGCCTAGCTTGCTAATCAACTACTCGTGTTGTGCGCGCTACTGTTCTCCCACGAGTAGAAGGGACCCACAGTTTTTTGCCGACTCCAAACGGCGAAGTTTGAGAAGCTTTCTTAGACAGTTATTACTCTTTTAGTGTTATCAGCAGCTAAAAAGCAGTGGTCCGTGAAAAATTCGAGGTGTTCAGCAGGGAATCGAACCTATGGTAGACTTTTTGGCGTGTGAGCGTCGCACTCTACCCACTACGCCACGACGGCCACAAACAATAAATATAATGGTATATATGTTTATTATAAATTCTTCAATGAATACTCATTGGACATTCGATGTAGAACCTTATCTAACAACCGATACTTCAATTTGTCAAAAGAGCTGAGCTCAATATTATTGTTGTATGCAGCCGTAAAAATAACGATAAACAAAACTCTTCTTGTGCCTTCGAGAGAAAAATTTTTACGTGTGATACATTGTTACTCTGCAAATAGACATAACAAGAATTTAAGTGGCGAGAAGAAGAATTTAAGAAGACGAGAAGAGCCATTGGGACAACGCAACAGACGACGGAGTAGGCTAAGATGGCGCACACAAGTGGGAAAGGACATCAACCAACTTGTAGTGCGCAACTGCAGGCAGCTAGCGAAAGATCGTGCTATCTGGAGAGGCATGTTGGTTGAGGCCCAGGTCCAACCCGGACTGTAGCATAACAAGAAGAAGAAGAGACGAAAATCTGTTAACTACGTAACTTAAACCACACCAAACATATAGTAATCAACTATTAAGCTGGGAGAGAGTAGGCAGCTACTGATTAAGAATTGAAACTTTATGGGAAGGTCGGTAAGTTAAGTTTGTTGAGCAATGATAATTCCAATTCAAAAAATAATACGACTTGAACAATATAATATTGCAGCAATAGACAACACGTGAACCTGAATTCAACACCGTAGTTGTTACTCATTCAACGAGTCAGTGAGTCAACCGAACCAGGCAACAGTCTTTCAAATGCAACTTGCCACAGTCCCGAATTACAGTGTAAGCAGCTAGGGAAGGAATCAACAATCAGTCAGTTGCAAAAACGATTTAATTATAATCAACAAACCTAAGAATTAAGAAAAAATTCAATTAATAAATACTTAAGCTCAATAAAAACGCTCACGCTTACAGAACTGTTCTTCTTTCGAGTGTAACCGAAAATAGAGAATTTCGATGAACCTATTAAAAACCGCTTATTTAAGTCCTCTAACGTGCATCAAGTCACATAATTTGCTGTCTGGCATTCTAAAAAGACATAAATCAACTCATCGTAGTCGCCATAATGTAATTACTGTTGTAATCCGTCTCTATGGTCGTCTGGTATTTCTTGATCGAACGGGGAATTCCTTCACCGCCGAAATCTTTCACCACGTCACGTTAGACATGATTAGTCGCTTTATGACTTTATGATTTTGTTATTAATTTGGTCGCTTACGTAACTGTGAACGTTAAAAGATGGATGCGAGCTTAAAAAGGGGATATACTTTTGACACTACATACATACTTAAATCACAGGATTGTGTGTCGATAAAATAATGTGATAAATATAAGAAACAACTTTAGGTTTTAACAAAGTTATTCTCATTGAAACATTAACATATTTTTCTTAAATTATTCCGCATGGATATTTTTGTGATATATTACACAATCATTGAACAACATATCATCACCACTGCCAGCTTATTTTCCTTGATACTTGGGCGCTAATAAAAGCGAATAAGGGGAATCTTTTTGAGAATCTATTGTGTGATTTTGACGATATCTGCATGAAATGAAAAGGAAAAGAAAAGGCGTCATTGCCAGAAGACCACAACCTTAACCTTCCATTTTCTTACATACAATAAAGAAAAGACTTCAATAAGGGATCAGAAATTGACAGGTGCTGGCATATATTTCCAATTGCCTATAATCGCTTTTCTGAAGTTCGCTACAGGCTTATCATAATTTAACATATTAAAAATCATGTTTTATCAACAACACAGATTTACTTAACTTTTTGTCTTTCAGTCAATAAAACCACACTTTAAGTTGAGAAATCCACTGCTTGTCGCTCTTTGATCATTTTTCTGAGTATATAAGATTTTAGAAACTGTCCACTGAAGTAATAATATTCATGCACAGCCTTTTTTAAGGGTCAAGCGGCGTTCTTACGTGCAACTACTTCTTTGTGAGGTAGGATATAACATGATATTTACATATTTTTACTTTAATCAACCCATACACAGTGTACAAGTTATGTACAGTTACGAACAGAACATTAGGATAAAAACTTTAAACTTTCATAAAAAAACAAAGTATTTTGTCACTTTTAAGTTTTCTCATTTTATCTTTGTTTTACTGTTAAACAAATATCTTTTTCTTTAAAAACGTAAATAGGAAAGGGTTAAAACTATAATGCAACATTTTTTTATATTGGCTATGTCCCCGTACCCGAAATAAACAACACAAAGCAGTACAAACTAACACAATGTCTGTTCCCGTACAACGAAAAAATCGGTTTTGCGTCAAATGAGCGCTCTGTCGAGAGAGTAATATATTTCCGAACTCTGCGCATTTTAACACAAGAAATCTATGTGGTTGGTTTTCTGTCACAATAATAGGTGTGCGTACAGAGATAAGTGAGCATTGACCCATTATTTCTGTGTATATGTCTCAAATTTTATTGTTGCTTTTGTTTTCTGTATCGAAAAAGTGAATTTGACATTTCCTTAAGACATACTTTACACACTTGGCTTAGATGCGTTCCCGTACTTTGCCTCTTTCTGAGAAAGATTTACCGCCACTCCCTAACAAATAATAGACATCAGAATTTGGCACGGAAAGTACTGGAACACACCTATTACCTAAGTAATTAATTCAGTATCCTCTATTTTTAGCAACTACACTCTGGCATAGATTCGGTCAAACTGCGGCTTCCATGGCGTACAAATGTATGAATTCTGCTCTAGAACCATTTTTTATTTTAGATTTTTCTTAACCAAGTGACATTCTCTAGAAAATTTTCAGGGGGCTGAGGTCTGGAGACTAAGAGACCAGATCAAAGAATCTTTTACTCTGCCCGCCGTATGCTTCATAGCGCTATCATGCAAACTGTCACTGAAATTTTCCACTTGGCATACGAAATTATCACTTCTTTCAATATTTTGGTGATCAAATCCTTTTCCATGGACGTTTTATCCAAGATAGTCCACCACATGTTACACCACCTGACAAAGTCGACTCAAATGGAACAAGACAGGATATTCCATCAAAGCCTGAAAAGAAGTCAACTATACCCTACTATGTTGGAGACGAAGACAACCTCTTAAAATTTTCCGAGATGTTTTTTACGATGAAATTTATGAACTGTTGCGCACTGGAACAGAACTTGTCGGGCTACAATAAAATATGACGTAAGAGATTTTACTGGGATGGGAGCATTGGCAGCATAATTGGTTCTCAAGTTATTCAATTTTTTGCACCAAATCTAAACAGAGAAATTTCGTTTTATCTTCTCTCGGCCCACCTGTTTCGAAACATTTTGATACAATATTTTTATGCATAGAATTGGTTGAACAAAAGGTCAACAAATTTAATGACATGATTGTCCAAATAAGTCGAATAACTGAAAAGTGTTTCACTTCTACATCTCCTAGGGGGAAAGAAATAACTCACATATCCTCTGAAATTTTTTTTTTTATAACAAGCAGAAATAGGGATTTGATCCAACATAACTAGCTGGCCAGTTTATGGCATGATTAATTAACCGAATACCACACAAAACATTTCCAAATACCCTCAGGGAATGAAGCGTATCCTTCAAACTATGTTGTCTGCAGCCCTTTGCAAAATCCCATGTGCCTGACTTGTTTCTTTTCTCAATAACACTACTCTTACTGAGGCAAATGATTGCCCCAGGGCAATACCATGAAAAGCATTCATTGACAAATTCGAAGAATCTGGGCGGCTACGTACGGCTTAAGTCCGCCTTTGATTTCTCTCCTTCAAATGTTATACTTTTTCTGCCATTTTTCTCAAATGGGATGAAGTAATAAATGATTAGGCGATTTCATGGACCACCATTCTTTATCGTTAGATGGTCATCATTATTTAAGCGAGCAAAATAAACGAAGTGAGTGAGAAATTGATGAATTTGTATTAATTCTAATCGGAGCCATTCATCAATCATCTCACAGTCAACAGGCATTTATCAGCAACGATTTTAGAGGAAGATAATTGCTCTTGAAACTTTGCTGAATTGTTGATGCTAAAAGGTGGTACTTGATTTTTTTCAACAAATGTTGCATCGTGGAGAAAATAAGTGAATTTCAATAGAATTCCAAACCTAGCTGTCTTAAAACAAAGATGGACAAGTGTTTATTCAATAAATCGCTTGAGCAAATGAATCATCCGGTAAATGTCGACTTAGGAAGTGATTAATCATTTTGTTCCTTTCTTAAAGTCTGTTTTTATAGGATGAAAAATGCTAATGAAGTTTGCTTCGTGCCTTTCCTGAAAGCGCCTACAGGTCATCATAAGGACTTTTGGCAGTTAAGTGGAGGTTACGTTTACAATGTTGCCCCGATTGCAAATGATTTTGTATAGTAAATAAACATATTTGTGATGTGGCCTCCGTGGCGTAGAGGGTAGAGTGCAACACTCACATGCCGAAGGTCCAGGTTCGATTCCTGGACAGATAGAGACATGAGAATGGTCGGCAAAAACGGTTTGGACTATAATTTATGAGTGTATAAACACGTGTACAACACATGTAAACGTGTATGAAATATAGTTTTAAAGTAGAAAATGAGGGAAGCCATGACTTTCACAAAAGAACTGTGCCCTTCGAGGTTTTTTTTTAAATGCTACTTAAGAAAATCTAACATTTCAAAATTTTGATAGCAGACTTAAGGAGGTGCAAAATAGTTTTTGTTTTACTGTTGCTTAACATATCAATCAAGAAGATGTAACAGATTTCATGTGACAGCATATGACTACCAAAAGTATGAAAATTCATAACCCAAGCAATCCACTAGTGATTCCCCGTTTAAAATAAAATTCCCTGTTATCGACAGATGTTCTTTCATTGGCATCGACGTTATGCAATCGAGTCTGTCTAAGTATAATTAATTTAACTGGCATGATGAAGTAATCGCTCAACTTTATTCTTGTTGCCCATATTCTTTTTAAATTCTACAAACTCGAAACCAATTACCCGTGTGCGGCCACAGTATTGTACATATTGCCTTAAATGGCACGATATTCTTTAAAGGGTACATTAGTCCCCTATTGACATAAACCTCAGCTTGAAGAAGCCACGTTTCACTTTAACTTGCAAACACACGTGTAAGCAAACGTTAAAATTTCCCTTGAGTATGATACGTACCATAGCCTGGTAAAAATTACCCAGAGGGCACGTGGTCGTAACTGATCCTGTGGCGAGTAGTTACGGTCGAAAAACGTTTGCTTTTAGCAGAAAACAATTAAGTATAGCCTTGAACAAAGGCCAACCGACTGTGGCTCCTTCAAACATTCAGTGTATTTTGTGTTTCCGACATGTCATGTAGTGGTTACATATATAAATTACATTCCACAGAGTACTAAGGAGGAGTGCTCCCTATGATTTCAGACAACTTTACTTTGACATGAACATGAAATATGATTTGATTTGGTTGAGAGACTTTACTTTGTGCCATAACGTATGTCTTGTTTGAATATTTCTTTTATTTGTTGTGTTTTTCTTTGTTATTATATTGTCACCGCTGCCTATGAGTTCCTTATGAAACAAGAAGGACGAAGCTAATTATTCATTTTTCTAGAGGTAAGAGCTTGTTCTATACAAAAACGTGTATGGATGTCAAGAAAAATGTTGATGTATTGATTGTAATAAAATGAAAGTATTATTGTTCATTATTTATGACTTTTTTCAATCCCTCTTCCTTTTCTTTTCTTTCTACTGACAAATATGTGAAATATTTATTGAATGAAATCTAATCTAAGTGCAGCACGTGTCATTTTCTTCGACAACTCAAAAATATGAACTGATTTTTGAAAACTTTTTATTAAGTGAATTTTCCATGCGGAAAATCGTTCGTTTTTGACCGAAACAGGAGAAAGATACTTGTTGGGAAATTCGAACTGTATTGTGGATACACAAGAACCTCCTTACCAAACTCCAGGAGCTTCTCATAAAAGATAAATGCTCCTCTGTTGGCCAAGGTCTACGAAAAATAGAAAACAGAATAAAAGAGGAGTGGAGTTAAAGAAATGGGAAGTGACAGAAAATGAATCGTTACAGTTTTTCTTCATTTCATTAAATGATGCGCATCAGTTCACATGGGGATCTGGTCCTAGCTTCTTAACGAGTAGAAGGGACCTACAGTTTTCTGTGACGACTTTGAAAGCGAAATTTAAGAATCTTTTTCATATACAGTTATTTACTGATTGAATTGTGTGTGACGAGGTATTCAGCCTAAAAATCGAACTTGGGGTATTAAACGTATGAGTGCCGTACTTGACCCACTACGCCTCGGTGACCACAATAATATATATACATATGTAAAATGAATAATCACAAACGGAACTCGCAAAAGGTAACAAAATAATCTGTTTTAATAATCGCTTGCATTATTCTTAAGTTTTGATTTATTTGTACATAGTCCCTGTCAGATCATCGCGAATAGAGCATTAGTTGACCTGTTGTATTTTGCACGCGTCCAGCTATTTTTAGTTACGAAATCAATTTGTGATTTGTATGTTTCGATGAACATTTTTACAATGGAAATTATAAGCCCGTGTTTGCCAACATTAAGGTTTTCATATAAAGATTTAAAACTCTTTGGGAAAGATGCGAATAGAACCTTCGCCATTATTCTATTGTATAATTAAGAAATTATTTCAGGAAGGACGCAACACAGACTTTAAGAAACAACAGCAAAACAAAAAATAAGAGCCGAGAATATATTAAATTATTTTTCTATTGTTATATGATCTTGTTTTAAGATGCGTGTGCAGAATTAAAAAAAAAAGAAAGTACACATCAACTACCCCATTCAGCATTTTAGTCTTTTTTATAAAAAACTAAAATGCTGAAGCAAATGAGAACGGCCTTTAAAAATGTTAATTTCTAACTTTATTTTCGAAATTCATAAATATTTGTGTGTATAAGTTTTTCCAACACTGTACAAAGATGGCTCTCAATCAAGAATGATAGAAGAAGAGATTGCGCAATAGAGTGTTCAATTTTCTTTCGTTCTGCGCAGCTTACGACACGCGAGACTTCTGATTTGACAGCTCTTTGTTATTGTTTAATATCTTCATACAAATTGAAGCAGGAAAAGTTATTAGTTGATTTTTTTCTAATATTATTCATGTTTTAAGAATATTTTAACATAAAATAAGTTTTAAGTGTATATCCAATTGAGTTAATTTAACTATCAAATTACTTTCCGAACTATTAAGTCAAGCATTTTGCATGCAGTTTCGTAAAGCAATAATCATAATTGTTTAAAGTTTTAGAATTGTCATTAATAAATCAATTTAACTAAATCTTATTATTTCACATTTTATTTCCAAAAGAGTAATGTAACAACCACGTTATTGAAATAAAACACGAGATTTAAATTTTGAACGAGTGGACAATTTTATTATATTTTCTTTTTTTCTGAATTGAAACTCTGTAATTTCTTTGTTTAGTTTTCTTATCCTAAAATACATTCGTGCTCTAAAATAAAGCTTTTTTTATTTTCTCCCCACAGTTCACATTTTCGGTTAATTTTAAATGTGTCTTAAGATATTCGAGGGAAATCAAGAGGTCATCCCCATTCACACTTTCGAGAACTTGTTCGACTTGCTTGATGTGAACCATTAGTGCAAATGTGGATTTATCCAGGCCTCCTTCGTTGAGATGTTTAACCCACGTAAAAGTCGTGTCCTTATTTTGAAGAACACGTATGTCGGGAATTTCATCCCCCAACTTATGGCAAATGTACCCAGCCAAGTTTTCAAGCCCATCAGCTAAAGATTCCAATTCATTGTCCACCTGGCTGTAGACATCAGTGCTCGGAGAATTTAAAGTTATACTCTTAAGTATCGTACCTTAAAGTAAAAAGAATATTACCATATTTATATAATTCAGATATATATGTAGACAAAACATTTCTTGTAAGAGTACATTCGGAAACTAAGTCAGGCGTGTCATTCGAAGCAACTGTTTGGTCACCTAAATGACCTAAGCTGGCGGCTCTTGTTATTGCCTGAGCTATAGTGTGAGAAAAAGTTTTGTAGCCATTTTAGCTTTCTGTCTTTCAGTTCCAATAACATTTAAATGGCCTGCCGATATCTTATGGGTGACTGACATTCAGACGCTGTGCACGTTAGAAGCGTAAGGATTATGTTTTTTTTTTTACTTCCTTTCCATTTATTTTGTCGTGGTCGCCGTGGCGTAGTGGGTAGAGTGCGACGCTCACACGCCGAAGGGTCTAGGTTCGACTCCCAGTTTAACACAAATTTTTCTGATATTTCACGGCACCACCTCTTTCGAGCTGCTGACAACACTCAAAGAGTAATAACTGTCTAAGAAAGCTTCTCAAATTTCGCCGTTCGTAGTCGGCAAAAAACTGTAGGTCCCTTCTACTTGTGAGAGAATAGTAGCACGCACAACACGAGTAGTTGATGAGCAAGCTAGGCCCTGGTCCCCCTTTGGACTGTAGCACCAACAATTATTATTATTATTCCATTTATTTTAAACCCTTGGTCAATAAAATGATTCCGAAGGAGTTTAATCAAATGTCAATGCCACTGGTTTCTTCGCTAGTAGCTCTGCAATTATTTCATGTATTGACTTTGATTGCATTCTGATATCGCGGGATGAAGGAGCGACTATTGCTCGGTTGGATTGTTGGAATTGTTCCCGCCTTCAACTTATATCCATTATTTTTGCAAAGGCCTGTAATAAAATTGTGACTTAATATGTAAACAAATCATCTTGCCCATTTCAAATTGTAAGTTTCTTTCAAAACTATCCGCAGTAAAATGTGCAGTTATCCTTTCTCCTGCATAAGTGAATCCACTGCTTCCGTAGGATGTTCTGTTTTGGAACCGAATAAAACCGTACATTCGGTTTTCCCTAGTTGTTGTTTGCATTGCAGCCAAACACAGCACACCTCATTTTCAAAAATTTCTCTTTATTTAATTGTTAATAAATTAAAAAACATTTTAATTAATTAATAAACGCGCGGAAATCGCAGTCAAACCTGACATCCGTATATAAAAAGTAAACATCCGTTGTCTCAGCCTACGTCATCAAAAATTGACAGTAGGTGACAGACATGCGTAATGCGTAATCTGTATTTCTATCATTCTTGGCTCTCAATAATGTTCATACAAAATTTCAAGCTCCTAGCTCTATTATGTGATTTCATGCCAGCTTAAATGTTAATATGTCATGTGCGGTGTCTCCCATTTGAATACAGTGCATCACATTTTACGTCAAATTAAAGGGTAATTGACTTAAGTTTCTTATTATGTTTTCTTTAGTTTTGCTATCCTATGGTAAGTATCCAGTGTTCCATATAAGTCTTTTTAAAGAACCTTTTTCAAGAAAAATTTTAAAAACTATTTTAGAATACAGAAACAGTTTGATATTTTTCAAATTCCTGTAAAATAAAACTTATTCGATCGATGATTTTATTATAAAAATACGTTATTTCTCTTTTAAGATATTCGAAGTCATAGTACATCCTGTGACTTAGATTTAAAAACTTTGGTTTCGATTTTGATAATTAAGAGATCTATTATTGAAAATACAATAGAGGAATGCCTTTTCTAAATATCAGCAAAAGTAATTTATGCATAAGAACCGTATTATTTTTGTTCCGAAAAATTAAATCTCATTGCAACTAAATTCACATAGCATAATTTTAAGCGGTATTAAAATCCTTCTTTAAAGTGGCAAGCTTAAAACAATATTTTTTTCACTGCTTTTCCCTTAGAAAAACGAATAACTTTGATGCTACACTTGTTAATTAAGTTACAAAGACGATTAATTAGAGTTGTGGTTCGTTAATGGTGTGGTATTATATATATATACATATTGGTTTGTTTCACAAGTTTAATTATGCAAAAAGTAACACAGACACCCCTACTGCTTATTTTCTTTCCCTCTCTTCTCATGTAAAACTGAGCGTAGGATTATTAACTCGTTCGGAGAAATTTTCCTTTCTATCAAAACTGCGTGGGAAAACTTTTACTTTAACATTCCTTTAACTACACTCCACCTCTTGTGTGGTGTTCGTTACAACCCCAAACCCCCACTCTCTCAATATTTACCCGTACTCGAATGAAACTCGTGATGTTTACTACCTAAACAAAAATAGTTACCGCTTTAAAGAAGCACATAAAACACACACCCAAACTCTTCACCTCACAAACTCGTATGTATGCTGCTGGTAATAAAATCCACACCGGGAAACTGTCAAATACCAAGAAATTCTCAAATAACAGTTTACTCACTGAAGTCATTTCACCCATATCAACGTTTTGGAGTCCTTTAACCACAAAGTCATATTTTTCTCTCTTTCAAAAAAAATCCATACAAAATGTTACGTATCCGCCATAGTCATTAGAAGGAGACCTCCAACTCATGCAGCCACATACTTCACATTAAGTGCAAAATTAATAGGTTCCATATCCCTTAAGCGACGAGTGCCTGCAGATACATCAATCGATTATCACACACACATGCACTGATTGAATGAAGAAATTTCCTCCTTCAAAGCATCTTAATGACAGTGCTTTTAGACCGAAGCCTTCCAGGCGTCAGGAATGATACCCCAAGTATCATCGATCAGGCTTACCCATTGATGTCAGGTCGAACAATTCTAATTGACTATTCAATTGAGATTTAGTGTTCAAAGGAAATATATACGTGCACACTCCCTTTGATTTCATGGTGTATTGGACCTCCAATAGAAGCACCTGAAAATATAAATATAAAAGAAAAGAAAACTGTACAAAAAGCTGGGACGGTTTTGAAAATAATGAAACTCGTCTATATCTTGATCTTCAATTTTCAATATGGCATCGTGGAATAATAAGCAAATTTTATCAGGAACAGCTGTATTTCCATATACTTTGCATTGCATATTTACTACGAACTTAACTGTGTTTTGTCCGTCTTTTTATTCTAGCGACTTAAAAAAGTTGCTCGAAGAGAAGTTAAAATTCTTTATTTCATGAGGTGCAACCCGGACGATAAGGAACTTTCTTTCACTGATTAGACGTTAAATATAATATCTTTTAAGTCCGCCCTGAGTTACATGCATGCTCTCACATGCACTGAAACCTCAGCGTCAAACCAAAAACAGTACAACTACTTGCCATGCAAGAATATATGTATGTCATGCCGTGATGAGAGAATTGGTTGTGTCACGTGCGTATTCATTTTTGATAGTGTCTTATTCTCTCGAGTCAAATTCATGCTGTTGTTGTCTCTGTAAAGTTACGTTCTCTCTGTTAAGTTGATTTTATGTTAAGTAGCATTATTGTTTGTACCTATATTAAGAGATCTTTAGTCTGATCGCGATCGTAATATCCAGAAGACCATGAATTAATTTAAAATATTGTAAAAAAATGAAATGGTTAAAAAATTGTAGTACTAATAAAAAAAAGAAAAAAACTGAACTCTTATTCGTTTAAGTAAAAAACTAAATAATATTTTGGAAATAAATACTAAAATAGATATTTCCTGGCGCCGAGGATCGATTTTCAAACTTATTATCAAACTTATTTTCTACAGCGCCACCTATAAAAAGTTGCTGACACTTAAAATCTATCATTGTCATTAAAATTCTTACCGAGTTCCGCCGTCCAGAAACGTACAAGAACTCTTGGTCCCTTCTTCTCGTAAGGGAAAACACCTCATCTCTATTTTGTTTTGGTATTGTTTACTTAAAGTAAGATTTGCTTGTGACATCTGTGTGGTTATGTTTAAATCATAAGCAAATATGATTTCTTTAAAAACAAATTGTTTCTTGAAAACTAAATTTTAATAGAGTATATATTTGTCATCAGTGTATACTTCTGTTTTGGTTCATTGGCGAAAAATGTATTAAGAATTAAACAAGAACCGAAGCAAATATTAGTCAAAAGATGTAAAAGCTTGTTTATATGTTGGTGTATAGGATGCGTTCCCCAACTAAGTTCCGTCAACTTGGTTCGGATCATCAAAGATGTATACATTAGAGTTCCCTTTAGAAGACGGGCCTCTTTCTACTGGCATGTTCTGTAATGACATGTTAACACGACTGCAGCAGCTCATAAAATACAATTCCCCATCCCAATAAGTGATGTAAAACATCACTTAATAAGTCCATAGTCGACTATGGATTTTGTATCATCGGCGGGATCTATTGAATGATCTGTTTTGTATACATACGGTTTTTTTTCTTCTGTTGACGCAACATTTGGTTGAGCATTTAGCCTCTTTAAGTATCGTGCTTATGTAAGCTGCTTGTTGGCAAAAATTAAATACTAATTGCCTCTAGACTCGATTAAAATCATCCACGCCTGTCGTGCAACTGACGTAGAAAAATTTCTTGGCACTTTTAGTGACTGCACTTTTCATATAGAATTTGAGTCCCGCATACACTCACAGCATTGTTTCCGCAAACTGCGCTAATTTTTTGACATATTTTTGAAACTTCGCTTGCCCTCTATAGTAGAGAAAGTATTCCTTCGCAAATTTCACTAACATTAAAGTCAGCAAAACTTTTGAGGAATAACGCTCGTTGCTTACACTCGTGTTCGTCTAAAACAATCATCTACATAATTATCATTTTTAGACATGTTGCAAATAAAATTGAATTATAATGTAACTATTTTCTTTCTTTCCTGTTCCTTCTTTAAAATAAAATTAAATTAATTAGTTTTCAAAGAAATAGTGTTTAAAGAATTAGTGTTTAAAAAAAACCTTTATTGCCATAACTTTTTTGATCCAATGTATATGTTCCGACACAATCATAAGGCAAGTTCTTAAGAAAAGGTCCGTTTCACCAACGGTTTTCTTTTATGTAAAACTCCAAAATACCATCAAATTCAAACACCTCCATTTTCATATCCGGACTATGCTAATCAGTTGAGGTGGCAGTTAAAACCACGTCATCATGAAAGTGACATCGTTTTCAGAAAGTGGAGAATTTTGTTGACATTTGACAAATTTATCCCTGGGATTGCGGTAGTAAAATCAGGAAATGGATTTGGTCGTTATTGAAGTAATTCGATTTGATATAAAATTTCTTGCATAATAAGACAACAGAATTTCATTTGAAGCACAGGAAGGGAGGGAAGGTTAAAAAAGCCATCAGTCGTGCTTCTTTCAAGCGTGCCATAATTATTCAGAGATACTTCCAGTCGTCATTTGATAGAATCAGTCTTTGATTTGTTAAGTCGAAAAAGAAAGTGACAGAGGTCAAAATATCGCAATGAAAGTGGAATCAGTGAGTGGAATTGAGAGATTAAATTTGTGGTGTCATCAGTTTCATTTTTTCTCCGAATAATACATCCACAGTTGTTTGTCATAGGAAAACATTATACATGGTGTGGAGGCGTGGGAACAAAGCTTTTGGGAAACAGACAATATGCTGCAAGGTAAACGGCGGTAAATCTTTCTATTTTTTTTGCCATAACTCCTATTCATTACGAAGGATTCCTTTGAGATCAAAGATGCTTTTGGTGAGATGGTGTTTGTTTTGCGTGGTCCTCGGGAATGTATACGCGTGAGAAGAAGCAAACGTAATATAATGTGAACACAGTCTGCGTTCCATTATTAATCAGCCACGGGGAATTTGTGTCTTGAGATTTTTGACGTAGAAATGAAAAGGGGAAAACTTTCAGGAAGACAATGGAACATTGAAGATGTTAGAGAAGAGTGATAAAGCAATATAAGAGCCCCTTGGGTGCTTGAGTGGCTAACAACTCACTACTGTTCTGTCATTTAATACGAATTTACTTTTCTTTTGAAACATTTAAAGTCAGAGTATTGATTACTGGTTTATGAATTGACCTTGAAATACGAAAAGTGTTTACTTTTCAAACTTTGTGTTTATTACATCAAATACCGGGGTTATCAATTCAAAGAGCTATTCCAATTAATAAAAAAATAGCAAATACCCGACGTGGAAATATATCATCTGATTCACATTTGGTACGGAAGGGCGTAAGGAGTTTAATAATGATGTGGTGTGGCATCCCTGTCAATATAACATATCTATAAAGCATTATATGTATGTCGATAATAAAAAGTGAACGAGGATATATAATATAATATATAAAATATTAAATAAAGATATTTTAAATTCCAAGTAATTGGTTGTATCTATTTTTTTGCAATCGGCTACTACAAAATCAAAAGTGGGATAAGTGACCACAAATAAATAAAAGAAGGGAAGAATCAGAGTTTACTTATTTGGTATGAAGTTGACTGTAATTCTTGAACGCTCACTCTTAATAAGAAGGATATAAATCCAAGAATAGCTACGATTATTTTCTCGAACATTGTAAAGGTACAAGTAGGATTAAGTAGGATTTCTAATATTCTTGTCTTAGAAAAAAAAAATTGATCAAAACTTATTGTTTAACCAGCATAGGGATGAAATTATTAATGGACCAAAGCAGCTAGAAAAAGAGGAAAGTCGTTGGTATGAAATATCAACGGAAGTCAAGGAAGTTATAAGTTATCTTAGGTCATTTTTGCAGTTTTTATAGTAGGCCAAATACTATAAATTCAGATCGCAGTAGTGCCTTTACGGCAAAAGATTTCGACGAGTTCCTGAAAGCAAATGACGCTCGTCACATCAAAATCGCCTCAGGGTCACCTCAAGCGAACGGGCAGGTCGAAAGAATTAATCGAAGCTTAGCTCCGATGATTTGCAATAATTCACTAGTCCAGTTTAACTTCTGCCTTAGACGGGGTTTTGCCAGACATTGAATTTAGTATGAATAACATCATCCATCGAAGTGTTGGTACTACCACTAAAGAACTATTATTTGGTGTTATTCAAAGAGGAAAAGTGATTAATTTAATGAGAGAAGAATTAGAGAAGGTAAATGAGTGTAAATATAATCGTGATTTAGTTGGAATGAGGACAAGAGCGGCAGATAAGATGAAACGTTGTCAGAACTATAATGAACAGCGGCGGGGCGTTCAGATTGTAAAAAGAAGGTGAATATGTAATGATTATAAACTTTGTAAGCAAAGTAGAAACATTATTCCAAAATTCAAAGGCCCTTATGAAATAAAAAAGGTTTAAGCAAATGATCGATACGTTTTGAGAGATTTATAAGGTGTCCAGTAAAGTCAATTCCCGTTCGAAGGCATATGAGAAGCCAACAATATAAGACCATGGCTTAAAGATGGGAAAGGATAAATCGGGACGATTTCAGTCAGGATAACCGAGATGTGACATCCCTGTCTATATAACATATCTGCAAAGCATCATATGTATATCATAAAGTATAATATTAAGAGTAAAACAATCGAATCAGTCGATAATAAAAAGTGGGGGAGGACAGTCGTCGTCATTATATTATAAAATTAAATAAAGATATTTTAAATTCCAAGTAATTCGTTGTGTCTCCTTTTTCGCAATCGGATATTACAGTGGAAACAATTACTGCCGCGCATGCCAATTGTAATTTTCGAAGAAATAGCAGTGACATTTCCGACGGCAAATGCATTCTCAAATGCATTTTTTTCTATCCTGTTGGTATTTTTTTTATTTTGTTTCTGTCAGTCGTGCTTTGGGTGCATTACGACCTGAACATGTTTTCTCGCCAGCTGGTTTTACTCGTAATTCAACACACTTAGCTGATTGAGCCCTTCTGCTTTCTTTGTGGCCGTGTTCAGATGCATAATTCATTGACATAGATTTTTTGAATTTGCGGTCGGATAACCGTTCTACATGATCAAGCTTGCTTTTACGTTGCAAGGGTAAGCGCTTTACCTTCTATAATTATGTTCCCTAATTGTTCCAGTAAAAGGACTTTTAACCATGCAAGTCAAACACGATCTTAAATCAAGACATACTATTAACCTTATAAAAATATACTCGTTTTAACTGAAAAAAAATGCAAGTAAATTGTAAATATTAAGAAACTTACACATGTTCAATTTATTTCTCTAATCCAAACGGTAACTTTTTTAACTAATTCAAAAATGTGTGATTGTCTTCCGCTGGGAAATACAATATATTGTAGTTGCAGTATTCGTCATATCAATTTTGTTTTAAAAAGGACAGACGGGCGAGTCATATTTTAGATGTATAGTTAGTTTATATAATTTAAATTTAAAAAAACGTATAATTATTAAATTCACTCATTTCAAGATTTGTGAAGAGTATGTAGTTTTATCTCCAGATCCAACTTTAAATGATTTGAGCTCAGTAATCAAATCTAAACCTTGCAAAATATATTCATACCCAACCAAACTACACATAAATCGCTCGACAGCTGACAAAATGACCGTCAATTAACTTAAATTTATTTTCCTCTCTTAAGAAAAAAAACCTATTACGCTTGAATCCGAAAATTCAATTATTTTCAATGAAAAAGAATATATTTTTGAAAAAATTTAATTTCAGTCTTCTTATCTTCTAGAATAGGCTTGTCCGTAAAATGTGACGGATTAACTGGTGACGACCCCAGCAAACGTATTAAGGACAACGATTTTCGGTTTCGCACGTGGAATGTGATGTCCCCGTAACAGGGGACGTGCAGCCGAACAACTTGCGGAAGCCCTTGATTGCTACAAAGCAGGGATTACCGAAATCCAGCGATGGGATGGGTCCGGCAAGAAAACGATGAACATCTGCGACATCTACTACAGTGATTCCTACAGAGAGAGAAGGCAGCGCTTATTCGGATGCGGATTTGTTATTCGAGGCAGACTTAGGCAAAAAGTCTTGAGCTACGACTCCGTCAGCGAACGCTTCATGACGCTTCAAGGCAAAATTCGGGAACATCAGCCTAACTTGCGCTCACTCCCCGACGACATACGATTGATGCCCCAGCCACGACACCTAAATCGTTCTAGGAGACTTCAACGCAGAGAAAGGAGGAAATCTTAGCTGGAGTCATCGGTTACTACAGCCTGCACGACAACGGTCGAGGAAATGGAAAGGTGTTATGGCAGAAATGAAGTTCGAAAGTTTTACCGAAAGGTACAACAGCTATCCGGAGGATACAAGGTTTGGACCGAAGCCTGCCGGGATCAAAATGGACAACACGTGATAGAGTCGCAGTCTGTGCTGAGAATCTGGAAGGATCATTTCTGCAGACTTCTTAACGGCGATGACGGCCCCAATTCCGATGTTAGGCAGAATGTTCTACTCAATTTGGACGATTATAGACAAGAATTTTGTCCCTCCGACTTAGACGAGGTGAAGATAGCAATATCCAAGCTGAAGTTGAATAAAGCTGCTGGAGCGGACGGACTGCCCGCAAAACTATTTAAAGCAGCACGTGTAAAATATGGTCGGAGGAAAGCATGCCCGATGAGTGAAATCTCACCGTTGTATTTTAACCTCTTTGACTCTCGCCTCTTAACCTCTTCAACCTCTTTGACAGCGCCAATTATTGAAGAATCAGCCTTTCTAACACCGCCTACAAAGCTTCCCTGCCGTATTATGCGAGCATCTGAAACCGTTTGTGCATAACCTGATAGGCCTCTATCAGTGTGGTTTCAGGTCAGGGAAGTCCACGATAGACCAGATCTTCACTTTACGGTAGATCCTGGAAAAGACCCAAGAAGTGCGATTTTAAGGCAGCATATGACAGTGTGCATAGAGACGAACTATACAGTGCCATGTCTAGTTTTGGCATTCCTACCAAACTCGCCAGATTGTATAAGATGACGATGGAGAACTCTCGCTGCTCCGTCAAGGTCGGTAACGAACTCACCGAGACCATCAATGTCGAAAAAGGTTTTAGACAAGGCGACGCACCGTCATGTGACTTTTTCAATATCATTCTCGAGAAGATTGTGCGTAACTCACAAGTCAACACTAGAGGCACGTTCTTTCAAAAGTCAGTTCAATTGCTAGCTTACACTGGATCACTCTTACCAATCGCTGTGTCTTTGGGCTCAAGAGGCAATTGAATAATAAAGCCCTCTCTCGGCGGACTAAGCTCGCTTTACGTAAAAGCTTGATCATCTCAGTCCTACTTTATGGCACGGAAACCTTTGCGTTACCAAGGGCGGATGAGGAAGCCCTTAGTCTTTTCGAGAGAAAAGTTTTGCAGTTTTGTTTGATGGTATCTGGAAAAGAAGATTTAACGACGAACTCTATGGGCGACATGTGCAGGTCAAGCATCTACGAATACAAAGCTGTAGCGCCACAAAAAGGAGAAGAAAAATTTCATAATAATTCACATCTTCTGCGTAGTAATTGCCAAAGAGTATGTCGTTGAAAGCCGGAATTACGCAACAAGGATACTTCTCATATAAGAAATCAATGATCAGTCATCCAATGTGGTTTATTGCTCTCCGTTTGTTTGACCCACATTTCATCCAAGTCATAACTTTAAATCGTTAACCTAAGAATAAAATATTTTATTATTCCATCAAATCGATCCGAATTGACTTCAATCGTCCCCATATTGGCATCTTCAAAAAATACGAACCAATGACATTTTTCACTTCATGTAAATGCGATGACACCATTGCGATGGGGATGCTGCTTTTGTCTACTTTTTCGGTTTAATTTATTCCAAGTAAGAAGTGTACGCATTAACTGAAAAAAATGTTTTTGAAAAAGGCCACATCGGCCTCCACTTTCCACTTCCACTTTCCACTTTCTTACTCACCACGTGGAAAATAAGTGGAAATCGCTCTGCATTCTGTGTTAGACCAACCCGAAAAGGTTCACGAATGCTTGCGATGGTATGATTCCGCTGGGTAATGTGCATTATTCAGTACATTTTGACTAGGATTGTGTAGATCTCTACCGTCTTATTGTAATATGATGCAGAACTATATGTGATATCCCGTCCAAACTAGTCAATATTATGTTTCTTAAGCTATTGAAGATCTCTTTATCTCCTTCTTCGAAATGAAAGCATCCCGTTCTTGAATCTGGTAATGACGATTGACGATGATTCTCAGAACGCCACTGTTCTTCAGGTCGTAGTTCGGCCTATGCCATTTGAGGATCATACACTTCCTGGAAAACAGCTCCTATTACTTTTCTTGGGTATCATCAACAATGGAAAATTCGTCTTCAAGCATGACTCCATTTGGATCTATGTCAACCGAAGTCAATATGTGTTCCTTGACGGTTTTTCTGTTTAGTCGAATAACCTCAAAATTATTTTGACTCCTCATCCCCCTTCTAAAGAATTTGTTGGCTTGGCCAAACCCACTCGGGCCATTTGAGCGCACTTTGACATTCTTGCTTCCCCAATACGAATTAAGAACAATTCCGTATTTCATCCGAATCAACGACGCAAAGCGTGTGTGCGATGTCTTAAATAGTGACAGCATTTCATTTTTTCAAAAGCGTCCTGTCGATTATACGTTTAATTGCGTTGTATTGTATTAGGTACCTTCCTCGGTCATCACTTCACTGTTTGGAGGTGGTGTCATGTTGCTCGAACGAACAATATCAGACTTGGCCCTGGACACGACACCTTAAATCCCTTAGAATACCCGGAAATTAATCAATCACAACTTAAGCGATAAGACCCCTCCCTAAGCTAAAAGTGTTATCGTTTGACTTAAAATTTTTGTAATAAATTTTAAAAGTTTAAATGACTTTATAAAAGACTTTGAATAACTTTATTAAAGACTAGCAACTACAATTTAAACCACGAAATGAATAGATCTGGTTTAGAATTAACACTTTTCTTGGTCAAAGTGTTTTATTGTTTTCGAATATGAAATAATAAAACATTAACTTCCGCAAGGTAGCCTTTTTTCATTACAATACCAAACAAACAGGTCCACTCTACTCGCTCCACATATTAAACATCTCACATTGTATGCGCATTTGAGTGATAGGAAAATGGTCAAATTTCGAAAGTTTATGTTTATTTATTTATAAGTGTTTTTAAAAACATTAAGAAAACGACCGTATGGAAACACACCCTCCTATTTTCAACTTAATTGTTTTGCAGTGCGGGCAAATAAATTGAGGCATTCACTGGAAATTTATATTTGCAAAGTTGCGACAAGGGAAAAAATAGGCAACAAACTGACATGATGGTTGATGTGAGCTACGACGTTTGGATGGAATAGGATTTTAATTAAACATCACTCGGTCACCATCCGGGTTGGTCTATAAATCTGAATCTAAATAGAAACCGCAACGGCTCCCAATACTCATTCATGCAGAAACCACAAACTGATATTTGAGCCCAAATAACTTCTACCCACTCACATTGTGTGAATGGAATTCGCCTCTATGCATGGTCACTGCGGTTTCTCTTAACTGTGTGGACTATATTGCCCTTGAAATAGACTTTCTGATCTACTGTTTTAGGTATTCTTCTTCTTAAAGCTCTCATCATTGCAGTCAGTATTTATAAAGTGCTCTGTCTTCACTTTTGGATGACCGATTCAGTAATTCTATTTAAAATCTGAACGTGATATGATACGTTTCGTCTTCTGTTTCGTGCTTATCATCGCGCGACCACATCTGGCGGAAAAAAAATTCTCATCAATCCTCTAAATTTGTTGCCAGTTCTCTGGCAGTAAAAAGCACACTTAAGACGCAGCTTTAAAATAAAAACTCTACAGCATTTGTGAAAGAGCGCTAATAGAACTACGGCAAGGACGCGGTCTTTTTTATTTCTCTTACTACTTCTTCTTCTTCTTCTTGTGGCGCTACAGTCCGGGGTGGACCTGGGCCTCAACCAACATGCCTCTCCAGCCAGCACGATCTTTCGCCAGCTGTCTCCAGTTGCGCACTCCAAGTTGGTTGAGGTCCTACTTCACTTGTGTGCGCCACTTTAGTCTAGGTCGTCCTCTGTTGCGTTGTCCCAATGGCTCGGATTCAAAGACTTTTCGGGCCGGAACAGTGGTGTCCATACGCTCTACATGGCCTAGCCATCTTAAGCGTTGTATCCGTAGACGCTTGACCAGGCGCATGTCGCTGTACAGCCTATAGAGTTCGTCATTAAATATTCTCTTCCAGATGCCATCAACGCAAACAAGACCAAAAATCGCACGCAAAACTTTTCTCTCGAAAAGACTAAGGGCTTCCTCATCCGCCTTTGCTACCGTCCAAGATTCTGCGCCATATAGTAGGACGGGGATGATCAAGCTGTTATATAAAGCGAGCTTAGTCCTTCGGGAGAGGGCTTTATTACTCAATTGCCTCTTGAGCCCATAGAAACAGCGATTGGCAAGAGTGATTCTGCGTTTGATTTCGGTACTGATGTTGTTGTCCCTGTTTACCGCGGAGCCGAGGTAGATGAAGTCCTTAACTACCTCGAAGTTTCTGCTGCCTAGTGTGACGCTCCGTCCGAAACGTCGATGTTGTGTGTCCTTCCTTGATGACAGCATGTACTTCGTTTTGCCCTCATTTACCACTAGACCCATTTTAGCCGCTTCCGCTTCAATGCCAGCAAACGCCTCATTGACAGCTCGCTGTGTTCGTCCAATCATGTCAATGTCATCAGCGTAAGCTAGCAATTGAACTGACTTCTGGAAGATCGTGCCTCTGGTGTTGACTTGTGAGTTACGCACGATCTTCTCGAGGATGCAGTTAAAGAAGTCACATGACGGTGCGTCGCCTTGTCTAAAACCTTTTTTGACATTGAAGGTCTCGGTGAGTTCGGTACCGACCTTGACGGAGCAGCTAGAGTTGAATGCCAAAACTAGACATGGCACTGTATAGCTCGGCTCTATGCACACTGTCATATGCAGCCTTGAAATCGACGAATAGGTGGTGAGTATCAATTTGCATTTCTTGGATCTTTTCCAGGATCTGCCGTAATGTGAAGATCTGGTCTATTGTTGACTTCCCTGGCCTGAAACCACACTGATAGGGACCTATCAGGTCATGGACAAATGGTTTCAGACGCTCACACAATACGGCAGAGAGGATCTTGTATGCGATGTTCAGGAGACTAATCCCTCTATAGTTGGCGCAGTCAAAGGGGTCTCCTTTCTTGTGGACCGGGCAAACGACGCTGAGATTCCACTCATCGGGCATGCTTTCCTCCGACCATATCTTAAAGATGAGCTGGTGCATGCGCCCAACCAGTTCATCTCCAGCTGCTTTAAATAGTTCTGCGGACAGTCCGTCCGCTCCAGCAGCTTTGTTCTGCCTAACAGCGGGATTTGGGTCTTCATCGCCGTTAAGGAGTCTGCAGAAATGATCCTTCCAGATTCTCAGCACAGACTGCGACTCTACTACTAGTTGTCCATTTTGGTCCCGGCAGGCCTTGGTCCGAACCTTGTATCCTCCGGATAGCTGTTTTAACTTTCGGTAAAACTTTCGGACTTCATTCCTGCCAAAGCGCCTTTCCATTTCCTCGACCGCGCGCTTCTCATGCTCCTTCTTCTTCCTTCTGAGAAGCCGGTGCTCTTCCCTTCTTCTCTGTTCGTAGAGTTGAAGAACAGCTCGCGTTGTTCGATGCAGCGTCGCTTTATAGGCGTCTTGTTTAGCTGCGTGCGCTTGCCTGCACTCGTCGTCAAACCATGGGTTCCTTCTGGGTGGTGACGTGAAACCCAGCACATTAGTGGCAGCATCTTTGATGGCTTCTTGACAGCGTTTCCATTCTTCTTCTATGCTTAGTGCAGGAAGCGTCGAACTCTGAGCGAGTTTCCGGGAGACTCGGTCGGCAAAGTTCCCAGCAATCAGCTGCGATTGTAGCTTTTCGACGTCAAACCGTTTTGGCCTTTCTCGACTCCGTTGCTCTCTCGATATCCGGGTTCTTACCTTGGCTACAACAAGGTGATGATCCGAGTCAAGGTTTGCACCTCGGAAGGTTCGGACATCGAGAATACTGGAGGAGTGTCTGACGTCGATCGCAACGTGATCAATCTGCTTGACGGTTGACTGATAAGGAGATCGCCAGGTTCCTTTGTTAATGTCCAGGTGTGGGAACTGCGTGCTAGCCACAGAGAGGTTTCGCCCTGAGGCGAAGACCAACAGCCTGTGTCCGTTTCCGGATGTGTTGTCGTGCAGGCTGTGTTTACCGATGACTCCAGCAAAGATGTCCTCCTTTCCCAGCTGAGCGTTGAAATCTCCTAGAACGATCTTGGTGTCATAGCTGGGGCATCGATCGTATGTTCTTTCTAGGAGATCATAGAAGTCATCCTTGATGTTGTCATCTTTCTCCTCTGTCGGGGCGTGAGCGCATATTAGGCTGATGTTCCCGAATTTAGCTTTGATGCGGATTGTCATGAGGCGTTCGATGACTGGGTCATAGCTCAAGACTTTTTGCCTAAGTCTGCCTCGAACAACAAATCCGCATCCGAATAAGCGCTGCCTTCTCTCTCTATAGCAATTGCTGTAGTTGATATCGCAGTTCTTCATCGCTTTTATGCCAGGCCCATCCCATCGCACTTCCTGGATGGCGGTTATGTCAGCTTTGTAGCTGTCAAGGGCCTCCGCAAGTTTTTCGGCTGCACGTGGCCTGTTAAGGGACCTCACATTCCACGTCAAAACCGAAAATCTTTGTCCTTTAAACGTTTGCTGGGGTCGTCGACAGTTTATCCGTCCTTATCCGAGGCATATCGGGTTTTCTGAACTATATTATTTTTACGTGGTGAGGAAGTTACCCTCACGCACAACCCACAGACTGGTAGGCCAGGCCCATTATTTAAATCCTCGGGTAGAGGAGGTCGCTGCATACATTAGTTCACTATACAACGGGTGTTGTGATGGCTATCCAGGGGGCGCCGCGTGGAGGCTGTATGTCAACTTGACCTGTGCACTAACGAGGATTGCCTTGGCAGCTCGCCATATTGAGCGCAATCAACGACGTTACATAGTGCATAGGCCCATGCTCCCCATTTCTGTAACTACAGTGGAAACAATTACTGCCGCGCATGCCAATTGTAATGTTCGAAGGAATAGCAGTGACATTTACAATTTTCAAAAGGCAAATGCATTCTCAAATGCATTTTTTTCTACCCTGTTTGTATTTTTTTTTATTTTGTTTCTGTCAGTCGTGCTTTGGGTGCATTACGACCTGAACATGTTTTCTCGCCAGCTGGTTTTACTCGTAATTCAACACACTTAGCTGATTGAGCCCTTCTGCTTTCTTTGTGGCCCTGTTCAGATGCATAATTCATTGACGTGGATTTTTTGAATTTGCGGTCGGATAACCGCTCTACATGATCAAGCTTGCTTTTACGTTGCAAGGGTAAGCGCTTTACCTTCTATAATTATGTTCCCTAATTGTTCCAGTAAAAGGACTTTTAACCATGCAAGTCAAACACGATCTTAAATCAGGACATACTATTAACCTTATAAAAATATACTCGTTTTAACTGAAAAAAATGCAAGGAAATTGTAAATTTTAAGAAACTTACACATGTCCAATTTATTTCTCTAATCCAAACGGTAACTTTATTTACTAATTCAAAAATGTGTGATTGTCTTCCGCTGGGAAATACAATATATTGTAGTTGCAGTATAATACTGTGACACCGGTGAAATATTTTGTTTTTTTGTCCTCTTCGTCATATCAATTTTGTTTTAAAAAGGACAGACGGGCGGGTCATATTTTAGATGTATAGTTAGTTTATATAATTTAAATTTAAAAAAAACGTATAATTATTAAATTCACTCATTTCAAGATTTGTGAAGAGTATGTAGTTTAATCTCCAGATCCAAATTTAAATGATTTGAGCTCAGTAATCAAATCTAAACCTTGCAATATATATTCATACCCAACCAAACTACACATAAATCGCTCGACAGCTGACAAAATGACCGTCAATTAACTTAAATTTATTTTCCTCTCTTAAGAAAAAAAACCTATTACGCTTGAATCCGAAAATTCAATTATTTTCAATGAAAAAGAATATATTTTTGAAAAAATTTTAATTCAGTCTTCTTATCTTCTAGAATAGGCTTGTCCGTAAAATGTGACGGATTAACTGGTGACGACCCCAGCAAACGTATTAAGGACAACGATTTTCGGTTTCGCACGTGGAATGTGATGTCCCCTAACAGGCCACGTGCAGCCGAACAACTTGCGGAAGCCCTTGATTGCTACAAAGCAGGGATTACCGAAATCCAGCGATGGGATGGGTCCGGCAAGAAAACGATGAACATCTGCGACATCTACTACAGCGATTTCTACAGAGAGTGAAGGCAGCGCTTATTCGGATGCGAATTTGTTATTCGAGGCAGACTTAGGCAAAAAGTCTTGAGCTACGACTCCGTCAACGAACGCTTCAAGGCAAAATTCGGGAACATCAGCCTAACTTGCGCTCACTCCCCGACGACATACGATTGATGACCCAGCCACGACACTTAAATCGTTCTAGGAGACTTAAACGCAGAGAAAGGAGGAAATCTTAGCTGGAGTCATCGGTTACTACAGCCTGCACGACAACGGTCGAGGAAATGGAAAGGTATTATGGCAGAAATGAAGTTCGAAAGTTTTACTGAAAGGTACAACAGCTATCCGGAGAATACAAGGTTTGGACCGAAGCCTGACGGGATCAAAATGGACAAATCGTGATAGAGTCGCAGTCTGTGCTGAGAATCTGGAAGGATCATTTCTGCAGACTCCTTAACGGCGATGACGGCCCCAATTCCGATGTAAGGCAGAATATTCTACTCAATTTGGACGATAATAGACAAGAATTTTGTCCCTCCGACTTAGACGAGGTGAAGATAGCAATATCCAAGCTGAAGTCGAATAAAGCTGCTGGTGCGGACGGACTGCCCGCAAAACTATTTAAAGCAGCACGTGTAAAATATGGTCGGAGGAAAGCATGCTCGATGAAATCTCACCGTTGTATTTTAACCTCTTTGACTCTCGCCTCTTAACCTCTTCAACCTCTTTGACAGCGCCAATTATTGAAGAATCAGCCTTTCTAACACCGCCTACAAAGCTTCCCTGCCGTATTATGTGAGCATCTGAAACCGTTTGTGCATAACCTGATAGGCCTCTATCAGTGTGGTTTCAGGCCAGGGAATTCCACGATAGACCAGATCTTCACTTTACGGTAGATCCTGGAAAAGACCCAAGAAGTGCGATTTTAAGGTAGCATATGACAGTGTGCATAGAGACGAACTATACAGTGCCATGTCTAGTTTTGGCATTCCTTCGGTAACGAACTCACCGAGACCATCAATGTCAAAAAAGGTTTTAGACAAGGCGACGCACCGTCATGTGACTTTTTCAATATCATTCTCGAGAAGATTGTGCGTAACTCACAAGTCAACACTAGAGGCACGTTCTTTCAAAAGTCAGTTCAATTGCTAGCTTACGCTGATGATATTGACGTGATTGGACAAATACAGCGAGCTGTCAATGAGGCTTTGGCTGGAATTGATGCGGAAGCGGCTAAAATGGATCTGGCGGCAAATAAGGGCAAATTAAAGTACATGCTGTCATCAAGAAAGGACACACAACATCGACGTTTCGGACAGGGGGTCACACTAGGTAGCAGAAACTTCAAGGTAGTCAAGGACTTCGTCTACCTCGGATCCGCGGTAAATAGGGACAGCAACATCAATGCCGAAATCAAACGCTGGATCACTCTTACCAATCGCTGTGTCTTTGGGCTCAAGAGGCAATTGAATAATAAAGCCCTCTCTCGGCGGACTAAGCTCGCTTTACGTAAAAGCTTGATCATCTCAGTCCTACTTTATGGCAGGGAAACCTTTGCGTTACCAAGGGCGGATGAGGAAGCCCTTAGTCTTTTCGAGAGAAAAGTTTTGCAGTTTTGTTTGATGGTATCTGGAAAAGAAGATTTAACGACGAACTCTATGGGCGACATGTGCAGGTCAAGCATCTACGAATACAAAGCTGTAGCGCCACAAAAAGGAGAAGAAAAATTTCATAATAATTCACATCTTCTGTGTAGTAATTGCCAAAGAGTATGTCGTTGAAAGCCGGAATTACGCAACAAGGATACTTCTCATATAAGAAATCAATGATTAGTCATCCAATGTGATTTATTGCTCTCCGTTTTTTGACCCACATTTCAACCAAGTCATAACTTTAAATCGTTAGCCTAAAAATAAAATGTTTTATTATTCCATCAAATCGATCCGAATTGACTTCAATCGTCCCCATATTGGCATCTTCAAAAAATACGAACCAATGACATTTTTTTACTTCATGCAAATGCGATGACACCAATGCGATGGGGATGCTGCTTTTGTCTACTTTTTCTGTTTAATTCATTCCAAGTAAGAAGTGTACGCATTAACTGAAAAAAATGTTTTTGAAAAAGATCTTTGTTCATTGTTTGTTAATGGGCTTCAAACGTTGAACTGTACAAGATATGAGATGCAGAGTAAAATAAGAATAAGCAAAAAGCTATGGGTTATCTTGTATTTCTTTTTCTTTTTTGATTTTTTTCTTATATTATTTTAGAAATAGCTACAAGAATCCTTAAACTAGATGCAGCAAATCTTTAAAACTATTAACTATCCGTATGTGAGCTCTCGAAGCAACGTTTTTAATTATTTGTTGTTCGGTGTTAGACTTTTTACTTGTGTTTTGTCTTATTAAATATATTTATTTGAACTAATTACTGATTGAAACTTAGAAAACTGAGACATTTAACAAATTTAACATAACAACTATAGCTGGGATGGCATTTATGCATTTCTAGCCATCAATAGAACACCCGGTTTTTTGACATTCCGCTCTGTTACGAAAATGGGTGGATTTGCTGAACCTATATTATACGCCTTTCCACTTTCTCACTCATCACGTGGAAAATAAGTGGAAATCGCTCTGCATTCTGTGTAAGACCAACCCGAAAAAGTTCAAGAATGCTTCCGAGGGAATGATTCCGCTGGGAAATGTGCATTACTCAGTACATTTTTGATAAGTATTGTGTAGATCTCTACCGTCTTATTGTACTGTGATGCAGAACAACATGTGATATTCTGTCCATTCTAGTCAATGTTATGTTCCTAAACTATTCAAGATTTCTTTAAGCTCCTTCTTCGAAATGACAGCAATGTTTGCTTTATTCCCGTTCTTGAATTTGGTAATGACGATTGACGATGATTCTCAGAACGCCACTGTTCTTCAGATCGTAGTTCGGCCTATGCCATTTGTGGTTCATACACTTCCTGGAAAACAGCTCCTATTGCTTTTCTTGGGTATCATAAACAATGAAAAATTCGTCTTCAAGCACGACCCCATTCGGATCTATGTCAACCAAAGTCAATATGTGTTCGTTGACGGTTTTTCTGTTTAGTCGAATAACCTCTAAATTGTTTTGACTCCTCGTCCCCTTTCTAAGGAATTGGTTGCATTGGCCAAACCCACACGGGCCATTTGAACGCACATCCCTATTCTTGCTTCCCCAATACGAGTAAACAACAATTCCGTATTTCATCCGAATCAAACTCTAGAGGTTTTTCAACGTAAGTTCATGGTCGTCGCAAAGCGTGTGTGCGATGTCTTAAATAGT
This sequence comes from Eristalinus aeneus, assembly GCA_955652365.1. Classification (NCBI taxonomy): domain Eukaryota; kingdom Metazoa; phylum Arthropoda; class Insecta; order Diptera; family Syrphidae; genus Eristalinus; species Eristalinus aeneus. The sequence goes on along the minus strand of OY019130.1, from coordinate 64,383,531 downwards.
GACAGCATTTTGCTTTTTAAGAAGCGTCCTGTCGATTGTACATTTAATTGCGTTGTCCAGTTGTATTAGGTACCCGCCAACCTATTCGGTTATCAGGTTTCTGTTTGGAGGTGGTGTCATGTTGCTCGAACGAACCTCTCCAGACTTGACCATGGACACTACACCTTAAATCCACATATTGAACATCTCACCATGTGAGATCCGCATTTGAATGATAGGAAAAGGGTCAAATTTCGGCAGTATATGTTTATTTATTTATCAGTGTTTTTAAAAACAATAAGAAAACGACCGTATGGAAACACACCCTCCTATTTTCAACTTAATTGTTTTGCAGTGCGGGCAAATAAATTGAGGCATTCACTGGAAATTTATATTTGCAAAGTTGCGACAAGGGAAAAAATAGACAACAAACTGACATGATGGTTGATGTGAGCTACGACGGGTGGATGGAATAGGATTTTAATTAAACCTCACTCGGTCACCATCCGGTTTGGTCTATAAGTCTGAATTTAAATAGAAACCGCAACGGCTCCCAATACTCATTCATGCAGAAACCACAATCTATGCATGGTCACTGCGGTTTCTCTTAACTGTGTGGACTATATTGCCCTTGAAATAGACTTTCTGATCCACTGTTTTAGGTATTCTTCTTCTTAAAGCTCTCATCATTGCAGTCAGTATTTATAAAGTGCTCTGTCTTCACTTTTGGATGACCGATTCAGTAATTCTATTTAAAATCTGAACGTGATATGATACGTTTCGTCTTCTGTTTCGTGCTTATCATCGCGCGACCACATCTGGCGAAAAAAAATTCTCATCAATCCTCTAAATTTGTTGCCAGTTCTCTGGCAGTAAAAAGCACACTTAAGACGCAGCTTTAAAATAAAAACTCTACAGCATTTGTGAAAGAGCGCTAATAGAACTACGGCAAGGACGCGGTCTTTTTTATTTCTCTTACTACTTCTTCTTCTTCTTCTTGTGGCGCTACAGTCCGGGGTGGACCTGGGCCTCAACCAACATGCCTCTCCAGCCAGCACGATCTTTCGCCAGCTGTCTCCAGTTGCGCACTCCAAGTTGGTTGAGGTCCTACTTCACTTGTGTGCGCCACTTTAGTCTAGGTCGTCCTCTGTTGCGTTGTCCCAATGGCTCGGATTCAAAGACTTTTCGGGCCGGAGCAGTGGTGTCCATACGCTCTACATGGCCTAGCCATCTTAAGCGTTGTATCCGTAGACGCTTGACCAGGTGCATGTCGCTGTACAGCCTATAGAGTTCGTCATTAAATCTTCTCCTCCATCAACGCAAACAGGACCAAAAATCGCACGCAAAACTTTTCTCTCGAAAAGACTAAGGGCTTCCTCATCCGCCTTTGCTACCGTCCAAGATTCTGCGCCATATAGTAGGACGGGGATGATCAAGCTGTTATATAAAGCGAGCTTAGTCCTTCGGGAGAGGGCTTTATTACTCAATTGCCTCTTGAGCCCATAGAAACAGCGATTGGCAAGAGTGATTCTGCGTTTGATTTCGGTACTGATGTTGTTGTCCCTGTTTACCGCGGAGCCGAGGTAGATGAAGTCCTTAACTACCTCGAAGTTTCTGCTGCCTAGTGTGACGCTCCGTCCGAAACGTCGATGTTGTGTGTCCTTCCTTGATGACAGCATGTACTTCGTTTTGCCCTCATTTACCACTAGACCCATTTTAGCCGCTTCCGCTTCAATGCCAGCAAACGCCTCATTGACAGCTCGCTGTGTTCGTCCAATCATGTCAATGTCATCAGCGTAAGCTAGCAATTGAACTGACTTCTGGAAGATCGTGCCTCTGGTGTTGACTTGTGAGTTACGCACGATCTTCTCGAGGATGAAGTTAAAGAAGTCACATGACGGTGCGTCGCCTTGTCTAAAACCTTTTTTGACATTGAAGGTCTCGGTGAGTTCGGTACCGACCTTGACGGAGCAGCTAGAGTTCTGCATCGTCATCCTACACAATCTGACGAGTTTGGTAGGAATGCCAAAACTAGACATGGCACTGTATAGCTCGTCTCTATGCACACTGTCATATGCAGCCTTGAAATCGACGAATAGGTGGTGAGTATCAATTTGCATTTCTTGGATCTTTTCCAGGATCTGCCGTAATGTGAAGATCTGGTCTATTGTTGACTTCCCTGGCCTGAAACCACACTGATAGGGACCTATCAGGTCATGGACAAATGGTTTCAGACGCTCACACAATACGGCAGAGAGGATCTTGTATGCGATGTTCAGGAGACTAATCCCTCTGTAGTTGGCGCAGTCAAAGGGGTCTCCTTTCTTGTGGACCGGGCAAACGACGCTGAGATTCCACTCATCGGGCATGCTTTCCTCCGACCATATCTTAAAGATGAGCTGGTGCATGCGCCCAACCAGGTCATCTCCAGCTGCTTTAAATAGTTGCAGCGATGCAGCGTCGCCTTATAGGCGTCTTGTTTAGCTGCGTGCGCTTGCCTGCACTCGTCGTCAAACCATGGGTTCCTTCTGGGTGGTGACGTGAAACCCAGCACATCAGTGGCAGCATCTTTGATGGCTTCTGGACAGCGTTTCCATTCTTCTTCTATGCTTAGTGCAGGAAGCGTCGAACTCTGAGCGAGTTTCCGGGAGACTCGGTCGGCAAAGTTCCTAGCAATCAGCTGCGATTGTAGCTTTTCGACGTCAAACCGTTTTGGCCTTTCTCGACTCCGTTGCTCTCTCGATATCCGGGTTCTTACCTTGGCTACAACAAGGTGATGATCCGAGTCAATGTTTGCACCTCGGAAGGTTCGGACATCGAGAATACTGGAGGAGTGTCTGACGTCGATCGCAACGTGATCAATCTGCTTGACGGTTGACTGATAAGGAGATCGCCAGGTTCCTTTGTTAATGTCCAGGTGTGGGAACTGCGTGCTAGCCACAGAGAGGTTTCGCCCCGAGGCGAAGACCAACAGCCTGTGTCCGTTTCCGGATGTGTTGTCGTGCAGGCTGTGTTTACCGATGACTCCAGCAAAGATGTCCTCCTTTCCCAGCTGAGCGTTGAAATCTCCTAGAACGATCTTGGTGTCATAGCTGGGGCATCGATCGTATGTTCTTTCTAGGAGATCATAGAAGTCATCCTTGATGTTGTCATCTTTCTCCTCTGTCGGGGCGTGAGCGCATATTAGGCTGATGTTCCCGAATTTAGCTTTGATGCGGATTGTCATGAGGCGTTCGATGACTGGGTCATAGCTCAAGACTTTTTGCCTAAGTCTGCCTCGAACAACAAATCCGCATCCGAATAAGCGCTGCCTTCTCTCTCTATAGCAATTGCTGTAGTTGATATCGCAGTTCTTCATCGCTTTTATGCCAGGCCCATCCCATCGCACTTCCTGGATGGCGGTTATGTCAGCTTTGTAGCTGTCAAGGGCCTCCGCAAGTTTTTCGGCTGCACGTGGCCTGTTAAGGGACCTCACATTCCACGTCAAAACCGAAAATCTTTGTCCTTTAAACGTTTGCTGGGGTCGTCGACAGTTAATCCGTCCTTATCCGAGGCATATCGGGTTTTCTGATCTATATTATTTTTACGTGGTGAGGAAGTTACCCTCACGCACAACCCACAGACTGGTAGGCCAGGCCCATTATTTAAATCCTCGGGTAGAGGAGGTCGCTGCATACATTAGTTCACTATACAACGGGTGTTGTGATGGCTATCCAGGGGGCGCCGCGTGGAGGCTGTATGTCAACTTGACCTGTGCACTAACGAGGATTGCCTTGGCAGCTCGCCATGTTGAGCGCAATCAACGACGTTACATAGTGCATAGGCCCATGCCCCCCATTTCTGTAACTACAGTGGAAACAATTACTGCCGCGCATGCCAATTGTAATGTTCGAAGGAATAGCAGTGACATTTACAATTTTCAGAAGGCAAATGCATTCTCAAATGCATTTTTTTCTACCCTGTTTGTATTTTTTTTTATTTTGTTTCTGTCAGTCGTGCTTTGGGTGCATTACGACCTGAACATGTTTTCTCGCCAGCTGGTTTTACTCGTAATTCAACACACTTAGCTGATTGAGCCCTTCTGCTTTCTTTGTGGCCCTGTTCAGATGCATAATTCATTGACGTGGATTTTTTGAATTTGCGGTCGGATAACCGCTCTACATGATCAAGCTTGCTTTTACGTTGCAAGGGTAAGCGCTTTACCTTCTATAATTATGTTCCCTAATTGTTCCAGTAAAAGGACTTTTAACCATGCAAGTCAAACACGATCTTAAATCAGGACATACTATTAACCTTATAAAAATATACTCGTTTTAACTGAAAAAAATGCAAGGAAATTGTAAATTTTAAGAAACTTACACATGTCCAATTTATTTCTCTAATCCAAACGGTAACTTTATTTACTAATTCAAAAATGTGTGATTGTCTTCCGCTGGGAAATACAATATATTGTAGTTGCAGTATAATACTGTGACACCGGTGAAATATTTTGTTTTTTTGTCCTCTTCGTCATATCAATTTTGTTTTAAAAAGGACAGACGGGCGGGTCATATTTTAGATGTATAGTTAGTTTATATAATTTAAATTTAAAAAAACGTATAATTATTAAATTCACTCATTTCAAGATTTGTGAAGAGTATGTAGTTTAATCTCCAGATCCAAATTTAAATGATTTGAGCTCAGTAATCAAATCTAAACCTTGCAATATATATTCATACCCAACCAAACTACACATAAATCGCTCGACAGCTGACAAAATGACCGTCAATTAACTTAAATTTATTTTCCTCTCTTAAGAAAAAAAACCTATTACGCTTGAATCCGAAAATTCAATTATTTTCAATGAAAAAGAATATATTTTTGAAAAAATTTTAATTCAGTCTTCTTATCTTCTAGAATAGGCTTGTCCGTAAAATGTGACGGATTAACTGGTGACGACCCCAGCAAACGTATTAAGGACAACGATTTTCGGTTTCGCACGTGGAATGTGATGTCCCCTAACAGGCCACGTGCAGCCGAATAACTTGCGGAAGCCCTTGATTGCTACAAAGCAGGGATTACCGAAATCCAGCGATGGGATGGGTCCGGCAAGAAAACGATGAACATCTGCGACATCTACTACAGCGATTTCTACAGAGAGTGAAGGCAGCGCTTATTCGGATGCGAATTTGTTATTCGAGGCAGACTTAGGCAAAAAGTCTTGAGCTACGACTCCGTCAACGAACGCTTCAAGGCAAAATTCGGGAACATCAGCCTAACTTGCGCTCACTCCCCGACGACATACGATTGATGACCCAGCCACGACACTTAAATCGTTCTAGGAGACTTAAACGCAGAGAAAGGAGGAAATCTTAGCTGGAGTCATCGGTTACTACAGCCTGCACGACAACGGTCGAGGAAATGGAAAGGTATTATGGCAGAAATGAAGTTCGAAAGTTTTACTGAAAGGTACAACAGCTATCCGGAGAATACAAGGTTTGGACCGAAGCCTGACGGGATCAAAATGGACAAATCGTGATAGAGTCGCAGTCTGTGCTGAGAATCTGGAAGGATCATTTCTGCAGACTCCTTAACGGCGATGACGGCCCCAATTCCGATGTAAGGCAGAATATTCTACTCAATTTGGACGATAATAGACAAGAATTTTGTCCCTCCGACTTAGACGAGGTGAAGATAGCAATATCCAAGCTGAAGTCGAATAAAGCTGCTGGTGCGGACGGACTGCCCGCAAAACTATTTAAAGCAGCACGTGTAAAATATGGTCGGAGGAAAGCATGCTCGATGAAATCTCACCGTTGTATTTTAACCTCTTTGACTCTCGCCTCTTAACCTCTTCAACCTCTTTGACAGCGCCAATTATTGAAGAATCAGCCTTTCTAACACCGCCTACAAAGCTTCCCTGCCGTATTATGTGAGCATCTGAAACCGTTTGTGCATAACCTGATAGGCCTCTATCAGTGTGGTTTCAGGCCAGGGAATTCCACGATAGATCAGATCTTCACTTTACGGTAGATCCTGGAAAAGACCCAAGAAGTGCGATTTTAAGGTAGCATATGACAGTGTGCATAGAGACGAACTATACAGTGCCATGTCTAGTTTTGGCATTCCTTCGGTAACGAACTCACCGAGACCATCAATGTCAAAAAAGGTTTTAGACAAGGCGACGCACCGTCATGTGACTTTTTCAATATCATTCTCGAGAAGATTGTGCGTAACTCACAAGTCAACACTAGAGGCACGTTCTTTCAAAAGTCAGTTCAATTGCTAGCTTACGCTGATGATATTGACGTGATTGGACAAATACAGCGAGCTGTCAATGAGGCTTTGGCTGGAATTGATGCGGAAGCGGCTAAAATGGATCTGGCGGCAAATAAGGGCAAATTAAAGTACATGCTGTCATCAAGAAAGGACACACAACATCGACGTTTCGGACAGGGGGTCACACTAGGTAGCAGAAACTTCAAGGTAGTCAAGGACTTCGTCTACCTCGGATCCGCGGTAAATAGGGACAGCAACATCAATGCCGAAATCAAACGCTGGATCACTCTTACCAATCGCTGTGTCTTTGGGCTCAAGAGGCAATTGAATAATAAAGCCCTCTCTCGGCGGACTAAGCTCGCTTTACGTAAAAGCTTGATCATCTCAGTCCTACTTTATGGCACGGAAACCTTTGCGTTACCAAGGGCGGATGAGGAAGCCCTTAGTCTTTTCGAGAGAAAAGTTTTGCAGTTTTGTTTGATGGTATCTGGAAAAGAAGATTTAACGACGAACTCTATAGGCGACATGTGCAGGTCAAGCATCTACGAATACAAAGCTGTAGCGCCACAAGAAGGAGAAGAAAAATTTCATAATAATTCACATCTTCTGTGTAGTAATTGCCAAAGAGTATGTCGTTGAAAGCCGGAATTACGCAACAAGGATACTTCTCATATAAGAAATCAATGATTAGTCATCCAATGTGATTTATTGCTCTCCGTTTTTTGACCCACATTTCAACCAAGTCATAACTTTAAGTCGTTAGCCTAAAAATAAAATGTTTTATTATTCCATCAAATCGATCCGAATTGACTTTAATCGTCCCCATATTGGCATCTTCAAAAAATACGAACCAATGACATTTTTCACTTCATGCAAATGCGATGATACCAATGCGATGGGGATGCTGCTTTTGTCTACTTTTTCTGTTTAATTCATTCCAAGTAAGAAGTGTACGCATTAACTGAAAAAAATGTTTTTGAAAAAGATCTTTGTTCATTGTTTGTTAATGGGCTTCAAACGTTGAACTGTACAAGATATGAGATGCAGAGTAAAATAAGAAAAAGCAAAAAGCTATGGGTTATCTTGTATTTCTTTTTCTTTTTTGATTTTTTTCTTATATTATTTTAGAAATAGCTACAAGAATCCTTAAACTAGATGCAGCAAATCTTTAAAACTATTAACTATCCGTATGTGAGCTCTCGAAGCAACGTTTTTAATTATTTGTTGTTCGGTGTTAGACTTTTTACTTGTGTTTTGTCTTATTAAATATATTTATTTGAACTAATTACTGATTGAAACTTAGAAAACTGAGACATTTAACAAATTTAACATAACAACTATAGCTGGGATGGCATTTATGCATTTCTAGCCATCAATAGAACACCCGGTTTTTTGACATTCCGCTCTGTTACGAAAATGGGTGGATTTGCTGAACCTATATTATACGCCTTTCCACTTTCTCACTCATCACGTGGAAAATAAGTGGAAATCGCTCTGCATTCTGTGTAAGACCAACCCGAAAAAGTTCAAGAATGCTTCCGAGGGAATGATTCCGCTGGGAAATGTGCATTACTCAGTACATTTTTGATAAGTATTGTGTAGATCTCTACCGTCTTATTGTACTGTGATGCAGAACAACATGTGATATTCTGTCCATTCTAGTCAATGTTATGTTCCTAAACTATTCAAGATTTCTTTAAGCTCCTTCTTCGAAATGACAGCAATGTTTGCTTTATTCCCGTTCTTGAATTTGGTAATGACGATTGACGATGATTCTCAGAACGCCACTGTTCTTCAGATCGTAGTTCGGCCTATGCCATTTGTGGTTCATACACTTCCTGGAAAACAGCTCCTATTGCTTTTCTTGGGTATCATAAACAATGAAAAATTCGTCTTCAAGCACGACCCCATTCGGATCTATGTCAACCAAAGTCAATATGTGTTCGTTGACGGTTTTTCTGTTTAGTCGAATAACCTCTAAATTGTTTTGACTCCTCGTCCCCTTTCTAAGGAATTGGTTGCATTGGCCAAACCCACACGGGCCATTTGAACGCACATCCCTATTCTTGCTTCCCCAATACGAGTAAACAACAATTCCGTATTTCATCCGAATCAAACTGTAGAGGTTTTTCAACGTAAGTTCATGGTCGTCGCAAAGCGTGTGTGCGATGTCTTAAATAGTGACAGCATTTTGCTTTTTAAGAAGCGTCCTGTCGATTGTACATTTAATTGCGTTGTCCAGTTGTATAAGGTACCCGCCAACCTATTCGGTTATCAGGTTTCTGTTTGGAGGTGGTGTCATGTTGCTCGAACGAACCTCTCCAGACTTGACCATGGACACTACACCTTAAATCCACATATTGAACATCTCACCATGTGAGATCCGCATTTGAATGATAGGAAAAGGGTCAAATTTCGGCAGTATATGTTTATTTATTTATCAGTGTTTTTAAAAACAATAAGAAAACGACCGTATGGAAACACACCCTCCTATTTTCAACTTAATTGTTTTGCAGTGCGGGCAAATAAATTGAGGCATTCACTGGAAATTTATATTTGCAAAGTTGCGACAAGGGAAAAAATAGACAACAAACTGACATGATGGTTGATGTGAGCTACGACGGGTGGATGGAATAGGATTTTAATTAAACCTCACTCGGTCACCATCCGGTTTGGTCTATAAGTCTGAATTTAAATAGAAACCGCAACGGCTCCCAATACTCATTCATGCAGAAACCACAATCTATGCATGGTCACTGCGGTTTCTCTTAACTGTGTGGACTATATTGCCCTTGAAATAGACTTTCTGATCCACTGTTTTAGGTATTCTTCTTCTTAAAGCTCTCATCATTGCAGTCAGTATTTATAAAGTGCTCTGTCTTCACTTTTGGATGACCGATTCAGTAATTCTATTTAAAATCTGAACGTGATATGATACGTTTCGTCTTCTGTTTCGTGCTTATCATCGCGCGACCACATCTGGCGAAAAAAAATTCTCATCAATCCTCTAAATTTGTTGCCAGTTCTCTGGCAGTAAAAAGCACACTTAAGACGCAGCTTTAAAATAAAAACTCTACAGCATTGTGAAAGAGCGCTAATAGAACTACGGCAAGGACGCGGTCTTTTTTATTTCTCTTACTACTTCTTCTTCTTCTTCTTGTGGCGCTACAGTCCGGGGTGGACCTGGGCCTCAACCAACATGCCTCTCCAGCCAGCACGATCTTTCGCCAGCTGTCTCCAGTTGCGCACTCCAAGTTGGTTGAGGTCCTACTTCACTTGTGTGCGCCACTTTAGTCTAGGTCGTCCTCTGTTGCGTTGTCCCAATGGCTCGGATTCAAAGACTTTTCGGGCCGGAGCAGTGGTGTCCATACGCTCTACATGGCCTAGCCATCTTAAGCGTTGTATCCGTAGACGCTTGACCAGGTGCATGTCGCTGTACAGCCTATAGAGTTCGTCATTAAATCTTCTCCTCCATCAACGCAAACAGGACCAAAAATCGCACGCAAAACTTTTCTCTCGAAAAGACTAAGGGCTTCCTCATCCGCCTTTGCTACCGTCCAAGATTCTGCGCCATATAGTAGGACGGGGATGATCAAGCTGTTATATAAAGCGAGCTTAGTCCTTCGGGAGAGGGCTTTATTACTCAATTGCCTCTTGAGCCCATAGAAACAGCGATTGGCAAGAGTGATTCTGCGTTTGATTTCGGTACTGATGTTGTTGTCCCTGTTTACCGCGGAGCCGAGGTAGATGAAGTCCTTAACTACCTCGAAGTTTCTGCTGCCTAGTGTGACGCTCCGTCCGAAACGTCGATGTTGTGTGTCCTTCCTTGATGACAGCATGTACTTCGTTTTGCCCTCATTTACCACTAGACCCATTTTAGCCGCTTCCGCTTCAATGCCAGCAAACGCCTCATTGACAGCTCGCTGTGTTCGTCCAATCATGTCAATGTCATCAGCGTAAGCTAGCAATTGAACTGACTTCTGGAAGATCGTGCCTCTGGTGTTGACTTGTGAGTTACGCACGATCTTCTCGAGGATGAAGTTAAAGAAGTCACATGACGGTGCGTCGCCTTGTCTAAAACCTTTTTTGACATTGAAGGTCTCGGTGAGTTCGGTACCGACCTTGACGGAGCAGCTAGAGTTCTGCATCGTCATCCTACACAATCTGACGAGTTTGGTAGGAATGCCAAAACTAGACATGGCACTGTATAGCTCGTCTCTATGCACACTGTCATATGCAGCCTTGAAATCGACGAATAGGTGGTGAGTATCAATTTGCATTTCTTGGATCTTTTCCAGGATCTGCCGTAATGTGAAGATCTGGTCTATTGTTGACTTCCCTGGCCTGAAACCACACTGATAGGGACCTATCAGGTCATGGACAAATGGTTTCAGACGCTCACACAATACGGCAGAGAGGATCTTGTATGCGATGTTCAGGAGACTAATCCCTCTGTAGTTGGCGCAGTCAAAGGGGTCTCCTTTCTTGTGGACCGGGCAAACGACGCTGAGATTCCACTCATCGGGCATGCTTTCCTCCGACCATATCTTAAAGATGAGCTGGTGCATGCGCCCAACCAGGTCATCTCCAGCTGCTTTAAATAGTTGCAGCGATGCAGCGTCGCCTTATAGGCGTCTTGTTTAGCTGCGTGCGCTTGCCTGCACTCGTCGTCAAACCATGGGTTCCTTCTGGGTGGTGACGTGAAACCCAGCACATCAGTGGCAGCATCTTTGATGGCTTCTGGACAGCGTTTCCATTCTTCTTCTATGCTTAGTGCAGGAAGCGTCGAACTCTGAGCGAGTTTCCGGGAGACTCGGTCGGCAAAGTTCCCAGCAATCAGCTGCGATTGTAGCTTTTCGACGTCAAACCGTTTTGGCCTTTCTCGACTCCGTTGCTCTCTCGATATCCGGGTTCTTACCTTGGCTACAACAAGGTGATGATCCGAGTCAATGTTTGCACCTCGGAAGGTTCGGACATCGAGAATACTGGAGGAGTGTCTGACGTCGATCGCAACGTGATCAATCTGCTTGACGGTTGACTGATAAGGAGATCGCCAGGTTCCTTTGTTAATGTCCAGGTGTGGGAACTGCGTGCTAGCCACAGAGAGGTTTCGCCCCGAGGCGAAGACCAACAGCCTGTGTCCGTTTCCGGATGTGTTGTCGTGCAGGCTGTGTTTACCGATGACTCCAGCAAAGATGTCCTCCTTTCCCAGCTGAGCGTTGAAATCTCCTAGAACGATCTTGGTGTCATAGCTGGGGCATCGATCGTATGTTCTTTCTAGGAGATCATAGAAGTCATCCTTGATGTTGTCATCTTTCTCCTCTGTCGGGGCGTGAGCGCATATTAGGCTGATGTTAACGAATTTAGCTTTGATGCGGATTGTCATGAGGCGTTCGATGACTGGGTCATAGCTCAAGACTTTTTGCCTAAGTCTGCCTCGAACAACAAATCCGCATCCGAATAAGCGCTGCCTTCTCTCTCTATAGCAATTGCTGTAGTTGATATCGCAGTTCTTCATCGCTTTTATGCCAGGCCCATCCCATCGCACTTCCTGGATGGCGGTTATGTCAGCTTTGTAGCTGTCAAGGGCCTCCGCAAGTTTTTCGGCTGCACGTGGCCTGTTAAGGGACCTCACATTCCACGTCAAAACCGAAAATCTTTGTCCTTTAAACGTTTGCTGGGGTCGTCGACAGTTAATCCGTTCTTATCCGAGGCATATCGGGTTTTCTGAACTATATTATTTTTACGTGGTGAGGAAGTTACCCTCACGCACAACCCACAGACTGGTAGGCCAGGCCCATTATTTAAATCCTCGGGTAGAGGAGGTCGCTGCATACATTAGTTCACTATACAACGGGTGTTGTGATGGCTATCCAGGGGGCGCCGCGTGGAGGCTGTATGTCAACTTGACCTGTGCACTAACGAGGATTGCCTTGGCAGCTCGCCATGTTGAGCGCAATCAACGACGTTACATAGTGCATAGGCCCATGCCCCCCATTTCTGTAACTACAGTGGAAACAATTACTGCCGCGCATGCCAATTGTAATGTTCGAAGGAATAGCAGTGACATTTACAATTTTCAGAAGGCAAATGCATTCTCAAATGCATTTTTTTCTATCCTGTTTGTATTTTTTTTTTATTTTGTTTCTGTCAGTCGTGCTTTGGGTGCATTACGACCTGAACATGTTTTCTCGCCAGCTGGTTTTACTCGTAATTCAACACACTTAGCTGATTGAGCCCTTCTGCTTTCTTTGTGGCCCTGTTCAGATGCATAATTCATTGACGTGGATTTTTTGAATTTGCGGTCGGATAACCGCTCTACATGATCAAGCTTGCTTTTACGTTACAAGGGTAAGCGCTTTACCTTCTATAATTATGTTCCCTAATTGTTCCAGTAAAAGGACTTTTAACCATGCAAGTCAAACACGATCTTAAATCAGGACATACTATTAACCTTATAAAAATATACTCGTTTTAACTGAAAAAAATGCAAGGAAATTGTAAATTTTAAGAAACTTACACATGTCCAATTTATTTCTCTAATCCAAACGGTAACTTTATTTACTAATTCAAAAATGTGTGATTGTCTTCCGCTGGGAAATACAATATATTGTAGTTGCAGTATAATACTGTGACACCGGTGAAATATTTTGTTTTTTTGTCCTCTTCGTCATATCAATTTTGTTTTAAAAAGGACAGACGGGCGGGTCATATTTTAGATGTATAGTTAGTTTATATAATTTAAATTTAAAAAAACGTATAATTATTAAATTCACTCATTTCAAGATTTGTGAAGAGTATGTAGTTTAATCTCCAGATCCAAATTTAAATGATTTGAGCTCAGTAATCAAATCTAAACCTTGCAATATATATTCATACCCAACCAAACTACACATAAATCGCTCGACAGCTGACAAAATGACCGTCAATTAACTTAAATTTATTTTCCTCTCTTAAGAAAAAAAACCTATTACGCTTGAATCCGAAAATTCAATTATTTTCAATGAAAAAGAATATATTTTTGAAAAAATTTTAATTCAGTCTTCTTATCTTCTAGAATAGGCTTGTCCGTAAAATGTGACGGATTAACTGGTGACGACCCCAGCAAACGTATTAAGGACAACGATTTTCGGTTTCGCACGTGGAATGTGATGTCCCCTAACAGGCCACGTGCAGCCGAACAACTTGCGGAAGCCCTTGATTGCTACAAAGCAGGGATTACCGAAATCCAGCGATGGGATGGGTCCGGCAAGAAAACGATGAACATCTGCGACATCTACTACAGCGATTTCTACAGAGAGTGAAGGCAGCGCTTATTCGGATGCGAATTTGTTATTCGAGGCAGACTTAGGCAAAAAGTCTTGAGCTACGACTCCGTCAACGAACGCTTCAAGGCAAAATTCGGGAACATCAGCCTAACTTGCGCTCACTCCCTGACGACATACGATTGATGACCCAGCCACGACACTTAAATCGTTCTAGGAGACTTAAACGCAGAGAAAGGAGGAAATCTTAGCTGGAGTCATCGGTTACTACAGCCTGCACGACAACGGTCGAGGAAATGGAAAGGTGTTATGGCAGAAATGAAGTTCGAAAGTTTTACTGAAAGGTACAACAGCTATCCGGAGAATACAAGGTTTGGACCGAAGCCTGACGGGATCAAAATGGACAAATCGTGATAGAGTCGCAGTCTGTGCTGAGAATCTGGAAGGATCATTTCTGCAGACTCCTTAACGGCGATGACGGCCCCAATTCCGATGTAAGGCAGAATATTCTACTCAATTTGGACGATAATAGACAAGAATTTTGTCCCTCCGACTTAGACGAGGTGAAGATAGCAATATCCAAGCTGAAGTCGAATAAAGCTGCTGGTGCGGACGGACTGCCCGCAAAACTATTTAAAGCAGCACGTGTAAAATATGGTCGGAGGAAAGCATGCCCGATGAAATCTCACCGTTGTATTTTAACCTCTTTGACTCTCGCCTCTTAACCTCTTCAACCTCTTTGACAGCGCCAATTATTGAAGAATCAGCCTTTCTAACACCGCCTACAAAGCTTCCCTGCCGTATTATGTGAGCATCTGAAACCGTTTGTGCATAACCTGATAGGCCTCTATCAGTGTGGTTTCAGGCCAGGGAATTCCACGATAGACCAGATCTTCACTTTACGGTAGATCCTGGAAAAGACCCAAGAAGTGCGATTTTAAGGTAGCATATGACAGTGTGCATAGAGACGAACTATACAGTGCCATGTCTAGTTTTGGCATTCCTACCAAACTCGCCAGATTGTGTAAGATGACGATGGAGAACTCTCGCTGCTCCGTCAAGGTCGGTAACGAACTCACCGAGACCATCAATGTCAAAAAAGGTTTTAGACAAGGCGACGCACCGTCATGTGACTTTTTCAATATCATTCTCGAGAAGATTGTGCGTAACTCACAAGTCAACACTAGAGGCACGTTCTTTCAAAAGTCAGTTCAATTGCTAGCTTACGCTGATGATATTGACGTGATTGGACAAATACAGCGAGCTGTCAATGAGGCTTTGGCTGGAATTGATGCGGAAGCGGCTAAAATGGATCTGGCGGCAAATAAGGGCATATTAAAGTACATGCTGTCATCAAGAAAGGACACACAACATCGACGTTTCTGACAGGGGGTCACACTAGGTAGCAGAAACTTCAAGGTAGTCAAGGACTTCGTCTACCTCGGATCCGCGGTAAATAGGGACAGCAACATCAATGCCGAAATCAAACGCTGGATCACTCTTACCAATCGCTGTGTCTTTGGGCTCAAGAGGCAATTGAATAATAAAGCCCTCTCTCGGCGGACTAAGCTCGCTTTACGTAAAAGCTTGATCATCTCAGTCCTACTTTATGGCACGGAAACCTTTGCGTTACCAAGGGCGGATGAGGAAGCCCTTAGTCTTTTCGAGAGAAAAGTTTTGCAGTTTTGTTTGATGGTATCTGGAAAAGAAGATTTAACGACGAACTCTATAGGCGACATGTGCAGGTCAAGCATCTACGAATACAAAGCTGTAGCGCCACAAGAAGGAGAAGAAAAATTTCATAATAATTCACATCTTCTGTGTAGTAATTGCCAAAGAGTATGTCGTTGAAAGCCGGAATTACGCAACAAGGATACTTCTCATATAAGAAATCAATGATTAGTCATCCAATGTGATTTATTGCTCTCCGTTTTTTGACCCACATTTCAACCAAGTCATAACTTTAAATCGTTAGCCTAAAAATAAAATGTTTTATTATTCCATCAAATCGATCCGAATTGACTTTAATCGTCCCCATATTGGCATCTTCAAAAAATACGAACCAATGACATTTTTCACTTCATGCAAATGCGATGATACCAATGCGATGGGGATGCTGCTTTTGTCTACTTTTTCTGTTTAATTCATTCCAAGTAAGAAGTGTACGCATTAACTGAAAAAAATGTTTTTGAAAAAGATCTTTGTTCATTGTTTGTTAATGGGCTTCAAACGTTGAACTGTACAAGATATGAGATGCAGAGTAAAATAAGAAAAAGCAAAAAGCTATGGGTTATCTTGTATTTCTTTTTCTTTTTTGATTTTTTTCTTATATTATTTTAGAAATAGCTACAAGAATCCTTAAACTAGATGCAGCAAATCTTTAAAACTATTAACTATCCGTATGTGAGCTCTCGAAGCAACGTTTTTAATTATTTGTTGTTCGGTGTTAGACTTTTTACTTGTGTTTTGTCTTATTAAATATATTTATTTGAACTAATTACTGATTGAAACTTAGAAAACTGAGACATTTAACAAATTTAACATAACAACTATAGCTGGGATGGCATTTATGCATTTCTAGCCATTAATAGAACACCCGGTTTTTTGACATTCCGCTCTGTTACGAAAATGGGTGGATTTGCTGAACCTATATTATACGCCTTTCCACTTTCTCACTCATCACGTGGAAAATAAGTGGAAATCGCTCTGCATTCTGTGTAAGACCAACCCGAAAAAGTTCAAGAATGCTTCCGAGGGAATGATTCCGCTGGGAAATGTGCATTACTCAGTACATTTTTGATAAGTATTGTGTAGATCTCTACCGTCTTATTGTACTGTGATGCAGAACAACATGTGATATTCTGTCCATTCTAGTCAATGTTATGTTCCTAAACTATTCAAGATTTCTTTAAGCTCCTTCTTCGAAATGACAGCAATGTTTGCTTTATTCCCGTTCTTGAATTTGGTAATGACGATTGACGATGATTCTCAGAACGCCACTGTTCTTCAGATCGTAGTTCGGCCTATGCCATTTGTGGTTCATACACTTCCTGGAAAACAGCTCCTATTGCTTTTCTTGGGTATCATAAACAATGAAAAATTCGTCTTCAAGCACGACCCCATTCGGATCTATGTCAACCAAAGTCAATATGTGTTCGTTGACGGTTTTTCTGTTTAGTCGAATAACCTCTAAATTGTTTTGACTCCTCGTCCCCTTTCTAAGGAATTGGTTGCATTGGCCAAACCCACACGGGCCATTTGAACGCACATCCCTATTCTTGCTTCCCCAATACGAGTAAACAACAATTCCGTATTTCATCCGAATCAAACTGTAGAGGTTTTTCAACGTAAGTTCATGGTCGTCGCAAAGCGTGTGTGCGATGTCTTAAATAGTGACAGCATTTTGCTTTTTAAGAAGCGTCCTGTCGATTGTACATTTAATTGCGTTGTCCAGTTGTATTAGGTACCCGCCAACCTATTCGGTTATCAGGTTTCTGTTTGGAGGTGGTGTCATGTTGCTCGAACGAACCTCTCCAGACTTGACCATGGACACTACACCTTAAATCCACATATTGAACATCTCACCATGTGAGATCCGCATTTGAATGATAGGAAAAGGGTCAAATTTCGGCAGTATATGTTTATTTATTTATCAGTGTTTTTAAAAACAATAAGAAAACGACCGTATGGAAACACACCCTCCTATTTTCAACTTAATTGTTTTGCAGTGCGGGCAAATAAATTGAGGCATTCACTGGAAATTTATATTTGCAAAGTTGCGACAAGGGAAAAAATAGACAACAAACTGACATGATGGTTGATGTGAGCTACGACGGGTGGATGGAATAGGATTTTAATTAAACCTCACTCGGTCACCATCCGGTTTGGTCTATAAGTCTGAATCTAAATAGAAACCGCAACGGCTCCCAATACTCATTCATGCAGAAACCACAATCTATGCATGGTCACTGCGGTTTCTCTTAACTGTGTGGACTATATTGCCCTTGAAATAGACTTTCTGATCCACTGTTTTAGGTATTCTTCTTCTTAAAGCTCTCATCATTGCAGTCAGTATTTATAAAGTGCTCTGTCTTCACTTTTGGATGACCGATTCAGTAATTCTATTTAAAATCTGAACGTGATATGATACGTTTCGTCTTCAGTTTCGTGCTTATCATCGCGCGACCACATCTGGCGAAAAAAAATTCTCATCAATCCTCTAAATTTGTTGCCAGTTCTCTGGCAGTAAAAAGCACACTTAAGACGCAGCCTTAAAATAAAAACTCTACAGCATTTGTGAAAGAGCGCTAATAGAACTACGGCAAGGACGCGGTCTTTTTTATTTCTGTCACGGACTCTGAACACAGGTAATTGGCTATTTTGTTGAGTGCGAAATTCTCCCAGCGTCCTCAGTCCGTTTGCTTTGTTCAATATAGGAGATGGATAATGATACTCTTTCGTTTTGCCAATTTATTTTGAGTAATGTCCCCTAAGGTCAGCAAAATTAGGGTGACTTCAAGTGCAGTTTTCGAATTAAGTGTTCTTATTATTTAAGAACAAAAATAGAAATAGGAATTTCCAACATTATCGAACTGCTGAGATTGAAGAGAATTTCTTAGAATTTTGTGGGAGGCTAGGAAATGAATTGAAGCGTAGTCTGCTTTGAATTTATGTGAACTTTGATTAATTTGGTTTATTATAAATTGAAAATGATAAAACAAACTTTAACTAAATAATATAGTGGTGCTTGAACTGGGAACTTTCCTTTAAATCCTGATAGAATTCTCGCAGTTTTTTTCAATGCCTTATTCGTGGCTTCATTTTGAGTAACTCTGGCGTGAGTTAAGTTTAGCACACGGCAACTGTTGAAATTGCCGCTTAACTTGTATCGTGTCATCGGATTTAAAAAAAATACAAAAGATTATATTGGTGGCTGATGTTCAGTTACCTTTAGTTCAGTAAATGTGTTCATAGATTTCTACATGTGATATAACGTTTTCTAGAGATACTGAACAAAGGTATTAACAACACACCTTTTGACTCCTTATTGCTCAATTGCATCTGAGGCAAAATTGATAATAGGTATAAAAGTTCAAAATGTTGCAGAAATAAGTTCGATGTCAGAATGAGAACTCTTAATAAAAAAATTGGGTTTTAGTTTATGAATGAGACATACAATTGAGTTCACATTAGCTCTTTCATAGAGTCTAGTAGTTGAAAAATTCTAAGGTACATGCAACATTATTTTATTTTTTTTTTTACTATATTCTGGCATGTTTTTAGCTTCTTGTAGCGTAGCTGGTAGAGTGCCACGCTCACACGCCGAAGGTCCAGGTTCGATTCCCGGCTAGATGCCTCGAATTTTTTACGGCACTACCTCTTTCGAACTGCTGACAACACTCAAAGGGTACTAACTGTCAAAAAAAAAGCTTCTCAAACTTCGCAGTACGGAGTCCGCAAAAAATTGTAGGCCCCTTTATCTCGTGAAAGAATAGTCACGCGCGCAACACGAGTAGTTGATGAGCAAGCTATTTCCTGGTCTCCCTTTGGATTGTCACCCCATTATTATTATTAGGTCTGTTCCAATTGATTTGTGTACAGAGATTCGTAGTTGAATATTTTGGGTAAAAATATCTCCTGCAGAGAGTAACTCTACCGAAAATTGTGAAACGTCTTTTCGTAGAAATTCGTAAACAGCTATCGGACATATGAAATGTCTGAATTTTTTTATTTTCAATTTGACTGCCATCTGCTGCCGAGCTGCTGCCCACAGTAGTTTCTTCAGCAGAAATTCGTAGGGAGGGGAAATATTTTGCTCATTCGTGAGCTCTCTCTTCTACGAAAAAATCAGCTAATCTAACGCTTTTTGGTAGTTTTTCGGGCAAATTCGTAGGCATTCGTTGCAATTCAGAGCAATTGGAATGTACCTATTATTTTTGTACCTTCTAATGTAAATTTTGACCCAGATCATAAGGTAACAAAAAAACTGGTTGAAAGATGGTTTCGAATATTATTATAGTTTGAAATGTCAATGTCAAACACATTTTGTTATTATTTTGTTAATGGTAACGAAGCTTTAAAAGAAGTTTGCCAAATTTCACTCAAAGGTAAAAAACGCTCTGGTCGTCCAGTTGAATTTGATGACGACCGATATTGATATGTACGAAAACTCGATACATGGATTCCTCGTGATCTGAAAGATAATAATTTCACATTTAAACCTTTAAACATAACGAAAATGATCCATTTTTAAAACGATTGATAGCTGGGGATAAAAAATGGGTTGTTTACAACAATGTTAATCGCAAAAGATCGTGAACCAAGCCAGGTGAACCAGCTCAAACAACATCAAAAGGTGATATTAATCAAAGAAATGTTATCAGTTTGGTGGAATTAAAAAGGAATTGTCAACTTTTGCCACCCAACCGAACTATCAATTCAGATGTCTACATTAAACAACTAATAAAATTGAACAATGTAGTTGAAAAAAACGGCCCGAATTGAAAAATCGAAAATGTGTTGCATTCCATTATGACACTGACAAGGCCACACACATCTTTGGTCACAGGAAAAAATTATTGTAGCTTACTTGGGGTGTTTTGCCACATCCACCGTATAGTCCTGACCTTGCACCATCTGATTACGTTTTATTTCGATCTGTGCAAAACTCCTTAAATGATAAAAATTTCAATATCAATGATAATGTCTAATCGTACCTGGTACAGTTTTTTGCTGACAAAAACAAGAATTTTTACGAAAGTGAAATTATGATACTGCCTGAAAGAAGACAGAAGGTCATTGCTCAAAATGGCAAATGCATTACAGAATAAATTTATTTTGTTCCCTTAAAAAGTTATCTAAAAAATATTGGCAATTACTTCAGACCACTAAATATTTATTAAGTTTAATTGTAGGTTTCATTGGGTCTAACCCATACTGTAGTGTTCTGAGTCGACGTAATTTGAAACATTTCAACAGTCAGCTTTATTTTCCATTTCATACAGAACTTCTGAAAACCAGTAAGTGAATTTTGTAACGAAGTAAGAGTGTAATATAAAGATATTAGATGAGAACTGGGCTGTATTATCAGTAAACAGAGCAAGAAAAGTGTTTTCAGTAGGCTAGATATACAGAAAAAGACTATTTACCGAATCTTGAGGCACAACAAAGTCAGGTATATAATGAAGATTGGTAAATGATGATCCTTGTGTTTGGTTTTTAAAATCATCGCTGAATAAATTAAAATCTTTTTCGACATTTTAATTAAGTTGTATAAAAATTAATGGCAAAAAGCCTCAGTGACTTCCCCTTATACAAAGAGTGTATTTTTGGACGTCATAATAACGATAGATATGTATAAGTACAGGCGAAAGCGTCATATAAAACATCTTGGCTTTACCACATGAATTGAAATAAATTTATTCAATAAACCGCAACAACGCGCTTGATTTTCATCTTAAATCCTACGAAATCGATCGGTTTTTGAAACGAAAAAAGTTTTGTTTTCAAAAACGTTAATTGAAAACCATTATGGTCAAACTATGGTAGGCAAAGGTGTTATATTCCACTAGGACAACGCTAGACCACAAACATTAGTTACTCGCCAAAAACCGAGAGTGCTCTACTTCGATACATTTACCATATTGCCCTAACCTTGCCTCAAGAGACTACCATTTTTTTGGTTCTGAGCAGGATGATGATTTGGTAAAATCACATTTGCTTGCGTTTATAACAGATAAGGACCAGAAATCTATAAACGTGGAATCATGAAGTTGAATGAAAGATGACGAACGGCCACTTCATTAAATTTGATAGTATTTGAAAAAATGTATTGACTTTTAACAAAAAAAAAAATCGTCAATAACTTATGAAACAACTCAATAAATTCCTGAAAACCGTGTCAAATGTTCTTGTTTTTCAATAATTCACTTTAAAACGAAGCCGCTAAAAGTTACTCTATAGGAAAACATTGCAAACCAATAAATAATCTTTATTGGAAACATACAAGTCTAAAGAACATATCCGACCAATCATTTATCTTATAACCTCAGATGAAACAATTGTCGAGAAGAAGCATAGGAATCCGTAACGCGCCGCCTATGTATCATGTGAGCCCTTTGACTGTTTCCTCAGTGCGTATCACCTTCTTTCTTTCTTTCTCTTTCTTTCTTTCTTTCTCCACATTAAAGCCAATCGGTACATTTTTACGAACTTTAATGTTCCACCTGCCTTGGAAAAATAGGAAGCAAATTGAATTGTTTCTCTGAATAGATGGAACGACCACACACCATCTGTGAGTGGGCAACATTAACAACTTTTAACGAATTTAACTCAGAAGCAGGGAGAGAATTCTAAAGCATGGGAAAGACTTTAATAAAGTTCTCATCCTTTGAGTGTAGCATCCTCCGTTGCCCTTGTAACCCTTTAACCATCGACTGTCAGCTGAATTCGAAAAAGCTCCGACAAAGCTCTTACGACTCTGAGAATGTGCGTTTTCCTCGAGCGAATTTAAATTCATTCAACAGCCGTCAATAGATGGTCATAAATTATTCCACAGTCGCTTTGCGGGATACGACTAAAGGATTAAATTAAATCACTCTGGAAGACGATCCGGCAGTTGCTTGCTTCTTTCTCAGGCTCTCAATTCATTCTAGTGCGAAGATCTTCTACATTTAACAGAGATAATGACAAAATAAGCAAAATATATATTATCTGGTTTCCCCTTTGGTGTTTTTGCGAATATAATCCCCGAGTGAAAACTTCATCCTAGCCTCAGAGCTACCCGAGTATCACCCAAGTCGTGGGCGGACGGGGGCGGTAGCGGCGTGATGTGAATTTATGTACCTCATAAAATGTATCTGATTACTGCAATTACCATGGTGTTGTTGAAAATAATTCCTCGACGTCGAGGGAATCTCGAATTTGATTGTTTTCGAGGTTATGATCGACGATAAACCTCGCTTAAGGGATAACGATTGGATTGGTGGCCTTTTGTTTATTGGTTATTTCTTAAAAAGCAATTTCGTTGCTCTTTCATAATCCCGTCTCGGTCTTGCCTACAGCCAGACAAAGTTTTATGAATAACGTCGGGCTGGAATGAGCGCGCAAATGTACTCATGTCATTTGAGAATGGATACTGTATGCTCATGACAGTAACATTTAGATTCTCTGAAACCATTATGAATGCGGCTGTGTGCTATGTTATGTTTCACTCGTAGCATATGGTTAATTATTCCCAACAGAGGCAAGATGTGTTATGTGAGTAGTTGCCGGCGAAAGGGTGATATTAGTAAAGAATGTGCGGTCAGCACATCGGGCACATATGGTATCGATGAAGGGGCTTGCGAAATAAAGTTATTATAGTAATCAAAACTTATGCTGTAACCACATGCGGTTTGAAAGTACTTTTGCGAAAAATGATCAGTGGAGCAATAACGCGCACAACACGCGCGTTATAATTGTGGTTATGGAAATTAATTTAATAGCATCATGTTTTTATGTAGTTCCTTCGTGAAATGTGTTACTGTAGAAATAAACAATTAAAAAATCTAAGGTTGTCACTGTTAAATGCACTCGTTTAAACCTATTGCATTTTATGAGATACCAGTTAAATACTATTTATAATTGTTGTCTATGTTTCCGTAAAGACTTTTTCTATTTTTTTTGAATGTTTTCGCGTACGTTGTGTCCTTTGTATGCATAGTTTGAAAACAGAAATATGAGTGAATGTAATCCGTGCCATGAAGAAATGCGAAATTCGATAATAGTATACTGTCGGAGCACAAAGGATAATATATAGAAATACGAAATGAGCAAAAGTGATCAGGATAAATAACAATAAATACATTATAATTAGGTTGAGACTTTTTTACTTAAACTCTACAACTTTCGAAAAGTGTAAGCAACAATATGTTGAAGAGGAAATGCAGAATAATGATCTAAAAGAAACGTTTTTGTTTAATGGCAAAAAATATACATTTTAGAGTGCACACAACATTCCCTGACTTATATTCCATTAAGAACTTGTGGGAAGGTGCTCAAATCTTTGACCGCGAAAACGAACAAAAGAAAAATGCTTTAAAAAAATGTGAAGGTAGGGAACACTCGCTTCAAGCTGGTTGCAATAGAGAGATGTTGTCTTTTGGTATTTTCAACGTCTGAAAAAATTGATGAGAGTTATAAAAAGCAATACGATACAAACGAAAAACTGAAACTATTAATGAATTAATTTATCCAATTTCTTTCTACTGTATATTACAAACCAATTCTAAACATTGCGATGTTCAAAAGCAACTGTTAAATATTGACACTTTTTATATCGCTATTACACTTCTCAAAAACTTTGGCTCCGCTCAAAAATGGGACAACAACATCAGTATCGAAATCAAACGCAATATCAATCTTGGCAATCGCTAATTCTTTGCGCTCTAGAAGTGATTGAATATTCAATTCCTATCATGAAAGACTAAGCGCGGAGCAAACTGATTGTATGGCTTAACTGGGAAAGCAGTTTGTCTGAATGAGAAGTAAAAGACAATTGAGGAGTTAAACTTTTTTATGACAAGTTTTGTTTTCTGAAGAATACTAAAAGGTAGTTGGCGTACACTTTTGGAAAACAGGTACTTGAGGTGTTTTCTACCTGTCCTGTCTAATGTCTGTATTTAGCTGATTGGTCCAACAGTAAGAAAGCCTTTGGTAGCAGTGGCTGGTCGACCAGAGCTAGATGTATTTTTAAAAACGAAATTAATTAATGTACTATAGAATTAATTATTATTAAATTAATTAATGTATTAAATCATGCTAAAGAAACATAAAGATTACATATGAAACAACACTTTAAAAGAAATGAACAGTTCTTCAAAGGATTAGTCAAACATGTTGCAACCTTAATTAAAAATACAACATTATTAAAAGAAAGAGCAACACACAAATTCTAAATTCATGGAGTTGATTTTATTTGAAAATATAAAGCGCTTACGCATTTCATTTGAAATTTGTGCTGTGCTGATACTTTCTTTGTAATATTGTCAGCACCAGACGAACAAGAGCTTTATCATTGCCACTGCCAGGAGTGTATTTCGTAGTCTTTTATTTCTCCAACCACTCCCAATACACCAGAAGATATGATATAATAATAAAAAGTCAACGGATCAACAAAGTGGGCTCACTGAAGGACCTTAAAGGAAATTTAAATTTCAGCCAAATAAGAAATATATTCAAAGTGGATTTAAATTTTAATACTTCCACAGAATCACGCTCTTCATCTCTTTGCTTTTAAATACGCCATAACATCATTGGCTTCATTTGTATAATTATACGAAGTATTGAGTAATCAAATATTTATGATAATAGCCCCCAGCTTTGCTGATGTCCTTAAGGCTGAATTGAAATCACCGCAGCATCCGCTCCCGTAAACATACAGATTCTTCTAGGTATTAAAACCCAGTTCAGAAGGATCACAACTTATTAAATTTTCGGAATACATACATTAAAAACTAATAGAGATGTTATTGTTTAAATTTTGACATTATAATTAATATATGGTTTTTCGGGAACATAAAAAAATAAATGCTCAGTGAACCATGTCCGAGCGCTTCATTACTTAAAAGAGTATTAAAAGATAATATAAAAAAATATGTAAAACTTAGCCAATGCTTCATATATTTTTTTTATAATTGACACCCGCTAAAGGGATTATTTAATGCCCTATGTATTCAATTGGATCCTATCAATAACCGTCTCATACTTCCGACATTACCCTGTGTTCACATTCGTGCTTCAGGCTAAATACTTTTAGGATTAGGTTATTTGCTTTTAGTGTTTTGATGGTTAATTGAGAATGGTTAATGTAACCACTTTTTATAATGGCAAAATTCCACTTCATGAGAACTTTCATTTAAGAAGAGCCTTTTGCGACAGTTAATATTATTTATTTATTATAAAACCGCTTTATCACAAGAAATATGGGATGGACATCTTTTGTTTAGTATTCCAATCATATACAAACTGTATATTTCTTTGTAGTTCAGTAAATGACTACATTTTTTTCTCTTTTATTCTATACTCGTATATCACGTTTGGGAATATCAACCGACGACAGTTTACAATTTATTTTAGGCATATTTTTAGCTCCAGTCAATGACAAGAATCATAACATATTCCTGTTATTCGTACAATTTATTTTATAATTATATGCAAATTCAAAATGTACCTACATTGGGCCAAAAGAAAAGACTTTTCTTCTTTTACACTTTGAATTGAAAAAGCGTTGGGAACAGATATCTGATTATCCTTTTTTTCATATCTTGAGTTTTTGTAAAGAACACCAACAAAATTAATTTTACAAAAATGGTATAATCAAATCATTACAATGAAAAAAAAAAACAGAAGATGACAAAATTCTACACACCTAGCATGTATAAGTCAACTACTAAGTTTGTCATCTCTTACTACTGGAGTTTCATCTGACATGGCGACTTAACATAGAGGCCTTAAAAATATACAAACATTTTCATAGAACTAATATATACTGAAAAAATCGTCATCATCAATTACTAACAGGAGTTTTACTGTCGTAAAGTTGGGAGTGAGCCGACTTCCTGATGTAGTATTACACAATAAAACAGTTTTTCCAATTAATTTGAATTGAAAATGAGACTCCCGGGCAACTGGTGATTATGGGCAAATGATTAACGTTTTGTCCCTTTTACTACAGCGCACCTTGACAATGTTTAATTTTATTTAAATTACCACTTGTTTTATTACGCATAACATTTTGAATACACTGTCGCTATTTGACAGCTGTTGAAGCTTTTCATTTAACAATAGACACTTTCATATTTTTAAGGAGCTTACACAAGACGACGTTTTGTAAGATTTTTTCATTCTATTGATGCCTCTAACAACAGACTCTATGCGAAATAAGACAAAGCACCAATTTGCTACATGCGTCAGATCATTTGACTTTCCTGAAATGCGACTTTCATCATCAAAAATTCATAAGAAATTCATGAAAAAACTGTACGACACAGTGATCTAAGACACTAAGAAAAAGTATACATAACAGAAATATCATGTTTCCAATATACCTCCAGAAACCTCCTTTATGTTCGCCTATGAGCCAAAATACTTTTGCAGTGGGAAGAGAGTGGTACACACAATCAGTTCTTCTTCTTCTTGTGGCGCTACAGTCCGGGGTGGACCTGGGCCTCAACCAACATGCCTCTCCAGCCAGCACGATCTCTCGCCAGCTGTCTCCAGTTGCGCACTCCAAGTTGGTTGAGGTCCTTCTCCACTTGTGTGCGCCACTTCAGTCTAGGTCGTCCTCTGTTGCGTTGTCCCAATGGCTCGGATTCAAAGACTTTTCGGGCCGGAGCAGTGGTGTCCATACGCTCTACATGGCCTAGCCATCTTAAGCGTTGTATCCGTAGACGCTTGACCAGGCGCATGTCGCTGTACAGCCTATAGAGTTCGTCATTAAATCTTCTCCTCCAGATGCCATCAACGCAAACAGGACCAAAAATCGCACGCAAAACTTTTCTCTCGAAAAGACTAAGGGCTTCCTCATCCGCCTTTGCTAACGTCCAAGATTCTGCGCCATATAGTAGGACGGGGATGATCAAGCTGTTATATAAAGCTAGTTTAGTCCTTCTAGAGAGGGCTTTATTACTCAATTGCCTCTTGAGCCCAAAGAAACAGCGGTTGGCAAGAGTGATTCTGCGTTTGATTTCGGTACTGATGTTGTTGTCCCTATTTACCGCGGAGCCGAGGTAGACGAAGTCCTTAACTACCTCGAAGTTTCTGCTGCCTAGTGTGACGCTCCGTCCGAGACGTCGATGTTGTGTGTCCTTCCTTGATGACAGCATGTACTTCGTTTTGCCCTCATTTACCGCAAGACCCATTTTAGCCGCTTCCGCTTCAATGCCAGCAAACGCCTCATTGACGGCTCGCTGTGTTCGTCCAATCACGTCAATGTCATCAGCGTAAGCTAACAGTTGAACTGACTTCTGGAAGATCGTGCCTCTGGTGTTGACTTGTGAGTTACGCACGATCTTCTCGAGGATGATGTTAAAGAAGTCACATGACAGTGCGTCGCCTTGTCTAAAACCTTTTTTGACATTGAAGGTCTCGGTGAGTTCGTTACCGACCTTGACGGAGCAGCGAGAGTTCTCCATCGTCATCCTACACAATCTGACGAGTTTGGTAGGAATGCCAAAACTAGACATGGCACTGTATAGCTCGTCTCTATGCACACTGTCATATGCAGCCTTGAAATCGACGAATAGGTGGTGAGTGTCAATTTGCATTTCTTGGGTCTTTTCCAGGATCTGCCGTAATGTGAAGATCTGGTCTATTGTGGACTTCCCTGGTCTGAAACCACACTGATAGGGACCTATCAGGTCATGGACAAATGGTTTCAGACGCTCACACAATACGGCAGAGAGGATCTTGTATGCGATGTTCAGGAGACTAATCCCTCTGTAGTTGGCGCAGTCAAAGGGGTCTCCTTTCTTGTGGACCGGGCAAACGACGCTGAGATTCCACTCATCGGGCATGCTTTCCTCCGACCATACCTTACAGATGAGCTGGTGCATGCGCCCAGCCAGGTCATCTCCAGCTGCTTTAAATAGTTCTGCGGACAGTCCGTCCGCTCCAGCAGCTTTGTTCGACTTTAGCTTGGATATTGCTATCCTCACCTCGTCTAAGTCGGGGGGACGGAATGCTTGTCTATCATCGTCCAAATTGAGTGGAACATTCTGCCTAACAGCGGGATTTGGGTCGTCATCGCCGTTTAGGAGTCTGCAGAAATGATCCTTCCAGATTCTCAGCACAGACTGCGACTCTACTACTAGTTGTCCGTGTTGGTCCCGGCAGGCCTTGGTCCGAACCTTGTATCCTCCGGATAGTTGTTTTACCTTTCGGTAAAACTTTCGGACTTCATTCCTGCCAAAGCACCTTTCCATTTCCTCGACCGCGCGCTTCTCATGCTCCTTCTTCTTCCTTCTGAGAAGCCGGTGCTCTTCCCTTCTTCTCTGTTCGTAGAGTTCACGAACAGCTCGCGTTGTTCGATGCAGCGTCGCTTTATAGGCGTCTTGTTTAGCTGCGTGCGCTTGCCTGCACTCGTCGTCAAACCATGGGTTCCTTCTGGGTGGTGACGTGAAACCCAGCACATCAGTGGCAGCATCTTTGATGGCTTCTTGACAACGTTTCCATTCTTCTTCTATGCTTAGTGCAGGAAGCGTCGAACTCTGGGCGAGTTTCCGGGAGACTCGGTCGGCAAAGTTCCCAGCAATCAGCTGCGATTGTAGCTTTTCGACGTCAAACCGTTTTGGCCTTTCTCGACTCCGTTGCTCTCTCGATATCCGGGTTCTTACCTTGGCTACAACAAGGTGATGATCCGAGTCAATGTTTGCACCTCGGAAGGTTCGGACATCGAGAATACTGGAGGAGTGTCTGACGTCGATCGCAACGTGATCAATCTGGTTGACGGTTGATTGATCAGGAGATCGCCAGGTTCCTTTGTGAATGTTCAGGTGTGGGAACCGCGTGCTAGCCACAGAGAGGTTTCGCCCCGAGGCGAAGTCCAACAGCCTGAGTCCGTTTCCGGATGTGTTGTCGTGCAGGCTGTGTTTACCGATGACTCCAGCAAAGATGTCCTCCTTTCCCAGCTGAGCGTTGAAATCTCCTAGAACGATCTTGGTGTCATAGCTGGGGCATCGATCGTATGTTCTTTCTAGGAGATCATAGAAGTCATCCTTGATGTTGTCATCCTTCTCCTCTGTCGGGGCGTGAGCGCATATTAGTCTGATGTTCCCGAATTTAGCCTTGATGCGGATTGTCATGAGGCGTTCGCTGACTGGGTCGTAGCTCAAGACTTTTTGCCTAAGTCTGCCTCGAACAACAAATCCGCATCCGAATAAGCGCTGCCTTCTCTCTCTATAGCAATTGCTGTAGTAGATATCGCAGTTCTTCATCGCTTTTATGCCAGGCCCATCCCATCGCACTTCCTGGATGGCGGTTATGTCAGCTTTGTAGCTATCAAGGGCCTCCGCAAGTTGTTCGGCTGCACGTGGCCTGTTAAGGGACCTCACATTCCACGTGCAAAACCGAAAATCTTTGTCCTTAAAACGTTTGCTGGGGTCGTCAACAGTTGATCCGTCCTTATCCGAGGCATGTTGTTGTCTCTGAACTTCCATTTTTTTACGTGGTGAGGAAGTTACCCTCACGCACAACCCACGGACTGGTAGGCCAGGCCCATTATTTAAATCCTCGGGCAGAGGGGGTCGCTGCATACATTAGTTCACCATACAACGGGTGTTGTGATGGCTATCCAGGGGGCGCCACTTGGAGGCTGTATGTCAACTTGACCTGTGCACTAACGAGGATTGCCTTGGCAGCTCGCCATGTTGAGCGCAATCAAAGACGTTACCTCGCGTGCATAGGCCCATGCCCACCCAATCACACACAATCAGTTACAATCAGTTAAAATGGTAGACTTAAGGTACATTTGTATCTTTTACAACAGTACTTATAATCTCTCACATCTTATAAAAAGCGGGGTATACATCTGACCAATTTCCTAACATTCTTGATTTTTTATGGGTGTTTCCTTGCTAGGGTGACCATTTTAAACGTGGTTTTTCCATAGGATTAAAATCACGTAACTGCACTGTAATTTTCACTAGTTCTCGGCAGAACATTTCAAGGGTACGTACTACGAGTGAAAGGTGCTTGGCTTATTACTTCTTCTTCTTATTCTTTTTCTTCTTGTGGCGCTACAGTCCGGGGTGAACCTGGGCCTTCGCCAGCTGTCTCCAGTTGCGCACTCCAAGTTGGATGAAGCCCTTCTCCACTTGTGTGCGCCACCTAAGTCTAGGTCGTTCTCTGTTGCGTTTTCCCAATGGCTCGGATTCGAAGACTTTTCGGGCCGGAACAGTGGTGTCCATACGCTCTACATGGCCTAGCTATCTTAGGTGTTGTATACGCTTGACGAGGCGCATGTCGCCGTGCAGCCCATCGAGTTCGTCGTTAAAATCTTCTCCTCTAGACGCCATCAACGCAAGCAGTACCAAAAATCGCACGCAAAACTTTTCTCTCGAAAAGACTAAATGCTGCCTCATCTGCCTTTGATAACGTTTAAAGTAGGACTGGGATGATCAAGCTGTTACATAAAGCGAGCTTAGTCCATCGAGAGAAGGCTTTATTACTCAATTGCCTCTTGAGCCCAATGAAACAGCGATTGGCAAGAGTGATTCTGCGTTTGATTTCGGTACTGATGTTGTTGTTCCTGTTTACCGCGGAGCCGAATTAGACAAAGTCCTTGACAACCACGAAGTTTCTGCTGCCTTTGTGTGTCTTTCCATGATGAGAGCATGTACTTCGTTTTGCCCCAAATTTATGGCAAGACCCATTTTAGCCGCTTCCGCTTCAATTCCAGCAAACGCCTTATTGACGGCTCGCTGTGTTTGTCCAATCACGTCAATGTGATCAGCGTAAGCTAGCAATTTAACTCACTTCTGGAGGTTCGTGCCTCTGGTATTGACTTGTGAGTAACGCACGATCTTCTGGAGGATGATGTTAAAGAAGTCACATGACAGTGCGTCACCTTGTTTAAAACCTTTTTTGACATTGAAGGTCTCGGTGAGTTCATTACCGACCTTGACAGAGCAGCGAGAGTTCTCCATCGTCATCTTACACAATCTGGCGAGTTTGATAGGAATGCCAAAACTAGACATGGCACTGTAAAGTTCGTCTCTATGCACACTGTCATATGCTGCCTTAAAATCGCACTTCTTTCGTCTTTTCCAGGATCTACCGTAAAGTGAAGATCTGGTTTATCGTGGACTTCCCTGGCCTGAAACCACACTGATAGGGGCCTATCAGGTTATGCACAAACGGTTTCAGATGCTCACACAATACGGCAGAGAGGCTTTGTAGGCGGTGTTAGAAAGGCTGATCCTTCAATAATTGGCGCAGTCAAAGAGGTTAAAGAGGTTAAGAGGCGAGAGTCAAAGAGGTTAAAATACAACGGTGAGATTTCACTCATCTCACACATCGGGCATGCTTTCTTCCGACCATATTTTACACGTGCTGGTGCATGCGCCCAACCAACTCATCTCCAGCTGCTTTAAATAGTTTTGCGGGCAGTCCGTCCGCACCAGCAGCTTTATTCGACTTCAGCTTGGATATTGCTATCTTCACCTCGTCTAAGTCGGAGGGACAAAAATCTTGTGTATTATCTTCCAAATTGAGTAGAACATTCTGGCTTACATCGGAATTGGGGCCGTCATCGCCGTTAAGGAGTCTGCAGAAATGATCCCTCCAGATTCTCAACACAGACTGC
Organism: Eristalinus aeneus; assembly: GCA_955652365.1. NCBI lineage: Eukaryota > Metazoa > Arthropoda > Insecta > Diptera > Syrphidae > Eristalinus > Eristalinus aeneus. Next base: position 64,351,686 of record OY019130.1, on the reverse strand, counting down.
GACTCTATCACGAGTTGTCCATTTGGATCTCGGCAGGCTTCGGTCCAAACCTTGTATCCTCCGGATAGCTGCTGTACCTTTCGGTAAAACTTTCAAACTTCATTTCTGCCATAACACCTTTCCATTTCCTCGACCGTTGTCCTGCAGGCTGTAGTAACCGATGACTCCAGCAAAGATTTCCTCCTTTCTCTGCGTTGAAGTCTCCTAGAACGATTATGGTGTCGTGGCTGGGGCATCGATCGTATGTCGTCGGGGAGTGAGCGCAAGTTAGGCTGATGTTCCCGAATTTCGCCTTGAAGCGTCATGAAGCATTCGCTGACGGAGTCGTAGCTCAAGACTTTTTGCCTAAGTCTGCCTCGAATAACAAATCCGCATCCGAATAAGCGCTGCCTTCTCATTCTATAGCAATTTCTGTAGTAGATATCGCAGTTCTTCATCGGTTTTATGCCAGGCCCATCCCATCGCACAGTTGTTCGGCTGCACGGGATCTGTTAAGGGACATCACATTCCACGTGCAGAACCGAAAATCATTGTTCTTGTTATGTTTGCTGGGGTCATCAACGGTTGGTCCTACATTCTCCGAGGTAATACGGAGGTTCTGAACTACTTATCTTTACGTGGTGAGGAAGTACGCACTACCCACGGACTGGTAGGCCAGGCCCATTATCTAAAGTTCGCTGCATTGGTTCACCATACAACGGATGTTGTGATGGCTACCCAGGGTGCGCCGCATGGAGGCTGTATGTCAACTTGACCTGTGTACTAACGAGGATGGTCGTGGCAGCTCGCCTTGTTGAGCGCAATCAACAACGTTGCCTCGCGTGAACAGGCCCATGCCCCCAGTTAGGGTTTGGGTCTATAAGCCTGTTGGAAATGAGTAGATAAATAGACTGATAAGATGAGGAAAGTAATGTAAGATTCTTCTAAGCATTTGTGTAGAAATTACGGCAAGAATGTATGACGTTTTGCAAGCAAACCATAATTATAACAATGAAAGCAATCGAGAAAATTGTCATACAATCAACAATCATAAGGCTCCAACATCAGCGAGCTTCAAGTGGCGAACATTGCCACTTTAAGTTGAAGTTGTGAATTTTATTGGAAAGCAGGTTTCGGACGTAGGAGGCGGTTGGTCTGCAACAAACTGCAATCCGCAATTCGCTTAGTGGAGTACATTCGATGAAGGCGAAAGTCCTTCACATAAAAGAAACAACGAAACCCCAATGGTTTTGTAAAGTTTGCCACAATGTGTCCCACGCAATTCGCAAGTGCAATCGTTTTCTAAAAATAGACCCCGTAGCACGAAGAAATTTAATAAGAAAGTTAGGAGTTTGCGAAAATTGTCTGGCTTATAGCCATGAAACTCGGCAATGCCCACGTAAAGGACGTTGCTACTTTTGCCAACAACCCCACTACATAAAAATAGGGATCAGCCTTAATTAGATAGGTCAACACGAGGTCCAAATTATACGTCTCAGAACACACCACATCACACAACACAACACAACAACACATCCTACATTCAACACATTCACATCAAATGCAACTACAACCAATTCACATTTATCCACTGCGGCGGAACCGTTTCACCCGTCCCAGCAAGTAGGTACTTTTTTTGCATCAAATAAAACACATACAGTTTTACTAGCCAAAACATCGCACAACATCGTGCTTCTAGGCCTAGTTGACCCAGGGTCCGAAGCATCGTTTATCACATGCAAAGCAGCAACACGTTTGGATTTCCAGCCAAAAACAACATGCGTGGAGAGTTCGGGGTTTGGGGAAGGTCAGGAGCGGTGCGTCTCAAGAATATAAGGAGATCAACACTGGATCGTAACATTCGGGCTTCGAGACAAGCACCCGAGTTTTAATATTTAAGTCGCTTGTTCCGGCCTACGAACTCCAGCACGAAGGGTGGAGCCACATCCAGTGTTTAAAGTAAGCAGACCATTCATACTACAATCCTGCTGAAATTTATATTTCGCTAGGAGCCAACGTTTACGCGAATATCATCCTTCCAGAAATACATCGCAACAAACTCACTATTTCATTATTTCATTACTTGGATGGCTGCTAATGGCCCGCGTTCAACCAACAACACAGAGGGTTCACAACTTCTACCAAGCAATGAATATCGGTCGCCAGTTACAACGCTTTTGGGAGATAGAGGAAATACCTCAACAACAACAACAAACCGCCGAAAAGCAGAAATGTGAAGAATTTTTCGCTCAAGCAACGAAACGACTCGCATTAGGAAGTTAAGAAGTCTCTCTACCGTTCAAGGGATCGAACAAACCAGCAATCGGGTCTTCCAAACAAGTCGCGATGTGAAGATTGCTACAATTAGAACGACATTTTACCCAGAATCCAAAACTTAAGGAAGAGTACAAGAAATGCTTGGAAGAGTGCGTACGTCTTGGACATATGGTAGAAGATGTGGTCAACGAAGATGCAAGGTTAAGGAGTCCACATCACTTTTACCTCCCTCATCACGCTGTCGCCAAGGACTCGAGCAGCACCACAAAACTCAGAGTGGTATTTGATGCAGCAGCCAAATCCGCCGACGGAACATCGCTCAATCACCATCTTATAACAGGTCCAAAGAAGCAGAGCGATATTATTAACATTGTATTGAAATGGAGACTTCATAAATACACATTCTCAGGCGACATTGAAAAAATGTAAATGTTCGCGTAAAATCGGACGACTCTTACTATCGTCTAATACATTTCACAAAACAGTGATAAAGAAGACATTAAAAGATTTCGTTGTGGATTGCAAGTCAAGATGTCACTGAACCAAATAAAATGTTTGATAATGCTTATCTCCATGACAAATAATTATTTTCGACCCCAACTGTTAAGATCCGAATGCCCAATTTGTGGTTTCAACAGGACAGTTTTCATATTACAATCGATTTACTGAGAAGTAAGTACTGCGAATGAGTAATTTAACCAGAGTAATAAACCAAAAATAACTATAACGAAAAAGAGGTTGAAAATTGGTGCATCAAAAGCTCAGTTTTTTGCAAAGCCAATCAAAAGTTGATATGGAATTATTTAAACGATTTCAGAATTCCTCGTAAACAAAAACTAAAAAAAACACGTATTAAGTTAAAATTCATTATGGGATATTTTTTTTGTTTCTGTAGTATTTAAGTTACAAATGTTACCAGAGTGAATTCCTAGAAAATTTAATTTTATTCAACTATTTTCGGGTTGTTGGCTTTACTTTGCTGTTTTCCAAACATTATCATCGTAATCTTTCTAATAACGTTCATAAGCCACTGCATACGCAAGCACTTGTGTAGCATTATTCCCTTTCTCAGAGGCTCAATCAAACCGTAATCTCGTTTCGCAACTTGGAGTCTTTCAATTTCGCAGAAAGTTGGCTTTTCTCTGGATTATACCACGCTCTTATATAAGTCACTGCAAGCATCCCCCTTACTATCCTTTATTTAGCTTTGAGCCTTATAAATTAAATGACAAATATCGTGACTAGTGGTGGAGTGTAGTCGTTAGCAATGATAAGTTTCCCCTCATGAAAATGATTTGTAATCTGCTGGCCTAAAGGACATCTGCGACGATTGTGTTGGCACATGCGAGTGCAAGTACTGAATGCTAATGAAGTAATGAGTTTTTCAACAAAGGGATTGAATTAAGAACATTTGAAAAAAAAATCTTAACTATAATATAATAGAGTGCTTGAGTAGCTGTGAGTGCTTTTTACTCCATTTCTGCGTTTAGCAGCTGTTGATGTGCATGAAGAGTGTTTCTCCAAGGATAAGAGTTAGACAATTTTCTTTGATGTGTGATTTTCACCTCACAAAGGATGATTTATCGAGAAATTGACTACTTTCGAACACATCATTGTCTTAAATTTTAAGCATCTCTCTTAGTTGAAGTTTATCGAAGTCCGAATGAGCTCTTTGAAAATGTGTAAACTTACTGATTTTGAAAGAGGCAATTTTATTTAAAGTGTTTGCATTTTACAGATTGATGCAATCAAAAACTAAAAAAGAATGATAAGGTCGGGGATAAAGTTAGAGTTCCCAATGTTTTTCAGGATATCAGGGACTATAACAGTGCAACAATAACAATAAAAACACAATTTCTAGACAAAATACGACATTTCGATACCTTTTTGATAGAACAATTTATCTTTGGCCTCAAAATAGGCTTCAGTTCAGGGGATCATCTCCTCATTTGAGCCATATTTTTTCCCGGTCTGAAAAGAAGTAGAAGTCGCTGGGGCTAGATCTGGAGATTACGGTGGGTGCGGAAGCAATCCAAAGCCCAATTCGTGTAATTTGGGCATGGTAGCCAAAGACTTGTGACACAGTGCATTGTCTTGACGGAAGAGTTTTTTTCCCCCTCTTCATATGGGACCGTGTTTGGGCAATTTCTTCCTTCAGATGCCCGAATAATGCAGTGTAGTATTCGCTGTTGATCCTTTTGGCTTTTTCAAGATAGTCGATGAATAAAATTCCGTGCGCATGCCAAAATACTTATGCCATAACCTTACCAGCTAACATGTTTGTTTTTGGACGCTTTAGCCGTGGTTCGCCGGCTGGTATCCACTCCTGGAGTGTAGTGATGGATCCATGTTTCATCCATTATGACATTCCTTAGCAAAAAGTCCTATTTATTCTGGCGCAATAGCTGCAAACGGCTCTCAGAGTCATCGATACGTTGTTGTTTTTGGTCCATTGTGAACAAACGCCACACCCATTTCGAAAACGGCTTTCTCACGGACATAATGTCTGTACGGCCAAGTTTAAGGTCAAAATACCACCAACAAATAGTTGTTTTTGAAGAAGCGAAATTTCTGTAACGCTTTTCAAGCCATTTCTGAGCTTGCACGGTATTTTTTTTTCCATCAAAAAGCAGTGTTTAATGTTTATTTCCGTTGTGTAAAAAATTGCAAAAGTAGCTGCACTCGAAGCACAGTTACTTGTAGCCAAATAATCAGATTGTCAGGAAAATTTGGTAGGTATCATTTAAATGCTTGTTCTTCCTAAAAGTGATGTGTTATCTATGCGGTCTTTCTATGTGTAGTTTGACATGACGCGACCTTTACATGATCCTATGGTGTACACATGATTGATTAAAGCCAACTGCAAACAGTGATAACCTGATAAGCTGGTTTTCTGCCCCTGGCGTTGATCTAACAAAGAGAATGGCGGGAAACACTCTAACCCATGCTTAATTAATTACCATCAATTAACTTACAATCGAACGAATCACGTCTACAAACTTTAATTGTGGAATTTATCAAGGTCGACAGCACAAGCGGGAGACAATTGTAATTTATTAAAATCAACCGCAGTGAAAGATTTTAACTTTCACAAACCTTGTGTCTGCTTTACACAAGCTGCACGATCGATTCCGGGAATCGAATCATCAATCCTGAGTTTTCTGAAGCCGGGGCTTCATAACTAATGGAATTGGGCTGACCGATCCATTCCCTTCGTCCTTTTTGTTGCATGAGTGAAATGGGGTGTAGGTTCTTCATTTTCCCACATCTAATACAACGATTTTTCTTAATGTTTTTAAACAAAGCTTTTTATATTGTTTTTAATATTTACAAAACATATAGGTGCGTAATACGTGAATTTTTTTTTGTGTAGAGACCGCTGAACAGAGAGTCTGGCGTCTTCGTTTTTGTGTGGTTCTACAGTTAGGAGTAGACCTGAGCCTCTCCAACCAGCACGAACTCTTGCCAACTGTCCAAGTTGGTTGAGGCTTTTCCAAACTTGTGTGTGCCTTCTGAGACAAACACTTTTATCCAAAATGTTTTGTGTTTTAGATATCTTGTGTTAAAGTGTCCTCATTGAATTAAAACTATGCAAATGTGCAAATATGCAGATGTATGTTGTTGGGCCCAGATGATAAATTTCATCGCAAAATCAGTGACGAAGTTCGTGTTTGGCTCAATGGGTTCGTCAATAAGCAAACTATGCGTTATTGGTCTGGTGCAAGTCCACATAAATATGTATCATGAATCACCATCTACAAAAAATAAGTGTTTGATGCGGTTACGATCTTCAGGTTACCGTGAATAAATGATTACTGATACTGTTTTCCCCGCGTCTAAATAAATAGCGTCAGACGACATGGTCTTCACATGATGTTGTCCCTAGCCACACAGTACACGCTACGATCGATTAATTGAAGAATTAGTATGTTAAGAATTTGTTCTGAACAAATTGACCAATGGATTGGGCGCCTCCTTCGTGCGATGTCACATCGATTGACTATTTTCTGTTGTTTATGTCAACAAAAGAACAACACCGAAAGTATTAAGAGTCAACAGTGAAGTGGGCGAAATGTCTGGCCGAGTCGTTGAAAATTGGGTTAAACGAATACACCGCGACAGACCTACCCGCTGTGGCCATATAACAGGATTCCATTCATAAATGCTTTAATTGTATTTAAAGCCGATAATATCTTTAGTGGTTTAGGTTTTGTTGAAAAAAAAAATTGTCAAGTCCTGATTGAAAAACCCTTTATATGCGAGCCACCTTCAAACATGCATTAAAACTAATTTTACTTTAACTTACAATCAAATGAATCTTTCTTTATTCTGTAAATCAACAAGTTCGCGAACACAAAAAAATTCTAGAGGTCCCATTCTCTGTAAACAAATTTGTAAAACAAAATAATTTGTTAACATATCTGGCACTTGCACATTGCATTTAAATGCGATAAAGATAAGGGGAATTTGACATTTTCGGTTCAGCTTTTATCACCTAAATGAACGCAAAACGCCGTCTTTTCGTTGTTTGTTTGATGTCATAACCACATACACATGATTCGTCCTTTGTTATGACAAATTTTTTTGTGTTAAAATGTATTCTCATCTCACTTGTTAAATTCGAATACCATCTGAAAAGAATAAATCCTCTCCGGTAACGATCGGATTTCACAAAACCGTAAATTCTAAAGTCCCATTCTATGCAAACCAAATTTGTAAAACGAAATTGTATCCAAGTATGTGTTAACATTTGCACAGTGTTTTTTCTCACACTGAAATAATATTGTAGTCTCTAAAAATGATCTCACCCTGTCGAAGTTCTTCCTATTCATATATGCCTGAGAGCATATTGAATACATTGAATACAAATGTATGCTAAGTGGTTCTGCAAATATGCACATTTATCATTTTTACTTCAAATTCACACCTTCGGCCAGGGTACGTTTTTCCAATCAGTCCGAGTTGTGTATAAAATAAGGCTTCCGGCATGCATTTCAGGTAATATTGTTGAAAAATGGAATGAAGTATAATATTCAATGTCGATTTCAAATCACTATCAGCAAGAAGACCTAATCCTAGTACGGAAAACCTTAAATGTACGCAAACCAAGCCTTTACTCTGCGAAATTCGTACACAATATTTACATTCTGAAACGTCAACATATGTGCTGTCGTAATTTGCCCACGAAATCAACCACCTCAGTCAAGTAATTGGAAAGCTATTATTTCATTAAAGCAAATGTTGCTCACAAAGCCACTGCCCTTCACACACTTAGTCCCACTCACAACCCTCGCAAACCACACGCCGGGCCAAATTGGAGAACAATTCAATCAAAGGAAATCGCACAAGTAGCTGCCACCCACTTGCACTCTGGTCCCCAAATAGGTAAAATAAACAAATTTTACGCGCACATCCTGTCTCATGGATACCACAACCTTTCTCAATCCACAATAGCGAAATTTCGTAATCGATAAATGTAAGCTATAACAATGAAAGGATGAGCTCAAGAAAGGGATGTTTGCGTGCACATGATGCTGTATTCCGTAACGAGTGTATCAGTACTCCAGTAGGACTTCGATTGCTTTGGTTTGTGACACTTGAGAGTTCTGTGAGCAAATATGTATCGCTTTATACTTTTTTAATGTTTCACGATGAACTCCTTTCTGTGACTATAGACAAGCGGGATAAGGCAAAATCAGATAAAGTTCGAAGGACGTCCCTTGCGTAACAAGTGGGCAGTCTATTCATTTTCTCGGAATTCCTATGAGAGCAGCAAAATTAAATTTATTTTCATACATTTTTCCTCGTGAACCCACAGTGGTTGCGAAAGAAAGTTTTGAATGTGAAAATACTTCAGTGGTAAAAAATTGAGTCGGAGGTAAGAATTTTGATTAAGTTCGTAATTTTGTTTTTAACTTTCGGCGTTTTTCTTTTTCTCTTTGAATTTTTACTTAGTCCTGATGACCGTGCACTCTATTTGGATGCCAGGAATGTGAACTAGGCGTATGCACTTGCTCGTATATAATATATGGTTAGAGGAATGGATCAGATCAGCTTTTACAACATTGCCTACAAGATCCTCTCTGCCGCATTGTTCCCTTTCGACTGTTCAATTTCGTACAAATTTACTTTTCGCAACAAGTCGATTCTACTATTCTATTCTTTATTAGGAAAAGTGAAGAAAACTGTGGTGGTTGTAGACACCGAAATCCACCGGCTTGCACTGACTAATGGATAAGTTGATTCTGTATAACAAACAGGAATGGTTAATGTGACAAACATGCAAATTTGTTCGAAGAATCAAAAGGCTTAAATTAATAAAAGGCATGGTCCAAATTATAATAACTCCGACAGTTGATATTTGAAATTCTTACCTCCGAGCACGAGGTATCTCCCTTCCGTCTTTTTGTCTTTTGAATCTTCCGGCTATGTACAAAGCGCTACAGAGCTCGTATCTCGTAATACTATACATCATTCGAAAGGTCTTGATATAACCTACGACGCTATGCATGATTAGTTTGGATATTGCGTTCAACAATTATGGACGTGTAAACATGGAGTTCAGAAACTTTCCGTGAGATTAATTGTGTTTTAGGGGATGGTACTATATCACTTCGAACCGCAGAGGAATGGTTTCGACGATTTAAAGCCGGTGAAAACGACATCATGGATAAGCCAGACGGCGAAAGACCTGTGACAACGAATACCGATCGAATCATGGAAATCATCGAGTTAGACCGGCATGTGGCATCTCGGGACATCGCCCAGGAGATTGGAGTTAATCAGCAAACTATTTTAAACCATCTGCAGAAGGCTGGATACAAAAACAGATTAATGTTTGGGTGACACAAATGAACCAACGCCTGCGATATGCTGCTGAAACGGAACGAACTCGACCCATTTTTGGCCAAGCCGGAATTGATGGCCAGGAAGGTTTTGCTGTGTGTTTGGTGGGAATGGAAGGGAATCATCCACTTTGAGCTGCTCCTATATGGCCAGACGCTTAATTCTTCTATGGACCGCTTGAAGCAGGCGATCAACCAGAAGCGTCCAGAATTGGCCAACAGGAAGGGTGTAGTATTCCACCAGGACAACGCCAGACCACACACTTCGTTGATGACTCGTCAGAAGCTACGGGGGCTCGGATGGGAGGTTTTATCGCATCCACCATATAGCCCGGACATAGTGCCATGTGATTACCACCTGTTCCTGTCCATTGTTGGTCCTTGGTGGTGTGAAGTTGAGCTCAAAAGAGGCTTGTGAATAGTGGCTGTCCAAGTTTTTCGCAAATTAGGAATGGGGTTCTGCAACGAGGGTATTATGAAGTTGCCGTCTAGATGGAAAAAGATTATCGAACAAAACAGCGTATATTTGAACTAAATCCGATCACTGTAACACTTTTTTTGAAGCATTGAATGAAGAGCAAGAAAACGGAAGGGACATATTGGACAACCTTATATATTATATATAAATAAATATAATACATGTATATAAATATATTTATATAATTATATAACAAATAATTAATTATTTGAAAGAGCTCCGAAAGATTGCAGCTATGAGCTTTTATAATCAATAGTTTATAAAAAGATAGAAAGTGTAAAAGCGTCGGTGTGGCACCACTCGAACAGAGACTTTCCATACTATCTGTGCCCGCCCTAAAATTTCTGCTTGCTCGACGTGAACCTTACTATGAGAATGAAAAAATTAAGAGTCTTGGCAATAAAAAGGAATTGGGGAAAATCAAATTTCAGTGTTAAGTGGAACTTATTCTTTATGCCCCATGCGGAGAGGATTTCAAAAAGAATCGAACAGAGCCGTCTAGAAGAGACCCTGGGTTAATAAAAAATCTCTTTTCGATAGAATTTGTTGTCGTTTTAGGATTTCTGGAGGTCAGCTCTATGATTATCTAGTTTTAGAAAGGATGATATACAAAGAGTTTGACACACATCTGACTTAAAGATTCAACTGCTATGTAACTCCTTAAAATGTACACTGCTCCCAACGTTAACGCTTTCACTGCGTATTTTGTTCCTTACTTTGGATGAATGGCCTAAAAACAAACATGAACACACTCATAAACCATTCCCTGTTTGGCAGTAATGTGAATCAAATTAAATTAAATTTTTAGCTTACATTTCGGACGATAACCTCAACAATTCCAATGCAGTCCAACTTATAATTAGTCAAATGTTATGTCATTGAATAAAGTGAAAAATGTGGCTTTTGCTAGAGCCCGAAAATATGTCCAGTTTACGTAGAAACTTCAAGAGCAATAAAAATTCCATGTTTTAATTTTCTGCAAGACATAGAAGGAGTAATTGCAAAAGACACTTAAACTTGACAACAGCAGCCGCGGCATTATAATTTTCTTTTGTCAGTTTAAATATGAGTATCAAATCTCATTACCAGACAATTACTCATGTTTTGACTGCGATTAGGACATTAACTGCGGCAAAATTAGCAGACAGAAGAAAATTGAATTATTTAAGAAGCCTGCCTCCATTCATAAGGTCATAAAAGGTGCAGACCATAACGGATGATTAATTTTTTTGGAAAACCCGCTGTCGGAGGTGTATCAACTGCAGTGTGTCAGTGTCTGTTACAGCCCACTGACAAGTCTTAAAATAAATTTTCTACCTCAATTAAATCGTAAAATCCAGATACAGCCAACATAAAATAAATTCTCTGCCTAAATACACAAAAACGTGCATAAAAGATTATAAAATTGATTTTTGGGACGGTACATACTTGTTAAAGTCTAATTTAACTTAATTAAAGCGACATTGATGGGATGTCCCAGCCTATTAGATCTGAGGTAATTGTTAAATTACCCTAGCCTAATAAACTAACATATTTCATATGCATTGCAAACTTTACTAGACATATTTTTGTAAAGCTTGTTTCAAATAACACTGATATAAAAGGCAGCTTTAGGTTTTCATAAGAAATTCACTTATTCACAAAATAGAATTCTGTTCTGTAGAATTCTGTCTGGGACTGTTTCTGCAACTATGCTTCTAAGCACGAGTAAATGCACACTAAACTAAATTATGTTTCATATTTATGACTTTAAAATTTTGTTTGTAATATTGTATCCGCTTGGGTGGTCTTAATAAACTATCTCTACCCTCTGTTCCTTTTCAGGAAATCAAGCTTAACATTCAGTATTAATAAGAAATAGGCAAACGAGAATACCAGGTATACCGATATGAAATGAGCGTTTTTTTAAATAAAACACTAATTATTAATAGGAAAGTAAAAACATTTTATTCACAGTATTGGCCATTGTTTTCTACACATTTTGACCATCTTTCTGGCAATTCGTGAATACCACGCCAATAAAATTGTTCGTCTTTTAAAGCAAACCAATCAGACACCCAATTTTCGACCTCCTCGTAGGAATCAAAGTGCTGCTCAGCCAATGCTGCTCGATGAAACCAAATGGTAGTCGGAAAGAGCCAAGTCTGGTGAATACGGCGGGTGGGGTAGCTGCTTCCAGCCAAGTGTTTTGATTGTATCTTGAACCGGTTTTGCTTTGTGTGCAGGTGCATTGTCATGAAGCAAAATTACCTTGCCGTGTCTTCTGGCCCATTCTGGTCGTTTTTTGGATCAATGCATGGTTCAAATTGATCATTTGTTGTCGGTAGCGATCAGTATTAACGGTTTCACCAGGTCTTAGGAGCTCGTGGTACAGCACACCTTTCTGGTCCCACCAAACACACAGCATTGTCTTCTTGCCGAATCGATCTGCTTTTGCAGTCGATGTTGATGGTTGTCCAGATTTCCGTTTAGAATTCTTAAAATAAATCCATTTTTCATCGCCAGTAACAATCCGATGCAAAACCGATTTTCTTTCGCGTCCTTGAAGCAAAATTTCACAAGTATTTTTTCGGTTTTCCATCTGTCTTTCATTCAACTCATGTGGCACCCATTTTCCACACATTTGGACCTTTCCCATAGCCTTGTGTTGTTAGTACAGTTTATTTTCAAAAAGAATCTAACATAGAATTTATTTATTTTGAAACCAATTCCCCTCACATCGTCAAATTAAAAATTTTAAAAAGATTGAATTTCCTGTCCTTGTTTAGCTTACACCTTAGGAGGGCCTTCCTTAATACCTTCAATTCTTCAGAACTTAAGATAGTCTGGCAATTTTTTTTATGAAAAATTAAAATTAAAGTTAATGAAAGACAGTAAAATAATAAATTGACAGTTTTACTATTGGTTTTTCCCTTACTTTTAATTTATGAATTTGTAACAAAATATGTGTAATCATTGGTGGATTCCTTCCAAAATTTTACGGAAATAAATAGGAAATCTGTGGTCGCCGTGGCGTAGTGGGTAGAGTGCGACGCTCACACGCCGAAGGGTCTAGGTTCGACTCCCAGTTCAACACCAATTTTTCTAATATTTCACGGCACCACCTCTTTCGAGCTGCTGACAACACTAAAGACTTCGCCGTTTGGAGTCGGCAAAAAACTGTAGGTCCCTTCTACTCGTGAGAGAACAGTAGCGCGCACAACACGAGTAGTTGATGAGCAAGCTAGGCCCTGGTCCCCCTTTGGACTGTAGCGCCAACAATTATTATATTAAATAGGAAATCTATTCCTATTCACAATCATATATTTTATCGACTGCTCAAAAAAGTTGTACCAAGATATTAGAGCAACAGCTCTAATATTAATGTGATTTTTGTTTCAATTTCCTTTAGCTGCCCCTATCTTTTCGAAATTCTCGATTCTCCATTCGTATGTTTTTACTAACATTTTTACGTGTCCGATCCTGACGCCATGTCAAATGCTCGTATAAACACGTTTAACGGCTAAAGCTATACCACAGAAAACAATACCATAACATGATATTTCCTAAACTGTGCTTAAACTTTTTTATATCAGAGAAAACTTTATGTTAGCTTCGTTACGTTTAAATAATCCTGAATTTTCGCACAATTCTTTTGGGTTACCTAATTTCAATATGACACATTTTTTTTTTGCAATACCGGACCATCCATATTGTCTACATTGACAAAAACACACTCCATTTGACAGTTCGATTTGTTTTGCACCTTCTCTTTCTGACCTCATAAAATTTAAAAATCTAGAAAAAATAACATTTACGACAGGGAGTGTATTTACTGATTTATATTTATATGTACTTATGTGTAATGTAAACTTTATATGCTTTTAAAAGAAATACTCGTCTTTTCGCTTTCAATAATTGGTTGACAAGTGTGGCTTTGCTTCATGCGAACGAAGCATCTGAAAACATTTTAATCTCTTTTAACATGATTTTCTTTTGTTACAAATTGTCAGTATCGCATTCTTCTCAGATCTACAATTTATACACAATTTATAGAGCAAACAAGTCTCTTCAACAAATTTAAAAAAGAATTTAATTGGTTTTCGGACTTTGCCATACTATAATCCAAGGAAACTCATTCAATTCAAAGACAAATATGTTTTTCCCCACTTAGTGGATCAGCTAATTTTTTTATATAACATACTTATGTAATAATGTATATGTATCCCCAAATGTATATTGATTCCTACAACTCCCTGGAAAATTTCTTTGTATGCACATCTTCAATATGCAGACATTTTACTCTGATAGACAATTTGTTTTGAATTCAATTACATATAATGTTTATACGAGTTGTAGCACAGTATTCCCTGGGTAGGCATCAGCCGCTCTAAAACCAGTGGCGTTTTTAAACGAACAGTTCAATTTTCGTTTAAGATATGCAATGAACGCTTATATATTTTTCTGCTATTTTTTTGTATCCCTTAATATCGGCTGCAGAAGTCTCTTTATATTTGTAGAGACCTATAGGGGATAAGCAAAATAGCAGAAACATATATATTTTATGTCTTTTTCTGCTTTTATTGGAAATATGAAAGGAAAACAAACACTTAACACTTAAGCTCATTGCAGTGAAGTACGGATATTAAACAAAATTATGCTCACCCAACTAAATTATGCTCAGCTATAATTGTGCTAATCTCTAATGATTTGGTTTTAACGGTATTTAATAACAAAAGAATTTGGCACTAGGCTTCTTAGTTAATAATAAGTCCGTAATTCAAAATATAATATAAATTTAAAAAACTTAAACGCTAAAATTTATGCTCAATTTTTTTAATATTTCATTACAACGTAATCAAGAATTTTTTTTTAATAAGTGTCTTTTGTTGCACCGAAAAACTTAGGTTCGAATCCTGGTCTGAACACCTGACATTTTTCACACTATAAACTCTCTTAATAATAACTGTTCAATCTCAATTTCATTTTTTCTTTATTGAATAAAAAAATTTACAATTTGAAGTTTAAGACTATAATGAAAAAATGCAATCGTCGGCTCAACAATAGGGGCCCGATGGATGAAAAATTGTCTAACATTTTTTAACAGAAAGTTTTTAAATGCGTACATGTAAGCAATTTAGCGATATCCTATCTTTACATCGGAATGTTCAGATCTGCGTTTCGTTGGTGTTTCTTTGTAGTATGGGGTTGTATTCGCCAGTTCAGTCCCGATGGTAGGTTGTAGGTTTCGGGGCAAAAATCTCTTCGTTTAGCATGTTGTGTGCCTTTGTAAGGGATTAGGTTTGATACTGTTCTCTCACGAGTAGAAGGGACCTACAGTTTTTTGCTGTCTCCGAACGGCAAAGTTTGAGAAGATTTCTTAGACAGTTATTACTTTTTGAGTTTTGTCAGGAGCTCGAAGGAGGTGGTGCCTTGAAATATTCTTGGTATTCAGCCGGGAATCGAACTTGAACCTATGGCATGAGAGTGTCGCACTCTACCCACTACGCCACGTTGAAGTTGGAGAATTATTTAAAATCATAGTTTATTATACTTTCGAAGAATTTATCTTTGTTTGCATGGACCAGGTAATACAATACAATCAGACACATATTTTAATCTCTTGTAACACATCACTCAAAATGTCTCGGGACATATAGGAGGCGCAACTAACTAAATTTTTTAATTTAATATTAAATTTTTTTAGTGGCGCCACTATACGTAATGGGTCTTTTTGAGTGATGTGTTACATATGTGCACTTTCACTCAGCATGCATGTGAATGGATGTAGATAGTATATGTACGATCCAAATGTGATATAGAACTAAAGACGTGTGTTTATTATTTTAATGAGAATATTATATTATATAATCACAGAATTATGGTATATGGAGTCTTATAATATTCAATGCACCTGACGTTTAATAAAACGTACAAAATTTATGAAAATAGCATGACTATACACAATACATGCACGTAATTGCATTCAGGTCAACTGCAGCCGAGGGCTTCAAAAAATTACGGCTAAT